>CM031238.1:240139305-241422638 GCA_018340775.1 Taxus wallichiana var. yunnanensis | reverse complement strand
ACTAAAAAGCACTGAATTCTAATTTTAGAAATACTTATACCATATTAAATAAAGTTTAAATCCCTTAAATGTCATTAAATAAAGTTAAAATATTCAAATATTAATTTTTGTATATTATTTACAGAGCTGCCCCCTGTTGTCCCCAAAATTTGGGAAAAGAATTTGCCATCCCGAAAAACATGTCCCTCCATCCCCATCTCCCTATCGGCAAGACTTAGGTAGCTATGTAAATTTCCCAATAAATTAATTACTGGTTATTTTTGGCTAGAATCTCCTTAAAAACTGCAGTATGCTAAAAACAAATTCCAGGAGAACCTTCTGTTGCAAAAGACAATCCCCTTACATACTATAGTATTAATATCTTTGAAAAACAATTTCCAGAAAAGATTAAAAGTTTTCTGATGATTAAATGTTACTAAAGTGGTTGGTTTCACTTTAAAACTTGAATTCTAAACTCAAAAGCACTGTTACAAGGGGATGCGTCCCCTAGATTTTGGTGACATCCCGGATGTCCCGGACATTTCGGGGACTTAGGGACTTGGAGGGGACATCCCCTATTTTTTTAAATCTTTAAAAAACTTCTGATGTTTTTACTTTTAAAAAGTTGTTATTTTTACAAAGAACATTAAATTATAATCTTGAAAGTACCTGAATAGAGTTTAAATCCCTAAATTTCATTGAATAAAGTTAAAATATTCAAATATTAATATTTTATATATTATTTTAATAGTCATCCCCAAAATTTGGGAATTTTTTCCCATCCCGGAAACCCTGTCCCTCCGTCTCCCTGTTCCCCATCCCCGAGACTTAGGTAACTATGCTCAAAAGTACTTAAAACACATTAAATACAGTTTAAATCCTTAAAATTAGCTGACTACAGTTAAAATATTTAAATATCAATTTTTATATGTTATTTAAAGAGCCGTCCCTTCTCATCCTCAAAATTTTGGGAAAAAAATTGCTGTACCATAAACCCGTCTCTGTCCCCAACTCCCTGTCCCCGAGACTTGGGTAGTAACTATGTAAATTTTCCAATAACTTAATTACTGGTCATTTTTGCTATAATGTTAAAACAAACACATTCCAAGAGAACCTTTTGTTGCAAAAGACAATCCCCTTACCACGGAATGTTTAAAAAAAAATTCCACAAGACCCTTCCATTGCAAAAGACTACAAAATTTACTCAAAAAACATGCTCAGAACATTAAATAATATGGTCTTTACTGATGATGAATCAGGGTGATGACTTGAGATGCATCGAGATCAAAAATCCATGCACAATTTATCCAAAAACCAGTTTTCAATCTCATGGACTGAAAACATTAAAACTCTACTGTGTCAGCTACTTAGACGGTAGACTAGAGACATTATGACTTTTTGTGAAACGTGGCAGCAGGAAATTGGTCCATATTTTTGTAGATCTTCATACTAAAATATTCGATTTTAATTTCAGAAGGAAACCCCTAAACATATGATCTAGAATGGTTAAAAATTCAAATCTTCTTGGAACTGTTTGATAAAAAAGACTGATAGATTTTCATATATCTTCCTATATTTTCATATATCTTCCTACTAAGTATTCAACTTTCATTTCAGATGGAAACCCCTAAAAATTTAATCTGGCATAGTTAAAATTTTCAAATCGCAGTAGAAGCTTTTGATGCAAAAGACTCCTAGATTTACTTAATAACTGACATAGCGAAAGGAGACAAGGAGCTGAAATTTTCTAGCAATCCTTAAAAACCATAATACCAAGTGGTGAACATATTTTACACAATTTTCCACTAAATTGTTCACTGTTAATTTGTTAAATATTAGAAAAAACCCTCAAAAAGCTGTAGCATAGCTAAGCTCTATATCCCATGGGTCCTTTAAGCCTGTGGTTGTAATAAATCATTCATAGACTACGTAAATAGATTAAATCATAATAACAACAATACTACTTATAACCAAACCTAGCCAAGGGGTTGTGCATATCAGATCTGGGTTCAAATATCACCTGAGAACCGCTAGGGCAAACTCCCTAAAAATGTCCTCGTTAAAGAATATCAAAAAGCACACGTTCTGGACATGGCCCTCACCTGGTAACCACTGGCACTGGCCCCAGCTCCCCCAAAATAATGTCCAAATTAAAACACACCAAAAGTACATATGCTACACACATGGGGAATGTAGCCGCCATTCATGTTTCCACAGGCCTGGCCAAGCAAAGAATAGTTAATAATAACTGAACCTGTTAGGTCCGAGGAAGTTGTAGTGTAAGGTTAATAGGGCAGACATATAAATGAGTCATTCAAGTTCAAATCCTCACTGCCATAAGCAGCCTATAATTGCAGCAGATATATGTCAGAAGTCCAAATCCCCCTTCACATAAGGCATCCTGTAGTCTGCACTGGGCCATGGTCTAACGGAGAATTAATGGGTAATATACAAGAGCTGTCCCAGGTTCAATTCTTAAGAGCGCTGTAAATCCTCCAAGTGACACAAAAAAAAGGGTTCACCTAAACCCTAAAAAACTACAAACCGCCGTTAAAAAGTTGCGCTACGTTGAAGTGTGTGGCCCATGTTTACGTCCAACAACGCAGTAAGGAAAACCCATGGCCTCACTCAAAATATAACAAACAAGACACAGAAATAACTAAGACACAAAAATAAGTAGAAAAAAACATTGTGACACGGAACAAGGGGAAACATAAATTAATCCCAGCATATCTCGAAACCCTAAGGCATTAGTATTTCGCATTAAAATGACAAAAGAGACGCTAGAATAGTATTTAAAGCAAACCCTTACACATACCTACACCGAAACAGAATTCAAAGCAATGCCTTATGCATACCTGTTAAAAATAGTTGCTGCCGTAGCTTATAGCTTCACAATACTCGAATTTTAAACCCTAGAGAAAAAAAAAAAACCGCAGTTTAAAACAGTAAAACGTGCCAGAATCGAACACTAGACCTCGAAAACCTTTAAACCATGCTCAAAAACCCAAGAAGACTTGGAAAACATTAACAAGTAATAAAAAACCACAAATCTTTTTCTATTGCTTGGCGTATTAAGAAAACTGTCAAGGCATTTATTGTTGAGATACCATTACCTGTGAATTTTTTGAGCAGGCGCATGTGATTTTCTCGCAAAAAAACACAGAAAAAACTCGCAAACCAAGCGAAACTTATGTGAAGATAGATGATTAACTAAACGCTAGGCAAACGCAACAAATATGGTCTATACGTTGGAGACTTTTATGCGAAACCCGTTCGCGCGGTCGACCGGTAGCTTAAACCCTTTTGCCGGTTACCGTTCGATATTTAAACTTCCTTTGGTTGCGAGTAGAAACTCTCGTGATCTTTTTCGCCGGTATACATCAAGGGATTTTTAAAATAAATAAAAATTAAAGATATAACGCAAGATCGTTTAATCAATGTCATCAAATGGGTTGTGGTCTAACAATGCGTATGATGGTGTAAAAGGTGTTGTTTACCCATCCACCAAAGTACTAATTTTAACAAGGTTGAAATCGTGTGGCGAGGTGAATTTGCATAATGGAATCCATTTAGCCCTTCGCAACTAAGCTTAAGACTTGTGTACACCTAACTCGTGCAAATTTTGAATTCAATCAAATAATAATAATAATAATAATAATAATAAATACCCATGAAAAGGAAGAAAATTGAGATGGCTCGGAGGAGATCCCAAACCATTTTGGAGGTGGTGGGTGGGGCAAGAACTTGATAAACTTTATCATCGCCTCCTCCACAAGCATCTAGATTAGGTTCATCATCGCCGCTTAATGCATTTATTTATACGTTTTTAATTTATTGCCCTTTTTATCGCAAAAATATATCTCTTGATATGTGGTAAGTGTTATCAACCTAGCCCGAGTGCAGTTCCTTTTCGACTTGCACTCAATGTGATTTTAGTTTTCTAGGGTGTGTTGTCATACCACCCATCTTTTTGTATGACTAACATTGTACATTTACCGTATACTAACGATCAAAAATTAATCGGTGACACATCGTGATTGCCTTCTTTTGGTATAGTTTTGAGGGCGGTGAGGAGCATTTATTATGTTAAATTTGTTTAGGATTTAAGGTTAAATTCATTTATTTTTATTTAGGATTCTTAAAGATTTGTGTTGTGGTAGATTTGCATAACAACTATTTTTTATCATTACTAACACTTGCCATTTAAAATGGCATAAGTGATTTAACAAAATTAAAACTTTATCAGAGGATTGGACTAAATTGGATATAATAGAAACACACAATATACCAAAGTACAATGATAAGCAAGTACACCCAACAAGAGGATAAGAGTGACTTAGACCGAGTCCTGAATTTGAATCTGGTGGTGGAACAAATTTCGTCTAGACTGTGTAAGCTTCATCTCGATGATTTAACAAAAATAAAAGTATGTTAAACCTTAATTGAAGAGTCACGTATGATAAATAAATGCTAAAGTATAGATTTGACATAAGTAATAAGCTAGATAAATATAAAACCCTAAGTGCAAGAGAGGGAAATAATGACTTAGTTTATTTACACTTTTCGAAAGTGATCCAAACCGAGAGAATTGATGAATAGGAAGGGCAGACTATCACAACTGTGCACTATAAATTCTAGAGTTTTGGACGAGGTTGGACTAGGGCACACCGGGTGGGTCGAGGGCACATGGGTGTCAAAGTCTGCTTTATTGGGTGCCCATGATGCGAGTGGTCGGAATCGATTTTTACGGTGATTTTCGTGTCACAGTGTTCTTGATAATTATTTTTGGTCGCATGTATGTCACAATATGATCTTCGAGTGTGCTGTAATTGCAAAACAAAGCTTCACCTACAAAACCCACAACACCACATCAAATCCAAAAGAAAGATGCAATATGGGGAGTCGGACTAACCCCGATGGTCACCCAACCGAGTGAACTTACGATCGAGCATTACACTACATCTCAAACTCCGTGTAGTTCGTCGCATGTGTGAGAGAATTGTGCCCTAAGAAGCCCTTATGCAAGTGTACTTAATAGTGGGTGATAACTAGATGTACCAATGTAAATAGATGTGTGGATGACAATTAACTTCCCCTACCTTTGTAGTGTACGCGAGAAAATGCGGTCCTCTTGTATGGATGTTAGATGAATGTCGTTGATGTTCTTAGATGCCTTTGGATGCAACCTTAGGTGATGATAATAGATGCTTAGAGTTTGGTCCTTTATTTTGATCACATAGCTTTGTATTTATATGATTCTCTTGGTTGAATTTCGTAATTGCCAACTGGAAGGCCGACCCATAAGAAAATAAGATGCCCAAAAGATAAAAGAAACCCAAAAAGAGCAAGTAAGGTGGAAAGAGGTCGAGGGCGCCCAAAGGGAATGAGGGCACGTGGGTGCTTTGGTGTCTGAAGTGATAAAATATAAGCATGTAAAGTCTTGGACTGGGGGTAGGGTGTAAAAGAACAAGAAACACGACAAAAAGGCCAAAGATAGTTGTCAATTACTAGTTTTCTCGCTTATGAATCATATGAATGCAAGTATGCTTTTAGGACCTATAAATGTACCCAAATGTGTGATTTTGTGTCTACATTTTCCCCCACTTTATGTTGTTGAGCAAATACTCGATAACATAAAGTAGATAAAATATGTGTACCTTATAACCATGTAGAATGCAATGGTGATAATGTGCCGAGGAGACAAGTGAAAGCGTGAAGTGATAAAAAATGAAGCAAGGAAACTAAGAAAGAGGAAGTGACCTTAGGGGTGAAGCATATTGTGTCGCACCATATTGTACTCGTTGTTGTGTTTGGTGTTTTGTTTATGATTGTTGTTTCTTGTTGCGTATTAAGGACGAACCTATAAAAGAAGAGTGAAAGAGTAATCAAAGTCATGTATTTTGAAAACTTTGTAAAAATATATAAAAGTATGTAAATGTGTAAAAGTAGTAAAAGGAAAGTGTGCACTGATGATCATGAGTGTGAAAGGATAGAAAATGTCCTAAAATTGTTGTGTAGAGTGAGTTTTGGGTGATCTCACGCTAAGAGCGAGTTTTTTATGTCAAGAACGAGTTTTTGGGCGATCTCATGCCAAGTGTGAGTTTTTGGGTGATCTCGTGCCACGACAAAAGAGTGTTGGGGAGAGATATATAGTGTTACTCACCCTCCATGACTATTTCCCAAATCATACACCACTGCAGATGGTGTGATCCATGTTTAGTTATGAGTTATACCATATTGGTTTTATATTTATTCTGTGTAGAAATGGAGGAAGAATGTATTTTGATTGTTGGAGGATTGTGCATGTACTGTGAAAATTGTTATGTGAATGCAAGTTGCAAATTGTAATGATCTCGAGAAATTATTTGTATTTGCCCCCAAAACATAAGCGCTCGGGAGAGGTCGGGAGCATCCAGGGCACTAGTGTTTGTGCCTGAGTGTTGGAGTTTGTGGAGTTTGTGTTGAATCGAGGACCCAAGTCGATTCTCGGGGTCGTTTCTATGATTATAATTTGTGTTGATTTTATGTTGAACTGTATTGTGTTGTAGCTCTGAGTTGTTGTATGGGGGGTGACCGATTCACCCAATCTATGTCCCCCTTGTTTGAGTGTGTGATGTATGTCGCTAGGAAAATGTGGCCCAGGAGAGGATCGATGTGACCTAAAATCATATCCCTGCAAGGGGATGTGTATGGTAGAAACCAAGGCACATAAAAAAGTGGCTAGATGCATGTGTTAGTAAAAAAGTAACAAACATGTAATAGAAAAATAGTGTAACAAAGCAAGTGTGCATACAAAATGGATCGCAAAATGTGAGTTTCAAACATAGGACATCACTCACAATGTCGCAAGACAATCAAGGCCGAAACGACCAAAAGCATAAAATCAATGATCAAACAAGACATAGGGCATAACCCGCAAAAAAATGGCATACTGATAGCAAACAACAAAAGCGAAGTGTAACGTAAAACCATGGTGGCAACTAGTCCCGCAAAACAAATATTGCACATGTTAGCATGTTAGAAAGATAAAGAGTATGTCAAAGTGTGTATAAATCAATGGAAAGCAGTGTGCTAGTAAGAATAGGAAGTAGTAAACAATGGAACAATAGCACCTATGATGTATGAAAATGTAGATGCCCCTGGGAGCCTCGGTGGGAGTGGTAAGAGGTACAATGTTAAACATCGTTGTTACATCTAAAGTTTTGTAGGAAGTTTGCATTCACAACTAAAGACCAAGTGAATGCATATGTGTATATATAAAAGATAATGACATACTGGATATCCGTCTAACATAGTAAGCAAAGTGCAACATGTAACTAGTATATGCAAGCAAGAGTATGTGCAACGAAGATATGCAATGTGTAGTGTATGAGTGTAATGGAATGGTATGCAATGTGAATGTGACAGGGAGTAGCGTGCCCCAGTGCAGATGTGTATGATATGTGTATGAGATGAGGTTCATTTATAAAATACCCCTCAACAATCAAGAATGAACCATATAGCAATAGTGTGTTATCGGAAATGGGTTGAAAATAGATGCTAGAAAGATATATCATGAAGCACGAACGTAAAGTGTAGAAAAGGTGAGGTTCAATTCAGATTTAGATCCTCAAGCATTCGAGTGAATCGTGGAACTAGAGTGCATCATAGGGTTGTACGATGTGTGAGAATTGAATGCTACGAAGACATATTGTGAAGCACATAGCACGAAATGTCTAGTGTGTGAGGTTCATGAAAGAATTGTTCTCTCAATAGTCAAGTGTGAACCGTAGCACAAAAGTGTGTCATAGGGTAATGACGATACAAAGTGTATCAAGTTATGTAATGATGTGTAGACACCTAAATTATGCTTTTGCAATCTTATTACCAAATGCATGCAAATCACTCTCATTCTTGCCAATTCTGTTATAATTAGTGATATTTGTTAATTAATTAATGTTTTTACCACTTTAGCAAATTAATAGTGTTTTGTTGATTGTGTAACCCCTTTCACATTCAAGATGCCACTTTACGGTGAATCGTAAGTCAAAATCCTCTTCAAAACAGATAATTAGCATTTATTAGCTAATTAAGCCTATTTTGCCCTTGTTTTGGTCAATATACCCTAGTATTGACTCAAACCCCTCTTTTAACCACTCAAAATCACCCCATTCACCTCCACAACATCTCAACAAGCTTCAAAAGCTTATCCTAGCCTCCTAATTGACCCTAAGTGGTTGATTAAGGCTTCACACCTCTTAATCACTTGGTAATTCACTAATTGTGATTAGCAAGGCCTAATCGTGATTAGAAATTCTAATCTAATTTGGGGCTTTTAGTCCCACATGCACCAAAATACAAGTTTCTCCCAAAATAAAAACTATAAAAAGGGTGCACCTCATTCCTTTATACTTTACACCATGCTTTGATTTGCATCTCATATAATAAATATGATATATAGCCAAGTTCAATCCTTGTTTAAAACCTTCAATGGGGTTAGTAGATGGATATCCAAAATGACCAAGTAGTCATTTGGAGAGGCCATTTCACCTTGTTTGGAGTATCAACCATAATCATTTGATTTCCTCTTAGGTCTATTTCGCCCATGTTAGGTAATTCAAGCATATTAGTAGGCATGTTTAGTTAGATTTTGTATTGTTTTTATACTAGCTAAGCATTCTTTTAAGCTTCTATCTTAATGTTACATTCCTAGACTTAGAACCTTGGCTAGATGGATGGCAATGGTGTTAGCTTTACTTGTTTAGTCATGCAATTTGCTTTGTAAAGTTTAGTGTGTCATCATTTGGCATGCTCGGTGGGACAATACCCCATTGCATTCACTTTTTAAAGCTTTTTAACTTAGTTTCAAAGTTTTTCATTTCAAATTTTTAGATTAGTTTCAAGTTTCCTAGATTAATTTCAATTTTTTTAGTTTAAATTTCAAGCTTTCTAGAGTATTTTTAAAGCTTTTAGATTAGTTTCTTAAGCTTTTAGACTAATTTCAAATTTTTAGAGTAGTTTTCAAAGTTTTAGATCATTTTTTTAAGAAAGGTAGTTGTTTCAACTGGATTAGTCGTATAAGTTGTGTTTTTATGTTCCTCATAGGATTCAAGGAGGTGAAGCCTGTCAAAATTTCCAAAAAAACCAAAGATTGGACCTTTTTTCAAGAAATTTGCTTCAAAACTCGCATTTTGACCACTTCCAACAAAGGGGCGTGTGGGTGTTGAAACAAGCACACACACATCGAAATGGAAGCGCATGCATTGAAACAGGCATACACTCACTTCTCTGGAAGCACACACGTTAGCTTTTTTTTTAGTTATTGGTCATTTTTACAACAAGGAGCATAGGCGTTGAAACAAACACGCACACATCAAAACGAAAGTGCATGTGTTAAAATAGGTGCACACCCGCTTCTCTAGAAGCGCACACATTAGCTCATTTTTTTAGTTCTCGGTCATTTTTACAACGGGAGCGCAAACATTGACAGAGGTGCGCAAGCATTAAAACATGTGTGCACACACTGATGGGGGTGTGCATGTGTGTCTATATAAATTTTTCCTACAAACTCGAAATTTCTTTTCTAAATTTGTAGGATTTTGTTACTTTTCAGAGGTTTTTAGATGCCATTTTTGTCAATTTCATAGATTTAGAGTAAGTTTTCTTATAAAATCACTCGGGTTTGAAGGAATTAATCTTGTTTCCATGCTTTATATGAGTTTGGGTCAAGGTGTGTATGCTCTTCTCTTACACTTCATGTGATCTAGAGAATTAAAAGCACTCTTAACCTTCTTTTACTATCATTAGAGTAAGTAGGAAACTTTGTTAATCATCTTTTAGTTTAAATGCTTTTTCACTCGCTAAATAACCAAGGCTAGAATTTGTGTATGCTCTTCCCTTGCACCTGGTGTGATCTTGGGAATCAAAAGCAGTTTTAGTCTTTTCATTAAAAAGCACTTGGATGAATTGGGAATAAACCTTGATTTTTGCAAAATTTGATGGTAGTTAGGTTATTTACAAGCATTTTTCATTGCTATTTTCTTATGATATTGTGAATCTATTTTTGAACCTACTAACCATTTTGTGAAGGACTTAACGCTAGTTAAAGAAAGGATGACTTGAACAATTTTTCTTACACGTGTGATTGTAGGTTGCCAAAAGGAGTATGACAAAAACCACATTAAGTCTAAAAGATAAAAAATACACCACAATCATCACATTGTATTTGCAGGTTTTGGTTAAGAGCTACAACTCGTCCGCTCAACTAGGACATAACCCCTTTGGCATAAGCCTTAAGCTACAACAATGGGGGTGGTCCTAGGAACCCTAAAGTAGTTCACGTAAGAGGGAACCTTGTGAACAAAACAAGAAAGTGCTCCACACTACCGACTTGTCTAGTATGCCTTGGTGAGATTAGCGTCAAAGATATCTATATCATGACCCTAGTGAAAGTATAACTAAATGCACTTTGGTGCTCATTATACTGAAGGGGGTAAAGTAAAGTCGAGATACTCCTTGGGAAACCTTGGTAAATCGAGCTCGCTCTAGATATCTTGTGACACCTAGAGAGAGAACCACCTAGGAAGATTGTCAGCTTGGAGCCATTGTTTTTATCTTAGATATTATACTTGAGAGCTCTCACAAAGTAACAACTTTGTTAAATTTGAACTCTTTTTTTTTAACAAGGAAATAATCTCTCAAAGTTGAAACCGTGTGACATTTCATTGTGAAATCTACTTAGTGTCATTTTGTCCTAATTTTGCACATATCTTAAGATAAGGTGAAACTCGCCAAAATAATACCAAGTTTATTTCAACACCACTTAGTCTACACCCTTGTTTTCTTGTTGCCTATTTTTGGACAAAAGGAAACAACATATATGGATACTACTAGATATCGTGTGTCCACCACTTTTGTATTCTACTTGCACGACTAAGTTGCAATGTCGAGCTATGCAAGTGTTGAAAGTGTGCATGGTATGTACTCACGATCTAGTAGGCCCACTTGTCTCAAAAACCCATATTCGAGACTTATTATCATCGTAGTTAGGTGATTTCATCCTTGTCTTCTTTTTGAATTATTACGCTGCCCACATTGTAGCCATACAATTGAGATATTTATGTCTTATTTCCATTGTGAAATTAGGCCTAAATCTCTATACTATAGAGTTACATTGTTCGCACACATAGCAATTTCTTGTTATACTTAGAAGTATTTTTGCATCCTAACTTTTCTTGAGTTTTGTGATTGTTGAGGATACATTGTTAGCATCGCGATAACATCATTTTGACACTAGAAATCTTGCTTTCCGAAATCTTGATTCATGTGTCCAAATAGTGTTGTTACCTTGCTCACATTGTTATTGTCTATTTTACGAGACTTTGACTTTGTTAATGTTTAGAAACCGATTTTTAGTATATCTTGTTAGAAGATCATGTCGACATTCTCTTATCATTTAGGCCTTGTTTGTTGCAAACTTGACCTAACTAGTGATGTTGTGCTGTCACTATTTGGTTGCAAACCTATCTAGACGAAATCTTACAGAAAAAAATATTTGGTGTAAACCAAATTTTGAGCGTTGTACGTCATTATATTATTCTAAGGAAAACTTGTGTCATATATTACCTTCTAAGGTAGCTTATTCTTTAATTCTTAGGTTCACATTGACCTATTGAATTTGTGGCTATTTTATAGTCACTATTGTTTTTAATGACTTAGGGTCATTACGCACAAATTTGACTAGGGTCCCTTGTTAATAAACCTTAGTGGAAATCTTTCATGTTGTACCTTTTATTCTAAGTAATGCCTACTACGAGAATGGGGTCACGAAAGTTAGAAGCCAATATATTTAGAGGTGACAACCCTCTTTTGGAGGATAATCTCATGGTTGACCATAGTGGTGGAGAGGAAGATTCTCCTCATGCAGATGCAGAGCTTCATTCCACCCATTTTGACAACTACATTTTTCATAACAAACATGAAGTTCTTATGCGGGTTGTCGGGGAGAAGAAGAAGTAGACCACCTGTGTCACACTCTTAATGAAATATTGAACCCATGTCATGCCTCTACTTCTAGACAACAAAATAATGAGGAGATGCCTTTTGAAAATGACGAGGAATATCGCATACCTACAATTAGGGTTCATTGTGAAGATGATGAAGACCATGTTCATCATGCACAACCTCCTCCTAACGAAGATCATCATGAAATGCCTATTAAAGAGGTGACATTAGAACAACAAGTCCAAGCCCTCACTCGCCAATTGGCAAGTTTGGCATTGCATATACAAAAAGAACAACCAAAAGTTTTGAAACAAGCTATACCAAAGGCAAAACCTAAAGCTTCATTTTATGAATTCCCAATAAACACTCCTTGACGGGAGGCACAAAGAGATCCTTATGAAGAGATTCTCACAACAAATTGGGGTGGGCATACACCTAGGCTTAACCCTTTGTATAGACCTACGTTGCCACCCATGCAAGATCCACTTTTTAATCAAGAGTGGTCAACAATGAAGAATGCCCTTCAAGCGTTACAAGAGGGCCAAACCGGTAGCAATAACAAGAAGTATCGGTTCGATGAGTTATGTCCTTACCCATTTGACAAAGCCATGTTGCAGGTACCTTTCCCAAGACATTTTGATTTTCCAAAATTTGATAAATATAAGGGAAAAGGTGACCCTCATGATCATATAAAGGACTTTTATATGGCATGTCAAGAGGTGACATTCAACGACAATTATCTTATGTGCTTGTTTCCATGAATAGAGCAACAACTCTATAATGGTTTGTGCATATCCTTACGGGATCGATATCAACATGGCCAGAACTAGCAGAGAATTTTGTATGACACTTCTCTTTCAATATAGAAAACTATGTTACCATGTTAGATCTCTACAATGTCAAACAATGAAATAACAAAAACTTCACTGCATTTTTACAACGATGGAGAGGATTAGCTAGCCACTTCCTTGCTCCATACCCGAAAAGCAAGTTAATCAAGTATATTTGTTCCCAACCTCCATCCAGACATTACATTCCACTTGCAAATGCATTGTGGAAACACATTTGAAGAGATCATCGAAAAAGGGAGTCAAATTGAAAAAGTGTTGTTATTTAGGGGACTCTAAAACCTTTCTCCCGTGATCATAATGATTCTAAATCTAATGACAAAACAATTTTTTTCCCTAATAGGAACAAAAACGTTGTTAGTGATGGGATAGTAGACTCTAAATGAGTACAAGTTGTTCAAAACAAAACTCCTTTAAAGCTTGCAAAGGGAGCTCCACCTCACCGAGTATAAACAATGTCCTTTAAATACTAAAATAGCTAGAGGTGGTTAATATGGCTAGATATTCAGAAGCTACACCTTATGAGGATGAGGTGCCTAAACCATCATGGTTTAGAGATAATGAATATTACCGATTCCACTATGTTAAAGGTCACAAAACAAATAAGTGTTTGAAGTTGCAACACTACATCCAAGACTTAATCGAAAGTAGCGATGTGGAGATGGATTCGGCCACTCCTAACAAATCCCCCAATATGAAGACTCTTATTAAACATAATCGAGACAAAAATGCTAATTATGTGTCTAATGAGGAGAATCATTTTGATGCCCTCATTGGTTGTGTAGATACACTTGTTGAAAATGTCAACACAATAATCCATGTGATACCCCCTGGACTATCTATGTTTAGGCATGCGCCAACAAAGTCGATTATCACGCACTCGCATAAACATGATAGTAAAGAACCTAGGTTTCAGCATTCCCATCAAAGGATGCCTATCACAATTAGATCGCATTTGATTATTCACACTAGAGAGCCCATTCATGCACCATGTTCCCACGTTCATCTCATACTCGGTGGTATGGTTTTTACATTTCGATCCAAATTATTATTCGGGTTCCTCCCACTCTTCTTTTGACTCCGATCCAAACTATTATTTTGATTCTTCAGATTCACCTAGATCTTCTAAAAATTCTAATTTGGTTCTTGAGCCACAGTCCTCCCTTGCTTTGTAGGACCTCCCTTATTCACCGCCTCGACAAACTCTTCCTCCGTTGAAGATTTGGGTGAATCCAAATTCATCTCTTGAGTCATCATCTTCTCAATCTTCCACACCAATTGGACCCATTTCTTCTAATCAACCTCCTATGGTCAAAGAACAAATACCCCTACCGATCGATTCATCTCAAGATGAGGAGACAATCACGAAATTCCTAGGGTCACATGATGGCATTCCCCTAGAGGATTACAATCAAGGATTTAATCTTGACTTCAATACGCTTGTGTATTGGGAAGAAGAAATTGATTCCTTTTGTCAGAATACTAAGGAAGATCCTAAGACCATTAAGGAAGATCCTATATTTTCTTCACATCCTTCATTAGGCGATGAAATTATTAGTTCTAACATTGATCCACGACCTATCTTCTCATTACCTAATCATTCTTTATCTATCAGGATTCCTCCATCACAATCTTACCTTGGGTCACCACTTGGTAGATCATCATCTTCTTTTATATGTGGGCCACCTCCAAGTAGCCCCACATCCTCTATATGTGGCTCACCTTTTGGCAGCCCATCTCTGTCTATACTGGGGGCACGTCCTATAAGTCCCTCATCTTCGATTCTTGGGCCACGTCCTAGTAGCCCATCTTCTTCTATATATGGGACACCTCCAAGTAGTCCTTCATCTTCCATCTATGGGACACCACTAGGAAGTCCTTCATCTTCAATATTAGGGCCACATCCTTGTAGTCCTTTAGCTTCAATCTATGGGACACCTCTTGGTATCCCATTCTCTTCAATTCTTGGATCTGTATCCTTTGCATCCACGTATTGTTCTTCTATCAATGATTGTGGAAACCCCACCGTCATTTCTCCCACCAATTTTATTCATCCACTTTCTTCTCCCACTTCTCGGGATCATACAAGTCACGTAGTAGCTCATAGGAAACCAAAACAATTCCTTCATCAAGCTCAGATCAATAATTCCAAGATCCCCAAAGCTCACAACAATTTAAAAAATCTTAAAGTTCATAATCAAACATGCTTCAAAAATGCACATCAATGCACCCATCAAGTATGGTGTAAATTATAGAAACCTCTGGATAGGGATCTCGATATCCCGCATATGAAATCCAAATTTCATGATAAAACACAGTCATCTATTGAGTATGAGCTCACCACGATCATTGAGATCGGGGATAATATGACTCTTGATAAGAAAACATGCCTAATCTTCCTTATCAAGGAAATCACTAACATTGTTGTTGGATCTTATCACGTAAAGTGACCTTTTCGGTCCCACCTTTCCAAAAAAGACAAAATATCAAAAAAATGAGAAAACATTTCAAAAAATCAAAGGTAAACGAATGACATTGCAATCGTGTATCGCATACACATGGATGTTCTTTCTTCCCTTCCTTGTTATTCAACCGCAAGTCTTCCTACCATTTTCATCCCTTCGGTGATATTTTGGTTAGCCAATTTACACGCATATTGTGACATTTATTTCTATTGTATTTTTGACCTTGGTATTTTATCGCTTTGGTAAATTAAAGAATGTTTGATCTCGTAGACATCCTATCACAATCAACATTTAAAAACTTGTTGCGAAATTTTTTGGACATATTTGTTGACATTAGCCAATGTCGTTGTTGCAATCACTTTTGCCTCTTTCCATTAAGCCATCAGTGGTTCTTAACCCCTTATCAAACAAGAGAGATGAAATAAGTTTTAGAAAGCAAAAGAATCAATCAAATCAAAAAGCACAAAGTTGAAAGCAAATGCTAAAAGTAAAAGCAAATTGATATATAACTCTCTCTTGGGGTATTTCCAATAATCTATACCGAGGCTATGGATGCCTCGATCGCAAAGTGGAGCAATGTACGACTCACCTTCCACAATCCATTCACAAAACAAAAATCAACTTTGAAAAATAAATCATTCATACACATTGGTTAGGGTGTCTTCACTTGTTGTCTATCAAATCTTCCCTCCAAGAGGTAATAAATTTCCACGTGCACACATTGGATCTCAATGAGCAAACATGATTAGTATGTTACCAAGTTTCTTTTTGGGACCTTGTTCGACTCTTACTCTACCGTATATTATCTCACAATTTGTGCCTTTGGCTAACCACTTCTTCATCGTGAGGCTTCTAAGCTACATTCACAACATTCACGTTATTCTTCTACTTCATTCAAAACATCCATGTGTATAAGATTTCATTTTTCCATGTTTTGGGCACCTTTGTACCCTTTCTCAAAACAAACTTCCAGTTCTTTCTATCATGTGCTTCTTGGCCTACTTATGTTGGGGCATCCTTGCTCCTTCCTAGCACGTCATTGGGTTACATTCATCATCATGTTGAACCTATCCATATTGGCCTTGATCCATATTTTGCATGTGAAGAGGTTGCCTTTGTATATTCCCAGCCCTAATGTTGGGAGCATTTTCACATCTTCACTTTCTTGCACATGCACATGGCATTCTACCCTCAGGCATCCCATATATCGTTAGGGGCATCCATGTTTCTTCGTTTCATGTACATAGCTTCAAAAAAATTCTAGAAAATAAAAAATATTCCAATATGTTTCAAAAATAAATTAAAAATGATGGTAAAATTATTAAAAATCCAAAAAAATTACAAAAATTCAAAACTCTACAAAAATTGGTAAACAACTTGCATATAGTTGAATCTTGTATCACTTGCATTATCCTTAAACATTGAAATTTGTCTTACAAAAACATATTTCTAAGGTTATTGTTTGTTCTAGTCTCAAACGACTTACGGATCATCGTGATCTACATCCATTAACAAAAGTTAGGTTGCATGTTATGTCGGTCCTCCCATGTAACAATGAGTTGCCAGGGACTGTGTCATAGTGCATGAAAGCTTTTCCATGGGACTACTTGTGTCCTCCATTTTTCCCTGCATGTGTTATTACTTGGGGCATCATTTTTAACCCTTGTCGTTACAACACAAACATTTGGGAACTACAACTTGATAACAAAAACATTGGTGCAATTGTCTTAAACATTATTTGTTTGAGTACGTGTGATTGTACTAGTTTCTCTATTAGGTTAGTTGGTTTAATTTCTCGTATTGCATTGCATTTTGTATGTTGCATGGAGTTACGTATTTTTAGCATTAAACAATTGTTAGTAATTTAGCTTTTCATGTTATCTTACACTTTTGTTTATTTTCAATAAAGGTCGACGATGTAGACCTAGGGGCAAACTGATATAAACCGGTTCTTATGGAAAGGTTGGATGTAAAGGTTGAACTTGACCTATATTTCTCCATTAATATCACTTCTCCATTATCATTTATTATCATTACTGATTTTTCTTCCAAATCACTCGGGGCAATAAGCAACCACATTTATCCCTATCCTTGTTCCTTCTTAATACCCAAGTGTTTCGCACCCATTCTGACCCATTTTTTTTAATCCATTTCAATCATATTTTCGATTGTCGATTGACTTCTTCTATCACCCCATCGACACTCGAGGGGGCATCCTTCATCCTGCTAATTTTTCTTCAAAATTTTACCTGTTTACACTTGTCTACTATGTTTGAAGTGAAGTCACTAACTTCACCTCAAACAAGGGCAAATGTAGACACCTAAATTCCACTTTTGCAATCTTATTGCCAAACGCACACAAATCACTCTCATTCTTGCCAATTCCGTTATAATTAGTGATCTTTGCTAATTAACTAATGTTTCTTACCACTTTAGCCAATTAACAATGTTTTTTTGATTGTGTAACCCCTTTCGCATTCAGGATGCCACTTTACGGTGAATCATAAGTCAAAATCCTCTTCAAAACAGATAATTAGCGTTTATTAGCTAATTAAGCCTATATACCCTAGTATTGACTCAAACTCCTCTTCCAACTACTCAAAATCACCCCATTCTCCTCCACAACATCTCAACAAGCTTCAAAAGCTTATCCTAGCCTCCTAGTTGACCCTAAGCGGTTGATTAAGGCTTCACACCTCTTAATCACTTGGTAATTCACTAATTGTGATTAACAAGGCCTAATCATGATTAAAAATTCTAATATAATTTGGGGATTTTAGTCCCACATGCACCAAAATACAAGTTTCTCCCAAAAGGAAAACTATGAAAAGGGTGCACCTCATTCCTTTAAACTTTACACCATGCTTTGATTTGCATCTCTTATAATAAATATGATATATAGCCAAGTTCAATCCTTTCTTAAAGCCTTCGACGAGGTTAGTAGATGGATATCCAAAATGACCAAGTGGTCATTTGGAGATGCCATTTCACCTTGTTTGGAGTAGCAACCATAACCATTTAATTGCCCTCTTAGGTTTATTTAGGTCGTGTTAGGTAATTCGAGTATATTTGTAGGCATGTTTAGTTAGATTTTGTATTGTTTTTATACTAGTTCAAAGCATTCTTTTAAGCTTTTATCTTAATTTTACATTCCTAGACTTAGAACCTTGGCTAGATGGATGGAAATGGTGTTATCTTTCCGTGTTTAGTCATGCAATTTACTTTGTAAAGTTTAGGGTGTCATCATGATGCTTGGAAAGATGGATTATGAAGCATGTAACATAATGTTAGACACCTAATGATGGTAGGAGGAGGGAGATAATTAAGCATGATGCCCCCAAGTGTATGATGATGATCGAGCTATCCAACAAAGGTGAAAGGCAAGGGTCCTCCACACGATGTCCGAGGAGATAAAGGCACGTGATTATGATCCGAGATTAGTGGTGTATGAGACCGACGATGTGGGTGTGAAGGAATCCTATGAGGTGATGATCACTTATGTGAAGGAGACCGAGGAGGTGATGAGCACCTATGTAAAGGATACCTAGGAGGTGAAGGAGGTGATGAACTCCTATGTGAAAGGGTTTCAGAGTAGGGACTTAATCGAGAAGATGGATCGGTAGACAGAAGATGAGAATGAGTAGGTCGTGTGTGAAACAGTGAGCTTGATGCAAAAGATGCCTTAGATTTGAGAGGCCTAGGGGGCCTAGATGATGCAACTAGTGAGAGGACATCCTCAAGAGGAGGTAAAGTTAACAGTGTAGATGGTGGAACACCTTTGAGAGTGACAACGTACTTATTGTGAATGAATTTGAGACACAAGTGGGTCATGGAAAACGTAGCCTTAGCGACATGGTGCCAAGGAAGACCTAAGAGCATGTCACAACCTTTGATTGAAGGTACCACAACAAATGACACAAACATGGTGAGAGGCCCACTCTTGGCATAGCTATAAGATTTTGGAATTAGATATGAAATTTGAGATAATAAATAGTTGATAGTGACAAGGAGTGCAATAAAGCATGCACCAATAAGCCGATGGATTGATTATGGTGTTATTAACAGTATAAGATCTAATAGAAGCATCGATGTGTAGTGTATTAGAAGAGAATGTAGCATGAAAATTATGATCAAAGAATGTGATGAGTGGTGGAGATGCATCGCATATGAGCAACCTAGAAAATTGAGAGCCCCGATGAAGGAGGAGGCACAACATGATATGTATGATTAACTTTGAAGAATCAACAACTTTCTTGTCATGCTTAGGAAATGGATCTTTGAATATTTTGAGCTTTTGGTTGTCATTGATCGGCTTGGATGTCAAAGGCTCAGGGAGCTTGATTACATCATTATCAATAAGATCTTGAATAAGATGCCTAAGTTTGAAACATTGATCAGTGGAATGCCCAACACATTGATGATAGTCACATCTAGTATTTTCGTCATAATTGCGGCCTTTAGGGCAAGATGGATCAAGATTCAGTGGTGGTGGAAGTGTAATAAGATTACTTTCAATAAGTTGTGGCAATAGAAGACATGAAGCATAAGGAAATTTTGTAAATGTACACTTTGTAGGTTGTCATTGAAGATTTTTAGAAGCAAAAACAACGTTAACAATAGGTTTTTCTTTAGTGGGCTTAAGAGATGGCTTGAAAGTAGATTTACTTTGAAATCGATTAAAAGATGACGAAGCATGATTATGATATTTGAGCTTGCCCATAGATAGGAGTTTTCTTTCACGTAACTTAAGCATATGGCATAATTGATCGAATGATGGAGAGGTCTCAAAGATGACACTCTCTTGTAATGGAGATAAAAGACTTTGCATAAAAATATCTTGCAATTCAAAATCATGAGGACATTGGACATCTTAGCTAAGTTGTTCTTGTATTATAACACATAATCCACTAGATGCTCATTAGATCCTTGTTTAATTTGCGTAATTTGAGAATAGAATATTTTAGAACTGATATTAATTGAAAAATGTGTAAGAAAAGCATTGGCTAAATGCGCGAATGATGTTTGAATGAATAAGTAGAATGTAGAACCAATGCACAACATAGTCTTGAAGACTCGTGGAAATAGCTTAGCTAATAATGTATGATCATTCGCATAATCTATACATGTCACATGAAAATATTGGAGATTCTCTTAAGGGTCACCATGGCCATTGAAGGTGGGTAGCTTAGAGTGACAAAGTTTGGAGGAAGTGCATAAGTGGAAATGGTGGGTGTGAAAGGAGTGTGGAGGAGTAAGGTGGAATCAAGAGATGGAGATGCATAAGAAGTAGCTTGCTGAAGTTGACATATTTGAACTTGGAGATCCTGATAAAGAGAGGCCAAGTTTTGAGTGCCAGAGGAAGATACTTGCCGCATGTGATAAATAAGAGGCGAAGTGAAGTGGTTGGTAGGAGTAGGAACATATACAAGAACATTAGAAGTAGGTGGAAGGGTGGAATTAAGGGGTTGAGTAGCAATAGGCATAAAAGTGGAAGTGGATGTAGGAATATTAAGCTCAACAAGATTGGTGGCCTCCTCACGAGAAACGAATAAGATAAAATCTAGATCTTGCAAATGTTCAGCAAGATGAGCATTGAGATCATGAAGGTCTTCATCAGTAAAGGGTGTATGAGTTTCACCATGATAAAAAGATGACAAAATACCTAGAAGCAAGGTTGGGTTCGAGCGATGGGTTCACCAAATGATTTAACAAAAATAGAATTATGTTAAACCCTAATTATAGAGTCACATATGATAAATAAATGCTAACGGTAAGAGAGGGAAAGAACAACTTAGCTAATTTACACTTTTCTAAGTGATCCGGATCGGGAGAATTGATGAATAGGAAGGAAGACTATCATAGTTGTGCCAGGTAAATCGTAAATTATGGAGTTTTCATATGAGGTGGACTAGGGCACCGGATCGGTTAGGGCGTATGGGCGCCAAAGTTTGCTACATCTGGGCACCCATGACTATGCAAGTGGTTGAAATATTTTTTTTCTAGTATCGCACAAGTGTCGGTGATAATCATTGTTGGTCGCATGTATGTCTCAATATGATCGTCGAGTGCTCATGTAATCTACAAAACAAATATTCACCTACAAAACCCACAACACCACATCAATTCTAGAAAAAAAAAGATGCAATATGAGGATTCAAACTGACCTCAACGATCACCCGACTGAGTGAACTTGCGATTGATTGTTGCACTACATCTCAAACTCCATATAGTTCTTATGCATGTGCAAGAGAATTGTGCCATAAGAAGTCCTTATGCAAGTGCACTTGATCGGGTAATATCTAGATGTACCAATGTAAATAGATGCGTGGATGACATAATGAAATTCCCCTTCCTATGCAATATATGCAAAAAATGTAGTCCCTTGTCCCTTGTATGGATGCCTTTGATGCACTTAGATGCCTTTGGATGCAACCTATTTTGATTACATAGCTTTGTATTTATATGATTCCCTTAGTTGAATTTCATAATTGACAACTAGAAGGCCGACCCATAAGAAAATAAGATGCCCAAAAGATAAAAGAAACCCAAAAAGAGTGAGTAAGGTGGAAAGAGGTCGAGGGCGCCCAGAGGGGACGAGGGCGCCTGGGTGTTGTCATCCCTGGTTGGGCGCCGGTGTCCAAAGTGATAAAATATAAGCATGTAAAGTTCTGACTGGGTTGTAGGGTGTAAAAGACTAGAAAGAAGACAAGAAACACAACAAAGAGGACAAAAATAGTTGTCAATTACTAGTTTTCTCACTTAGTAATCATATGAATGCAAGTATGCTTTTAGGACCTAGAAATTTACCCAAGTTCCCGATTTTTGTCTACACTAGAAAACAACGACTTGGAAGTTGTTATGGACAATACTACCAAAGAGGGGATAGGATCGCCTAGGTTTCAAAGTGTCCGAATCGGGTGTTAGTATCCCAATAATGGGTGTAGATCTAGTTCATTCGGTGTCTGATAATGTCACCTTCACTTTATTTTATGTCACATCCACTTCATTGTAGCATTCTCCTATCACACATGTACCTATAAAACAAACCTTAACTATATGCATAAGACTTAATCATTCATTAGAATAAATACAATATGCAAATGGCTAAGTTGTATTAACCTTGTTTGGCCACCCCAATGTGAGTGTCATCGAGTTTTGCACTACATTTTAGACTTAATGTAGTTATGTGTGTGTGTGTGTGTGTGTGTGTGTGTGATAGAAATTGTGTCCCTTGAAGCTAGGTTTCCCTTGTGCAAGTTGCACCAAGATAATGGGCTACAACTACTTTTCCCCAAGATAATGTGTGTTATAAAATTCATAATTTTTCCATCTTATGTAGTGAATAATACAACTCAAATATACTCCTCAAGCTATTCCTTTTGTGCCTAAGTAGTATATAGAAATAATAACCCAATGCCCCTTAGAATAGTTAGTAGGTTGTGTGTGTGTGTATATATATATATATGATTCCTTTGCTTGAATTTCAACATTAGCAACACTAAAAACAAACCCAAAGTTATCAATACAAGTTTATAAAAGATAAACAAGTGGTGTGTAATTTTAAAATATAAGAACCAAACAAAGAGACATAAGCGCCCACGGGGCACAATAGCATCGGTCGCTCCTATCCCCCTTACCGGGTGCTTATATCCATTAAAATCCAAAGATAAACCAGAAATGCTCAATCGAGTAACACGTTGTGTGATGTCCAAAAGTAATGAGGGTAATTCCAGAAAAGTAAAGGATGAAAGCATGGAAATGTAAAACAATGTCAATGTAAAGCAAAATAAGTGTTATCAATGTCTAGTTTTCTTACTTAGTAATTATGCGCATGAAAACATACTAGAGCACAATGTAATAGTGATAAGTGCATAATTTTATATCTACATTTCCCCACTTTATGTTAGTGAATGAATATTCGGTAACATAAAGTAGATAGGAAGAGTGTACCTTGTGGAGAGTCAAAGAGGATTGTAATTGATAACGTGTCGAATGAAAATAGTATAATATATATCATGGATTCGAAGAGGGGATAATAACCTTGAGGGTTACTCATACACGCAGTGAAAAGGATACCTACGTTTGTAACTGAATATTGCCTTTGCCTAAGTGTTATGTGTTAGAGATTGTTCCTTGCTCCATCTGTGTTGCCTTTTGTCAAGATAAGGATGGACTTGCAAAAGAAGAAAAATGTAGTCAATGTTCACATTATATGAGATTGAACTTTAACTTAGAGAAAAGAAAATTCTATGCTTGCGTGAAATAAGAAAGTGAATTAAGGATAGATTACACCGAACGTTGAAAGAGAAAGGATATAGTGTCATTGTGTGTTGTTTCCTTGGAGAACTTTTCCTTGGAGATGGTAGGAGGGATTGAGAGTGATCAATTCTCGAACCGATGTGAATACTCTTAGGATTTAGGCATCCTACCATTAGAGGAAGAGTGTTGGGAGAGAATTCAACTTAGCCCTTCATTTACAATGCTTCCCCAAAAACCCATGAATAAGTGCCATTGCAGATGGTAATTAACTCAATAGTAAATCGCCACATGATGAAACTTTGTTCCAGACATATTTTTGTCCCTGCATACGCCCTAAGTGCCACTCCTTATTAGATACTAGTAGGAAAAATGCAAATTGAGAAAGAAAATTAGTTAGTTCCCTTCCCAAAGTATGAAACATGTTATTGATTTTGTTCATTTGTTCTAGAGGATAAACCTGGAGTTGAATGTCTATTGTTGGATTCTATGAAAAAATGTCACTGAGAAGTTGTACCAATCTGTCAAATTCCTATTTTTCCCCCAAGACAAAAATGCTTAGGTGGTACAATAGTGCCCACCGTTACTATCTGTTTTGGGCACTTTTATCCCTTTGTTGTTTCTAGTCCATATCTGATTCTGAACTATTTTCTAAGTTTGTCCGCCCAATTCTTCTATGTACCATTTTGTATCTGATTTTTAAACTATTGAGAGGGTGAAATAATCACTTAATGGTTTCCCCCTATGTCAGGGTGTATGATATGGATTAATTCAAGCTCATCCCAAATGAGAGGACATGAATCGATGTGCACATCGAAGAAGGATTTATACAAGAGGAATATGGTATGTGCATGGTAACAACCATGGAACATGCAAAACAATGGAAAGAAAACTAGCAAGAAGTGTTAGTGATAAACAATCAGAACACTAGAAAATGCACCTTATGCATAAGGTCCCTCATTCGAAAATATACAAAAACATTATAAAACACAAAAAGACTAATAAATCATAATACCCCACAAAATGGGGATAAAAGACAACTCACCACTCATTTATTAACCCTCACCCACTCACATTTAATTATGTCCACCTCACCTACCCATGTGCGTTCCCAATACACTATGGTCCCTATCGTTGCACCCATATGTGTCCCATTCCACCATACACTCCAAATCTATAAATCACCCTCACCCCCCTCATTCCAACTCTTGGCATTTAGTGCACAAAGACTATACTTGAGTTTTCTTGCTCTATTGCTTACATAGCTCAGTTTTGAAGAATGAAATGTGAAACACAAAGGAACAATACAACCAACTGCAACATTATTTTAGCGAAATCTTAACATAGGTGGTAATCGCAACTATGATTGTCTTGTGATTATCCTATGATCTGAGTCAAGTATACTTGTCATTTCATTTATTGTTTTGTCATTTTACATCAATAAAATGTCTTTTATCTCCTTAAAAGGGTTAGGGATATGACCGAGGTAGGTCCCCTAACCACCAAAAACAACTAACATTTTTCAAGTGTGTTTGTGTGCATGTTTAGATTCATATTTGAAGAGTTTTACCCACTTTATTCAATGAAATAAACCATAATTGTCCCTCTCTTAACGATGGCATCATAACCTTGTTCTATTTTACTAACATTGTTTTGGTTGTTATTATTTGACTAATCCATCTTTCGGGTGATCCAAATCCAGGCATACACAATCATGACATACTCTTGTAATGGAAACAAGTCCAACACTTAATAACACATCAAGAGAACAACATAGTAGTTGGTTTAAAACATGGGACACCACTCAGGATGTCACAAGACACTCAAGGCCTTCAAGGCCATACAAGCAAATAAGCAATCATAGGGCATAGCCCACAAATAATTGAAAACAAGTCACAATCATAAAACTCAAAACATGAGCAAATAGTATAAGTAGATAACCATGGTTGGAAGTAAGCCTACAAGAAAAATTCTACACATGAAGCACCCATTAGCATGTTAGAGCAATGGGTAGTAGGTCACAATATATATATCTAAAAGAAATAAACATGAATATATTAGATATCGTGCAATGATAACACCGAATGTGGAAGAAGGTAGGAAGGTAGATGCTCCTGGGGCCTTGGCAGGACTGGTAAAGAACATTGTCAAACATCATGCATCATGTGATAACCTATATATAGCTTGCATGTACCTCAAAGTACCATGTGAACATGCATGTGTACATGTAAAAAGGATATAACATAATATGAATCAAGATAACATGATAGGTAAAATGCAACATGAAATAATATAAGCAAACAAAGATACATCCAACCAAGATCTAAGCTAATGTTTTTGTATATTTACAAATATTTGAATGTTTTTTATATTATTATAATATGAGATCTTATGACTATGGAAAGGAAGCAAAGGATGTCCCCTGGCGTGTATGTGTGTAAAGTGAGATTCATGTAGGTAAGTGCACCTCAACAACCATGTTTCAACCTAAAATAAGAGTGTGCCATCAGGTAGCAAGGGGAGATTTATATGCCCTCAAGTGTAACTGCCACATGATGATATATCTAATGAGGATAGAGGGCAAGGGCCCACTATCTGCTAATGTGAAAGAGAAATGCATGTGAACATGATCTAAGGACCTAGTTTCATGTGAAAGTGCACGTGTTATGACGTGCATAGTAGGAATGTGGTGTGCATGTGGAAAATAAGAACATGAGGTGGGCCTAAATGTACCACGTGGAGCATATATCTTATGTGGGGACCTAGTCATATGAGGTGGGCTATGGGATCGATAAAAACGTCATGGGTGAGAACCAAAAATCATATATATAAGATATCTAAGTGGAGATGTGGAACTAGTACTAGGAGTGATAGGAAGTTTAGATGTCATAGTAGTGTATGTAAAATCCATGAGACCATCATCACTAAGTGTAGAAGTAGGTGTACTAAGGGTAGTAGTAATTGAAGATGTGGGGGTGATAGAGGTCATGAAAAAAATGAGTTTGTGGTGGGATGCCTTGAATAGTGACAATGTGATGCTCATGTACGAACTTGAGACATAAATGAACTAGGGATGGAACAACTTTAACATCCTTAAGCTAAGTAAGTCCTAAGTCATAATGTGTAGATACAAAATCACACACTTTTTACTTACATCACGCATCTAAGTATGTCATTATATGCATGATTCCTAATCAAGAAAACTAGACATTAACAACATTTGTTTTACTTTTACATTGCTTTATCCTTTTCATACTCTTATCATTTACTTTTCTCAAATGAATACTTTACTTTTGGACATTAGACAACATGTGACCCAACTTTGTATTTACCATTATATCCTCTGATCATCCCGAGATAACATCGCCCAATACGGACATGAGTCCGAGGCATTATTGTCCCCTTTGGGTGCTTATGTACTTTTCCTCCTTGTCTCAAATTTGAAATTCCACGTCATTTGTTATCTTTTCTAAATCCTCTTTTATCACTTTGGGTCGACCTTTTTAGATGTTAATGTCGAAATTCAAACAAGTATTTTTAGGGGTTAGATAACTTGGGCTATTACTTACTATCTACTACTTGGGCAAAAACAACATTCAAGGACTACATTTGGGCTACATTATTCACTACATAGGAGGGGTTATTTCTAAATTCCATCTTACACATTCATCTTGGGGAAAAGTAGTTGTAGCCCACTATCTTGTTGCATTAATTGGCACAAGGGCAACCGAGCTTCAAAGGACATGATTCAATCACACGCACACACTAGAACTACATAGAGTCTGAAATGTAGTACAACACTTGGTGACGATTGCATTGGGGTGATCGGTGAGGTCAGTCCAACTCAAGCATATGCGTTATTTGTTTCATCTAATGTTTTCTCGAGCCTTGTGAAAATAGATAGGGTTTATTTTGTAGGTTCGGATGCAACACATAAACCCTACAACGAAGTGGATTAGAAAAATAGCGAAAGGAAATAGACATCAATAGACCCCTGGAAAGATCAAATCCGAGTTGTTTCCAAGACACTAGTGCCCCACTCTGCACAATAGCTCCTGTGTGGTCATGTCCTTATCTAGCGATCTGTCAAAGCAGTTTCAGATCATAGTTTTCTAGATGAATCTTACTCAATTCAGATCCAACATATTCCACTCAGTTTCCAACCCAAAATCATCCCAAATCTCGAATACAAACTAAATCACTCTTATCTCACTATTGTTTACACTTGTTTGTTTCTTGCATGATAGATCTTTCTTATTATTGTTATATTCATTTTATCTTAGTCCTCTAATAAAGATTTAATTTTAGTTTAAGTTAAATTATTATGTGAACCCATTTATTGATTGAACCCTAGTTTGGTCATAGGGTCCATATAGTGATCACATCTTGTTTTTTATCTTTCTAATTAATATATCTATGATAGGGTTTTATAAATCTCGTCCTGAATGTGTACATGATTTACACCACACTATGGATCATACTCTCATCCACTCTTATACTTCCCTTATTTACATTAACCATCGAGTATCCACTACTTTGGTAATCAACTTGAACATATTATTTTCTCCAACTAATATCCCTTCCCAAGTAACTGTTGATAATGCACCTCCATTGTATATTTAGGTTCATATTCATAATGTACTAGTTAAGTGTGCCTTGATTGATAATGGGTTTGGTCTTAATATATGCAATATTTATTTTTTTCTTCGACTAGGATTTTATACTGCTGATTTAACTCCATCTACTCTATGTATTCATGGTTTTAAAAATACAACGAGAAAGTATCGGTGAACTTTCTTTACCCATTCTTGTAGAACCATGCACTATTCCTTTTCTATGCCACACTCGCCTAATAATCTCAACTATAATCTCCTCCTAGGTTGTCCCTAGTTACAATCTATGCATGCAGTCCCTTCCACCCTACATGTTTGACTCAAATTTCTCCATGAGGGTATCATATATGATGTTTTGGTTGATCCATCTTCCTTCCCCTTTTGTGATATTGTTGAGCACGAGCAAGTAACACACACATACACACTCCTCAAAATCACTCTACCTCACCTATTGTTGATTATACAACTTATGGCATTAGCTCTAAGTATTTTTATGACATGGTTTCTCTGGGTCAAGACTTGGCCGCAATGGCCAAGGTATTGTTGAACCCATTTCTCTCCCTAAACAACTCGATAGGTTTGGCATAAGATTCTCCCCTCACTCATCTGGGGCCCTTTCTTGGGGGACCCATTTTCTTCAACCAAAAACCTATCCAAGGTCTATACCACTTCACATACACATACACTTTAGTTAGTCCATCTGCACCTCATCAATGTTACTTCCTCTCTTGACTTACCATGCTTAGATGAATTTCACAATGACAAGGCCCTCCTAGTGTACATCAAATCATATGCCCCCTTCTCCGTGCATCATCACGAGAGGATATTCCCCATTCTCTACATGCTACTGTATACTTTGGTGAAAATGATTTTGATGGTGTATGTAATGATGCTCATGATACCATACCCACCCAACCTTTTATTGAGGACCGATCCATATTAGTCGATGAAGAAACTATACCGTATAACCTCGATATCGATGACGATCCATGTTTAGTTCTTTTAGCATCCTCTCTTACCAGTAGTGAGCACATTGATATTCAACAAGTACGGTAGGAATTTCATGATTTATTTTATTGACACTATATAAACACATCTAACATTGATCCCTCTATAGCTATGCATAACATCATACTTCATGAGGGTGCAAAACTTGTGCAACAAAAAATTCACAAAATGCATCCACACGTGGTCTTATTAGTCAAAGAATAAATCCAACACTTATTAGATATAGGGTTCATTCACATTGTTAATTACCTACAATGGGTCTCTAATATTGTCCTATGATGAAACCTAATAGGCAAGTTCATTGTTATCGACTTTCACGATCTTAGTAAAGCTTTCCCCAAAGATACATTTCCCCTACAACTTATCAACACTATTATCAATTCGACCACAAATCATGACATGCTTTCCTTTATGGATGGGTTTTCTGGAAATACCCAAATCAAAATTAACCGTATAGACCAAGAGAAGACTTCTTTCACATGACCCGGGCACCTTTTGTTATATTGTCACGTTCCTTTGCCTTAAAAATAATGACGTTATATACCAATGCGATATGACTCACATATTTCATGATTATATACATAAAATCATTGAAGATTATGTTGATGACATCCTTTCCAAATCAAAACATCGTGCCCATCATGCTCAAGACCTTTGTACATTCTTTACACACTTACAACAATATAATGTCCACCTTAATCCCAAAAATGCATTTTTGGTGTGAATCCTAGTAAGTTATTAGGTTACATTATCTCTCAATGAGGTATTGAGATTGATAAAAAAAAATCCAAACTAATATGGACATGGCTCCTCCTCGTAACCTTCATCATCTACACTCACTACAAGGTAAAATTCAAGTTATCCGTTGATTCATCACACAAATTGTTAGGAAAAGTATTTGTGCTTCACATTAATAGTTTTGTATGAAATATAATTGTTTGTATAGTAGTTATAACAACTCATGTAGATAGGTCACGGGAGATGTTGGAGCTCAAATTTACACCCGTCCTAAATCACAAAAATTTGGGGCTTTTAGGTAACATGAGATTGTCTCCAAGTTGTAGGACTCGAACTGAGACAGACTTTCGGAGAAGGCCGACTTCCTCTACTTACTCCTAATGCTAAACTACTCCTAGGAATTGAAATGCAAGTATCTAGCTCTACTCTAACTTTCCAAGGGACCAGGTTGAGAAGGAGATGCATAAAACAAAAACCTAAACTAGAGAAGGTGATAACACCAGAAATAAGGGTATGAATGCTTCATCAAGAGAGAAAATGGATGTAACGACGATGAAGAGGACATAAATAAAAGCCACGGTTCAAAACCATGTCCGGAACCACTTTCACGATGCACAATAGATACATATTTTGAAAGAATACATATAATACACCTTCAAATGAATGTGAGGCAAATAAACACAATAAAACAACAACTAAGGCGGAAACAAGCCACAAAATAGAGATTTCATTACTTAAAAATCATGCATAGATCATCACGATATATGAGGAAGATGTAAAACATTTACAGAATCGAGTCCAAGGCATGGGACCCCTAGAATACTTGTGCAACATAAAATGATGCCCTTGCATTCCCAAAGTATCCAATGTTAAAACTGGGCATCATTTTACAATATATAGAGGAGTAGAAAAAAGCGGGATGAAGAAAAGAGAGGGAAATTTGAATTCCTTCCCCACCAACCAATAACCCTCATTAATTGTTATAAAAAGATTTGATTATTTCTATAAAATCCACTTCCCCACGCCATTTGTTTTGTTGAAGAAGGAACGACACCCATCCGCATTTAATTCTCGGTGGTTGCATCGTATAGAGTATACTTTTGCGTGTTGGAGACGCTTCCTTATGCTTTTCCCACCTACCTCCATTAAATTCATGGAATCTGATTTTATTATGCTAAGGTAGAGATTTATTCAAATAATATCATATTTACAAAGATCTGATCATCCGATTCAAACATATATCTTTATTTATCTTCCCGTGGAAAAGCTAGTTATTTTCCTTTGATATGCGACTTTTCTGTTTTAGTGTTGTGTAGTTTTTAACTTTTATGGCTATGTCTTCTTCATTTCGCGGCTCTACTATCCTCTATTTGACCCACAATTATTCAATTGTGGCATGGCTTTGTGTTGACATCCGCGGCCTTGTTCTTTTCCTTCACTCTGCGATCTTTTCCTATATGCTTTTATCCGCGGCTTCGCTTTCAAAGTGTATCTCACTTGCTTTAAAACATTCTTGGCCTTGTTCTTTGTTCGACAACTTTCCAAACTTCTACGACATTTCACCCTTAAGCTGCGGCTTTGTCTTCTTTATTCCCCGACATGCTTAAACTCTTATGCGATCCTCATTCTTGACCTCCGCTATTCAAATTATTCAATTTTTGCAAGGGTGCAAAAATAGACAATTTTTTTACGACTCATAGGGGGAATCAGAATCGATCAATATCCTTAGTATCTATTGGGCATGGAGTTAGCCTAATGATCTAAAAACCTCATGTGAACTTTGAACTTCTTCCTTTAGAAAATTTGGAACTATGATGAATTGTGCACAAGAACATCTTCAAGCAACAAGATTGTGCAAAGCACTTATCGAAAGAAACATTACTACCAACAAAACAATGTGCCAAAACACTTGGAGGAATTGAAATCCTAAACTACTATGTATAAGATGCATGAAATATCTTAATGAGAGGGTTTAAGATGAATCCCATTGACTGGGATTTGAAGCACATTCCCATCAAGATCAGATAACTCAAATGAGTTAGCCACCTTGCAAGTGGTGATGATGTATGGTCCACTCCAAATAACATCAAATTTGGAGTGTCTCCTTGGTTTAGCTCGATCCGCGTCCCATTTCAAAACTAGATCTCCAACCTTGAATGTTTGATCTCTAGCTTTCTGTCAAACCACTTTGTTTGGTTGCATTCGATGTAGTTCCATCCTAATCATGACAACATTTCTAGATTCTTCAAGTTCTACCGATTCCGCCATTCGAATTCCCTTTGATACGCACCTTCAAACTCCAATTCTTTGAGTGATTCAAGTGAAGACAATTCTAATGACAATGGAAGTCTAATGTCTTTGCCATATACCGGTTCGTAGGGAGAAGTTGTAATATCCCCTTTTGGGATATTATTCAAATCTGCAATTTAATTTATTAAATTGACTCTAGAAGGATTAAACCCTCCTAGTTCGACCTCAAATAACCCAATGTCGGCACTAATACAACCCAAATGGGGTTGGAGTAGGCCAAGGTAGTGGGTTTAGATGGGAGAACTAGTTAGGAAAATCAATCTTATCCAAAACTGAAATTAATTGCAGCAGTGAATTAATTAAAAATGCACCATAACAGCTGAAACTTAGAAAATTCATAACTTGCTCAATATTCCATATTTTGTCCTCAAATAAAATGCAGAATTTTCTATAAATCAAGGGCTTTCCAACGAGCTACCAATTTGAATTTTTGAACCACTGTAACCCTTCCAAAACAGACCTCAAAATCAGAAATTCGAGTCGCTAGGGTTAGAATAAAATCAATAAAAATATTCCAGCCCTTCTCCAAGCTTCCATACACTCCAAATCAACCCCCTTTTCTCATAAATAATTAATATCTGAAATCAATTTTTTTATTATGATCATACGTAGTTGAAAACACTTGAATATCAAACCCCAATCATTGTAATTTTTTAAATTCATATCTTCCTTAAAACTACCCCGATTTGGGCAAATGAGATATGCATGGACTCGGAAAAATACAAGGAATAAGATGAACCCAAACAAATTAGAACAATAGTTTCTAAACTCCCAAAATAGCCAAAATAATAAGTCACCTAGGGAAAAATAAATTGTTGTTTGCACATAAATTAATTCTAGAACTTGTACTACTCTCAAAACCCTCAAATTTGGTCACACACTCACAAAATTATGCTAAATCAGATCTGCAACATAAATATATTTTTGGGGCCTCAAAACATGCTTAAACAAATCCCAATCCAAGTCGCTATAGCTCTATTAATTGCAGCAATAACAACAGATCATATAATATTATTAAATCCTTCAACAATGATCAATAACATGCATATTTCACTCTAAATAAATGCACCAATCCTTTGAGCCAAATCACCAATATTTAGAATGGATAAACCTTGCAAGAACACACTCAACACAAGAGAGCACAATGGAGAGAACAATGAAATCTTCAATATCTTCAACAATGGCTTCCAATGAAGCTTACAATGAAAGAGAGAGAGAGAGCTAGGGCATACATCCCATTACTCCAAGCATGGAGTGAAATCAATAGATTCATCAACATAACCCTTCCCTCAATGACAAAACATATATTTATAGTTTTCTCCCAAGGTGGAGCGACTCCCTTTTGGAGGGAAAACCACAATTTGAAATTATAAGGCATGCCTTATAATTTCCCCTTTTATTTTATTTTCCCCCTCTATGTGTGGCCTCCCCTTTCTAGGGATCTTTTTGACATTAAAAGCCACTTTATTATTATTTAATTAATTCCCTTTTTATTTTGTATTTTTGGGAATTAAATTAAATAATAAATTACATTAATTGTTCAATAAATATTCATTTGTGAGCAATACTACAAGGTGGTGGAAAAACCACTTAGCATCCATAATTAAATGAGAACTAATAATTAAATGAATATTGTTTTATAATGACAAATGATAAAAATCACTCTCCAGGCAATATCATTCAATTACTAACATAGTTTTCCCTTTGCAACATCCCAAAAGCCCACGAGGAAAGATAGGCTAAGGGTCTTCAAAAAGGGGACATTACAGTCCTCCCTTCCCAAGATTGTTTTCCCTCAAGCAATGTCAAACTCATGCATCCAAGAGCAATGATGTAACACCCCCAAAGTCTTGCTCCTATGCCAACCAAGTGATGGAGCATTTGCAACAACTTGTGTTGTTTCTTTCTCCTGAAAGTTAGGAGTGTCTTCAGCTGCAATTTCTTTGTCAAATTTGCACATGAAGCAAATGTTATCCAATTTTGCACACATGGCAAGATTGGACAATGGGGTCCTATCACGTTCAAAATGAAATAATAGTCCCAGGAACCCACCTCTGGTTATTATTGAGATACAATAATTAAAAATAATTCCTAAATTGCATATGAAGAGATCACCTAGCATCGAAAGGCACCCAGTTGATCTCAACTCAATGAAGAGTTCGGGGTCGAGTTGATAGAGAACCCAGTGTCAAATTGATAGTCATCTTGGAAATCATCTCGGTAGAGTCTCTCAGTTGTAAGAGCTCGATGAGATCTTGTTAATGCAAAATTGAAGAAGGATCTCATCATAGGGAGCTCGGTGTCAAATCTAAAGAGGTCGATATGATGTTGCTCGCAATGAGACCAATGGAGCTCAGGCTTGGACTAATAAACCACCATGCGTAGAGTTGGATAAAATGTGAGAAACGAGATGAAAGTGGAGGTAACACACCTACTTCACTAGCTTGTAGCTTCATCTATAACCACCATATCAAACCCATGGGCTAGATGCACTGGAATAACTTCCGACCACTACTAGAAACAGTAGTGAACACAATCTCAACCTCATTTGCAAAACTTGCCTCAAGATTTGATCGAGCTTCTTCCATGGAAGCGACTTTCCAAAATGAAAAGGCGAGACAACTCAACTAAAACTTTATCTCGTTCTTCTACTACAGCTACAAGATTTTACAACAACTGATCACGACTGTGGTCATGTGCATGCAACCAGAACATCAGGATCAACACCAACGGTTCCTTGGGATCGCCCTGCGGCAGCTGAAAGCAATTAACTCTCTCTGGAGGCCACTGATTTTCTGAGATAAGTTTACTTCTCTACCCTGTAGCTACTGCGTATAGCCAATTACTTCCTCATGACACTTTCCTAGGAGAATTTCAGTTCTACGCTCAAAGCTCCCTTTATCTTCCTCACTGTGCTGGTTATCAGATTGTTTACAGTCTCCACAGACTCCATTGTTAGCTTAGAGTTAGGAAGACTGCCAAGTCATTGCAGAGCGTTGTTTTAAGGTAACTCGTACATGGGCATTGAGAACTCGGCTCGATAATGGAGATAGTGTCATGGCAAGCTGATATGATATTTCCACGCATGGGAAAATTCCATGATGATTTCCAAGTGGGTTTTTATGAATGGCAGGCCAAGCTGTTAATCCCGCAATATATAAATAGGGAACTCAGGGAATACATTCCCAAGTGGAAATATTGGGTTGGTAAACCATGGTGATACTTCCGAGCATGGGAGAAATCAGATCAAATTGCAAGTGGAGATCATACGATGGCGATCCGTCATGAGAATTCCACGCAGCTTGGAGCGGTCCGAGTCATTGTGCGAGTCACCAGGAGAATTAAAGTGGCAGTTGCAAATTGGGCGGCGAGTAATCCTCCAAGCGATAAGGGAGGATGATGGCGAGATGGGTCGACGTTGGAAAAAGTATCAAGTTTCAGGCTCACGGGATCGAGCGATGCACGAGAATCAGAGAAGGATCTTTCGATGTTGACGCACAAGGCAGAGCTTGGCAACCTGCAGTCATAAAAACATGGCCGACATGAGTGAGTCCATTCTGTTCCAGAGTGAGTAGAGTGCCTAATTAGTCACGGAGTTACTAGCAATTAGGTGGATCTATTTCATATCAGAATATTCATGAAGCACAATTTTCTCTGCAATTATATGAGCATCTTCAACGAGTCACTAGGTCATCAGGCATAAAGGTTTCTGTTGAAATTATCACACCTTGCAAGCTACAACTGAAATGTTTGCACCGAGAGTTTGATGTTGTCCTCAAATCTGATGAAGGAAAAGGTTTATATATCAATACGGTAGATGCCTGTCAGGGCCAGGGGCGTGATGTAATCATTATGTCTTGTGTCTGAGCTTCAAATCATGGGGTTGGCTTTGTAGCTGATGTTCACCGCATGAAGGAGGCTCTACACATTCTGCTTACCACACATAACACCCCTGTAAACCCGTCTACATATCTTCAACTATTGCAGACCTGCATTTCTAGGAATATGCTTTCACAAGAAAGAGACGCCTTCTCATGGAATACCATAATTGCAGCTTACAGAAGACATGGGTTTCCTCACGAGGCATTGATATTGTTTCACCGAATGCAACAAGCGGATGTCGACTGATCGATTCGCCTTTGCCACAAAGATACTTCTAGCATGTGCCACAATAAGAGCTTTGGAACAGGGTATGGACATACATCAAGTTGGCTTGTTTCATTGAGCCGTGAAGTGAATGAGTCTGTAGACGTTCGGGCTTTGATGGTTTGGTGGTCGCGAGAGAAGCTCCCACGCACCAGGCAGCAGGCATGTTGCAGTATAGTAGAATCCTTTTTGAGCGCTTCCAACAAGCAGGTTATCCAACTATGTTGTTATCTGTTCAGTATCGAATGCATCCTCAAATTCAGGATTTTCCTTCAAGATATTTTTATCAAAATCGATTAAGTGACAGTGAGAGTGTTACCGGGAGACCTGATGAAATTTATTACAAAGATTCTCTATTGAGACCTTACTTGTTTTACGATGTAACTCATGGAAGTGAATCTCATAGAGGTGGATCTGTTTCATATCAGAATATTCATGAAGCACAATTTGCTTTGCAATTATATGAGCATCTTCAATGAGTCACTCAAAAAGTCGAGCATGTTTCTTGGGAGAAAGGAAATAGCTCAGCGTTGAAACATTTGAGCTCACTGAGAGATCAAGCTATCTTGAGTGAAATCACTTATGGCATAGTGGTTCTTAGAGACATGTTGTAGATATGATAAGATGACATGGGAAAATAGGATATGGCTGAACTTGGCCCGACAGATAAAATGATATTTTCATAGCCACGAGTTCAAGGGATCACTTAGATGGACTCTATCCTGCAATATCCATGTTTGCAGAAGCTTGAAGCTCGAATGGGTCATGTAAAATCTTTGGGAAAAAATTGTTGCAAGGTATGCATGTGGTGAGATCAGGCATGATCAGACAATGATCCGAAAAGACATGTTGAGGTTTGGAGTTCGACATGATATAAAGGGATTAAGCATGTATTCGAAGAGAAGCCCTTGAAATACCACATGAATTTCTCAGGGTGATCGCAGGAATCAACATCGAGGAAGAGGCGTGAAAATGTGAACATGATCGAACAAGTCTTAATATTTCCCACAGATACAAAGCATAGAATAGCTCGAGAGATCGACCGAATCAAAGAAGAGCTCAATGCATGAGCTAGTGCTTGAGTTTATAACCAATGAGCATAGACCCATTGTTGCCGAGGGAGTAAGGAACTCAGATGTGCAAGATGGTAAATATGAGCTCGGTACATAGACATGTGAGAGTCCGAGTTGAGCCAACCGGGTGCTCGGGTCGACATGCAAAACAAAGCCAGGCTGAGTCAGTTGAAGAGCTCGTGGGGACACACTTGGCGGTGATATTGATGCTAGGACAACTCAGTAGATTTCGTGTAGAGCTCACCGAGTTGGAAAGAATTGGCTCAGGAAAGCGTGAATGACAATTCAGGGAGCTCGTGGTGTTGTTTCATGAAGTTTGAACGTGGAATGCATAAATGGCCTTGAGTTAACCAAGGAAAACGATAAGAATCGAGTTTGATAGCTCACCATTCGAAGGACTCAATGCAAAAGAGCTCGATTGCCAAGGCAAGGAAAGAGTTGGTGTGGGGTTCAAAATCGAGTGCAACACTGAGTTAGAGGATTCGAAACTCACCAAGTTGGGCTATGTGCAGACTCTATCCACATGGACCCCCCTCCTCTTCAAGTCAAACGGTCAACCAGAGGGTCCCAACATTATGTTAATTAATTTAATATTTTTATTTAAATATTTTAATAATAATAATAATAATAATTATTTAAATATTTTATTTAAATATTCTTTTAATTAATTGAGAAGACTAGGTCATCAGGCAATTAATGACCCATGATGGAACCTTCTCAGGTGGTTCAACTAACTGTAATGAATACATCATGGGCCTTCAATTTAGGAATGTAATTATGACCTTTCCTCTTCTTTCTCACATATTCTTCTATAAATGTAAGTTGGAATCTCATTTCAAAGGGTTCTACAGCAGTTTAGACAAGTTGACAATTAGATATCTCAAAGCGAGTGTATATTTTTCAAGAGTCCTCTCTCTTCTGCAAGTTGTTCTTGTGTGTTGAGAGAACTTTCAAGCCTCCTCTTCAAGACCGTAATGGCAACTATTGCCTTTTCGAATGCATGATGCACTTTGCATGTTATTGAAGTAATAAAAGTGTGTGTTTTGTGACTAATCTTGGTCCTTTCATCCTTCTATGCTTCTTTATGCCTTTCTCGTACTTGTAAGTACACCTTTGTGCAAGTTTAGGTTTCTATTGCAGGTTCTTGGAGTTTTGTGCTTATCGAGTGGTGGAGTATTGCATGCAGTTGAGTTGTGGTGTCTGTTCACCCTTCTTGAGTTCATCCTTCTTCATTGGGAAACTAGTATATCTCTCGGTCTAATAAAGTTTAACAAAGGGAACACATGTCTCTTAGTTTGTAGTATCCTATACCCTCTCTAAGTGCAGCAGGTGAAGTTGACTGTGGTGCACACCCTCTTCAAATTAACCCTTCATGAATCTAGAAACACCCTTTATTTGGTGCATCACCATCCCTAGTATAATTTTATTTTTGTAAATCTCTTTCCCTAAAAACCATGAAGATGTTAGCATAATATTAGATAATCATTTTTGTTACACTAGGAGTAGTACAACACTTAGTTTAGGAAGAGGAAGTCGGCCTTCTCCAGGAGGTTCACTTGAGCCCAAGTTCCACAGCTTGAGAAGTGATCCCATGTGTCCCAATCACACCGAACGTCCTATTCACATCATGGCCATTCGGAGGGTGCAGTGATTTGGCGACAACAACAAAGAAGTTAGAAAAATAAGTGTTGAAAAACACTCTTCCAATGTGTCTCCATGACGTGAAGGTCTCACAAGTATCCTCCATGTATGGGCTGCCCCCAAATGTCACAATGTTGCCCCATACTTCCTTGAACTCCCAAAACCAATTGTTGTCCTACCATAAAAATATGATAAATCAACAGCTTGACACTTCCAAATTTGTCCCCATGTGAGCCATATTTCATCCTTTGATCCATGTGTGAGAGTACCCATGGAGAAATGTCCCTTATCCCCATGCCTTAGGGCTCTAAAGGTCATAAGAAGACTGCTGAAATAAATTACAGTAGTGTAAATAAAAACATTTGTCCTCAAGGTATCCCATCTTACCTTAGGTAAGGCCAACACTTCACTCTCCCAACCCCCAATGCATTGTTCCCATGAAAACAAATGTTGAAACACATTCACACACATGATGTAGGGCTGATCCAAAGTGAATTTCATGACAAGCTTTGCACCTCTTCCTTTCCTAGCTGAATATTCATCATATTTACCTTCATTTCCCAAAACATAGCATGAAAATTCAACACCATACCTTCCTCTTTGTTGCTCCCAATGTAATAGTAGTGCTAAATGGCCTAGAAATGATCTGTAACATGCACCAATGATGCCCCAAACTGAAATTTAGCATACCGAGTGACTAAATCCTTTTGTAGGCATGCTAACATGTCCCCAAACAAGCTGAAAATGTGCATGACAACAATGTGAATATCAGTGGAAATATTAGACATACACACATTCTTCTTAATTGCAAATTCACACATGAATAGATAATGCTCATACTTCCCTTTTATGATTCCAACAACCCAAAACTGAATTTCACCATGATATAAGAACAATAAAATATCCAACTTGATCATCTCACAAGCACATGTAAATACAAATAACTTGAAATTGTTGCTCATTCTGTCATACCATGAGGTAGCATGTGCATGATGATACCCCTTATTTCTACTCCATCATTCACATAAGAAGAAGGAAAATCAGAAATGCAAGGAATTTCATACCATTCATTGTGCCAATGGATTTCCCTTATGAAAAGAAGCAATATATCTGAAATGAAATGATTGGGGCTGCCCATCATACCTTTGTGCCATGAAACACCTTCATACTCCTTAGAATTTTCAAACAAAACATTACCTTCTACCTTGGAATCATGCAACCTTATTTGTACTTGGTGTGAGGCTTCCTTAAGCTTCATCTTTGGGTGGATGAAGTCATTTATTTTCCCTCTAATGATTGTTGTTATGTGCAGACTGCGAGCTGAGAATGGTCTAAAGTGCCCAGAAATGCCTCTTCTTCTTGCCTATCACACATCCCTTCATCCTTGCATTCATTACCAACCCAAGTAACATTAGTAACAATTAAATAATGATCATTGATAACCTCTTGGCTGCCCTCATTTTGGTTGTCCATGCAAACTTGCAAATCAAGTTCCTCTTTCCTCTTTGATTCTTCTCTCACGATCACTTTATCCTCATGCATACAATCATACAAAGGCAAAGAAACCTCTTCAATCAACAATGAATCTTTACGTTGCTTATTTTCATCCAGAGGATCTTCTTCCTTCACTTCCTCTTGAATTAAATTTGATTTTTCTGTGCAAGTACCAAGTCCCATGCAAGCATTAGATATCAAAGTTTTATCATCAAACACCAAAGGACTCGTACCTTGAAGAACCATGGTCTTGGCTGCCATATGTGCCTTCACCTTGCTTGAACATTGCTCTAGAACACCTTTGGCTAGTGTATGAGCAATACATGATGTCTCTTGACCCAATCCTTCCTCAAGCGTGGATAGCAATTGTGGTGGGGGACTCTCATATTCATTTAACACCAAAGACATAATGGTTTGCATGGAAACCACTATCTCTTGAGTATGATCATTATGTAGAACATCAAAGAACACTTCAAACATGTGAGAAATAAGATCATTACATTCTAGATCCATCATTACCACACAAGATCTTACTTTTTCCATAGTGTTCAAAATGTTAACCCTCTTACCAAAACAAGGGCTTGTGAGGTCCCAAAGCCCTTGGAAACTTCCCACCATGACCTCGAAGATGTCTTCCATGATGGCATCGCTATATGGCAATTTTGGGGCTGTAATCCGCATAACCTCACTAATGCAGGTGAGGACCATAATTCTCACTCCCCATCTTCATGATCCAAAAGTTCGTGCCTAGCCAACTGCATCACCAAGGAATCCCTTGCAAGAAGCATGGATCCATAATCATCTTGTTCCATTATTGCCAAGCAACTTGCCGCTTCTTCTAAAATATTGAGCAACCCATCCTTTGACTGAGGTAGGTGCTTGAGTGCTCTCCCTAGTTTCAGAACTTTGCTTTCATGTTACCTGCACTAGATAAATCCATGATTCATAGGCAATTTCAAACCTCATAGGTGCAGAAGAACATGCTCTGATACCACTGTAATATCCCCTTTTGGGATATTATTCAAATCTATAAGTTTATTTATTAAATTACCTCTAGAAGGATTAAACCCTCCTAGTTCGACCTCAAATAACCCAATGTTAGCACTAATACAACCCAAATGGGGTTGGAATAGGCCAAGGTGGTGGGTTTAGATGGGAGAACCGGTTAAGAAAACCAATCTTATCCAAAACTGAAATTAATTGCAGCAATGAATTAATTAAAAATGCACCATAACAATTGAAACTTAGAAAATTCATAACTTGCTCAATATTCCATATTTTCCCTCAAATAAAATGTAGAATTTTCTATAAATCAAGGGCTTTCCAACGAGCTACCAATCTGAATTTTTGAACCACTGTAACCCTTCCAAAACAGACCTCAAAATCAGAAATCCAGTCGCTAGGGTTAGAATAAAATCAATAAAAATATTCCAGCCCTTCTCCAAGCTTCCATACACTCCAAATCAACTCCCTTTGCTCATAAATAATTAATACTCAAATCAGATTTTTATTATGATCATACATAGCTGAAAACACTTGACAATCAAACCCCAGTCTGCTGCAATTTTTAAAAATTCATATCTTCCTTAAAACTACTCCGATTTGGGCAAATGAGATATGCACGGACTCGGAAAAATACAAGGAATAAGATGAACCCAACCAAATTAGAACAACCGATTGCTAAACTCCTAAAATAGCCAAAATAGCAAGTCGCCTAGGGAAAAATAAATTGTTGTTTGCACATAAATTAATTCCAGCACTTGTATTACTCTCAAAACCCTCAAATCTGGTCACACACACTCACAAAATTATGCTAAATCAGATCTGCAACATAAATATATTTTTGGGGCCTCAAAACATGCTTAAACAAATCCCAATCCAAGTCGCTATAGCTCTATTAATTGCAGCAATAACAACAGATCATATAATATTATTAAATCCTTCAACAATGATCAATAACATGCATATTTCACTCTAAATAAATGTGCCAATCCTTTGAGCCAAATCACCAATATTTAGAATGGATAAACCTTGCAAGAACACACTCAACACAAGAGAGCACAATGGAGAGAACAATGGAATCTTCAATATCTTCAACAATGGCTTCTAATGAAGCTTACAATGAAAGAGAGAGAGCTAGGGCATACATCCCATTACTCCAAGCATGGAGTGAAATCAATAGATTCATCAACATAACCCTTCCCTCAATGGAAAAACATATATTTATAGTTTTCTCCTAAGGTGGAGCGATTCCCTTTTGGAGGGAAAACCACAATTTGAAATTATAAGGCATGCCTTATAATTTCCCCTTTTATTTTATTTCCCCCTCTATGTGTGGCGTCCCCTTTCTAAGGGTCTTTTTGTCATTAAAAGTCAATTTATTATTATTTAATTAATTCCCTTTTTATTTTGTATTTTTGGGAATTAAATTAAATAATAAATTACATTAATTGCTCAATAAATATTCTTTTGTGAGCAATACTACAAGGTGGTGGAAAAAACCACTTAAGCATCCATAATTAAATGAGAACTAATAATTAAATGAATATTGCTTTATAATGACAAATGATTAAAATCACTCTCCAGGCAATATCATTCAATTACTAGCATTGTTTTCCCCTTGCAACATCCCAGAAGCCCATGGGGAAAGATGGGCTAAGGGTCTTCAAAAAGGAGACATTACATAAGTGCCAATTGCTTTCTTCATTGTAATCATGTGGGCCCAGAGAGCATTTATCACCTTTGTGTGCCACCGCCTTTGATTGATGTCCATTGTTCTTTTCATGATTCTGATCAAGTTCTTGTTAGTGGATTCTGCCAATCCATGACCTTGGGGGTAATAATTGGAGGAATACTTAAGATAAATCCCAAGATCCAAAACCCAATTAGAAATTTTTGATCCTAAGAAAGCCTTTCCATTGTCAGAGATAATAGTCTATGGAACACCAAACCTTGTAATAATTTCTTCAAGAAATTCTAGGATGGCTAATTCAGTAGCTTCCTTCAATGGCACGACTTCATCCACCTGGTGAAAACAATATGTCGATGTGAAAACCCATTCGTGACCGATGCTAGATGGAGGGTTAATCATTCTAATGAAGTTAAGACCCCATTGTGAAAATGGTTGATTTTCAGATCGATGAAGTGGCAGGGATGCCAATCTTTTCTTACTAGTGAAGGGTGCACATTATTTGCATTTCCTAACCCATTTCGAGCATCCGCGAACAATGTAGGCCAAAAATACCCTACTTTTATGATTTTCATAGCTGTAGCTTTAGCAGAGAAATGTCCACCTAAGAAACCATCATGGAACTCGGTTAGAACCTTGTCACATTGTTCACCTTCAATGCACTTGAGCAACACTCCATCAATATTTCTTTTGAACAATACGCCATTAATCAATACATAAGCAATGAGTCACAACCTCAAATGTCTTCTCTTTGCTTTTTTCAAACCAAGGGGGTATGCACAAGTAGACAAGAAATTTATCATACCAACAATCCAACTGCGATTATTGAATACATTTCTTTCATCTTGCTATCATTCAACATCATGCAACAACTCATCATTTGAAGGCAGTTCATTCATGAAGGTCGTCTCTTGGGGTTCCACAACATCTAGATCCAACTACTCACATAGTGTTCTTCCTCTTACCAATTTTTCCTACCTTGATGGTTACATCATATTCCATCCATGATTTTAGCTACCCATCCAACTCATTTTTTCTTGATCTCTGCTCCCATGATGAAGTCTTTGATACTGGAATATGATACTAAAATTTTAATGTGGTTAGCAACAATCATACTTTTGAATTTCTTAAGAACTCTCAAGATAGCAAACACTTGTTTTTCAATGTGGCTGTATTTGAGATCATAATCCTTTAGTGTTTGATCAAGAAATCCATGGATGCTCTAGACCTTGATAATTCTGTTTGAGTTAAATCCACGGCTATCTTTGGATTCCACTCCATAAGCATATAGAATGAAATCTTTGGTATAATTAGGGTTGATCAATGTAGGAGCCTACAACAATCTCTCATTTTATCTTCTCAAAGTTATCCTTCCCCTCTCCAGTCCATTTGAATGTTGCATCCTTCTTGAGCATGAAAGTGATGGGCCTCACCAAACATGAGAAGTTAGGAATGAAATGCCTAACAAAGTTAATCTTTCCAAGGAAATCTTGTAGCGCCTTCTTATGAGTGGCAAGGAAAGAGCTTCAATAGCCGAAATCCTTTTCGGATCAATGGTGATTTCTTCCTTCGAGACAACATGCCCCAAAAGCTTGCCCCTAGGGACTGCAAAGTTACATTTTTAGGATTAAGGGACACACCAAATTCTCTGCATCTCTCAAATACTTTCCCTAAGTGTTGGATATGATATGCACTTTGCTTGGAGAAAACAATAATGTCATCTAGGTAAACCAAGATGAATTCATTGATATACCCTAAAGTCAATATCCATTTCTCTTTAGAAGGTGACACCTGCGTTTGATAGACCAAAAGGCATTTTATGATATGCATACGTTCCCCATTTGGTGGTGGTTTTATATTGATCTTCTTTCTTCACTTTGATCTAGTTAAAACCAAAATAACCATCAAGTATTGAAAACCTCTCGCCCAAACTCTTGTTTGTAAAATCTGCTCCATCAAGGTAAAGGGTTATGATATTTAAGAGAGGCCTTGTTCAAATCTCGAAAATCTACACATAGCCTCGATTTCTCACTTATTTTTCTTCTGACCTGGATTTTCCACCCAAGTAGAGTACTTAATAGGAAAAATTATCTTAGCCTCAATGAGTTTGGACAGTTCCTTTCTCATGAGGGGCTCAATTTTGGGGTTAACCGGCCTATGTTTTTGTCTAATTGGCTTAGTATTGGGGTTCGGGTCGATAAAATGTTGAACTATATTTGGATTAAACTCTTTTAAATATTCATAGTCCCATGAAAACACATCATGAATTTCTGCACAGCACAGGAAATGAAAGCCTATTTTTCATCCTCATTGCATACCTTCCCAAGTAGAAGCTCTTTACCGGAGTAATTTTGATCGATTGAAAATCTTCTTGCTTTTCTGCCATGTTCTTCTCTACACCTTTGAATTCATCATCTGGACTAAAGATATGTTCCAAAGTGACCAATCCCTTTGGAAATTTGTTTGTTTTTAGTTGAATTATATGATCACCATAAATATCCCGCAAATTAGATTATATTTTGAAGAAAATTCAGCTTCATTCGGATGAACTACACAATTTTCTCATCACTATCAAAAACTTGTCACCTAGTTTGATTGTGGAATGGATGGCCTGACCACCACTTTGATATGTTACATGTTTCCTTTAACAAGGTCTTCTACTGGTAAAAATTGAGAACTAAGAGCCGCCATTTGATCTACGTCTTTGTTTAATTTTCTAGGCATAACTTGTAGATTGATGGTGTCAAAAATATTTAGCAGATCCCAAACTCTGTGTTTGTAAGCCTTTAATAGCTTGTTCTTTGTAGCACATCTCCCGCGGACTTGGTAAATGACCAATTCAGTGTCTCCAAAGACCTGTAACTCTTTGATTTTCTTCTTTTCAACAATTAAAAGACCATGCACTTGTTCTTCATATTCTGCCACATTATTAGAACACACAAACTATAATTTATGAGCAAAGAAGAACTTCTAATTCCTTGGAGAGATGAGAACAACACCCACCCCAACTCCATTTCTACTTCTAGAACCATTAAAGAACATCCTCCTGGTCCATAAGTGTTTTCCTTTTATTTTTGAATGTCGTGGGTGTCATGTGATTCTTCCGGAGAATACAATAAGTACCCAAACCAGTCTCAAAGGTTTTGATCTCTTCATCATAAGGATCAAACTTGTGGTCTCTCTCAACCCATTCATCTAACAACAAATTAGGCATGGAAAGAGGGATAATTTTCTCATCTAAAACTGAGTCTTGTTCATGTTCTTCTTGTATTAGGTAATTTGATTGTATAAGAGTGGGATCATATGACTCAATATGGTAAGAAAAGATGGGCTCAACTTGTATTGTAAATTTCGTACCATATCTAGTTCTCAAAAGCATATGAGTCCAATCTGAAGACAAATAACCCTCTACCTTAGCAGTGAAATCTCTAGACAAGCAAATGGCAAACGTGGGAGGTAAGTCAATGACTGAAATCTCATGGGCTATAATAAGGCTTGGGTAGGCATGAAGTGTTAATTCAAGGTTTTGTATAACTCCCAATACACCCACGATTGACCCATCAAGTTGCAAAACTCCCTTAAACACAAAACTTTATTTGAGACCTAGGATATCAACAATATTATTAGGCATCACATAGGTACTAGCTCTCGAATCAATCATACAATTATAGACCAAGTGTTTACCTATAATTAATGACATGTAGAAGGGTGGGGTTTTAACAGTTTTATTTACTTGGTCTTCTTTGGCTTGACATACATGAACCACGACATGAGACTCTTGTACCACTTTGGATCCACCCGAGGTAACTGCTTGAGGGATTCACACAGGAGATCTCGTTGTGATGGAATATCCAAAGCATCCCACATTGTCATATTGACATTAGTCTTCTTCAATTGTTCCATAATGTTAAATGGAAGACTAGTAAATTTATGCATCTGCGACATGTTGCTTTCTTTTCTCTATTGCGACATGATTTGAATTGGTGGCTTTGGTTGAGCAACAACCTCTCGGCCCACCGTGACTTTACCAAGTAGCTCATGCGGCTTGTTTTTGTTCAATGCGACGTCCTTCTCCTTATTTGTGACATTAATTTGACCCATGGAAGGTGCAAATTGTGATTCTAGCATTCTTTTCGTGTGCCACGTATTATTAACAACGCTAATTTGGGGTCTGTTAGAACTACCTGTTATTTGATTAATTGCACAAAAATCCTTAGATATGAAAAACATGAGGTTGGCATCGTTGTTGGCTTCTTAAACTACTTTTGTGTTTGGAGTGGGTGCCTCAAGCAAAGTGGTTCTTGCTGATTGGAAGAGCCTTGAACCATGTATGTTTGAAGGTGCATTGCCTTTTCATAACCAAGTTGATTATGTGGTAGATTACATGGAAAACACCACTTTGTTTCTTGTGCTATATTGTTTTGTATTGGAACCAATGCTTGACTTGAGCTAGGGGCAAGAAGTGCTTGTGAAGGAGGAATTGTTTCCAAAATAAGAGGAGAACTTTGACCTTACCACCTATTATTTTGTTGATTATGTGTATATCTTTGATTAAATTGTTGATTTTTATATGGTTGATATCCTTGATTTAAAGACTGCCATTAGTTTTGATAGTTTTTATAGGATTGGGCTTGTTGTTTCTCCAGGAATATAACTTTATTTGTCAAATTTATAATCAAGGTTTTCATTTCCTTGTCCTCTTTTTGTTGTGCGAGGCAGGGTCGAGATGTAGAAGCAAAGGTTGTGATCTAGGCTCAAGGATATGAGCAATAAAAGGTTGAGCAACTTGGGGTAATTTATGTTACAAGGGCATGGGTGGCCTAGGATCTAATTTCCTATCTTGTATTAAACTATTTTCAGCTCTAATTGCAATTGCATAGGCTACTGTTGGTAGAGTTATCCCTCCCATAGATTGTATCATAACAAATATATCAGAGTTAAGAGCTTTTAAGAAGTAGAAAAACACCTTCTGTTATAGGTCTCACAAGAACTGGAATTTTGTCCCAGGTTCTCTGGAATCTGAAATTGAAATCCGCCATTTGTTCATTAGGTGCTCTCTTGATTGTAGTCAACTAATCTAAAAGAGATAAGTTGTCTACTCTTTCTCTAAATTGATTGCACAAAGTTGTACACAACTCCTTCTAACTCCTGACTGAGCCTGCTGCTAGGATTTTAAACCATTACAAAGCTTTCCCCTTGAACGAAGAAGCTAATAGTTTTACAAATACATCCATCTCAGCAATTTCATGGATAACACAGACATTTGCAATGTCTTGGATATGATTAGCAAGAGTAGTGTGATTTTCTCTAGTGAAAAATGGGATATTCTTCAAAGCAACTCTTTGGGATGAGATTCTAAGCATTTAAGGCAAGGGGACTACTTCTGTGAAGTTTACAAATGGGTTTGGTGGTTGATGAGCCATTATGATAGGTCTGAGAACTCTTGTTGATTGCAAGAAGGGCCTACTAGGTGGAGGAGTTGAAAGAGTTTTGTTTGGTGGAGATGGTGATCTCTAAACTTGTCTTCCTCTTCTTCCTCTACCTAGAGATAATTGCAAATATTCAAATACACCTTCTTGTCTTGTTCTAGACCGTGTTTGTATCCTTCTCATGAATTAGGGACACTTTGGACTTCTGAAACCAGTTGATCTTCTGAATGGAGTTGCCATATGTGTTCACTGAGCCTCCAAAGGCTAGAGTTTCACCAAGATACACACCCAAACTTGATAAAACTGGAAATATTAATTTCAAAGTCCCATTGGGTGTGCTAAAAATATTGGAGCTCAAATTTGCACCCATCCCAAATCACAAGAATCTAGGGCTTTGAGGAAACATGGGACTATCTCTAAGTTGTGGGACTCGGCGAACCGAGACCTGCACTCAGAAGGCCAACTTCTTATACTTACTCCTAATGCTAAACTACTCCTAGGAATTGAAATGCAACTATCTAGCTCTACTCTAAATTTCCAAGGGACCAGGGTGAGAAGGAGATGCATAAAACAAAAACCTAAACTAGAGAAGGCGATAACACCAAAAATAAGGGGATGAATTATCCAGAAAGAGAGAAAATGGATGGAAATGATGATGAAGAGGGCAGAAACAAAAGCCACATTTCAAAACTACATTTGGAACCACTTTCACGATGCACAATAGATATAGATTATGAAAGAATACATATAACACACATGTGAATGAATGAGAGGTAAGTAAACATAAGAAAATAATAACTAAGGTGGAAACGAGCCATACAACAGAGATTTGATTACTTAAAGATCATGCATAGATCATCACGATACAAGAGGAAGATGCAAAACATTTACATAATCGAGTCCAAGGCATGCGACCCTTAGAATACTTGTGCAACACAAAATGATGCCCTCTCATTCCCAAAGTATCCAATGTTAAAAGCTGGTCATCATTTTACAATATATAGAGGAGTAAAAAAAAGTAGGAAGAAGAAAGAGAGCGAAATTTGAATTCCTTCCCCACCAACCAACAACCCTCATTAAATTTTCTAAAAAGATTTGATTATTTCGTAAAATCCACTTCCCCATGCCATTTGCCTTGTTGAAGAAGGAATGACACCCATACTGCATTTAATTCTAGTGTTTGGAGTAGACTTTTTACATGTTGGAGATGCTTCCTTTTGCTTTACCCACCTACCTCCATTAAATTCATGGAATCTTATTTTATTACGTGGAGGAGGTAGAGATTTCTTCAAATAATATCAGATTTGCAAAGATATGATCATATGATTCAAACCTATATCTCTATTTAGATTCCCGTTGAAAATGGATGTTTTCCTTTGATATGTGACTTTTTTGTTTTAGTGTTGTGCGACTTTTAACTTTAGTAACTTTATTTTCTTCATTATGTGGCTCTACTATCCTCTATTTGACCCGTGGTTATTCAATTATGGCGCAACTTTGTGTTGAAATCCGTGGCCTTGTTCTTTTCCTTCACCCCGTGGTCTTTTCCTATCTTATTTTATTTGTGGCTTCGCTTTAGTGTATCACGGCTTGCTAAAACATCTACGACTTTAAAGACTTTGGTGGCATTTCACCCTTAGCCGTGGTTTTGTCTTCTTCATTCTGCGACATGCTTAAACTCTTCTCGTGGTCCTCATTCTTCATCCCGCGGCTATTCAATTTGTTCAATTTTGCAACGGTGTAAAAATAGACAACAAGAGAGATTCATGAGGTTGATAATTGAGAAAAATCCTTGTTCATAGGAGCAACTTTAAGTATAAATGTGTATCATGCTTTCTATCAATTAATGAAGAAATCGTTGTTGTGTAATTACTCCGATACCAACCCACCAAGCTCCAACACCCACCATTTCCCATGACGAGGTCAATACGATGAAACCGTGTATTAGTCTATCCCAAAGTTGATACTTCAAGTGGTGGAGTTTATTTTAGATTTTTAGGTATAAGTGTTTACTGTCTAGATTACAAAGTCGAGATTCTAAAGTCTTTTGTCCATTTAGTCTAAAGTCATCCTATAAGTTTTAGTCATGTTTAGTTTATAATAAAAAATAGTATAATATATAGTTAAATCTATCATGGGTCTTTTTCTAATAATTATGTCAAATCATATATATTAAGGTATTGAATAAGTCCTCCTTAAATATGTAGTTTTTGTTATTAAGTGAAAAGAATAAATAAATTTTAAAAGCTATAAGGGTTCACTTTGTTCTAGGTGTGAGTTTTTATATGATTTGTTAAGAGTCTTGAGTTTCAAGGTATAGTGTTTATTTCATGTTATTATTGTCAAAAAGTTATTATTGTCATTGTTAAAGTTGTCAAAAATTTAAAAAATTCCTTATGGACGCATTTTCGTGGTAATCGACGTCCGAGTTGTACTTGATCTTTATAATTCAAATTTGTTGAATTAACAACTTCACACTAGAGGAAGAAGGCACATGAGGTTAGAGGTCGATCAACAAATTATCATTAGTCACCAATGACAGTGGCTACAAGAAGATGTGGTGGCTAATTTTGTGGTGTGAGTTTTAACTTTTTGTTGTGCTTCATTTCAATTTTCCTCTTTTTAGTGTGGTGTGTGGATGCTGGAAAAACAATTATAAATAAAGAAACTAACTAAAGATATCCTTTGAATGCGTAGATCCTCTTACTGTCGTACTTCATTGGAAGATGATCAGTCTGTGAATAAATTCATTGGCAATGGAGATCACTTAAACAAGATCTAAACAATAGTATGCAAAGATGATACGATTCACTTTTCAATGTTCCTGTTTGTGTGAATAAATGAAAATTTCACATTATGGAGGGAACATGAAACCAATGTTCCATTTCCATTCTACACCAAACTAGCTAAAGTCAAGGGAAGCTTTTAGTGGTATTGGCGTTTATCATGTTGTTCGAGATCGAGTCAGTAATGTGAAATCTTTCTAGTGTGAGTTTTCTTGTTCCATTTAATAATAAGTGAGTCGATTCCTATATACTTCCTTGGTGTACAAGCATAATGGCAAAAAATCACTAGAGTAAGTCAGTTCATAGATCTTGAAAAGGTTTGTGAGAGATCTAGAAAACCACACGAGGCGGACATTTGATGGGGCATGTTCACGTCAAGGTTTGTTGTAAGCTTGTTTAAAACCATGGAAGTAGGGAAGATTTTAAGGGTCACTTGGAAAAATTCTTAGAAAATATTTTGTGAATCTGTGAAAATTATCTTTCGCACGAATGGCAAATATAAAGACATCACTATTAAATTCTACCCAGACGATAGCTTTTATATATGCTACCGATCGACAACATATAGTATGTTGTTGGCCAGTAGCATTTTTTTATGCTACTGGCCGACAACAAACTAATGATGTCGAGTTAGTAGCATAAAAAATGCTACCGGCCAATAGCATTTTTTATGCTACCTTAGTGATAACATATAGTATATTGTCGGCCGTAGCATATAAAATGCTCCGATCGATGTATTCGAGGCAAATTTTGTGAATTCCTATTTCACGGGAATGGCAAATTGACCTCTAAAATTGACTTGCACCCATACAATTTTGGCGAACTAGTCCTAACTTGTACCCTCAAAATTCACCAATTTCAAATTTCAAAATTGAATATTCATGAATTAACAAATATACGCCACTAAAATTTTATCTACATGGAAGGAGAGAGCCTTTTTTTCGTATCAAGGTCATGAGTCACATACTAAGACATGCTTCATGTTAGGAAATAATTAATTTAGTGCTCATTATATGGATGCATATTTATTTGTGAGTGATTTATAATAATAAATCATGTAGGCGTATTGTTGAGTGAGTTATAACAACTCGTATATATAGGAAAATAGTGGGATATTTAGTTGCGGAAGTTTCCTAAATTCTAGCAATGTAAAAGCCTATATATGTGGGCTTGTATATGTTGTGTATGATATGCATAAATGAAGTGTTGCTATTGTGTATCCAGTGTATAATTTGGTGTTGTGTTTTCAGTTGGTACCATAGCTGGTTAGATGGAAGAATAATTTGTTGATAGGGGAAGCTGCATTATTTTCCCTTACCCCAATTTATGAAGTTTAGTTTTTGAAATTGTCATCATAGATTGTTTTTTTGTTTTTTTCAATACGTGAATTGCAAAGAAGTGTGGCATTTAGCATAGGAACGACGCAACATGTAAAGAGAAAATCTTTCCACGCCCATCTATTATGAATTGGCCACACATCTCTATGTTCTTCCAGAATTATTATTGTCTACCATACCAAACTGACCCATGTGGATCGTTCCATATCTACCTATAGTTTTTGCAGTTAGATCAATACATATACATTAAGAATTGTCTACTGGTCACATTTGTAAACGGATTCATTTACATGTGTTAGATCTGCATCCAAAGATCATTGTGCTGGAGCCTTATGATTTTCTATCAAGGCCGAGTGTTTTTCTCATAGATTCGAAAGACCTACAGATCCATCTGGAAAGAGGCAACCAATTGCATCCGCATATGATTGGGAGAAAATCCCACTCAATCACAGAGTGGATCATAGATGCGACCTGTGAACTATTTGATTTGCTTTGACTTCTTCATCGTATTTGCTGGTTTTCTACACTTCTGAAGGCATCATGGAAGCATCAGGGTTTACATTGCATTATTTGGTTTCTACCTAAAGTCGCCCAGTTGTAAGCACCCCACACCTCCGAATAGCTACAGGGACAGATTCATTACCAGGAGCCTATTCACTAATTCCATGCCAAACTGCATTTGAGTAAATTGTGTTCTACTGGCCGTGCTTACAGGTCTATTTTTGTGAATATAATATATTCTTTGTGGAGGTTTTATTTTAATTATTTGGTTAAATATAGTGTGATTCAAGAGTCCATGTGGTCATATGGTTTACGTATTATATAGTCAATAGCTTGGTAAGTTACCATTTAAGAGTTCTCTAATTAGTATATGTTGTAAATATAGTCTTTGGTTATTTAGTATTTAAATAAGCTCATTTTAATATTAAAAGATCAAAGTAAATTTTAGTTTGTATTGTTAAGAGTTATTGTTTAGTATAGTTGTTATGTAGAATTATTAATAAATTTTGTAAAAGGAAAAATTGCCTTATGGACGTATTTTCGGTGTTACTCGACGTCCCGACAACCATTGATCCCCATGTTCACATTCAACCTGAACTAACAAGATAATGGAGGATGGAGGCACATGAGATTAGAGGTCAAGAAATGACCTCTCGTTAGTCGCCAAGACAGGCCACACATACGATTTGGTGGCATTTTTTTCCATTATGTGTGGTTCAATGTGTTTTCAATTGCATGTGGTATGCTTTAGAATTTAAGTGTTTGTGTATGTTGTGTTCTGGTTGCTTGGTTTGCAGAATAAGTGGAAATTTCACATTGAGGGGGAACATGATCCAATGTTCCATTTCCAGTTTTCAATTTGTGTGTATGAGCAACAAAATTCAACAAATATTCCTATGTTATTCCCTCGTAGTGAAATGTGATGAGGGCTGATAATAGTACTTGGCACATCATGATGTGGTTGTAGGTAAACCACTTGAAAACCTTCATTTTTGGTTTGTGGTACTCCAATTGAAAACCACCATTTTTGGTTCGTGGTTAACCGTTTGAAAACCATACGACGGGTTTGTGATCATCCTGCAATAAAAATCACCTAATCATGAAAGCAAGTGCAAGTACAAAGATAGGTTTTCCCCATGTTCGCACTAGGGGGGAATGTTAGGAAATAATTAATTTAGTGCTCACATTATGGATTCATATTTATTTGTGAGTGATTTATAATAATAAATCATGTAGGTGTATTGTTGAGTGAGTTATAACAACTCGCATATATAGGAAAATAGTGGGATATTTAGTTGAGGAAGTTTCCTAAATTCTAGGGATGTAAAAGCCTATATATGTGGGCTTGTATATGTTGTGTTATGATCCACATAAATGAGGTATTGTTATTGTGTATCCAACATATAATATGGTGTTGTGTTTTCACTTCACATGGGTGAACATACTGCGCAGTTGGAGAGTGTGTATGTTTTTCTACCATGTTCACACTAAGGGGAATGTTAGGAAAAGTGTTAGTGTTTCACATCAATAGTTTTTTATGAAATGATTATAACCACTCGCATAGATAGGTCGTGGGAGAGATTCACATGGTGAATAGTTGAGCAAACTCCTTGTTTATAGGAGCAACTTTAACTATAATTGTGTATCACGCTTCTATCAATTAATGAAGAAATAGTTGTTGTGTAATTGCTCTACCAAATCATAACTAGCTAAAAAACCCAACCCTTTACATGACTCATGAAAAAAGATATTACGTTTGCATGGGATGACATTGTCAACATGATTTTGATGGTATCAAGGCTTACTTAATCCACATGTTTTGGCCCCTCCTCCTTTATCATTCACGACTCTTATATATCTCAACTACTTTTCATGCCTTAGAAGCCTTGCTTACTCAACATGATGCGACTCGGCGTGACCATGCCATTTATTATATCAACGCACATTACTCTCTCTTATAAGTGCAATTACAGGGTGAGCATATTGCAGGTTGAGAGTGTGTATGTTTTTCTACCATGTTCGCTCTAAGGGGAATGTTAGGAAAAGTATCGAGTGCTTCACATCAATAGTTTTTATGAAACAATTGTAACCACTCGTGTTGATAGGTCGTGGAAGAGATTCACATGGTGAATAGTTGAGAAAACTCCTTTTTTATAGGAGCAAATTTAACTATAATTGTGTATCGTGTTTTCTATCAATTAATGAAGAAATCATTGTTGTGTAATTGCTCTACCAAATCATAACTAGTTGAAAAACCCAACCCTTTACATGAATCATGAAAAAATATATTACATTTGCATGGGATGACATTATCAACATGCTTTTGATGATATCAAGGCTTATTTACTTAATCCACATGTTTTAGAACCTCTCGCTCCTAATCAGCTGCTACTCTTGTATATCTCAAGTACTTTTCATGCCTTAGGAGCCTTGCTTGCCTAACATGATGCGACTTAGCACGAGCATGCCGTTATTATATTAAACGCACATTACTCTCTTATGAGTGCAATTATAGTTACATTGAAAAATTATGTCTTGGACTTATATTTGTCATTGACAAGTTATGACATTACATGATCAATACCGAGATCCATGTTATTACTAAAATTGATCTTATATGCTACTTTCTTTCTTAGACTCATTTATCCGAATGTTTAGCTCGTTGGGCTATGTTGCTTACTGAATTTGATCTTAAATTTGTTCCACAAAAATCATTAAGAGACAGGTAATTACAGATCAATTAGCAGAGGCTCCTATCAATGATCCTTTCCTTGTTTATAATAATTTTTGTGATGAATTCACTATTTATACCATTGAATTTGATATTTAGACCATGTTTTTGACGACTCTCGGTGAGCTACTAGAGCCGAAGTTAGTTTTGTCTTTATCACACCACATGGTGAACCTATGCCCTTTTCTTACCAACTTGGTTTATCTCAGACAAACAATATTGTTGAGTACGAAGCCCTAATTTTAGGTTTATCTATTGCTCACACCCTTCCTATATGTCATCTTCAAATTATAAACGACTCCCAACTTATTGTTAATCAGGTCAATGACACATACCAAACAAAGGAAGATAAGATAATATAAGATAAATATATTAATGTCCAATGAATGGCCATAAAGTAGGTCAAAGATAATGCAAATAACATCATGAGAAAATATAAAATAGGAGAACCAAAAGGTTCTCGAGAAATAAAAGTACAAATCCAAAGAAGTCGGAAGATCCGTAAAGAGCAAACCCCCCGAACCCAAAACTAGGGTAAGAAATGTAAACGAGAATAAGGAATGGGAGATGACCAAATAAGACAACTAGGGAGAAATAGTGAAGAAATTATATCAGGGAATGGTGTATCCATCTCTCTTAACATTCGAAACCATCTAGAAGAAACTCTAGATGGAATGAGGACCAGATTTAAGAGGCAAGAGAGTGTAGAGGATTCCTACAATGTTATTTTCGGACACTGTACTATATCTCAAAGGCACGATAGGTCAAGTCTGTCTCTTAGTGTAGGACCCGGTATGTGACTCTCTAAGATGGATCGGGGAATTGTGGATGGTTTCCCTGGGCCAAAAAATCTAGAATAAGAAGTGAAGTTGGTCTCACCTTGACACTTAATGCCTCTCATTGGAGGTAGCAATGTGAAGAAGGAAGTGATACTCTAGGAAAAATCATGTTCAAAATGTGGATGAAGAGTGTGCTCACGAAGCCTTAGAGACTCATGTAAGTGTAAAGCCAAGAACTTTTGATCCTCATATCTGAAGAAGTCAGAAAGAGCACGTGCCCTCCTAAAAAGGTAAAGCAGTAACCTTCCCTTTGATCTCATAGTAAATGGGGCAATGAAAGATGAAGTGTGTCACCTTCTCAATCTCTTAGAGACTACAAACCGACAAATTTTATCCGAATGATCAAGGTGGTGATCCATATCACACCGAGTTTGTGAGAAACTACTTTGTGCTGGCCGAGGGGATGTGAAGGGGATGTATTTAGTGACGTAAGGTATAATGAGGAAAGATAATGATGTGATCACTCAACTCCAAAAAGTGCTCAACATAAAATTCCATTTTAGGGTGTAACCCTCCATGAGGGTTCAACCAAGTGGTTTGGATGAATTGTTTGTAAATATCCTTTCCAATTGATCATGTTCATCACCTATTTGGTAGGTAAAGGATGGCCTAGTGCATCCACTAAATTCGAAAAGGAGGAAGATAATATGTCAAAATACCCACTATTCCCAAGGGAGTGGAAACCTTGACATACCAACAATGACCTAAGTGAGAGGAATTAGAAAGAACAATAGTCTCTAATAAGTAATATGTCAAGTATGGGTACATGTCCCTCCCCTCAACGGAGTTAGCGAACCCACAAATGTGGTGTACGAAAGATATCGGGTCAAATATGGTCTCCAATTTGAAAGGGTAGGCTTCAAACTCAGCCAAAATAATGTGTTGGGGGATAGTTGGCTTACACCTAATAAAACAGTGAAGGAGAAGTATTTGGACTATCTTGATAGAAGCCCAGTTAGTCTTTAATAAAGAGGCCCCTAAGTAATATATCCGTAAAGGACAAGTGGGTCCGATGAGTAGTCCATGAGGGAAATTTTAGAGGAGATGTACTGGAAGTGGTGGCGAAAGCACTGTCTCTCAAGGCGGGATAAGGATACATGACCCTTATTGAGATGAGGTCAAGGGATTGTCTCAAAATAAAATACATACTAGAGAAATGAACAACCAAGTAGGTATATGTGTTAGTGATCTCGATCTCCTCACCCTTAAAATAGAAGTGGAGGTGTGAGGTCTTTAGACCATTGAAGACCATAACCTTGGTTTTACTCAAAGTTAACCACAATTGTTCAAGATCACGTAATAAGGCTAAAGCATTCAAATGTCTCTATAGACCCTCTAAAGAGGAGGCCAGGAGGACCACATCATCAACAAATAAAAGGATGGATATCAGAACCTGGTGAAGGAGGCACCCATCACTATCATGAATATAATCATGGACAAAGGACTCAAGCTCATCAATGCAGATCCCAAAAAGACTTGAGGATAGGGGACACCCTTATTTGACCTAAATAGTACTCTGATGAAATCTAACTCCCCATGAGTTGTGCAGAGGTGACCCAAAATAGTCTCATACAGACACATGATGGCAAAGTGAGAAAGGTATGGAAAATTCCAATATTTTGAGTCTCTCGAATAAGTTTCACATGCGAAATTGAGTCAAAATATTTTAGAAAGTTTACAAAGCAACAATAGATTTTTGACAAGTCATGATGTGCCTCCTCAATGATATCCTAGAGAGTAAAAATATGATCACTAGTCGGTAATCAAGACAAAACTTTGCTTGCCCTTGGCTTTGAGTTTCCTATGATCTAGCTCCTCGACAAGTTGCATATGAAGGACAATAACTTAAAGTTTGGAGAATGTATGACCCACCATAATTGTCTTGTAGTTGTTGGGATTTGAGTTGGGGCCCAATTTGTGGATCCAGTGGATGGTATGATGTGACCAAGTTGACAGAAACCATGACATACTAAATGGTCAAGAGGTCAGTCAAAAAGTAACCAAGCACCCAAATACCACACTTGAAGAATTTCGCTTAGAACCCTTCCTTATTCATTTCTTTCGCTACTATTCATCACTCTAACTGCCTCTTTGATATTTCTATATGTGAATAAGTGGCAGGAAGATGGTGGATTATCAACCCGGATATGCGGTTGTCCAAGAATATCATAAAGATTGGAAGTGTGAGAGAACATGGATCTAGGGATAAGCTCTGAGGGAAGAGGAGAATGGCGAGGGAAAATGGTACGCCAAAAATCCTTAGAAGAGCACCTGGAGAGACACACATAAAGTTTGTCTACGTTGGGAGATATAGAGGCATTTTTACGGTGGAGGAGACAATTGTAGGAGGCTTTTAAGGTGGGATATGAGGGATGATCCTAGGTAAAAGCGTGTCATAATTGGTGGTGTAGGGATTTTCACTCGTCATCATACCACTTTTTCATAGGGTGAATTTTTTGTTGGTGGGTAGTGAAGGAAGATTGGGTGGAGTTAGGGAAGAACATGAGGGCATCTTCCCAAATGATGGAAGAGAGTTAAGCATACTTGGTAGCGACACTATCCAAAGAAAATAATTGAGACTTAAATGGGAGAAGTTTCCAAATGTGGGAGTAAAAGGTGTCCATATCGCCTTTTTCAAACTGAAAAGTGGCACGAGGAAGGTCATGAAGGGGAATGGTGACAGGAAGGGGAATGCCAACACAAAGGGATAAAGAGAGAAGAGCATGATCGACAAGGGGAATGGGGGAAATAGAGAAATGACCGATAAGTGAGGAGTTATGGCTATAGAAAGGATGTAATCCACCACACTCGCACTCCCACCATGATGTCAACAAGTGAAGAAATGAGATTCAAGAAAACATGCAATCTCATTGAGAAACAATAACTCATATGATTCAACAAGCTGCAGAAGGTGCCAACCATAAGTTGTGAGGGGCCCCAAATCATCCTTTGAATTCCTATGTAAGACAAATGTTTCTAGATCCACAACTTAAGTACAGAACATTTTCTTTGTGTGATCATAGAGAGGAACCTAAAAGGTTTTGGTGTTGGTGTTAAAATCAACCGGTAAGAATAACTTCCCAACCATTGAGTATCGAGCAATATTGCCATATAAGTCGATAAAAGGGTCATCAACAAGACCATTATGGATGGCATACATGGAGGAGGCAAGAGGGAAGTAACAAACAACAATATAGATAACCCTAGAATGATGGGCCACACCTCGAATGTAGACCCATATGAACCTAATAAACTTATCTTTGGTGACCAAAGAAATCCTACTCTAGATGAAGTCTCAATAAAAACAAGTCGCACCTCTTGAACATATGACACCACATGTATTCCTAGTCTCTTTCCTACAAATAGAGAACCACCGACATCTCGTGATACCAGGGAGAAGCCACATAGGACTCTTATGGGTCTTCGTAATGAAGAGGATGCCCACGGATCCAAGAGCATCGTGAATAAGGCCAGTGAAGAGAAAAAAGATCCATTATTATTCCAACACCTAATAGACATGCATGTGGTCTGTTGCCTCTCCCACCTAGCTTGTCATTTGGATATCCCATCAAGACTCCCATCTAAGAGGTAAAATATCTCTAATTACCGAATGAAGCTTCTTAATAATTTCCCACTTCCCAACCTTTCGTGCTGCCATAACTAGTTCCCTAGAGCATTTTAGCTCTACTACCTATGACTTGGTAAGATCTTCATCAAGGAAGATCTTATTAGGAAGAGAATATAATATTTTTGGCCCTAAGAGCCTTGAGTTTATATGCTACTTGATTTAAACTAAAGGAAGAGGGTAAACTTATATCCTAACCAAACATGATCTCGATTAATATCATAGATACCCAAAGTATCACGATGAATGAATTCTTAACCATTAAAGGGTCATGTGACAATTGGGGTGAGGGGATCCTCTCGTACCTTAAGGATTAACTCACGTTCACACCTACCGTGTTCCTCCCCTAGTTTGGCTTGGAAAATCTCTTCAACAACAACCATAGGTGGGGGAGTGTTGTCCTTACCACTAACCACCTATGCCCATGATTGAATATGTGATTATGTATCCTATTTGAAGAGAAACTCATACCATATCATACAATTGTTATCAACATCCTCATCACATTCGATTCACACACCATTATTGTTGTTCCCCATAAGTACAATCAACACGCCGATGTCATGGCCAACGCCACCTCTCTTATTCCTCTAGATATTACCGACAACCACACTACATTCATCATTTGTTTCATCCCTCCATCAACTCTTGTAGCATATATAACCTACAAGTTCTTATTTTTACCCGTAGTGCTGACAATCTAGAATGGTACACACACACACACACACACACACACACACACACACACACACACACACACACACACACACACACACACACACACACACACACACACACACACATGTATGTATGTATATAAATATAAAACTTTCTTTATCGATAGACCTTAACGGCTAACCTATCCTCGCATGAGGCATGATGACTATATCGTGATGCCACACAATATGTCATTGTTCATGATTCTTTATTTAAACATGCTCTTGATTGTAATCTCTTTGGTACCCAGGTCGAACGACATCCCACTTGTTTTATCTCGATACATGATTGTATATGTGGTGGACACTTTAGTGGGAAAGCTATGGCCCAAAAACTTTAGCTGACAGAGGTACTATTGGCCTACTATGGAACGAGATTTCTTAGAATATGCTAAATGATGCGATAAATGCCAACATCACAAAAATCTTTGTTAAACACCAACACATGACTTACAAGCTATTGCATCACCATCGACTTTCTCATTGTGGGGCTTTTATCTCATTGGCAAGGTAACTCCTAAATCAGCTGAAGGACACAAATTTATAATAATTTTTACTTAATACTTTACTTAATGGGTTGAGGATACTCTACACACCACTACTGGTGCAAATATTTGCATATTTTTCAATACACATATCATAACCCACTTTGAGGTTCCTTCCACGATCATGGATCGACAATGGTTCATCTTTCAAAAATCGCGATGTCAAATTTTTTTGTGCTAAATATAAAATCAAACACACATTTTCCACCCCTTATTATCCTTAAGATAATGGCCAAGCAAAGGTCACTAATAAAACAATCATTACAATTTATTGTAAAATTGTTTATAGATGTGGTGATGATTGGCATAATTAAATGTTATACACCATTTGGGCCTACCATACAAATGTGTGTACCCCCACCAATGCCACATAATTTTCTCTTATGTGTGGTAATCTGAACAATCATTCCTTTGGAACTTGAAATCCCATCTTTACGCATTTCTCTTAAAAATATCCTCTAAGACAATGAATGTTGGGAATGACAACTACATGAACTAGAAATGCTTGATTCTCATTGTGTATAGGCTTTAGAGCACCTTTACACTTACCATACATGCATATCATATGAAGGTGCAAACGCAAGAATTTAATATTAGCGATTTAGAGCTAAAAGAAAATCAAAATAACACTAATGTAGAGCCTTCTCTAAAAGGCAAATTTAAACCTAATTGGCTTGACCCATATGTTGTTACCAAGAAAATTGGCTAGGTGTCCATCACCTCGTAAACCTCATGGGAAAGCATCTTAAAAATCAAATGAATGTTGTGCAACTTAAGGATTAAGTAATAATATGCCTAGCCACAATATTTTCCATGTAATTGGGGGTATATTACTCTCCCTTTCTTTGCTACTTGATGATGCACTCTTGTTCTAGGTTCAAACACGATTGTTAAGGGCGCACTTACCTACATGGACCTCACTTTGCACACATACACTAGGGGAAACCTTGCTCCCCTCTCCTAGTCATTGTATTTCATATTCTAATAATTAAAAAACATTCAAATATTTGTAAAAATTCAAAAATACTAGCTTAGATATTGATTAGATGTATTCTTGCTTGTTTATACTATTCTATGTCGTTTATCATGTTAATTGTATTCATAGTATGCTCTATCCTTTTTCCATACACACATGCACGTTCACATGGTACTTTTAAGGTGAATGCAAATTACTTACATGTTCTTACACAATGTATGATGCTTATTATTATGCTCTACCAATCCCACTGAGGCTCCTCGGGGCATCTACCTTTCCTATTTCTCTCTATTTAGGTTTTATTATTGCAATATCTACTATTTTCATTCCTATTTTCAGTTGTATACGATTGAATTTTCAAGTCACCTTGTCAATCAACCTCTTTATTTTGACTATTTTCTTGTATTTTCCTTTTTGCCTAAATTTTTATTTGAGAAATGTTAATTTTTTCCTAAGTATCGAAATTTTTCTGTGCATTTTAGATTTCGGGTTTTGGGAAACAATTTGCAATTTACATGTAAATTGTTCATTGAACCCCAAAACCCGAAATACAAATAACTTAGTGTATTTTGGGTTTCGGGTTTCAAATTGCAATTTACATGTAAATTGTAAATTGAAACATGATCCCGAAACCCGACCTCTAATGCATTTCAAGTTTCGGGTTCCAATTTACAATTTGCATGCAAATTGCAAACCAAAACCAGATTCTCAAAAATTCAAATAACTCAGTACATTTCGGGTTTCGGGTTCTCATTTGTAATTTGTATGCAAATTACAAATTGAAACCCAAAACCTGAAACCTGGTCAACTTCCGACGCCTAGTCGGTGCATTAACATCACCCACGCGCACATGTAATTAATGCACCCTTTTCTATTTATAGTCGATTTCCACGTCATTTTCACTTGCTTGTTTTTATGCTCTAACTTGCTGACAACCTTCCGACTTCTAAACGTACATTTTATTGATTTCTTGAGCATTTTTCATGATTTATTCTTTGACCCATTAGACCTTTTGCTAAGATCTTGTGTTATAATGGTTTTTACAAGATTTTTATAGGTATTTAGGGTTTTCTTATTTAGTCTCATGTTTTGCCTTTCTTTTACAGGATTTTTCTTTATCATTTTGTTTATTATCCTTGTGTGTCCTTTCTCTACTTGATTTTGGCTTAATGTGAAGTCAAGTTTCATATTTATCCAAGTTTTCTAAAAAAGAACGAAGACTATTTTCCACCGCGAGTTGTAAGTCAGAGATTCGTAATTGCTTTGCAAGGGCTAAGTTCCGTCGAAGACCATTTCAGAGGTCGATAGTCGCATTGTAGGGTCCTAGTTCCATCGAAGATCACTTCGGAAGTTCAAGGTTGTAAAAAAGTCCCTACCTCCACCGAAGACCATTTCAGAACTTGTAGATTGCTTTGCAAGGTTTGAATTCTTCCCTTCCTACTTCAGAGATTAAACGTTGCATTTCAGGACCTAACTTCCACAACCTGTTTTATGTGTTTCTAAGGAATTTTTAGAGTATTTTCAAATAAAATGACAACTTATTTATCAAAATTCAAGGGAAGTAGAGTTTCTAAGGGTTACTCTCCTTCAAATATCACGTTAGACTTCAAAACTATTGAGGACACTAATCTTGGTCATATTAATCTACCCGAGTTTTGGGACAAAATCATAGCTCCATCTAAGTCTGCTTGGATTAAAAGTATTTACAACAATATTATAGCTTTGAAAGTTGCTTTCCCACCATCCATGTAGTGCCTAGAGTTCGTATACACAATAGCCTCACACTATGATTCTAAATCGCAGATAGTCAAATACTAAGATGAAACAATAGTAATCATATTCGATACCGACTACCATGAGGATTTATTCAATCTTCCTAATGTTGAGGGTTATGCATCAATCTAGCATAAAATGTCTCTAGAGTATTGGATTGGTAATTCTTATACTTATCTTAACAAAATATACTTGGTGAAGCTAAAGCTAACAGTAACCAAGTTTCCAAAAATTGTTCCCCGTTCAGACTTTATTGAGGAAGTTAATGAGCTGATTAATTTGCTGAGAAAAGTTGTGGGCCTTCCTTCTTCTAGGTATTTTCAAGAGTGGATGTATCAATACATCTCTAATGTTTACAATAATACCTCTCTCTCATCGATGGGTTAAGCATATCAATGATGCCTTGCACTCTCAATTGCTAGAAGTTCTCACCACATGGAACTTCTATATGACTTCCTATCTCGTATATATCATAACAGGGATGAGAAATTACATAGGGTTAACATCTATTGGTTTAAGGAACCAAGAAAAATTTATGATTTCCACCCCCAATTGATGATGAAGGAAGGACCAAATTTTTTTAGAAGAGTGAACATGCTTTCTTCTATGCTATTATGTGTATATTTAATAGATACTTATCATGACAATGCCGAGATCACATATAGTTCTTGGAATGTGATCAGAATCTTGGGATGCATCTTCTTGCAGTTCCCAACCTTCATGTAGTTCAAAGTAGGAGGATTTTCTCGCAAGTGCGCTTTACAAACTTCCAAGGTCCTCCTTCTTGAAAAATGGGTTTTGATAGAGTTAGTTAGGCAATTGCTCTACCTGCACAAGTGTCAACACAACAAGCATAAGGCAGGAGTTCAATTCCCTGTGACATTAAGTCGATACGTATGTGTGTCATCCTACAAGGCCAAAATGTCTAGGTAGAGATGCAATAGATGAAAATCAAGACCTTCTAACCACAAATTATTTTTGATTTATGGGGTGTTGTAGGAAAAATTAGGCCATCTGGTGTTCACATACCGTAATTGGAAGATATATGGATTGATTGTAGAGACGAGGTGGCTATAAGAGAAAAGGATTATTGTAGATTAAATCTTGAGGAAGTAGCCAAATACGGTATCACAGATGTTCTTGAAGGCCTCCATGATGATGAGGAAGTCCTAGACCCCATTTACACTCAAATGAATATAAAGGATCAACCACTACCCTCAATCAATTGGTCACTTCAGGAGTGCACAATATCTAAGGAGCGTATGATGAGCATCCTCAAACACACCTACCGGTGGCTAATTTCATTGGGAATTCCACCCAAGGATTTGAAACATGCCCCTACTACCACAACTCAAGTACAACCAATGGTGGGCCACCCTACTACTACAAAAGAAGAAAGGCCTACTCCTAAGCCTCGCAAAATCAAGTTTGTAAGTAAGGGCGATGTACCTTATTCTTTTGTTTCTTCTACAGAAGTAATTGTTTTGAGTATTTCCCATCTCTTACCACCCAAGTGTTATAGTCTCCCCTTTCACCTCCTCTTCCTTCTTCTCCATTTTCAGTTCATTATCCTCTTCCACCTTTCACACTACCTCTACTCACAGCTTTCTATTCCTTCTCCTTACACTTCCACTTTTCCCATCTTTTCCACCTCCTCTCCTTCCATGGCCCGAGTATTTTCTTCCCTTCATTATATTTCATCTAGAGATAGTCTAGCTATGTGTTATCCTTTAAGGAACCCTCTTCCCCAAATTTATCTTCCCACTTCCCCTCTTATCACCCTTCCCGTTTCATCCATACATGCATCCATCTTATCCATTCCTCCTCCGTAGGTTATTCCTTCCTTGCCACTCGTTGCCATTATGGAAAATTTTCCTTCATCACCCATTATTTCTACCCCGGTGGTTTTATTTCCTTGTTATCCTCTCAACAAATGATATCTTCTTCCACTCCTTCCTGGCTAAGCAAGAAAACCCCAAAGAAGAAGAAGGTATCTATTGTTGATGACTTTTATCTCAACACTGGATGTATCTCCTCGACGCTAGTCAAAGAAGCTGAAAACCATTTCTCATCTATCGGTTGATCAATCAAGGGAGAGGTTTGTTGTTATCACAACACCTGCTGTAGATAAATCTAAAGAAGACATCACAACAAAAGATTATCATATTTCCAAGATCTCCTTGGGAAAATCTACTCATGAAGGGGCCAAGCAGATGTCCAGATTGCCATTGGCAACCTTCTAGAGAAATTTGATAAAGATAAGGTTACTAAGGATAAGATAAAGAATAAAGTAACACAAATGATGACTATCCTTTATAAGATCACACATACCACTCACTCTACCACCCTCGCAATCTCAATAAGCTTTGACACCACTTCCTTCTCCACAATGGAAAAAAATGGTCAACAAGGGTGAGCAATTGGGGCTTGGATAGATCGTCTGATTCAAGAAGGAGAATAGGTGATCAAAGATGTCGTGGGCATGCACAATGATCTTGAGACAAAAGGATACATGGACTAAGATGTGCATTATTTTGGGGGATGAATGTCTTAATTGGGAGCTTACTTTGGAAATGTGGAAGGAATTAGGAAAAATGAATCATGATCTTCTTGTAAGTAAAGGGGTCGTTGATGCCTCTTCTAAGCTATTCAAATATTTTGAGGCCATTGAATTCTATATTCGAATGCTCATGGAAGTGAGCCAGAAATTGGTCGATGTAAGGAATGAAGGAATTTACATCGTCGATGATATCATTGATGAACGCCGTTGATACTCACCCTTTAATTATCTCATGATTTTTAGTCCAAAGTCATGCGGTGTCCATGGCTATTTGCAACAAAGAGAATGATTGAAACCATGATCAACATGTATTCACTATTGAGTTTAGTTAAATACTACTTCTAAATATAATTAAATAACAACTCCTATTATTAAATCAAAGATTACTAAATTAATCAAAATGTTGAAAATGAAGAAATTCGTAATTTAAACAAATGTTGGATAAAAAAATTTAACAAACAAGAAGCACTCCCTTCACATTGGGGAGGAGTGGCCCTTTCTCCTTCCTCCGATCTGTCTTAGTAATGCAAATCAAACAAGTCAATTAAACCTAGAATCATGCAATCGTATTGAATAAAATAAGGTTCTTCAACAAAAACCAACTAACTAACTTGCAATTCGCTACAAATTCCCTTTTATATCAAGATCATTCCTTGTCACTCTAGAAGAGGAAAAATTATTTGCAATAACTACTACTTAACTGAAATATCTCTATGACAACTACAACTCATCAAAGAGTCACAACTATGAAAGAACAAGTGCATGAAACACTTAGATTAGATTTCATCTTGCTAACTCCGAGTGGAGTCCTTGATTAACTCTTAGTTGAGATGATTTAATGATTCTAGAATATGTCAAATATCATGCATTGAATCCCTACAATAATGGTGACTACAAATTGTTCTGTTCATTTGTTTGACATCTCTAATCAAACTAGATGTTAATTTGGGATTACATAATCCTCTTTTCACTATGTCAACTTGTGTGCTGGCTAAAACAACTCACCTCCTTGTCATATGAGTCATTTGCTTTCTTCATATGATTCTTAGGCTTTCGTAGCACCGCAAGTCTTGTGCTCCAAAGCGAGTCTTGTGCTAATGTGTGGGTGATTCCTGTGTTCCACAATGAGTCCTACGCTAATGCACAAGTGAGTCCGCGCTCCAAAGTGAGTCTTGTGCCAATGCATGGGTGAGTCATGCACCAATTTGTGAATGAGCCTTGCGATGGGTCATGTGTGAGTCTTGCGTTGGGATTAAGATATGTTCTTCAACCACATTGTTAGCACATATAAGATTCATTTAAACTCATTTGAAGAAGCATAGATAAGATGAAAATAAATAAGGTTTATGCACAAAACTTCCTTTCAAATATATATAAATTATTAATTACAAAATGATAATATCAGTCTTAGTACAAAATGATGACACAAAAATGGGGGTTTACATAGGAATTAGCAGGCTCATCACTCCCCCACACTTAAGGGTTAGTAGGTCCTCCCTGTTATAAGGTTTTTATTCAGGGCCTCAACAATTCGTGTATAATTATACTCATTTGTAAAAGTGATCCATGTTTCATCTTGTTTGGTATTAGAAAACCTGAAGAACTTGATCACTTTGTCTCCTCTAAGTTTTGTATATTTGAACAGATAATCCCGTGTGGTGTTCCATCTTGACACTAGGGCTAATATCAATGGTGGTCGAAATCTCATACCAATCCATTTCTCTTGCATTTATAGCATAATTTTGCATAGATCATTTGCTCTTTTAAATGACCACTAGAGGTTGGTTGGGGAAATAACCTCCTTCTTCTTTCTGCACTGGAAGTAATCCATACTGTAGTTGACAAACAAGAAAATTCATGTTAGAGTTTAGGAGTACATACTCCTAGAAATCGAGACAAAATTTGAGATATTTTATTTGTACTTATCCACAAGTCAGTAAATAATAAATATGGGATTGATATATCCTAAAGAATCTGATTGGAATTGGGAGATCATGCCTCATCAAGAGGCCTATATTAGTTTCTTCTCTCACATATTCCCCTCTTTGCTCACGCCATATAGATTGATGTCTTAAAGTGGAAACAAAAGATCTCAATTGCACTTCTCCTACATATAAATTGATTGGTATTTCCACCTACTCAGGGAGAAGAAACTTGAGGACATAAAATTCACATAACAAATTCTTACCAACTGTATTAGCTACTACATAGGCTCCCAAAAATTTCTTATCATTTTCAAACTCTATGGACTCGGTGGAACAAACTCTAGAAACTTGCCACTTGAAGAACTTCTCTTTCAAGAATAATGCATAAAAATTGGAAGGTGCCCTACAAGCAAGGGCTTGGTCATATAACCTACAGAGAACAAACATGTTATCCTGAAGTACCTTATTTTCCTCTTTTAATATTTTGTTCTCTTCTACCACTCCTATGAGATCATAACACTCTTTCATCCATTTTACCATATCTTTTAACACAATGATTTGGGGAAATACAAAGTTTCCTTCCTATCTCTTGATTTATAGACTAAAGGCACTGAATTATTTGTTCTCTCTCCTTAATTAATTAAAATGAGACTAATCCTAGTTAATCTAAATAGGAGGACTAAAACATTGTATAAATGCAGTAAATAACATAAAGTAGATGTAAATGAATATGATAAGTAAAATGAAACCCTAGATGTGTAAGAGAATAGGGAGACGTGACTTAATTGATTGGTGTAGATGGTCACACAATGTCGCATGTCTAAAAAATAAAATATGAAAGTGTAGATGAACACTCAAGGACCTGCAAAGGGTAGATTTAGAGGATTTGAAGTGATCAAGGCGTCGGGAGTGCACTCGAGCACCCCGAGGCACTGCCGGTCTCGTAATCTAGGTGTTCTAAACATCAGTAAATGCTCAAAACCCTGCAAGCGGTATGGTTGCAAGTTAGTTCCCGAACCCTCCTATTTGTCGCGTTGGATCTGCTGGATGAGCTGGAAAATGACCTGTAATGCAAAGAGAAATATCAAACCCTAGAAAAATAAAAGATGCATATGAATGGGTTAGACTGACCTCAACTACCAAACTCATGGTCTTATCATTGAGTGTTGCACCGCATTTCGGACCAAAAATTAGTTATGGTGTGTGTGCATGCATGTCGTGCCCTAGGCGCTCTCATGCTAGTCGCACTTTGTGAAGTAGTGAGCAATAATAACTATAGAAAATGTAAATAACATGTGTGCATGGAATAGAATAGAATCCCTCCCCTATGAAGTGTGTGTGATGCAAATCTCCTAGCCTTGATGTATGGCACTATGTGGATGCAAGTGATGTAATGGATGTAACTCTAGATGGAGTGATAGTAGTGTTTAATGTTTAATGTTGTTTATCTTTTGGGGTGCATGCGATGACCCTAGAAGGATAATGCGGCCCCGAAATAGGACCAACCACACTTTGACCTATAGAACTCTGCCCTATAGGGGGTAAGGGAAGCACTTAGTAGATACCAAGGCGTGCAAAAAAGGGGATGGCTTGCCAATACGAATGTTAGTCCAAAAACACATGCATGTAATAAGACAAGTGAAAAATACACAGACAATGTAGAAACTACCAAACAAAGTAGTGCAAATACGTAAAAAACAAGTATAACTCACAAAGTAGTTTTCAACCATGGTACATCACTCACGATGTCGCAAACACGCAAGGCCATCACAAATAATAAATAAGTGTGCACATAAGGAAAGGGAAAACCCACATACAATAACAAATAATGGAAGACATGTAGAAACAAACAAGTAGTCATGGAAACATGCAAATAGACATAATAAGTGTTACACATGGAACACATGTTAGAATGATAACCATTATATTAAAGCGTGTATGAACAAGTATTATAAGATGCTAAGTAAAAATGAAACAAGAATAACCTATATGAGATGAATATTGATGCCCCCAACGACCAATATAGTAAGGGTGGAAGGCAAACATGCATGCCGTGTGAAGAGTCTCGTATTCGTGATCACACTAGATAAAGGTGTGAACATGCATGTGTGTATGATAATGACATATAAGAAAGAAAGCTAACATGTGTAATAAAGTGATCATGTAAAACACTAGTAAGCAAGAGTAAATGCTACCAAGACAATGCAATATGTTGTGGATGGATGGAATGGAATGAAAGATGGAATGATAGGAGCAACATGCCCCCAAGTGAATGGAAGTGGATGTAATGAGGTTCATTTTGTTTTCCCCCTCAACAATCAAGAATGAATCGTAAACGAGAGTGTGTCATTGGGAAATGGTCGAGTAGTGTTGGTTGTGTCTAGTGCGTATTGTGGTGAATGTGTATGTGTAGTGGCGATGAAATGCGACATATGTAGATGATATGCATGGACCCTATAGCATAAGTGTATACCACGACTTGGTAGAATAGACAGTGATGATTTATCCCTAAGCGTATATCACTATGGGATGAGCGGTAGTAAGTGGTGATGAAGTATGTGATTGTATAGTGAATGTGCATGAACCATATAGCCGAGGCATATATCACAACTTGTTGAATGGGTGAGTGATGATTTATCCCTAAGCATATATCACTACATGATGGAAGAAGAAGGTGACGATTTATCCTATAGCATATGTCACTACGAGATGGGTGATGAGGGTGTAGGAAGCGTATATGAGTATGTGGTGGATAATGGAAGGTGGTGAGTTAACGGTAGCGGCGTGAGACCACTACGTGATGAATGAGAATATGTAATGATAGGATGTAAGAGGATAATGAGAAATTGATTAAAAGAGTGGTGATTTAACCTAAGGTGTATACCACTACATGATAATTGAAGGCATGATAATCTAATGGAATAATTTTGGAATGGAAAAAAAGGATAATGCAAGAGGATGATATAAAATGATATGATAGAATGTGATAGTATAAGGTAGAATGGATGAAGGGAGTGGTGATTTAACCTAAGGTGTATACCACTATGGTATGTGATGATGAGTGTGGGTGACGATATAGCCTAGAGCATTGGTCACTAGTCCGATGAATGTGGTATGATGACATGTCACATGTAGGTAAGGTCCATTTGATTAGTAAACCCTTGGCAATCAAGTATGGACCAAGGTATGTAGGAGATCTAGTGTAGCATATAGAATGGGATGTATAAGTTCAAAGTGGGTATGTAGGGTGCAACAATTGGCGTAGATAAAAATAGAATATGTAAAGATGATGGATGGAACTAGACCCATAGATAGGATGGAATCTAGTGTAGTATAGAATGGATAGGATGGATAGATGTGCTATGTGAATAAGACAATGTAAGAAAGGGATGATGTGTGGATGATGCAAGATGTGGATAGAATATGTAGTGATGGGATGCAAAACTAGATGTAGGTGAGATGACAACTAGTGTAGTATGCATAAGATAAATGATGTATAAATGACTAATAGATGAGGTATGTATAGGATAATGTAGGATATAGAATAAGTATAGAAAGGATAATGTAGGATTTGTGGTGTATGTGATAGAATGTAAATATGTAGAACCTATAGTGCAGTGTGTGGGGTTCAGTGTAATGGTAATCCCTCAATAGTCCAATGTGAACCGAAGCACAAGAGTGCATCATCGGGTAACGAGGGAGGTACAACGCATGAGATAGAAGTGATGATGATAAAAAAGTATATAGTGTAAGATGATATAAGTATGTGAGGATAGAGAAAGGGGGTAAGTATGTGTTGTGATATGCCCCTTGAAAGTAGTGTGTGTGGGACTAGGTGAACTCATCAAGGAGATCGTCATCCTCTGGATCAAAGTCAAATGGATCGAAATTGGAAACTTGGTAGGCTATAGTATGAGGTTGATCATGTAATGAGCCAGTGAGAGACAAATGATACATGCCCATAGCATATTCTTTGTCAATGAATGGGGATGTGGGCAACCTGTGTGCATACCATCGAGTGTAATTAGGTGAATAGCCAAGAAAGGAACTATTGCAAATGAAAATACAACCAAAAGGCATAGGAAGAGAAATATTAATGTGACTAGGGTCTAAGGTACCTCTGATGTAAGTAAGCCAAGAGTCCCCTAATGTGAGTGGAGAAGCACAAGGGGTATGCAGTGGAGATAGACTAAAAGATCAAAGACATGCAGGCCATACGTGATGTGATAGTGACAAAACCATAATATAGGTGAGAGGCATGAGTAGAAGGCTAAAGGTCCTCAAAAGTAAAGCCAAGATGAGCTAGACCAACAGGAGAACAGGTGGTTTCGTCACATGCGGGGTCGAATGGAACATGTTCCCAATAAGAGTTATGAATGAAAAGTGTACATGTAAAAAGGGTATGAGCTAATGGTGAAGATGAAGAAGGAAGGATATTGTGTATGGATGGAACAAATGGCTGATGTGGAAGAATAATGGTAGTAGGAGATAGTGTAGAGGGGATAACATCTAACAAACAAATAACACCCTCAAGTGGTGGTAAATGAGGCTGATCATCCATAGGTTGAGGTTCATCTATAGTATCAATGCGAGGAATAGGAATGCTAGTATGAGGGTCATGGACACAATATTGGAATGGATCATGATCTTGGAAGATAATATACTCAATACGCTCATGTAAGAATTTGATGCAACGGTGGATGGTAGAAGCAACAACTTGCATGGCGTGAAGCCATGGTCTACCTAACAAACAATTATATGAGACAAGAAAATCAATGACAAAGAAAACGATAGGGAGAGTCTTAGGACCTACAATTAAAGGCAAGGTAACGTGGCCTAGACATGGACAAACAGAACCATCATAAGCACAAAGTGAAATGGAAGAAGGGATAATGTCACGAGAAGACAAACCTAAGGCTTGGAGAAAGGACATAGGGCACAGATTAAGCTCAGAGCCATTATCGATAAGAGTACGCTTGATAACAACATTGTAGATGCGAGACATGATGTAAAGTGGTGGGTCATTGTCAAAGGGGTGAATGTCAGCAGGAGGATTGCCCCGGAATGCTATATATGTTGAGAAAAGGCCTTGGAAAATGTGTCATACAAGGAATCTAGATGCATGTCAAAGATAAACATTGGTAGTAGCAAAGAGGGTTTGAACATGGTGAAGCAAATCAGGGTGGGTAAGCAGGTTCTCAATGATAGAGATATTCATGATGGTGGAATGAAAAATCCCTAGAAGGTGGTAAAAAGAGATGACAGGTTAGCTAAAATGATTAACTAAAATGAGACTAATCCTAGTTAATCTAAATAGGAGGACTAAAATGATGTATAAATGCAATAAATAACATAAAGTATATGTAAATGAATATGCTAAGTAAAATGAAACCCTAGATGTGTAAGATAATAGGGAGACGTGGCTTAGTTGATTGTTGTAGATGGTCACACATTGTCACAAGTCTAAGAATTAAATCTGGAAATGCAAATGAACACTCAAGGGCCCTGCGAAGGCGAGATCTAGAGGATCTGAAGTGACCTGGGGCACGGGAGTGTATTGGGGTGCCCCAGTCTGAAATCTAGGTGTTCTCGAACACTATAAATGCTCAAAACCTGAAACTGGTATGGTCACAAGTTGGTTTCGAACCTTCCCGTTTGTCATGTTGAATCTGCTGACCGAGATGGAAAATTACTTGCAATGCAAAGAGAAGTATCAAACGCTAGAAAAATAAAATATGCATATGAATGGGTCGACCGACCTTACCGCTAGAATTATGGTCTTATCACCGAGCTACTGGACTACAATTTAGACCTGGATGTAGTTTTGGTGTGTGTGTGCATATCGTGCCCTAGGTGCTCTCGTGTCAGTCGCACTTTGTGAAGTAGCGAGCAATAATAACTATAGAAAATGTAAATAACATGTGTGCATAGAATAAAATAAAATCCCTCCCCTATGAAGTGTGTGTGATGTAGATCTCCTAGCCTTGATGCATGAAACTATGTGGATGCAAGTGATGCAATGGATACAACTCTAGATGGAGTGATAATAGTGTGTAATGTTATGACCTAGGACCCTCATTATGGTCTTATAACTTTATATTTATAGGGCTCTCAAGCTTAATTTCGTAATTAATCCCGACAAGGCCGACTGAGAAAAAGATAAAGATGACCAACAACTAGAAATGACCCAAAAAGGAGTGAAAGGGGATTTTCATAGATCGGGGCACCCAAAATGGGGACCTGGGTGCCTAAAGACAGTGGGCACCCTAATTTAGGGATAGAATGTCGAGGCGCTTTTGAAATGGGTGCATAAGTACAATAAAATATGTGGGAATGATGAAATAAAATATAAAACAAAGATGGCCAAAAGGTGGGATTAATTAGTACTTTGTACACTTGAGAACCTTCTAAATAATAGTATAAGACCAGGCCAAGTTATGTGTAAAGTGCATAATTTTATATCTACACTCCTCTACATTGTGTTATAGTTGTTGGATGACTTCTTCTTTCTGTTCCAATGACTATTGGAGGTGTCAATTTTTTTGTTCCTTTTCTACCCGCAATCGAGAGAATTTTGCCTCCTTTTTGTAAGAGAAGTTGTAATTGGGAAATTCTTTCTTGAGCTTGTTGTAGCTCAAACTAAACCTTAGAAATGGATAACACTTAGGAATAATGGTATTAGAATCAACAAGTGAGCTAGGCTCACCTTCAAGCATGGGTGTTTTTCCTTTTTCATGAATGGGTGATTCTTCAACCATGATTGGTGTTTTATCAATCTCCAATTCAAAAACAAAACCTTGAGGGGATACAAAGATAGGTGGAGAAGCAAGAGGTGTTTGGTGTAGGGATTACATGATAGTTGTTGCCTCTTGTTCTTCCCGCAAAGGAATATTTTAAATTGATGCTCCTCTATGGTACGGGTTAGACCTGATGACCTAAGACATTTCTTTGGCCTCTCTGAGGTAGAGGGCCCTCTTTCTAGAACTAAAGAAGGTTCAAGGGCATATTTATTTTGGAATTTGACCCACTTTTTAAGCCCATGACACTTCTTAATAAAATGATTCTTACAAATGAGGTGAATGAGGCCTTGGAATTTGAGATAAGAGGAACCCCATTGGAATTTTTCAGCAAAGAGAGCAAATAGAGTCAAATAAAAATCGGGAAGATTAACTTTTTGTGGCATTTTTCTTGATTAGGACATAGGTGAATGAGGATTCTCAAAATAGGGCCTAAAATAACCTCATATTGATCGTCACATGTACACAAATTGATCACCTATTTTTCTGCATTTGCCCATGGTTCAGGGAAAGTACCCTTTTGATACCATAGCCTTTCCCTTATTATTAATAACCAATTCCAATTTCTCTCTCTTTCCAAAGAAAAATGTTTAATAATTTCAAAGTAGGGAGTCCTAAAATTAACTAGTTTCCCTTCCTATGGAATACCATAAATGTGACTAATTATGGAGGGGCTAAATAAGATTTTCTTACCTTTCACTTTTGAGTGTCCCTCCTCAACGTTTGCTGCAAATTCCTCTGTCATCCTTGGGTTGAATTCCTCATATGCAAGCATGAAATCCAACCATCATACTTTCTCGAATATTGCTATTGATTTTCTATCGGAGATCAATTCAACCGAACTTTTCGGTTCATGACGAAGCCTAATCCCCATGGTTGGTATTTGGAACAGAGCAAGTAGTGGATAGGACTAAAAGGAGCTACAGCATATGAATGGGGAAAGTGAAAATGTAGGAATGGAAATTATATTAGCGAAAGAGTGGAATTGGTGATAGCAGTAAGAGTAGAACTGGTGATAATGCAAGAGTGGAACAATAGTAATGAAAATGGGGAAAACAGGTTTTATATCAAAACAACATGAATTGGGTAAAGTTTAACCAATTGTGATGAGACCGCGACAACATGGAGAATAAATTAGTATGTGGGAGAGATTAATTAGGGATGAGTGACATATTTATTATGATATAGGATGCATGCAAAAACATTGGAAATGAGGGAGTCATCATTTCACACAAGAATAATAATTATCACCTCATAATTAGAATTTTTAATATTTAAAAGGAGAGTAATGACACATACCTTGTTAATAATCACTTGTCAAATCTGATAACAACACTGGATTCTCCTTTTTTCTCTCCACATGTTGTCTCAACACATTTATTGATGGCATGATTTAGGGGTGACCGCCATTGTTGGTTTTTAGCCACCTATATTTTCTTTTATTTTTTAAATATATATTTTTCTCTTTTTTATTTTTGGAAGGAATGGCCGCCATTTATAGTTTTCAACCATTCCTTCATGGGATGATGGCTACCATATTTGGTTTTCAACCATCTCCTATTTATTATTTTTGTTGAGGAGTGATTTAGCTTTGAATTGGGTGGACAAGGTAACCTTGTCCAAGAAATTTAGAGCTGCATTCTCTCAGAAAGCATCTTTTGAATTCTTCTTTTAATGTTGACTTTTTATATAACCTCAATATATGTCCATTAACCAAAATTACTCTTCTTTCACCATCTATTGGAATTAGTTGTATGGTCCATTGTTGAAGACTTCTCAATTTGAGATGGACCCATCCATCTTGTTTGCAATTTCCCTTTGAAGTCCTTATGTAGACACCAAATTTGTGTCTTACGACCCCTTGTGACCCACATCTCATTTCACAACCTAACCCCATCACCTAAACCTTGCACAATTATTTATTAATTACCTTGTAATTGATAAATCCACATCACCTTACCCGCCACCTCACTTTGCCACCTCATCATGACCTAGCCCTAACCCTAAACTACCCTAATTAAGACCCATGACTTGGTCTAGACTCACATCCATAACTAATGCCTCCTTACTCGCACCAAAAGCCGACCTTCTAGCCACTTGACCAAGCCCGCAACTGATCTCTCGGGAGAAAAGCAGGGAAGGTGGGCTATTTTACTAAAAATAGCCTACTTTTTCCTTAACGATGCCGGTTTCTACTCGATCATTCGTCTGTTACGCAACCGCCATCGGTTCCCTGTAAATGGGCTCCCCAAACCAAAACAACGGATCGGAATTTCATTTTGGAGATCAGTCGAAGGATTTTTGAATCAAAGGAGAGTCCAAAGTGATTAGCAGAGTCCAGAACTTCACTTGACCAAGCAGAGACGAGTGAAGAAACCAAGTGTTTACAACCAAGGAGATCAACTTGCATCTTCACAAAATCGTAGTCCTTCCTGACAAAAAGGAGTTCTTCGCAGTCAACCTGATCTTTCTCTACGGTACGCGCACGTCATCTCGACATTCTACAGGTATTCCTCCTAACCCTAACCTTATCTGTTTCTATAAGGAACGAAGCATTTCCGAGTGAAACATTTTGGCACGCCCGGTGGGACCCATTTTGGGTTTTTCTTTATTTCTTGCTTGCTTTCATTATAGGGAGCATACTTGCTGTTTTCTTCTTCTAAAAATATTCACGAGGTATTTTATTATTTTGGTAAAGGAACTTGCTTTGTTTTTGCATCTTGCATTAGTGAAAGTCATCTCTTTTGCTTCATCAAATATAATTTTCGATTTGGGTTTTAAAACACATGCATTGCATTCCTGCCTGTTGTTTTTCAATTCTAGTGAACATAGATTAAGTAACAGGTCGTGCATGTGGGGGTGATATCCACGGTATTGACGGGAAATTAATCTTACATTCACTGCACAACACATACCGAATCACTTCACAATTAACACAACAGCTCAAACATCCCCCTTTTCCGCGGTATTCCTCCGCCTCGATTGAGGTAACCTTATAAGCCAAAACAAACTTGACATTTCCCCTAGGTCTTGTTGTTTAGGATTCTGACATCATCTTACGTCTAAAGGCATAAGCCCACGATAACTAAAATTAACCCTAGGGTTAGTCTCTAGATTTGCGTGTGCCTCGCTTGTTTTCAAATCCTGTTTTCTCTGTCATACTTTGTCTTCTGTGATCATAAGTTGCTAAATATACTCAACGCTGCTAAAAATCAAATTAGCAGCCCTTGGTATCTTCTTATCCTGGATTTTTGACACCGGCATCGGTTAAGGGACCGACGTCGTTTGCTCCGTGACCGACACCGGTTACTAAACCGATATCGCCATCGTTTCATCCCCGACAAACCAACAACTTGCCAAATTCATCATTCTGAGGTTGTTTTTGTTCTTGATAGATTGAAACTTTCCTGTGTGTTCTTGTCTATGGTTGTCATCACTCGGAAGCAAGCCGCCGCCATGGTTTCACATGCCTGCTCTATGTCTTCGCCTCGAATCACCCCTTCACATTCTATGGGAACCCTACGGACACCAAAGTGAGATCCCCAAATTCCTCGTAGGAGACAAGGACTTTGCCAAATTCTCGGATGCTAATCCCAGTACTGCACAATACTATTTGTCTCATGCCCCGACCGTACGCCCGATGGTCAGCTCCTTATTGGCATGCCTATTAGTATAATCGCTCATTTAGCTCCCACTCCTCCCGATAACACCGCTTACTTCCCGTGCATCTCTAGCCCCGTCTCCCAATCCGACGGCTTCAGAGGTTCATACGACCCGATTAGCTTTCCTTTGGTTAATCTTGGACCCCACGTATCGTTACCACCAATCGCCCCTATCTCATCTCTCTTTCAGACCACTCCATTCATGACTTACTCTCGCCACCTATTCACACGAGCTTTCCTTCTCAAGCTCCGCCTACCTTTTCATTCCCATACACATATCCTGTAACCTCAACACCTTATATGGGACATCCCTATTCTATGGCACCATCATCTCATCCAACCACAGATTTCATCAAACAAATGATGGACAAAATGCAAAACCCGGAGGCTTCCGTTTTCAGAAGTCGTGAAGTAGCTGACATACGAGCAAGTTTGTCAGAGCCCATTCACCCTTCTCGTCCCCCTTCATTCATATCCTCCTTAATGGGAGTTGCCAAAGTTTACTCGTTTTAACAAGAAAGAGGATCCTCAACAACACTTGCGATCATTTAGACATGCTTGTTATTTGATTGCCCATGATGATGCCTTGTTACTCGCACCTTTCCCATGTCCTTATCGGGACTGCGCTTAGAGTGGTACAAAGTGCTTTAACCCAACACTCAATCTTCTCTTTTAACCAACTAGCCCAATCTTTCTTGGATCATTTCTCCATTAACATTGCCAAGAAAGTATCTATCATTGACCTCTATGCCATCCGACAATTTGAAGACGAATCTATCGCAGATTTCGTTGGACGATGGCGGGGTCTTATCAACCAACTTACGTATGCCTTGCCTCAAACCGAACTCATCGAACTATTTACGCGGGCCTGCGCTAAGCACATCTCCCCTACCCTCCAAATTCAAACTTTCCGCACATTCGACGAGGCCTTTACCATGGCTCTAAGCTAGAAATTCGAGCCTTAGAAGAAGAGAAATTGCGGTTGCAGTAACAAAACCCCATTTCCGAACTCCCGATTCTACCAACAAGTCAAACACCACCACTCCTCACGCGTCCACTTCTTCTAAATCAAAAGGAGCTGTCCACGCGGTAATGGTCAAATCTCAAACACCGTCCAATGCTCCGCCAAAACCACTTATAAGTACAAAGCCGAGCCCACCAATTACACTCCCCAGGAGAAACTTATGGCGTCATCCTGGAGAAATTGCTCAAAGTGGGGCTATCACCTCGCCCTCGTTAAACCTCACTCGGGTTTGACTCCACCCGCGCAATACCTTCCCGGTACAAAGAAAATGACTTTTGTAACTTTCACCGCGTAAAGGGACATAGTCATGAAAATCGCAAGATGTTGAAAAACATAGTGCAGAAATGGTCGACGCAGGGATATAACACTCGATAATCCTAACGCCCCTGCTAACCGAAATTTGAAAATTTTCAACAAGCCATTCCCGAATCACTCGTCCAGCAGTAACGTGAACCAAGATATCTTAGCTGAGGAGAGTGTTCATGAGATCCATGCAGTCTTCGATTCTCAGCCAAAAGCCTCTATTGAAAAAATTTTAAATCAAGCCTCTCCACCAACACAGGAGTTTGAATCTCCTTCACCACCATCAAGCCAAAGTGAAATTATTCCTTTACCCATAGAAGAGTTAACTGCCCGGACTTCTCTTCTCATCAACGAGTCTTCTTACACCACATCCCTACAAGACTGTGAGCGGATGCTATCTAATTTATCTATTTCCCAAACGTCCCCTTCTACCACTCTTGCTACACAAGAGGAAGGCTCACCACTCCTTTTGACATCCTTAGACGAGAAATCTCTTACACTAACATCACCACATTCTTTTAACATGACAGATCCCCTCGAACACGCCCTCCTACCTATTAGTCCCTCATCGCCTAAATCTTTTCAACGACCGGTTGACCTTCTAACATCTATTGATACAGTGCCTCATCTACCTCCTGTGTCACACCCGCAATGGACTGGAATTACAACCCACCTTTCTTCCGTACCAAAATTACAAATCACACCTGGAGACTGTCATTCCACAGAAGATAGACAGGCCCTATGGGAACGTTTGAGTACCCCTTTTCCTACTCAAATGCAAATGACTAATCCTGATGTCTCCACCATCTACCCGAAGTGCTTACAGAAGCTTAAAATGCCCCTGTTCTCGCCTTCACCCCCCTCACCTCTACCAAATTCCCCGTCCACTTCTATCAACTTAACTAGATCTTCCCTACGCTTGGGACCTCACCAATGCCCGGCCTAACACACCCGCCTAAGCGACTCGATCTATCCAAAATAAATCCGCTCCGCCACCTAGGAGACGAACGCAATCCGGGCCTCTATCACAATTAAAACCCTCATCGTCACACCCACCTTCCATATTGGGACCTCATCCCTCCACATTACACCAATATATCATACCTCCTTTGTTTTCTGCAAAACGACCTACGCCTTCTACACCTATACAGAGATCAAAGGGTATCACAACATCGTTACCCCGCGTATCCGGTCCACCTATCAACCCTAAACCAATCCCATCATCAAAGGATTTATTTTCTGTCACTCCCCTTTCTCCGTGGTTGTTTCCCGCTACCACGCCATCTGTAGCCTCATCATCTAACCAAATTTAACGTAACTTCTGTGTCCAAGAAACCACGTTTAGTGAAAAACATGTGTCAGCACCCCTCGGCTAAACCACCACCCATACGAACTAAACACGCCCAAACATTACCACAACCCACACAATCAATACCCTCATCCTCTTCCGATTTTGACCCACTCAAAGGATCTTACGCCAAAATCCTTGCTATGTTGGTGGAGAATGCGACCATCTCCCTACCTCCACTTAGACCTTATGACCCGTCTAAGCCCCGACCTATGGATTATGATGAGTCTAAAATCTGCGCCTATCACCGCACACCTGGACATGATGTGGAAGGATGCAAAGCTCTAAAAACCATCCTTCGCCAGTCACCTCTTCCGGATAGAAAGATTAAGAAAGACAACTTACGAAGGGAGAGACCTCTAGCGTCAATTCCCTCTACTATACCATCTGTCCCCGCCTCACCAAGATCGATCATTATTACAACCCCACCTCTTGAAGACCATGAATTATCCCAACCATCTTCTTCATCTCAGGTCTACGAGATTAATATGATTAGTGTCGCTACTCGAGGACAGAAAAACAATGGAAAAGCGAAAGAAAACGCACCTGCGGCGTCTCTTTCTCCTTCAACCATCCCGATTACACCACCACCTAAAGTGGTTATTCGCGGACCCGCCTATCCCGTCTCTAATGGAGTTGCCCACCGAACCATGATCAAACAGCTTCATCAATCGCCCGTAAAAATGACACTATATGATCTCATTCAGACTTCTGAATCTCATCGACAAGCTCTCGTTGAGATCCTTCAAGGGATAGAGGTTTTACCCAACGAAACCCTGCCCGTTGCCTCCATTCTAACACCCAATCACGTTGCCTCTCTCACCAAACAATCCATCTCCCCCACCACTTCTGTCTCAAAACAACAAGCCGCTGCAGTTAGTTTCTCGGAAGATGAAATTATCGACTTTGGTGCGTAAGACCCCGACCTCGCCCTTTTCATTTCCGCTACGTCCGAGACATTCAATTACGTCGGGTTATGATTGACGGGGCGCTAGCCTAAACATCATCTCTTCAAAATCCTTCCAACAAATGAACATCCCTTCTAGTTGCATGTGTGCCAACCCCATCATGTTGCGGTCATTCAATGACGCTATTACTTCTACCTTAGGCACCGTGATCCTCAACATTCGCGTAGGCCCACGTACTTTACCCGAACTCTTCTATGTCCTCAAGGAGAGTTCCAATATAATATATTGCCTGGTCGTCCTTGGATCCGAGCCATGGGATGCGTTCCTCAACATTACATCGATGCATAAAATTTGAGTACGAGGGAAGTCCTACATGTAAACGCCGATCCTCCCCCTTCAAAACTTGTAATATGTTATACCGCCCAAACGATGTGCTTATACCAATTAAGACACCCATACATTCAACCCAACCATCCTCTTCAAATGTACCTCAACCATCCACCTCAACCGCACCTACGCCTTCAACCGATCGATGAAACCACCGTCGCACAAACCACTTCTCTTCACTGCAGCCTAACATCCCAACCTCCGACCCTTAGTAGATGTTTTTCATCGCCTCACGCCGGGGGAGTACCGCCTATATAACGTTAGTTCTTTCCTACCCCGCAGAGTACGGACAATTACATGCACATCCCACCTACGACTGTCGCGTGGGGAGGTAATCTCTTACGGACCACCCCATTGTCGCACTAACCTAACGATGGGGGTGTTGACGCATCCTCTATTACCCCGAACCTCCTCTTGGTGTGGTTCCCTTCCAATCCGATTTTCAATACCGACAAATCGCCGCCGCCTCACCTTCTCGACTCGCCAGGCGTGGAAAGGCTTTGGTTTTGGCCTTTACGAACAAGGCCGACATACTCTCATCCCCATCACCACACAAACATAATGATCGCAGTGGTCTCGGTTTTTCCGAAACACCTACACAAGAGACACCTCCCGTCACCGTATCTGGAAGACGAAGCGCGCGCCCTACCGAACCATCATCACCCACTTTGCCATCATCACCCACAGAATCGATGGACCCTGAATCTATCCCCCCTAACTTTTTTTTTTCATAAATGCTATCTTCATAGGTCCTCTCACTTATCAACGCGATAATGAGGACCCATCTTCTCTTCCACTTCTATATCCGACATGATCGAAGAGGATTCGCGCTTTGATTAATGTTGTTGAATGCCGGGATGACGACTCCATCCTCACTTACCTTGGGCGCGACGATTCTTATATTCAACGAGCCTTACCATCTGAAACCCAAACTATGCTGAACGAATCTACCATAGAAATCAATATCCACACGGAGGAGGATCCTCACATTGTGAAGATTGGACAATCCCTTAACACATCGTAAGCCGCCTTTACTACCTTTCTCCGTGCTCGTAATTCAAGCTTTCGCATGGTCTTACGCCGACATGCCAGAATTGATCCTACTATCATGCTGGCCCATAACATCACCCCGAACCCCGATTCCAAAACTGGGCCAAAATGTGAAATTGAGAAAATGCATCCACGCATTGCTTCTTGGTCAAAGAGGAGCTCCAACGACTCCTTTCTGCTTCCTTCATCTTGCCTATTGACTATCCTCAATGGATTTCTAACATCGCACTGCCACTAAAGCAACAGGGGGACTTCGGATATGACATGCACGCATTTCCGGGATCTTAACCTCGCTTGCCCCAAGGATGACTTCCTCCCAAGTATTGATCAACTTGTTGATCTCACTGCGGGCCATGAAATGCTTTCTCATGGATGGCTTTTCAGATACAACCAAATTTTGGTTGCTCGCCGATCAACACAAAACCGCCTTCATAACTCCTCGGGAACCTTCGTTATCGTGTCATGCCATTTGGCCTTAAGAATGCCGGGCGCTACCTATCGGGCTATGACCTACATTTTTCATGACATTATCCACACTATCCTCAAGACTATGTCGACGATCTTCGCAAGTCTAAACATCGTAGTGAACATCTCGATGTTTTAACCATTATTTTTGATCGCTTCGTTACAATATTCGGTCCGCCTTCAACCGAAGAAATGTGTCTTTCGTGTTCTTTCGGGAAAACTTCTTGGCTTTATCGCCTCTTTGCGTGGCATTAAGGTCGATCCATCTAAAGTCAAAGCTATCCTAGAAATGCCCCCACCCAAAATCTCAAACAATTCGCGTAGTTTACTGGGTAAGCTCCAATTTATCCGACGTTTCATCTCCCAACTCTGGATCGGTGTCAACCTTTCCATCACCTCCTTAAAAAGGATATTGCATTCCAATGGAGCGAAGAATGTCACCAAGCCTTCAAGCTCTCAAATCCTATCTCTTGCAGCCCACCCGTGCTTATCCCACCCCAAGACGACCGCCCTTTCTATCTTTACCTTTCCGCCACCGACCACGCTGTAGGAGCCATGCTTGCACATCGTGACTCGAGAATCACGAACAAGCCGTTTATTATATAAGTCGACTTTGGTGGACTATGAGACTAGGTACATGCATGTAGAAAAATTGTGCCTTGCCCTATCATTCATGGCCACCAAACTCCGACACTACCTTCTAAATCACAAGACTTTCATCATCACCTAATGGCACTCCCATCCATTACATGTACGCCAAACCTCATCTCGAACCAACGCATTGCTAGATGGCTCATGCTTCTCGACCTCGACCTTGAGTTTATCCACCGAAATCAATCAAAGGACAAACCATCGCACCAACTTCATGCGGACGCTCCTTTACCGGGAACAATTTACCAATTTCACATTTCCCGACGAACTCATCGCTACTCTTTCCCTCACAGAAGAGTCGTACCCAATGACCCTCTTCTTCGATGGATCTAAGTGCCAGCGCGGCGGAGGAGCCGGCGTTGTTCTCATCCCTCTTGATGCTGAACCTATGCCTCTTTCATTCCGGCTTGATTTCCCCTGCACTAATAATACAGCGGAGTACGAGGCCCTTGTTCTAGGTCTCCAAGTTGCGTTACACTTAGGCATTAAATCTATCAATATCTTTGGTGACTCTCAATTGGTAGTCAATCAAGTTATGGGCATCTACCAATGTAAAAACGAGGAACTTCAGAAGTACAAACACCACGTGGAGTCACTTCTAGCCTTATTTACTCACTATTCTATCCAAACCATTCCCCGCTCCACTAACAAATTTGTGGATACTATGGCTTGCTTAGCCTCGCAGATTCCCGCCGCGCCAACTGACTCTGAATTATTCGTCGTGGTCCAACAACTTTTTGCCCCATCCTATTCAACCTCGGTAGTTTGTATGATAAATACTGTGTCCACTAATTCACAGGATACCTGGTACCACCAATTCCACGACCACCTTACAATCTCGTCCTCCCACCGACCTTACTAGTAACGGCAAACGTGTTTTTCTTAAAAGTGTTTCGCGTTATGTTGTCATGGGGGACTCTCTATAAACGTGGCTTTGATGGTATCCTCCTTCGCCTGCCTAATCAAGCGGAGGCCACTCATACCATCCAACAGTCCATGACGGTATTTGCGGTGGACATTTTAGCGGTTGCTTGCTGTGGCCAAACGAATCCTTCGCCTAGGTTATTATTGGCCTACTAATAACGATCGCTACGAATATGTTAAGCGCTGTGTCATGTGTCAACAACATGCCAATCTTCAACATACTCCTAGCCACCCGCTACAAGTCGCTCGTGATCTTTGGCCTTTCTCACAATGGGGTTTAGACCTTATTGGTGAGATTCACCCGACCTCTTCACAACGTCACCATTGGATAATCACAGCGACCGAATATTACACAAAATGGGTGGAGGCTATTCCACTCATTTCAATCACAAAAGAAAAATTGTCGAGTTCATTAACCACCACATTATCTCGCCGTTTTGGTGTTCTCACCGCCCGATAATGAGATAATGGAAAATCTTTCAAAACAAGTTGTTGCAAGACCTTTGTGACAACTTTGGTATCAAACTTAGTTTCTCATCACCTTACTATCCACAAGCCAATGGGCAAGCCGAGTCCTCTAATAAAACACTAACCAAAATCCTCATGAAAGTTGTCAATGAATCAGGAAGAAATTGGCATGATCACATTCCCTTTGCCCTTTGGGCTTATCGTACTAACATTCGTATTTCTACTAATGCCACACCTTTTTTTTTTGGTATACGATGCACCGAGGCTGTTTTGCCTCTCGAAATACAAATACCTCCCTTAGAATATCTCTTCGAGGATATTCTCACCAACGATGATTTCCGCCAAGAGCGGTTAGCCCAATTGGAGCTTCTTGACGAACGCCGTCTTACAGCTCTCGATCACCTTCAAATCTATCAAAAACGCATCAAGCGTGCTTATGATAAGCGACTTCATGAGCGTACCTTTAAGGTTGGTGATCTTGTCCTCAAAGAGAATCAACATGTCACCAAACTAGAAAAGAGCAAACGTGGAAAATTTGCTCCCAATTGGATTGGGCCTTATATAATCACTCACACCTATGGATCAGGCACTTATCGTTTAGCTTCGCTTAATGGTAAACCTGAGCCTGAACCCCTGAATGCCTTGCATCTTCGACCATTCTACTGTTGAATCTAGTGTTATATCACTTCTTATCTACCTACTGCTCGTCCCTTGAGCTCATTTACCGCTACATACGCTTTGTTTTCTATATCTCCGAATAAAATCAAAATCACTTCGCACCTCCCCTTGATGATGCCTTCCCCTCTTTAGTCTAGTCCATGACTTCAAAGTATTAAAATAAGCCGTATTCTTAAGGGATTTTCTTGAGTCAAACTTCCTACTAAACTAGATGCTTCACGCCAAAAGAACATCTAGTCATCTAAATTAACTATAGACTGCTCCCTCGAAGGACAGCTATATGCCAAACTATTGCCGCTATTATAAATAGATCGCTCCCTCGAAGGATGGCTATGCACAAAATCATCTCTCGCTACTATAAATAGATGCTCCCCGAAGGACAGCTTATATACGGTCAAATTTTTATCGAAGCTTCTTGCATTGATCGCCTTCGTGAAGACCTCAAGAATAAAATAATCAATATCCTGTAGACTTCCCGCATCGATCCTACATTCAATAAAATAAAAGCCTCATTCAAAAGAACTTTTTGGGTCATGGACTTGTCTATTTAGGGTAGGTTCTCTTTCGTTGTAACAAGTTCTTTGTACCTCAGCTATATCATCCACATCACCTCACCATTTGTTTCAACTCAAGGGACGTAACGTACACCTGATATATTGTGATCATACAACTCTTTTCAACTATGGACTTCTCGTCTATGCACGGCACTTAGGGCTTCAGGCTCGTTCTACGTTGTGTGGTTCGTTTAGCTCTTTTCACCTACGGAACACTCTTTCCGCTTTGCCTCGCATCTAGGATTGTGTGTTGATCTTAATCAGGACACTATTCCCTCCTACTTGGGTATGCTAACCTTTGCTTTACCTATACCTACACCAACAACATTATCCTACCAGCACCAACAACATTACCCTACCAACATCAAATTTTTACCAAACGACCAATTGCCTAAACCATACCAAATTGCCTAAATTCACCCCTCCCTGATCCTAAGGGAGAACTACATCGGTCTGAGGCCCGTCCTTGCTTTGTGCAATGGGCTATGTAGGCAGCACTTAGGAGACATGGGGTCTCCCAAGGTTAGCTCGACCATCCCCTACCATAACCTATCATGTGTGGTAAATATAAATATTTTTGTGTATTTCTATTTAATTACATTCCTCTTTGATCCTTTTTCAAAACACCGAAAGTCAAAACGACAACATTCTTATTATTATAACGCAAATCAACATACATATCTCGTTTTAGTTAGATGTTCAACAAATACATCTTCTATATCATCGACGCGCAGGTCGGTACTCTTATTTATTCTTATACCTTGCTAACATTTATTTAGACCCTCACGCCTCATCCCAAACTAGGTGATGATCGTGATCGCGACCCTCTCTCCGCTGTGCCTCTCTGTCCTCAAAGGTACCACGGCTTATTGGTACCACCCACCGATCCGCCAATCTCTCCCGTAACATCCGAATACGCCTCTCGCATGGAGAACTCCAGCCTCTAGTCTCGATGCTCGTGACTCGCAACCACTAACAATCTTCTTTTCTCATTCACTGCGTTTGAGTGCTGAACCAAATGCTACAGCCGATCTCCTCTCTGCTGTAATCACACGCTTATGTCGGGCGATCGCGACACCTCGCAACTCGCTACCCACCATAACCTATAGGCCTCTGTCATTCCTCGCATCCATTACACTGCGATCGGCAGCTATCTCCTCGGGCCCTTCTGGAGGTGTTGGCCGGGGTGGTGAGGATGCTGCCTCGGCATCGATCCTCATATATGGTCTATAAGCTCGTGGTATGTCCCGCACAAATCCAAATTGTCGCGCACGCGATCTATAGGAATCCTCTCATGTTCACTCGGCTCGTGCCCCGCGATCCACCTCAATCGCTCTACACCTCTCAACTCCTCGGCCTATGTTCTTTGTTACCATATAGTTCCCGTAGGCCTCCAACAGATATCCGCAACCGTCAACCTCTCCCATACTTGCCTGTAATACTCAATGTCACCCGGCACGGCCTGAGATCTTGCCTCTTGTTCTGTCTGGACCCATCGTCGGAATCCCAACCTCTGTACTCCGGTCTCTCCTGCCTGGATGGATCGGCCTATTGGTCGCACACAAACAATGTGCTCATAGGCCCAACAGTGTAATAAGTATGAGCAATCCAACGTTGTCCTGTGATTTCACCTACAAGCCCATAAACCCCTGTATAGCTCCGCCAAATATGCAGGTGCCCATGCAAAAGTCACGTTCCTTTCTATCATCTCCCAAATAACACCCATCAATGCCTTTGAAAATCTTCCCCTTCGCCTCGCCTCGAAACGCATAATACCCTACCGCTATCATTAAAATCACTGCTAACCTTGTCTCTCTGTGGTGTGCCGCATACATTACCCCATATGTGAATGACAAACCTCATTGTGTTAAGTCCCGTGCATATGGACCAAACACTTCTGTTATCACTGCCCGCCCCGCGCTAGGTAGTGCCTGATATACTGGTTCTCCTGTAATAGGGAGTCTCAATATACGAAACACATCTTCCAATGTTACTGTCATTTCACCTGTTGGCAGATAGAAGGTATTTGTCTCGGGATTCCATCTCTCAATCAACGCCTGTAGCATACCATGGTTACGTGTGATTCGTGAATAATATCGGATCCCACTTAACCCCAAACGGTTTATCAACATCCATTCCGCTGGTGTTACATCCGCTCGGATTCGCGACAACAGCGCTGGCACACTATCATTCATCCTCAACCCTGCCTCTGCCTGCATACACCAAAACAACAAACAAACATTCAATCCATTAGGTTTTTTTCAAACATTCTGGAAATTCCTCCAGTAACCGGTATCGGTTATACATAACCGTATCGATTTGTTCAAGAATCGATACCTTCTCCTAACCGATACCGGCCATCACAATTACATACATCTTGCCTGAAACAACCACCTACGACAATAAATTGATCGTTTATTTCTTTCTATATACACAGACATACCCAAAACCCCGAATTACCTACCCCATAACACGCACCTCATCTATACCCCTGGCTATCATGTTGTCTTTCTCATATCTACTTACCTATTCTCCTCTAGCTCATTCACAAAACATGCAGAAATCAAATCACAACCACACCGTTTACCTCTTGGGTTGCAGTAGCTTGAGGTGGCCCCTGTCTTCCCTCTTGTCCTTGCCTGCTGGATGCTTCTCCTCGTTCGGCCATGATCACCACCCTTTTCAACTTTGTCTTTCTGCCTTCTGAACCTCGGATCACATTCACTTTCCTTGTCTCTTTTCTCCTTCTCACCCAAATCTCTCATGCAAATACTTGTCTCAGTCGTCAAAAAGCGTCGCGTTCGCATATTTAACCTCTTGCATGGCTCTAAAATTAAAACTTAAGTTGCCACCCTAGCTTTTCTATTTTTAGAAAAGCTTATACCTAAGTAACCGGTATCGGTTACTTAACCGATATCGGTCTGACAGATACCGATATCGGTTCCTTAACCGATATCGGTTCCTTAACCGATATCGGTTATACACCTACCTTTTCTCAACAGCGTTCTTTTCTTCATTTCTCACCTAAATTTTTGTCGCGCCCGCCTCTTTTCCTGCATAACCACACCATTTAACACATTTGTTCATCCACTACACATCATATCATTACAATTTCATTAAACATCATTTATTTTATACAAATACACAACCATCAACTACGAATATCAAAACCTATCAATCTATACATCATTTCGATCCAACTCATCAGTTACATATATCACAATGTCACAAAACCACCAATTCATCACATAACATGACATTCATATATACGTACACAAAAAAGAAAAACATCACCATCATCCATCTATCAACATGTCAATTAAACTCATCACACATTCTATATATTACCAACCATTAACCAAATATTTAAACACATTTTGAACACTGCATATGGATCAAAACATCGTCTCTATATATATACAAAATTTCAAAAATACAATGTGTCCTACATCGGGGCCTCTGTGATCTCATAATATACCAAAGCCGGCACGCAGCCGCAATACCTACAAAAATCTCGACTCGCTCGCAGCCGGTCTCTCATATCAAAATATACTCGGCTTGCAGCGCAGTATCAAATGAATAACTGTACTCGCTCGCAGGCAGTATATAATAAATAAATGAATCAATGCAATGAATAAGTGTCGCACGCAGCCTCTATCAATACAACGGTTCAGCACCGGTGCCCATGTCCCTATACAAAACCATGTCGGGATCTATCGCCTCTCCCACCGCCTCGGCACCTCTCCCCGCTGGTCCCGTGGTGCCTCTCGCCTCGCCTGTCACGGCTGACACGCCACTGTGGCTGCCCTCCCCGAGATCTCTCGGCCGTGCAGGAGGTCTCGCCCTATGTGCCGCATACGCTGATACTCGACTCCGATTATCAAGAATATCTTGATAATAACGGGCCTCTCGCTTCTAACCTCCATATAACGATCTCGCGCCATCAAGGAATCTGGCTGGTCCTGGCACCTAACACCAATACCCCCGAGCTCTGCACTCGCACTCGTGGGCTGTGGTGCTTAGTGGTGGTGCGACTCGTGCTCGTACTGCACTGTGGCCATGGTGGTATCTCGGGCCGTGGTGATCCGCTTGTACTCTGCCGTACTGCACTCGTGCTCGTGGCTGCGCTTGCCGTGGTGGTGCCGCCGTGCTCGTATTTCGAGCTCAAGCTAACCGCCTTCTATAGGACACCTATTCGTGCTCGCGCAGCAGCTTGCAATCGCCCTCGTAATAATGCACTCGCCCGAGTTGATCTCTCTTGCTATAATCGCAGCCTAAGTCTCTGCCGCAGATAAAGTGATTATCTCGCTGCTCTCGCCCAGCCCCACCACACTCGTATGCTCCGTGCACCCGACATCATCCACACCCTCACTCGCCTGGTCTCTCCACTACCTGGGCCTCGGGATCCAAAGGCCGTGGGCGCCGGCAGTGGGGCTCTACATCATCCCTCCAGATCGAGGGAAGGGAGGTGGCTCGCCCTGCGTCAGAATTCCCATCTCGCTCGCGCATTCTCTCTAGGGGTATCCGCCAGACTCTCCTGGCCTCCGCCCTGCTATCCAAAATGTATACTGGATCGCGCACTGCGACGCGGCCTCGCCAGCCGATGCGATGACCTCGTAGGGTCTCCATATAATGCTCTATCGCTGTAAGGCCCTCAAGCAAGTGTCTATAATAGGCCACATCCCGACTGCAACAACCGCCGTGGTGGCCCACGACCCCCAACCACCTCTCGAAAGCCATATCAGATACGACCCGTGGCCCCGGGCCGGGTAGCCTTATCGGGCTCGATGCATACGATGTGCTCGTATGCCCAACAAAGTTGCAACAAAAATGTAGAACAAATACCAAATCGCTCCTCCGCGTGATAGCCCCATAACTCCTCTGTATAATCGCACTAGATACACTGGTGCCCATGCGAAATGTGTGCTCCTCCACCATCTCCAGCAGCATTCCCCATCAATGCTCGTGGGAAGCGGCCTCCTCTCGAGTCCGGGAGGGCGGGGTGATCCTAACCATCATCAACACCACCGGGCCGTGTCTCGTGACGATGCGCAGTGTACATGTCACTGCATTCGATACTACTCGCTATGGTAGTATGGGTGGCAGCGCTGCCGCATCCCCAAAACTCGCAGATAGGCTTTGCCCATCGCAGCTTCGAATCTACGGAAGATCGCTTCCTCGATCGTCCAGAGCCGCAGGATGCGATACACATCCTCTAATGTGACGGTCATCTCTCCGGTTGGCGCAGATGGAACACATTGCCGCCGGATCCCATCTCTCGATGAGGGCGACCATCGACCGTGATCTCTCTCTATCGCTCGTACTCTCGGGACCCCGCCGAGTCCCACTCGCGCATGATGGCCCAATGCGCCGCAGATATGTGTGGCCTCATCCGACTCAATAGTGGAGGCATCCTATCACGCATCGTCAATCGCCGACGTGCTCGCAAAACCAACCCACATTCTTAGACCTACTTTATTATAACATCTACTTTACCATCTAAACCCCCTTTTGTAAAACCCAAAACCTAACCCCACACCTAACCCTTCTCCACCCCTAAACCAACCCCCACACCGACCCGCAACCCAACCCAAAACCCAAAACCCAACCCAACCCAACAAACCCAAAATCTAATCCCACACCTAACCCTTTTCCACCCCTAACACCCAAACCTACACCCTAACCCCCTAACACCCAAACCTACACCCTAACCCACCAACACCCCCAACCCACCTACCCTACCACAAGCCACCCAAACCTATCCCAACCCACACCCTAAACCAACCCAACCCAACCCACCCACTCAACCACCCAACTCACAACAATCCCCCAACCAACTCAACCCAACCCACCCACTCAACCACCCAACCCACAAAAACCTAGACCCTAAACCCTAAACCCTACACAACCAACTCAACCCAACCCACCCACTCAACCACCCAACCCACAAAAACCTAGACCCTAAACCCTAAACCCTAAACAACCAACTCAACCCAACCCACCCACTCAACCACCCAACCCACAAAAACCTAGCCCCTAAACCCCCAACTCACCCAACCCAACCCACACCCTAAACCAACCCAACCCAACCCACACCCTAACCCAACCCAACCCAACCCACACCCTAAACCAACCCAACCCAACCCACACCCTAAACCAACCCAACCCAACCCACCCACTCAACCACCCAACCCACAAAAATCCCCCACCCATCCCAACCCCACCGATACCGGCCGATGCGCGACCGACACCGGTTTCCCCCAAACACAACCTTACCATCTTTTTTCGACCGATGCCGGTCGCCTAGTGACCGACATCGGTCACTGTCTCCTGCCCGAGCCGAACCCCCGCGCGGCCCCCAAAGACCCTTTTTCACCTATTTCTACCCATTTACCCACCCAACCACCCCCAAATTTTACACACCTAGCCGCCTTACCCTATCTTACCTATCTATCCTCTCTCTTTTTCAAATTACGTCTATTTACTCCTCATTTCCTACAACAACTAAATTCCTACCCAAACCCCCAATTTCAATTAATACAACCCAATGCATAAAATAAAGAGTTTAGAACCCACGGCAGATGATTTACACGACACGTCGCCGTGGTGGGATGGGTGGTGGCGGTCCACCTGGTCCACCCCCAGCCTCCTCTCGCTGTGCATGGCTCCAATCCTGGTCTACTGGGTCCCTAGCCAATCACTTGCTGCCTCCTCCTCAATCGGGCCCACTATCAACTCTCTCCGCCAATCAAATAGCTCCACCTCACTCAATAATCCTCCAAATCAACTCTCCACGCAGACAAGTCGCTATGGTTTGCAAATCACAAAAGTGACAATGACAAGCCGTATTTTTGTTTTTATAGGTTTTTCGTCTTTAACCGATATCGGTTTCGTTTTGCCCTAAGAAACCGGTATCGGTCTACTAACCGATATCGGTCCAGAGGAATCGACATCGGTTCTCTTCCAAACTAAACCCCACTTTTTGCCCTTATTTATCATTTGCCCCTTTTTCACCAACATCGCCTATATCCACCCTTGCCGAACACCATTTCCTCAACCTACCTATTTGGCCCGACCCAAGGCCTCAACCTACTAATTGGCCCGACCCAAGGCCTCAACCTACCAATTGGCCCGATCCAAGGCCTCAACCTACCCATTCGGCCCGACCTAAGGCCTCAACCTACCATTCGGCCCGACCTAAGGCCTCAACCTCCCAATTGGCCCGACCCAAGGCCTCAACCTACCTATTTGGCCCGATCCAAGGCCTCAACCTACCATTCGGCCCGACCTAAGGCCTCAACCTACCAATTGGCCCGACCCAAGGCCTCAACCTACCTATTTGGCCCGATCCAAGGCCTCAACCTACCATTCGGCCCGACCTAAGGCCTCAACCTACCAATTGGCCCGACCCAAGGCCTCGCCCTACCTATTTAGCCCGACCCAAGGCCTCAACCTACCCACCTAACCTGACCCAGGGCCACCGCCCAACCACTTGGCCTGACCAAGGCCGTATCACTTCCATACCATACCCACAATCAACGTTTTATTTTATACATCCATCATGTACCTTGTGTTCAATCGAGCTCACCTGTTCGTGTTTTAGCATGATTAGGGTCCTCGACTTGATCTCACAACCAGCCTTTGCCTAGACTTAGACCGTGACGTTTATCTCAACCAAACCAACCTTTTAGTATCGCCAACATGCCTAAACGCTCGGTACCTTTACCCGTTATATACCCCGAGCTACTTCCTATGCCTTGATACTAGGATTATATCACCCTTGTTTGGATGAACTATCAACCTTTGCCTATACATTGCTGGTTTCTTAGTCAAATCATGTACCCTAGTCATACTATTGCATTTCAACATGCGTCCGCTTCCTCGACCTACCCCACCACCTTACCATCCTCTCTCTCACATATACCCTTTATCAACCCTATCCCCGATTTCCCGCTCACTCCATCTGTGATAGATTTGAGGGGATTACCTATATCCTTAACATGAGAAACCACTTCATATTATTGTCGCGCAGCCTTTACGTAACAAGCTACACGACAATAAGGGGCTAATGTAGACACCAAATTTGTGTCTTACGACCCTCGTGACCCACATCTTATTTCACAACCTAACCCCATCACCTAAACCTTGCACAATTATTTATTAATTACTCTTGTAATTGATAAATCCACATCACCTTACCCGCCACCTCACTTTGCCACCTCATCATGACTCCAGCCCTAACCCTAAACTACCCTAATTAAGACCCATGGCTTGGTCAGACTCACATCCATAACTAATGCCTCCTTACTCGCACCAAAAGCCGACCTTCTAGCCACTTGACCAAGCCCGCAATCGATCTCTCGGGAGAAAAGCGGGAAGGTGGGCTATTTTACTAAAAATAGCCTACTTTTTCCTTACCGATGCCGGTTCCTACTCGACCGCCGTCGGTTACGCAACCGCCATCGGTTGCCTCGTAAATGGGCTCCCAAACCAAAACAACGGATCGGAATTTCATTTTGGAGATCAGTCGAAGGATTTTTGAATCAAAGGAGAGTCCAAAGCGATTAGCAGAGTCCAGAACTTCACTTGACCAAGCAGAGATGAGTGAAGAAACCGGTAAGAGTCGGCCAAGGAGATCAACTTGCATATTCGTCAAAAACCAAGTAAGTCACATCTTGCATGTCCTCTCGTTATAACATTTCTATTGCCTTTGGAACCACAAATTCTCATAAATCCATCCCGAATCCACTACCCAAACATGCATATTACATCTAATCGCCATCCATCTACCTCTCATCACCTTATTTCTTAATATCACCCATATACACAAAACCTTACAAATAATACAGATTACTAAACAACACAAACACCCTACAAAACAACCAACCTACAGATCCTAAACCATAACCAGTATCGTTATCAAGAATCGATTATCGGTTATCGCAGAATCGTGGTGTGAAACCCCCGACCAAGATTCGGTTATCAAGAATCGTGTTTGCCATCGTGATTCACAACTTAAACCACCTTTCCCTACCTGTTTCAACGAAGTGATTTAATTGATATTTTACAAGATTTTGTGTTAACTCATATCGTTGTGGGAACCACCACCTTCGAAAGGAAGTTTCATATTTCTGGGCCCAAGGCAGTTCCCTCATTTATTATCTAATCAAAATCTTGTGGTCTTGTGTTCTTATTTCGCAGGTAGTCCTTCCTGCATAAAAAGGAGTTCTCCGATCAACTCGATCTTTCTCTACGTGACGCGCACGTCATCTCGACATTCTACAGGTATTCCTCCTAACCCTAACCTTATCTCTGCTTTTATAAGGAACGAAGCATTTCCGAGTGAAACACCTTATACTTTGAATCAAATAAGAGCTCATTACCCTTTTTGAAATTTCGCTTTGCTTTTATATGACCTGCACATGCCACAATTGTATTTGATGTTGGATGATTTCATTTTGGTGTAGTGCTTGTAACCTTATCTCATCCAACTCATTTAGTTGACAAATCCTTGCTTGTTGTGCCTCTGATAACTCAATTCCTACTTAAACAATTGTTCTTAAGGTTCGAATTTCAAATTCTATGGGAAAGATAGGTTTATTTCCGTAGACCAAATCATAAGGATTGAATCATGTGGTTATTGTCTAAGTGGTGTTATAAGCCCATATCGCTTTAGGTATCTTTTGAACCCATTTTTTCTTAAGAGATCCACCGTCTTGGTTAGAATGCTCTCCATTCTCTCGTTGGTGACTTCCACTTGACCATTGTATTGAGGATGGTATGGGGATGATTTATTATGATTTAAATGATATGTTGCCACAAATAATTTATTACACTTGACATGAACTATAATACCTGATATGAAACAATGGATCTTGGTGCTCTAAACCATTGGAATATATGTTCATTGTAGAAACCTGCAACTTTATCATCCCTTGCATATTGAAGAGCCTACACCTCAAACCGCTTTGTAACATAGTCTGTCAAAACTAATATGTGTTCCTTTCCTTGAGAAGCTAGGTCAAGTGGTCCAATGAAATCCAACCCCTACTTAAATGGCTCTAAAACTACTTGAGGTTATAGTGGCATCTCTATTGTAAGTGTTGGATTTCTGATCCTTTAACATTGATCACATTGCCATATATATTTTTTGACACTTTTTATGCAAAGAAGACCAATAATAGTCATCCCCAATACTTTGTGAATAGTTATCTTGAATTAATAACGTCCTCTTGATGGTTTGTCATGACATGCCCTGAGTATATCAAAGATCTCATCTTCAGCTATACACTTGCGTAATACATGATCAGGTCCACATTTGAAAAACATTCCATTTAACAATGTATACATCACACTTTATTAGATTAATTGTTTTCTTTCTTTAGTGTGAGGAAAGATGGAAACTTCCATGTAGATAAGTAGTTTTTCATGTCTCCAAACCAAGGAGAAACAACTGAGATTTCAAATAAATGGTCATCCGGAAAATCATCATTAACTTGCTCCTCTGTACCTGAAATGGTTAGCCTTGAGAGAAATTCAACCACCACATTTGATTTCCCTAGTTTATCCATAATTTTATGTTAAATTATTGCAATAACAAAATCCACCTTACAATTTTTCCATGCACCAAAGGTTTATTCATTAAATACTTGATAGAATAATGATTAGTATGAACAATTACTTCATATCCTGTAATGTAATGGTGAAACTTGTTAATGGCATAAAACACTGCAAGAAACTCCTTCTTTTGGTGGTGTAATTCCTTTCAATAGGGGAGAGGTTTTTGCTAATATAGTAGATGGCATGCATTGCCTCTCCTTCCTCTTGTTGTCCAAGCACAACTCCCACTACCTCATTGGAAGCATATGTTTGTATGTGAAAGGGAAGCTTCCAATTTGGACCTCTTAAGATTGGGGTATTTGTCAATTTTTCCTTGATGATGTCAAAATATTTTTGACATGCTTATGTTCATCCGAATTCGATTCCTTTGTTAAAAGAGAAAACCATGGAGAAACTAGCTTACTGAAATATGAAATGAATCTTCTATAATAACCAACATGTCCCAGAAAGCTTCTTACTTTTATTTGATTTTTGGGGATGGAAGTTTTACAATGATACTAACCTTATCAAGATCTACCTTGATTCCCTCAGCTGAAACATGGTGGCCTAAGACTATACCTTGCTCCATCATGAATAGACATTTCTCATGGTTTAAAGATAATTGATGTTTCTCACACCTAGAGAGTACTTTGTCTAAATTATCAATTGCCTCTTGGAATGTTTCCCCATAACTGTGAAGTCATCCATGTAAATCTCCACTGATTCATGAGTGAGATCAACAAAGATTGCTAACATGTCTCTTTAGAAATTAGCAGGAGCATTACACGAGCAAAAAAAAAAAAAAAAAGACTCAGAGGAAAAGGTCCCCATGGGCAAGGTAAATGTAGTCTTATCTTGGTCTTCAGGTGCCACACTGATTTGATTATACCCACTAAAACCATTAAAGAATGAGAAATACCTTTTTTAGATAAATTATCCAAGACTTGGTTAATAAAAGGTAAGGGAAAATAGTCTTGATGTGTTGCCTTATTCAACTCCCTATAATCCACACAAACCCTCCATTTCCCTTTCTTTTTAGGCTCTATTACCAATGAAGAAACCCACTGGCTATCTAAAATTGGATAGATGAATTATACTCTGAGAAGTTTCTTAATATCAATTTTTACAATATCTCTTAAGGTAGGGTTTATCCTTCTTTGTGGTTGCCTAACTTGTTTGGAATCGGTTGTGTAAATGTGGTGTGTACAAATATTGGGATGAATACCCTTTGTGTCACTATATTCCCAAGCAAAATATTAAGGATGAGAGAATTTAATCTTGAACAGGGTATTCTCCTCTTGACTAGTCAACCAACTATTGATTGCCAATGTTTTTCCTAGGAAAATTGGTAGTTGCTTGGTGTCTAGGTCTAGAGAGAGTTTACCCCAAGGTATTCTCTCGGTAACGACTTAAAGGGGAATCTATAAGGAAGAAATATGTGGATCTCAGTAATTTTATGGAATATTCTCTCACTTAGATCTATATTTCATGAGAAAGGATAAATTATAGGTTGATTGTTTTCATCCATCATGTCGTCCTTTATTTCAATTTGTTTGCAGCGTGGGACTCATACATAGCCCAACGTAGGACCCACTTTCCCAATTTTATATATGGTCTGAATGTTCTTGAATTATGACCATATCTAAAGATGAAACCACATAATTTTCTTCCTTTGGGTCCTTCCACCATTGTTTATCCTCAGTGGCAAAAGGCTTCGTAGCTGGATAAATAAACAACTTTTTTGAATCATACCCATTTGTAATGATCATATTTCCTATTCTATAATCAATAAGAGTTATAATAGTGGCTAACCAAGGGTATCCTAGGATCAAGGGATATCCAATTTTCTTATTCTTTGTTTTGATAGCCATAAAATCTACTAAATAACACCATGCTTCAATGGTTATGGTCAGATCCTCTATGATTCCTTTGGGATTGGCTATAGATTGGTCAACCATTTGTAACACTATTGAAGTTGATTATGGTTAAGGAAGAGCTAATATGGACAAAATGTCGTATTAATCACATTAATCAGAACCCTAAGTAAATTAAAGTATTTGGAATCTTCAAATCTCCAATACAAATTGTAACAATTAGACTCCTCTGAGTCACCATATTTTGGAGGGGTCATATTCCCTTCCAATATGCTAGCCAATTTTCCATCAACATGGATTTTTTTAGGTTGATTTTTCCTTTTACCTAAATTTTTAACACAGAGCTCTTTGATGGTTTTATTCAACTCTGGGATATCTCTAAGAGCCTGTAATAGAGGGATTCCAATACTTAGTTTTTTTAATCCTTGAATCAGCTCTGACTCTAGTTTCTCATGGGTTACAATATTGTGTTTTTCCAAAAGTATGGATGGAAATGACATATCTGCATTTGGTTCAAATGTTTCTTCAATAACAGGTTTGGGTTGTGTTTCTTCTGATTCCTCTTTGTCTTCAGGGACTTATTCTATAATGGGAGATGATGGTTTTGAAGTAACTTTCCTTGACCATAATAGTATATTTCTACAAAGTCCACAGAGTTCACCATGGGGTTATTTTCAGATTTAACGGTGTATGTTGGGTTACCCTACCTCACATTCTTTGTATTTTCCATGGTTTGAGATGGAATTTGTGGATGGATAGGTTATTCAGATGGGGTAGCAACTATAGGCCTAATTAACAAAGTTTGTTGTCCCTAGGGTCTCCTTGGATTATAATACTGTTGACCCGATCCTTGGGGTGCATTCCATTGTTGTTGAAATTGAGGATTAAATTGTTGGAATGGTGGAATGTTTGAGTTTGGAGTCCATGGTTGTGAATAATAGTTCGGTGGTGCATTCCACTGAGGACTCCATTCCTATGGGACTTGTTGTACCCAAGGTTGGGGGTATGACCATGGTGTGTTCCATCTGGTTTGGAACCCATTGTGTTTTTGGTGCATAAGACTGGTTTTGATTTGATTTAAAATTCCCTCCTTACCTCTGAGCCACATAATTCAACTTAGCTTCACTTTGTGTGTTATGTTTTAAGTGATTCTTTAACAAGGGAAACAATCCACATTGATCAGTGGCATGCTTTATATAACAGATAAGGCATATGTTTTTTTATCTAAGGGATAGTCTTTAAGCCCATGTTTGTTCCTACATCTTGGACAATATATGAACAATGGCTTTGTGTTCCTAGCTTTCTCCATATCCATGGTTGTGTTAAGTGGACTAAGATATCTATTCTTAGATTTACAATCTCCTCTCTTAGTTTGGATATGTCGCCATTGGAAAATGTAACTTTTTCTTTCGAAGGGTTGGGTGAGTCTGGGAGTAGTTCCTATAGAGGTCAATGATATAACTAAATTCCAATTTGTTCATATATCCTTTTCCCATAAGATTAAATCCTTCTTATGTGTCTTCATCCAATCCTTTAAGGAATAGAGTTTTAGAAGAGTAATATCAAGACTTGTACTACACCTCCGTGAAGGAAGAGGAACCGATCAAGATAGTCCTCAACACTCTCATCCTCTTTTTGTTGTATCCTAAAGAGATCTTCCTTTATGTCCCTCACCCTACAATAATCTTGGTATTTATCCAAGAAGATTATTTCCATCTCCTCCCAACTATGGATAGAGTTGGGATTTAAGCCCATGAACCACCTCATGGTTATGTCCTTTAAATTTGAAGGGAATAACTTAAGATTTTGGGTGTTTGAGGTGTAATCATAGGTCTGACACAAGACTTTAAACTCAAATAGGAATCAATCAGGGTCATCGAGACTAGTCTCTTCAAGGTTGGTAGAATTGAAGGAGATATTCTCTTCATAGGGGCTTGGTCATTAGGGTCCAATTGTATGGGATAGGTGAATGTCCTTCCAAGTGGAGGGTTGTTATCATTTGTACCATTGGGGTTTTCCACTCCATCAACCATCCTTTATTTCGAACAAGTTGCTCCACAAGTTGATTTAGAGGGGGTTTATAAATTGATTCTAATAAATCTACCTGTATGGTCTCTATGTATAAACATAAAATCCCACCATACTGAGAAGAATTTCCTAACTATAAGTGCTTAATTGATTGCTTGTGTTCCACATACTCCAAAGCACAAAAAGAATCTTGTTGTCACTACAAGGTCTTTTATTTCAAAAGAAAGAGTTATGGAAAAAATATTTCTAAATGGAAACTTACCAGGCTATCAAGAAGTACTTGAGTTAGTACCTTGATATTTGATAACACCTTAAGAATATCCCCAAAACGGCACCAAAAAGTGATTAGTGTCGTTGATACTCATACTTTAATTATCTCCCGATTTTCACCTGGGCTATTTGTAACAAAGAGAATGATTGCAACCATTCTCAGCATGTATTCACTATTTAGTTCAATCAAATACTACTTTTAAATGCAATTAAAGGATGAATTATATTGTTAAATCAAAGATTACTAAATTCAGAATTGAAATGCTGAAAGCGAAGAAATTCTAGTAATTTAAAAAAATGCTGAATACATAGAAATTAAACAAACAAGAAGTGCTCCCTTCATGTTGGAAAGGAGTGACCCTTTCTCCTTCCCTCTAATCCGGTTGAGTAATGCAAATCACACAAGGTCGATCTAACCCATAATCTTGCACTTTTTAATAGAATAATTTCTTAAAAAAACCAACTAACTAACTTGTAATTCTACTACAAATGCCCTTTTATATTAAGAACAATCCCTATCACTCTAGAAGAGGATGAATTATTGCAATAACTAACTACTACTTAACTAAAAGATCTCTATGACAACAACAACTCATTAAAGAGTTACAAATATGAAAGAACAAGTGCATGTTGCACTTAGATTAAATTTCATCTTGCTAACTTTGAGTGGAGTCCTTGATTAACTCTCAGTTGAGATGATTTAACGATTCTAGAAGATGTCAAAGATCATGCATTGAATCCCTACAATCATGGTGACTACAAGTTGTTCTATTCATTTGTTCCATATCTCCAATCAAACTGGATGTTAAGTTGGGCTTGCATAATCCACATGAGTTGCATGATGACTAGATGATAGTCCACATTTAATGCTCTTTTCACCATGTTAACTCATGTGCTAACTAAATCAACTCACCTCCTTTCCGTTTGAGTCCTTTTCTTTCTTCATATGAGTCATACAATTAGTAGCACAAGTCATGTGCTCAAAAGTGAGTCCTCCGCTAATGCATGGGTGAGTCCTATGATCCACAATGAGTCCTGTGCAATGTGCATGGTGAGTCCTGCACCAATGCATGGGTGAGTCTTGCACCAATGCGTGAATGATTCTTGCGTCGGGTCATGTGTGAGTCTGTGTTGGGCTTAAGGTACGTTCTTTAATCACATTGTTAGACATATAAGATTCATTTAAACTCATTTGAAGAAGCATTTATAAGATGCCAATAAACAAGTTTTATTTACAAAACTTCCTTTCAAATATATTTAATGTATTAATTACCAAATGATAATATCAGTCTTAGTACAAAATGATGACACAACAAAACAAGTGTTTACATAGGAATTAACAGGGCTTATCAATTATCAACGAGTTTGAAAAATCCATTACGATTTCTAGGATAATGATATTAATGCACTCCTAACAGATGACATTGTTGTTGATTTCAAGAGCTTAGTTGAGGAAGGTACAAGAGTATCTCATATCTTCGATCTATAGTCCGTTGATAGGCTAGTGCTATACCAAGGGTTTTTATGCCAACTTCAGAAGATCATGAGTAGAGTTAAGAAATTTCCTGGAAAACTAATTCATGTAGCTGACTCTGCCAAAATCTTGAATCGTTTATACATATGGGCTCAATGAAAAGGAAGTGCAAGAAATTATAAAAAAAATTCTTGATTATCGACTGAAACTCATGAGAGAGGATACCAAGGAAACCAATACAGATTAGGGCACACAAGAAAAGGGTGGTGCTAGTTCCAACTGATTTTTCCTTCATCGCTACCATCTTTGCATAGTCCTCCAACTACAATTCACCTTTTCAAGTTACTGTGTTTGACTGGTCAAACCGCACAACCGTCGGCTATTTTCAAGGAGGAATTTTTCATAGTTTTGAATGCATCCTATTTTTAGAATGTAATCTAGTTAAGAGGAGCAATTGATATTGCTCAACCTCTTTAGCTATATATAATAGGATGCACAATGATTTAAGGGAATTTTTGATCTATTGTATAAGGAGACTCTGCCCTTTTGAGCACTTGTATACATGCTCAAACCTTAATATTATATGCAGAATTGATATTTAGCCTTCTTCCACTTGCATGTGTTATGTATATTGATGGTGAATATTGTACTTGTGAATCTTTCTTTCCTAGTACTTACATAATCCATTTTACCTTCATATGAAGTTAGTTCTTCTCTTAGCAAGTTATATGTTGTGACAAACAAATCTTATTTGTGATAGTTGTGGAATCACATATGAATCCCTTATGTTATTATTTAAGTTTCTAACCTTCATGCAAAATACTTATGTTAAGAGTTAAGATAGGAAGTTGTGCATGTTGTTATCCTTCTATTAAATATTTTGTGCTCATATAAGTTGATCATTTTGTTCCTTAACTATTGGTGCATCACCATATTTTACTTTCAGTCACCCTTCTTTCCTTTTTCTCAAAAATAAATTGAATATATATATCTAGTTTATTTTCGAATCGTAGGTTTTGTAACCTGATCTTTTATCAGATGCACATAGTTTAGTAGGAAGCATGCCTATTCCAGAGGTTCATACCAAGGAGCTAAGTTCCCACACCTTGGGGATGTTCCCATGTTGTCTTGTATGAATTTAACGATCTAACAGTGCATGATCCAAGTGACAACATACACATTATGGCATAGTATAATTTTTTCTAACATGTTAATGGGTGCTTCATGTATAACATTTATATTGTAGGCTTATTTCCAACCATGGTTATCGGATTTGCTTGTATATTTTCTATGCTTGTGTTTTGATTGTCATTATTTACGGGATTTTTCCTATGTTTGATTGCTTGTTTGCTTGTAGAATCCTTGAAGGCTTTGATTGTCTTGTGATATCTTGAGGGATGTCCCATGCATTCAACCAACTACGTATTGTGTCTTTTACTATGTTATTACATGTTTTTACTAGTGTCTATTACATCCTTCCATGCTTGTTTGTGACTAACACTTTTCACTAGCATTTCCCTTTGTTTCTAATGTGTCATGGTAGTTACCAAGTGCATTCCCTACCCCCGTAGGAGTTATATTTCAGATGTGCACATCAATTTCATCTTTCCTCATTCAAAGCCATGCTCACATTAGTTCATATCACACACCTCAAACGAGTGGGGACAATCATCAAGTGACTATTTCACCCTCTAAGTAGTTTAGAGATAAGACATAATGATACAAAAAAAAATAGAATAAACATGAGCTAAAAATAGGTTCATAATCAAAATTTGGCCAAAATCACCGCAAGCATGGAAGCACCCAACATAGACGAGGAGCAGGTGAGTGTTAGTGTCCCATCTAGGTGGTTTTTTCCTAATTGCAAGAATAGGTACAATACAAGATCAATAGGTTTCCAATGACAGTTTCTCCAAAATCTAGCAACATATAGTTACATGTTACAATCAGGTACAATAGGAACAATATATATGGCAAGCTACATATTTTTAGCAAGGAATTAATTACTTTGTTTTCTCAAGATCAAATAGGAAATGATACCTAGGGCATATGCAAGACAATGATATGTTTGGAATGATGTGTCATTTGCAACCATTTTATATTGGGTTTGTGACTATTTACAATGACACTTATTCATATGGAAATGTTAACAGTTGGAGGGAAAATCCTACAGTCTCCCAATACTCTTTCCTTGGTGACAAGACACCTAAATCCTCACTATAGCGACCAGACGCTTGAATCCTTAGTTTGGAGACAAGATGCCTAAATCCTTAATACTATTCTAGTCATCTCCAAGGAAACAAACATACAAGAACAATTCTATCTCTTCTCTCACAACATTCATGTGTAGTCAATTCTTTATTCACTTGTCTTCTGCTCCACATTTCTATTTTCACATGTACTAAATATAAATTTTAATTTCATTTATCATGAGCATCGACTACACTTATCTTCTTTTATAAGTCCGACCTTAGCTTGACAAAAGACAACACAAAAATGGAACAAGGAGCAATTTCAAGTACACAATGCACATGCAAAGGCAATATTATTAAAAAAAAATGCATGCATCAATTCTACTACACACACAAGGTGACCCCTATAATCCTTATCTTATCTAGATTCCATGATACACACTTCATAACCTCCATTTGACATTATATTAGGTACAATCCTCATTTGACACACTATCAATTATAGCTTCCTTCGGCACTCCACAAGGTACACTCTTCCTATCGATTTCATGATATCCAATATTCATTCACCAACATAAAGTGGGAGAAAATGTAAACACAAAATCATGCACTTGTTACTTACATCACACCTCTAAGTATGTCATTATATGCATGATTCATAAGCAATAAAACTAGACATTAATAAAACTTGTTTTTCTTTTACATTACTTTATCTTTTTCATACTCTTATCATTTACTTTTCTCGAATGAATACTTTACTTTTGGACATTGGAAAACATATGACCGAAATCTATATCTACCATTATATCCTCTGAGCGTCCCATATAATACCTCCCATCACGGATATGAGCACCCAGGTGCCATCTGTCCCCTTTGGGCACTTTTGTCCCTTTCCTCCTTTTCTCAAATTTGAAATGCCACATCATTTGTTATCGTTTCTAAATCCTCTTTTTTCACTTTGTGTCGACCTTTTTAGTTGCTAACGAAAAAATTCAAACAAGGGAATCATATTTATACATGACTTAATCATTATTGTTAGGGGTTGGACAACTTGGGCTATTACTTAAAATCTAATACTTGGGAAAAGAGTAACATTCAAGGACTATATTTTGGGCTGCATTATTCACTACATAAGAGGGGATATTTTTGAATTCTATCTCACACATTCATCTTGGGGAAAAGAAATTGTAGCCCGCTATCTTGCACGACTGGGCACAAGGGAAACCTAGCTTCAAGGGACACGATTCAATCACACACACATTATAACTACATAGAGTTTGAAATGCAGTGAAACACTTGGTGACAATCACATTGGGTTGACCACCGAGGTCATTCTAACTCAAGCATATGCATTATTTGTTTCATCTAATGTTTGCTCAAGCCTCGTGTGCAGTAGCTAGGGTTTATTTTACAGGTTTAGGTGTGACACAAAACCCTATAACGAAGTGGATTTGACAAAGAGAGAAAGGAAAAAACCATCATCAAACCATAGAAAGATCAAATCCATAGTTATTGTCAGGACACTAGTGCCCAACTCAGACACTAGCACTTGATTGGTCATGTCTTTATCTAGCGGTCATGTCCCAAGGAGTTTCAGATCACGCGGTTTTCTGACAAAGCTTACTTAGTCCAGATCCAACTTGTTCCACTCAATTTCCATCCTAGAACCATCCCAAATCTCCGAATACAAGTTAAGTTACTCTTATCTCACTATTGCTTACACTTACTTGTTTTCTTGCATGATATATCTCACTTATTACTGTTATATTCATTTGATCCCAGTCCTTTGATAAATATTTAATTTTTGTTAAATCATAATGTATAACCTCATATCTAACTAACAAAAGGTCTTTGATTTAAATAAATGTATTTTAAGCCATTAAAATCATTTGGACATCACTTTACTACTCGAGACATCATTATACACATAGAACATAATATTCTTAAATCTTCCAAGAGTAGTCCTAAATTAACCAAGAGCATAATTATGAAGTATACAAGGTCTCAAAGTTCATGTTGTTAAGTGCCAAAGGTTAAATCAAGGGTTCCGTTCTAAGTGCATGTTTAATGTTGTCGGTCTCATTTCATCACAGGATTTGGAGAATTATGTTGGTTTGAACCCTTTTGATGTATTTGTATGCAGATCGTAATGCTCCACTTAACCCTTATGGGTTGATTGGGGTTAGTCAAAAACATAATGTCAACCCATTTTTAAGGTCTCATATCTTCAAACCACATAAAGCTAGGTTTTTGAAAAAAATATTCCAAGTCAACTCGACGTAAATCATTGCAACATTTTGTCTCCATTGAACAAAATATTAGATCTAGGTGAACATGCACAAAATAACTCAACTTCATCTGACCTTCTTAAACACATTCATATTCTAGAGAGAGATTTGATCCTAGCATAGTCTAGGTAATATAAAGCTCAAACATGTTTGAAATTTTTAATATATCTTCTACATGTCGCGATAATGATTTCTAAGCCTAAGCGTCATGACAAAAATATTTCCAACTCCTACATACTATTCATCTTCAATGAGCCCTGACTAGACGAGTTTGTTCATATTCCATGTCATAATCAATGTTTTCACTACTCTTAGAGTGATCAAACTATTACAACCCCTCAAATTAACATAAATTGGGTTGTATTAGGACTGCCCCTTATTAAAAATTTGATTTATTGCATTTAAATTCAATCTACTTATGTTTTGGTTTGATTTTGTAGACACAAAATCACGCACTTTGGGTATCTATTTAGTCCTGGCCGCATACCACTATTCATGTGATTCCTAAGTAAGAAAAGTATTAATCAACACATGTCTAAGGCCACCTTTCTTTGCTTTTTGTTGTTACTTTCAGTTTTACACCCTTACTTGCTCGGCCTAACTTTTTATACCTCAACATTTGTCATCCTGTACGCTAGCGCCCACTAGGATGCCGCCGATAGCACCCTCATCCTCTCGAGCGTCCCTATCCCCTTTGTACTTTACTCACACTTTTTGGGTCCTTTCTATCCATTTGAACATCTTATCTTTTTGGTAGTCAGCCTTTTTGGGGTTGATTACGAAATTCAAGTAAAGGAATCATATAAATATAAAGTTATGTGATCATAATAAAGGACCAAACACTAAGCATTAGCTATCACCACCTAAGGTTGCATCCATCAAGGCATCTAAGAGCTTCATTACATCCATATAACAACATCACAAGGGAAAAAAGGGTTGGTTCTTCTGCATACACTTTTTAGGAGGGAAGTTCATTCTATTCCATGCACACATCTACTACATTTCTTTACATTTAGCTATTTTCTCGCTATCCAAGTACGATACTCACAAGAGCCACCTAGGGCATAGTTTCCATACACACACAAAAAACTACATTGGGTCTTAGATGTAGTGCAATGCTCAGTTGTAAGTTCACCATTGTGATAGCGAGGACAGTCTGACCCCTCATTCTACATCTTTTTTTTTGGGATTTGATGTCTATTTGAGGGTTTTGCAAGTTCATATTTCATGCAGGTTTATAATGACCTCGACGATATTAGTGTGACCTCAAAGTGACCAAAGGAGAAGACATTGCCACACCTCAGAGGAGGTTTTCTAATATTTTTCGCATACCCAAGTGCCCAAAAACATGCCTAGGGCGACCGCGGGTGCCCCAATCCCTCTTCAGCCACCCTTTTCCAGTCTATCTCTCCATATCTACATTTTTCTGGGTCTCTGTGTGACACTCCTACTATTATGTTCACATGGTCATCACTCCAATATAGTTTAGAATTATTTGTGAATTAACTAAGTACCTTCCTCTCCTCCTTGTGACTAGGGTTTCATAATTTATTTCTTAGCTTGATTGTATATCATTATTGTACTTAATTGTTCATTTATTTACTTGCTGCAATAACAATAAGATTAGGCTCTTATTTACATTTTAGCTTAATCAAATTTCATTAAAATTTTTGGCGTGTAGTCACAAAATCACACACTTACTACTATTATTATACTGCTAACTATGTTGTTTTATGTATGGATCTTGGGTAAGAAAAGTATTCACTGATGAACCATCCTGTTATCTAGTTATCGGTCTTTTGTTGTTGTTTGTCTTACACATTCGTCACTTACTTGCACAATTTTGGTCAGGTTTTAGGGGCTCTTATTTGTCATTGTTCATTAAGTGGTCATCTCTAGTCTTTGACTGGGGTGCCTAGAGAGGGATTAGGGCACTTGGGGTGCCTTGGTCCTAATTTCTAGGTGCCCTGGTCCCCACCACACATGGTTATGTTTCAGATGTTCGAGGCCAGTCTTTACGGTTTTTTCTCTCATCTCCCTAGGTACTAGTCAAGATGTTGGGTCATTAGTGTCAAAATTTGAACAAGAGATCCCTATATAAGCATAACATACACACTACCTTAAGGGCATACTATTTCTACTAAGGGCTAGATATCTACATAGAGAAAGGGACTGCATTTGGGTACTATTCTACAACACACACTGCATAGAAAGGGGAGTCTATTCTATTCCATCCACCATTTTGCATTTTATCTAGCTATTTCCCACTACTTTGGTGTCATTGGCGCTAGGGCACCCTAGGCACATTATTACACACACAAGCACATAGAACTACATCGGGTCTGAGATGTAGTGCAACACTCAGTCATAAGTCCATCCATTTGGTAGTTGAGGACAATCCGACCCATTCATTTGCATATTTATTTTTAGGGTTTGATGCTTTGTGTAGGGTTTTGCAGGTGATTATTCATTGGAGGTTGACAATGACACCATCGAATGAAGTGCGACATCCACTTGACCAAAGGTGAAGTATTGTGAATATCTAGTGACCATATTGGGATCAAATTTTGAGATGTTCCACATACTAGGGTGACCAGATTTCAGACCAGGGCACCCACATGCACCCCTATCCCTCTCCAACACCCCATTATGGCCAGATCTTCCTATGTTGCTACTTTATGAGATTCATTACAATAATCTACTCTGCCATTTCATCACTCTTTTGGGATTCCAGATCACTACAAGGTAAGTCTAAATCAAGTAAGTACCTTTCCCTTTCATCCTATTTCATTTTAATTACAAAATAAATTACTTAGAATTTTTATTTCAGTTTATTTCAGTTATTACATTGTTGTAATCTTTAGATTCATAGTAAAATTCAAATTTTATAGAATCATTTTGGTGAACCCGATGTTTAGAACATTTTCCCTAGGATCCAAAAAAACCTTAAATGGCTAAGGATAGCTCATCTCCTTCTCGATTCATCATGCCTCATGTGAGTGTTAATCCCATCTATGATGAGGCCACCATCATTGAACTCACTGCCCTATATCATGATGTTACTATGTTAGATCATATTCAATAACAACTCTTAGCCAATGAATGCCATGTGCCTACTAGCTTTGAAAATTCTACTATTGGAATTATTTATGATCCAATGAGCTTCACTGTTGTACACCATGTTGCATGACTAGCCATGACCCTCCTTCTGACATTTCCAAGGAAATTCTAGATGATTCTCTTATTGATTTCATGCTTGGTCTTGAAAATAGTACATCTGTGCATATTGATTCTCCTCCTAGTAAGACCACTACTATAGCTACATCTCATGATTCTCATATTTCATACCGCTTCTTATCATCAATCATGTACAAATTCGTATACTCCTTCATACTATGTCAATAATCTAGTTGATGACACACTTGATGACATATTCATATCTGAGTCTCTATTTGATTTCAATAAATCAATTAATAGTCATGATTCTACTACTTTACATATTGTTGAGTGTGAATCTCTTGCTCCATTGTCATCTTCTTCTAAGGTTGTATCTACCACTATGCATGAATCACCTCCATCTATTAGTTCATCCGCTCCTATCACTCCATATCCATCTATTAGTTTGTCTCCTCCTATTATTGCATCTCCATCAGACACTCCATCTCCTAGGGATGTTTCGATGCTAGTCCTACTCGCTTCTATGGATATTCCATGTCCTTCATCACCTATAGCTTCTTTGGCACCTATACCTAGTGTGCCTTTAACATCAAAATCTCCTTTGTCTCCTCTAGACATCCCTATGATTACTCATAATGGAAAGTTACAACTACTTAACACATTATTGTCATCTTCTATTATTCCTTCACAAGACATCTTGTCTCTCATGAGTGTTGTGGGTCACTTACAATCACAAGTTCAATCCCTAACATTAGAAAGCAAGGCCTATTATGCTTCCAGTGATAACAATTCATTGTATGACAACCCTATTCCTAAGAAGATTCATAATTCAACATTTCCTAAGGATTTTATCATGCCTACCTTTTCATCTTTTGATGGTACTGAAAACCCCTACTTGCATCTCAAACATTATTGTATGACTATGGATTCATATTCCAATGATCGATTATTTTTTTAAGCCTTTTGACATAGTCTTACCAATAAAACTTTGCAAGGGTCTATTAGAACTTATCATGAGATGGAATAAGCTTTTCTTCATATCTTTATCATAAAAAATGGCCCTAAAGTTACCTATGATCATCTACATACTTTACATCAGGGAAAAATAGAACCTATCATGGATTACATCTTATGATTCAATGCTTGTATGCACCAATTAGTCTTTCAACCTATCAATTTAGAGAAGCAATTTATCTTTTGTTGTGGTTTGATTCCCATACTAAAACAATGGTTGTAATATGACACATGCAAATCATTCACACTTCTATGTTATAGAGTTATTGATTTAGAATAAGACCTCGTTGACACACATGCTACACCATCTAGTTCTTCTCCATTACCATCAGTTGAGCGTCCCACATGATCTCCATCTCCTCCTCGCAAACAAGCTCAACCTGTAGTATCATAGAAGCATCCTTCTTCTCCTATTCTACGATAGGCCACACCTAAATCTTCAACACTGTGCCACTTGAGCCATTACATTTCTCTCATCACGCTAGACCACATGATGTGCTACATGTTTTGATTAATGAATGGTTAATTCACTTACCTTCTAACCAAAATCATCCACAACATCGTTACAATGTCAGCGTGATCAACCATATTGTAATTATCACCGTATCAATGGCCATAGGGATAATCATTATTTTCACCCTTCATGATCGCTTGCAACAATTAAAGGATAAGGGAATAATTTCATTTGGCTCTCACTCACATAAGTAGTCTGTATCTCCTCTCCCTTGTCCACGAGATACTACTTTAGTTGAGCTATCTCCCCCTTCTAGTGCTAAGATCATTGTTCATCCATCACCACATGTTGTCACTCATGCATGCTCTTCATCACATCCATCCATCACCTCACCATCTCATCTACCTCATCCATCTCATTCATCTCATCTATTGCATCACTTTGCCGCGCTTCACATTGGATTCCACAACCCTTGGCATTCACACCTCCCACCGCTACTCCATATGACATTCAGTTCTGCCTCATACGCTCACACTGCTTCCATCTCACACACTTCCACCACTTCGCGCCGCCTCGATCTTTGGTAGGTGATTATTATCACCTCACCCCCGATGATGCACTTGTGTTCTTACGGTTCTTACATGACTGTTGAGGGATCTTTTACAATAAGAACCTCTCTTCATGCACTCTATCGCTTCATCTAGCACACCTTATCGAATAATTCCTCGATGACGCACTTGTGTTCTTATGGTTCTTACTTGACTGTTGAGCGATCTATTATAATAAGAACCTCTCTTCATGCACTCTATCAGTCATCTAGCGCACCCTACCAAATGATTTCCCAATGATGTACTTTTGATTTACGTTCATTCTTTACTACTCAAGGGTCTTATCTAAATGAACCTCATCATCTATACACTGAGAGGCATTACTAATCTCACCCCTAATCCTTATCACACTAATATATTATGACTACATCACACTTTTACACATCATCAAAAATTAATCACAAAAGTTATTTTTCAATCATACATTTTCTATCATCACATACATTATACTATCATCATCACACTAACTTCATGCATTACAAGTCAACTCAACAAACATAAACAATACTCAAAGCATCATACATGAAAATCAAATAAATTGTACATCATCATCACATCATAAGCATCAATACACATCGAATACAATCATCATATGCCAATAAATCCATCTATATATAATCATCTACGATCATAGTTACAAAACATCTTATCACTAGGGGGCAACTCCCCTACATGAATACATCAATACAAATCATATCTCATCATCACGCCACTATCTGGTATCACAAGTGCTCTCTAACTCGATCCCTCGCTACTAACTCGTGGCCGCTAATCACGGCCTCAATACCTCTCCACTTATCTCCACGTAAGTAGTGTCACCTCTCGTAGACTACTCCGTAAAGTAACTAACTCTGTAGTGTGATAAATTATGCAAACACATCATGCGCTAAAGGACTGCCACCTATCAATTCTCTAGTTTGTTGTGTATCCTCACATGCCTCATCCATCTCACTCAACAACATGGTACACGTTGTTGTTGCTATGGCCATTGGCTCAAAAAAATGGGCATGCTCACCCGTAATGTCATCCACATGTTCTAACATCCCTTCACCTTGTAAGTATGTCGGTCGGCACATTCCACATCAATGTGTGGATAGATGTGTCCACAATCAAGCTCCAATATGCGTCACCTACAACCAATAACACAACACATTAGACAACCATAACCATCACATAAGCAAGTAACCAATCATATAACATAACTATACAAATACTCACGCTCCACTATCGCCGCCACTACATTATTGGGGGCATGTGCTTGCCCCTCCACTCCTCCTTATGGTAATCCCATCACATCCGCAAATAATGGAAACAAAAACACCCATCGATGTGTTGTCCATCATGCACAATATGCCTTTGTACAACCTGCATCATCTACGTTAATCAACTCAATGGAAGCATCTACCTGTTGGGCTCGGGAGGTACTAGCTGCTCTCATGTGGGCCCTGTTCTAGCTCCAACCCTCCTCGGTGATTTAATAGCCCTAACCACACATGTATGCCTCTGAGGGTACATCCGAGCCATACCAAACTATTGAGATATCCGCTCCACCTAAAATAACTCGGTCATGCACGGGAACCGATCCTCCAACCACATAGTCCTCCATATGCATCATAACTCTATTGCATCCTCTGACCATCCTCCATAATATTGGTATGGCCTCCATATCACTACCTCTGGTCCCATCTAATCTATCAAGGATTTATAAGTATCAATATCCATCTTCTTCCCAAGTACTCCAACCCATATCCCAAAAATATGTCTGGCCTAGCCCACTCTACCCGCGGACCACCAAAATGGCCTTAATATTGCTATAAGCTCAAGGTCCATACATGCAATAAAGTAGTCACTCTAATACCAAATCCATTCTCCTCTATGTAAATCAGTAAAGATATTTATTTAGGTGGGCCAACACACATTGTGCCCAGAATGCTTGGTACCCTCCTCTATCCGTTGAAAATATCATGCATCTTATATAAGATGCCCAAACCACCACCTCCCTCCGGGCAATAGATGACACAATAACCACGACTATAAAATTCTGCAAGCGTAGAACCCTTGACCTCAAAATAATATCCAAGCCGATATAGGCCTCGATGACAGTTCGAGTCCCCACAAAATACCACCTAGTGGCCCGCATTTGTCTCTCCATGTTCTCCACAACCATGATGTGTACCCTCTCCTAAGAATTGATAATCACAAGATTATGCGATATACATCCTCCAAAGATGACTTGTCATTTCACCAAAGAGGTAGCCAAAACGTACAAGTATCCACACACCATCTCTCACACAAACTGTCAACATAGGCATATTATGGGGCACATCCCCCATCATAGCTATATGCCATAGGATGACACGGTCCATAACCTCCCAATCATCATCCAATAAACCCAACCCAAGAAAAGTACTCAAATGGCGACCACCATGGAACTCCCTCGAATGGATATCCCTCTACACAACACCAAACAACAACAAACATCATGTTAGAGGACTATACAAATACATACATCACCACTTATGACATCTTTACACATCCAATTTCACATTTACACTCCTCTAGACAAAAATTAGACTTTCTGGACACAAACACCTAGAATTAAGACTAGGGTGCCTAGGAGCAGGACACTAGTGCCCAAGTTTGGGTGCTCCGGACCAAGGCCACTAGCGCCTCCATCACTATTGTCTAGGTCCACAACGCCGAGAAAAACAAAAAATAACATAAATGTAAAAATTCACTAAAAATGACTACTACGCATGCATTTTCCAAAAAAAAATCACACTTAAGAACTCCGATGTCATACATGATGCCATGACAATCACTACCATCTCAAAATGACTAGGTTGTGCTACTCTAACTTGTGACATCCTTACACAATTAGAGCTAACTCTCACACTTGCGCAAAAGACAAATGAATTGACTAACCACCTTTTCACTTTACTATTTATAGTCACTTTTCATTATTCACTTTACTATGGTCATACTTTCACATTTACTACTCAACTAATACACGTCACATGATTTTTCCAATATCTTGAGCATTTTTACTCTCGATTGCTCTCTGTTTGCATTCTCATAATTTTTTTCCTACCATTATATCACATATATGACACATATGCTATTTCTCCTTGTCATTATCTTTTACTTGATCTACACACATTTTCATGATATCTATTATACATTATATTTTACTGGGCTTATTTTTGACTCAACGTTTGTTATCATTATCACTTCCCATTTCACCAAAAGGAGGGGCATACAATTGGGGTCATCCTATAATCCCCCTTACTCCACTACATGCAATCGTTCAACACCTCTATTTTTTCATTTTCAAACATTTTCTAATACACTATGCGACATTTCATCATTTTCTATTGATTCCCCGTAATGACCTAACATAGGGGCAACAAGCGTAAAATATCTCTATGAGTAAACTAATCAATCAATCAACCAATCAAATATGTTCAAGCCTATAACAATCAAAATCACACCATTCAATCAACACAATACAACATATTCGGCCTCCCAGATGACCTAACTTGGGAGTTACATTGCTATTTTCCCAGATGACCTAACATGGGAAGTTATTCTACATTTTATGTTTGCTTCAGATGACCTAACTTAGAAGCCACCATACATTGTGATGACACCCTTGGAGTGGGGGAAATGAGATGTCATTGCCTTTCCTATACTGCTCCTATATGGGTCAACACGTTTGATCAAAATATTTGGATCCAAAACCACTTTGAAAATTTGATCTCGAACCCATCTCGCAAAGTGGCTAGATCTTGAGTATGTAGTTAAAGGATTGAGGATAATGTACCTTTTTCCCTACACTCTTCTTCTTGGTGGCAGGATGCCCAAATCCTTCAATTTTTTGTACACATGCAATCAGGTTGGGAACTGATCACTCCCTACCCCATTGTAATCTTCATCATACAACATTCAAAATCCTTAATCATTCAACATTACAATCATCACATTTGTCTATTACACTTTACCATGATTTTTCATCTCTCACTGCGCTTCATGGATCAACATGCTGATCCATGGTTCATTACACTCCATGTTCACATTTCATAACGCTCTTCTACCACATATGCATGTTCTTCGAAAATAGGGGATTCTTGAAGTTCTTCTCTGTATGCATCTCTAACTACTTTATGTTACCAAGATTTCACTCACCAACATAAAGTGGGGGAAAATTTAGTCACAAAATCATGCACTTACTACTATTATTATATATGCCAAGTATGTTGTTTTATGTATGGATCTTGCGTAAGAAAAGTATTCACTAATGACTCATCCCGTTGTCTAGTTGTCAGTCTTGTTGGTCTTTGTTGTTATTTGTCTTACACATTCGTCACTTACTCGCATAGTTTTGGTCAGGTTTTAGGGGCTTCTATTTGTCATTGTTCACTTAGTTGTCATCTCTAGTCTTTGAATGCGGTTCTTAGAGAGGTATTAGGGTGCCTAGGCACTCTGGTCCCCGCCACACATGGTTTTATTTCGATGTTTGAGGTCGGTCATTACGGTTTACCCTCTCATCTCCTTAAGTACTAGTCAGCATGTCGGGTCATTAGTGTCAAAATTTGAACAAGATATCCTTATATAAGCACAACATAAACACTACTTTAAGGGAAAACTATTTATACTAAGGGCTAGCTATCTACATAGAGTAAGGGACTGTATTTGAGTAATATTTTGCATCACACACCACATAGGAAGGGATTCAATTCTATTCCATCCACCATTTTGATTTTATCTAGCTATTTCCCACTACTTTGGCATTATTGGTGCTAGGGCACCTAGGCACATTATTACACACATAAGCACATAGAACTACATCGGGTTTGAGATGTAGTGCATCGCTCAGTCATAAGTCCATCCATTTGGCAGCTGAGGAAAGTCTGACCCATTCATTTACGTCTTTCTTTTTTAGGATTTGATGCTTTGTGTGGGGTTTTGCAGGTGATTATTTAGTGGAGGTTGTCAACGACACCAAAGCGAACCAAGTGTGACATCTACCCAACCAAAGGTGAAGTATTGCGAATATCTAGCGACCATATTAGGATCAGATTCGAAAGTTGTTTCAAAGACAAGGGTGCCCATAGGTGCCCCTATCTCTTTTGAGATGCCCCAATCTAGCTGGATATTCCTCTATTACTACTTTATGAGATTCTTTGTGACACTCTACTCTGCCATTTCATCACTGTTCTCAGTCATAAATCACTGCGAGGTAAGTCTAAATCGAGGTAAGTACCTTTTCCCTTTCATTTTATTTCATCTTAATTACAAAATAAATTACTTAGCATTTTTATTTTAGTTTATTTCAGTTATTACATTAGTGTACTCTTTAGATTCCTAATAAAATTCAAAATTTATATATTCATGGTGAAGTTGCTACTTTTATTGAATACATGAGTTGGGGTTTTATGTTCGCCTTTTAGGTTTTTAGATTTTAGGAATGATTTCAGATGTCGGGTTCCATCCAAACCCTAATTATCACATCTATTAGGTTATACATGACTATTAACTCTTGTTTTTGTGTGATTTGTGTGATTTCATCTTATACAACACATGCAAGTGAGAACCCCAACACATATTAGGTGAAGTGCTAGATTGAGTGGTGATAATTTTAATTACATTCAAATTCCATTAACTCCAACTCATACACATAAAATGGTAAATATTTCTAATGTTAATGTTTCTTTTTCTATTGATGTCAATGTTCATGATGATACAAATGTTAAAATTAATGTAAATATGACAATGATTTTTTGATATAAATCACAATGTTAATAACATAAATAAACATATTGTTATTGTTGAGACCATAAAACAAATATACACAAACACAATAATGTCGATTATTATGATATGGATAGAGTATAATGTCTTGTTCTTATACAAGTTGCTCCCACATGCATAAATGGGATTACTTAGCTTTGTTAACCATTAAAAGGAACCTCAAAATATTAAGGGGGTATTAATTGCATTAATAAAATCCCATAAGGAATGATGTGCTAAGAAAACACTTGCTAGGGATTTTAGTACCCTATATTTGGTCTAATGGCATTTGACACTTATCTCGACATTTATCTTAGTCCATTTCCTTTTGCACACTTTGATAAAAATATTATTTTAATAGATTAATTTAACATTTTATTTATAATGTTTTAGATAATAATGCATCTTTGAGAGTGATGATGTAACTATTAGTTTCTCCTAGTTCACTAATGTGTTAATTCAGTCACATGTTTAGTTCTAGGTCGATTCATTAGTTCGGTTAACTACTTAGTTATAATTAGCTCCTCTATTCTTGGAGTTTGATTTGAAATGATTAGGTGTTGTAATTGGTTGTGACAAGGTCATTCAATATCTATAAACATTACAAATCATTTCATTAATTCAATTTATTAGTTTTAAACCTTAAATTTGATTTTTGGTTTTTATCATTTAGTATTATAGCCTATTATGTGAGCATTTAATTTTATGCAGAGTTGTTGTGGTATCATCAAAAACAAAAAATTAGTCATTTTGAGTAGATTTTGGAAAAATGATTTTGAGGAAAAAACATTAAGTGGAGGAGAAGCACTAGCACTACTCACCCCACAACACTTTTAGTTTTTTATATTTATAAGTACAAATTTATGTTTTGGAAGTTAGTGTGGTTGTTGGTCCAGTTTAGTAGTAGGTCTTCCATGTGTTATGGAGTTCTTCTCATGCATATCCCTATTCCTATAACTAGATTAGGGTCCTAATATTCTACACATATCCTTGAGATTATCTTTGCATGAAGATCTACATAATCATATTCCAAATCCGAGCTATAATCTCCCTTTTCCTAACCCAATCAAGCTACACTACAAAACCCTTGACCTCATCCCTTATCCGAGTTGCCTATTTTCTAACATGGGTTTAGCCTTACGATATGTCCATGTTGTATTTCATTAAGCATTCAATCTCCATATATCTTGTCCCCATAAAATTCCCTCAAATCATCCCAAATGACCTCTCCTAGCTCTACCCGAGCGGGCTAACCCTTCCACCATATGAGCTTCTAAGTACCTTGATTAAACCATGAAGATTTTATCACAATATGATCTCTAGTTCTATATGGAGATGTCATTCAAAGCAAATATCTACACCAATGAGGTCATTCTACAAAAGCCCAAGTTGGACCTAAGTCGACACAATCCTAACTCATTATCCATGAGCTCTTTTAGTGGATTTTTAAGCACATTAGATCTCCTTTCTTGAAATGACAAGTTCAAGAGGTAGCATACATAATGAGGCATCAATAAAGCAAACTTATATCCTATAAAACACCAATGACTCATCAAGAATATATATCTTCAACTAAGCGGGAAAGTCTTCCCTTTTAAGCTCGAGTTACTTGTGGTAACTAAATCAAGATGAGTCCAACTATAAAGCACACAAAATTGTGACTAGGTATCTCTTAAGCAAAAGGTAACTTGATCAATACATTATACAAGTCTTACACTCAAACGTAGCAAATCGATCTCCCATTTTGGTAAGGAGAAGCACCAAACCCAAGGAGGTTGGTCACTATAAATAATAGAAACTTTCTTAAAATTTTGTAGACAAGCACATGTCCACACTAAAAATAGAGTAAACAATCCTAATTTGTTCCTCAAACAACGAGCTCCCCGAACGCGGGTATGTTTTATATATTTTAAAAAGAGTAATGTAGCCCACCTTATATTACAAACAACTTTCCCAATCCATTGGCTAGCCTAATTGTGTAAAACATTTAGACACCATGTTACAGTCTAAACCACTTGTGTTCCAAATGGGAAAAACATTGAAGTTAAAACTCTCATCTAATAGAGGTCATAGGTTCCATTTTCCTTACTTGTGCCTCTATTTTACCCTAAACCAGTTCACCGAACTTATACAAAACCACACCCACTCCTATATATATGTTAAAGTGCTTAGCTCACCCATGTGGCCAAGGTAATATGGTTAATTCCTTGGTAAGGTGGAATGTCTCGAGTCTAACCCCCACCACTACCTTTTGCTTGAATTTTCAAACACACAAAAGGGGTCCTTAACCCATATAAGAATGCTACAAAACAAAACGAGTTCACTTTTTTTAAAGGGTTATGATCATTTTTAAAAAGATAATTTTAAAGGGGGCTCTAAATATTCAAAAGGGGCAATTTTTCAAAACCAACAAATAAAATAAAAAGATCTTGTAAATTATTAAACCTCAAGGGAGAGCGAGGGGTAAGGGCATTATGGCCTAAACACACAAAAAATTGCTCATTTTTTCAAAACCAAAAGGGGGTATTACTACATTCAAATACATAATATAGGTGCAATTACCTAAACAATACAATAAAATGCTTACATTTTGTTTTTTTCCCAATTGGGAGGGGATCATTTCTTCCCTTGCATTCCATTTTATTTGTGCAAATATGCAGCTTTTCATAGCTTTGCAAACCATTGAGCACATAAAAACTAAAATTTGTAAAAATTGAAACACAAACACAATCACGAGATCTTTTGGTCTCTTCAAAACACTCTATATATACGATGCCTTTGGTTTACAATTGCAAGTCATGTTTTCATGCTTGAAATACTACATGTAAAACCTGATATAACTACAAAAATGACGTTTGTGGAATTGTCCCTATATATTTTCAAAGTGAGTAATAAGGACATTGCACTCATTTCCATTCCCTTTGTTTCCCATATGCCACGATAGTTCAACATAAATCTTGAAATTGAGAAAATTTGAATATATATGGCTTACCGTTCATATACAAATATCTCCCTCTAAGAATTTGACATTAATCAAATGAATCTCTTTTGAATGTATTGTTTATGTATCATGTACCATCTTTCTCTCACATGCATTAATGTCTCTCTCATATATAAATCACATATTTCAAGAGGATGAGCTTCTTCCACGTACCAACAAGTATATTAAAAGGGCATGTATATAGAGAGATTTTCTATATCAACCTAACAATATATAGAAAAGGAAACCTATTTAGAATGATAAGGCACCAATTCATCTCACACATCACTTTAGTTTTTGCACAATGGTAAATGGTCCAAAGTTCTTTCTATCCGATTGATATATTATGAGAGGAGATAATAATGCAGTATGGTAGACCAAATTGAATATTTGTTTGGATTTTTAAGAATTGTATTATATTGTGAATGGAACTTTAATTCGAGATTTCAATAATGTTGATTAACAACTAAAGTGGGACAAGGTGAATCAAAAAACCAAGATCATCATCATGTTTGGAATCACATATGAGGTATGACCTCACATGAGATATGCCAACATTATTAAAGAAAGGTGGGAAAAGCTCAACACTATTTTTGAAGTGAAGAATCAAAATACCACTCTCCACTTGTAGCATCAGACACACAATTTGAAGTTGAAATCCTTGGAATATGTAGAAGAATTTTTGTGGAGAATTGCAACATTGAGACCCTCCTTATTAGCTTTGGAAGAAGAAGTATCAAATAACTCTCTCATACCCATATCCTTAAGAGGTCTATTACCATTATTCAGGATTTTTGTGACCACGATGAATATCATAAAATAAAAACCAACATTTTAAAAGTTGGCTAACCTGCTCTAACAAGAGGATACCATGCAACATGAAGAAGATAATGAATATGACCATGCGCTCATCTCTAACTACAACAAGAATAACAAGCTAAAGTTTAACAAGAAGCATGGTTCCAACAAAAACCAAAATTCCCAAGCATATACAAGTAAAGAAAAATGTGTTATTTATAATATGGGGCATGAAACTAATAACTATTGGTAGAATGGGTTGACTAAAAAGTTAAAGGATACAAAACCCAATAAAAAAGTAATCCAACAAGAATAACAAGTAGTCTTTTAAATATCAATCTTGTGGATAAAATAAAAACATTTGGAAAAATAAGTGTTAACATCGTAGTAATGTCACCAATGAAAATGAGAATTTTAATGGAGACAAATATTTTTCGCACAAACAATGACAGAAACCTCCACACAAATTTTTATATGGTATGTACACCCAGCACACAACCAAACACATGCCATGGAAGGAATATTGGTTCTCCACAACCATCTGCATCTCCTACCAAAAATCAATTTCATAAGGGGATGACACTTCACACGGGAAGAAGGTAATGGAGATATAAGGCTGCCTATGGGCAATAAGCAATGCATGCTCAACAACATCCTATTTGTACCGAGACTAAAAAGAATCTTCTATCAATCAACCATTTGTTGGATCAAAATATTAAGCTTGAATTTGATTGCACATGTGGCAAGAAGATGTACCTCGTCGGGGACAAAAACAAACAACCCAATATTTTTTCTTAAGCATCTAACATCAACAAGATGTTTCAATTCAATTTTGTGTCATGTGATAATCAACCACTCGTTCTTGCTAAAAATAACAATTCTAAATATTTGTGGCATCAACGATACATGTACATCAATTTTGGGTTCTCATTCTAACTCAACCACATAGAACTAGTTAAAGGATTGCCATAGGTTAAACAAGAATAATAACATGCACATCAATTATTTAGTAGGAAACAACATCAAACGCCTTTTAAAGAATAAGAATAAATCTACAAACACGTTAGACTTGGTTCATACCGATATTCATGGGAAGATATCAAAGACCAATTCAAGTTATCAATACTTCCAACTCTTTGTTGATGATTATAATAGAAAAATGTGGAATTTCTCACTCAAGACCAAGGCTCAAGATTTTCAAGGCTCTTGTTGAGCAAAAAATTGGTCATTATATAAAAGTATTTGCTCATATCAAGGGGGAATTCACTAGTAATGCATTCAAAACATACCTAAAAGAACAGGAAATCATTTTCAAATGACTAAAATTACTATCCACAACAGAACAATGTTGTAGAATGGAAAAACTACATAATCATGGAAATGGTATGGAGAGTGAAAGAGGATGAAAGATTGAGTAACTTGTAGTGAGTAGAAACATCCCAAACTGCAATATACTTGTTCAACAGTCACCAACATTTCCACTCAATGACATGTATCTAAATAAAGCATGATCAAGTAAGAAACCATCAATTTCTCATCTTTGTGTTTTTCGGAAGCAAGGCCCATACATTCATCGTAAATGCAGAAAAGGACCAAGTTGGACATGAAGTCTATACTATACATATTCATTAGATATAATGAAGATTCCATGAGATACAAGTTAATTGATCCAAATATCAAGAAATACTTCATTAGCAAGGATGTTCAATTTGACGAGACAAGTGCTTCAAGTCAACCACTTGTAGACTTGCATACAAAAAAATCAGAATAAAGACATATGATGACCGAAGAAAATATTGAAAATTGTGACTGTAATAATGATTAAACTGGTGAAAATTCCCCACCCACTACACAAAGTATGTTAATATGGTATACAAATGTGATTAGAGATGTCAAAAGAGATGCCACTAGGGCGAGTTAGATGTGTTGCATAGAAACTGTTAAGTTTAACTTGGATTAATTAACCATTATGATTGAATAATAAATTGTAATTTTTTATTTACTTTAGTTTAGTTGTCTCTTAGTTGTCTTGTGATAATAATTTATCCTTATACTTGTGGGGGCAATTCATGTTGGGATATTGTTTTGAATGTATGCATGTAGAGGCAATTAGGGGCAATAGAGGTAATATGTGTTGGGATGATATTAATATTAAGTGGGGCCACCATTAGGTGGGCCACCACTTTATTACATCTTTTAAATGTTTTTATAAAACATTATTATAAAATTATAGTATTATAAGTTTAATTATTGAGTCCCTTTCAGTTTAAGTGGATGGTGTAATTAAATATTTTGATTTAATTAAGGAGAGTGAAACAGTGCACTTGGGTGCAACTAAATCACCAACCCTATAAATAGGGCGATCCTCATGAGATTAGGTACAACAATATAATATTTTTCAAATTATAAACTTTGGCTATTGTGATTGTATATGCATTGTGGGACTCAAGGAGGAAGTAGAAGTGTTGGGTTAAAAAGTGTAAATCCTCAATAAAGGAACGTGTTATTTTGTAGGATTTATTACCGCGAGGTTTTACCAATGTAAATATGGTGTTGTGCATTTAATTTGTGAAGTTATTTCATTTATTCACTTGCACACTTAAGACTATAATTCTTAGACACTTTATTTTGTGGATATTTAATTGATTTATTACATTATTATTTATCCCGATTTTTCCTAACATGGTACTAAAGCAAGGATAACTTTTATTGTGTGTAGGAAAATTAGAAATTAGTTTTTAAGGGAAATTAATCTAGGTGCAATGTAAATCAAGTAAATCTTCTAAAAAAGAATTTGAAATCAGTGCATATATTCTAATTTCACTCAATAACTTATTTTTGGCTCCTTGAAATTGTCATATCACAATATTAATAAAAGCACCATTGTATAATCAATATATTCACCATACCTATATTCTCACAATGCGATGAGATAACTTCCATTTTTATCTCTCCAAGCTAACAACTAAATGCTTTCCAAATTTATAAATACTAAATAAAAGTAGTCTGCTATATTTTAATAAATAAAATATATACATATATTTTTCAAAAAGAAATAAATAAAACTCAATTTTTTAATATTATCCTTGCCTAATAGTATTGCGAGAGCTTGACATTTGGCATTGAAATAAGGATCAACAAATTTCCGCACATCATACAAAAAATCATCCCCTTCTCGGCCATTATGGCCCATCCACATTTGTTTGGCATTAAATTTTGTAGCATCTTCTCGATATATGCCCTTCCCAATATATGCCCTTCCCAATTGCATATATTTTATAGCATCTTCTCGATATTTGCTCCATATATGCCCTTCCCAATTGCATTTGTCCTCATGACCATATCTTTGATGTGTTGCTTTGTGGCACTATAACCAAAGCCTTAACCTACATTGGTTATGATTGGTCTCATGGTGTTTGGCAACTGTATGGCCTATGTGACCTAGGTATATGGTTCAACCTCTATCATGGCCTCACTCCGCTATGTAGCCCCTATTTGGCTCTCACACACCTACACCTATTCAATTAATCCTCCCAACTAACCTACAAGAAAATAATAAGAATGAACTAAAAATATTATAAGTTATAAATATATAGATTTAAAAAATGAAACCCTTAAAAATTAGGGATTCCTAGTTTAACTATTCTTTATTTCATGATTTTCAAAATAAAAAATAAGTGGAGAAGTCTAAAACTTTGAAAGAAATTTTTTTATAAAGCCCTTTTCTATTTTCTATATGTGTTTCTTTTATAAGAAAAAAATTAGGTTGTAGTATTTAATTCGATATATATATATATTATGTTATTTTATTTTAATAGTTATAAGTTTCTATAAGTTTATACAAAATCAAAAGAAAAGGCATTAAGTTTTTAGATTAATTATTTGCCTTTCAAAAATTAAGGTTTTATTGTGTAAAATTAAGTTTAATTTTTTCCAAGAAAATTAGATAAATTATTATTATTTTAATAGTGAAATAAACTACTTATTAACATTTTTGAGTTAATTTCTTGCGCATTGTTTGTGGTTGTAGTTGTTGGTATTTATAATTGAAAATGGCGAGAATGTCCAAAATTTTAATGGATAAAATTGCAACTACTTAATGGGACTAATTATAACATTTGGAAAGTTAGGCTAAAGCCATTTTTATGGCAATAAAACTATGGGATCTCATCACCGGTGTGGAGAAAAGACCCACCGAAAGACAAGAAAACCCTAATAACCTAAGTGCCTTATCTAAGATATCCCGAGAGACCATGTCAATCCTATTGCAAAGTATACAAGATGAGTTCTTATTGTATATTGGACAAATGGACTCTCCTGATGATGCTTGTAAATAACTTAAAATGATGCACATGGGTAGTTGCCTCTCAAAAACCATAAAACTTATCATGGAATTTTTCACAAATCCTATGAAGGGAGATGAAAAAGTCATTAACTATTTGGCCAAAATTAAGAACATCAAAGCCCAGTTAGATGGTTGTGATTGCCAACTGTTCCAAGAAAAACTGATGTACTTCATAATTCAAATCAACATACATGAGAAATTTAGGAACTATATCTCGATTATGAACTCAAAATATCAAAATGAGATTGACCTACTTGACCTTGATATACTATTCTCTTTCCTAATTTAGGAGGAGCGAGTGACTTATGACTTTGATTCAAAAGAAAATACCTCTCAAGCATTGTTCTCACATGAATTGAAAAACATTTCAAAATCAAAACAACAACAATTCAAATAAAAAACAAAACTTTAAATCAAAATTTAAAGCTAATACTAACACTTATCCTAATAGGAATAACCAAAATTTCAAAGTGAATTTTAATGGTATGTGTAACAAATGTGGTAAATTAGGTCATAATTGTCGTGTGAAAATAAACAAGTTTTAAAAATATACTAGAAACAAGAAATTTAACAATCAAAAGAAGACTCAAATTAGAATCTAGATCAAAACCAAACAAGTAACGTTGATAAACCTATAACTCTTTACATTGAACTTTTAACATCAAATGATAACGAATGGATCCTAGATAGTGGTGCCTCCAGGCACATGACTTGCATACTTGACATCCTTACAAATGTTGTATAATGTCGGGAAAACATATATCTAGGAGACAATTCTATCATTCAATCTGAAAGTTGTGGGAATGTAAAACTTGATACCAGAATAATTAAAAATGTTTTGTTCATCCCTAAATTGAAAGAACCTTTTATCTTTCTCACAGTTAACTAAAGAAAATTGTAAAGTTGTTTTATTACAAAATAAATGGGATGTGGAAAAATAAATTTAATGATGTTATTGCTTCTGGTATTCATAAAAATGGCTTATAGATATTTTATGGATTTATTTTTGAAGTATATTTTTCATCTTCTTCTAAAAATGATCTTCAACATTGGCATGAAAGACTAGGACATGTAAATTTTAGGAGAATGTATGAAATGTCTCATCTAAACCTAGTTTTAGGTCTTCCTAAGATGAAATTTGATCATGAAACTTGTGAAAATCGCTTACGTTATAAGCAACACGTTGAACCATTTCACAAACATCAGGATCTTAATTCCTCTCGGATGTTAGAGTTAATTCACAATGATGTTAGAGGTCCACTTTGAAAGTACCTTCTCTCAATGAAGCCCTATTTGTTATTTTTATTGATGACTTTTATAGAATGACATGTTTATTCTATATTAAGAAAAAGTTTGATGCCTTTTTATTGGTGAAATATTTTGTTGTAGTACATATTATTGGTTTTCAACAATGGTCATGAGGTTAAGCCCCTCCTTAGGTATGGAGATTCTCCTTTATTAAATGTAAACTACCTAAAAGCCGTGGGGTGGTACATTGTTAGGTTGGATATCACACAAAATACTCCAATAAACATGTGGAAAAGTGCTTGTACAATATAAAAGGGAGGAATTTGTTGAGGGGAAGTAAAGGGAGTATGAGAAATAAGGAGAGAGGGTTATTTTTGTGATTAGGAACTATCAAATTCTCATCAATATTAACCGGAGAGCAGGTCTACATTCAATTAGAAGAACACAAAATGTAAGCAATCAACAAGACTAAAAAATTAGAGACATAAAGTTCAACGAGACTCATTAATCAAGGACACAAAGTTCCTTCTTGGTTATACAAGATCACCATGCTTGTAAAGTTGGAGAGTAGAGAGGATAGAGGAACATAGAAAAGGACATAGATGAAATGTATATTTTATTTCTTGATGTAGTAGTGATACAAATCTCAACAACATATAACAATCAACAATTGCCAACCCTTTGGAATGGGGAATTCATTCCAATTTATAACATTCAAATGAATCTTCCTCTTCCTCCCCCATAAGAATTTTCATCTCACCACCATTTGTGACTTTTCACATTCTCTTAGGAATGAAATTAAGTCATTTTCTTATTTTTGAAAAGGGACTTTTACAATGCAACATTAAGTCACTTAAGTGAATAATATAAAAGAGTGGAAAATTACACTCTCAATGAAGGAATATAATGTTAGAGAGAGTGTGAGGGAGGAGAGAGAAGAAGAGAAATGTATTTAAATATAGAGATGGGAAAGCTCTTGCTTTGATGAGGACCTTCTTGACTTAAAGTATTGTGATCACAATCTCCTTCTTCTGTGAGATATGGAAACATTCCAGGGCATCGAATAAGTGTTCAAAAACATTGTTATGAGATTTGCATTGTGATGGGAACATGATGATCTTCTCTGATCACAAGGTAGGAGTTAGGGTATGGGGATCACTTCCTTACTCCTCTAGGCCTTCACAATTCACTTTGTGACCAAAAATCAACTCCATGATGCTCAAACCTTTTTATGTTTGTTTGTCACTCATTGAAATATGTCTTCATCTTGCAAATAGAAGGATTGCTCCTTGAATGAAATTCTTGTCCTATGGCCATCCATTGAACTGAAATGAGGTGATTTCATATGCTTCCTCCTTTGAGGTGTGAACACACTACAAGGTGTTGAATGAGTGTTTAAGAACACTATTGAGTGAATTGCATCATGTGAAATTGATATGATTTCCCATTCTTGCAAACATGGTACTTCAAATTAAGATCATCCTCTTACCCTTCTTGGATCCAAAATCCTTCTTAAATGGAATCAACTTTAGGATGATCATATGCCTTCTTGCTCGTATGCCTCTCTCTCATCGGAATGAATGAATTCTTGATCTTATAAACATGATGGTTCTAGGTACCTCGACAACTTGACTGGCTCATCCTAACTTGTTCCTTAAAGAGGTTTGAACACAATGACAGAGTCAAGATATGATGATCATCACCTTATTCCTTGAGCTTCACATTTCACCTTCCTGAAATTTTTTTCACGAGTGGAAACATACTTAGGATATTTGGACACCCTTTTGCTCAATTTCTCCTCATGGAAATAGGTTTCCTCCTCTAGATAGAAGGATTTATCCTTGAATGAAACTTGAAGGAATGTATGAGAATGAGTTCCATGTTCTTGACCTCCAAACTACATTGAAACACTGCGAATGCCACCTCCTTGACTTGCAAGATGTGAGCACATTACAAAGCATTGGTTAAGTGTTTAAAAACACTTTCATGAGATATGCATTGTTTGTGAGCTTGAGATGACTGCCAACATCACTCATGGTGATATTTTTTTATCATGCTCTTGATGGCCATTCCCTTGATGACTTGAATTTTAATGAAGTTATTTATGTTTCAAATCCTTCACAGACATCATGATGTTCTTTATTTCATCCGTTATTCAAGTGACTGTCTTTCACACACATTGATTCACTCTGCTATGTTATATTTTTCTCAAAAAGAGATAATCACCAAGTAGGAGTTGAAAAGAGAACTTTACTTTCCACCTAATGGCTCATTTGGTATTTAAACCACACCTTTGTGGTAAAGAGGTATCTTTCATGAGATGGAGCCAACCTTGATGGCTCAAACTGATTATGTAGAGGTTGAAAGTATCTATCAAGAATTTGGTTTTGAGATTCCTATTTCACCTTGGTGATGAAGACATATCCTTCTTGAATGAATTCAACCATGATGACTCCCTTCTACCATAATTGGGATGAGTTGAACCATCCAACTTCTTACATCAAATTATGTCATGCAGAAATCACCTATGGAATGATGATTTTAGAGTCTCATGAGGCTTTTCATTTCTGTTTGAACCACGAGACAACTTCCCAAGCTCACAATGGTGGAAAAAAGCAATGATATAGGTAGAATGGGAGTTGCCATAAGCTTTCGAACTCAATTACAAGACTTACTATTTTTAGCAAGTCCTATCTAGGAATGTTATTTTTAGTAAATTTTCACCATTTTATCTTTTTGACGTTTCTTACTCATTTGGAATGTTGTGGATACTGAAAATTTACCATTTTTGAAAACTTACTATTTTTAGACATACACAAATTTGTACACTTATTATTTTCAAAAGTTTCTATTTTGCTCCAGAACTCTTTGCTCCAATTTTCAAGGTTTTTCACCCACCAGATCTTCATAGAATCAAAAAGGAAACTTGCTGAAATTTTATGTTGTAGCATATCCGGGAATTAATGGAGGTAACGATGGAAATCAACAACAATTTTTTTGAAAAATGGCAAAGTTTTGTGAGAGGAGTTAGCCAAGTTTTCCCACATGTTTTACTCAAATTTAACCATACTAGCTTAACCACAATTAGGATGAGATGAAGTGAGGAAGGGGGTAAAATTTTTGTGTCTCCTCTATCCCTCTATCCCCAGGGGGACATTGGTGAAAATTAAAATGAAAATGTCCAACTTGGGTGAGAGTAGAAGTGAGAATGAAAACCTTTGGAGGGGCGGGATGAGGTTCTATGGTGACCATGGGCTGCATGGAGAAGGGGGGTAACAATTTTATGTCCTCTCTATCACATTTTCCTATGGGGGATAGTGGGGATAGTTAGAGTGAAAATTGTGACTTGAAGTTCAACTATCATGAAGGGGGCAAGTAACGGAGTGAAGTTGTGCAACCTAGGGGTAGAAGTGGTGAGGAGTAAGTGACGAAAAGTTGGCATGAAAGAGGGGTCAAATTTTTATGCCCCCTTTTCCTATTTATACCTTTGGGGATTATGGGGAAAGGTGAGGTGAAAAAATGTGACTTGGCCACTTTTGGAAAGTTGGGATTACTCACCGTGTCCAAATCGGGACACCGAGATTGATTTTTCACCATGAGAGCATAAGAAAGTGTTTTAAGGTAAAAAAATTATGATTTTGACTTAAAAGAACATTATGAGATCATTGGAACCATTATTAGGAGCCAAAAATTCTTTATTTTTCATTTTTAGGTCAAATTTCATCTTGGACTAAGAGGAATAAGCTCTTTATGTTCGAATTTCCCAATAAATTTTTGAGTCTTGGAAAAAAATTCACATTTATATCTTGTAGAGGGTTCCAAGATATTTAAATTGGAATTTTTTTCCTCCTAAATTCTTCTAGAACTCCTAAAATCATTTGGAGAAGTAAGCTTTCACTGTTGGAGCTTCTATTCCTTACACCCAAAATCACCCGATGTTGCACAAGTTGTTCCTAAATCAAATTTTCTTCATAGAATTTTCTTAAACCTTTTTGGACATATTCAATGCTCTTTAAAAAAAACATTAGATTATGTATATTTTCCTTGAAGGCTTCAGAGGGTGTTTACTAGCTATAAAATGACCAAAAATGGCCTTTTTAGGCCTCCAGAGGAAGTTGTCTTCATCGAATCTTAATAAGTTCATTAATCTCATTAGGCACTCTTTCATGCATGATGAAACCATATGGATGAAAATTGACATAAAACCTTCAACCGTACTCGACCCTCTAAGGTCATGCCGAGTAACCAATGCTTGAATGTGTGTGGCTAACTATAGGAGGATCAATGACTAAGATTTGGTAGTGTGATCTCCTGGTAGTTGAGTTGGTAAAGGGGAGATTTAGAGGCTATAAACAGGTAGCATAAATTCCCTATGGTTTGTTTTCCTAACTTGGATCTAAGTGTTGATCTAGTTTGAAGTGTCCAAATTAACTAAGTTAAAACTAACAATCTTTTCTATTGCTAAAAGGAAAGTAATATAAACAAATCACAAAATTGAAATATTACAATTACAAACTTACCTCTATTCTAAATAATAAAATGTACTTCTACACTAAAACTAAACAAGTGAGATACTTGGTGTGGTTATTCACCTGTATTTGAGTGTATTGAAACTAAACTAACTTAAAACAAGAACTTTTCCAAATGATCTATGATGAGTAGACAACCTCTTACAATATTCTCTCCTTCGATCCACGGGGATAGGAAAAGAGGATCATCACACGGGATTGCTATAAAAGATTCAAACCCTCTTGGAAATTAACTAATTACTTGTAAATGAAAGGAAATTGATTTCTACTCTATTTGATATGATGCAACGATGATAAATAGTACGAATGAAGGAAATCAAACAACAAATCCAACCTAGAATTCACATAACAGAGGTAAATCCAGCTGTGTAGTAATTTTTCCCCTTAGTTTGTCCTTTCTTTCTCCGAGTGTTCATATGAGTCCAAGGGATTAGGAATGCAAGAACAATAGTAGGAGGATGGCACTTGAGCAATGGCAGTTTGATGGTAGTTCGGATGCAATGCAAGTAGAAGAGAGATAACAAAAGAGATCAGAGCTTGGCTATGCAATTCCTAACAAGATCGTAACAACAATACAATGCAAGATACACAAAATTCTTAGGCCCCTTTTGCTTGAATACAAGCATGGAATATATAGGAATGGAGGATGGGAGGTGCCTTCATGCATAAGGCAAGAAGGAGCAGTTCCAACCAATTAAATCTATTTAAAAATAGAAGGAGGAAGGAGAACCAAGAAATCAAAGATAATTTTAGACAATTTGGCTCACGGATGCATGCAAAAAGTGAACCGTCGCATGTTAAAACACGTGTGAAGAATCTGGAAAAAATGGACAAGGCTGTTGGCCTGTTTTGGGAAGCATTTTAGAACCACTGCCTAGGTAGGGTGGCGGTCTTGGCACTGAAGGCCAAAACATGCGCAAAAAGAGGTAGGAAGCTAGAAAAAGCACGGAAGGCTAAGTAAAGACATCTAGGTGACAAATATATAATGCGAAGGGAAATTGGAGCTCAAACACCTTCTTGAAAGGACCTAAATCATCATTGGGGACTTTTGTAACCATTTTTCGACAATGTAGCACATGTAATTTTGGGTGCATACGAAACACACTTAATTTTTTTATAAATATTATCGATCCTCCCGAGTGAGGGTGGAGATAAGGGTAGGTTGGCCAGAGGAAGGATGCATAGTGACTGAGAAACATAATTTTCAAGTATGGGCTTAGTTATCATGATCAAAAATTTCAATTTTTCATGCTAGACATTTTACATGACAACAATTGGATCTAGTTTAGGGACATTAGACTATAAGGGGTAATGAAGAACCTCATAACTCTCTTGGGGTAGCAGACCAATGCTTTATCCACTGGGCCATAGAGTCACCGACCTTTGGATAATCAACAAAGCTACAAACATAACTAGGAAACAAATGAAACAAATACACGATAGAATAAGGAAACACACAACGAGAAGGAAACACAAAAAAGGGAAACCATGATAAGAAAATCCCAAATAACCTATGATACATGTGGACGCCAAACTATTTTCACTATAGCATAAATTCTTATTGAATGTTTACCCCCACACGGGTATCACCGAATGCCTTTCTTCCGCAAATCCATTGACTGGCTCACTGAAATATGACCCCTTTCTCAATTTCTTGAGAAATTTTGCATGATTGCTCTTGCAATTGAGGTTCCTCTTAGTTAGTTCATTACCTTCGTTCTTTTGACACTCGCTTACTTTTTCTCATTTATTCCCAAGTTTATTCCAATTTCGATTTTCTTTCAGTACTACGAGAATGAGTCTTGATCATACTAGGCTTGTTATTTTCATATCGGGGATTATGATCTTTGATAGAAATTTGAATTTAATTTTTCATCTTCTTCATGACCATTTTTTCCATGAGTTTATTCTTGATATATGTTTTAAGAGTTTTAGTATTATCACAAGGCTCTTGATGATCCACGTTTCTCAATCACTCCAACAATCTATCCTTCATACAAATTTGCTCATTTTGATATGCTTCTCTCTATGGTGTGACTTGCATAGTGGTTCATAATATTGAAAATAAAATGAGCACGGGGTTAGACATGAAAATGAAAAGCATCACCTTCTCCATTTAAGCCATTTGAGCTTCAAAATTTGGCTTCATGATGAAATCACCCTTTCCTTGAGTGGAGTCAATCGTGAAATATTGAATCAAATCCTTATTTGTAAATACCTTATTGAGAGGGTCTTCATCTTGAACAAAATCATCCTTGGGGGACTCAAACACCATATCATCAATATGTTCTTCATTGAGAAGGTCTTCATCTTCTTGAAAGGAGAATGGGCATAAGATTGGGGCTAAAACATCAAGATCATCATTTTCCCAATCTTGACCATTAAAAACTTGAGAATTCATCTCCATAATGAAGTCATTCTCTTCTTGAGTAGATTCAATTGTAGGAGGCTTAAGAATATTTTCGTTCATGCATTCCTTCTTGAAAGGACCATCCTCTCTCAATGGAAAAATAAAGCCTTGTATTCACAATCATACTCATTGAATGAGTCTTCATGCCAAACCTTGAGAACATGATTGGAAAAGTGAGACTCCCTGCCAAGAAGTTGTTTAATGTCACTCCTTGATTCTCATTACTTCTCATCTCGGTATTTTTGCTATAAGCCAAGATTTCCATGACCTACATTACCTAAAAACGAGAGAATATGTATCCATACTTAGCGGGAGTAACCCACTATTAAGCTATGGTTCCATCAAATCATCATGATGATTTATGACCAACTCTGTCATACCTCGGGTTCTCCTCCATCAAAATGGGTAGCTTAGAATCTTCCCTCGAAGCTATGAAAAAGTTGTAATACCTTGAATCTTGAAATATGATATCCACCTTTGATTCATTTGGTCTCGAATGGTGTATTTCATTTTCCTAATAGGAAGAAGCTTATTCATTTTACCATTGAATGGAATGGTGGCATGTAACCAATCCATTTGTATATATATTCGACATCCCTACAAAAGCTTGACTCAACAATATAAAATATGAGGTGGCATATGTCTGCTGCTACGGATATTTTCATCATGATCTTCTTGTGAGGAAAATATGTAAATGCTACTTGAGCATCTTTGACCTATCCAATAAGAGGTACTTCTTTGGTTTCCATGGAGTAACAATGGCCAATGGTAGGCGTGAGAGAGAGACCAAGATATTTAGTAATTTTATAGGCATGACATTGTTAGAGGCACCAGAGTCAATAATGCAATTATTTAGTTTATACTCATTGACCTAGTAAGGCTAGATAGAAAGGTTCTACTTTCCCAGAGGTGGAGGGTGTGGAAGAAAGAAGGTTCTAAGAAGGAGTGGTATGAGGATCAAGAGGTATTTCTCGGGCAAAGTGACATTTGTGGAACATGGCTTTGAACTATTTTCTTTGATAAATTTGACTAGCCTATAAAATTTCTTGGGATGAGTTCTCAAGTACTCAACCTCAGAAATCTCAAATTTGGATTTCTGCAATGGTCAATGATGTCAAAAGGTGAAGAAGTGGTAAGAAAATCAAGAACTATGGTAGCCTTGACATGAGTAAGATTTGTATTCTTAGGATCAATAGAAATTGGCGATTTATCAAGAGGGGATGAATGAGACTTCCTCGAAGAGGCAGACGAAGTCTTGATTGAGGTAGTTTCAGAATTCTTCTTGGATGACCCATGGAAGTGGAAAAATATGATCCTCATTTTGTTTTTGTTTTTCATAGAGCCACCATTTGAGGATTTAAATGCTTCACTTGGGTTGCGGAAGAAGAGGCTTCTTTCTTCATTTGTGCGTGAGTGAATACACACGCACAAGAGTAGCTATCCATGGATTCTTCAAAGTATTCATCCAGTGAGTATTCATAATACCCAATCCTAGCACATCCATCTTCTTCTTCTTCTCAATTTATGATTCAACAATTTCTTCTCCTTCATTTTTAATGGTCCCCCATATTGTATTAACCAATGGAGCTTCCAATGCGAGCCTTCGAGGTGCTCCTGTAATCTGATTTTTGTTCCAGTGTTTATTGAGCAATTTATTTCTTCAATGAAGTCAATTCATTAGCCAATATTTGTAGAAATAGATAAAATATTTCATCTTTAGAAATTTGGGACTTATCCTTCATTGAATGGTTATTAATCTTACATGACATGATAAGGTCATATTCCACTTCAACGGAAAGTTATTGAGTGTTGTCTAAAGTATTTGATTGAGATATCCATAGTATGCAACCAACTTCGGGAAACTAAGAATTCACAAAGAACCTTTTATGATTATCCAAAGTAGGATGGGCATCATTAGGATTCTTGTTGATGAGCTTATTGAACTTCGTTAACAATTCTCTCACGGGATCTTGAAATTCATTCTTTATATGTGCTAGTTTAGCGAGGAGGGCATGAACATCTTCCGTAGTCTTAAATCTTGCTTCAAACTTGGTTTTCATATCATCCCAATCAGAAATTGAGCATGATGGAAAGTAGTAAAACCAGTCTACAATGACATCTTGTAATGATTCCATGAATAGTCAAACAACATCTTCATGTCCCACTCCAAGAATGCCACAAGTTATGATAAAAGTTGTAATATGATCATTTGGACATTGCTTTCCATCTCCATAGAATTTGGGAAAGTTCTTTATTAAAACTTTTGGAAGTTTGTGAAGTGGTGGAGCCAATGCTAGTGGCCTAGTATTATGTCCTCATGGAAGAGGCGTAGTCATTTTTTACCCTTCTTCCTCTGGTTATTCTTCTCTTTATTCTTCTACAAGAATGAGGTCTAGTGGTGCTACAGTTGGTTCTCAATATGAAATTCAAGAGGAAAGTTAGGATCAAATTTAGAATAGTATTCTTGAGTGGCTTACGTTGCTATTTGAACAATGGGAAGCCTGAAATCAATTTTTGTTTCTCTTTAAATGTTGGGTCAATTATGCCACTTGCACAATCAACTCGAGTGTATCTTATTTTTGCCATTTTTTCAAAGCATTAAGGAATGGCGAGAAAAATGCAGATTTTCAATAGGATTATAGTAAGGATTTGAACATTTAGATGGCATTTTTGGCATTTTTCAATTTTTTTAGTTTTAATGGATGTTCAAATATATATTTTTTTATTATTTTTACATATATATTAAGGTTGCACAAAGGGAAAATATTCCCCAATGAATTCACCAAAAATTATTGGTGAAATAATTTGTTGCAGTGTAGATTATTGGTTTTCACAAGTGGTCAAGGGCTAAGACCCTCCTTCTTGGGTATGGGGAGGCCCCTATTATTGAATGTAAACTACATAAAATTGTGGGGTGGCTGTTAGGCTGGAGATCACATAGGAATACTCCACTAAACATGTAGAAAAGTACTTGTACAATGTACAAGGAGGAATTTTCTATGGAGGAAGTAAAGGGAGTAGGATAAATAAGGAGATTGGGTTAATGTTGTGAGTAGGAACTATTAGATTCTCACCAATAATAATCGAGTAGGTCCACACTCAATTATAAGAACACACCAATGTAATCAATCAACATTACTAACAACTAGAGACACAAAGTTCTACATATTAATTAATTAAGGAAACAAAGTTCCTTCTTGGTTTCTACAAGATCACCATCCTTGAAAAGTTGGAGATTAGAGAGGATAGATGAAAATAGACAAGGGGTTAGAGTAAATGTAGCTTTTATTTTTTGATTTAGTAGTAATACAAAGTTTAACAATATACAACAATTAACAATTGCCAACCCTTTGGAATGGATAAATCATTCCATTTTAAAGCATTCAAATGACTCTCCTCTTCTTCCCCATATGAATTTTCATCTCACCACCATTTGTGAATTTTCACATTCTCTTAGGAATGAAATTAAGTCAATTTCTTAATTTGAAAAGGGACTTTACAATGCAACATTAAGTCACTTAAGTGAATAATACGAAAGCGTGACTTAGTACGATCTTAATAAAGGAATAAAATGTTAGAGAGAGAGAGAGAGAGTGAGGGAGGAGAGATAAGAGAGAGAGAGAGAGAGAGTGAGGGAAATCTAGAGAAGAGGAAAGTTATTATTGATGAGGAACTTATTGACTAGAGGCATTGTGATCATAATCTCCTTCTTTAATGAGATATGGAAAAATTACAGGGCATCAAAGAAGTATTCAAAAACATTGTTATGAGATTTGCATTGTGCGAGAACATGATGATCTTATTTGATCACAAGGTAGGAGTTAAGGTGTGGGGATCACTTCCTTACTCTTGTAGGATTTCAAAATTCATTTTGTGATCAAAAATTAACTCCATGATGCTCAAACATTTTTATTCTTGTATGCCACTCATTAAAATATGTTTTCATCTTATAGATAGATAAATTTCTCCCTAAATGAAATTTAGGTCCTAGGCCATCAATGAATTGAAATGAGGTGATTGCATATGATTCCTCTTTTGAGGTGTGAACACACTACAATGTGTTTAATGAGTGTTTAAGAACACTATTGAGTAAATAACATCATGTTAAATTGAGATTATTACCCATTCTTGCAAATATTTTACTACAAATGAAGATCATCTTCTTTCCCTTCCTAGATCCAAAATACTCCTTGAATGGAATCATCTTTAGGATGCTCATACAACTTCTTACTCATACGCCTCTCATTGGAATAGATGAATTCTTGATCCTACAAACATGATGTCCCTAGGTACCTCAGTAGCTTGACTGGTGCATCTTAACTTGTTCCTTGAAGAGGTTTGAACACAATGGAAAAGTTAGGATATGATGATCACCACCTTACTTCTTGAGTTTCACATTTTATCTTCCTAACAAATATGTCACTGAGTGGAAACATACTTAGGATATCTGGATATCCTTTTGCTCAATTACTCCTCATGGAAATATGTTTCCTCCTCCAGATAGAAGGATTGATCCCTAAATGAAACTTGAAGGAATGTCTAAGAATGAGGTCCATGTTCTTGACCTCCAAACTGCATTAAAACAATGTGAATGCCACCTCCTCTACTTGTAAGATGTGAGCACATTACAAAGTATTGGTTAAGTGTTTAAAAACACTTTCATGAGATATGCATTGTTTGTGAGCTTGAGATGACTACCAACATCACTCATGGTGATATTCTCTTATCATGATCCTAATGACCATTCCCTCGATGAATTGAGTTTTAATTAATTTATTGATGTTTCAAATCCTTCACAGACCTCATGATGTTCTTGATTTCACTTCTTTGTCCAAGTTATTGTCTTTCACACACATTGATTCACTATGATCCAGGATTTTTTTAGTGGTGAATATTCATAATATGGTGAATATTCCATTTTAGAAAAAATTGAAAAGGTAAATTTTCTGGCACGGGTCATTGACATGTTCGCCTAAAAATTAAAGTTTAATTTTTTTAGGGGTCGGCTTCACCTACCTCTTTAAAATATCCCCTATATAATCCTATATTATTCTCGAGTAGAACACTACTTGCTAACTCATACCACATGGGGGCATATCTATTATCAAGTACATAAAACTTGCAAAGCAACAGATTCTAGTACACAAAAGTATAATTTTTTAGACAAAAGCATTCAACTGACGCGTGAAAAGAAGAATCTGTTGATGGGCGACAAGAAGGCTCTATGGACGGGTGAAAAGAAGGCTTTGTGGATGGGTGACAAGAAAATTTTGTCGATGGGCAACAAGAAGGCTCTATGGACGGGTGACAAGAAGGTTATGTGGATATGCGACAATAAGAATCTGATGATAGGAGACAAGAAGGATTTGTTGATAGGTGATAAGAAGGCTTTGTTGTGGTGAAAAGAAGATTTTGTTGACGGGCTACAAGAATAACCTTCTAACGTGTGATAAGGAACTATTGTTGATGCGTGACAAGTTTTGTTTGTTGATGCACAACAAGGTGTGTTTGTTGACAGATGACTAGGAGCTTATCTGACTCGAATTTATCACACTGAGAACAATGGAAGCTGCTAGTGCTCAGAACACCCAACAAGTTACAAAAAAAACTCAAAAGTCTCTGTTCAAGTATTTTGGAAACTCTGCTGGTTTAGATACTGCAACCACCAGCACCCATAGAAATCCCACTGAAATTGATCAAAGCACATATTGTGTGGAAGGTGTTATTAAAGTGGACATGCATTCTACTCAGTATAAGCCAAATGACATCTATAATGATACCATGCCAGGGCTTGAAGATATTCTAGTAAAGCGCAGTAGAGCTTGAAGATATTCCAGTAGTGTAGGTAGATCTTGAAGATATTTCGTTGATGTGCAACCAAGAGTGCAAAATGCAACACAAAATTCAAATGCAAATAGTGGTTCATGGAAAAGGAAACTTGATGATCGTGATATTCCTAAAAGCTCTGCACATAAAAGTAAAACTATGAATACGAACAAGAATATGTGGACACTTGGGAGGACATACAAGTTTGACTGGGCTACAAAATTTCCATTTATTGAACTTGTACAACCAGCTAATTCTGAAGAAATTTCATCAGAATGTACATGTACAATATGTACGTGGAAATTGGGAAGGCAACAAAAAATGCAACTAAAGTTGGACACAATTGAAAAACACTGTGGAAAACAATATTTCACTATAACTGGGGAAGATGGCCAGAAAATAAAACACACAGATGGAAAACTGAAAAAGAATGCATGCATGTGAAATATGTGGTAAAATATGAGGCTGATCAAAAAAGACGCAGACTTCTCATAGAAAATGGCGGAACGATCACATCACAAATTGGTAAGATGAATCAATCAAATTTGCGTGCTAAACTCATACAATTTTCTACTTTATTCCACATCCTTAAGAAAGGAAGACCGATTTCAGATTTCATCGATTTCAAACCTTTGTATCAATATAATGGAATGCAAAATGTTCCCCTGTCTCATTGGTCAGACAACAGTGCATGGGAAATGGCTAAATGCCTTGCTATGATTGAGAAGGAAGATTTGAAAGAGTGTGTAAAAATGCAAAGTTTATCTCTTTGTCAATTGATGAAGTGATCATTTGTTGACAACACTACATGGGTATATATCCATGTTTACACTTTAGAAAATCATATGAGGACTCCACATCTGTTGGGTGTTCAGAAAATGGTTGAAAATTGCAACGCATAAAACCTATATAAACTAGTTATTTCTCTTTTGAAAGAAATTATTGGCATGGCTGTGAATGAAATTGCTACGAAGTTGGTATGCATGGGAGAAGATGGTGCATCAATCATGCTAGGGTCATAGAATTGGGCTATGTGTTTGATTGCAAACATCAGTCGCCCCTTATATGTTAGTAATTCACTGTATGGCTCACAAAATGAATTTAGCATATAAAATCGTTAGCAAATATGAAAATGTTGCAAAAGTAGAAGACCTTATAAGAGAACTACATGCCTATATGGAAAGCAACCCAAAGCGATTTCTTGAGTTTTAGAAATTTTCCATAGGAATTACAAATGGCAAAAAAATTCTAAAGGATGTTGAGACAAGGTGGATTTCGTTGTATGAGCTTGCATGCAGAGTGCGTGAGGAGTATCCTTCATTGGTTGGTTTCATGCACAAATATCATCATGAAATTGACAGGCGAGGGACTTGTTGTTCCGTCTAACTGATTTGGAGACATTGCTTACATTGGTAGGCATTCTTCCAATGCTACAGGAGATCAATACATTGATGAAGCATGCACAAGGGAGATTAACCTATATTGTTGATTTTATACGGATGAGAAAAATGGTATGTATGAGTCTTGATGCCTTGTACACTTCCCTGGATAGTTTTGATACACCTATATTTGATAACTGGAAATTTTTATTGGATCTTAACCATCCCAATAACTTTTTGAGATTTAATATCCATGATCACCTTTGTATCCATGTTAGCGGGAAAGAGATACCACTGCACATTCTATAAAAAAGTAAAGATGTTACATCAACGGAAAAATAAGAAGTTCTTGTGACATGAAATTTGTTTGATTATGTAGTAATTGAAACAAGAATAAAACTCAGAAAAATTACAGAATCCTTAGCATCAGAAATTAGAGAACGTTTCAGCCAAGACAAAATTCTTGAAGCCATGGGTGTGATGAATCCAAATTTTTGGAATACAGAAGGTGGCCGTGCTGATTTTGTAAGTAAGATTTTCCATAAATACATGGGTACAATATTGGATCATTTCAGAAAAACATCAGAGGTCAAGGGTATTGAAATAAAAGGTATATTGAATGTTGATTTAATAAAGACTCAATCAACTAATTTTGTAACGACAATGAGGTCACAATATAAACTCTTAGATGAACCTTCAGAGAGTGGTGCTATTACAAGGCTTTGGAAAAAAATATACCAAAGTAGTGTGTTACAGGAAGACATTAGTGAATATTTTCGGTTGTATGAGTTGTGCCAAACAATGATTTTGGGATCCATGGAGGATGAAAGAGTTTTCAGTGCTTTATCTTTTATTAAATCAAAACTAAGAAATAGGTTGGATAAAAATCTTGAAAGTTACATAAGGTGTTATGTTTCTCGCTACTCTTTGGAAACCTTTCCTTTTGATAGAGCTATTGCGCATTGGAATTCCCTTGCTGAAAGAAGAGGTGTAAATAATACTGCTACAAGTCCAAGTAATCTCAACGATGAGATTGGAAGTGGTGCATCTTCAAACTCTACAGATGCAAATATTGAATACAGAGAAGCTATTGAAAATGGACTGCTTTACTTTAAATAGTTATCACCTTGACATTACACTTTAACTGTTCTTATTTATTCAATTTCATATTAAGATATTCTAATTTAATTATTTATAGTTTTACATAAATACCATTGTAATTCTGCAGATGCAAATATTGATAGTGAGGAGGCTATTTTTGATATGTAGTTATCATCGAAGATTTTACAGGTATGTATATCTACATTTATTCAAATATTATTATTTATTAAAATTGGATTTATTTCATTGGTATTTTTAATTTTCAAACCACTTTGATATTGTATTTTGCAAGGTCTTCAAAGCTCAGATATGGATTCTGCATATTCTGCCACGCTTAGTGTCTGGTATAGTTGTCGTCCACTCTGTCAGTGCATTCTTGATATTTGTGTCACCTTTGATATGAACAGGTTCTGGTTTGCTTTAATTTGCTTAGGTTAGATCTGGATTCTACATTTTAATTTCTCTTCATTTCATTGATGTTTATGAAAAACATGAGTTGACATCCATCCAAGGAAGCTCTCGCTTCTTGGGACTGAGATTATCAGGAAACTCACCCATTTTTATTCTAATCCTTATCCATTTTTCGTGTTGAATTCTTGAGAATCGAAGGTCATCTAGCTTGCTCAAGAAGATAAGAGGTACCTTAAACCCTATCTTAGCGGTTAGCCATAGTTTTAAATGTGAAGAAGATTTTACCGTATTAAGATATCTGTGTCATACCACATTCTTTTTTTTCTTTGAGCTTTGTCATTTCAATTCAATATAAAGGTTTGAAAATAAATGTGTAGAAATGATATACATATTAAAGAGTTTGAAATTTAAAATAGAGAGAAGAAGCTTTTACTATATTAAGATGTATCTGTCACACCACAATGCACATTCTTAATTTTCTTAAAACAATTATCCATTATCATCATCTAGTCACATACAATTCATCATCATCCATATCTACTCTAATTTCATTATCCACATAACACCACATTCTAAATGAATAAATGGATGATCCATTGTAATGTCTATTCTAATGTCATCAAACATATTAGATGTCATCACCCACATGTAATGAAAAATGTAATCATGACCATCATTGCAGCAGAGATAATATTGCATAAAGTTTAAATCCATGAATCATGATTATCCATCAAACATACACACCATATACAATATAGAAATTCTATATAAAAATATAACATACAATTCATCTAGTCATGTACAATTCATCATCATCCATATCTACTCTAATTTCATTATCCAGACATCCACACCTAATGTCCACATAGAACCACATTCTAAATGAATAAATTAATAATAACTATAACCACATCTACTCTAATTTCATTATCCAGACATCCACATCTAATGATAAATGTAACTATCACCATCATTGCAAGCAGAGATAATATTGCATAAAATTTAAATCCAAACTTCAAATTAAACAAATATTCAAGTATCAACTTTCATTCTTCTATATATAAAATATTTAAAGTTTCAATTTTGAGGTTCCCCAATCCTCAAGCCTCAATCATTAACATTTTCACTAGACCCTATTGTATTCCTTACCTCAATTATCCCTAAACTAATCAAATCCTCAATAGTCATGTCTAGGTTCTTGACGATTTCTTCTTCTTCCTTTGTAGCATCTCCATGGGATGTCAAAGAAGGATCTCCGCTGCTTTTGCTTTAAATAAAATCTCAGGGTCGTAGCCATTCTCTTTAATTATCTCGCTTAAGTGTATTGTTTTGTTTGTTAACTAAAACAATATTTTCTTTCATCTTAATTGTTGTGGATAAATTGTTTCTTTTTTGTTTCCAAGTGAACTTGGAAGACCTTGGCTTGAATATTTAATTTTTCATATTTTAGCTGCAACAAAAAGAGTGAAGTCAATTAAACATATTAAAATTCAAATTTTTAGTGAAAATGGGCTGGAGAATGCTTTCAGAGAAACAACCCTGGATTGATTTAATCAAAGCTAAATACCTAAATCAACAAACTGTCTATTCTTTCCTGCAAGATGAGCACCTCCCCTATGGTTCCATTTTTTGGAACAATCTGGTTAAGAGCAGAAATTTCATTAAGCAGGGTAGTAAATGGAAAGTGGGTGATGGTTGGGATATAAATTTCTGGGAGGATAACTGGTTTAATGGCAATCTTATGGACAGTTTTGGGATTGTTAAGAACAGTCTTGTAAACAAATATGGCATTAAAATCAAGGATTATATTGAGGGAAATGGCAATAGAAAGAAATGGAAAAAACTATCAGTGGAGCGAGATGATCTGGTACAAATTATTTCCTCCCTTCAAGTTCAGTTAGATCTTATTCCCTTAAGTCAACTGGATACTAAGGATGAGCTGGTCTGGCATAATTCCATTGATGGGGATTATTCTGTCAAAATTGGATATAACACTTTCTTCGACAGTAGTCAATCTGAGTTCAATTGGAATAGGATTTGGATGGCTGAATTAACTCCTAAAATAAATTTCTTCCTTTGGCTGGCTATCAGAGGCAAGATTCTTACCACTGACAAACTGATGAGAAGAGGTTTTATAATGCCTAATAGATGTCATCTCTGTAAAAAAGACTCTGAGGATATCAGTCATTTGTTTATCCATTGTGATTATGCTACCAGAATATGGAGTTTTGCCCTCTCTAAATTTGAAGCTCTATGGGTGGTGCCGAAAGATTTCAATCAGCTATGGACTCAATGGAACCCACCCTATAGACATTGTGTTGTCAGAAGGATCTGGAAGCTGGCTATCCCTCATATCATTTGGAGGATATGGAAGGATAGAAATGATATTATTTTTAGAAATAAGAATCAGAACTATAAGCTCAGTATTGGTAAAATTTCTAATGATATCAAAGAGAATATAGCTAGATTTAAACCCCCCAAGAATAAGAGTTATCCAGAAAATGAAGAGTATGTCTTATCCAACTGGCAGATAGGAGTCAGTAGCAATTAGCAATCCCAGTAATAGTATTGATAGATCTTTGATTAAATGGCATCCTCCTGATTTTAACTGGTATAAGTTGAACTTTGATGGGGCCTCTAAGGGTAACCCTGGGACTGCGGCAGGGGGAGGAGTGATCTGGGATCATAAAGGTAATCTGATTGCTGCGTATGCTGGAAAAATGGGAATTCAAACCAATCATTTTGCCAAAGCATTATCTGCTTTATGGGGCCTGAGAATTGCCTAGAATCATAATATCCAAAACCTCATTCTTGAAGGGGACTCCCTGAATATCATTAATCATCTTAATCAGTGCTCACCTCCAAGTTGGAACATTAAGGATTTTATCTCAGAGTCCATAAGTATCTGCCAAACATTCACTAATATCCGGATCATACATACTTACCGGGAGGGTAACAAGCTGGCAGATGCATTGGCAAATTATGGCATTAATGTTAACCACATTGTTTGGGATAATAATAGCATTCCTAAACAACTTCAAAGCAACATTCAAGCGGATATCTATAAACATGCAAATTCAAGATTTGGGATATGATCATTGGGAGTGGATTAATAAAGCTCCCACACGTGCTGACTTTAAAACTAATCTTATACAATTCTTGTCAAACAATCAAGTTTGTATGAAGAATAATGGAAAGTTCAAGTGGATTTATATTGAAAGGAAAGTCGCGCATGCGGGCAACATTGTGCTCTATACAATCTGGCTGCAAATCTCTACGGATCCCCAAGGCAGAAATAATGTTAATGATGATAGGGAGCGGGCTGGCAAAAGGGCCGTAGTTCCCACATGCAAACTTCCACAGGTTCAAATCAGCAGTCACGCGGGTATTTGTGGGAAAAGAAACGGCTATTCTCATCAGCATTTTCACTGCGCGAATAATAATAGCAAAAGGCAGTGGCATTAGCGCTCTTAAGGTTTCTAATATTTTTTGCAAGCAGTTAAGCACGGTGACAATGGGGGGCCCTCCTTGCTAGATCGAGCCCAACGCAGATCCGGATTGGAGGGATAATGTGGAGCTTTGGAATATTCTAAGCCAGGGAGGTATCACCAACTTTATGGAGAAGGTTCAGGGCCATGATCAAAGTATTTTAGTGCGTTTTGCAAAAGATTGGAAGGATCGACTGTTGAGTATGGGGGGCAGAAGATTGCAATCAATGAGGAGCTGATAGCTGAAGCGACTGGCCTTGGCATGGACGGATACCATTTTTTTAATAAAAGGGTTGACAGAGAAGCTGAGGAGAGGAGATTTGTTGAAGGAACTGAGAAGCTGGTCTTTGTCATGGCGGGCCTGCTTGTCAATTCGATCCCCTCACCCTATGATGAGGTTACCCGCATGATGGTGCGTTTCATTTCTTTGGAAGGGAGGTTCGTCACTGTACCTGCTAAACATCTTGTCTTCCTCAATCATTTCCACAGGAATCGCATGGTATGTTTCCCCCACTATCTACTTAGCTCTCTTGAGCGCTCCATTTTGGAGTTTCAAAAGCATGCTCGTGTTGTTCCTTTGCACCAGGGGCTAATTTTCTGCTGCATAAATTATGTCTCCTTCGGTCTCCTGGCCTCCCTTCCTCCCCTGGCTCTGTTCCCCCTCTGCCGTTTCTGCGGCCGCCAGCCCCATCTCTCCACACTCTATCCCCGCCACTGTTGCTGTCACCCCTCTCCCGGCCTTCCCGGCTCCATCTCCCATTCCCCCACCTCTGCCCCCACCCCCTTTGCTTCCACTTCGGCCAGACCAGTTACCAGGTCCTCTAGAAGATTGAATCTTGATATCCCTGCTGTGGGGAAGGGTCCTCAGGAGATTGAAACTACCCATAACCTCCTTCATATTAGCGGTGCTAGTTCTCAGGAAGAACATATGGAGAGCTCCACAAAAAGGCTGGAGGCCTTAGAAGCTGACATGAAGCTGTTGAGGGAAGAGGTTAAAAACATGGCAAAACAAAAAGGTAAGAGGAAGAAGGAGGAGGTGGCTATGGATAATAGCCAGATTGAAGATATTTACAAGAAGCTGAACTCCTTAGACTCCCGTTTAGGGAAGGCCAAGACTCACCATGATTATAACATGGCCATTTTTACTGCTATTCAGGAGTTCATTGAGCAACATGTCCGAAGTGTCTCCAATCTCAGCGGGGTTTCGGCTACCCTTTGGGGGACTGATAAGGAAAGCAAAAGGACCATTGCTCAGCTGGATGTTACTGACTCACTGACATGACGACCTTGGGGATGTTCAAATCTTGGCAAACTATCAAATCCAGCATCGACAAAGCCGCTAAGAAGTAATTGGGGGTGCTTTTGTTGCACTTATGTGTAATTATTGTTGTTTTTTTCTTTGTCGTTTTCTTTGCTTTTCTATAGTTTTCATTCTATTTTGATTTTGTTTTGGTATTTGCTCTTTGGTTACTTTTGGCTTCATTGACCCATCTAGATTTTGATCCTTTTTGTTCGGGTTCTCTTTCCTATTCTGGCTTCTAGGCCCTCTTTTGTACTCAAGGGTATAGTCCTTTCAAAAACTATTTGCCAATAATAATAATAATAATAATAATTTTTCAAACCGATTATACTTACGACAACTCTAACTCATTCGGCATTTGCAATCGTGACCATTTCCTTGTCGTTAGACCATTTATTGAAATAGGCCTAGGCCTCAACACCGATATTCTCTAACTGTTTAATACTTTATCTAAAATATTGTTGTTATAGGTGTGGTTATATCACGACAGTCCCACTTTTAGCTTTGATGAACAATGCATTCATCTTTGCGGGTTGATTTTTGATTGTTGTAAATAAGCTCACTCTTTTCCAATGGTTGTGATAATGACTTACTATCTCGAGATATAAATACTTTTACCCTTCTCTCCCATTGAATGAGCTCACCGATTTGAGGCGTGATAAATTCATTCATGTGGGATTGAAAATCATAGCTAATCAAGTTATCCAAAGGAAATTTTAGCAAGTCATCACTATTTATATCAGAATAGGATGATTTTGAAAGAGAAGTATGACAGATTTCAGCTCGAGCAACGTTTGTTGCATCTTTTTGCTTTTGGGAGCGCTGATCCTAATAACAATAATAGAAATTAATATTAAAATTGAAATTTAAATGTTAAAAATTTAAATAAATTTAAAAGTACATTGAGATGGAAATATACCTGTTGGCCCTAAATCATATCACGTGTGTTGAAAAAACTAGTTGGGTCACTGCTATCAATGCCCAAATAATCTTCATCTAAAGTTATTTGATTCAAAACTGATTGCCTTGTTGCAGTGGGACAACCAGCGAGAGAGAGGGTCGGAATAGTGAATGACGAGGGAATGTTTAGTGTCCCGCTAGGGGCTGGAATCATAGGCATGCATTTACCAATGGTCTTTTGTCTTGAACCTCTAGTCAACATTTTGAATCGTAATTACGGGGTTGATTGAGTAGTTGGGGTTTGCAGATTTTGAGTAGAAGACAAAGGATTGCTATCAACTTTGAACAACAAGATGCCAAGAAAAAAATCATTAGTAATTACTAAATAATATGTAAAAGTATTAAATAAATCACAAAATAAATGAATTCATACCTGGTTGAGTGGGATTTTGTTGCGGTATGAATTGATTGTGTAAACTGGGGGGCTGTGACAGACTTTGAATTGTTTTGGTTGGAGCTGATGGTGGTAATTGTTGTTGAGATTCGACAATTGCATGAGATTATACTGAGTGAGTTGGCGATGCTTGCTTTGAAGCACATGAGTAGTCCAAAGTCCCTGCAAGTGCAGGAAATACATGTCAATTCAATATGGTAAATCATTAAATGGTAAAATCAAAATGTAAACAACCCTACTTTGAATGTTAAGGGTATTACGTCTCTGTCATTTCGTTAATGCAAATACTTGGGGATCAGCTGATGAGCAAACTTCAATTTCAGATTGTGATTCTCCCGAGGCCTCAACATGTTGTTGGCCTCTTCCTCTTGATGTAGCTTTTTTTGTGGAAGAGACTCCAGAAATATTTTCTACATACAGAAAAGATTCAATCAGAATTACATTATATTAGTGCACAAAGATTCGATCAGAATGAGAAAAACATAAAAAGACAAATTTTTACCTGTTGCTCTTCAAGTGGAATTGACAAATTTTTCATTGTCTCATTTGTGCAAGTTGGAGTTGGTTCATATTTTAAATTATAATAAGCCTCATAATAAAGAGCTAGGATATAGTTTGTTGAATGAATAACTGGTTTTTCTGAAATTGATGCATTGGTAATGTCAGCCTTTATCTTGTTAGACAAAAATGTGCACCAATCAAATTTTTGATTTCCAATTGTTGCAAGAATGTATGCAACAACCCAATTTGGAATGTCAGTTTGTCGACCCTACATAATAATTCTGGCTTGAAACAAATAAATCAAGGCAATAAGAAAGTGGTGTGCAACATCTTGTAGGTCCCCTCCTCATCTGGATTTGCTAACATGAGCTGTAAAAGTCATCGAATTAATATCAATTTGAATTAATATAAAAAAACATTCAAACGAGAGAAAATTACACTTACAATCAACATTGAAACCATAACTAGATTCCAGGAAAATCTTATCATTTTTAGTGAGTGTTGCCTTGGTTGTTACTATCGACACATTTTTAAAAGGGAGGCCTGTCAATCAATGGATATCAATAGGTTTGACACCGAAGGAGAATGTACGCTGATCTTCCAATGTAACAATAAAAGTACTATTTTCTGTATTGTAGGACGAAAGGAGGTAGTTAAGAATTTGATGGTCAACCTCAAACTGGGGCATGCTAACAAGCCCTTGGAATTCTAGATGCAACTATTGAATCCTTGTATTCTACATTCATTTCCATGACTACATTTATGTGGGGGCACATAGCGCTTATGTATTGAATCTTGGCCTTGGAGGCTCTAGGTGTTGGATCTTGAGGTTCACCTTGGGTAGAAGAAGCCATGACGTTGACATATGGTACCTGTAGCAAGAAGTGCTTAGAGAAGGAAAAATCGGTAGTTGGAAAATGAGAACGTGAAAATGAGGGGTTGTGTTGGTATTTATAGGGAAAATTAGGGTTTCTTGTTGTTGTTGCACGACAACAAGGTTTTTCTGTCACCCGATAACAAAATTTTGTTGACGGACGTCAACAACACTTTCCTGTCACGTGACAACAAAATGGTGTTGATGCCTGCCAACAATATTTTGCTATCGTGTGAAAAAAAAATGTTCTTGGCGACGCATGTCAACAACATTTTTGCTGTCATGCGACAACAAGGTCCTGTAGACATGCGCCAACAAAATTTTGCTGTCATGCGACAACAAGGCACTATTAATGGGCGTCAACAATACCTCGCTGTCGCGCGATAGTAAAATGTTTGCTGACGGATGTCAACAAGATTTTTTTGTCATGTGAAAATGAGGTGTTGTTAAAGCCCGTCAACAACACCTTGTTGTCGCCCGACAACAAAATTTTGTTGACGACGGAAGCAGGACCTTGTTGTCACGTGACAACAAAATGTTGTTGATGGACATCAGCAACATTTTGTTGTCACGCGCGACAATGAGGTGTTGTTGATGCCCATAAAAAAATCCTTGTTATCGCACGGCAACAAAATTTTGTTGCCACATGATAATAAGGTACTGTTAATGCCCGTCAGCTCTCTTAAACCTACCAGGTGAATATTTTGTGCAGAAACCTATGAAAATTCACCTTTGTGGTGAATGCGGCCAAAGCAATATTCATTGGGGATTTTTCACCTCCTTTTTTCTAGAGGCTTCTTAAAGTGAACCCTGTTATGATTGGTTCCTTGTTCTTAGAAAGAGAGCTAATCACAAAGTAGGATTTAGAATGAGAACCTCACCTTACCCCTCATGGATAATGTGGTCATTAAATCACACCTTTGTGGAAAATAGGCCTCTTTCACTGGATGAAATCAACTTCAAGGGTTCAAACAAGTTCTACAGAGGTTAAAAGAATCCATCAAAAATTTGGTTTGGATCTTCCTATTTCACCTCGGAGATGAAGAAATCTCATTTTCAAATGAATTCAACCATGATTAATCCCTTCTTCCATAATTGGGATAATTTGAACCATTTATCTTCTTATATCAAACCATGCCATGCGCAGAAATCACTCTCGGACTAATGCTTTGGGAACTGCGAGGGTTTTAATTCCTATCGAAACATGAGACAACTTTCCAACCTTGCAATGGTGGAAAAATAAATGAGATAGGAAGAATGGGAGTTTCCATAAGCTTTCTGAACTCAATTACAAGACTTACTATTTTTATCAAGTCCTATCCAGATCGCTATTTTTAGTAAAATTTCACCATTTTCTCTTTTTGATGTTTCTTACTCATTTGGAATGTTGTGGATGTTGAGAATTCACCTTTTCTAAAAATTACTATTTTTAGGCATGCACAACCTTATACACTTACTATTTTTAGAAATGTGTCTTCTTGATGTCAGGGTTACAATGAAAATAATTTCAAAAGTTTCTTTTTGGCTCTAAGACTCTCTACTCCAATTTTCAAGGTTTTTCACTCACATATCTATAGAATCAAAAAGGAAACTTGCTAAAATTTGTTGTTATATCATGTCTAGACATTAATGGAGGTCGGGAGGGAAATCAACAACATTTTTTTTTGAAAAATGGATAAGTTTTGTGAGAGGAGGATTTGGCCCAATTTTCCCATAGTATTTTACTCAAATTTAACCATACCATCTTAACTGGAGTTGTGCTAAGGTTAAGTGAGGAAGGGGGTCAAAATTTTGTGTCCCACCTATCCCCTATGTCCCCTGGAGGACAATGGGGACAAACACAATGAAAATGTTACTTGGGTGAGAGAAGTGGTTGAGAATGAGCACCGAAGGGGCTAGAGGAGGTTCTATGGTGACTAGGGGCTGCATGGATAGGGGGTCACAATTTTGTGTCCCATATATGCCCTTTATCCCTTGGATGATTGTGGGGATAGTCAGGGTGAAATTTTTTTACCTTAGGGTCAGCTATCATGAAGGGGGCAAGTGGCAGAGTGAAGTTGTGCAACCTAGGGGCAAAAGTGGTGAGTAATAAGTGACGAAAAGTTAGCATGAAAAGGGTCACGGTTTTATGCCCCCATTGTTCCCTTTATCCCTTGGGGATAGTGGGGACAATTGAGGTGAAAAGTGAGACTTGGGCACTTTTGGAAAGTTGGGATTACTCACCGTGTCCAAATCGGAACACCGAGATTGATTTTTTCACCTTGAGAGAATATGAAAATGTTTTAGGGTAAAACCTTATATTATTTTTACACCAAAACACATTATGAAATCATTAGAACCATTATTATGTGCCATATATGTCTGAATTTTTAAATTTATGTCACATTTCATCTTGACCGAGAGGAGCAATTCTTTGTGTTCGAATTACCTCATGAAATATTTGTGTCTTGGAACAAAATTCATGTTTACATATTATAGAGGGTTCCATTATATTTTCATTTTTTTTCTTCCTAACTCCTTATAGAACTCCCAAAATCATTCGGAGAAGCCAACTTCCACAGTTGAGGATTTCATTCCTTACTCCCATAATCATCCAATGTTACACAAGTTGTTCTTGAATCAAATTTTCTTCACAAAATTTTCCTAAACTACTTCGTAAATATTCAATTCTCCCTAAAACCACCACCAGATGATTTAGAGTTTCCCTAAAGGCTTATGAAGGGTGTTTATCAGTTGTAGAATGGTCAAAATTGAACTTTTTAGGCCTTTAAAGGAATTTTTCTTTCATCAAATCTCAATAAGTTCATCAATATCATTAGGAACTCTTCCCTGCAAACTAAAACACACTTAAAAACCTTGTTAGCACTTTCCTATGAGCCTGAGTGAGGGTGGAGCTGAGGGCATGTTGGCGGAGGAAGGATGCATAGTGACCGAAAAACATAGTTTTTAATTGTGGGCTTAGTTGTCATGATCAATTTTTTTAATTTTTCATGTTAGACATTTTGCATGAAAACACTTGTCTAAATTTCAAGAGTTCAAAACCTTAGTCAAGAATGCCTCTAATATAAAAATTAAATTTATTATATCGATAACAAAGGTGAATACATTAGTAAAAAGTTTTATGAATTTTTGGTGTTGTAGGAGATTTAGCGTGTGTTAACCAATCCCTATTCCCCACAACAAAATGACATCACAAAAAGAGAAATTAGGACTATATTAGAAATGGATAGACTAAGATTCACATGTAAAATGTGCTTAATTTTGTTTTGGTAGAAGCAATGAATATTATGGTTTACATCCTAAATGTTAGGAAATAAGAGATAAAATATGTGGAAAAATCCCTCACATAATCACAACAATAGAAACTAATATGCATAAAATATTACAGATCTCAAATAAAAGTGTAGAATAAAATAACACAACACAAAGAGACAATATTTAACGTGGTTCACCCAATTTGGGCTACGTCCACCAAGAATCACTTGCTCAGATTTTATTACAAGCCACCACTCTCTCAATACAATACCCAGATCTATTTGGAGCTATGCTCAACAAACTCTACAGAATTCACACCCGAATTCAAAGCACATCTGCAATGTTTTTCATACTTCTATCATATGCATAAAACCATATAAATAGACAATTGCTTAAGTAGTTTTACAAAACCGTGGGTATCAAAACCATGGGAAAAAACCATCCCATAAACCTATGGGTCAAAATCCCGCCCATATGAGAAAATCATGTTTCCCAATATATCGGGCACGTTTCCCCGAATCCTAACGAGGATACATGAAAAGTGTATAGTACTCTTAGTGTACAGTCTTCAACACTTTCACACATGAAAACAGGCTCCACAACTTAACAATATCCCACTTGGAGACTAGTTTTCCTCTGAGAAAACTTCTCAACCCTTCACTAGTTTCCATGAAGACCAACCAAAGCTGAACACAACTTTAGTTTTTCCCTTGTGACCACCTTGGTCATCATGTCTGCAGGATTCTGACTGGTATGGATCTTCTCCAGCTTCAACTTCTCTTCCTCCAAAGTTGTCCTGATGAAATGGTACCTTAACTATATATGCTTTGTCCTAGAGTGGAAAGCAAAGTTCTTAGCTAGGTGTATAACACTTTGACTATCACTATGTAGCTTTCCTTCCTCCTGCTTATGCCCCAACTCCTCAAGAAATTGTTGTAACCAAATCATTTCTTTGCTTGCCTCTATGGTAGCAACATACTCAGCCTCCGTGGTTGACAAAGCCACCAACTTCTATAGTCGTGAAATCCAACTCACTGTTGTCCCACCTACAAAGTGTAAACATAACATGTCGTGCTCCTCCTACTATCTACATCTCCAACCATATCTGAATCTACATAACCACACAAAGTGGTGTCTGATCCACTATAGCACAAAACTGTCTCCATGGTCCCTCTCAAATACCGAAGGATCCACTTTACTACTGCCAGTGATCTCTGCTGGATCACTCATAAATCTACTCACCACTCCCACTACATGGGCAATATCAGGCCTGGTACACACCATGACATACATCAAACTACCAATCGCTAATGAGTAAGGTACCTTGGACATTTGGTTTCTCTCCTGCTCTGTCTTGGGACACTACTCCTTTGATAACTTGAAATGGCTTGCCAAAGGAGTCCCAACCGGTTTAGCATCCTGCATATTAAACCTCTCCAATACTTTCTTAATGTACTCTTCCTGAGATAAAGTCAGCTTCCATTCCTTCCTATCTTGAGATATCCTCATACCAAGGATTTGTTTGGCTGCCCCCAAATCCTTCATAGCAAAGGATTCACTTAGTTGCTTCTTGAGTAATTTTATTTCCTGCATGTTTTTACTTGCAACCAACATGTCATCCACACACAAACATGATAATATAACTACCATCCTCAAATTTCTTTGTATACACGCAATGGTCAGAATGACATATAATATAACCTTGCTCCATCATGAAGCTATCAAATTTCTTATACCATTGATGTGGAGCTTGTTTCAAGCCATACAAGCTCTTCTTCAGTTTGCACACCATCTCCTCTTTACCTTTGACCTCATAGCCCTCTAGTTGCTGCATATATAGTTCCTCCTCCAAATCACCATGGAGAAATGCAGTCTTTACATCAAGTCTGTTCTAAGTGCAAGTCTTTTCTGCAACTATTCCTAGAATAGTTCTAATAGAAGTCATTTTTACTACAGGAGAAAAAATCTCATCAAAATCTATACCTTTTTTCTGTGCAAACCCCTTGACCACCAACCGGGCCTTGTATCTTTTCTTGCCTCCTTCTTCCTCTTTGACTCTGAACACCCACTTGTTTTGTAATGCTCTTTTACCTTTGGGTAGCTTCACCAAATCCCATGTCTGGTTCTCTATGAGGACTCGATGCTCCTTATCCATGGCTTTCTCCCACTTCTTCTTGGCATCTACCGCATTGCTTCATCAAAGCTCTCGGTTCTCCACTATCAGTGAGTAACAAATAATAAAGAGAAGGAGAAAATGTTCAGTTCTCTTCTTACCCTAGAAGACCTCCTCAATATAGGATTTTGGGGTTCTGTTGAGGAGGTTCTTGAAGGCGATTCATGTGTCACTTTTCCATCCGAGAAGATCCTCTACCACCGCATATTCTTTCTTGGATTCTTCTTTGTTTTCCTGTAACTCGCTTATACATGAATTTCTCATTAAAGACCACATCCTTAGATCGAATGTTTTTTTGTCCTTAATACTCCAACATTTATATCCAAAGTCATCACCACCATAACCAATGAAAGTACATTTTTTGACTTAGCCTCTAGCTTGGTCCTATCATCCTTGTCTATATGAACAAACACCTCACATCTAAAGACTCTAAGAAGTGAATAATCAACTTTCTTACCATACAAAGCCTCCTCGGGTATGCCTCCATCCAAGGCACTTGAGGGTCCTCTGTTTATCAAGTACACATTTGTGCTCACCACTTCTACCCAAAAAGAAAGAGGCAGTCTTGCATGTAACCTCATGCTCCTAAAGCACGTTCCATTATTGTTTTGTTCATCCTTTCGATACCCCATTTCTTGTGGAGTTCCTGGAACCATCTTTTGCCTCGCGTATTCCATTCGTAATCATCAAATTCATTAATGCAATACTCCCCTCCATTATCTGACCTGAGAAATTTTAGCTTAAGACCTATTTCATTCTCTACCAAGGCTTTCCATTTAACAAAAGTGTCAAATACATCAGATTTGTTTCTAATACAATAAACCCAAACTTTCCTTGTTACATCATCAATAAAAGTAACATAATAACTTGAACCCCAAATGATGATACCGAGCGGCCCCCACACACATCGAATGCACCAACTCTAACTTACTCTCTTTCTTTGTAGGTCTAACCTTGAGAAACCTTACTCGCTTTTGTTTCCCATATATGCAGTCCTCACAGAACTCCAAACCTGTTTCTGTATATCTAAGAAAATCCTTCTTTATGATCTCCATGCCCTTATGGCTCATATGACCAAGCCTATAGTGCCACAATGTTGTATCTACTTACAAGCCACAAGATTACAAACATTAGTGCTATAAGTGGTTAAATACAAGGTTCCAACCTTCTTACCTCTTGCCACCACAAGAGCACCCTTGGTAACCTTCCAAGAGTCCGCTATAAATATCACAATACAACCATCACTTCCCAACTACCCTACTAATATCAAATTTTTTTCTTAATGTAGGCACATGTCTGACATCCTTCAATAGCCAAGTATTCCCATTCTGCATCTTAACCTAAACAAAACCTTTTCCAAATATGCTACAAGGCTCATCATCACCAAGAAAAACATGCCCAAAATCTCCTTGAACATAATCAAAAAAATAATGCCTATGTGGAGAAGCATGGAAAGAAGCCCCGAATCTAAAACCTAAGATTCAGTAATATTGTGCAAAGAAAAAATCAAAGCATCTTGACATACATTACCCGTTGCCACATTTGCCTCCTTGTTTTCTTCCTGTTGTTTCTTCTTATCCCGAAGCTCCCAACAGTCCTTCTTTGCATGCCTAGACTTTCCACAGTGCCAGCATACTATCTTGCTTTTTGATTTTGACCTTGCCCGATCCTTTGATTTTCCACGGTTTCCTCTATTCTTCTGTCTCCCTCTAGTTTCCACTGTCAAAGCATTCCCTGAAGTAGAAGATTCATTAGATATTTTTCTTCTCATTTCCTCGCTTAGAATCACCCCTACAACATCCTCAAACTTCAACTTTAAGTTAGTAGAAATGGAGTTGCTTACCACCATTACCAGGCTATTCTAACTCTTAGGTAAAGAATACAGAACTAATAAAACCCTAACTTCTTCATCAAATTCTATTGTAATCAAAGCTAGCATATTTACAACCGTATTAAAATCATTTAGATGATCTACTACTGAACCATTCTCAGACATCTTCATATTAAACAAATTTTTCATTAAAAATATCTTATTAGGCAGAGAGGATTTTTCATACAATTTCCTAATGCATCCATCAGTTCTTTTGTAGTCTTTTCCTTTGAAACATTAAATAATACCGAAGATGCAAGACACAGCTGGATTGCCCCAAGTGCCTTCCTATTCAGCAAATCCCATTCTATCTCTGTCATGCTCGAGGGTTTGTTCACCTTCTCGCAACAGAGTATAAAGATCCTTCTTATAAAGGTAATCTTCCATTTGCATCTTCCAAAGTCGAAATTCCGCCCGTTGAATTTATCAACCCTAGATCATCCATCATCTGCCATAGCTCCCACTCAAGATAAAAATTTCCTTGTGATTCAACAATTCAAAGCAAACCAAACTAGGCTCGATACCAATTGTTAAGGAATAAGAGATAAAATATGTAGAAAAATCCCTCACGAGAATCGTGCAAGGTAGAAACTAATATGCAAGAAAATATTACAGATCTCAAATAAAAGTGCGAATAAAATAACACAACACAAAGAGATAGTATTTAATGTGGTTCACCCAATTTGGGCTACGTCCACCAAGAATCACTTGCTTAGATTTTATTACAAGCCACCACTCTCTCAATATAATACCCAGATCTGTTTGGAGCTATGCTCAACAAACTCTACAGAATTCACACCCGAATTCAAAACACATATGTAATGTTTTTCATACTTCTATCATATGCATAAAACCATATAAATAGACAACTGCTTAAGCAGTTTTACAAAACCATGGGTATCAAAACCATGGGCAAAAACCGTCCCATAAACCTATGGGTCAAAATCCCGCCCATATGAGAAAATCACATTTCTGATATATCGGGCACGTTTTAAGGCCCAAATTTTTTTGGGGCTGCGCCCCCGAACCCTTGCTACCAGGGGCTACCACCCCTGGACCCCCGCTCGGGGCCCGGCCCCAAACCCCGGCGAGGATACATGAAAAGTGTACAATACTCTTAGTGTACAGTCTTCAACACTTTCACACATGAAAATAGGCTCCACAACCTAGCACTAAATAGGGTTCCTACTAAAGCCTTGTATCAAACTACACCTCTTAAAGTATGGACAAAATAAAAACTTAATATCTCACACTTAAAAATATTTGGTAGTCCTGCTTCTATCTTCATTCCTAAAGTTAAATGAAAGAAACTCGACCCTACCTCCTACTCTTGTATCTTCATTGGTTACGGAGGTCACACTAAAGGGTTGAGACTATATGATCCATTTAAACATGATATTGTAGAAAATAAGAATGTTCATGTATTAGAAAAACCATTTTTGAATTTTTTTGGAATCTTCCCATGTTTCTCACAAGGAAGAAATTGAAGTTCTAGAGGATGGAAATCCGTCTTCGGACAATATGGATGTAGAGGTTGAGGGGAGCCATCACAAAATGAGTTACAAACTAAAATACCTAAATGGGCTCATAACCTGATTAAGGACTCTCATCTTGATAGTCTTAGAAAGATGACTCATAGTCAACATACTTATCATGCCTTGATCACACTATATAAAGTTGAATGACAATATTTCAAAGAATCTAGTAAAGATAAAAGACGATAAGAAGCTATGAAAGAGGAATAAAATTCTTTTATCAAAAACAACACTTAAGAATTAATCCCACCTCCTTTAAAAAGAATCATTGTAGGATCTAGGTGGTTGTATAAAATTAAGTATAATTTTGTAGGAGAAATTGATAAATTTAAAGAAAGATTAGTAGCTCATGGGTTTACTTAGAAACCTGGTATTGATTATGTTGAAACCTTTTCTCTCGTAGCCAAAATTAACATTATTAGAATTCTCCTTGTATTAGCTTCCCAATATGGTTGGGAAATTCACCAAATGGATGTGAAAAATGCTTTTCTAAATAGTGATATAAAAGAAGAAATTTATATGCAACAACCTAAAGGTTTTGTAGAACTGGCAAAAAATGTATGTTTGTAAACTTAAAAAATCTTTGTATGGTCTTAAACAAGCTCCTAGAGGTTGGTATTCTAAGATAAATGGCTTATTTAAGTATCTCGGTTTTATTAATTGTTGTTTTGATAATGATTCACTTGTGATACCTAAAAATGATAAGATTATTATAATTGTTTTATATGTGGATGATCTGTTAATTACTAGCAATGATCATAGTTTAATTTTGAAAATTAAAGCTAAATTAAAACAACATTTTGAAATGTCTGATCTAGGTCTATTAAATATGTTATTTAGGGATGGTTAATTTTCCAAATCAAAACTTGGTCATTGCATCTCATTTATAATATACTAATAATTTGCTTAAAAGATTTAACACGATTGATTATAAATATGTTTCCATTCCCATTGAATTTGGTGTTAAATTAGATCCTAAACCTGCATGTGCGAAAGCTAACCCTACTTTGTATAGATAACTAATTGGTAGTTTGATTTATTTGACTATTACTAGGCTTGATATTTCATATGCAGTAGGTGTTGTTTCTAGATTTATGCAAGATCCTTATGAGGATAATTGGAAAATGGATAAAATATTTTAAAATATATTAAAGGAATATGGTTTGTATTATTCTTCTAGTAATGATGCAAATTTATTTGGTTATTATAATTTTGACCATGTTGGTGATATTATAGATGGAAAATTTATTTTTGGATATGTTTTCAAGTTTGGTACAAGTACCATCACTTGGAGTGGCAAGAAGTAATTGATATTTTCTCTCTTCTACTAAAGATGAGTATATAAGTGCCATGGAAGTAGCCAAAGAAGCCATGTAACTAAAAAGATTGATATATGAACTCCATATGGGTGTAAAAGGAAGTATTCTTCTTCTATGTGCTAGCCAATTGCATCGCTCTTGTGAAAAATCTAGTTGAGCATCGAGAGAACAAAGCATATAGAGATTCATATGCACTTCGTTCAAGTGAAATTCCTAAATGGAAATCCTGATCTATAGTTCTATCCTATTGAAGATCAAGTTGCAAACATTTTCACGAAGTCACTATGTGTTGTGAAGTTTTACAAGTTTCATGCCTTATTAGGCCTTTCAGAGTTTCCATTGAGGGGGAGTGTGCATGAAAATGCCACCTCTTAATGGCCTTTTGTAAACTTCCTATACTTCCTCCATTTTGTAAAATATCACTATATGTGAGTCTTAAGTAAATGATCACAACACGTGAGTTTACTTGTAATTTCCAACAAAACATTAGTTATGGGAGATCCTTGTTTCATAAAAGGCTCCATAATCTTATTTAAGTCTTCATATGTAAAGCACTTATCCCGAGAATTTTGTTGGGAACATCTATATGATTTCCCATGTTAATATGCTAGCTTGAATTGTTGTTGATGATTTATGGATTTGTATAAAAAGATAATTTGGCATGTAAGTTAATATTAATCGGGGCCACCAATTTATTAACATCTTTTAATATTTTTATAAAACTCGTAGTATTATAAGTTTAATTATCTGCCCCCTTTCCATTTTAAGTGAATGGTATAGTTAAATCTTTTAATTTAATTAATGAGAGTGAAGCGATGCGCTCGGGTGTAGCCAAATCACCCACTCTACAAATAGGGTGATATCACATGAGATTGGGTGCAAAAGTAATATGACATTTTCATATTATAAACTTTGGTTATTGTGGTTTTATATGTATTGTGGGACACGAGAAGAAAGTAGAAGTGTTGAGTTAAAAGTATAAATTATCGATAAAGGAAAGTGTTAATTTGTGGGGGTTTTACTACGAGGTTTTCCCCATGCAAATATAATGTTGTACATTTAATTTTACTCATTTACATAGTGAAGTTATTTCATTTATTTACTTGCACACTTAAGACTATAATTCTTGGACAATTTATTTGGCGGATATTTAGTGAATTTATTATATTATTATTCATCCCGTTTTTTCCTAACAATATGTTATTTTTGAATATCTTCCACTATTAGAGAGATATCTCATTAACCTTAAGTGGATTTGATAAGGAAGTACAATTCCTATAAGAATTTTTATCATCTCATGTGTATTGTAATATTTGCTTCTCCATATTAATAAAATTCTTAGGCTCTGCAATGCTTGTGTAGTATCATTTAGTATTAGATCTTGTATTCTGATCCCGAGAGGGTAGTAGGAAGTTGTAGGAGATTTCAAGGAGATTCTAGTGAAAAATTGGGTAAGGTGGAGCGATAATAGCCCCTTACCTCGTCATTTCCCATGTCTCGACTCCACACCCCTAGCGAAGCTTGTTGAGCAAAGAGAGAAAGGATTGCTTCTCACAAGAACTTAGCAAATTTTGTCTTTTTAGTTTATGCATTGGGTAAGGAGGAACAACCCGGATCTCGCCTCGCACTGGCCTATATCTGGAAAAATTCTTCAATTTTTTTATTTTTTCCCAATTAGGGTTTTTTCACTAAAATTTTGTGATTGAGTTAGTCACATATAAATATAGCGGTATGAAAAGTTTAGGGGTGTTGTGTCATAATGTTTTTTGACAGTTCTATTTTTGGAGTTGTTTCAAGCAATAAGCGTTGAAGGAATTGGTTGGTTGTTTGAGATTATTTGAGGGCCTATTTCTCGACTTTAAAGCCATGTTCTTCACATTCTTGTAAACCAATGGATCCATACACACATGATAAAAGTGTTGGAAAATATATGAAAAATGAGATTTGCATTTAGAAGGAGGATTGCCACTTGAACTATGCTTTTAGGGATATCAATTGACCCACATTTAGCATCGTGAGGCTATGACTAGAGGCTTGAGGATCTTACGCTTGGTGTAAACCTATAAATTAGAGTTTGGAAAAACTAGGAAAAACTAACCTTGGCATTAGTGATTCACTTTACATTGCTAGCATGCTTTTAGTCCTTGGTAGTGTGGCTTTCTAGTTCTATAACCATGCAAGTACCTCCATTGGCATACATGTGGATATCTTCAAGTTGAAAAAATACGTAGGCACCAAGGTTGGGTTTCAACCATGCATTTTATTTTTTATTTATAACAAAAATAAAAACTATTATATCGTCATATGCAAATCCTATTAAATGATATGGTTGGTTTTAGACTAAAGCCTCGCATCTAAAAATATTGGCTTAAATTTTTCGGGTTTTTTTCTTTCTTTTAAAAATAACGACCCAAAATTTTCTAGTTTAAATTAAATCGGGAATTTTTATATAATAATAGCTAGCTACTTGGAGTAGCTACCTAATTTTATTAGAAACTTGAGTGAGGGGAGGTCAAAGGGTTGACCCGTTCCCTCACTCAATGGGCATTTTGTGGATGATTCCTTTCTTATGCTCATTGAAGACAAAGCCAACATTTGCAATGCTATGCAATGCTTGGATACTTTCTGCTTAGCCTCTGGCTCATTGATTTAATGGCGAAAAACCTAGTGTTATCGACAATCCTTCCTTCTTGCACCAGATTGGCTTACCACTTTCGAATGGAATATTTTGGCACATGGCGAAATATTCAAGTTTTTGGGTATTCTTTTTACTTTTCAAGCCTCCCGATTAAGCTCTGGTAATATGTTATTCAAAGGTGACAAAAATGTTGGAGTATTGGATTACTAAACCTCTATCTTTGGCTAGAAAATTCCAAATTTATTCCAAAGTTCTTGCGGCCACACACGTTTATTACTCATCGTGTTGGGTCCCTTCCAAAGCCTCCATTCAGAAGCTGGAAAAGTTGCTCAAAGAATTTTTATGGGCTAATGCTTCTACAAGAAAAGGATTTCATCGGGTGGCCTAGGAAATATGTTTCCTTCCCCGCAATTTTGGGGGACTCGGCCTTATTGAAATTCAACATCAAGGGTGGGAACTTTACAAAAATGGATCATCAGAAGCATTACTGGCCAAGAAGCTTGGAAAGTTCTCATAAGGCATGGTATTGTTGAAGGCTCTCCTTATGGCCGCCTGCGTGGAAAGGATTGAGGTTTTTCAATCTAATCATCACCCCATTGCTTGTCAAAATTGTTGGCACTTTTGTGCTTAATAGATATTGGAAAACATGGAAATGCATTAAACCTTAGCTGTTATGGAAGGGGTATGGCTTTTGGAATGGGCTCTTTGTTAATCATCAATCCCTCTAGTGGTCACCGATTCTTCAAACAAAAGATAAGTGTTTGGAAGAATCCCCGAGAATTGCCACACTCAAATTCTTCAAGTGTGAAATTTACACCATTGAGGACTTATTCTGTAAAAATACGCAATCCTGGTTCTCTTGGCCAACATTTAAAACTCATTTTTGGCTCTCTAACCAAGACCAAGATACTTATACTGCGGTGATTAGCTTGGTTCTCGACCACATATTACACAAGATTGCTATGCATTCCTCTCACCCTTGATGGACAAACTGGAAATGCCATGCGAATACTCCTTTTTACAATTACAAATCTAGTAAAGGCTACTGTTGGATTTCACCTCATTTTCCCATGGTGGATAAACTCAACACGCGATGGGGAATCCAATCCACTCCGTCTACCTAGAGTAGGTGATTTTCCACTGTGTGGAATCTTTGTGTGGAACCCAAAATTGCCCACTTCCTTTGGTGTATTTTACACCAAGGACTTCCTATCGGGGCTCGTCTTGTTCAAATTGGGATCCCAGCTCCCAAATTCCCATTTTGCGGTCACTGGAAACCATCTTGCATATTTTTTGGTTTTGTCCCAAAGCTCAGATTGCCTAGAATTGGATTCATTCATTTTTCTTTCCATTAAGGCCACATTGCTTTACTTGGCAACATATCCTTTTGGGAGATAATCCCAAGCTTCTTCCTATGTTCACCCAAATTTGGCATGTTTTCAGAGGGGAAATTCTATTTTTGATATGGAAAGAAAGAAATGCTTTTTCTTTGCTAATTTTGCAGTTGATCAATCTTTCTCAATTTATAACAAATCTATGGTGATCTCCAATGTTCTACTGCAGATACAAGTCCAGGCCAACAAGGTTGCACTGGAGGTGGACCACCGTACGCCGGAAAAGCGACAAGCGAGCGTGGGAATCTACAAGCGACTCTTCCGCGTACCCGACCTCCCGAGGTCGTGCCGAGACAGCCGGTGGGGATGGAATACAGGTAGTATACGGATAGACTAGTTAGGCAATCTAATATCTTCGACACGCACTAATGGAATCTGCGAATCTAAGGCAAAGAAGGCCCTTCTAACCTGGACCGGTGTGATAGATCGATCAGCAGGATGACTACTCGAAGGCTCCAATCAATATCGAGCTCTGGCGTGATTCGATCTATGGGTTGTGGGATGCGTGGAAAATGACCCGGGATGGTTTCGTGTATTTCTCCTGATAGGGTCATATGGTGAATATAGTCAACTCTATGGATGATTCTCTGGCCTAGTCCAAAATTCTCTAGCTTCGTTAGCTGTTGTGTCAGTAGGGATAACTGTTGAATGATGATAGGTGGAATCGGAGTAGACTGAAATACTAATGTGCGTAGGCCAGTGTCTATGTCTAATTCTCTTATGGATTCGTTAGGCTGTGGGATTTGTGGATCACAACCGTAGACTCTTGGTTGTTGCGGTCCTGTTATGGTCATACGCGAGATCAAGTCCTAATCCCTAGTATCCAGTAATCGTATGCTTTCTCAGCCTCTACGTTTAGAATCAGCAATTGTGCGATTTTCTCAGAATACCTCACAGGTGTTCTAGCAACTTGAATTCTTAAGCTGGTATCTATATCTACGAGGGTGTCTCCAGCGTCTGGCTGTGGAACTAAAGGATCACACCCGAATATTTGTTCTCTTTCAAATCCTTCTACTGATCATGCGAGATGTTTTCTAGGATACTTTGTAGTTTGGCTGATTTGACCAAAATGTGTGTGCTTGATTGTCTTCTATGTTTAACCCTCTCAATTTGTGACTGACTGTTGGAAGTCTCATTGTTGTTTGGAAGACTTGTATCCTAAGGTTTTGGTCAATGTCGGTTATTGCCACTACGATATTGGGTCAGGGCACAATTGGCTCGAAAATGTATTCCTTGGGCTCCTAGGTCCCGTAATTGTCATGCAAAAGATAATGAAACAAACTATAATAAAGTAAAATCTAAGTACACTTCTAGCATATATAGTTTCTTTTTGTATTTTACGGCAATTTATAAGAAAGCAACTATTTAAAATATTTAGAATTGACAACTAAACTAATAACGTAAAACAAACAAAATAGCGAGTGTAGCTATTTGTGCGTGCAATTTTGTATATCTATTCTAAACAACGAAATAACTAATCTATTTCAAGATTCTCGATCCTACCTCGAAGTGAGGAATGAATCATAGTTTCGAGTAAAACTATCAATCCCCACAACTTCCCGGCAATATCGAGAATGGAAATAATCTGAAATAAAGTGATTAACTACTTTATTTGATAAGTTCTAACTAAAACTTTGAAAGATGGAACCTGGATTTCGCAGAACAGTGGCGAATCCGACGGTGTGTGTGTTCTTGTCCCCTCAGTATGATCTCTTCGTTCTTTGTGCTCACGTGAATCCAGAAAAGCGTGTAATGCTTGCATCAACAGGAATAGATATTTGGATCAATGGACAACCTTCATAATGCAGACATAATAGAATGCGGATAGGAGAGGGATAGCGCAAGAGTACAGAGCTTGGCCTATGCAATTCCTAGCAGGGTCTACTGCAAATCATGCAACAAAAAGCGTCCAGAACCTGAAACTAGTCTGTATGAAGAGCAAAACCTGCAACTTTAATGGCTGCCTAAACTATTCTACTCCAAAAACAATAATACTGTTTGCACAAGTTGGATCTGTGGCTTACCAACAGCTGAGTAATGCAACCAAGCATGTAAAGGATTTAAACTATCAAACTTAAGCAAACTAGAAGACTGAACTACTGAAAATGGTGAGTTTGAAACAAGAATGAGGGGCCATTTGCATGTGCACAAACCATGCATTTATAGGAATTCAAACACCCAAAGATCAAAACCAAACTGAACTCCTAAACAATAAACAAAGGAAAAACACTATTCCAGGGGACCAAAAACATAAATGCATGCGCAAGTCGGCAAGAAAAGCTGGTGAAGCGTTGAACTTTGCGTGCGTTCCGTCAAAAGAACGTTCTGGAAAATGCGTAAAGGACCGCCGCCCTGCTCAGGGCGGCGGTTTCGTCACTGAAGACCAAAAAGCCAAGAAAAGAGGGAAAAAGGGGAAAACAAAGCACGCGGGGGCTAAGCGGGGCATGCGGGATGTTAACGCATATCCGTAAAGCTTCTCTGGATCCCGAACACCTTGCGAAGAGACCTGTATCATCATTGGGGCATTTATTACACCGTTCCGCAGTACAGTACCTTACAATTTTGGGTACGTACAACCACCTCCACACCTGCTTTGTCTCATTTGGGGAAGCCCCTTGTAATGTTTCTCATGTGCCACTGTCGCTACAGTGCTCCTTGCCTTCGTGCCATGGCGTGGTTGACGCATCCGTTCACAAGGATGTGCTTTCTTCCGAGCTCGCCACTACCGGGCCCTTTTCACCCCAAGAAGTTACTCGCCAACTCGGTGCCATGGCGGGGGTCACCACCTCGTCATCACCAAAGTCCTTCACTAGCTTACCAACAAGGCTAGGAATCACCACCTCACCAACATGGATGGGGCTCTCCTCCTGCCGCTACGCCGCCTCATACTGCTGATGGATGGAATCCACCCCTACCACCACCATCGTTTGAAAAATTCCCTCTCCTTAACCTCACAATTCCTACTTATGGGGGCAGATCTAGAGGAAGAATTTAATGTTATTTGGGAGCTCTCGGATGGTGGCAAGAATTTACCTGGCTCGGGTTGGCCGGATGATCATGATTTGCCCGCTTTAGGCATGTTTGCTGTTGCTCTTTGCGCATGACTTTGTATTTTGATTGCTTCTAGGTGATGCTTAGTTTGTGTTCTCTCCTAGGATCAACCTAAGTTTGTCCTTCATCCTTTTAGGATTGACCTAGATTTTTTTGTGGTTTTGAGGTGTGCTCTCATACCACCCACTTTTTTTGAAAGTTATCTTGTATCATATTGAATTAATATAATATAAGATCTTTTTCATAAAAAAACAAAGAAATTTACTTGGATTCATGCTAAATAATTGACAACGGGATATTTTAAGACTCTCTAAACCATTTAGTATCCCTATAACTCCATTAGAGGAGAAATCCTAATAGGGGTGTTATTTTTATATTAAATAAAATGCTAATATTTTGGAAAATCAAGAAATCGTAAACAAAAAAGGAGGCCAAAGATCCCTATTGGGACTTGGTACCAACAACAAATTTTTTTACTTGGATTCATCCTAAATAATTAACAACCAGGGTATTTTAAGACCCTCTAAACCATTTAGTATCCCTATAACTCCATTAGCGGAGAAATCCACGATAGGAGTGTCTTTTTATATTAAATAAAATGCTAATATTTTTGAAAATTGAGAAATTTTAAACAAGAAAGGAGGCCAAAGATCCCTATTCATTTTTTGTTTCTATTTATCGTATTTTAGTTTCAAGAACACTTTGTAAGCAAAAAAGAGGCCATATAGCCTAAAACAAAACAAAAATTGCGAAAAATTTAATTTTTCCAAGGAAATAAGGGAGCTATTTTTTTCAGCAAAACGGAAAATTTCTAATATTAACAGGTAGTGCTAATTTTTTGTAATTTTGTAAATTGGCCATAGCATGAATTTATTGTAACATGGCCAAAAACAAGCCCATAAATTAATAAAATATCATTTTGGGGGTGTACTAATTTGAGGGGGAAGTGTTTAAAATTTTCTCCTCTTCTCTCTTTTTCTAGTTTTTAAAGGGATGCAAACATGGCACCTAAGTTTTTCTACCGATTCACAACTACTTTGAACAAATAATTATATTGCATGGAAAACAAAAATTCGTGCATAATTAGAATTTGAATATATTTGGTCATTTAGAATCGGTACACTCACACGATCTAGAAACGATGTTGCACAACAAACATTTGATTGGGTAAATCAAAAAGCAAAGTTAATAATTTTGTTTGGTGCTTCGATGATGTTTAACCTTGTATTCTTGAAGCCACAACAACAAAATAAACATGGGATGAATTAAAAACTATGTATGAGTAAACAATAGAAACACACTACTTCTTCTCCATAGTATTTTATTAAATCTAAAAATGCAACCAACTGAAAAAGTTGAGACTTTTCTAAGACATATTGTAACTTTTCAAGCATCACTTTAAGCTTTAGAAGAAGAAGTAAGTGACAAATCACTTGTGCTAATTATTTTGAAAGATATGCCTTCATCATACAAAATTTTGCTTGCCACGTTGAACATAGTTGGTCAAACAATAAATTTTGAACAATTGGTGAATATGGTATAACAAGAAGAATCCATTCACACAAGTACAAAAATTGAAGCACACGCACTTACTTTTATTCAAAAAGGAAAAAAATAGGCCAAGTCTCTTAAACATGATTTCAAGCAAGGTAACAATCAAAAAGATAAAAGGCCCAACAAAAATGTCATATTTGTGGTCTTAAAGGACATGAGTTAAAGGATTGTTGGTCTAACATGTTCCAAAAAGGATCATCTAGTGGAAAAAATTGACAACCAACAATCTAAATAAGGCCAAAAATAAATAAATAGGAACACAATAAGGAAATTGGAAGAAGAAATCATCTCAACAAGGAAACATTGCCAAATAAGAAGATCAATATGATGATGAAAACTTCTTGTATAGTGCACAATCAAATGAAGAGTCAAATTCTACAAATACAATCGGTATGTTGATTCGGTACAACCCACCACATGACATGATGCAAATATTGGTTATTTACATTGAGTGACACACCCATGAAAAACCATGTTTATTTGGGTGATGATACATCATACGAGTTCAAGGGATAAGTTCCATTTCACTACCAATTGGACAACACACTTGTATAATTACATATGTTTTATATGACCTTGGTTTAACAAAAAATCAATTATCGTAAGTCAATTACTAGACCACAATATTTAAATGGAATTTGAGTAAAGGTGGTAAAAGATGTGATTAATAAGAGATAAGTCACGAAGCTCAAAAATTATTGAAAAAAATTTAAATATGGGTATAATGTTTCATTTGGATTTTGTTCGGTGAGACGATAAATCTTGTGTGGCCAAGGACACATCCTCAACATAACTATGGCACAAAATACTTGGACATGTTAGTTTTGGATATCAACACACTCTGTTGATATGACATGGTGAGGTATTTTCCACCTCTTAAAAGGGGTACAAATAAGTGTCAATATTGTTTGGTAGGTAAACAACATTGAACAAATTTTAAACATATTGCATTTTAAGTTAGAGGAAAACTTGATCTAGTGCACACCATTGTGTGGACCAATGAGATCTATCCATTCTCGGGTTTTGATACCTCATTCTCTTTGTTGATGATTTTTCAAGAAAAATATGGATATATTATCTTCACACCAAAGACCAAGCCTTAGACACTTTTAAAAAGTTCAAAGCCCTTGTTGAAACCGAGCCTGGTCAAAATATAAAAACACTCTTTTTAGGTCAAGGGGGAGAATACACTAGTAATGAGTTCAACACTTTTTGGGAAAGATAAGCCCCTTTTAACTCAAGTCAATGTATTGTAATGTATTGAGCATTATGGATTATGATGGATTTCCATATATGGAATTTTAACTCTTCTGCTTTACAAATCTAACATGGTGTGCTATTATCATCTAAGATCACGGCTTGGAACAATCTTCTTATCATTCCTTTCATGGTATCAGAGCTATAGATGATGTAGACATCCATTTGTAAGTTTTTCTTTGCAAGCAAGGGTTTATTATTTTCATGTATTCAGAATTTGTTAGCACTTTTCTACAACATGTATTTTTATGCAAAACAGAGTGCGCCATTGGATTTGGAAGGTTCCAAAACCCTAGAATTGACTATAAACTCGACCATGTTTTGAGACAGTCAAATATGGGCATTTAAAGGGTTTTTGGCACATTTCTCAAAAAATCCGTATAATTATGTACAAACATATTTTTGACTAAAAATTATATCAACTTTTTGGTTTTTTCAAGAAACTTTTTGGGTTTCTCTCTGTTTTTTTGATACAGGTGCTAGAAAAAGAGATATTTGCAGTCAAAGTTTGTATTAACAATTGTACTTTTTTGGTGCATTCTTTTATCCATTGGATATAAGTGTGTACCTTCCAAATGCATTCTTTTACCCTCTGGATATTTTTGTTTTGGATGCAATCTTTTATCCATTGGACATAGATCTGTACCCTCTAGGTGCATTCTTTTATCCATTGGATATAAGCGTGTACCTTCCAGATGCATTCTTTTACCCTATGTATATTTTTCTATTTTAGATGCAGTATTTTATCCACTAGACGCAAATTTGTACCCTCTAGGTGCATTCTTTTATCCATTGGATATAAGCATGTACCTTCCAGATGCATTCTTTTACCCTATGGATATTTATGTTTTGGATGCAATCTTTTATCCACTGGACGCTTGAGATCTATACCCTCTGGGTGCATTCTTTTATCCATTGGATATTGATGTGTACCTGTGAATGCAATGATTTACCCTCGGCCATTTAGGTTTTGGGTGCGGGATTTTATCCTTTGGTCGCATGGCTTTGTATCATGTGGATGCACTCTTTTACCCTTTGGACATTTGGGTGTCACGTGCACCTTTTAAAAAATCAGCATTAAAATATTGTTTTAATAAAGAAACCTTCTAGAGCTCATAACTTTTGATCCGTAGCTTGGATCAAGGTATTTTTTTGAAATTGTGTATTTTTTCAAGATCTACACATTAGTGATATTTTCATACACATATTTCAAATATAAAATTATAAAATTCCAAATTTGGGAGGGTGTTGTAATCACTTGTAGACGTAATTTCGAGTTGAGCGCGACATCCTAAGCTTTTGGGTGTTGCATTCTTGTATCTCTATGTGTATACATTTATATATCTCTTATTTGTTGGGATACTTTGGATCTGTATTTTCGACAATTTTTGGCATGTTGACAGTCTCTCTTATGGGGGAGCTATTCTGGTGAAGCCCAATGTTAGTTTTTCAGTGTTCAAGTAGTTGATTTTGGCAACTCATACAAATATGTGGTATCACTCTACTCATTCAACAGTATGGGAGGGTGTGGTGTTGATATTGATTCTTTGGGTTTCATGTCCTTGCTTTTTACCTTATATTTTCTTGGATCGTGACACTCATATTTATTTGGATCTCGTGTCCTTGCCTTGTTGCCTTGGTTATTGTTCTTGGATTGTGACACACCTATTTGTAGCAGTTGATCTTGCTTCTTCGAATTTTGTGTCCTTGCCTTGTTACCTTGGATTTTCTTGGATCGTGGCACTCCTATTTATTTAGATCTCGTGTCCTTGCCTTGTTTCCTTGGTTGTTCTTGGATCGTGGCACACCTATTTGTAGTAGTTGATCAAATTATGTTTGGTGTTTTTTTACATTTTCAACATCACTCCATTAATAGTCTCCTTGCATGGAGCTATTCTAGTGAATCCCAGTGTCAGTTGTTTTTGAGTTCTATGATAGAGAAATGGATTCAAAGCACAATGCGCACCATTCTTCTTCAACATTATACGAGTTTTTAGAGCTGAGCTTATGAGGATATCTTGCGGCGAGATTTTGGTCTCTCAACTTTGTTATTACTAATTTTGGGTACTTTCATGAGTCCAATTTTTCCAGTTATTGTAAGTGGGTACCTCATCAGGCCTTGTTTTCGGGACCCACCTTCTTTTTTGCCCACCTAAGCTATGCTTGCGGGAGGGTGTTAGTGTAGATTATTATTTATCCTTTTATTAATTTATTAGGATAATTCTTACACTTGTGTTAGCCCTACACTTGTTGGGTTAGCTTGTTTAGGTGTACTAGTTGTGTGGAGTTAGCTTACTAGTTGTGTTGAGTTAGCTTCAGAGTTATGTGGAGTTAGCTTACTAGTCTTTTTGGAGTTAACTTAACTACTAGTATCGAGTTAGTGGGAGTTCATCACCACGATTTAGGTAGTATTTGCACTTCCCTCCTATATGTACATCTTTCTTATTGAGTAATTCAAGTCATTGTATTGTAATGTATTGAGCATTATGGATTATGATGTATTTCCATATATGGTATTTTAACTCTTCTCGCTTTACAAATCTAATGTGGTGTAATATTATCATCTAAGATCATGACTTGGAACAATCTTCTTATCGTTCCTTTCATGATTGACGATGTGAACTTAACAAAAACATAGTGGGTCAAAGCAACTAAAATGGTAGTTTATCTACTAAACTAGATTTCCCACTATATCTCTTCATGGAGTAACACCACATGAAGCATGGTTAGGTGAAATCCATTGATTGCACACCTTATTGTTTTGGGATGTAAATCTAATAAGCACATTCCTAAGAAAATTAGAACTAAACTTGATATGGAATCAAAAATATATATCTTCTTAGGATATAGTGATGATGCACTTGGTTATAAACTAATGGATCCAAAAAATATAAGGGTCTACACTAGCATGGATGTTGATTTATCAACTAATGCTCATTCCATACACTCACATAATGATCATATCAAACCTATTGTGAAAACAAAAGATGGTAGTCACTATGAAGAGGATGGTGATGATGGAGAAATTGGTGAAGAACCACCACCCACAGGAACCACTCAACATATGCCTAAGTAGTATACGAGTATGATACGAGGTGAAAAATTGGATGGTGCCAAGGATGCAATATGGTTCGAAATGGGATCAATTTGACCTTAATGAGTAGAATTGTTGAATCTAATGAATTGTCCATAGTTTTGAAGCCATAGATCCTAGACATTGGAAAGATATTATGGATGCAAAATACAACTCACTCATGAAGAATAGCACATGGTAGCTTACAAATATTCCACTAGGAAGAAGCCGATTAGATGCAGATGGAAATTTGAAGCAAATTACAAATCAGATGGAATAATTCATAAAAAACAAGGCTAGGTTGGTAGTTAAGGGATATGCTTAGAAATAAGGCATTGATTATGAAGATGATATTTCTCACATAGCTAAGATATAAACTTTTAGGATAATGTTTTCTCTAGTTGTGAAATTTGGTTGGAAAATTCACCAAATGGATGTGAAAAGTGCCTTTATTAATGGGTACTCATAGGAAGAAATTTACATGAATCAACCACTTGAGAAGGTTTTGTCATACCGGGTAAAGAGGAAAAGGTATGTAAAATTATAAAATCATTATATAATCTCAAACAAGATCCTAGGGTATGGTACGTCAAAATATATGAACATATCATACACCATCGATTCAACAAGATTCCATACAATCATAATCTCTATCTCAAAAACCAAGGGGAGATAGCAATTGTTACAATATATGTCGATGATCTAGTTATCACTAGAGGTTCGGTGAGGATGATTGAATCAACAATGAAAGATCTAACTGATCATTCGACATGAACATATTGGAGAAATAATTTTTCACAAGGGAAAATTAGGGTTTTCACCAATGCTTTAGGACTAGGTCCCTTTGCTTAGGAATGGGGAAGCTCCATTTATTGAAAATAAGAAATATATACACTAATCTAACCATTGTGGGTGGACTTTTGACCGGGGATCACATAGGAATACTCCACTAAACCCATGTGAAAAAAGGAGGTGGAGGAAAGGTGTATGTATGGAGAGAGGGGAGAAAGTGAGAAGGGGTTTTACTCAATAAATAACAAGCTAAGTTTATTGACATAAAACCAGAATATTTCCAAGTTATCAATGAGAAGACACCATGTCAAGGAACAAGGAACAAAACACAAGTAAATCAAAGTTTATTTGCATAATATTACACAAGTAACCATGATCATGGAGTAAATTTGAGATGCAAAGGAAAACATAAGACAAGAATATACAATAATTGTAGTTTCCTAGTTGTAGTAAGACAATGGAAGGTATCAACCAAGAAAATCTAACCCTTTGGAATGGAGAAGCCATTCCAATTTATAGCTTTACAATGTCTCTTCATCTACCCCTCACATGACCCTTCATATTCCCACCACTTGTGACCTTTCATATTCCTCTAGGAATGAAAAATAATCCCCTTTCTTATTAATGAAAAGGGAAAATTTAAAATGAAGTATTAGAACGGTCACTTAAGTGAATAAGATGAAAAATCCAAACATTACATTTCCCAATGGAGAAATATAACATAGAGAGAGAGAAAAGAAGAGAGATGACCATGTTGAGGAAGAAGAAGCCCCAAATAAATAATATCTAGTTCCCACGATACCCCTGTGGAAATTCTCTAGGAATTAATTCATTGCCGTTGAACTCCTTGTTGAATATGCTTACAAAGGCAACTTTCTTAGACTATAGAATGTGCACTTATTCCAAAACAATAAACCAGGTCTTTGGAATGCCACTAAGTGTTCTAAATAGTGTGAACCAAATGTTGTGATATCTTGTGGTATTAGAGACAGAACCTCTAATTTCCACAAGAGATTCTAAGGTATCCTCATTAAAGGATAAGAGATCTCTGACATCTTTCTCGATCCAGTTCTTGAAAGGAATTCAATATTTTTTCCAAATATGAATTTTCATTGAGTGAGGATGATCCAATATCTTGCAATATTTTGATAAAATTCTCTAATATTTATGATGCATGCTACTTTATGGACTCAATCTCTAAAATGGAATCACCCATTAAATCACACCTAACACTCATCATGTGTGACCACACAGGAGCCAAATTCTCAGAGATGGATGTAAATACATTTTGGTTCACCAAGGAATAGGAGTTAAGAAAAATCATCTTAGGTACCATTGGGAGAATGCTTGCCTAAAGGGATTTTTCTTTCTCAATCTCCCCCTCAGTCACTTTGATAATTGAAATAGTGGCTGAAACAACGTTGAGCAAAGAGAGAACCTCAAAAAACAAAACCTTTCCTTTTTCAATGATCTTCTCCACCCATATTTCATTAGCTCTTCCTTGCATGGTGTACCCTTATGCTCTCTTGATCATATGGGATCAAAACAAATGATATGCGATATTTCTTCCGTAAGAGGGAGAGATGATGTATTTGGATATAGGAATGATTGCACATAAGCGATCAAGGTTCGACATGATCCTTAAGTTGTTTGATAGTCTTCTTATTTTTTTCATTTCTCACAAGTAATCAGGATTCATAATCTTTGAACAAATGCACATCTCCCTTGTGTGTAGCCTACCCTAAGGAAATTTTTTTCAACATGGTCAATTAGGTGTCATCTCTTCCATAGGTTTATTCACTTTAGGATGTGCAACTTCCACATACTAAGATCTAGAAGCCTCAGTGAAGAAATGAGAAGTTGCTTGAGCTTTCTTGGTCCGCTTGGTTTTGATGTACTTTGAGATGGCCTCAAAGTTAGGTGTTGTTGTTTGTTGCACCGTTCTTGATTCTCCTCCAAGAAACTCATGTACCCATGGAAAAGGCTCAAAAGGTGTTGAAATGAAATTAGGCATCTTAAGTGCTTGATATGGAACCACAACATGATCAAGATGAAATGAATCCTTGCCTCCGGGGAGACACTTGGATTCCTAGGATGATTAGGAGATTGAGATGGGTCAATCTCTCTTGGTTCAAGTTGCTCCAAAGGAATTTATCTAGACCTTTTATTTCTTGTGAATCTCCACAAGGGGGAAACATCGGTGCACTCCACTTCTACAATTTTTCTCTTGGATGATATTTCTGAATAAGAGGACCCAATGGCCCCATTAGGTACTCTATGAGAAGAAGTGAGGGAAACTTTCTTGGAAGAAGCTAATGTTTCTCCACTCTCAATGATAAAATTCCTCTATTTGAACCATTATTTTTACCTCTTGATTATTGCATGGTCCTCTCCTTGATGTCACTAGACTCCCAAATATTCCATGGAGTGGGAGGAAGAGGAGATGACCACATTGCTTGATACTCAGGTCAAATAGGTTAGATCCATCATCCTCCCTAAAAAAATTCAAGTTTGAAATATCTCATCCGATTCACACCATCCTCATTTAGTCCCATATTTTGACCTTAAAAGCATCCTCATAATTGGCCCAATAGTCCTCAATTTGTGAAATGTGAGTCAATCTTGATAAGAGGAAGGACTCATGATCCTTCATGGGGTCGTAGTTGCACCTAACCAAAAAATAATACCAATTTAAGGTTGTGAGGGAAGATTCAATGTTTGTAAAATCAATCACACTCTTGTATTAATATAATCCTAATGAAATAAGGAACGAAACACCCTTCCTCTTTGCATTCTTGCACTTGGTGTGAACATAGGAAAATTACCGACACAACTCAATCATGATGATCTTGTCACTCAAATATTTTGGTAATTGGAGAGGGGTGAGGTCAAAACCTCTAACCCGAGATAAGTGAAGATGGGAAATTGAATGAAGTGACTTTCATACTTCTCAATCAACTCAATTTTCTGTGATGATATTCTCTACTCAGGATTTCCCTCAAGGAGCCTTATGAAAAACATGGTGAATGCATCGTTCACCCTTGAGAAATGAGAGCTAATCTCCTGAATGTGAGCTGAGGATACTTCTTGAATGTGAGAGACTTATGTGGCACATTTGGGGCAGTAAAGAGACCTTAGAATGGTCTTGTATATGTGAGATCATACACAGATATGAGGTCATTGAAAACTTCTTGGAGGTAGGAAACTACACTAACTGCCTATGAATGTTGTTACTTATGATTTTCTCCCAGTCAATCATCGATTATGTTTTGTAACCAATAGAATGAATTGGGCCATCCAATCATGGAAGTAATTCATGATTTCTTCTATCGTTTCCCTATTTATTAGGACCTTTGTATTACCGTAGGCCTCATGAAATTCACTCGAGACAATGATTTAGGCATCCGAGAGGGTTTTTACTTTTAGAGCCATGAACCCACTATCACTCCCTAAAATTATGAATTTTTTCATCACCATTCCGAGAGGAAAATTATTGAGTGATGATAACCATATTATTGTAAGTGGGAATTTTTAAGCATTGTTAAATTCCCTTTGGAGTGAGAACTGCTAGAATTGAGTTTTCATTAGCGATATCCATTCTTAAGTCGGGGTCATAGTGTTGGGCACAAGATAGAACTAGCTTCATGATTTGAACTAACAATGGATGACCACTTGCCCAAAATAGACCACTTGAGAAAATATTCTCCTCTACAGGTTCTCAAGGTTCATTCAACATTCTTTCTTTGAGGTTTTCCAGATCCATGTGAGAGACATCACTATCTCCTACATTGGGGTATTCAGTGAATAGTGTGGAAATTGGCTCAAATCATGTGAAGTTTATCTTCATGGTGACTAGAGATGGTGACACGGGAGGGAGATGGAGGAGTGTGAAAGTTTTGAGCACTATTTGAGAACTTACTAAATTTAGTAAGTCACAATTGGATGTTTAGTTTTAGCAATTTTCACAATTGTCACCTTTTGCCTATTTTGGATTTGAGAGAGAGAACAATGTTTCTAAAACCACCTTGGTTTCATAGAAATACTATTTCTAGAATGTCATCATGGTAGTGACTTACTATATTTATAAATGTGCCTTTCAGGTTTTGGATTGGGATGAAATCAGTTTCAAATTTTTCTATTTTTCACCTAGATGTTTTGCTTCATTTTCAATTCTTTGAGTTTGTGTAGATTTGAAAAGGCAAGTTTTTTTGGCTGAAAATTTCAGATGGATGTATAAAATATATCAGAGAATCAATGGAAACAATTTTATACTCTTCTTAAAGGTGTTTTGGAGAGGAAGAAGTTGTCAAAGTTTCATGACAATCGCGCATGTGGCTTGGAAGATATGAGAAAAAGAGATTTTAGAGCATGGAGGGTGTTTAATTTTTTTGTAAACATAACAACATACCAACATGAATTTAGGAGAGTAAATAATATGAATAAGCTTTAAAATTTTTTAAGTGTTGTATTTGAATGGCTTTCACCCTTTCAAACTTGATTTCCCTCTCATTTGCACATTTTAACCCATGTTAAACCCAATCAAGATAACCCAGGTATGGTGGAGGTTGGAGGCATGGTTATACCCTATAAAATAGGGTTAAAAAGGACATCACCCTCAAAAATGCACCATGAGTGACTGATTCACGAGGATGGCGCCAAGATCTCGTGAGTTGAAAATAACTTCATAGCACTCTAGGTTGTGGTTTTAAGTGCCAAAAATGAGCTAAGTATAAGGGAATTTTTTTTGTGTCCCCCATGTCCCCTTGGGTGTTGGAAATTTTTAAATGGGGACATCATACCTCAAAATGGCTGCCAAGGGGTGCTTGTGTCATGAAAAGTGGTCAAGAGTGAGTTTTGGTGAGTTTATGGCATGTTCCTAGCACTTTATGTTGTCACTTAAGTGACGAAACCAACTCCTCCATAAGGAGAACACATTTTAGTGTCTCCCATGTCCCCTTGCACATTAGGAAAAAGGGACATCATGCCTCTAAATCCCCGCCCAAGGTTCTTGGAATCTTTGGTGTCATCAATTTCAACATGAAAATAGTATGAGTTAAATTTCGGGCCCGGGAGTAAGACATGGAGTCAAGAGGGACAAAATTATATTATTTTTACTAAAAATAACCCACCAAATCCATTCCCACAAATTTCAAGACTTGATTCATCTTTAAATATTCCCTTTTAGTCCATTTTCCACTTTAGCCCTTGTGCATGCGCCAATAAGCTGATTGCCACCGGAGTCCAAAAAGAGTATGAAACAATCTAACATATGAAACATGAGGAGTGTCTAATGTAATCAAATTTGACATTTATTTAGGTTCCTAAATCTTCCCTATGTTTTTGAAACCCTTCAGAAAGTTCCACCTTATAAAAAGACCCCTGTGTTGCACCTTTGGTGGATAGTTTTCCGCATTTCATAATCCTAGAATTATTCCTTGATTATTACACCATGAAGTAGGATTTGTAATATTTCCAATTCCTAGGATATGAGCTCCCAAAAATTCACAAGGTTACTAGCTTCTTTGGAACATGCATTTCCTTGTGCCTTTCCCAAAATGACTTGGTTTTGCTCAACTTGTTCCTGACCTCAATTATCTCCATGAAATATCACTAAACTGCCTTGGAAAACTTAATTTATCTCCCATACAACTCCCAAATGATTTTAATTTTCCCTGTAAGCTTCTAGAGGATGTTCACCAATGAGAAAAAGACCAAAAATAGCCCCTTTGAAGCCTTTAGGAGCATTGTTCTTTCATATATCTCAATAGCTTCAAGAACCAAGATAGGTAAACTTATTTACACATGAAACACACTTGAAAATCATGTTATCACATTCCTCTCGACCATAATGAGGGTGACATAGTTGAAATTCTGGCCAAAGGAAAGGTTGACATTGACCGAGAAATATAATTTCAATCGTGGGTTTGGTTTTCATGACCAAAATTTTAAATTTTGCATGATAGACATTTAGCATGACAATGGACCGATCACAAGATTCTACATTATTCAGATTAGACTTGAAGTTTTGAAATGAGAGAATCATATATTTGTATCATAATTGAATCACACCAAGACAACACTCAAGAAATTTCATATGATGAATAACAAACTAATGACTACACCTATGGAGACAAGATTTCAATTGTCTCGAATAGATCCATCTCCGTAAGTAAATGTAACTATCTATCAATAATTGATTGGGAGTCTCATGTATTTGACATATACTAGGACAAATATTAGCTATATAGTCAACTATATTTATCGATTCATGCAAGAACCGGGGTTTGTCATTGGAAAGTAACAAAGTAGATACTTAGGTACATCAATGGAACTATAGATTACGACCTAAAATACAAGAATACCGATAAATTATTTGTGACATGATATTCAAATTTAGATCACACAGGGGAACATAGATGACATGAAATCCACTTTAGGATTTTTATTCTTTTGGGATATAGAATGGTATCATGGGGGATTAAGAAGAAGACTTATGCTTCAAGGTACTCCATAAAATGAGAATATCATGTAGAACGTAGAGCTATCTCGTGAATCAACATGACTCGACATATACTTGAAGGATTCAAAATACCACATATACATCCAAATATCCTACATGTTGATAATGAAGGATTAGTGAAACTTATTCAAAATATAGTTTTTCATAAGCGAACCAAACATATTGAGGTGAAAATACATTTCATTTGTGAACATGTTCGAACAAAAACATACAAATTCAATATTTTCTAATGAGAACATTAACATGCAGATATCTTCATAAAGTCTATAACACATCCCAAATTTGAGGCAAGTCATAGTTTTACTCTCCTATTAACTTTAGAGCATGTTTAATTAAAGGGGTAATGTTAGATTCAACTAGGCTTAATTCACCACTATGAGTGGATACTAAATTATAATTTTTAATTAATTTAGTTTAGTTACCTTTTTAGTTGTCTTGTGATAATAATTTATCCCTATACTTTTAGGGGTAATTCTTGTTGGGATATTGTTTTTTGTAGGTATGCATGTAGAGGTTATTAGGGTAAATATGTTATTTTTGCATATCTACCACTATCTAGGAAATATTTCATTCACCTTAAGTGGATCTAATAAGGAAGTACAATTCCTATAAGAATTGTTTCCATCTAATGTGTATTGTAATATTTGAGTCTGCATATTAATAAAATTCTTAGGATTTTCCCTATTTGTGTAATATCAGAAACATATCAAGGGGTTTTAATTTTGTTTTGAAGCATGATTCACGTGTAAAATAAAATGCTAAGACGAGGTTTGAAATATGATTTTTTTGCAAATATGGTCTAAACTAGCCACTTAAGGGTAATAAAATACATTGAGAGAGTAGAATTAGTTTAATTTATGAAACAAAGTTTAAAGGTTTCTTTTTTAAAAAACTTACCCCATTATTAGCATAGAAACCAATCTATTTTAGGATTCCATTGGTTGTTCTTTGGATTTGGCTAGGTATGTTTTGGCTTATGCGTGGCTTTGTGGATTTACAAAATATTTTACAATCAATTATAATGTGTAGGGTATGGTGTGCTAGATCCACTATCTTTTATGTTTACATAACCATTGCATTAAAATGAGTTCTAGGATCCTCATAGGTGATATGGTGCCACTTATTTAAGGTCTCATACTTGAGTGCATGTAAGAGCTTGGTTATGACATAGATAATTCTACAAATATATCATGAGAAAGCAGTGCCATTGTGTGAGGTTAGATCATTTATGGAGTGGTTGTGTTTATACTCGAGGCAAAAAAATCTTTCTAAATGCAAGGTTTGCATTGTAGGAATCAACCTTTGATGTGACTTGGTTTGGTGGATCAATACAAATCGAGTTAATGGATGTGATTCAATATGATCCAAAAATTATCAACTCGAGTAAAGTATATAGTTCATAAAGGAGTTGAGTCATGATATACACCAGAGGAGCTTGATAATGGTAAGGTTTAGATTATGGGATTTCTTGAATATTTATGTAGAGCGGATCCTTACTCATGGAATTTTAGGAGATGTGATCTCGGATGTATGTTGGGAGATCTTGATAGGAACAGATCCGAGATCAAATGTGTTGAGTTCTACAAGGGCTCGGTGGAAATATTAGATTTGTAAGTTAAGCTAGGCAATGGTGTGATGAAAATATGAGCTTAGGGATTTCTATAGGAGCTCAAGAACCCAAGGTAATCTAGCTAAAGGGAGATTCTACATGGGTAGATCTCTAAAATTCCTATCAAGGCCTTTTTTTGTAATACCAAAACTAGACCATGAACTTATCAAACGTCCAAACTTAGAGATGCACCTATAAAAATGAATAATATCTGAAAATTAAGTCTTTAGAGTGGGGATTTCTTGGTGATCCTCCTCCACATCCAATTAATTAATTTTTATATATTTTCAAAAACAACATATTATACCTCTCTCCTTTTATGTCTCTCTTCTTATCAAATACTTGCATTCTAATTCTAATTCTAAATGAAAAAAACTAGAAATCAACTTAAAACTTATCATTGAATTAATGAAATGAAGATTCAATGCATATAGGCATTGAGAAACTTAGTTACAATAAGTTACTGACCCTTGATCAAGTAGATATCAATCTCCATAACGAAGGATGTGATTCGAACTAACTAGTTAATTAAACTAGACAAATAATCAGATCAAACTAGAAAACTGTAAACTTGATGGTGCTAACTCAAAATATACCTAAGAGAAACATCTAGTTATAAAAACACTCTCAAAGGTGCATTATTATCCATAGAATTATCAATAAAATGCTAAATTATTATACTAAAATACTAGGTTAATCAATAGATACTTCTAACTAGAACTACCTTTTGTTATGTTCCCCACTCTTGATAATGCCTCATGAGGCATAATTTAGAGTGGATTAATATGCCAATGGTGCTTACAAAAACAAAATTTAGTAAGATTGAAAAATAAGGTGTATACATGTTCCCCAACCAAATATCATTGCATGTTACCATTGTGTGATATAAGATGGTCTAGATTTTTTTTTATAATTGTGTAGATTTATATTGAATAGTTTATCTACTTTATTCATGGAAAAAACCTCATGATTTCCCTAATACATAAAATTGTGACATACGCCCATATTTATTTGCATCACGGTTTGAGCTTGATTTTTTATATCTCTAACACTTTGTATGGTAACTCATACTTTGACATACATGTATATATAAAATATGGGAACAAATCTCATAGGAGGATGTTAGGATAGGAATAGGTAGTGTGTAGGAGATAATAAGGTGTTAATATGGAAACTAATCAACAAATCTAGTAGGCCTAGAGGTAATAAGGTATAAAACGTTGATATAGTGGTTTAGGTGAAGTTTGAATAATATGATAAATGAATACTATATTAGATCTAAGGGAACCTAAAATGATTTCAATAAGGTGTTAGAAGGGAAATAAATCAATTGATCTAATAGACCTATGACTAATAAGTCACCAAAATGCAACACTCAAAATCCTTAAGGTGATTAAGATAAATTCAAGATAGAATATAGTGATGATGGAGAAAGAACATCCTTCAATTCAAGAGATACAAAAGATAAGAGAATGACCTTATACACTAATGACTATCATGATATTAGTATGAACAAAAAAACATGGAGAAAATGAAGAAAATAAAAAGGAAATGATTAGAATATAGCTTGTATAACATGGGCATAATATGTAAAAGGGAGGGAAAATGGGTACCACCATGTGAAAACAAGTTCTTTACTATAATCAAGACATGCTAATTAGATTTTAAAGAGTAGGATTTCTTGACATCAAGGAGTGAAGGAATCATAATATTTAGATTTGGCTTAAGAAAATTAGTGGAGTATAAAGATATTCCATTTCAACTATGAGATGCAATGAAATTAAATGACGTATCCTATCTTCCCACATCATTTTACCTATTCCTCTAAACCTCACTTAAGGAGCTATGCATGAAATAAGGATTAGGTATTTGAATAAAAATCAAGGGCACTATTGGTGAAATACTTTGTTGTGTTACAAATTATGGGTTTCCACCAATGGTCACGGGGATAAGCCCCTCCTTCTTGTGTATGGAGAGGTTCCCATTATTGAATGTAAACTATCCTAATGTTATCTAAATCCTGTGGGGGTGGCCAAATAGTCCATGGATAATATAGGAACACTTCACTAAACCTGTGGCAAAGTGCTTGTACAAGGTACAAGGGAGGAATTTTCAGTGATGAGGGGTAAAGGAGAGAAATTAGGAAAGGGAGGGTTATTGTTGTGAGTAGGCACTAAAAGAGTTCACACATAATAACTAGAGTAGTTCAACATTAAATTAGAGGAAAGAAACAATGTAAGCATTTAGCAAGACTAACAAACTAGAGACACACAATTATTTAGATTCATTAATCAAGGACACTAAGTTCCTTCTTGGTTATTCAAGATTACTATGCTTGTAAAGTGCAAAAAGAGAGAGAATAGAGGAAAATATGAGAAAGGAAATGGAAGAAATGTAGCTTTTATTTCTTGTGTTGGTGATAAAAATCTCAACAACCATGTAACAATCCATAATTGATACAAAAAGTAAACTTTCAGATCCTTTGGAACGGAGAAGCCATTCCAATTTATAGCATTGTGAATTGTCTCTTCATCTACCCCCACATGAATTTTCATGTTCTTATTCCACTTGTGACTTTCCATCTTCTTAGGAAGTGAGTGAATAAGTCCCCTTTTTATAAATCAAAAGGGAATTTTACAATGAAACATTAGGAAGTCACTTAAGTGAATAAGACAAATTACAATGAAGAATTAGAAAGAGGGAGAGAAGAAAGAGGGAGTGAGAGAGAAAGGAAGAAAGGAGTTGACTAACAATTTGATGGAGAAGTATCCTCTAATGAAGAATCAAATCTTGTAGGCTCCCATGGAAGATCTTGGATGATGAACTTTGTGCCCTTGACCTCCTTGCTGAATTGAGCCACTACCACTTCTACCTTCTCTCGAATGCGGGATGCACATGATCCAATGTATCTTGAGCCAAGTATAAGGAATGCTACTACAAGCCTTATGTACTATGTTAACAAATTCTCATGGTATTTTACAAGATTGGAAATAGATCCCCTAATATTTATGATATATTCCAAAGTATTCTCATTGAATGAAGAGGGATCTCCTGCAACTATCTAGACCAGCTCTTGAAATGAAGTCAAGAGTCCTTCTGAGGATGTGTTATTGTTAAGTGAAGGTGTTTCCAACTCTTACAATTTTTGTAATCTTATCGAAATCCCAGATACATGTTCTTCACAGGCCTTAAGCTTAGAAATGGCCTCATTCAACACATCACACCTTATAATCATTGTGTGGGACAAAATGTGGGACAATTTCTCGAAATGGATGAAAACACATTATGATTCACCAAGAAGCAAGAGTCAGATAGGTCATCTCAGAGACCAATGGAAGAAGACTTTCCCAAATGGCCCTTTCTTAATAGATTTATTTCCTAGCATATCTTATCTTTAACATACTATCTAAGACATATTGGAATAGTGAGAACACCTTAGGAAGCAATGTATTCCCCTTTTCAATAATCATGTCCATCCATTTTTATTGGCTCTTCCATGCATGATGAACACCCGAGATCTCTTGATTGTCTGGGAATCAAAGATATGAATGGGAGAGACTAATTTGGTTGGAGGCAAGGATGATGAGCTTGGTTTAAGAAAGGATTGTACATATGAAGACAAATTATTAACATGCTCCTCCAATTGATTGATGGTCTTCTTGTACTCCTCATTCCGTGTAAGGATCCGAGTTGAAGACTCCTTGAACATGTGGGCATCACCTTCATGTGTAACTTGACCCAAAGAGACCTTCATCATTGCATAATCATCAGGTTTCATTTATCCCATGGGATTATTTACCTTCAGATGTGCCACCTCCACATATTGAGCTTTGGAAGCCTTAGTGTAGAAATGGGAAGTTTCTTGTGCTCTCTTTCCCTTCTTATTCTTTATGTACTTCAAGATGGCCTCAAAGTTAGGTGTCACTACTTGTTGCATTGTCTTGGATTCTTCTCCAAGTAAGTCTTTTACCCATGATAAAGGCTCAATAGGTGTGGAAATGAAACTAGGCATCTCAGGTGCTTCGTGGGAGACCAAGGCATGATTGAGATGAGCTGATTCAATTTCCTCAACAAGAACACTTGGATCCACCGGATGATTAGGAGACCAAAGAGGATAAATTTCACCTAGTTCAATTTGTTTAGGAGGATGTTCTCAAAAATTATACCTCTTATATACCTTCATAGAAGGAGATAATTCAACATTATTAGCATCTGCCTTCTTTCTCTCTCCCAAAACATCCATTGTTCTTTCTTGAAGTCACATGTTTCTTGATCATTCCATGAAATTAGGGAAAGAGAATATGATTGCACCATGCCAAACACAGGATAAAAATGAGGAGGTGAAGGTGTGTGTGAAATTTGAACTCATTCTGGATACTTACTATTTTTATTAAGTCACACCTCACCCTCAATTTCTATTTTTAGCCAACTTTCCCAATTTTCACATTTTGCACTTTTCGAGTTATGGACCTAGAGAAATGCACAAAGGTTCAAAACTTGTTTCTTATTTGTCTTAAAACTTAATATTATTAGTAAGGCCTAGATTCCAACTTACCAACAATAGAATTATGTTTTCCTAGTGTCCGATTGAGGTGAAAATCATTTCATTAGATTAGTTTTTGTTTTGTGAATTCATGCTCCAATTTTCAGTCTTTTTGATCTCCAAATTTTCCAGGATTTGAAAAGGAAAGTTTTTCTCTAAAATATTCATGGGTATGTTGTGAAAAAATCATAGAATAAATGGAAATGAAGTTGGTATCATCTTCAAGGTGTTAAGGAGTAGAATCTACAAGTAAAATTTCAGGGAAAATGGAACCAAGATGAAGGAGATATGAGCAAAAACTTGTTTTGGCAATAGAGTTTATGAAAAAATGGGAAACATAACAATAGCAAAACAGAAATAGAGGGAATAAAAATATGAAAATTGATGTTTAAAATGGCTAAGTGTTTATTCATACTCACCCCACAACACTAACCTAGCCCACTCACCCTTGACCATCCTATTTTAACTCGAGTTAACTGATAAGTGAGGGTGGGATAAATTTTTCAAATGGCTCTGAGATGTCCCCATGTCCATTACCACATTTAGTAAGGGAAAAAGGGACATCAGGATGTGAAAAATGCACCGAGGGTGAAGGATTCATGAGGAGGGGGAAACACATCAATTGAGAAGTTGAACATGACAACCTAGTGGACAAGTTTGAAGGTTTTAAGTGATGAAATATCCTCCTCCATGTGGTGGCACAATTTTATGTCCCACAAGTACCTTTAGGAAAGTGTAAAAAGGGACATAAGCCTCTTGAAAATGCGCCATGGGTCAGATCTTCATGAGAAAGGGGCCAGAGGTGAGGGTGAGTTGAAAACATTCTTCTAACACTTGAAGTGGTGACTTAAGTGATGTAACATCATCCTCCATGTGGTGGCACAATTTTATGTCCCTCATGTCCATTTGGTCAAGTGAAAAAGGGACATAATCCTCTTGAAAATGCGCCATGGGTCCAATTATCGTGACAAAGGGATCAAAACTCAATGTGATTTTATAACACTTTTATAACCCATCAAGTTACCTTTTAAGTGACGCAAGCTCATAAACCAATCCTATCACCATGGAGGCACATTATATTATCCCCCATGACCTCATTTAATTTTTTCAAAGGGAAAAAGGTACATTATAGGTTTCCAAGTGCTCCTTACCACTTTTGGAAGCCTTGCATTCACCAAACACTGCTAAAAATAGCCACCGAGAAGGTTTTCTTGCCCGAAAGCTTCCCTTAGAGTTCCATAGGAAAAAAATTATATGTTTTTAACCTAAAATGGCTGATGAGAACATTACCAAAAATTTAAGGATCCAATTATTCCTGAAAATTTAAATTTACCCCCTTTTCAATTTTGCTCAAGCTTGTGCGTCGGTGAAAGATACAACCATTAAAGTATATGATGACCACAAGGAAAAAAAAACATCAGGTGTGAAGAGTGGCTTACATATGTTAATTTATATTTTTAATAAGGTCCCAAATATTTATATAACTCCCAAAACCTTCCGTTGAATCTCAACCGGGATCGAGGATCTTCACCTGCATTTACGGGAACAAATATCAAAATCTGCACCACAGAATCTCCTAAAACATTTTTTAATGTGAAGTAGGCCTCCTTATATTTTTGATGAGTATATTTTTTCTTTCCAATTCATCCTGAGGCTCATTAATCCTTTAGAACAAGATAGCTACCTTTTCACCAATTTCATTTCCTTCGCACCATGCCACAAGTAACTCGATGTTGCACAACTTGTTCCTAAACCTGATTTTCCTTACAAAAATTTCATAAACTACCTTTTATGATTACATATCTCTACTACACACTTCCTAGATGTTTTATCATTTCCCTATACATTCACGGGGGTGCTTACCAAGTGGAAAATCCTGAAAATAGTCCTTTTAGAGCCTCTTCAAGCACTTGTCTTCAATGAATCCAAATATCTTCACAAATAAATTTGAATAACATCCCCTAAACATGAAACACACTTAAAAATCACATTATCACATTCCTCCTGGCCTTTATAATGGTAAAAAAGTTCTTGAGTTCGTCGGAGGACATGTCTACATTAAGCTGAGAAGGATTTTAATATGTGGCTTAAGGTTGTCATGTTTGAAAGTTTGAAATTGTTATGAAAAAACGTTGCATGAAAACATGCACTAAATAATATATGTGGCCTAATACTCGAGTTAACAAAACTTACCTCATCTCAAAGGAAATCAATCTTTGTAGTGAGGCCAATTGTGGAGTTTGAGTTTTTAACTAGGATAAGTGGGTGTCTTAAATGATATCATGTCTTTTTGTGATTGAATTTTGTTGATTGTAATAATTGCCTTTTTTGTTATTTTTTATTTATTTTTCATTTCATAACATGGTTCTTAAATTTTCTTTTGGCGTTTAACTTTTATACCTTTATATGGATTCAAAAATCTTATCAAATGGGTCCGAAAGATGACTTGCACTATATAGTTTACATCCAACCAATATAAGAAAAACATACAATTTGTGATTCTTAGATACTTCAAGAATTATAACTTAGATAAGAGTCTTATCTTGAAAAAAACCTCGAGTAGGCCTAATATGAAGTGTGTAATATAAGGTAGGAAATAAACACTAATTAGGTTTACACAAGTATGATGTAAAAAGTAGTGCTAAATCACTTTCACCATAAATGTGGATCAATTTACCTTTTCCCATTTTTCATTATCTGTGTGTTTTTGTGAGATATTTCCAAGCTGAAAAACAATGTCTCCTTTACACCATGGTTTGATTATATTACTATTTAATGGAGGTAAACCTATCCGTAATAAACATGTTGAGATTGAAGGCAAATGTGGTGATTTTGATGATAATATGTTGTTAGACGACCTCAAGGGGAAACATAAAGCTCGAGGTTTGGATGGGAAAGGCTATCTCAAGTAACCATTACTTTGTAGAATTTGGGTTTAGATGGGGAACATTCCAAAGGTAATATTGAGTGTCTGAGGGTTTTATGGACTCGATTTTCTCTCTACCATGGACCATATGAAGAATATGATAGAGTCGTTGGAGAAGGTGTTGAATATCTCCTACTGATTAATCATAATTTGGTTGGGGAATTATATGATTTGAACACCGATTTGAAAAGGGTTAAGGCAGATTCTATTTCTTAAGGGCAGCGTATTACTATCATTTAGGAACACTTAGCTAGTGGGGTCAAAGAGAGCATAACCATGAAGCTAGTTCTCAGCAGCTCCGATGATTAACTGGAAGCTAGTAACAAGGATGTAGATAACCATGGTGACAAGAGGACCTAGGATTGAACAAGCTCTCAAAGAAGAGGGAAAAATATCAGTCCTAATTTGTTGCCTTTTTAATGACTCAAAATTGGTGTTTTTATTTCCTTTTGATCTTGTTGGGTGTTGTTTCTATGTTTTGTGCCATGTAGATTTGGTCCTTCCTAGTCTCCTTTCTTAGGAAAAAGGTTGCTTTATATTATTTATTAAAACAAAGTTAGATCTTTTGATACTTTATGGTGAATCTAGGGTCAAGCTTGTTTGGCCCTTATAGCTTCTTTACTACTATTATGGTAATTCCTTTCTTGTACATATTTCAATTTGTATAGTTCTTGGAGCCTTTCCAAATTTTACTTATATAAAAAAGGAGTGATATAATGTTTAACATATTTTTATTTTTCATCAAAAAATAAGGATAAACATGGGTGAGAGACAAGAAGATAGGTCAGCAAGAGTTGAGCTACAAGAATCGTAATTGGCTATAAGAGACAAAATGACACTTTCAATCATTATTGTTATTTTATAAGAGGATGCCTAGACATGGTAGGGAGCTTACAATTATGTAATCATAGTAGATGGTCACTTGTGATAAGTTCCAAAGGGTACCGCCATACATACTCATAAATTTAAATCTAAAACCCATAGTAAAAGAGGCAATAGAGAAAAGAGTAATATCCAAAAGGTAAAAATGTAAGATAACGTAGGAAAATTGAGTGGTAGGTGGTAAAAGAGGAAAATAAATTAAGAATAGGATGTAAGGTGTCAATCAAGAATGGAATCAATGGAACTAATAGTCCTATAAATAATAGAGAGGGTCATTAGGTGCTAAATGGTAAATTACTCAACCATTCTAATAGTCTTGTCAAATAAAGAGGGTCGTGAGAAATAATTTGTAGTGTAAATTATTGGTTTTCACCAATAGTCATGGGGATAAGCCCATCCTTCTTGTGTATGGGGAGGATCCCATTATTAAATGTAAACTAACTAAAGTTGTGGGGTGACCATTAGGCTGGGGATCACACAAGAATACTCCACTAAACCTATGGAAAATTTCTTGTACAATGTACAAGGGAGGAATTTTCTATGAAGGGAGGTAAAGGGGAGTTGGAGAAATAAGGAGAGGAGGGTTAATGTTGTGAGCATTCTTACAAAATTCACATACATCGACCATAGTAGATACACATTTAATTAGAAGAATGTAACAATGCAAGAAATCAGTAAGACTAATAAACTAGAGATACACGGTTATGTAGATTTGTCAATCAAGGACACAAGGTTCCTTCTTGGTTATGCAATATCACTACGAGAAGAAATAAAACTTTTATTGCTTTGGATGTAGTAGTGGTAAATCTCAACAATATACAATAATCAATAATGGTAGACCCTTTGGAATGGAGAAACCATTCCAATTTATAACATTACTAATTGTCCTTTCATCTCCCCTCATGACTTCTCACTGTCCTCATCACTTGTGACCTTAAATATTGTTATCTAAATTTTCCCCTTGGAGAAAATTGGACAACAAAGTGCCTATTGTGCTCTAATACCATAGAGGCATTCATGAGACATTTTGGAACATTTCAAGTTAATTTTTGTGTTTGAAGGGTTTTACGGTACTCCAAGAAAGTTCGAGGATTATTTGCAGACTAATTTTCCATTTTTTGGGTGTTCGAGGCTCAAGGGTTGTTCAGAATAATAAAATTGCCTCTGCGGGCCCACATTCGCCAAAAATCAAGTGATAATGGAAAGATTAAAAATTTGTGCTCGAAGGTACTCCATTTAATCTCGATGGCATTCTCAATTCGAGAAAATTCAAGAAAAATTTCAAAGAGTCAGTGTGGAGGTTGAAAGGGTGCAAAAATGATCATAATGTGACTCAAGCTCAAACAGCTCACCAAGTGCTCGATGAGCTCACATTGTGCATAGGTAGAGATAGCCCACCAAATGGCCGGTTGAGCCAAAATAAATGTATAAGTGTAAAAAGTGTGAATCAAGTTCATTTTAGCGGGCTCATGGTTGAATTTGGTGAGTCGAGCCTCATTAAAGCCATTGACTCGGACCTTGAGCATTCAAGAATGAGTCATTAAGGAAATGATTCATAGGTTGAAAGAGGTTAGAAAGATCGATGAGTAAATATATGACGAAGTGAATAAGGAGCTCAAGTTGATTCGACATCTTGGAGGAACCCATAATGTTCGTCGAGAATGACGAGTTTGAAAATTAACTTAGGATGGCTCGGGATGAGTTTAAAACACCGCAAATAATTCGATTCGGGGTGCTTGGAAATGAGTTCATGACATAAGTTTAGAAGGATGGCTCACACCGAGAGTTACAATATAGGGAAAGCATTAGAATGGCTCAATCGGGAGAGGAAGTCACTTGACTCGGCGAATGAGGTGCGTTTGAGCACATAAGTTAACTCTCGGCGGTGTAACTCGGCTATGGAGAAGCTCAACTCACATGATGTCAGGGAGTTTGGAGCCTTCCATCGAGTTGTTTAGAGATGGAGTCAGCTTGATCATGGCATAAACAAGTCTATCTAAGGCATCAACATGCAAAGAAGGAAGAGAGCTTATCAAGTTCATTTTGAAACAACTCATCAAGGCATTTAGATGTTAACTCAGAAGAGGGCCGAGATAAAGGTGAGTTTGAGCTAGAAGAAATGGTGAGCTTTAGTCAAAACTCGGTGACAAGTTCATGGAGTCCATGATTGAGCTTGAATGATATTTGGGACGCTTGAGTTAGAATGTCCATGAACAAGTCAAGTTTAGCTTAACATAGGAAAATTCGTGACCAAATCATGTCACAGGCACTGGCGAGTTTCTCGTGAGGAAGAAAGGAAAAAGGTTTGGTAAGGTTGAGCCATCACATCAAACTAAAATCAGTTTGATCGGATAGGAAGCTTCAAAGGTGAGGAGTGTAACACCACGATTTTTGTAAGTTATCATGGTGATTACTTTCTTAATGTTGTAACTGCTGAAATGAGGACAAACATGTTAAGATATATTTTTGATCTTAAAGGAATGTGTTGCTAATCTGGACTCTTGTATACTGTAATTTGTTTACTTGGGACAACAGTTATTATTGCTTGTATGTTACTAATATGACAACAGATCTGTCGTATGCTTGATGAACTCTATTCGCTGATTGACAACACACCTTGAATCAATTCCATTGATCCAAGGTATGTTGTGGTCTTCTTGTAATCGCTTTGCCGATTTACTTTTTAAACCAGACTGAAGGTTGATATAAATGTTGCAGCACCTGATTTCAGGTATGAATATCTGGCACGTAGATGCCAATGAAAAAGGTTCGATTCTCGAACCATACACTGTTGTAACGCTAGGCAGCGTAAGACGACAAGGGGGTTTGGATGCAAGTGGCTCAGGTAGGTGGAACATGGGACGAAACGTCCTGCATAGTGTTGAATTTGGATGTTAGTCGGGAGGACTTGATTGGAAATTGATTAATTAAGTGTTAGGGGATTAGACCCTAATCTACCCCTAAGTTCTACCTTATACCCTAACTACTATCCTAAGTGGATTTTTAAATTCTATAAGGGTGAAAATAGATCTAAGTTCTATTAACCTATGACCTAGATTTGGACACTATTATAAATCCTAAACTAATCCTAACCTAAGGAAGGGGACGCACAGACCCATGGGGATGGAAAGGATAAGGATGGAAGGAAATTTAATGGGCAATGAATAAGGTCCTTGCGTGGATAGCGCCAAGTTTGGTGGGAACAGGGAAAAGTTAGGGGCATCTAGTTAGTCATGAGACTAAACTCTGTTTTCATGCAAAATTTGAATTTGGCAATTCGCCAACCCGAGTCGGCGGTGGCGTGAGGAAAAAGGAAAAGGCAGAGCCTTCAATGCATTTAATTTTCTTGGTCTTTGCGACCAGCCCACCTTGGAAAGAGCATAGAGGAAATTTTGTTGTTCATTGTGTTCTTTCGGGTTTTTGGAAGTTGCTCTGCATTTGGTTTTTCATGGTTCTGTCGAACTAGTTGTGTTTGATTGTTATCTGGAAGGCTCTAAGGCTATTTACGAGGAAGGTGATTGAGGAAGGTGATTGTTTGGAAGCTCTCTGTAGGCACGGTTTTCTTGAGCTTGAGGAAGATTATCAGGCATGTTAAGCCCTTCTCCTTAAACTGCTTGCTTTACTTAAACGTCTCATTAAAACAACCCTGCTCTTCTGATGAAGGGGGTTTTGGGTTTATTCGATTTTGCTGTCATGATTGAGATGATTTTGGGTAGAGTCGTTTTTCTTTGCTGTTGCGATTTGAACTTTCTGTGCATAAGTATTGAGTTGGAATTACAGCCCATGCTGTGTTGATTTGTTCGACAATATTGGGGATTCATTCTTTATATAATGAAATTATGCTTTTGAATACTTAGCTGTGCTTTTTCTTTTGTAAAAATGGATGAATACGACTTGGGTATTCGTGAGAGATGAAGAAAGTAATTGTTCTTCTTACTGAAATTATTAATGAACTATGTTTTCTCTTGCGGTGATGGAAAGTTGATTTTATTGTGTTTTGTGGATGCGGTTTGATCTTCTGATTCGAACTGTCATCGTGAAAATGAACTTGGCTTTGTATTTCTGTGCAAACGAATGAAATACATGGGAATTAGCTTGCTGTTTGAGACTGTTTTGACTGTACCTTGCTTGTGCATCTAATACCCTATGCGGGTTTTCATTAATAAAGGTATTGATATATGAATATTATATTCTGAGTTCTGCACATCATTGTGAAATAGGAGAATGTGGTTTTGGATTTAAATGCTTGATCGAGAAGGAACTCGAACTGGGTATTCTTTGCATATGGTATATTGAATGAAATTGTGCATGTTGTGCGAGTTGGTTTTGTCATCGTTTCTTTTCTGAAATTAATAAGGAAACAAGTTCTTCTTCTTCTGCTGTTTTAAATTCTGAAGAAATGGTAATTGGGGATTTATTGAACATTATAGGTTCAACTTGATGGAAGTGACAGTGGCATTTAGATTGTTTTCTGAGTGCTATGTTTGTTTTTTTGTACAAACGAAAGGATGAAATGATTCGTGTGATCTCTGATTTTGCACTATCATTCAAATACGAACTTGACCTGAGTGATTCTTGTTGTGTTTGAAGAAAATGGGTGTTTTCTTATTGAAGTAATTACAGGAATGAATTTTTCTCTTCTTGCTGTTTGAATTCTAGAAATATCATCAATAGAGCTTTACTGTACAATACGGGTTGGATTTGCTGTAGGTAACAACAAAGTGTAAATTGTTATTTATGAACTGTGTGCGTTCATGGATATAGAAAGTCGTGTGAATATTTGATTAAGTGACTGTATAACTGTTCATTTGGTTATAATACAGTGAAAGAAGTATGAATTCTTCTAGTACAGTAAGAACATAGTATGCATTCTTTACATTGTTTGTTCTATGATGGATACAATGTTTTACCAACTTGCTTTTGGTATTCGTATGAGTCTGATTTAAAGGAAGTATTGGTAGGGATGATAAATTCTTCCTTGTTTTTATTAAAAGTAGAATAGGAATGGAATTATTCCTTGTTGTTGGAAAGTGAATTCTGAATGGATTTCGTAAGTTTCACTCTGAACTGTTATCTTGATTGGTGTCTCGTTTGGATTAAATTTTCAATACAGTCATGAGGAAAGAAATAGGGGTGTGGATGGATAACTTGGAATAATGATCATTTCTTCTCTCATACAGTTGGAAATCTGTAATCGTTAAGGAACAAATTTTGTATTGCTTGGGATTAAGCATCTATATTTTATTGTTGTTTACTTTTCTCATCTGTATTTGATTGCTTGAAATCAAATGAGTTGCATGAACTGAAAGGAAAGTAACTTGATTTATATTTTCAGTCAATTTATCCTTTGAAATTATAACTAATGTAAGGGAATGGAATTGATAGCATTTAATGTTATAACAGCAGTATGCATACGTGGGTTCCTAGTTTTTACAGATGTTGTAATCTAGAATTGATGAAGGAAATTACTTTTGTAATGATTATTTAGGAAAGAGGACAACAATCCTTTGACTGATTGGGATGGTATTTAGATGATTCAGTTGTCATGTTGTTCATTCTTTTTGATACTTAATTCTTGATTGATGTTCATATTAACGTTTCATAAAAGCAGGGTTCTTTTATTGAGACAGTTAATTAAAAGCACCTCATTTTAATGACAAGTGCTTAATATGCTCAGTTCAATGAACTGACCCGTGCAAGTAATTTTGCAGATGGAACTTGAGTAAAACGAAGACATGGTTGTTTTCTGATACTTCTTTTGATTGTCTGAAGATGGATTGTATTTGATAGTTATTATTCCTCTACGAGGAATTGAGAAAAGAAGAAACTACATTCTTCTATCTTATGAGTTGTAATGTTGTTTAATATAAACAAAGTCCAGTAATTTGGACTGGAAAATGTATAAATTATAAAATGGATGGATGAATACAAATACAAGTGTGATATTTTAATGACTGTATCAGTTTGATATTGTTGATTAATTTGGGAATATAACATTATTTCTTGATTTGGAATTATTCAATTGTCATGAATGAATTTAAGAGGAACTGATATCTATTCTTACCTAAATGCAACTTTTACGTTGAAATGTGTAATTAGTTCATACTTGGGTTAAGATGAATTTTTAATTGACATTAAAAAGGATTTAGGGAGAACATGATCTCTTAATTGAATGGTATTCGGGATTAGCTTGAAAGCTAAGGAATATCAAATAACTTAGGAGCAGCCGAACCTCGTATTCGGACTCCGTTAATAGACTTGAATGTTAAATTCAGAAAGCAAGGATATGGGAAAAATATATCCAGGGCTAACAGACCTTAACTATGTAAGGTTAAGGAGAATAATTGAATATATTCATTGAGAATTGGACCTCGTTTAAATGACGTCTAATAAGCTGGAATTCTGAATTTGTTTACAGTTGTGGAAAACTTGGTTAAGTTTAATAGGTTAAACTTATTAAGTCTATCGGTAATGGGCTGCTTAATCCAATGATTAAGAAAAGAACCAAGTAGAGAAAATGCAACCCTTCGGTATGAAGGAGAAGATGCATAGTAAGCTAGAAGACGGATTTAGTCTCTCTTAGCTACATACAACTGTAACAAGAACGAGGATAAAGGATCAACATGGTTGCTGAAAGTTGATCTTAAATATTAAGATCATAACCAAATCACTTGAGCTGGATGTGTACTCTCGATGAGAGGATTCCGTAGGACATTGACATACGCCAGCTACAACACGGTGTCTTCATGAAGGCGGGGTCTTCATGACGACACAATGTTATAGCTGACATATTACAATGCCCTCCCGAATTAAATCATCAAGATTACATAAGCTGAATATTAAGTTCTTGGCTGGGGATAGGAGTGTGATCATGTATACGGAGTGACTCCGGAGGACTAAAGATAACTAGACACACGGAGTTGTCTAGGGACGACACCGTATGTCTGCGTATCTTTAGTTACCATGAGTAACTTCCTATACTCGTTCATATTGCTAGTTGGAGTTAGAGTTTGACCCTAAATTGGAAGGACTGGTAGGGACCAGGAAAGACCATTCTAGATAACAGATGAAGTGAGGTGAAGGACGTATTCCATTGGTGTGTATCACATCCAGGAATATGATCATGCAAAGCATGTGAAAATCTTTGGCCAAAGTATCGCAAGTGCTGGTTGCGTTGTCCTAATCACCTAATTTAAGATGCAGGATGTCAGATGAATATCAGTAATCAGATATTCAGATAGGCTTCTTAAATGGATCACTTCGATAACTGGAAATGGTAAGAGAACCTTGTATATATATTATACTATGCATGAATGAACATGAAGGATCGGTAAGTTGTCGAGTCATGAAATGAGAGATCGTTGAAACTCCGAGCCATAAAAAATGGGAGATCGGTAGTTCTTGAGTCATTTATAGCAGCATATGGAAAGCTGTTATATGATTGAATGACATTTGAATGTGTGTTCCATATTATAAATATGTGAGCAGAGAACATTAGTTTTAAAGGGAAATTGTGTGATCAAACTACATTATTTGGATAGAGAACAATTATTAAAACTTGAATGTGTGTTTGAATTATATAATTCATAATAGGGAGCGTTATATATATTAATTTTTTTCCCCTTATTCTAGTATCTTAAAATGGGGATGTTACAAGGAGCTCATGATGCATCTCGGAAATTGGATGATGAGCCTAAGTAGAATTCAGCGAGTGGGCTCACTCGAGATCAAGCTAAGCCGAGTTGTGGGAATGTAGGGATTAAGGGCCAACCCACCAAGTTGGTATCTTTGGTAAGATGGTGTTGAAAGTTTGGGATTCCCATTTTATACTTACGTGGTGTGAAATCCATGTCGTGCATTATAAAACAACGATCGTGATCCAAAACAAGAACAACCAACTCGGGAGGTCATTGGTTTAGTGTTCGGATCAAGCGATGAGCTAGAAGGGAATTCACCGAGTTATCCACCAAGTTAATAGGACGATTGATAGGGACAACAAGGCGTCATGGATTGATTGTTTTAACACCAATCACAAAGTTTGGAGCCCGTGTTTAGTGAAAGTTGACCAATGTAAATGTGAAGGTGGGTAGGAGAGATGATGCGTGGAGGATTTGTGTGCCAAGTTGTTAGATGCCAAGTTTGAGGGAATGAAAATGGTTAGATCGGTCAACACACCTCGGGATGGTTGTCGGCCAAGGTGCTCGGCTATTAAACATGGAGGGAGGACTTTGAGGATTGCGTTTAGAGTGTTCACCATGTGTGATGACTAGGTAACTCACCAAATCAAGAGGACACATTGATGGAGGTAGGGGTGAATCAAATCATGTCACTAGGTGAGTCGAGTGACCAATGAGTGGGCACGTCACGAGGTGACATTGAGTCGTAGGTGGAGGTAAATGAAGGTCATTCCATGTTAATTTCAAGGAGTCTATCGGGAATATCAAAGCGGCTAAGTCAAATGCAAAGTGGCTAACCAATGGATCGACGAAGGAGTAAAGAAAAGACTATCACTCTCGATCAATGTAAGGAACTGCCAATCACCGAGCTGGTTGGTGAGTTGGTATGCCAATATAGCCTTAAAGACCTCTTTCAAGCACAAACCAAACCTTAGGAGGGGCCCCACCAAAGGAAAATGATATTTTAAAAATATTATTTTTATTTAAATGGAGGATAAATCCAAAATTTTGAGTTTATGAGGGCATAGTGGTGGAATTTTCTTCTTATGTGCAATTAATGATGTAATCAATTATGGAGACCAAGTGCCCATAATTTAGGGTTCCTCCTCTCTTATTTCATTAGTGGATTTTCTATAAATGTAAAGGAGGAATTCATTCCAAGGGGTTAGACGGTTGGACATTTTCCAGATTCCTCTCCCTTTTCACAAGTTAGTCTATTGTGGATTGTGGGAACTTTCAAGATTCTTTTCTAAGATTGTAATGGAAAATATTGCCTCTTCCTAATGTAATGATGCATTGTGCATGTGATTGAAGTAATAAAATTGTGTTATGTGACTAATTATTGGTCCTTTCATTATTCTAGCTACTTCATTGTGCCTTTCTCATTCTTGTAGGTATATTGTGCAACTTCAAGTTTCCATTGCAGATTTTGGGAGTTTTGTGCTTATCTAGGAGTGAAGCTTTGTATGCGGTTGAGTTATGGTGCTTGTTCATCCTTCTTAGTTTCATCCTTCTTCACTAGAAAACCAAATTTTTTTCTAGCAACACCCTTTCTTGGTGCATCACCACTTCTAGTATAGGTTTTACTTCTTGCAAATCTCTCTCCCTAAATCCCATGAAAATATCAGTATAAGTCTAGTTAGTTGTTTTATTGCATTATAAGTAGTGACATGTTTAGTTTAGGAAAAGGAAGCCAACCTTCTCCAGAGGTTCATCTCAAGCCCAAGTTCTATAGCTTGTGAGGTGATCTCATGTTACCCAATCACACCAAATTCCCTATTCATCACTTGGCCATTCGGAGGGTGTAGTGATTTGGTGATAACAATTTTTGCATGATGGGACTAGAGTTGGTACTTCTCTTCACACTTGCACAATCAAAGTACCTAGTGACTCCATATCTCTAGATTTTGAATCTCAGTGTGTTAACATATGCGAAGAATTCAGACAAGAGCTTCTACAAGACAAGAAGGAAATTACCAACATATCGAGTTATCTTTGTCTCCTCCAAGGAGAAGGAGAAGAGGAACTTCAACATCACCAGCTGTAGCATCACCTCGTAGGGGTCATTTAAATCCTCCTTATGGAAGGTTTCCTCCACCAAGGAACAATCAACATTTTGTAACTATGGTAGCCCCTGCAAGTCATCAAGCTTTTCCTCCTTTCAAATGTATACAGTCTTCTTTAATTGGCCCAACATGATCCCATGCTTGTCTGCGCGACACTCAAAAGGTTTCCCTTATACATAGGGGAAACTCATATTACTCCAGTGGAACATATTATTGATGTGGCCAACATTTGCAAGATATATAATATCACACAAGACAATGTTATGGTCAGACTCCTTACCACTTCCTTTAAGGGAAAATCACTTGATGTAGTTTTGTGGGTTAGAAGCTAACACTATAACCACTTGGGATGAACCGGGAGAAAAATATGCAAAAGCAGTTCAAAGACAAGAGTGATCACTTGTCACTCATGGAACAACCCACTACTATAAATAGAGTTCTTAGGAATACATGAGTGATTTCAACTTCCGATTCTAAAAGACTTGGAATAGAATTCGGAACTCATAAAGTATTCTTCCGATAATGCATTCTTGTATTATTTATGAGCCTTGAATAATGATGTAGCAGTTATTATCCACTCCATGAGAGGGCTACATTGCCTGATGCCTACAAATTTTCCATAAGAGCGGAGAATTTTTTGATTCAAAGTGCTAGGAAGATAACTCTAAGATCTATGTCGATGTTCTTGTATCTAGATCTTCCAAATAACCAACCTACTATTTCTCATCATCCAATAACCTCTAAGTATCCGGCTCGATCTGCACCCGCCCCTTAAAAGCGATCTAGTTGAGGTCAAGTCACTCACGCAAACCTTAGGGAACAAACTTGTTGCCTTGAAGAGGTAACAATATCAATATAATCATCCTTACCAACATCAGAATCAACAATATTAAGCTAAGCTGCCTACCTTTTCTAGGAAATAATTAGTCACAAAATCAAGCTGCAAATGTCAAGCCTATGAACTTTAGGAATCCTTTTAATGCTAGCTCTTCTAGAGCCCTTGTACATGTCCAGAATAATCTAGTTCAAGACTACGAATGGTGCTATCCTTGTTCACAACCTCACAATAAATCCCTAATGGAGTTTTTAGCTAGGCCCTTATGGTTCAAAGCGTATCTTCTCCACCACAATCAATGGAAAATTCATCTACGTAGGAAGCAACAGATCAACTGCAGGCACCTGAAGAAACCACTTTGTTAAATTGGAAAGCGGAAGATTTTTGTGGATTGAATGTATATTCTTCATCAGTGGTAGAAAATACTTGATCCAAAAAGAGGGCAATCGAATCCCAACCTTCTAAATATGATCAAACATCCACTTCACAACCTTGGCCACAAGTGGTGGTTTCCAAAAAATACGAGGGAAAAATGTCAACAAAAACATAGGCTAGTTAGGATTCAAATAAAAAAGGTCCTTAGGCATCAAAGTACCCAACAAGCACTTTCCAAAAGAGGATTCTAATGCCCAAATAAATGTTAGCAAAGTAGGAGCAATTCCCTTCAGTATTGTAGAATAGATGAAGAAGACCAACTTGAGTGTTACCATGTGGGATGCACTCTCAATTCCTTATCAAAGAAACCTTTTGCAAGAGGCTCGAAAAGTTTTGGTACAACTAACAAAGCATCGGGTCATGGGGGAAATATCTACTACAAGTTTGTGTCACCTGGAAGGGAAAATTACTTCCAAGAGTAATAAACTGCCACCATTATATATTTCCTTGATCATTGGTGACAATTTGGTACATAATTGCATGATCAATTCTTGTGCTAGCAACTCAGTCATGCCCAAAAAAATTATAGATGTGCTAGGCATACAATATACACCAATTTTAGAGGAGTTGTTTAGTTAGATGGTACCGTAGTTCAGACCATTGGAATCATTAAAGGACTCTAGCTTACTATCCATGCATGTCCTAGTTTTTCATTCACACAAGATATATATGTCATCGATATTCCTCCCCTCTTTGCCATTTTCCTATCGCAAGATTTCACCGATAAGAAGGGCGGTTACCTGTCGGCTTATTGGTCACATATGATCCTCGGGACTCGATATAGAATAAAGGTGACTATAAGGGCATAACTAATTTTCCATAATCACGTGGATCCCTACATTGATAGTCATATAAATGGGAATTATACCATTCATGATCAAGAGGAAGAAGATGTTGATCACGAACCAAAAACCCTTGTGGAAGATTTCCTTGATCTTGTTTTGGATGAGGTAAGTGGGAATCATCAATATTATCCCTATGTTGAGGTATTAGTAGAAGAAGAAGCTAGTTTTTGATTTTACAAGAAACGTGAGTGGGTACGTATTGTATCCACGAAGAAGGTGCGATCATACCACAACTTGTTAAAACCCAAAACAACTCTCGAGGGACTTTGTAAACTATTTTTCGATGGCTCAAGGAGTAAGAATGGGAGCAGTGCTAGTGTGGTGCTAATTTTTCTGAAGGAGATAAGTATTTCTCATATTTTTGGCTACAATTCAGTTTGCACCAACAATGATACCAAATATGAAGCTCTTGTGCAAGGATTGATTGGCAAAAAGAAGGGAATCAAAGCCTTGACTGTTTTTTTGTTGATAGTGATTGGTTATACATAAAGTAAAAGTGCTTAGCGCATCCAAAAATGATTTTCTAAGATCGTATAAGAATTGAGTCTGGGATTTGATTGAATATTTTGAGGCTTTCAGGATCCACACAGTTCCTAGAAATCAAAATCAAGATGTTGATAAGCTTGATACATGGTTGGATCACAATACAATGTACCTGTTGATATAATGAAAGACATGTGAAAACATGTTAAAATGGTCATTTGACCTGTAGTTCACGATAATGCGAGTAGTTGGAAAGTTTTTAATAACGAAAAACAAATAATTCTTTTTTTGTAGGAAGAAGTGGAGTAAAGTTTGCGAAAAATCAAGATAAGTTGCAGGAGGCATATAGTGACCAAATTATACAATTGAAAAGTAACAAGCTACCAAAAGGCTTGGTTACTCTTGAGTCCATTTTTAATTTAGACGATCATACCAAAAGAAAAATGTATAACATGGTAGTCAAAGAGGATGATTTTGAAGAAGTTGAGGTAGAAAATGAAAAGTTCCTAAAGATTGGAAAAGTGTGTACCCTAGAGGAGAAAGAGGCTTTTGTCAAACTTTGTCAAGAATATAATGATGTTTTTGCATGGAGTTATAAAGATATGTGTGGCTTTGATCCAGATCTAACAAAACATACCATCGAACTTGATCATAATGCTAAGCCGGTCCATTAAAAATAGAGGCCAATTAATCCTAAAATTGAGCCAATGATGAGAAAGGAGCTGACCAAGCTTATCGAGGCTTGCATCATTTTTCCGATCAAGTATTCCTCTTGGGTAGCCAATCTAGTTCCCATGAGAAAGAATAACAAAGAAATCCGGTTATGCGTGGACTTGGGGACTGGTTAGGGCTTCATTGAAATACCATTATCCTCTTCACATCGATGAAGCAAATCCTTCAAATAGTGGTTGGAGTGAAAAGGTTTTCTTTGCTTGATGGATATTCAAGTTATAACTAGATTCTAGTCAAAGAGTATGATAAGTTCAAAATGGCTTTCACTACCAAGTGGGGAACGTACGCATACAATAAGATGCCATTCGGATTATCCATTACAGGAGCTAATTTCCAACGAGCTATGGATATGGCATTTAAGGGATTAATCAACGACATCATCTTGGTGTATCTTGATGATATAAATGTGTATTCCAAGCATGTAGAGGATCAAATTGCACATATAATCAAGGTTTTCAAGAGATACATGGAGTTTGGGGTTTCGATCAACTCGAAGAAATGAATTTTTGTGGTGCATGAGGAAAGTTGATGGGACATGTTGTTCTAGCGAAAGGAATTTCAATCGATCCAACCGGGATTCATTTGATTTTTTCCCTAGCTCTCCCAAGTCACAAGAAAGGTCTTCATAGTTTCTTGGGAACCATAAATTTCATGCGAAGATTCATCCCTCAGTTCTTAACCTTGGCTAAACCATTAACAACCATGTTGAAGAAAAATATGCCATTCTCATGGAAGAAGGAAGGAAAGGAGAGCTTTGAAGCCATCAAGACAACCATTTCTCAAGAACCTACGTTGGTGAATCCAAGGTTTGATAAAGATTTTATTATTTACGCTTTTATAGGTCGGAAGAGTATTTACGGGATCCACACTCAGTAGAATGATGATCGATGGAACAACCGAGTCACTTTCTTTAGCTAATCCCTAAAAGACTATGAAGTCAAATATTCATTTGTTGAAAATCAAGTTTTTGCTCCTATTCGGGCTTTGAAAAAGTTTAGGTATATGTTTTCCAACAACCAAATTCATTTGATGGTGTCTCATCTAGGTGTTAAGAATTTTCTATTGAACAAGGATATGAAAGAGAAACGTCTAGGTGGATTACTAAAGTGATGGAGTATGGCATGCACATCAAGGTTACTAAGCTAGTTAGAGGTAAAGGTTTGTGTCAACAACTTGCTGTAGATTTGGAATCAAAAGGTGATGAGGACGTGACACTTCTAAATAGTGATGAAAGAGATGATCAGGTTGAATGGTTATCAAAGATGAAGGCTTTTCTTCTCTCAGGAATATACCTAGTTGACATGGATAGAACTCAAATATGGACCTTTCATCTTTAGTCTATTCCTTATGTTCTGTTGGATAATGTTCTCTTTCGAGGGATTTTAATAGTGTTCTTCTTCGATGCATAGGTCCAGAACAAGTAAATACAATTTTGGAAGAATTTCACAATGGTCTATTGGGAGGGCATTACTTTGCATGAGCAACTGCTACAAAAATCATGAGGGTCAGCTACTATTGGCGGATTTGTTCAAAGATGCCTATCTTTGGGTAAAGAAATGCAAAGAATGCACCTTTTTCACTGGAAAGCAAGAAGTTGCGGCCCTTCCACTCCATCCAATTCAAGTTGATCAACCCTTTGTTAATGGGGGTTAGATTTCATCGGAATGATCACTCCTCCATCTAGTGATGGACATAAATGGGTCTTTACTGCAACGTACTATTTCACTCGATGGACAGAGGTGGTGGCATTGAAGGAGGGTAATGAAAAGGGAAGTTCTTGATTTCGTCAGAAGGCATAATGACAAGGTTCGGTGTACCATTTATAGTTATTTCAGACAACATAATGGATTTTCTCGATTTGAAGCTAAGTGAATGGGCTGTTAAGAATGGGGTTTACCTCAAGACTTCATCCAATTACTATCCGCAAGGAAATATATTGGTTGAGTCTAGCAACAAGAACCTCATAAGGATTATCAAATGCACAATGGAAACCAACAGGAGGACTTGGCACACACAACTTAAGACTGCTTGATGGGCAGATCAGATCACACCTAAAAGGGCCATACACAATTCTCCTTTCATGCTGGTATACGAAAGAGAAGCAAAAATTCTATTATCCTTGGAATTACCTTCTTTGGAGTTAGATCATCAACTTGAGGTTATGGAGAGTGATCCTATGACAACTAGGTTCGATGAACTCATGGAGTTAGAAGAAGTGCAAAATAAGGATATGAAGACTTTAGAGCAACATCAGGCTCAAGTTAAGAAATATTTTGACAAGAAGGCGTCCGACAAGCATTTTTAAGAGGGAGATTTAGTTCTCAAATGGGATCTTGTGAGGCCAAACTGGCATGAACACCGAGTTTGACGCTCTTTGGAGTGGGCCATACATTATCACAAGTTACAAAGAGGTGAATTCATTTCGTCTATCTAGGCTCAATGGAGAAGAATTGCCCATTCATGTGAATGTGATACATCTCAAAGATTGCTTTTGAGAGATTTCCACCCCTTTATAATTTAGTTAGGTGTTTTCTAAGCGCTTTACACATTGTTTGTTGTTTTGTGTTCCGTCGTTCTTTGTTTTGCTTTCCTCGTTGTTGTTTGTGTTGTGTTTTGTCATTGCACTTGCAAAGTGTATCAAAAGTGGAAGTTTTCGAGGAGAGGTAAAAATGTTCAAGTTTTCATAAAATTCCATGATGTTCCAAACTTAGCAATGCTCAAGGATATTTCATGATCTATCTGTTGGTTGGATATTTTGTCATACCAAAATATGAGGTTCAACCATAGTACATGGGATTAAATTCCTCCTCAAAGACAGGTGAGGTTGCTTGTTTATTACTAATCTAAAACACAACAAAAATAATATGTACAATATTCACACTAATCTAACCATTGGGGTTGGGATAGAATCCCAAAATCCATATCCATAATAGGTGAAGATATTTCTCTTTCAAAATGAAATGGATCGGAAAGGAAATTACTATTATGGAAGAAACACAATGGAAAGGAAATGAGAGGAACACATTTTCTTTTGAGTAAACATCAGAGCATGAAATAATCATACGAGCTTTAGATAACAAATGTAATGTTTGAAATGATTAGAATAATAAAGATGCTAAACAAAGAATAGCTTAAGATTATGAACATAAGAACCATATCTTAAGAAAGATACATCTCACAACACAAAGTTTGCAAAATAGCATCAGTTCCTATTCTTTAAATGATTAAAAGAAAACACAAAGTCTTTCTTCTTCATAATAGATCTCAATATTCCAAAAATATCAACCCTTTGGAATGCATAAGCGTCCCTTATTTATAATAAAAGGAGTTGAGAGAAAATAGGATAAATCCTAGAAAATAGTATTTTTAATGAGAGTCCTAATTTGCTTGAACTCTCACATAGGAGACCAAGTCAAAATTTTCCTCCTATGTGATGAAACAAAAATAAAAAGACATGTCAATTTCAGGATTGAAATGACATGCAACATTGTGCCTATTCTGTTTCATCATCTTTGTCTTCCTCCAACAAAGCCTGCTTGTCTCAAAATTCTTGGAACTTTCAGATTATACCCTGCATCTCATTTTCATCAGGCGCAGTGGAATGATCACTTAGAACTTCACATGTTTCCTGAGTATCGCTAGCATTTCCAAGAATCTTTTTCAGTATCTTGTTGAGTTTCCTTAGGGTTTCTAAAGAATGTTCAATTTTCACAAACTTGTCAATGATTTCGAGTCGAATGCATAAGTGGTTCATGCTTTGAATTGATTCTTGGATCTTCTTGTAAAGATCATCAACGGGAAAAATACGAGCTTTCACTCAACACCTTAGCACAGATCTTTACTAGCTCTTCTTCTATGTCATTAGTGCCATTGAACAATTGATCTCTTGATTCCCTCAATTTTCTGCAAGCTTCATTGAGAATATTTATTCTGAATCTAATGGCTTTAGTCGAGTTGAAAATGTTTTCCCCATGTGGAATGATGCCTTCTTTGACCAAGATGTGGGATGGAACCTGTTTCAACATTTGGAGAGCTTCAAAAGTTAACTCTAGGTTCCCGACCTCTGCTGAAAATTCATCATCCATTTTCTCTCCATCCTTCTTTATATCCTCTAAGGATTTGTAGACTTCCACGGTGTCCTCGATGACTTCTTTTCCTTACAGGAGCAGCCTTTGGATCCATTCATTGACCATTCTCCCCTTCTCATTAATCTTCTCGATCATGGGTACCGATGAGAAATCAAACCTAATAGGAGTAGAGGATGATGGTGTTGACTCAGGAGGCTTTGAGAGATTGAGTAGTACTTACATCGCCACTGTTGTACTTTCTCTTTTAACTCATCTCTATTTGCCTTAGTTTCCTTTAGCTTCTGGCACAACACATTCATGGCATCTTGTGTGTCTTGTTGTGCTCCCTCCGTTGTTACTTTCCCTAGAGCCACCCTTGTGATTTGATAATCTGTGACCATTATATCATCCTTAGTTTTATCAGCCGTGGGAGTAGCAATTTCTACAAATTTATGCCCTGAGGCATCCACTGAAATCCTTGAAACTGTTTTGGGTTTCTTGGTCGACTTGGTAGGAGTGACCTTGAGGGAACTGAAATCAAAGGCTGGTAATGGAACTACCACCTTCCTCTTCCTTGAAGTCTGATCTACTAACCATTGAGGTGTATTGGAAGAAGTTGCTCCCATTGTAGGTGTTACGGTCACATCTTCAGGTGGAGGAAGGTTAGCTTGTGGAGTGGTGACCACTGCAAGTGTAGTGTCCATGGTAATGGATTCAGGGAATGAAGGTGCAGAAGGAGGAGGCATGTCCATGGTTAACTGGGGTCCAGTGGGGAGAGGTGAGAGGCTAGAGAAGATACTAGCCATGGCTGAGGAACTTGGTGAAGAAATCGAGGTAAGGAAGGTTGAATGGGAGGAGGCAAGGATTCTGAAATTAGAGCTTGAGAGATAAGAGGAAGACTTACCTCTGATGAACTATCAACCAAAAGAGGAATGGAAGGTTGAACAATCTCTTCTCTTGAAGGAGGATTTCTTTGTTCAGTTATAGAGGTGAATCGGGAACCTCAATGTTGTTTGTGGGAGAGTGGGCCTTTGGTGTAGTTACTTGATCTTCTCCTTTACGACAAACTTAACCTTTATTGGCCTCTTGGAAGGGTTCTTATCCTTTTCCTTTTTTTCCCTTGGAGGGTCCCACTTCCAAAGTATCTAGTTTTGAAAAAATCCCTTCTTTATAACACATTCCCAAGAAATGAGCCATACCTTAGTATAGGCAATAATTTGAGTAGCTCTCCCTGATAGAAACTTTCTCAGCAATGGACCAATCAATGGCTGGGAATACATATTGGTCTTCGTTCAACCCATCATACGAGGCGTCAAGGACACTCTCGTTATCCTTAGTGCCTTCTGGGATGTCAGATAAATCCAGCATCTAGATTTCTTCAATTGTCAACCTGCTTATTGTCCTTTCTTCGGATGACAACCTCATCCCAAAGATCAACCCAAATATCTTCTATGTTGGGAACATGTAGATATAAAGTCCCATATGATTTAAGGACTCCTCAGAAATCAAATCCATCTCTGTGCTTCATGTGCTTCTTCAACTTGTCCTGAAGCTCGTGCACCACGTTCTTAGCTTTAACCACTGTCGAGCATGTGTACCTTCCGATGGAAATAGGGAAGGATATGACAACCTTGTGTTTACTCTGTTGGAATTTGTGGAAATCCAACAATTATCTTACCAACTCCATTAGGATCAACTTATCACCTGGGAATCTGGGCAATCGGAAAGGATCACCCGGGTACATGACCACCCGAAGGTATGTGAACTTCTTGAACTGTAAGAAGATACAACCCCATTTTGATACTTCAGCCCATGCTTTGTCAGAGACTCTTCTTTTCCTTAGATCAGGGTTCATCCTACAAATATTTTCATAAAAGAAAGCATCGTTCACTCTTCTGAATTGATCCTCGAAACCCTTCATTGTCAGCTGAGGGAAGTACCGATATATGTGTTATATTACCCTATCTCCTTTTGCATCCAACCTAGATAATTTCTCATGCCGATTGCTGCGCATAGGTGACATATGACAACATATAGAATTTGCCAGTAGTCAAGACTGTCTTCATCTGGGAATCAATCTCATCACTTATAAGACTGCTCCAATCGATCCCTTGTTCATTCTTCTTTATAATGACCATAAATTGATACATCCACCCTTGGAAGTCTCTTGACTCAGGGAGTCCAAATACTCGACTCAACAAGGTGATGATGTCGCTGATTTCAAGGATGAAATCACTCTGGGGAAAAACTTGGGAAACCTTGAGACAAGCTGGCTTGGCCTTGATCAAGAACTTTTTATTCACATGCTTGATGCAGTCTTCTTGATCTTTGTCCCAGGCTTTTGTCTTTGACTTAAGATCTACATCAACATATTCCTAAAAGTTGGGTAATCTTAAGAGGTCATCAAAGTAACCTCCATCCAACTTCACTATGACTTCTCTGCTTGATTTTTCATTGAGCGAGAATCGAGTCATAATTGGAAGCACATGCCAAAATGAACTCGGGGCATTGAGCAGACATTGGGAATCCTGCTGCAAGAGGGAGGCCACTATTGGTTATTGACTTCATCTAGGGACTCTGAGAAGAATCCTTGGTTATGTTCCAAAAGTCTTCCATGTCAATGTTACCAAGCTCTATATCTCGGATGTCATAATTGCAATCTATGTAGGAGGGGGATTCCATTTTCTGGTACTTGTATTTCATCTTTCTGACCTATCTGACTTATCCTTAGATGATCTAGGATCTGACATGAGAAGTCCTGAAGAAATAATGCCTAGACAACTCTGTTTGAACAATCAGACTTGGAAGCTTGCTGAGCAACCCCACAGACCCGCCACACTATCCAGACTTTAGAACTTGTAAAGCACCTGATGAAACCCGACACACTAGAATGTATGTCGGAAATAAGGTCTTGTCGGACACTTCACAAAACCCGATAGACTATAGAGAGTGTCGGAACTTAGTAGATGTCAGACACCTTGTAAAACCCGGTATACTGGTGGAAGTTGGAAGATGTTGATCACTTCACAAGACCCGACACAAAGTGGAGATCGGAGGATGTCGAACACTCGGAAAAACCCGATACACTGCAAAGTGTATGTCGGAGGTTGATAGATGTCTAGCACTTGGAACAACCTCGATAGAAGGGTAGAACTTGGAGATTGTTAAGCACTCAATGAAGCTCGACAAACGGCGGAAGCAAGAAGATGTTGAACACCCTGTAAAACCCGAAACAAAGGAATCGGGTTTTTGAGGTGTCAGGACATGCAAAATTCCTGCCATTTCACCAGTTAGGAATTTTATATTTTTTCAATAATTAACAGGGTATATTCCATGGGATAAAATAAAGAAACACCCTAGGGGTGAATTCCAAACAAGAACTTTCATTGGAATACAACATAAAATGAAGAAAACAATCTAAAACCCTAAACCTAGAGGAAAAATAGGAAAGGAAGGAGAACACCAAAAGAATATCTCAAATACAAATCCAAAAGACCTCAAATCAGCAAGAAAAGTAAATACCTTCAGTAATCTCGAAAAATAATCGAAAACGGAACATGAAATCGATCAAGAAGCTCAATCGGGTTTGGAGGTCGTAGGCACAAGTACGAAAAATCCACTGACAAAAGTACAACAGGTAAAAATGACATGTAAAATCAAACTATTTATAAAGTCCTCACATTTATTACACTTCACCTGACACGTGTGCCAACTACCCAAACAACTCGACATTAATGCCATGTCATCATGCTTGGAGTGTCGAAAACTTGACACAAAGGAACATATCGGGTTTTGGGTTTGGGTTTGAAGTCAAGCGACATGTAGCATGCTTTTTACAAATCATGTTCCGATGTTCGTGAGTTCGAAAACCCGACAGACTGACTTGTTTCAGGTTTTGGGTTTGGGAAACAATTTGCATGAAGCATGTAGAAAATATGTTTTCATGTTGTTGAAACCCGAAAACCGAAAATCTCCTCAAAAGGGCATTTTAGGAGATTTTTTCAAAAAAATTCTATGGTTATCTTAATTTTAGCTGGAATCACTAAAATGAGATAACACTATCACAAAGAATCGAGATCGGTTTTGGGATGCCAACATTGAATCCATGCCCAAGGTATTGTTGAAGGCTATTGGATCCATTCTTAGCACGTAATCATACTCCGAGAGGTCACCAAAATGTTATCCAAATTTTCCCCTTGGAAAAAATTAGACAACAAAGGGCATAGTGTGCTCTAATCTGAGAGGGCCTTCATGAGACATTTTGGAACATTTCAAATTAATTTTTGTGTTTGTAGCGTTTTTATGGTACTCGGGAAAGTTCAGGATTATCGCAGACTACTTTTCCCTTTTCCAAGTGTTGGAGGCTCAAGGGTTGTTCAGAACAATAAAATTACCTCTGCGGGCTCACATTCATCAAAAATCAAGTGATAATGGCTAGAGTAAAAAATGTTCTCGAAGGTACTCCATTCAATCTCCATGGCCTTCTCAATTCGAGAAAATTAAAGAAAATTTTCAAAGAGTCGGTGTGGAGGTTGAAAGGGTGAAAAAATTACCATAATGTGACTCAAGCTCAAATAGCTCGCTGAGAAGCTCAGTGAACTGCTTCGCGAGCTCACGTTGTGCATAGGTAGAGGCAGCCCGCCAAATAAACGTATAAGTTGAAAAAACATGAATCAAGTTCATTTTAGCGGGCTCATGGTTGAATTTGGTGAGTTGAGCCACATTAAAGCCAAAGAATCAGACCTCGAGCATTGAAAAATAAGTCGTTAAGGAAATGACTCATAGGATGAAAGAGGTTCGAAAGCTTGACGAGTCAAGATAAGATGAAGTGAATAAGGAGCTCGAGCTAATTCGGCATCTCCGAGGAACCCACAATGTTCGTCAGAATGACGAGTTTGTAAAGTAACTTAGGATGGCTTGGGATGAGTTTAAAACACCGCGAATGATTCGATCCGGGGTGCTTGGAAATGAGTTCATGACATGAGTTTAGAAGGATGGCTTGGAATCAAAGTTACAATATATGGCAAGTATTAGAATGGCTCAGTTGGGAGAGGAAGTCACTCGACTTGGAGAACGAGGTAACTTGGCTATGGAGAAGCTTGACTTACACGATGTGAGGGACTTTGGAGCCTTCCATCAAGGTATTCAGAGATGGAGCCAGCTCGATCGTGGCAGAAACAAGTCGATCTAAGGCATCGACATACAGAGAAGGAAGAGAGCTTGTCAAGTTCATTTTGAAACAATTCAATAAGGCGTTCAGATGTTAACTCGGGAGAGGGAAAAAATAAAGGCTGAGTTTGAGATGGTGGAAATGGCGAGCTCAAGTCAAAACTCGGCGATGAGTTCACGGAGTCCATGGCGAGATCAAAGGAGATTTGGGAGGCTTGAGTTAGAATGTCTGCGAATAAGTCAATTTTAACTTAACACAGGTAAGTTCGTGACCAAATCATGTCATAGGGAACCTGACGAGTTGCTCGTGAGGAAGACAGGAAAAAGATTCGGTAAGGACAAGCCATCACATCAAAATCAACTCAGTTTGATCAGACATAGAGCTCCGGAGGTGAGGAAGTCACGATGCAGCTCAGGAAATTGGGTGACAAGCCTAAGGAAAGCTCGGCGAGAGTGGGCTCGTTCAGATTGAGCTGAGCGGAGTCGTGGGAATACGGGGATTAGGGGCCAACCCGCCAAGTTGGTACGCTGGTAAGATGGCATTGAAAGTCCGGGATTCCCATTTCGAACTTGCATGGTGTGAAAACCAGGCCGTACATGGCAAAACAACAGTCGGGATCTGAAACAGGAAAATCCAACTTTGGGAGGTCATTGGTTCAGTGTCTGGATCAAACGATGAGCTAGCAGGGAATTCACCGAGTTATCCGCCAAGTTGGTAGGGTGGTTGGTAGGTACGGTGAGGTGTCGTGGCAAAAGCGGTTGTTGTAATGCCAGTCGTAGAGTTCGGATCCCGTGTTTAGTGAAAATTGACCAACGTAAATGTGAGGGAGGTTAGGAAAGATGATGCATGGAGTAGTCATGTGCCGAGTTGTTAGGCACCAATTTCAAGGGAATGAAAATAGTTATCTCGGTCAATACACCTCCACGATGGTTATCCGTTGAGGTGCTCGGCTATTGAATATTGAGGGATTATTTTCGAGGCCACGTGTGATGACTGACTCGTAACTCACCAAATCGGGGGACGTATTGATGGAGGTAGGGGCGAATCGACTCGTGTCACCAAGTGAGTCAAGTGACAAGATGACAGGGTGGCGTGAGGTGACATTGAGTCGTAGGTGGAGGTAAATGAAGGTCATATCGCGTTAATTTCGAGGATTCTATCGAGGTAATGTCAAAATGGACAAAGGAGTATTGAAAAACCACCACTCTAATCAATGCGAGGAACTTGCCAACTAGCTCACCGAGCTAGTTGGCGGCTAGTATGCCAAGATAGCCTTAAAGACCCCTTCCAAGAATAAACCGAACCTTAAGGGGTGCCACCAAAGGAAAATGATATTTTTAAAAGTATTTTATTAAAAATATATTATTTTATTAAAAATATTATTTTTATTTAAATGGAGGATAAATCCAAAATTTTGAGTTTATGAGGGAATAGTGGTGGAATGTTCTTCTCATGTGCAATTAATGATGTAATCAATTATGGAGACCAGGTTCCCAAATTTAGGGTTCCTCCTCTCTTCTCTCATAGGTGGATTTTCTATAAATGTAAAGGAGGAATTAATTCCAAGGGGTTAGGCAGTGAACATTTTCTAGATTCCTCTATTGTGGATTGTGGGAACTTTCAAGCCTCTTTTCCAAGATTGTAATGCTCAACATTTCCTCTTCCTAATGTAATGATGCATTGTGTACGTGATTGGAGTAATAAAAGCGTATTCGTGACTAATTATTGGTCCTTTCATTATTCTAGCTACTTCGTTGTGCCTTTCTCATGCTTGCAAGTATATTGTGAAATTTCAAGTTTCCATTGTAGATTTTGGGAGTTCTGTGCTTATCTGGGAGTGAAGCTTTGTATGAGGTTGAGTTATGGTGCTTGTTCATCCTTCTTCACTGGAAGACCGAAAAATTGTCTAACAACACCCTTTCTTAATGCATCACCACTTCTAGTATAAGTTTTACTTCTTGCAAATCTCTCTCCTTAAATTCCACAAAAATGTTAGTATAGGTCTAGTTAGCTATTTTATTGCATTAGAAGTAGTGTTGTGTTTATTTTAGGAAAAGGAAGCGACCTTCTTTGGAGTTTCGGTATGAGCCTAAGTCCCACAACTTGAGATGTGATCCCATGTTAGCCAATCACACCGAATTCCCTCTTCATCACTTGGCCATTCGGAGGGTGCAGTGATTTGGTGATAACAAATATTCCTAGGAAATAAAAATGAGTGTTTTTATTATTAATAAAAAGGACTCTTCTGATGTGAAATTGAAGGTCACTTAAGTGAATACGACAAAATAAGGAAAATGTGCATTCTTGGTGAAGAATAAAATATGGAGAGAGAAGAGGGTTAATCAACATGAAGACAAAACCTTTATTGATAAGGAGCTTGATGACTTAAAGTATTGCGATCACAATCTTCCCTTTATGTGAGATACGAAGCATTCCAAAACATCTAATGAGTGTTCGAAATATTGTTATGATATCTCTGCATTGTGGTAAACACGATGATCCTCTTCTAATTACAAGGAAGGAGTGAGGATCACCTTCTTACTTCTATAGGCCTTTCATAATTCATCTCTATGATCATGAATCCATTTTATGATGCTCAAACCTCTTTATGATTGTCTTTCACTCTTAGAAATAGGTCTTGAGTTTACAGATAGGGGATTACTTCTTGAATGATATTCTTGTCCTATGACAATCCATTGGAATAAAATGAGATGATTGCAATGTACTTACTCTCTTGAGGCGTGGTCACACTACCAAGTTTAGAATGAGTGTTTAAGAACACTACCAAGTGAATGGAATCAAGTGAAATTGGGATATTACCTACTCCTACAAACATGGTGCTCCAAATGAAGATCATCACCTTACCTTTCACGGCTCCAAAATCCTTACTTTTCTAGCTCATATGCCTCTCATGGGAATAAATGACTTTTTGATTATTCACACGTGATGGTCTTGAATACCTTGGTAGCTTGACTAGATCATTTTGACTTCTTTTTAGGAGAGATTTGGATGTGATGGAAGATTTAGGATACTGATGATCCATAACTTACTCCATGAGCTTCCCATTTCACTTTTAAACATGATGAATCCTTCAAAATTCACTTTCTCACGACCAAGATGTCACATGAGTGGAAACATGCTCAATTTCTCCTCATGGAAATAGGTATCCTTCTTTAGAAATAATTATTGATCTCTAAATGGAACTTGAAGGAATGTATAAAGATGAGTTCCATGTTTTTGACCTCCACATTACCTTTGAAACATTCAGAATTGCCACCTCTATAACTTGCAAGATGTGAGTTCATTACCAAGCATTAATTACATGTTTAGAAACACTCTCAGGAGGTATACATTGTTTTTGATCTTGAGATGAATTCAATGTGATCTTCTCTCATCATGCTCTTGATGAATATTCCCTTGATGACCTTGAGTGTTAGGAAATAAGGGATAAAATATGTGGAATAATCCCTCACAAAATCACAATAGTAGAAACTAATATGCAGAAAATATTACAGATCTAAAATAAAAGTGCAGAATAATAAAAGAACAACACAAAGAGACAATATTTAACGTGGTTCACCCAATTTGGGCTATGTCCACCAAGAATCACTTGCTCAGATTTTATTACAAGCCACCACTCTCTCAATACAATACCCAGATCTGTTTGGAGCTATGCTCAACAAAATCTACAAAATTCACACCTGAATTTAGACACATCTACAATGTTACATCAAACCTACCATATGCAAAAAACCACATAAGTAGACATATGCTTTAGCAATTTCAAAAAACCATGGGTATCAAAACCATAGGCCAAAACCATCCCATAAACCTACGGGTCAAAAATCCCATATGAGAAAAGCATGTTTCCCGGTATATTAGGCACATTCGTGGAAAGTGTACAATACTCTTAGTGTAAAGTCTTCAACATTTACACATACGAAAATAGGCTCCACAACCTAACATTGAGTTTTGGTGGAGTTCTTGATGTTTCAAATTCTTTGCAGACCTCATTATGTTCTTGATTTCACTCATTGTCCAAGTTACTATCTTTCACACACCGATTCAATTTGATCCATTCTTTTCCATAGTGTGATCCACATGATGTCCCTTTTATGGGTGGATTCAACCAATATGACTCTCTTCTACCAAAATTAGGATGATCTCGACCATCCAACTTCTTGCATCAAACCGTATCATGCCTCTCACCTTGAAGGCTACTTTGCTTTTGGAACTTGCATGGGGTCTTCTTTCCTGTTTGGGACACGAGACAACTTATCGACATTGTGATAATGGAAAGAAACAACAAGATACGTAGAATAGGAGTTGTCATAACTTTTTAGGCTCAATTCCAAAACTTACTATTTTTACGAGTCTAGCGAGATTGCTTTATTTTTAGTAAGTTTTCATAGTTTTCACCTTACGATGTTGCTAGCTAATTCAAAGTATAAATAATGACGAGGTTTTGCTATTTTTGGACACTTACTATTTTTAGACATGCCTAGTCATGAATACCTACTATTTTTAGAAGTGGCACTTACAGGTGGAGGGTTCAGCAACGAAAATGATCTTGAAATTATGGGTTTTGCTCCAAATCCCTACTCCAATTTTAAGATGATTCCCTCATCTAGATTAGTGGGAAAATGAGATTTTCATTGAGGAGGAAGAATAATGAGAGAAAACTCAGTCTTCCATATCTCAAAAAATTAACTATAACATCTTGTAAGAAATGGCTAAGATGAAAGTAAATTTCTTTTAGGAACGTTCTCCAAGTTTTAGGGTTTTTAATTCTGAATTTCCATAGAATAAAAAAGGAAACTTATAGTCATTTTGATGCTATTATATGTTAGACATTAACGTATTTGAGAGGAAAAAAAGAGGAATTTACTGAGGCTTAAATGGTTAAGTTTTGCAGAGATAGAGTTATTACGGTTTCAAAGTCACGATTTCTAACTTGCTCTTCACCATGGTAGCTTCTCCATAGTTAGAAAAATTTGTATGATTTGGGTGAGGTCACATTTTTGTGACCTCTCATCCTTGTGGTAAATAGGGGATAAAGGGGACTCTGGGTGTCCAAAGTGCGATTTGGGAAGTATGAGGGCTTGAAACTAGGACTCAGAAGGGGTTTGGTGAGGTCACATGGTGTCCAGGGATACATGCATGATTGGGTCACACTTTTGTGTCACCATTGTACCTTGTGGATAGAGGGGATAAAGAGGACACTTGACTATCCAAAGTGTGACATGGGAAGTGTGAGGGCTTGAAACTCGGATTTGAGGGTTGAAAATGGGCTCAAGAGGGGTTTGGTGAGGTCACATGGTGTCCAGGGGGATACTGCATGCTTAGGTCACTCTTTTGTAAGTTATCTTGGTGATTATTTTTCATATTGTTGTATCTGCTGAAAAGAAGGCAAGCATGTTAAAATATATATTTTGATCTTAAGGGAATGTGTTGCAAATCTGGATTCTTGCATGCTGTAATTTAGTTGCATGGGACAGCAGTTATTGTTACTTGTGTGTTTGCTGATGTGACGACAAATTGTCGTATACTTGCTAAACTCTATTCGCCGGTTGACAGCACACCTTGAATCAATCTCATTGATCCAAAGTATGTTGTGGCCTTCTTGTGGTTGCTTTGTCGATTTACTCTTGAATCGAACTGAAGGTTGATATAAATGTGCAGCACCTGATTTCAGGTATGAGCAGCTGGCACGTAGATGCCAATGACAAAGGTTCGATTCTCGAACCATGCACTATCGTAACTTAAGACCTCGTGAGGCAGGAAATGTCTGGACATGAGTGGCTCTGGCATGTGAAACAAAGGACGAAACGTCCTACACAACATTGACTTGAATGTCAGTAGGAAGACTGGATTGGAGGTTGATTAGTGTTAGATGTTAGGGGAATTAGATCCTAAGCTAATCCTAAGTTCTACCTTACATCCTAAACTACTATCCTAAGTGGATTTTTAAATTCTAAAATGATTAACATAGACCTAAGTCCTATTAACCTAAAGACTAGGCTATGACCTAGGTCGAACACTAATGAACCTTAAACTAATCCTAACCTAAAGGGGACGCGCAGACCCTTGGGGGAAGAGGATAAGGATGAAAGGGAATTAATGGCAGTTAATGAGGAGTCCTTACGTGGACAGCGCCAGTTTGGCGGGAACAGGTAAGTGGCGGAGGTATCTAGTTGGACATGGAACTAAATTTGGTTTTGCATGTAAAATTAGAAATTAGGAGTTCGACAACCCAAGTTGGCAGTGGCGTGGGAAAATGGGAAAAGGCAGAGCCTTTAATGCATTTAATTTTTTTGGTCTTCGTGACCAGTCCGCCTTGGAAAGAGTTTGGAGGAATTTTGTTAGTCATTTTGTGTTGTTCGGATTTTGGAGAAGTTGCTCTGCATTTGGTTTTTGCTTGGTTCAGTCGAACCAGTTTCATTTGGTTTTTATCACCGTTTCTTGGAAATTGGAGGTTGTTGCTGAGCCTGTAAGAGGAAAGGTGATTTTGGGAAGCTCGTGCTGTCGCCGTGGAAGGAAATACCTTCGGTAGACGCGGTTTTCTTCGAGTTTCGAGGAAGAATTTACAGGCATGTTAAGCCCTTCTCTTTAAAAATACTTGCTTTGTTTAAGCGTCTCATTAAAACAACCCTGCTCTTGGGTTTTGGGTTTATTTGATTGTTGTCGTGTTGAGACGATTTGGGTTTAGTCGATTCTTGCTGTCATTTTTGGAAATGATGGGTAAAATCATTTTCTTGCTGTTGTGTTTGGAACTGTCTTTGCATGTATAAATGAGTTTGAAATACAGTCGTGTTGTGTTGGTTTGTTTGATAGTATTGAGGATGTTCTTTACTGAAACTATAAGAAATTATGCTTATGAATACTCAGCTGAGAGTAAATCAATTTCGAGATGGTTGTTAATAATAATTCGAACTGGATAATTCTTTTTAAATGATTTTATGGAATGAAATCTCTACAGGCTGTGCGAGTTGTTTGAAGTCGTATTCTTTACTGAAATTTTTAAAGGAAATAAGATCCTTTTTCCTTCTGTTATTTTGGATTTTGATGGAAATGGCATTTGGGTTTTGTATGAGCATATGAATTCGATTTGAAGGAAGAAATGGTAATACGTTTTTGTTGTTCCTTTTTCTTGCTTAAGAAATAGACGAATACGATTTGGGTATTCGTGGGAGCTGGAAAAGAAATTGTTTTTCTTTTGCACTTATAGATGATTACATTCTTTTGGCTGTGATGAAAGGTTGATTTTATTGTGTTTTATGGAATCGATTTGATCTTACAGTTTGGACAGTAGTCGTGAAAACGAGCTTGGCTTGTATTTCTGTACATTAAATGAATTATGTTGATTTCTAGTTGTGAGGGTAGAAGGATTTGTTGTGTTTTATTGATACTGTTCGATCTTCTAGTTCGGATTGTAGTTGTGAACAAGAACTCGGCTTTTTATTTATGTATAATATGGAAAATTTTGGAAATAAGTAGGCGGTTTGGATCTGTCTTGACTGTACCTTGTTGTGCATCTGATATCCTATGCGGTTTTTTTATTAATAAGGGTATTATTATATGAAAATCGCATTTTGGGTTCTGTACATCATTGTGAATAGAAAAATGGATTCGGGTAGAAACATTTATTGGTAAGGAATTCTTCTTCTTTCTGCTATTTGAACTGATAAAAATCAGTAGTCGGGTGGTTTATTGAACTTTATAAGTTCAGTCTGTAGAGAGGACAGTGGCATTTAAATTGTTTCCTGAGTGCTGTGTTTTTCTGTACAAATAGAATATTTAAATGTTTCTTGCGGTCTCCGATCTTGCACAGTCATTTAAAAGAAATGAAACCGACCTGAACAATTCTTGTTGAGTTTGAAGAAAATGGTTGTTTTCTTATTGAAAGGTGAAAGGAATGATTTCTTCTCTTCTTGCTGTTGAATTCTGGGGATAGCATTAGAGCCTTATTGTGCATTATGATTAAGTCTTGCTGTAGGTAACAGCAATGTGTAAATTGTATTTTGAACTATACGCGATCATGGATATAGGAGGTCATGTGATTAATTGATTGCATGATTGTATAACTGTTTATTTGGTTAAAAATACAGTGAAAGAAGTATGGGGTCTTCTAGTACAGTAAATACATAGTATGCATCCTTATACTATTTGATCTATGATAAATACGATGTTGTACTAACCTGTTTTTGGGTATTCATATGAGCCTGATTTAAATGAAGTATTGATGAGGATGATAAATTCTTCCTTGTTTTCATTTAAAGCTGATTATGAATGAAATTATTCTTGCTGCTGGAAAGTGAATTCCGAATGGATTTTGTAAGTTTCACTCTGAACTGTTATCTTGATTTGTGTCTCGGTTGGATTCAATTTTTAGAACAGTCATGAGGAAAGAGATAGGAATGCGGATGGATAACTTGGAAAAATGATCTTTTCTTCTTTCATTCAGTTGGAAATCTGTAATCGTTAATAACGAATCTTGTAGTGCTTAGATATGAGCGACTATATGCATTGTTGTTTGCTTTCTCGTCTGTGCTTGATTGCTTGGAATCTAATATGATGCATGAACTAAAAGGAAAGTAATTGGTTTACGTTTCAGTTAGTTTTACCCTTTGCATTTATTATTAATGAAAGGAGTGGAAAGGATAACAGTATGTTATATCAGCAGTATGCTACTTGTATTCCTAAACTTTACAAATATTGTAATTTGGAACTTGTAACGGTTATGTGGAAAATAGGACAGCAGTTCTTTGGCTGATTGGGATGGTATTTGATGGTTCAGTTGTTATGCTGTCCATTCTTTTGATGCTTGATTTTTGATTGATGTTCTTACTGTCGTTTCATAAAAGCAGGGTTCTTTTATTGAGACAGTTAATTAAAGCACCTCATTTTAATGACAAGTGCTTAATATGCTCAGTTCATTGAACTGACCCATGCAAGAAATTTTACAGATGGAAATTGATTAGAACGAAGACATGGCTGTTTTCTGTTGCTTCTTTTGATTATCAGAAGATGAATTGTATTTGTTAGTTGTTATTCCTCTACGAGGAATTGTGAAAAGAAGAAAGTATATTCTTCTATCTATGAGTTGTAATGATGTTTTATGTAAACAAAGTCCAGTCAGTTGGATTGGCAAATGTATGGATTATGAAATGGATTGATGAATACAAATACAAGTGTGATATTTTAATAACTATATCAGTTTGATATTGTTGATTAAATTGGAAATATAATGTTATTCCTGATTTGGATTTATTTAATTGTCCTTGGATGGATGTTAAAAAGGAATTGATATCTGTTCTTACCTAAATGCAACTTTTAAGTTGAAATGTGCAATTAGTTCATACTTGGGTAAAGATGAATTTTTAATTGACATTAAAAAGGATTAGGAAGAATATGATTCCATAACTGATAGGTATTCAGGATTAGCTTGGAAGCTAAGGAATATCAATTAACTCAGGAGTAATTGAACTTCATTTCCGAACTCCATTAATAACCTCGTATGTTAAATTCAGAAAGAAAGGGATATGGGATAAATATATCCAGAGCTAATGAACCTTAACTATGTAAGGTTAAGGAGAATAAATGAATACATTTAATAGGAATTAGACCTCGTTTAAATGACGTCTAGTAAGTTGGAATTCTGAATTTAGTTACAGTTGTAAAAATCTTGGTTAAGTTTAATAGGTTAAACTTATCACGTCCGTCGGTAACGGGCTGCTTAATCCGAAGATTAAGAAGAAAACCAAGTAGAGAAATGCAGCCCTTCGGTACGAAGGAGAAGATGCATAGCAAGCTAAAGGACGGATTTAGTCTCTCTTAGCTACGTACAACTGTAACGGGAACGAGGATAAAGGATCAAGCATGGTTGCTGAAAGTTGATCTTAAATATTAAGATCATATCCAAATCACTTGAGCAGGATGTGTACTCTCGATGAGAGGATTCCGTAGGACATTGACATACGCCAGCTACAGCAAGGTGTCTTCATGAAGACGGGGTCTTCATGATGACACAATGTTATAGCTGACATATTACAATGCCCTCCCGAATTAAAACATCAAGAATACATAGGTTGAATGTGAAGTTCTTGGCTGGGGATAGGAGTATGATCACATATACGGAGTGACTCCAGAGGACTAAAGATAACTAGACACATGGAATCATGGGGAACGACACCGTATGTCTGCGTATCTTTAGTTACCAGGAGTGCCTTCCTATATTCGTTCATATTGCTAGTTAGAAATTAGAAGTTTAAATCTGACCTTAAATTGAGAGGACTGGTAGGAACCAGGAAAGACCATTCTAGATAACAGGTGAAGTGAAGTGAAGGATGTATTCCATTGATGTGTATCACATCCAGGAATATGATCATGCAAAGCATGTGAAAATATTTGGCCAAAGTATCGCAAGTGCTGGTTGCGTTGTCCTAATCACTTAATTTAAGATGCAGGATGTCAGATGAATATCAGTAACAGATATTCAGATAGGCTTCTTAAATGGATCACTTCGATAACCGGAAATGGTTAAGAGAACTTGTATATATAATATACTATGCATGAATGAACATGAAGGATCGGTTGTTGCCGAGTCATGAAATGAGAGATCGTTGAAACTCCGAGCCATGAAAATGGGAGATCGGCAGTTCTTCGAGTCATTTACAGCAGCATATAGAATCTGTTATAAGATTGAATGGCATTGAATGTGTGTTCCATATTGTAAATATGCGAACAGGGAACATTAGTTTTAAAAGGAAATTGTGTGTTCCAAACTGTGTTGTTTGGGCAGAGAACAATTATTAAAACTTGAACGTGTGTTTGAATTATATAATTCATAACAGAACGTTATATATATATATATATATATATATATATATATATATAAAAATTTCCCTTGTTCTAGTATCTTAAAATGGGGATGTTACTGATAAATGACTCGAAGAACTACCGATCTCCCATTTTATGGCTCGAGTTTCAGCGATCTCTCATTTCATGACTCAACGACTTACCGATCCTTCATGTTAATCCATGCATTGTGTAATAAGTATACTGGGGTTCTTTTACCATTTCCGGTTATCGAAGTGATCCATTTAAGAGGCCTATCCGAATATCTCATTCGATATTCATATGATATCCTGCTTCTTAAACTAGGTGATTAGGACAACGCAACCAAAGAACTTGCGATACTTTGGCCAAAATTTTCACATGCTTTGCATGATCATATTCCTAGATGTTATACACATCAATGGAATACGTCCTTCACTCTCACTTCTTCGTTATCTAGGATGGTCTTTCCGATCTCTGTCGGTCCTTTTGTCTAAGGTCAAGCTCTAACCCCAACTAGCAATATGAACGAGTATAGGAAGGCACTCATGGTAACTAAAGGTACGCAGACATACTATGTCGTCCCTAGGTGACTACGTGTGTCTAGTTACCTTTAGCCCTCCGGAGTCACTCCATATACGCGATCACATTCCTATCCTCGTCTAAGTAACTTAGTCCCAGCTTATGTAAACTTGATGATTCGATTCGGGAGGGCGTTGTAACATGTCAGCTACAACATTGTGTCGTCATGAAGGCCCCGCCTTCATGAAGACACCATATTGCAGCTGGCGTGTGCCAAGGTCCTACGGAATCCTCTCATCAAGGAGTACACATCCAGCTCGAGTGTGATTGGATTATAATCTTAATATTTAAGATCAATTTTCAGCAACCGTGCGTTGATCCTTAACCTCGTTACTCGTTACAGTTGTATATAGCTAAGAGAGACTTAATTTGTCTTATAGCTCAATGTACATTCTCTCCTTCATACCGAAGGGTTGCATATTTTCTTCTTGGTTCTTTTCTTTAAGCTTCGGACTAACAGTCCACTACAACTGAACGTATTAAGTTCAACCTATTAAACTTAACCAAATTTTACCCACAACTGTAATCAAATTTAGAATTCCATCTTATTAGATATCATTCACGAGGTCCATTCTTAAAAGAAGGTAGTCATTTATCCTCCTTAACCTTACTTCAGTTAAGGTTTGTTACCAATAGATATGTTCCCTCATATCTATTATTTCTGAATTTAAACACTACGAGGATATCAACGAAGTCCGAATACAAGGTTCAACTACCCCTTTGTTATTTGATATTCCTTAGCTTATAAACTAATCCCAAATATCATTCAATTAAGAGTTCATAATCATTTAAACTCTTTTTCAATGTCAATCAAAATTTCATATTAACCCAAGTACGAATTAATTGCACATACCAACTTAAAAGTTGTATTTCAGTAAAGAATAGATATTATGCCCTTTTTAAAATCTATTCACTATCATTTGATTAATTCCAAATCAAAGAATAATATTATATTCTCAATCTTATTCAAACAATATCAAAATGATACAGCCATTAAAATATCACACTTTTCCTTGTATTCATCCATAAGTTTTACAATCTATACAATTGCCAGTCCAAACAACTGGACTTCATTTATATCAAACAACATTACAACACATAAGGATAGAAGAATGTAATTTCTTCTTTTCCCATTTCCTCGTAGAGGAATATTAGCTATCAAATATGATCCATCCTTAGCTATTCAGAAGAAGTATCAGAAAACAACCATGTCTTCATTTTTACTCAAGAACCATCTGCAAAATTTACTTGCACGGGTCAGTTCATTGAACTGAGCATATTAAGCACTTGTCATTAAAATGAGGTGCTTTTAATTAACTGTCTCAATAAAAGAACCCTGCTTTTATGAAACGTTAAAAAAGAAGAAGAACATCATCCAAGAATTAAGTACCAATAAGGATGAACAACTTAACAACCCAATCATCTAATTACCATCCCAATCAGACAAAAGGATTACTACCCTTTTTCCCAAATAATTACTACAAGAAGTAATTTCCTTCAGCATTCAGTTAATAAGAACTAATACACCTATGTATATACTGTTGTTCTAATGTAAATGCTATCAATTCCATTCCCTTACAATAGTTAAAGAAAAGATTCACGAAATATATTTTAAATAAGACTTCCAACAGAACCACTTTCCTTTCCTTTCATACTACTCGTCTAATTTCAAACAATCAAACGCTGAAGAGAAAAGTAGTCATTCACCATGAACTCATTGGTGTCAATCCTCAAAATTCAACAACAGAATAATACTTCTTTCAATTCAGAAGAAAGTAAACAGCAATTAAATGCAAATGATTACGCCTTAGGCAGTACAAAATTCATTTCATAACAAGTATAGAATTTCAACTGTATAAAAGAAGAATTGATCATTACTTCAAATTACCCATCCAACACTCTCTTTCCTTTCATCATAACTGTACTAAATAATTTAATCCAGACGTGATATCAATCAATGATAACAGCCCAAAGAGAAGTAAATAAAATCAATAACCGAATAAAAGGAGGATCATATTACCTCTTCTTATTGTCTAACCGATTATTCACTAGTTAGAACAGACCTGATCCACTAGTATGATTCATTCTAAATAGTATATTTAAGTATTCCAAAAACTACTAACTACCTTTCCGAGAGAAAGTTGACCGAGTTCATTGCAACTGGTCCATAAGCATTAGTACAAAAGAATCTCTAATACAATCAATTCCTCCATATATTTCACTCAGCGGACTTCTCGCCCGGATATAAACAAGCAAGAATATACGACTAGTTGTATAACCAAAACATTTAACCAAAAACAAGCATTTCAGCTAGGCACTGAACAAGCAAGAATGTATAGCTAGCTACAAAATCAAGATTCATATCCTAATAGTAAAAAGAATCATTTTCCAAACATTTAAAGTAAGAATTCCACTTGATTCAGTCTTGATGAAACAACAAGATGTCTAGAAAGTTCGATATATATACATACATATATATACAAATAATTTCATCATCTAATCCAAAGAAGACTGAAATAGTAAACTCTAATCCATTCGGTAAATATCTAGATACTCAGTTCCAGAATTAGGTAAATAATTCCTAAAACAAAATCTTTCATGGATTTCAAACCAAATATGGAGGCATTTAATCGTTTTAAAAATGTGTGAGAGTAAAACGATGAAATAAGCCCACTGTTCCCAAGAATTTGTATTCTATGCACTGTATACCCTCAGAGAAAATAACTCACACAACAGTTCCATCTATCATTCTCACGGTTTTTCTAAAACCATTCACGCACAGAACTCAGGAAACAATCTCCATATCAGTATCACTTCCATAAAACCGAATCCATAATGCACAATAAAATCCACTTACCATTACCTTCAGATTTCAAAACAGCAGAAGAGAAAACTTATTTCATTAATAATTTCAGTAAGAAAAACACTCATTTTCTTCAAAACGCACAAGAATACCCAAGTCGTGTTCATTTTTATAATGACAGTTCAAACCAGGGGCATACAGAATCATCTCATCCTTCCATTTTTTTACAAGAATGCACAGAACTCAGAAAACAATACTCACATCGTTGGCACATTTACCAACTCGAATCCATAATGGATAGTAGAACGATTACACAATTCTATCAAAGCAGACTCATACAACAAGCACAGATTCATTTATTTACCCATTTGCAAAGAAATAACCAAGTCGTATTCAGCAGAAGAAAAATGACTCGACCCAGAATCACTTCATACAAATCAACAACTTCATACAACTAAACACCCATCATAAGAGCAGGGTTGTTTTAATGAGACGTTTAAACAAAAGCAAACGGTTTAAGGAGAAGGGCTCAACATGCCTATAATTCTTTTTGTGGTTCAAAGAAAACCACGTCCACTAGGAGCTATTTTTCTCCACGGCGTCCACAACAAGGCTTACCCAACAGTCCACTAACTCCCACAGGCTCAAAAATAGCCGTGGCTTCTCCAAATAATAGCAACAGTTATCAAAATAATAGCAGGTTCGAAAGAACCATGGAAGAAATGCAGAGCAACCAAAAACCTGAATGAATACAATAACCAACAATTTTCCCTCTACCCTCTTTCCAAGGCGAGCTGGTCACTAAGACCAAGATCATTAATGCATTGAATGCATTACTTTTTCCTCAATTCTCACGCCACCGCCGACTCAGGTTTGGCGAATTTCTTTTCAAATTTTTGCTTGCAATTCTTCCTTAGCTACTTAGCTAGTTGAATGCCTCCAACTTTTCCTTGTTCCCGCCAAACTTGGTGCTAAAACTGTAAGGACTTCATTTATTGTCCTAATAAATTTCTAACCTTCCCTTCTTATCCGTTTTCCATCCACATGGGTCCATAAGTCCCCTTCCATAGGTTAGTAATAGTTTAGGATTTTATAGTCCATAGCTAGGTTTTTCACCTAGTTCTTAAGTTATTAGGATTTGCATCAATTTTCATCCCATGCAATTTAAAATCCACGTAGGGTAGTAGTTAGGTTATAGGATAAAACTTAGTTGTAGGTTAGGGTTTAATCCTCATAGTATTTACTTAATAGTTTCCAACAAGTCTTCCGACTGGCGTTCACATTCAACACAATGCAGGACGTTTCATCCTATGTTCAACACATACCTGTGTCACTTGCATCCAGGCTCTTATTGTCTTACGCTGTCTAGCGTTACAACTTGTATGTGGTTCGGGAATCAAACCTTTTCCATTGGCATCTATGTACCGGATATTTATACCTGAAATCAGGTGCTGCAACATTTATATCACCTTCAGTCTGGTTCGACTTCATTCCGTTTTAGAAGTAAATCGACAAAGCGATCACAAGAAGGCCACAACATACCTTGGATCAATGGAATTGATTCAAGGTGTGCTGTCAATCAGCAACAAGAGTTCATCAACATACAACAAGTCTGTTGTCTCATTTTGCAAAACACAAGCTATAATAACCTCCGTCCCAAGTAAACAATTTACAGTAAACAAGGTCCAAATCAGTAACACATTCCTTTTAAGATTAAAGATATATCTTAACATAATTATCTTCAATTCAGTAGTTACAACATCATGAAAAGAGATTACCATGATATCTTGCAAAAATCAAGGCGTTGCAGTTGAGGTCACACTTTAGTGTCCCACTTGTCCCCCTTGCACTATGGTGACATAGGGGAATATGACCCAAAGTGCAACTTATGAAGGAGGATAATGTCACAATTTTGTGTCCCCCTTGTCCCCTAGGGGACAGAGGGGACACAAGAGTGTGCAAAGTGCTATTGTGTTTGATTTATAAAGCCAGTTTTGCCTTGGATGTCCATTTTTAGACACTGAACTTGAGTTTTTGCCACGAGAGCTTAGGAAAATGACATGGGGTCAAATATTATATTATTTTGACTCCAAATAACATTTCAAGATCAGTGAAAGATTTATCAAAAGTCAATTCTTATTGAAACCCAAAATTTAAGGTATATTCCTTCTTGAATCGAGAGGGGTAGTTGTAGAAGTTTGAAGTATCTCTGGAAACCCTTAAGCCTTAGATCAAATTTGATATTTCAACCTTGTAGATAATTTCCATAAATTTGTGATTCATATTTGATTTACTCCTAAATCCTTCTAGAATTCCCGAAATCATTTAGAGAAGTCAACCTTTTCTTGAGGAACATTCGTTCCCTACACCTAGAAACTTGGTCTTGCACAAATTTCTCCTGAATGAAATTTTATTTCCGAAATTTTCCTAAATTTATTTAGAAACCTTCAATACTCTCTTAAATCACCATTAGATGCTTTATAATTTCCCTGAACATTCTCAGAGGGTGTTTACTAGTTGCGAAATGGCTAAAGATGGCCTTTTAGGCCTTTAGAGAAGTTATCTTTCATGGATCTTTCTGAATTCATTTATCACCATGGGTAATCATCCCTACACAGTAAAATAAACTTGAAAACATTTTTAGGAATTTCCTCTGAGCTGGGGTGAAGGTTGAAATGAGGGAAGGCTGGTCGGAGGAAGGATGCGTAGTGAATGGGAAGCATAATTTTCAATTACGGGCTTAATTGCTATGCTTTAAGTTTTCAATTTTCATGCCAACTATTTCGTATGACAACAATTGGCTATATCTTGGGGAAATTAGGCGTAAGGGGAAATAGATAACATCAGGTATCACATGGGGTAGTATACCGATTCTTTTTCCATTTGGTTATAGAGTCATTACATTGAACAATAAGAAATGCTACAAATAAAACCAAAAAATGAACACGACCAACACACTATAAGGAAAAGCAACATAAGGCAGAAGGGAATCGGAAAAAAAGGAAAACATAAAAAAATCCTAATTCAAGTATTTTACATGCGAGGTAAAACCCAATTTCATTGTAACACCAAACTTGGATGAATGCTTACTGTACAGGTATCACCGAATTCCTTTCTTTTGCAAATCCATTGATGGGCTCACTAAAATATGACCCCTTTCTCAATTTATTGAGAAATCTCACATGATTATTCTTACAATTAAGGGTCTGCTTAGTCATTTCATTACCTTTGTTTCTTTGACACCTTATTTCCATCTTCTCATTTATTCCCAAGTTCATTCCAATTGCTGATCTTCCTTCACTGCTATGAGAATGAGTCTTGATCATACTAGGCTCATTGTCTTCATACTGAGGCCTATGAAATTCGATAGGAATTTGTCCTTCATTTTTCATCTACTTCATGACCACTATTTTCATGAGTTGATTCTCGATAGATGTTTTAGGAGCTTCAACACCATCACAAGCCTCTTGATTCTCCACATTTCTTGATTTATCCAAATAATCTTCTTTCACACACACTATCTTTTTATTGACATGTTGCTTGTTATGATGTGAATTGCACAGTGCCTTATCCTCTTGAAATGAAAATGGGCATAAGGTCATATATGAAGAATGAAAAACATCACCTTCTCCATCTTGGCCATTTTGAGCTTCAAAATCTATCTTCATAATGAAATACACTTTTCCTTGAGTGGAATCTACCTTGAAAGATTCAAGAGTATTCTTGTTCACATATCCCTCACCGAGAAGGTTTTCATCTTGAACAAAATCAGCCTTGGGAAAATCAAGCACTATCTCTTCTATCTATTCTTCATTGAGAAAGTATCCATCTTCATGAAAGGGGAATGAGTGCAAGGTTGGGGCTAAAATATCTGGATTTTCATTTTCCCAATCTTGACCACCATGAACTAAGGAGTTCATTTCCATAATGAATTCATCTTCTCCTTGAGTAGAGTTAACTTCAATATGTTGAATCATTTTTTCATTCATGTATTCCTTGTTACAAGAGTCATTCTCTCTTGGTGGTAAGGGAAATCTTCATATTCATAATCATACTTATTGGAAACATCATCATGATGAGTTTTAAGAACATGATTGGAAACATAGGGCTTACCTTCCAAGAAATTTTTTGGTATCATTTTTAATTCATGACCACCATTGTTCACCACTTCAGGATTTCTTTTCTATAAGTCAATGTTTTCATGAACATCATCACCACCCAATAGAAAGCGTGTTCATTCTCACATCCGAGTGGGAAGTACATGATTTCAAGTTCGATTCTATCAAACCATCATAATTATTTTTGACCGTCTCTGTCATCCTTAAATACTCTTCCATCAACAAGGGTAGCTCAACATCTTCTTCTAAAGCTATTAAAAAATTGTGATCTCTTGAATTTCTAAATAGGATGTCCACCCTTGAATCATATGGATTTTGAACAATGTACTTCATTTTTCGATAGGAAGGAGCTTCTTCATTTTACCATTAATTGGAATGGTGACATATGACCAATCCATATGTATATCTCCCCCAAAATTTTGATATAAGCTTCAACTTAGTAACATACCATATGAGGATGACATGTATGTTATGACAATTTTCATCATTGCAATCTTCTTGTCGGAAAATATGCAAATGCTTTGCTTGATCATCTTTGACCTGAAACCAAGAGGTACTTCTTTGGTTTCCATGGAGTAAATGGCTAGTAGTGGGAATGAGAGAGAGACCAAGAGATTTATAAAATTTTGCGGGAATGACATTTTCAGAGGCATCGGAGTTAATAATGCAATTGTTGTTTATCTCCACCGATCAACAAGGATATATAGAAAGGTACTACTTTTCTAGAGGTAGAGGGTGTGGAAGTGAGAAAGTTCTGAGAAGGAGTGGTATGAGGAGTGGAAGGTAGTTCTTTGGTAGTGGAATTTTTATAACATGAACTTGAACTAATTTCTCTAATGAACTAGAAAATTCTATCAAATTGCTTGGGATGTTCTTCATGTACTCAAACTCAAAAATCTAAATTTTGGATTTCTTGTAATGATCAATGATGTAAAAATGTGGAGAAGTGGTAAGCACATTAGGAACAATGACATCCTTCACATGAGTGGAAATTTCATTCTTAGGATTAATGTAATTTGAACCCGATTTGTCAAGAGGAGGTGAATGAGACTTACTCGAAGAGGTAGATGGATTCTTGAATGAGGTAGTCTTAGGCTTATTATTACTTGATCCCATAGAAGTAGGCAATGATTATCTTCCTTTTGTTGTTGTTTTTCATGGGGTATCCATTTAAGGATTAATTTTTTTAGCTTGGGTAGCGAGAAAAGAGGTTTCTTACTCCATTTGTGATTAGGTGAACACTTCATAAGAGTAACTATCCATATCAGCTATGGATTCTTTAGAATCTTCATCATGTGAGTATTCAAAATACCCAATTCTAGCACATCCATTTTATTATTCTTCAATTTTTGGTTCAATAATTTCTTCTCCTTCATCTTCATTGGTCCTGCATATAGAATTAACTGGTAGAGCTTCCAAGGAAAGCCTTTGGTGTGCTCCTACAATCCGATTCCTATTTTTATTTTGAGGTGAGACATGTTGAGAAATTTCCTTCTTTAATGAAGTTAAGTCATTGACCAACTTTTGTAGTAATGGATCAACTCTTTCATCTTTGAAAATTTGGGCCTTATCCTTCATTGGATGATTCTTGATCTTTCCTAACATAATGAGGTCATCTTGCACATCAATGTTAAGTTCTTGAGCATTCTCCAAATTTTTGGTTACGCTCTATGTAGTATGAAAATAAACTTTAGGAAACTCGGGCATTCATGAAGAACCTTTTCCGATTATCCAATATGAGACATCAGTAGGAATCTTGTTGATCAACATGTTGAAATTTTCTACAAAATATCTCATGGACTCTTGTGGTTATTTCTTCATTTGAGTAAGTTAAGTAAGGAGGGCATGAAAATATTCTATAGTCTTGAATATTAATTCAAACTTGTTTTTCATATCATCCCAATCAGTAATTAAGTGTGGTGGTAAACAATAAAACCATTATGCATCAACATATTGCAATGATTCCAAAAATAGTCAAACAACGACATTTTCATGTCCACTCGAGATAATTCCACAGTGTGTGATGAAAGTTGTAATGTGATCATCTAGACATTGCTTTCCATCTCCATATAATTTGAGAAAGTTATTTCTTGATCCTTTTGGAAGTTCATGAAGTGGTGGAGCTAAGGCCATTGGACCAATATTTTTCCCTAAGGCGAGAGGTGCAACAATTCTTTATCCTTCCTCCTGGTTCTTCTTCTATTTATTTTTCAAGAGGAATGAGGTCTAGTGGTTCAACAACTACTTACGTAATGTGAGCTTCAAAAGGTAAGTTAGGATCAAGTTGAGAAAAGTACTCTTTCTGGGTTAAATTGCTATTTGAACAATGGGAAGTATGAAATCAGCTTGTTGTTGCTCTTCAAATGCCAAGTCAATTATACCACTTACACGATCAACTCAAGTGTATCTTCGGCTTGCTCGAGTGATGAATAACATTGTAACTTGGAAAAAATGCATATTTTGGTAGGATTACAACAAGGGTCTTGAACATTCGGATAGTATTTTTGGTATTTTTAGTTTTTCAGTTTTCATGGATATTTTTAATATGTTTTTTTGTAATTTCAGATATCTTTTACGGTGTACAAAGGGTATATCTTCCTTATAAGAGTCACCAAAAAGTTGGTGAAATAATTTTTGCGGTCTGCAAATTATGGAGTCCACCAATGGTCACAAGTCTAAGCCCTTCATTCTTGTGTATGGGGAGGATCTCATTATTTAATGTAAATTAACTAAATTTTGTGGGGTGTTTGTTAGGCTAGGGATCACACAAGAATACTCCACTAAACTTGTGGCAAAATGCTTGTATAATTTACAAGGAGGAATTTTTTGTGAAGGGAGGTAAAGGGGAATTGGAGAAATAAGGAGAGGGAGGGTTAATGTTGTGAGTAGGCTTACATAATTCACATACATAAACCAAAGTAGGTCCACATTCAATTATAAGAACACAACAATGCAAAAAATCAACAAGACTAACAAACTAGAGACACATAGTTCTACTGAGATTCATCAATCAAGGACACAAGGTTCCTTCTTGGTTATGTAAGATCACCATACTTAAAAAGTTGGAAAGTAGAGAGAGAGTAGAGGAACATAAGCATATAAATGGAAGAAATGTAACTTTTATTGCTTAATGTAGTAGTGGTAAATCTCAAAAAAATATAACAATCAACAATTGACAACCCTTTGGAATGGAGAAGCCATTCCAATTTATAACATTACAACTTGTCCTTTCATCTCCCCCACATGACTTTTCACCTTTCCTCATCACTTGTGACCTTCCATATTCCTAGGAAATGGAAATGAGTCTTTTTCTTATTGATGAAAAGGACTCTTACAATATTAAATTGAAGGTCACTTAAGTGAATAAGTAAAAATAGGGAAAATGTGCATTCTTGGTGAAGTTTTAGAATATATAGAGAGAAGAAGGATGAGAGATATGGAAGAGGAAGGTCCGATAAATCTGATGAAGATGAAACCTTTTTCCAATAAAGAGCTTGGTGTCTTAAAGTATTGTGATCACAATATACCCCTTATATCAGATATGAATCATTTCACAACATCAAATGAGTGTTTAGAAACATTGTTATGAGATTTGCATTGTGGTAGGAACATAATGATCCTATTATGATTATAAGGCATGAGTGAGGATCACGTTCTTACTTCTCTAGGCATTTCACAATTAACCTCTATGACCATGAATCCATTATATGATGCTTAGAAATATTTGTGATTGTATTTCACTTAGTGAAATAGCTTTTCACTTTGTAGATATGGGATTTCTTCTGAATGAGATTCTTATCCTATGACCATCCATTGGACTGAAATGAGATGATTGCAATGTGCTTACTCTTTTGAGGTGTGGTCACACTACCAGGTTTTAAATGAGTATTTAAGAACACTACCAAGTGAATGACATCAAGTGAAACTAGGATGGTTTCCCATTCTTGCAAACATGGTGCTCCAAATAAAGATCATCACTTTACCTTTCCTACCTCTAGAATCCTCACTTTATTTCTCATATGCCTCTCATGGGAATAGATGAATTTTTATCCTTCACACATAATGGTCTTGAATACCTTGGTAGCTTGACTAGATCATTTTGACTTATTTCCATGAAATATATGAACATCATAGCAGATTTAGGATATGACGATCCTCAACTTACTCCACGAGCTTCCGATTTCACTTCTGAACATAATTACTCTTTCACAATTCACTTTCTTGACCAAGATGTCACATGAGCAGAAACATGCTCAATTTCTCCTTATGGAACTAGGTTTCATTATTTAGAAAAAATGATTGATTTATGAATGGAACTTGAAGGAATGTATGGGGACGAGTTCCATGTTTTTGACCTCCATATTACACTAAAATATTGTAATTTCCACCTCTTTGACTTGAAAGATGTGAGTTCATCACCAAGCATTGATTAATTGTTTAGAAAAACTCTCAGGAGGTATACATTGTTTGTGAGCATAAGATGAATTCTACCATCACTCATGGTGAGATTTTATTGAGCTTCTCTTATCATGATCCCGATGACTATTCCCTTGATGACCTTGAGTTTTGGTGGAGGTATTGATGTTTTAAATACTTCATAGACCTCACGATGTTCCTTATTTCACTTATTATCCAAGTTATTGTCTTTTGCACACACTGATTCACTTTGACTTGTTCCTTTCCATAGTGTGATGTACATGATGTCCCTTTCATGGATGGATTCAACCAAGATGACTCTCTTCTACCACAATTAGGATGATCTAGACCATCTAGCTCCTTTCATCTAATCGTGTCATGTGGATCACCTCAAAACCGATGCTTTAGGAACCTACGGGGGTATTCTTTTCTATTTGGGACACAAGATAATTTATCGGCCTTGTGATTATTGAAAAAGAAAAGAGACAAGAAAATGAGATTTATCACATATTTTCGAGCTCAATTCTAAGACTTAGTAGTTTTAGCGAGGTCTAGTAGGACTTCTATTTTTAGCAAGTTTTCATAGTTTTCACCTTCTGATGTTTCTAGATCATTCAAAGTGTCAAGAATGTTGAGGTTTTGATATTTTTGGAAACTTAATATTTTTATACATGCCTAGTTAAGAACACCTACTATTTTTAAAAGTGGCACTTCAAGTGGCATGTTGCGATGAAAATGGTCTTGAAATTCTAGGTTTTTCTCAAATATTCCTTGCTCAATTTTTTCGATGATTCCCTCATATAGATTAGTGGGAAAATGATATTTCATCAAGGAGGGAAGAATATTGAGAGAAAAATCAGTCCTCTATATCTCAAAAAAGTAGCCACCTCATCATGTAAGAAATGGCTCGGATGAAATTAGATTTTTCGAGGAACTTTCACTCCAAGTTTTAGGATTTTCTTCTTGTTAGATCTCTCGTAGAATAAAAATTAAAACTTGATGTAATTTTTCTATTGAGACAGTCATCCATTAATGGAGTTGAGACGAAAAACCATAACTATTTTCCAGTTAAAATGGTTAAGTTTTAGAGAGATAGAGTTATTTTGGTTTTTGTGTAATTTTTGACCTACTGTTGTCCATGGTAGCTTCTCTGCAGTTAGAAAAAATTACATGATTGGGGTGATGTCAAACTTTTGTGTCCTATATATCCATTGGGGAAAAAGGGGAAATAGGGAACACTTAGGTGTCCAAGATGTGACACTGGGAAGTGTGAGGGCTTGAAGCTAGAATTTGAGGGCTGAAAATGTTCCCCCACATGGGGGTTTGGTGAGGTTACATGGTGTCCAGAGGCTACATGCATACTGGGTCACACTTTTTGTCATCCTTGTCATTTTTTGAAAGAGGGGATAAAGGGGATACGAGTGTCCAAAGTGCAACTTGGGAAGTGTGAGGGCTTGAAACTAAGATTTAAGGGTTGAAAATGGGATCTAGAGGGGTTTGATGAGGTCGCATGGTGTCTAAGGGCTATATGCATTCTTGGGTCAAAATTTGTGTCTTTCTTATCCCTTGGGGGATAGAGGGGATACCTGGGGCATTAAAGTGCCACATGGGTGAAGGAGTGAGGTCACACTTTGGAATCCTTTTGTCCTCCTTGCACTATGAGGAAATAGGGGAAAATGGGGACACCTGGGTGTCCAAAGTATGACTTGGGGAGGAGAAGGTCACACTTGGGACACAAGAGTGTCTAAAGTGTAACTGTTCTTGATTTGGAAATCCTATTTTTCCTTGGATGTCCATTTTTAGACATCAAACTTGTTTTTTTATCCATGAGAGCATAAGAAAATGATTCGGGGTCAAATATTATATATTTTGACTCAAAATAACATTTCAAGATCATTTGAAGCATTCCCAAAATCCAATTCTACTTGAAAAACTAAAAATTGAAGGCCTATTTGCTTCTTTAAGTAAGAGGGCCAATTTCATAAGTTTGAAGTATCTTGAAACCCTTAAGCCTTAGATCAAACTTGATATTTCCTCCTTATAGATAATTTCCATGTATTTTTTATTTCTATTTTATTTCCTCCTAACTCATTCTAGAACTCTTGAAATAATCTAGAGAAGTCATCCTTTTATCGAGGAACATTCGCTCCTCCCCTTTAGAAACCTAGTTTTGCTCACATTACTCCCGAATGAGATTTTCTTTCCTAATTTTTGTAAGAACATTCAATGCTCTCTAAAATAACCCCTTGATGCTTTAGAATTTTCTTGACCATTCCAAGAAGGTGTTTAATAGTTGTGAAATGGCCAAAGATGGCCTTTTTAGGCCTCTAGAGGAAGTTATCTTTCAAGTAAATATTACTGAATTCATTTATCACCTTAGGTAATCATCCTTGCACACTAAAAATAACTTGAAAACATAGTTATGAATTTCTTATAATCCAGGGTGAAGGTTGAATTGAGGGAAGGCTGGAAAAAGGAAGGATACACAGTGAATGTGAAGCCTATTTTCAATTAGGGGCTTAATTGTCATGCTTAAAATTTTCAATTTTCATGCTAGCTATTTTGCATGACAACAAATGGATCTATCTTGGGGACATTAGACTATATGGGAAATAGAGAATATCAGGTATCACATTGGGTAGTAGACTAGTGCTTTGTCCATTAGCTTATAGAATCATTACACTGAACAACAAGAAAAACCACAAACACAACCAAAAAATGAGCACGACCAACACACTAGAAGGAAAGGAAACACAATACATGAAGGGAAACACACAACAAAAAGGGAAAACATGAAAAAACATCCTGAGTCACCTATTTTACATGTAGAGGATAACCTGATTTCGTTGTAGCACTAAATTTGGCTGAATGCTTACCCATACATGGGTATCACCAAATGCCTTCATTCCACAAATCCATTGACGAGCTCATTAAAATATGAACCCTTTCTCAATTTCTTGAGAAATATCACATGATTGTTCTTGCATTTGGGGTCCACTTAGTCATTTTATTACCTTTGTTTCTTTGACACCTTCTTTCCATCTTCTCATTTATTCCTAAGTTCCGATTAACAAAAATACGGATTTTCCTAGATGGCCTAAGGGGATATCTAGGGTATTAATGTTAATCTAACTAAGAGGACTAAAACATTGTAAATGATCTAAAGCAATATTAAATAAATGTAAATAAGCTATTCTAGATGAAATGAAAGCCTAATGTGTAAGATAAGGGTAAGGAAAAGACTCAGATGATAACAGAGGACTGTCACATAGTGTCATAGATCTGGAAATAAAATCTAGAAGTGTCGATGAACCCTCAGGGACCTTGTGAAGGGTAGATCTAGGTTGTTTGAGATGACATAGGCACCTGGGAGTGTACTTGGGTGCCCCGGGGTTCCCTAGTTTGTAATATGGGCACTCGAAACACTACAAATCCTCATAGTCTCAATCTGGTATGGTTGCTAAGTGTCTTTGAGTGTTTCCTATCTGTCGCGCTAGATTTTTTAGATGAATTGAAGAATGACCCGTAATGCAAGAAGTATCAAACGTGCACAAAAATGAAAGATGCATATGAATGGGTCGGATGACTTGATCACTTGAGCCACCAAACTAGTGGAATTATCACTTTCGATCATTGCACTACATTCTGACTACGATGTAGTTCGTGTGTGTGTGTGTGTGTGTGTGTGTGTTGTGTGTGTGTGTGTGTGTGCATGTGTGTTGTGCCCTAGGTGCTCTTGTGTCAATCGCACTTTGTGAAGTAGCGAGAAATAATAGTTATAGAAATGTAAGTAATATGTGTGCATGGAATAGAATGTAATACCTCCCCTATGAAGTGTGTGTATGTGTGTGTGTTTGTGTGTGTGTGTGTGTGTGTGTGTGTGTGTGTGTGTGATGCAGATCTCCTAGCTTGAATACATGGCACTATGTGGATGCAAGTGATGCAATGGATGCAGCCCTAGATGGAGTGATAGTAGTGATAAGATGCAATGACCTAGGACCCTCATTATGGTCTTATAGATTTATATTTATAGGGCTCTCAAGATTAATTTCATAATTAATCTCGACAAGGCCGATTGAGAAGAAGATAAGGATGACCAACAACTAGAAGTGACCCAAAAATAAGTGGAAGAGGTTATGCATAGACCGAGGTGCTCGAGAATGGGACCAGGCACCTCGGGGTGCCCTAGTATAGGCTAGGGCACCCTGATTTTAGGATAAAATGTCGAAAAGGTCATGAAATGGGATGATAGGTATTGGGAAATACACAAGAAAGATGAAATAAAATATAAGAAAAAGGTGGCCAAAAGGTGGGATTAATTAGTACTTTGTACACTTGAGAACCTTCTAAATAGTAGTATACAATGGGTTAAATATTGTCTAATGTGCAATATTTGTGTCTACAAGCTCATTTTAATTGCTGATCTTCCTTCACTGCTACGAGAATGAGTCTTGATCATACTAGGCTCATTGTATTCATACTAAGGGCTATGATATTCGATAGGATATTTTCCTTTATTTTTCATCTTTTTCATGACCGGTATTTTCATGAGTTGATTCTCATTAGATGTTTTAGAAGCTTCAACACACTGTCATAAGCCTCTTGATGCTCCACATTTCTCAATTTCTCTTGATTCAATATAAGTTTAATTAAATATTAATTCAAAGTATCTATTGTAAAAAATGATATTAAAGTAATTAAGTACAATGTGCAAGCAATAACCATTCAAAAATGTAAAACACTAAGCAAATGAGAGAGGAATATGACTTAGCTGATTTCATGCAACTTGGGAATGATTGTAACAGTGTATTTGCTGGAATAGGCTAGAGATAATGTTGCAAGGACTCGGTGAAGGTTCGAGACATGGGAATGTAAAGGATAGGAGCGCTTGCGGAGGAAAAGAGCATCCTAGGAACTAGTGACTGATTTGGGTGCTAGTGTCCGCTCAGATGCTCGTGTTCGAATTTTCTAGGTCAGAAGGTCTTCACTCAAATATTCACTTTGTCGCTCGACTTTTCTATTAGGGTTACGATAACACATATAACCTGCAAAGCATGATGACTACCTACACATATCCATAAACCACATCAAATCTAATAAAAAAGATGCAAAATGTGGAGTTGGACTGACCTTGACGGTCACCCAAAAAGTGAACTTATAATCGAGCGCTGCACTATATCTCATAATCCATATAGTTCTTTGTGTGTGTATCTATGTCCCGTGCCCTAAGATTCCCTTGCACAAGTTGTATGATGATAGTGGAATAGATCTAAATTGTCCCAAATATGCATAATGTGTATGATTGAATAGAATGAACTCCCAACTTATGTTGTGTATGCATATTAATGCAACTCTTGTCCCTTGTATGGATGTGATAGTTGTATGCCTTGTAGTGCTATTTTGCCTTTTTACAAGCTTAGGTGGTGATAGATAATGCTTATAGTGCTTGGACCTTTATTTGAGAGAAGTAAAAATGGTAAATTGTAAGAGATAAAGTGACCAAAAAGATCTGGAAGAGCTATAAGATGTGTAAAACTAGTAAAGTGTAAGAGATAAAGTGACCAAAATGCCAAAATAAGTTGTTAACCACTAGTTTTATTGCTTAGGTATCATGTATACGTTAGTATGCTTTAGGACCTATAAATGTACCTAAGTGCATGGATTTTGTGTCTACAACTCCAAGTAATCTTATTTCATGCACATCATATTTTTATTGACATGTTGCTTGTTATGATGTGACTTGTATAGTGCCTTATTTGCTTGAAATGAAAATGGGCACAAGTTCAGATATGAAGAATGAAAAACATCACCTTCTCCATCTTGGCCATTTTGAGCTTCAAAATCTATCTTCATAACGAAAGCCTCTTTTCCTTGAGTGGAGTCCACCTAAAAATATTCAAGAGTGTTCTTGTTCACATATCCCTCACCAAGAAGGTTTTCATCTTGAAAAAATCAGCCTTGAGAAAATCAAGCACTATCTCTTCTATCTATTCTTCGTTGAGAAAGTATCCATCTTCATGAAAAGGAAATAAGTGCAAGGTTGGGGTTGAAATATCTAGATTTTCATTTTCCCAATCTTGACCACCATGATTAAGGAGTCCATTTCCATGACGAATTCATCATCTCCTTGAGTAGATTAAACTTCAATAAGTTAAAGTCTCTTTTCATTCATGCTTTCCTCATTGTAAAAGTCATTCTCTCATGGTGAGAAGGATAAATATTCGTATTCACAATCATAATTATTGGACAAATATTCATGATGAGTTTTAAGAACATTATTGAAACATAGAGATTACCTACCAAGAAATTGTTTGGTATCATTTTTCATTCATGACCCGCATTGTTCATCACTTCAGCGTTGATTTTTTGTAAGTCAATGTTTTCATGACCATCATCACCACCCAATAGAGAAACTATGTTCATGCTCACATACAATGGGAAGTACATGATTTTAAGTTTTGATTCTGTCAAATCATCATAATGCTTTATGACCAGCTCCATCATACTTGGATACTCTTCCATCAACATGGGTAGCTCGACATATTCTTCCAAAGCTATGAACAAGTTGTAATTTCTTGAATTTTGAAATAAGATTTCCACCCTTGGATCATCTCAATTTTGAATAATGTACTTAAGTTTTTTGAAAGGAAGGAGCTTATTCATTTTACCAATTCTTTGGAATGGTGGTATGAGACAAATCCCTTCGTATATCTCCCCAACATCTTAACAAAATCTTCAACTCAATAACATACCATATGAGGCTGACATGTCCACTACAAGAATTTTCATCGTGATCTTCTTGTCAGGAAAATATGAAAATGCTACTTGAGAATCCTTGACTTGGCCGACAAGAGGTAATTATTTGGATTCCATGGAGTAAAGAATGACCAAGAGCAGAAATGAGAGAGATACCAAGAGCTTTAGCAAATTTTATGGGAATGAAATTTTTAGAGGCACCGAGTCAATAATGTAATTATTCAGCTCAAATCTATTGACCAACAAGACTAGATATAAAGGTTCGATTTCCTAGAGGTGGAGGGGGTGTTGAAGAAATAAAGTTATGAGGAGTGGCATGAGGAGCGGAAGGTAGTTCTTTGGCAGTGGAATTTTTGGAACATGAACTTGAACTACTTTCTCTGATGAACCGAACAAGTTTATCAAATTTTTTGGGATGAGTCTTCAAGTATTCAGACTCAGAAATATGAATTTTAAATTTCTTATAATGATCAATGATGTCAAAAGGTAGAGTAGTGGTAAGCACATCAAGAATGATGCAAACCTTGACATGAGATGAAATTGCACTCTTTGAATTAATGAAATTTGAATTTGAATTATCAAGAGAAGGTGAATGAGACTTACTCGAAGAGGTGGATGGATTTATAAATGAGGTAGTCTCAGGCTTCTTCTTGGATGATCCCATGGAAGTAGATAACGATAATCCTCCCTTTGTTGGTATTTTTCCTAGAGTCGCCATTTGAGGATTTAATTTCTTAGCTTGGGTAGTAGAAGAAGAGACTTCTTTCTCTATTTGTGATCGATTGAACACTTTGCATAAGAGTGGATATCCATATCAACTATGGATTATTTAGAATCTTTATTTGGCAAGAATTCAAAATACCCAATTATAGCACATCCATATTTTTCTTCTTCTTCAATTTTGGTTGTAATTTCTTCTCCTTCATCTTGAGTGGTCTCGCATATTACATTAAGTGGTAGAGATTTTAAGACAATCCTTCAGGTGTTCATGTAAGCTGATTCTTGTTCCTATTTTTAGGAAAGGCATGTTAAGAAAGTTCCTTCTTTAATGAATTCAAGTCGTTGACCAAATTTTGTAGTAATGGATAACTCTTTCATCTTGGAAACTCCGAGCCTTATCCTTTATTATATGGTTCTTGATCTTTCCTGACATAATGAGGTCATCTTACACATCAATGAAAAGTTCTTGAGTATTGTCCCAATTTTTTTATTACGCTCTCTGTAGTATGAAATTAACTTCAAGAAATGGGCATTCATGCATTGATGAAGAAATTTTTCGATTATCCACAAGACACCGAGTATCAATAGAAATATTGTTGATAAAATTATTGAATTTTTCTACAAAACCTCTAATGGAATCTTACGGTTATTTTCTTCATCTGAGTAAGTTTAGCAAGGAGGGAATGCGTATCCTCTACAAAGCTTGAATATTGCTTCAAACCTAGTTTTCATATCATCCCAATCAATAATTGAGCATGGTGGTAAGTAGTAAAACTAGTTTCAGAATCGTGCATCTTGCAATGATTCAATAAATAGTCGAACAATGACATATCCATGTCCCACTTAGAGAATGCCAAAGGATGTCATGAAAGTTGTAATGTGATCATTTCTATGTTGATTTCCATCTCCATAGAATTTGGGAAAGTTCTTTCTTGATCGTTTTGAAAGTTCATGAAGTGGTGGAGCCAAGGCCAATGGACCAGTATTTTTGTCCCCAAATAATAGGTGTAACCATTCTTTCTCATTCTTCCTTTGGTTCTTCTTCCACTTCTTCTTCACGAGGAATGAGGTCTAGTGGTTCTATAACTACTTTTGCAATGTGACCTTCAAGAGGAAAGTTAGGATCAAATTCAACAAAGTAATCTTGACTAGTTTGACTTGTTATTTGAACAATGGGAAGTCTGAAATCAAATTTTTGTCGCTCTTCAAATGTCAGCTCAATTATGCCACTTACACGATCAAATTGAGTGTATCTCTTTTCTGTCAATTTTCTCAGATTCTTAGATAACAATGCAACTTGGAAAAATATAGATTTTTCAATAAGATTACAACAAGGCTCTTGAACATTCAGATAATATTTTTGGTATTTTTCAGTTTTTATGGATTTTTTTAATATATATTTTTCGTATTTTCAAAGATCTTTTTTGGTGCACAAACGGAAGATGCTCCTCAACAAATTTACCAAAACTATTGGTGAAATATTTTGTTGCAGTGTAAATTATCGTTTCTCACTAATGGTCACATGGCTAAGCACCTCCTTCTTATGTATAAGGAGGCTCCCATTATTAAATATAAAATAACCAAAGTTATGGGGTGGCCCTTAGGTTGAGGATCACACAGGAATACTCCACTAAACATGTGGCAAAGTGATTATATAATGTACAAGGGAGGAATTTTTGTGAAGGGAGGTAAAGTGGAGTTGGAGAAATAAGGAGAGAGAGGGTTAATGTTGTGAGTAGGCTTACAAAATTCACATAAATCAACTAGATTAGGTCTACATTAAATTAGAAGAACAAAAAAATTTAAGAAATCAACACGACTAAAAACTAGAGACACAAAGTTATACATATTCATCAATCAAGGACACAAGGTTCCTTCTTGGTTATATAAGATCACCATGCTTACAAAGTTGGAAAGTAGAGAGGAAGAGAGTAGAGGAACATAAACATAGAAATGGAAGAAATGCAAATTTTATTGCTTGATGTAGTAGTGGTAAATATCAACAACATACAACAATAAACAATTTCCAACCCCTTAGAATAGAGAATCCATTCCAATTTATAGCATTACAAATTGTCCTTTCATCTCTCCCCACATGACTTTTCACCTTTCCTCATCACTTGTGACCTTCCACATTCCTAGGAAATGAAAATGAGTCTTTTTATTATTGATGAAAAATAACTCTTACAATGTTAAATTGAAGGTCACTTAAGTGAATAAGACAAAATAGGGAAAAGTGCATTCTTGGTGAAGAATTAGAATATGGAGAGAGAAGAAGGATGTGAGATAAAGAAGATGGATGATCAATCTAACGAAGATGAAACCTTTACCAATGAAGATTTTACAGGACTTTAAGTATTGTGATCACAATCTTCCCCTTCGTGAGATATGAAGAATTCCATAACATTGAATGAGTGTTCAATGTAGACACAAAATCATGCACTTTGGGTATTATTTAGTCTCGGTCTCATACTACTATTTAGATGGCTTTTGAGTGAAGAAAGTACTAATTAACCCATGTCCTTTGGCCTTTATACTTTACTTTCTTTCGTCACTTCCGACCTCTCGTATGTACTTACCCATTTAGTTTTTCCATTTGGCATCATTTTATCCCGACTAGGGCACCCGACCTAATACTAGGGTGCCCCAGGTGCCTTGGTCCCATTCGGAGTGCCCTGATCCTTTTTACACCTTGCACTCATCTTTTGGGCACTTTCTATCCATTTGAGCTTTCCATATTTTTAGTGGTCGGCCCTTTTGGGGTTAATTACGAAATTAGATTAAAAAAACCATATAAATATAAATTTATGAGACCATAATGAAGGACCAAACACTAAACACGACTATCACCACATAAGGTTGCATCCATCTAAGGCATCTAGAGCTCCATTTGCATTCATATAGCTCCATCAAAAGGGAAAAGGTTGATTCATCTGCATCAAATCGCATAGTAGGGAAGTTTATTCTATTCCATCCACCATCTATTTACATTTCTACATCTAGTTATTATTTACTTTCACAAAGTGCGATGCGCGTAAGACACCTAGGGAACGATATTCACACACACACACACACACCTAGAAATACATTAGTTATGAGATGTAATTTAGCGCTCAATTATAATCCCACCATTGTGGCCGTTGAGGACAGTCCAACCCCTTCATATACATCTTTCTTTTTTTTAGGGTTTTGATGCTTTGTCGGGTTTTTAGGCGATTATTCCATCTCCTATTCACAAAGACATCTCGACGTAGTTGAGAAACATTAGTGTGACAAGAAGTGAACACAAAAGAACATCCAATGACACCTCATAGGATATTTATAAATATTTTTCACATATCAAGGCATCTATATTGCATACAGAGCACCCAGCGCCCTGTCCCCTGCTCCAGTGCCCCAGGTTTAGCTAGAAAATCTAGATTTGTAATTTATTGAGCTTCTATGTTGTCATTTCCTCCTCTGTTTAGCTAGTGTCCATGGTGACACAGTCTTGTGACATCATAAAATCATCCAAGGATTTTCTTAACCCTTCTTACACATTAGGGTTTCATATTTTCTAGCTTATCTTGATTGGGTTTGCTTTAATGTATTTTACTCTATTCATTTACTGTTGTGCATAATATTAGATTACACTAGAATATCCACATTTTAGTTAATGATTTTGGTGAACCCATACTCAATATTCATGCTTATAGGATCCTCATTCTTTATCCTCTTAGAGTCTAGTCATCATGAGTATCTCAATCAATGACTATTTGCTTGCAAATCCTGATTTAAGGCATAGAGTCTAACATCTTTTTACTACTACTCGCATTCGTGTTGGAATGCATCTTGAATCAATATATCAAACTTTAGAAGATGCATATTCTCAACACATAGCCTTCAAATATAATCCTCCCGCTAATGTGAAAACTTTCAATAATGACCCATCTTTGGATATCACATGTCGTATTTAGAATGTAGGTGTCAAACACACTTTGATTGATAATGGATCTGAACTCAACCTATGTCCCATGTCACTCCTTGAAAAGCTAGGTATTTTTTTGTGATATTAGTCCATATTGTCTTTCACTACATGCATATGATGGTTCCATTTGTCCATGTGTGGTCACATTACATTACCTATTATTCTAGGACCAAAAACTATCAACAATGTGTTCTTTGTAATTGAATTTCTAGTCTCTTACAATGGTTTGCTTGGTAGGCCATGACTTCATGCCATGCAAGATGCAACTTCTATTGTACATAATTGTGTTAAATTTCTCTATGAAGGCATTGAATATACTATTTTTTATGACCGCAACCCATTCCAATACTACGACCGTGATCGTAATACTAGTCTTATTATTCCACATACGATATTATACATGATCCTCAACCACTTAAAGGTGCCATTTGTTCGATAGATGTAGACTCTTCTACACCACCTGCTACTACTACTACTATGATTCTTTATCGGGGCACATCGAGTTTATGGACATCGAGCTATCACCTACACCTTCACATGTACAAACCTCTAAAATGGCATAGTGGTCATGGAATCAGTCTCCTTCCTTTGCTCTGTGACTGCAAAAATGGTAGAAAATGCACCTCATCATCTTACATATGTCACCAAATCACTCAACAAAGTAGTTAGTGGAAGTTCCATTGGACATTAGTTTGCATAAGACAAAATAAGGGGAAATGCATCACTTTCTACTTTAGATATAACTATTTAGAACATTCCCATGCATTGATTAATGTTTTTAGGAGTAAATTTTATAGTTATATAGATGTTATGATGAGTCAATTTATGGAATCGTCATACAACTTATGCCTCAATGGTTCATTACGTGATCAAATTGACATTATTTCTTATCAAGTAACCAATGCTTATCCATTCGACTATGACCTTGAAAGCCATGATTTTCTAGATGACATTACATGATTATATTTTTCCTTCACTCCCACACATTTGAGGGACATAAGATTCACATAACCCCACCTCCAACATAACATCACCACATGTTTAATACTCACATTAACAAAATTTTAGCATACAAATACTCGGTCACATGTTAGCATCGTCATTTCCCGATGACACACTCTTATGCTTTGGTTCACACTTGATTGTTGAGGGCTACATACTACACATGAACCCCACACACCGCACATTAGACATTGCACCTTATGGATTCTAGACATCACATCATCATTTTTCATCGCATATACTATACACATTTATTTGTATGCGTTACACTCACTACCCTATGAAAAACTCTAGTTCCTCAATACATACTCGATTGTCGAGGGTTTACAAATAAAATGGACCTTATCATACACACACGATCATCACTTGACCTTATATCACATGAAATTACTAGGTTTAATCGACATATGCTATAGGCTAAATGGTCACCTATCCCTTCATATTGTAGTGGTATACACCATAGGCTACATCACCACCTCCCTTGATATCCTCCTCATGGTATATGCTTTAGGCTACATCATCACGAGTTTTTTTACATCGTCTTTAGGTCACATATCATCATCACCACACATATTCATTCACTACAATGCACTAAAAACACACACTTTGAACATTTCCCGATGATGCACTCTTGTTTCGGTTCATTCTTGAGTGCTAAAGGGGTATACTAAATGAACCTCATTGTATACACTTCCATTCACTTGGGGGTCACATGGATCCTTTCATCCATCTTGCATTCCATTGCATCCATCCATTACATGTTACATATTTGCTTGTTCATGTTTGCTTATTAAACATGCTATATAGGTCTCTTATATGTAATTATCTTTATCATACACAAATGTGTGTTCACATCCTTTTGTAGTTGTGATCACAAATACATGTCTCTTACACACAACATGGATGTTTGCATCCTACTAGTTCCACAATGGTTGTTGGCGGTATCCACATTCATCTCTTACATGTGCTATTGTTTCATTTTGTTTCATAACAGACTAATTTCTTGGTTATAAATGGTTTTTACATACTAGTTATATTTTTAACATGCTAATGGATGCTTCATGTGCAATATTTGTTTGTGGGATTACTTACTACCATGTCTATCTGTCTCGCTTGTTTTCTATTGATTGTATCTTGTTTGCTATTGTATTTTGGCCTTGCCCTTTGTTTTGTGTGCACACTTATTTTTTGTATGTAGCCATTGCGGCCTTGAGTGTCTTGCAACATCATGAGTGATGTCCCATGTTTGCAACCCACTTTGGTGTTCTATGATTGTATTCTTGTGTGTTTACTGGATTTTTAGCTTCTACATTGTTTGGTAGCTTACACTTGTCTTCTACATGCATTCTTGTTCGTACTAACACTTATTTCTAGACACTTGTTTACGTGTGCCTTGGTTTCTACCAAATGCATTCCCTTCCCATATAGGGCACAATTTATGAGTTTGGTCCTCTTTTGGGGCAGCATCCTCCTATCCACGATATCGCATGCACCCCTAAAAAGGGGGCATCATTTGGAGTTTAAACAATACACAACACTCTACACCGGTACATGCCCGGTCTTCAGCTTCCATCCTTGACATCATGGGTTATACATCGAGTGAGTTCATAACAGTCTACAAACTCCATACACAACGGATTTTACATGACAAGTTGTCCTTAGCATTTTGGGGAGTAGTTACAGGTTGGAGGATATAGCTGACATTCCTCCCTACACTACTTCAGCCAGTGGTGTCAGATCACCCAAAAAACTAGGCAAAATAGAGATATCTTCATACTATTCTTAGGGAAGTAGTTACATGTTGGATAATAATGGATCTTTCTCCCTACACTTCTTTGGCCACAATGGCGTGAGATAGCCCGAAAATTCACACTTTACCGATGGTTATAGGATATCCTTTTCTACACCCTTTCTATGATCTTAGATGAGGTGCACATGTTCCCTTTACTTTTTCATACTTCCATTTATAATATTTTTACTATATACATGTGATTTTCACATATACATGTGTATTTGACTACTTGATCATCTTCTCCTTTGCAGGTCCATCCGTATGAGAAGCAAACAATCAACAACAACAAACAACTACATTAAAGGTGTCAATAAACAACAACAACAACAACATTGTCATTTGACAATTCGTACCTCATATCAACATGTAGGTTCCTCACATACAGCGACATCTACATACACATTTTTGCCCAAGGTTCACTCTCATCACTTTTTACATGTTTGTATCTTAGTCTCCGCACTCTACTATTTTTTCATTCCATGCTTTTTCTAGTCCCTCGACACACTTTCGCATCACTTTACATGGACATCAAGTACACATCTCTATCTAATTTATTTTATCGAGCGTTCCTCTCACCAACATAAAGTGGGGGAAAAGTAGACAAAAATCACACACTTTGGGTATGATTTAGTCCCAGTCTCATACTACTATTCATATGGTTTTTTGGTGAAGAAAGTACTAATTAACCCATGTCCTTTGTCCATTTTACTTTACTTTCAATCGTTACTTCCAACCTTCTCGCATGTACTTGCTAGCCGTTTGCCACTTGGCATCATTTTATCCTTGACTAGGGCACCCAGCTCAATATTGTGGTGCCCCATGTGCCTTGGACTTATTCAGGGTGCCTTAATCTGTTTTACACCTTGCACTCATATTTTGGGGTACTTTCTAGCCATTTGAGATTTCCATATTTTTAGTGGTAGGCCTTTTCGAGGTTAATTATGAAATTAGATCAAGAGAACCATATAAATATAAAATTATTAGACCATAATGAGGGACCAATCACTAAGAACTACTATCACCATGTAGGGTTGCATCCATCTAAGGAATCTAAAGCTTTATTTACATCCATATAGCTCCATCACAAGGGACAAACTGGACAAGAGGGAAGTTTATTATATTCCATCCACTATTTATTTACATTTCTACATCTAGTTATTACTCACTACTTCATAAAGTGTGACTGACACAAGAACACCTAGGGCATGATATTCACACACACACACACCTAGAACTAAATTGATTCTGATATGTAGTGCAACGATCGGTAGTAAGTCCATCATTGTGGCCACTAAGGACAGATCGACCCCTTCATAAGAAATCTTTATTTTTATAGGGTTTTGATGCTTGGTTTGGGGTTTTGTAGGTCTCTTCTGCATCTCTAATTTATAGTGAAATCTAGTGCACTCCAATGAAAACAACATGACAAGAGGCAAACATATGTGAACATATATAGCAACACCTTGGAGGAGGTTTGCAGAGAGATTTTCATGCACAGAACCATGACACCCAGATCTTAAACCGTGAGCACCGCATGATCCTTCCCGGGCACCCCAGTCCAACCAAATATTCAAAATTTGTAATTTTTGGAGCTCTTGTGCGATCACTCCCGCATTCTGTTTATCCTAACCCTCTTTGTCTTTAGGGTTTCATATTTTTACTTACTTAGTGGCTTCAATTTCTTTCTTTATTTACTTTCATGTTATTTAATGTTGTGCATGATATTAGATTACACTAGAATATCCATATTTTAGTTAATAATAGGGTTTCATATTTTATTGCTTAGCTTGCCTTGGTTTCTTGAACTACATTTTACTCTATTCATTTAATGTTGTGCATAATATTAGATTACACTAGAATATCCACATTTTAGTTAATGATTCAAAAAAATTGTTATGAGATCTACATTGTGGTAAGAACATGATGATCCTCTTCCGAGTATCACCTTCTTACTTCTCTAGTCCTCTCACAATTCACCTCTATCACCATGAATTCATTTTATGATGCTCAAACATATTTATGATTGTATTTCATTTAGTGAAATAGGCCTTCACTTTGTAGATAGGGGATTTATTCTTGAATGAGATTCTTATCCTATGACCATTTGTTGGACTGAAATGAGATGATTGTAATGTGCTTACTATTTTGAAGTGTTGTCACACTACCATGTTTGGAATGAGTGTTTAAGAACACTACCAAGTGAATTACATTAAGTGAAACTGGGATGGTTTCCCATTCCTCTAAACATGGCGCTTTAAATGAAGATCATTACCTTACCTTTCTTGGATCAAGAATCCTGACTTTCTTTCTCATATGTCTCTCATGGGAATAGATGACTTTTGATCCTTCACACATGATGGTCCTGAATACCTTGGTAGATTGACTAGATAATTATGACTTGTTTCTAGGAGATATATGGACATGATGGAAAATTTAGGATATGACGATCCTCAACTTACTCCATGAGCTTCCCATTTTACTTTTGAACATGATGACTCCTTCACAATTCACTTTCCTGACCAAGATGTCACATGAGTGGAAACATGCTCAATTACTCCTCATGGAAATAGGTTTCCTTCTTCAGAAAGAATTATTGATCTTTGAATATAACTTGAAGGAATGTATGAGGATGAGCTCCATGTTTTTTACCTCCAAACTACATTAAAACACTATAATTTCCACCTCTTTGACTTGTAATATGTGAGTTCTTTAGAAACATTCTCAGGAGGTATGTATTTTTTGTGGGCCCGAGATGAATCCTACCATCACTCATGGTGATATTCTCTTATCATGCTCCTGTTAACTATTCCCTTGATGAACTTGAGTTTCGGTGGTCTTCTTAAAGTTTTAAATTCTTCGCAGCCTCACGATTTTCCTAATTTCACTCATTGTCCAAGTTACTATCTTTCGCACATACCGATTACTTTTGATCCTTTCCTTGTTAGAGTTTGATCTACATGATGTAACTTTATCTATGGATTCAACCAAATTGAATCCCTTCTACCATGACTAGGATCATCTGGACCATCCAACTTCTTTGCATAAAATTGTGTTATGTAGATCAGTTTGAAACTAATGATTTAGGAACTCATGGGGTCTTCTTTCTTGTTTGAGCCATAAGAAAATTCTCGCCCTTGTGATGATGGAAAAAACAAACAAGATGAACAGAATGAGAGTTGTCACAAATTTTTGGGCTCAATTCTAAGACTTACTATTTTTAGCGGAGTCCTAACAAAGATCTGTGATTTTTAGCAAGTTTTCTTAGTTTTCACTTTCGATGTTTCTAGCTCATTCAAAGTGTCGATAATGATGAGGTTTTTATATTTTTGGAAAATTACTATTTTTAGACATTACTAGTCATGAACATATTATATTTTTATAAGTGACACTTACGGGGAGGTGGATTGCGGCGAAAATGGTCTTGAAATTCGGGTTTTGTTCCAAGATTCCATGTTCCAATTTTTAGATGATTCCCTCATCTAGATTAGTGGGAAAATGATATTTTCATATATGAGGGAAGATTAATGAGTGAAAAATCAGTCCTCCATATCTTGAAAAATCAACCACCTCATCATGTAAGAAATGGCTCGGATGAAAGTAGATTTTTTGAGGAACATTCGCTCCAAGTTTTAGGTTTTTTTCTGCCGATCTCCGTCGAATAAAAATTAAAATTTATGTAGTTTTGTTTTTTTGGCATGTCATCCATTAATGGAGGTTAGAGGAAAAAACACATAAATTCACACGTTAAAATGGTTATGTTTTGGAGAGATAGATTTATTTTGGTTTCTGCATGATTTCGACTGCTTCTTGGTCATGAAAACTTCTCCAGCATGATTAGAAAAAAATGAATGATTAGGCGAGGTCAAAATTTTTATCCTCTCTATCCCTTGGGGATAAAAGGGACTCGTGGATTTCCAAAATATGACATGGGAAGTGTGAGGGCTTCAAACTAGGAGTTGAGGGTGAAAATGGGCTCCGAAGGGGTTTGGTGAGGTTGCATGGTGTCTAGTGGATAGAATTATGTTTGGGTCACACATTTTTGTCCTCCTTGTTCCTTATGGAATATATGGGATACATGGGTATCCAAATGTAACATGGGAAGTCTAAGGGCTTGAAACTAGGATCCGAGGATTGAAAATGGGCTTTCAAGAGATTTGGCGAGGTCGCATGGTGTCTAGGGGCTACATGCATGCTTGGGTCACAATTTTGTGTCTTATGTGTCCAATAGGGGACAAAAGGGATAGTAGGGGCACTAAAGTGTGACTTGGGTGAAGGTGTGAGGTCACACTTTGGTGTCCCTCTTGTCCCCCTTGCACTATGGGGACATAGGGGATAATGGGGACATCTGCGGGACACCGAATGTCCATAGTGTGACTTGGGGAGGATGAGGTGGCTGCACTTTGGTGTCCCCATTTTCCCCTTTCCCTCTATAGAACATAGGAGACACAAGAGTGTCCAAAGTGTGACTGTGCCTGATTTGGAAAGCCAATTTTGCCTTGGATGTCCATTTTTAGACATCGAACTTGAGTTTTTCACCACAAGAGCTTAAGAAAATTATTTGGGGTCAAATATTATATTATTATAACTCAAAATAAAATTTCAATATCAATAGAAGCATTACTAAAATCCAATTCTTCATGCAACTCAAAATTTAAGGTCTATTCCTTGAACTAAGAGGGGCAACTGCAAAAGTTTTAAGTATATCTCGGAAATTCTTAAGCCTTAGATAAAATTTGATATTTTCACCTTTTAGAGGATTTCCAAATATTTCCTATACATATTTTATTTCCTCCTAAATCCTTCCAGAACTATCGAAATCATCCAGAGAAGTCAACCTTTTACCGAGGAACATTCGTTCCCTGCACCTAGAAATCTGGTCTTGCACATATTACTCCTGAATGAGATTTTCTTTCCTAAATTTTTCTAAATTTATTAAAAACCTTAAATTCTCTCCTACATCACCCTCATATTCTTTATAATTTCCCTAAACATTCCCAGAGGGTGTTTACTAACTACGAAATGGAAAAGATGGTGTTTTTAGGCCTTTGGAGGAAGTTATCTTTCACTGAATCTTATTGAATTCATTTATCACCTTGGGTAATCATCCATGCACACTAAAAAAATTAAAACCTTGTTGTGAATTTCCGAGTCGGGGTGAAGGTTGAACCGAGGCAGGTGACCGGAGGAAAAATGCACAGATGATTGGGAAGACTAATTTTCAACTAAGGGCTTAGTTTTCATGCTTAAAAATTTCAATTTTCATTCTAGCTATTTTACATGACATAATGCACTTTTAGGACTCAAAAGTCCATGAACGCTCTTAGAATGGGCCTTATGAACTTAACTTAAATATTCTAAAGGAATTATGAAGGGCATATCTCTTCCCAGTTACCCTTAATCTCAACTTATTAGTGGCCATATTGAAAATGAATCCAACTTCCTCAAAATCTTGGGCTTTAGCATTCAATAGGGAAAACCAATTGTTATGGGTAGTTTTTTACCCAAAATATGGTTGGAACTGAATTACACATGGAGATATGTTTAAGTTTTGGGGAATTATTTGTCTTCCAAGTCTCATAATATGATCTATTGAATTAATTTATTTAGTGAGTTAATAAAAAGATAAAAAAACTCTATTGGTTGACAATACCTCTATCTCATGAGTAAGTTATAGATATGTACTTTGTAATTTTAGTATCCACTCATGTTCACTACCCCTCTTGTTGTGCATGATATATCGACAAGGAAATGAATTGTCTTTCACACCTTGTGTACCACCCCCTACACCTATTAAAATTATAGGGAATTTTTCTATTAACAATCAATCTTCATGGTGGTCACTACTTATAATTTTTAGTGTATCAACCACTTAGCTGAAGTGCCTTGGATTAAAGAATTTGGAACTTTTAGGAAGGGAAAATGTACTATTACTCACATATTTGACAAATGGTCTATGTCTTGATTAAATTTTTCGAGACGTTCAAATGGATGGGAATTAAAAATATTATTGTGAAAAAAATTGTTGTGAGAGATGTAAAGCAATTTCGTTAATTCAAAAATATTTTTTGTGAGAGACTATGTAAAATGTGGAATCACATAATTGGTGTGTGAATTTTTCAACAAAATGCTTGAAATAAATGTGGTTTTATGGATTGCAATTCAACCAAATTCAACAAACAAATATTCAACCAGATTAGCTCACATTTTCCATGGAAAAATAAAATCTTTGCAATGGGGTAGGGACATCCATCAAGGCATAATAGGAAGCATTTTTTTGTTGGAGGTTGTAGTTGCAAGTGTTCCTTTTGATATATATGTAAAATGTTATGAAAAGGTTTATCAAACTTTTAAATTCCCGTGTGGTATCTTTAGTTTATACACATCAAGTGTTTGACCAAATGAAAGAACATGATATCTTTTTAGGTTTTTGGTGCATTGCATTTTTTTCCACCACGAGAAAACTAAACATATATGAAAAAACCAAGAGATTGTTTTTTATATTGGTTTTACATCGAGAGTTTATGATTAAACATGAGGTTCTCAGGTGCCATGGTTTATAAGAACTTGCTGCCCAAAGTTTGACAAGTGTTTGGTCTTAGGGATCTTAAGAGACTTTGTCCAACCAATTTAGCTGAGGATATATGAGATAGATGGCCAATGAAATTATGTTTTTGATACAATATACCATCCTACCCGGATGTGTGGTAGCTTTTTGTTTCATTCCACGAGGTTCTGTTCACAAAATATCACCCCAAACACCCTAACACTACATCAAACTAACACTTTCTACCAAATTTCATTCATAGCTACAACAAGAAAATAAGGAAGAGAGGAGGGAAATCGAGAGAGGATTTTGTATACAATCTTGACTCTAAGTTCTCAGCTTAGATAGGAGGTTCTTAGGTGCCATGGTTTTTGATAACTTGTCGACCAAAATTTGACTTTTTGGGTCTTAATGCTTTTGAGAGATGTCATCCGATTAATGTAGCTGGGAAGATTCAAGATGGTTAGGTATTAAAATGACACTTATGATAGTTTATACCATCTTGCCTAGATGTGTAAACACCATCCATTTTGTGCCATGATGCTTTTTTAAAAATATAGCCCCGAAAGCAGCCCTAACACTAACTCCAATGATGCTTTTTGGCACTTTTTATTCATTGCCACTTGTGAGAAAATCAAGAAAAGAGGAGAGAAAATGAGAGAGAATTTTGTATGTGGGAAAAATGGAAAGTTATAGCCTCATATGGGAGGTTCTCACATGCCAAATTTTTGTATAACTTACCTGCCAAAGTTTTATATTTTTCTAGTCTCAGGGATCTTAAGAAATGTCACCTGATCGATGTAGTCAGGAAGGTCTAGGAAAATTGGGTAGAAAAAAACTTTCGATAGTGTATACCATCCTGCGAGACGTGTGAAAACCATTCCTTCGGTGTGATTAGGTTTTGTTTGTAAAATATCAACCCAAACACCCTAATACCGACTCAAATAGATACTTTCTATCATGATATATTAGTTGCCACTGTGAGAAAAATGGGTAGAGAGGAGAGAAACCAAGATATAATTTTGTAAAATTTCCTAACGTTAAGCTATAGGATCATATGGGAGGTTCTAAAGTGCCACTTTATGAGAACTTTTTACCAAAGTTTGATAGTTTTGTTGGGGTTATCACAATGGTTGACAGATAATATATCATATCTAATCATACATTCAAATAAAAGCGGATATTCTACTAGAAGAATTATACAAAACAAGAGACATAAATCAACACAGCATTTAACGTGGTTCACCCAAAGTGGTGGGCTACATCCACCAAGAAACAAGCCAATCTATTATCCAAAGCTTTGACAAGATATACAATGAAGATTTACAATCTTCCACACCTCTCAGATGTTCAGTATTGTCTTTCTTCAAGCTTTTGCCTTCTTCACCAAGAATTCTCTCTTACACAATTATCTTATAATTATAATCAATCCTATATTCTAAACCCTAGATTTATGCTTTAAATAGTCATTTAAGACTTTAGGGAACTTAGCCATGCAATTACATTCATTAAATCTATTCCAATGCTAAAAATAAAAATAAAACCCGAGAATTAATTAAAAGCTCGTCACACAGGTAACCGATGCTGGGTTACGCCCAACCATCGTTGGTTCTAACTTTCCCTGACCGATGCCGGTCAAACCTTAACCGATTCTCGGTCTTCCCTGACCGATGTCGGTTACTGTATTTTCCAACAAGTTCCAATTACATGCTAAAACATGAGTAATTTATCTCCATACTCAACAATCTCCCACTTGGAGATTAATTACTGCACTATACCTGTATAGTACCATTCTTGGTTCCTCCTTAGCTTTGTTTCTTCCTCCTCGAGCCTCAAACTTGAAGACCAACAGAAGTGGAGTGTAGCTCCAACTTCTCCTTTGCTAATGGCTTCGTTAGCATATCCGTAGGGTTCTTGCTTGTATGAATCTTTTCTAGATTCAACTGTCCATCCTCCAATACCTGCCGTATGAAGTGATATCTCAACTGAATGTGTTTCGTTCTCAAATGAAATGTTGAGTTCTTTTCCAAATGAATTACACCGTGTTGTCACTCAAACATTTTTACAATTACTTTGCTCCTTTCCCAACTCTTCCATGAACCTACTCATCCATATCATCTCCTTGCTAACCTCTGTAGCTGCAACATACTCTGCCTCTGTAGTAGACAAAGCCACAACCTTCTACAATCTCGAAATCCAGCTAACTATCATTCCACCTACTATGAAAATATATCTAGTAGTGCTCCTCCTACCATCCAGATCTCCAGCCATATCCGAATCAACATAGCCACGTAATGAAATATTCGAACCTCCATAGCATAACTACATGCTAGATGTCCCTTTTAAATACCTGAGTATCCATTGGACTGCTTTCCAATGCTCTTTACCTAGATTAGCCATATATCTACTCATAACTCCCATTGCTTGTGCAATGTCTGGTCTTGTAAAAACCATAGCATACATGAGACTTCCAACTATTGAAGCATATGGCACTCATGTCATGTATTTGACCTCCTCTTGTGATGAAGGACACTAATCTTTACTTAATTTGAAGTGTCCATCCATAGGTGTGCTAACAAGTTTTGCATTCTGCATGTTGAACCTTTCTAACACCTTGTAGATATAATCCTCCTAAGACAAATACAATTTCTTGTTTTTCTTGTCTCTATGTATTTGCATGTCAAGGATTCTTTTTGCAACTCCCAAATCCTTCATTGCAAATGTGTGAGCTAGCTTTCTCTTAAGCTCACCAATGTCCTACATACTAGATCCTGCAATAAGCATATCATCCACATACAGTAACAAAATAATATAACTCCCATTTTCAAGATTCTTGAAATAAACACAATGGTCAAATTCACATCTCAAGTAACCATGCTCATGCATAAAACTATCAAACCTCATGTACCATTGCCTTGGAGCTTGCTTGAGCCCATATAGGCTCTTTTTCAACTTGCACACTAATTTATCCTTACCCTTGACTTCATACCCAAGCGGGTCTTTGCATATAAATCTCTTCATCCAAATCACCATGAAGGAAAGCCGTCTTCACATCTAGTTGCTCTAAATGCAAATCTTCTACTGCAACTAAACTCAATACAGTATGAATAGAAGTCATCTTAACAACAGGAGAAAATATTTCACCAAAGTCAATACTGTCTTTTGTGTAAATCCCTTTACTACAAGCCTTGCCTTGTACCTTTTCTATCCACCCTCTTCTTCCTTAATTCTGTAAACCCACTTGTTCGTAATGTTCTCTTTCTTGTTGGCAATTTAACCAAATCCCAAGTCTATTTTTTTCCAAAGAGTTCATCTCCTCATCCATGCCATGCTCTCACCGAACGTGAGTTTTAACCTACATTTCCTATTCAAAACTTTCTCGGTTCACCACTATGATTAATAATAGATAAAATAGAGAAGGTGAAAATCTTTATGGAAGTTTACTTACCCTTTGTGATCTTCTCATAGGAGTTTGGGGTAATGGAGGCTCAATTTGGACCTCTGGGACATTAGTATCAAACCGACAAAGTGGATCGACGCCGATCACCTCTAACCGATGTCGGTTCGGCTAACCGACACCAGTTCTGATCCTCTGTAACCATCGGTGGTTCATCTGACCAATGTCGGTTAGGGCCTAACCGACCACGGTTACTGTGTATTTCTGTAGGTGTTTCTTTAAAACCCGAGAGTTCATTTTCATCAATAAACTTCTCAATTTTCTCATCCTTAGGTACCAAAATTTGATCCCTGTACATTCTCTTTTCATTCCATTCAACATCACGACTCCTAACAATTTTAGAATTCTCTAAATCCCAAAAACGAAAACCGAAATCACCAGATCCATAACCAATGAAAGTGCACCTCTTGGATTTTGCATCCAACTTTTTTCTATTTTCTTTATCAACATGCACAAAAGCTTCTGAACCAAAAACTTTAAGAAAAGAAAGATCTACCTCTTTTCTAGTCCATGCTTCCTCTGGTATTCCTCCATCTAGTGAACTTGAAGGGCCACAGTTAATCAAATAAAATGTTGTATCAACTGCTTCTGCCCAAAACTACAAGGGCAATCGAATGTATCCTCATGCTTCTAGCATGTTCCATGATTTTCCCTGTTCATTCTCTCTCCGCAACACCACTCTCTGTGGTGTTCTTGGAACCGTTATTTCTCTACATATCTCATTCATTTCGAACAATAATCATTGAAATCCTTGTTATAGTATTCACCACCATTGTCAGATCTAAGGCACTTTAACTTAGAATTTGATTCATTCTCAACAAGGGCTTTCCATCTTTTAAAAGTTTCAAAAACATTAGATTTGCGTTTAATACAATAAACCCATACCTTTCTTGTAGCATCATCAATGGAAGTAACATAATACTGGGATCCACCATGAGAAGCTACCTGAGCTAGTCCCCACACATCTGAGTGTATAAGCTCCAATTTCTGTTCCTTTTTAGTTGCCCCAACTTTGAGAAATCTCACTCTCTTTTGCTTTCCAAAGATACAATGCTCACAGAAATCAAGATCTAAATATTTCAAATCTGATAACTTACCTTTAGCCTTTAAGATCTACATTCATTTTTTACTCATATGACCCAACCGATTATGCCACATGCATGCATCTGAATCTGAAGTAGATAATGCAGAAAAGGAATCAGTAATACAAGTAGATAAATATAACATTCCTACCTTCTTACCTCTTGCCACAACAAAATCACCCTTGGTGACTTTCCAAGAGTCTCTGTAAAAATAACCATGCAAACCAGATTCACCTAGTTGTCATGCGAAATAAGATTCCTCCTAAGGCTTGGCACATGCCTCACATCTTTCAATACCCATGTATTTCCATTCTACAATTTTAGATGAACTTCCCCTTTACTAGTAATACTACAAGGTTCATCATCACCCAAATAAACATGCCCAAAATTGCCTTGGACATAATTTCTGAAATAACCCTTATTAGGGGTTGCATGGAAAGAAGCTCCTGAATCTAAAACCCATGATTCAATTCTACTATCTAAAGAAAGAATAAGAGCATCTTGCATTACCTCTGATGCAACAAGATTCACTTCTTTACCTTTGTCTGGTTGTTGGTTCTCTTTATTCTTTGACCAACAATCTTTCTTTGCATGTCCTTTCTTTCCACATTTCCAACAAGTAATTCCCTTACTTCTAGATTTAGATCTGCTATCCCTTGACTTTGATTTCCCATTACTCTTACTCTTGAATCTCTCCTTCTACATGCCCTTGCTTTTTACATTCAAAGCATTTCCAGATGATGTTTCCTCTATACTTTTCCTGTGAATTTCTTCATTCAAGATTATACTAACCACATCATCAAACTTTAAAATATTATTAGCAAATGTTGTATTACTAACAGCCATTACCAAGTTGTCCCAACTATCAGGCAAATAACATAATAATAAAAGTGATTTTATTTCATCATCAAATGGTATTGAAACCAATTTTAACTCGATTTACAATAGATCGAAATCATTCAAATGACTAGAAGCAGATTCACCTTCATACAATCTTAGAACTAAGAAGTTTCTTCATCAAATAAACTTTATTTCAAGCACTAGGTTTTTCATATAAACTAGCAAGAGATTTCATTAAGTCTACCGTAGAAGCCACTTCTGTAATATTGGAAGCCACGGATGCGTTGTCAGGCTCAATCTTATAGATCCCAAAGCCTTTCTGTCAAGAATCTTCCATTCTTCATCAGTCATCTTCGTAGGTCTAGACTTCTCATCCAACGGTAAGTACAAATCTCTCTGATACAGATAATCCTCAATCTGCATCTTCCATAATTGATAATTTCAGCCATCAAACTTCTCTACCTTGTATTTATTATCTTCTGTCATTGTTGTAGCTCCCACTCAATCAGAAAACCCTCTGTGAGTAAATCTGTCAACACACAAAACCCTCAAACAAAGCTTTGATACCAGTTGTTGGGGTTAGCACACCGGTTGTATAGACAATATATCAAATCTAAGCATACATGCAAATAAAAGTGGATATTCTACCAAAAGAATTATACAAAACAAGAGACATAAATCAACACCAAATTTAACGTGGTTCACCCAGTGTGGGCTACGTCCACCAAGAAACAAGCCAATCTATTATCCAAAGATTTGACAAGATATACAATGAAGATTTACAATCTTCCACACCTCTCAGATGTTCAATATTGTCTTTCTTCAAGATTTTGCCTTCTTCACCAAGAATTCTCTCTTACACAATTATCTTGTAATTATGATCAATCCTATATTCTAAACCCTAGCTTTATGCTTAAATAGTCATTTAAAACTTTAGGACACTTAGCCATGCAATTACATTCATTAAATCTATTCCAATGCTAAAAATAGAAATAAAACCCGAGAGTTAATTAAAAGCTCATCGCACAGGTAACCGATGTCGGTTCTGCCCAACTGTCGCCGGTTCCAACTTGCCCTGACCGATGCCGGTCAAAAATTAACCAATTTCGGTCTTCCACGACCGATGTCGAGTTCTCGTATTTTCTAAAGCAAGTTCCATTGCATGCTAAAGCATGAATAATTTAGCTCCATACTCAACAAATTTTTTGGTCTTGGGGATCTTCCGATCGATGTAGTCGGGAAGGTCTAGGATGGTTGGGTAGTGAAATTATGCTTCGATAGTGTTTATCAACCCTCTTGGACATGTGGTCACCTTTTGTTGTGTGCCACAAGGTTTTGTTCACAAAATAATTCCTGGGATATGTTATGTTTGTGGAGCCTATTTTCATGTTAGAGTATGGTAGACCTTCCATGTGTGTTACACTCGGGTATTTTTACTACGGTGGTCCGATCGCCGGTGAGCGGTCGGGGGTTCGGGCGAAGCCCCCAAGCAAATTTTCATAGGTGGTTCATTAACCCATGGGTAATGGGTAACCGTTATGGGCTGTTTTTGGGCCCATGGTTTTTTTCGGTCTTTTGCCCATTGTTTTGATACCCACGGTTTTTTGCCCTTGGTTTTGATACCCACGGTTTTGTATCAAACTGCTTAAGCAGTTGTCTATTTATATGGTCTTATGCATATGATAGATGTACAAGCAAATGTATTACAGATGTGTTTTGAATTCGGGTTTGAATTCTGTAGAGTTTGTTGAGCATAGCTCCAAACGGATCTGGGTATTGTATTGAGAGAGTGAAGGCTTGTAATAAAATCTGAGCAAGTGATTCTTGGTGGACGTAGCCCAAATTGGGTGAACCACGTTAAATATTGTCTCTCTGTGTTGTGTTATTTATTCTGCAATTTTATTTCAGATCTGCAATATTTTTTTGCATATTAGTTTCTACTGTTGCGATTCTGTAAGGGATTATTCCACATATTTTATCTCTTATTTCCTAACAATTGGTATCAGAGCCTGGTTTGGTTTGCTGAAGTGTTGAATCGTAGGGAAAGTTTTTAGCTTGAGTGGGAGCTATGGCAGATGAAGGAAGATCTAGGGTTGATAAATTCAACAGCAAATTTCAGTCTTTGGAAGATGCAGATGGAAGATTACCTTTATCAAAAGGATCTTTATACTCCGTTGTCTGAGAAGGTGAACAAACCCTCGAGTATGACAGATGTGGAATGGGATTTGCTAGATAGGAAAGCACTTGGAACGATCCGCTGAGTCTTGCATCTTTGGTATTATTTAATGTCTCAAAGGAAAAGACTACAAAAGATCTAATGGATGCATTAGGGAAGTTGTATGAAAAACCCTCTGCCTCTAATAAGATATTTTTAATGAAAAAGTTGTTTAATATGAAGATGTCTGAGAATAGTTCAGTAGCAGATCATTTAAATGATTTCAATACGGTTGTGAATATGCTAGCTTCAGTTCTAATAGAATTTGATGAAGAAGTCATGGCTTTATTAATTCTGTGCTCTTTACCCGAGAGTTGGAACACTTGGTAATGGCGGTAAGTAACTCGGTTCGGCTAACTCAAAGTTGAAGTTTGAGGATGTTGTAGGGGTGATTCTAAGCGAGGAAATGCGAAGAAGAAGCTCTGGGAATCTTCTACTTCAGGAATGCTTTGATAAAGTGGAAACTAGAGGGAGAGAAGAATAGAGGAAACCGTGGAAAATCAAAAGATCGGGCAAAGTCAAAATCCAAGAACAAGATTGTATCTTTGGAATTGTGGAAAGCCCGGGCATGCAAAGAAGGACTGTTGGGAGCTTCGAGGATAAGAAGAAACAACAGGAAGAAAATAAGGAGGCAAATGTGGCATCGGGTAATGTATGTTAGGATGCTTTGATTCTTTCTTTGCATAATATTACTGAATCTTGGGTTTTAGATTCAGGGGCTTCTTTTCATGCTACTCCACATAGGCATTATTTTGTTGATTATGTTCAAGGGGATTTTGGGCATGTTTTTCTTGGTGATGATGAGCCTTGCAGCATAGTTGGAAAAGGTTATGTTCAGGTTAAGATGCAGAATGGGAATACATGGCTATTGAAGGATGTCAGACATGTGCCTACATTAAGGAGAAATTTGATATCGGCAGGGCAGTTGGGAAGTGATGGTTGTACTGTGATATTTACAGCAGACTCTTGGAAGGTTACCAAGGGTGCTCTTGTGGTGGCAAGAGGTAAGAAGGTTGGAACCTTGTATTTAACCACTGATAATACTAATGATTGTAATCTTGTGGCTTCAGATGCAGATACAACATTATGGCATTATAGGCTCATTCATATGAGCCATAAGGGCATGAACATCATAAAGAAGAATTTGCCTGGATATACAGAAACAAGTTTGGATTTCTGTGAAAACTGCATATATGGGAAACAAAAGCGAGTAAGGTTTCTCAAGGTTGGACCTACGAAGAAAGAGAGTAAGTTAGAGCTGGTACATTCTGATGTGTGGGGGCCGGCTCAGGTATCATCTCTTGGGGGTTCAAGTTATTATGTTACTTTTATTGATGATGCAACAAGGAAAGTTTGGGTTTATTGTATTAGACACAAATCTGATGTATTTGACACTTTTGTTAAATGGAAAGCCTTGGTAGAGAATGAAACAGGTCTTAAGCTAAAATGTCTCAGGTCAGATAATGGAGGGGAGTATTGCAGCAATGAATTTAATGATTATTGTTCTAAGAATGGAATCCGCAGGAAAAAGACGGTTCCAGGAACTCCGCAGCAGAATGGGGTATCAGAAAGGATGAACAGAACAATAATGGAACGTGCTAGGAGCATGAGATTACATGCAGGACTGCCTCTTTCTTTTTGGGCAGAAGCGGTGAGCACAACTGTGTACTTGATAAACAGAGGACCCTCAAGTGCCTTGGATGGAGGCATACCTGAGGAGGCATGGTATGGTAAGAAAGTTGATTATTCATTTCTTAGAGTCTTTGGATGTGAAGTGTTTGTTCATATAGACAAGGATGATAGGACCAAGCTAGAGGCTAAATTAGAAAAATGTACTTTCATTGGTTATGGTGGTGATGACTTTGGGTTTAAATGTTGGAGTATTAAGGACAAGAAAATCATTCGGTCTAGGGATGTGGTCTTTAATGAGAAAGTCATGTATAAGCAACAGTTGCAGGAAAACAAGGAAGAATCCAAGAAAGAATATGCAGTGGTAGAGGATCTTCCGGATGGGAAAGTGACCCATGAATCAGTTCAGGAACCTATTCAACAGGAACCCCAAACTCCTACAGTGAGGAGGTCTTCTAGGGTAAGAAAAGAACCTGAACGTTTTTCTCCTTCTCTTTATTATTTATTACTCACTGATAGTGGAGAGCCAGAGAGCTTTGATGAAGCAATGCAGGTAGATGCCAGTAAGAAGTGGGAGCAAGCCATGGATGAGGAGCATAAGTCTCTTATGGAGAACCAGACTTGGGATTTGGTGAAGCTACTAGGAAGGCAAAAGAGCATTGCAGAACAAGTGGGTGTACAGAGTTAAAGATGAAGAAGGAGGAAAGAAAAGATATAAGGCCTGGTTGGTGGTCAAGGGGTTTGCACAGAAACAAGGTATAGATTTTGATGAGATTTTTTCTCTTGTAGTAAAAATGACTTCTATTAGAACTGTTCTTGGAATAGTGGGCAGTGAAGACTTGCACTTAGAACAGTTAGATGTAAAGACTGCATTTCTCCATGGTGATTTGGAGGAGGAGCTATATATGCAGCAACCAGAGGGCTATGAGGTCAAAGGTAAAGAGGAGATGGTGTGTAAACTGAAGAAGAGCTTGTATGGCTTGAAACAAGCTCCACGTCAATGGTATAAGAAGTTTGATAGCTTCATGATGGAGCAAGGTTATATTAGATGTCATTCTAACCATTGCGTGTATACAAAGAAATTTGAGGATGGAAGTTATATTATCTTGTGTTTGTATGTTGATGACATGTTGGTTGCAAGTAAAAACATGTAGGAAATAAAAGTACTCAAGAAACAACTAAGTGAATCCTTTGATATGAAGGATTTGGGGGCAGCCAGACAAATCCTTGGTATGAGGATAACTCGGGATAGGAAGGAAGTGGTTGACTTTATCTCGGAAGAGTACATTAAGAAGGTATTGGACGGAGTTTAACATGCGCAGGATGCTAAACCGGTTGGGACTCCTTTGGCAAGCCATTTCAAGTTATCAAAGGAGCAGTGTCCCAAGACAGAGCAGGAAAGAAACCAGATGTCAAAGGTACCTTACATCGCCGGTTAGCTGGCGTTTGATGTATGCTATGGTGTGCACTAGGCTCGATATTGCCCATGCGGTGGGAGCGTGAGTAGATTTATGAGTGATCCGGGTAAAGAGCAGCATTGGCAAGCAAGTAAAGTGGATCCTTCGGTATTTGAGAGGAACCATGGGGACAGTTTTGTGCTACAGTGGATCAGACACCACTTTACGTGGTTATGTAGATTCAGACATGGCTGGAGATGTAGACAGCAGGAGGAGCACAACAAGTTATATTTACACTGTAGGTGGGACAGCAGTGAGTTGGATTTCACGACTACAAAAGCTGGTGGCTTTATCAACCATGGAGGCTGAGTATGTTGCTGCCACAGAGGCAAGCAAAGAGATGATTTGGCTACAACAATTGCTTGAGGAGTTGGGGCATAAGCGGGGAGGAATGTAAGCTATATAGTGATAGTCGAGTGCTATACACCTAGCTAAGAACTCGCTTTCCACTCCGGGGACGAAGCATATACGAGTTGAGATATCACTTCATCAGGACAACTTTGGAGGAAGATAAGTTGAAGTTGGAGAAGATTCATACCAGTCAGAATCCTGCAGACATGATGACCAAGGTGGTCACAAGGGATAAACTAAAGCTATGTTCAGCTTTGGTTGGCCTTCGCGGATGACAGTGAAGGGTTGAGAAGCTTGCTCAGTGGAAACTAGTCTCCAAGTGGGAGATTGTTATGTTTGTGGAGCCTATTTTCATGTTAGAGTATGGTACACCTTCCATGTGTTACACTCGGGTATTTTTACGGTGGTCCCGCTCGCCGGTGAGCGGGTCAGGGGGGTTCGGGGTTGAAGCCCCCGATGAAAGGGGGTTCGGGGGCGAAGCCCCCGAAGCAAATTTTCATGGGTGGTTCATTAACCCATGGGTAATGGGTAACCGTTATGGGCTGTTTTTGGGCCCATGGTTTTTTCGGTCTTTTGCCCATTGTTTTGATACCCACGGTTTTTTGCCCTTGGTTTTGATACCCACGGTTTTGTATCAAACTGCTTAAGCAGTTGTCTATTTATATGGTCTTATGCATATGATAGATGTACAAGCAAATGTATTACAGATGTGTTTTGAATTCGGGTTTGAATTCTATAGAGTTTGTTGAGCATAGCTCCAAACGGATCTGGGTATTGTATTGAGAGAGTGAAGGCTTGTAATAAAATCTGAGCAAGTGATTCTTGGTGGACGTAGCCCAAATTGGGTGAACCACATTAAATATTGTCTCTCTGTGTTGTGTTATTTATTCTGCAATTTTATTTCAGATCTGTAATATTTTTCGCATATTAGTTTCTACTGTTGCGATTCTGTAAGGGATTATTCCGCATATTTTATCTCTTATTTCCTAACAGGATACCCTAACACTAACTAAAATAGATGTTATTTAGTATGTTACATTCGTTTCCACCGTAATAAAACCAGGAGGATGTGAGAGAAATAGAGAGAGGATTTTGTAGGCATGACCAATGAAAAGCTTTAGATGCATAAGGAAGTTCTCATGTGTCACAGTTTAATAAAAAAACTTGTAATTTGATATATAAGGAATAAATCATTAAAGTACCTTGGTATAAGTGGGTGGGGGCCTCTCTAGTTGGGTAGTTGGTTGTAGATGTAGGTCTTCCACAACGGACAACCCTATCTAGTCCTTTTTGTACAAAAAGCTCCAGTGATTTCGATTCACTAGAATGTCTTATAATCTTAGTACCATAACTCTTAATACACATGGTTGGTTTGGTTTTCCATATAGATCTCTAGTTGTAGTGATTTTTGTTGCCATAGTTCTCTCTAGGCCTTGAACTATCAAGAGACATCACTTGAAAGATGTAGCCGAGAAGGTATAAGATGGTTGGATAGAAAAATGACACTTATAATAGTGTATACTAGCCTTCTTCCGAGACATGTGGGCACCATCCGTTTTGGTGCCATGAGCTTCCATTCATAAAATATCACCCTGACACCCTAACACTAACTCAAACTACCACTTTATGGAGTATTTCATTCACTACCACCTTGAGAAAATAGGGAAGAGAGGAGAGAAAATAGGATAGGTTTTTGTATATGGGCCCAATGCTAAGCTATAGGCCTACTAAAAATGAGGTTCTCAATGCTACTTTTAAGAAATTTCATGCTAAAGTTTTATATTTTTGGTCTAAGGGTTCTAAAGAGATGTTGCTTAAGCGATGCGGTCAAGAAGGTCTAGGATGGTTGGGTGTAAAATTACACTTCGATAGCATATACCATCTCGCTCGATGTGTGAGTACTATTTGATTGGTGCCACACGGTTTTATTCACAAAATATCACCCAAGACACCCTAAAACTCACTCAAAATAATGCTTTTTGACACATTTTATTCACTTCCACCGCAAGAAAATTAGGTGAAGAGGAGAGAAACCAAGAGGATTTTTATAAGGGCTAAAAAATGAGTTATATGCTCATATGGGAGGTTCTTAGGTGCCACGGTTTACGATAACTTGCCATCCAAAGTTTGACATTTTTTGGTCTCAGGGATCTTCAGAGACGTTGACCAACTGATGTAGCTGGGAAGGTTTGGGATGGTTTTGCAGAAAAATGACACTTCTAATAGTGTATACCATCCCACCTTGACATGTGAACATCCTACATTTAGTGCCATGAGGTTACGTTCACAAAATATTTCCCCATACACCCTAACATTGACTCAAATTGATGCTTTTTGACACATTTCACTCATTTCCACTACGAAAACATCGGTGGAGAAGAGAGAAACGAGATATAATTTTGTAGATAGGCTTGACACTTTGAGCTATAGTCTCATATGGGAGGTTCTTAGGTTCCACGGTTTGTGAAAAATTACCCGCCAAAGTTTAACAGTTTTGGTCTTAAGGCTCTTAAGAGATGCCACCAAACCGATGTAGCTAGGTAGGTTAGGGATGATTAGCTTGTAAAATGATGATTTTGATAGTTTATACCATCTCACCCAAATTTTGGGTGTCATTCGTTTAGTGCCACAAGGTTTGGTTCACAAAAATATCACCCCTGGACACCCTAACATTGACTCAAACTAACGCTTTCGGCATATTAAATTCACTTTGCCATAGTGAGAAAAATGAGTAGAGAGGAGAGAAATTGAGAGATAATTTTGTATAAGTTCCCGACATAGAGATGTAGGATCGAGACAAGAGGTTCTCAGTGCCACAATTTGTGATAACTTACCCGTAAATGTTTGATAGTTTTTTTTTTTGTCTCGGGACTCTTCCCGACCAATGTAGTCAAGAAGATTTGGGATGATTGGGAAGAAAAATAATGCTTTTAATAGTTTATAATAGCCATATCAGACATGTGGGCACCATTCATTTGGTGCCACAAGGCTCTACTAAAAAAAATCACCCATGACACCTTAACACCGACTCCAATTGATCTTTTTCGGTGCATTTTATTTGCTGCCACCATGAGAAAACTAGGTGGAAAGGAGAGAAAAAAAGAGATTATTTTGTATATGGGTCTAAATTCGAGATATAATCTCAAGAGAGAGGTTATCGGGTGCCACATTTTGCAAGAAAATCCACACCAATGTTCGAAATTTTTTCTGTCTCAAGGTCGTTAAGAGACGTCACCTTACAATGTAGCGGGAAGGTCAGGGACAGTTGAGTAGAAAAATCATGCTTCCAATAGTGTATAAAACCTCGCTAAAATGTGTGGCCACCATTTATTCAAAGTGCCACAAGGTTTCATTTGTAAAATATCACCCTAGACACCCTAACACTATCTCAAACTGACACTTTCTAGCATGTTTCATTCGCTACGACCACGAGAAAATTGAGTGGAGACGAGATAAATTGAGAGAGGCTTATATAGATGGGATCGATGCTAAGTTTTAGGATCATATGGGAGGTTCTCAAGTACCACAATTTTCTAGAACACACACACTAAATTTTGACAGCTTTTGTCTCAAGACTCATAAGGGACACCACCCAACTGATGTAGCTGAGAAGGTCGAGACATTTGGGTAGAAAAATAACACATGTAATAGTTTATACCATCCTTCTAGTTCTCATATATGTGGTAACTATTTTTTTGGTGCCATGATATTTTAATCATAAAATATCACCTCCGTCACTATAACATTTACTCAAACCGATGTTTTTGGCACATTCAATTCATTGCCACTACGAGAAAATTAGGTGAAGAGGAGTGAAATTGAGAGAGGGTTATATATATGGGCCTAACACCAAATTGTAGGATCATAAGAGAGGTTCTTAGGTTCCATGATTTGTGAGAACTTTCCTAGAAAAGTTTGACATTTTTTTGTCTCAGGGCTCGTAAGAGACGTCACCCGACGATGTATTTGAAAAGGTAGCATATGGTTAGGCTGAAAAATGACACTTATGACGGTGTATACCAATCTGCACTAACATGTAGGTGGCATCCCTTTGGCGTGATGAGGTTTCATTTGTAAAATATCACCTCGAACACCTTGACATTGACTCAAACTAATGCTTTATAACACGTATTCACTACCACCACAATAAAACTAGGTAGAGAGTAGAGAAATGGAGATATAATTTTATAGATAGGCCGACATTAATATATAGGATTAGATGGGAGGTTCTTAGGTGTCATATTTTGTGAGAACTTTCCCATCAAAATTTTATAGTTTTTTTGTCTCATGTCTCTTAAGAGACGTCTCCCACTGATGTAGCTGAGAAGGTCTTGGATGATTGGGAATAAAATTGATGCTTATAATAGTGTATAACATCCCACCCAGATGTGTGGGTTCCATATATTCATAAAATATTACCCTATACACCCTAACATTGACTCAAACTAACACTTTATGGCACATTTCATTTGTTGCCACCACGAAAAAACTGGGTAGAGAGGAAAGAACCCAAGAGATTATTTTTATATAGTCATGATGCCAAGATGTAGGCTCATACGAGAGGTTCTCGGTACCCAAATTTGTGAGAAAATACAAGATAAAGTTTGAATTTTTTTGGTCTTGTCGATATTAAGAGATGTCACCAAAATGATGTAGCCGGGAAGGTCTCAGGATGGTTGGGAAGAAAAATAATGCTTTCAATAGTATATATAAGCCCTCGTAGACATGGGGCACCATACATTTGATTTCATGAGGTTTTATTTGTAAAATATCACCCCAGAAACCCTAACACTTACTTAAACTAACGATTTCTAACACATTTCATTTATCGCACAACGAAAAATTGGGTGGAGAGGAGATAAAATGAGACATGATTTTGTATACAAACTTGATGTTGAGTGGTAGTCTCACATGGGAGGCTCTCAAGTGCCATAGTTTATGAGAGCACGCATGCCAAAGTATGACAACTTTTTTGGTCCCAGTACTCTTAAGAGATGCCCCGACCTCGTTCTAATTGAAAGTATTGAAAATGTTAGCTCTAAGTTACTTAAAATTCAAATCCTTCAACTTTTTGAATTGTGAGCCTCTAATATACATTCCATGAAGTGCAATGTAGTGTGTTTTCTTCAATTCTTTTAGTACCTACTCTAGACATTATATGTCTCAATTCAGAAAATAGTTGGGGATGGAAGGGACCAATGGTATATAACTTTATGGATGGATCAAATTTTCCAATTATTTTCATGGTAGATCCTTTCAAAATAATTTCATCCTTTTAATTTTCTCTTCATATCTATTTAGAAGAATATTTTACCTTGCAATGTATGTAGACTAGAGATGTAAGCTCCCAAGTAGGGAAATATTATATCTGTAGACACCTAAATTCCGCTTTTGCAATCTTATTGTCAAAACGCACACAAATCACTCTCATTCTTATCAATTCCTTTATAATTCATGGTTTTCGCTAATTAACTAGCGTTTCTTGCTACTTTGGTCAATTAACAAGCACTTTGTTGATCACCAAATCCCTTTTGCATTCAAGATGCCACTTTATGACAAATCATAAGCCAAAATCCTCTTCAAAACAGATAATTAGCATTTATTAGCTAATTAAGCCTATTTTTCCCTTGTTTTGGTCAATATACCCTACAATTGGCTCAAACCCCTCTTCCAGCCACTCAAAATCACCCCACTTCTCTCCACAATGTCTCAACAAGCTTCAAAAGCTTATCCTAGCCTCCTAGTTGACCGTAAGCGATTGATTAAGGCTCCACACATCTTAATCACTTAGTAATTCACTAATTGTGATTAGCAAAGCTTAATCATGATTAGCAATTCTAATCTAATTTGGGACTTTTAGTCCCACATGCACCAAAATACAAGTTTTTCCCAAAAGGAAAACTATAAAAAGAGTTCACCTCTTACCTTAATACTTTACACCATGCTTTGATTTGCATCTCATATAATAAATATGATTTATAGCCAAGCTCAATCCTTTCCTAAATCCTTCAATGGGGTTAGTAGATGGATATCCAAAATGACCATGTAGTCATTTGGAGAGGCCATTTCACCTTGTTTGGAGTAGCAACCATACCAATTTGATTTCCCTCTTAGGTCTATTTAGGCCCATGTTAGGTAATTGAACATATTAGTAGGCATGTTTAGTTAGATTTTGAATTGTATTCATGTTAGTTAAGCATTCCTTTAAGCTTCTATCTTAATGTTACATTCCTAGACTTAGAGCCTTGACTAGAGGTGGCAATGGTGTTAGCCTTCCTTAGTTAGTCATGCAATTTGATTTGTAAAGTTTAAGGTGCTTTCATTTGGCACGCCTGGTGGGACCAAACCCCATTGCATTCATTTTTCAAGCTTTTAAACTTAGTTTCAAAGTTTTTCATTTCAAGTTTTCTAGATTAGTTTCAAGTTTTCTAGATTAGTTTCAAGTTTTCTAGTTTAAATTAAAGTTTTTTTAGATTACTTTCAAGCTTTCTAGATTACTTTCAATCTTTCTATATTACTTTCAAGATTTTGTAGATTAGTTTCTCAAGATTTTTAGATTAATTTCAAGTTTTTAGAGTAATTTTCAAAGTTTTATAGATCAATTTCCATTTTGATAGTTGTTTCAACTAGATTAGTGGTAGAAGTTGTGTTTTCATGTTCTTTGCAGGATATAAGGAGGTGAAGTGCTATCGAAATTCACTCACCAAACCCTAAGTCAATTTTATCATGCACAAGCTTTGGTCTACATTAAGTAAAGCATGGAAAAACAACATTCATCAAAGCATTTAAATATGTTAGAAAATAAATAGTTTTCTAAAAATGAATACCCTAAATTCTTGGTAACTCTAAAACCTGAATTTATGTAACCATTGTGTAGTTCAGTTCAATATCTTTCCAACGCAAAAAACAGAGTTGTTTCAAGGTTGGGAGAAAAATTATGGCCTCCGAAAGATAGGTTGAGCATCTATAGGAAAGGGTGCGTCTCGTGCAACACTTGTATTTTTAGGGGTGCACATGTGCAACAAAAGTGTTCTGTACATCCGGAAGTGTACCTATGCCTCACTTTGGATGTGCCCATGTATCACCGAATGTTTAAAAATTGAAAGAGGTGCGCCTATGCACTCATCTGTGTGCACTGTGCACTACCGAGTGCGCCCATGCTCTCTGAGAGTGCACCCATGCACTAAGGTAAAATTTCCTCAAACTTCAAATTTTCAATTTCTGTGTTTTTAAGATTGTTGTCATTTTTAGGGGTTTTTAGTTGTTGTTTTTGTCAATTTATTGATTCCTAAAAAAATTGCCTTAGGGTTTGATAAGGGACTTTTGGTTAAATTGGCTTAGGGTTTGATGAGTGATTATGTTTTCATACTTTGTTTGAGTTTGGAATAGGGTTGTGTATGATCTTCTCTTGCACCTAGTGTGATCTTGAGAACCAAAAACACCCCTAAACCACTTTTTGCTTCTTGGGAGTAAGTAGGAACAATCATCATTCATTTTGTGCTTAAGGGAACAAATTTGCATTTTTGGCATGTACTTGATCTTTTAGTTTAAGAGATTTTTCACTTGATAAATAACCAAGGCTAAAATTTGTGTATGCTCTTCCCTTGCACCTAGTGTGATCTTGGGAACCAAAAGCAATTTTAGTCTTTCATTAAGAAGCACTTGGATTAATTGGGAATAAACCTTGTTTTTGCAAAGATTGATAGTAGTTAGTTGATTTACAAGAATTTTCATTGCTATATTTCTATGATATTGTGAATCTTGTTGAACTACTAACCATTTGTGTGAAGGACCTAAAACACTTGTCAAATAAAGAAGGGCTCTCTTCAAACCAAATTATAACATTCACGTGTGATTGTAGGTTGCTAAAAGGAGTGCAACAAAAACCACATTAAGTCTAAAAGATAAAAACACACCAACACACAATTTCAAAACATCGTATTGTAGGTTTTGGTTAAGAGCTATGGTTCACCCACTTTAAACTAAGACATATCCCTTTGACATAAGCCTTAAGCTACAACAATCGGGGTTGTCCTAGAAACCCTAAAGTAGTCCACGCAAGAGGGAACCTTGTTAACAAAACGGAAAAGTGCTCCATACTACCGAATTGACTAGTACTCCTTGAAAGTTTAGAGTCAAATTTATTTCCATCATGACTTAATGATAATACAAATGAACACACCAGCTGCTCATTGTATTAGAAGGGCGTAAAGTAAAGTCGGGATACTCCTTAGAAACCTTGGTAAATTGAGCTCCTAGAAGTAAACTTGTGACACATAAAGAGAGAACCACCTAGGAAGCTTGTCATCTTGGAGCCATTTTTGTCTTAGTTTTTATACTTGAGAGTTCTCATAAAGTGACAACTTTGTTAGATTCAAACTCTTATTTTCGAGAACAAGTGAAAGAATATCTTAAATTTGAAACCACATGATATTTCACCATGAAATCTACTTAGTGTCATTTTGTTCTAGTTTTTCACTTGTCCTAAGATAAGGCAAAACTCGCCAAAATTACACCAAGTTTTTTTCAACACCATTTGGTCTACACCCTTGTTTTCTTGTTGCCCATTTTTGGACAAAAGGAAACAACATATACTGATCATCGCTAGATATCACGTGTCCACCACTTTTTTATTATACTTGTGTGACTAGGTTGCAATTCCGGAGCACAAGTGTTGAAAGTGTGCATGGGTCTAACTCACAATCTAGTAGGCCCCTTGTCTTAAAAACCCATATTTGAGACTCATTATCATCATATCTAGGTGATTTCATATTTTTCTTCTTTTGAGTTGTTACGTTTCCCACGTTATAGCCATACAATTGGGATATTTACATCTTGTTTCCATTATGAAACTAGGCCTAAAATTCTATATTGTAGTGTTACATTGCTCATATGCATAGATATTGTTAGTGTGAAATCACAGCACCCCTAGATGATTTCTAAAGATCTACTTTTCTAAGGCAGAATCATCTGGTGTGATTGCATAACATGGAACTTTTCCTAAGGTGTGGGACCTTACAAATTGGAAAATCTCTCCAGATTAAAGGTTGGTTCCTTATTCCTCTGTTTAGGTGCATACGTGAGGATTTGCAGAGGATCTATATCTATACCTAGTCTAAGACTTGCCAAGGAGACATGGATAAAAGAGTACAGAAATGAGAAATAACTAAACTACCAGGTGATGCACCAAAGGAATGATGAATACTTAGTTTGCCTTCGACACAAACCAATAAAATGCATATAATAAACAAACACAGACAACCAGATCTGTAACGAGAGATCAGATAGAAGAAAAAGAAACAAGAAGGATCTGAGATTGATCACAAATGTATTTTATTGCTCTAATAGATTGATACAGTTCATTACAGAATAGCTGAAAGGTAGAAACGTAATACAATTTTAAAGGAAGGCCTGAACCCCACAAATCCTTTGCTAGAAGGAGAAGGGAGCCTACAAAACTAAGAATATCCAACCCTTTACAATGAATCCTGTCCCCGTATTTATAGAATCGATCTAAGAGAAGAAAAAGGGAGAGAGAAGCGGGAAAATGCGGGTTGAAGCTCAACCACCACTTTGTTAATGTTCTCTTTGAAATATGCTCCCAAATCCATCTTTATTGCATCGATCCTCGATTTGGCGCCTTGAAGGAAGAGGAAATGGTGGAAATAGATTGAATCGATCTAGTTGTTGAGACTGATGATCCTGTATTAAAAACTTCGAAGACATTTCTCCATTTTTCTTCCACCTACCCTCTCAAAAATTAAAGTTTCTAGACTCCCATGGTGTAGACGAGGTCGAGATCTTTCCAGTGATATCAGATTCACAATCTCTCGAGCCCTAAGTCGAAAGATATGCCCCTTTGAAGTTTTGCATTGATTCTGTACAAATAGGTAGGAAAATGACTTGAAAATGGGTCCCTCTTTTGATTGGGATACGTGGCAGCCAAATTGGGATAAAAATTCAGGTCCATGGCCCACAATTTACCTTTTGGCCCTTTGTACAAAAAATGTAAAAACTCAAAAACCTCTCGCAGCCCCGAAACTCCATCTGGACACGTGGCTCCTTTTGGTTGGCTGGGAAACACATTTCCATTTTTACCTTTATGCCTTTTGGACAAAAGGAAATTTTTCACTTTTTTCCCGACGCCCCACCTTGGCTTTGACTTGGGTCTGTATGTTGACTTTTTCCCTCTTGGGCGGAGTCACGGGTCTTTTTAGAACTTTTACCCCTTTTGAGGCAAAGGGTGAAAAACTAACCTTTTCCCCGACTCCCCACTTTCCCCTAGGACACGTGTCACTCTGGCACTTGCTCAGAATCTCTTTTCCATTTTCCCCTGAAACAACGTACTTAAGACACTTGGCAGCCTCCACTAGCCTGTTAATGCTTTGACAATTCAACTAACTCTGCCCCCTTTGAGGACACGTGGAGGCACTGTGCATGTTTGCAAATCCAACCCAAAGTTTTCCTTTGGAGGAGCGTCGGGTTGACACTTGTCTACCTCCGCTGCTTTGTGGACTATTCAACGGTCCTTACTTTTAGATTTTGAGCTACATGGTGGCCTCGCGCTCATTTGGGTTTTTGCCTAGGAGGATTGACTCTTGGAAATGCACCAGGCTGACATGCGGCACTCTCCGCTTGCACTTCTATACTTAACCAATTTCAAAGCCCACCTTTTGACCCTGTTTGACCCTTGGCTATGTGGAGGGCTGGTGCAAGTTTGAGTCTCCACCCTGGGTTCCCTTTGAAATAGCGTTGTTAAGGCACGTGGCCCTTTCGCTTCTTCCTCCATACTTAGTCATTTTTTTCCTTTTCCTGAACCAATTTGAGCCCGAGGACTAACTCTTCATCATTCTTCCTTCTTCTGGCTTCTTTGTAGCATTGATCCTTATTGTCTCGATTCCGATATTTTATAGTTCTACTTGCCTCGTAACTTAGAAGATGGATTTAAGATGTAGAAATCACCCAACTGATTTTTTTTTTTCTTTCGCAAGTTCCTTTGATCTTTCTTGGCCTCCACCACTCCATTGTTGAATCTTCTTGCAACCAATTTGCAGGATCTGGATGAGTTTTCTTGGGTTCCTTCAAGCAGGGTCGTGATTCGATCCACTATTTCACTCGGGGTGAAATATGGGTAACATATAATTCTTGTTATACTTAGACATAGTTTTTACACCCTAGCTTTGTCTTGAGTTTTGCAAGTGTTGAGGTTACTTTGTTTACATTGCTATAATGCCATTTTGATACTAAAATCTTGCTTTCCCTCAAAGTTTGATTACGTGTCCAAATAGCGTTGTTACGTTGCTCGCATTTATATCATCCATTTTACAAAGGCTTAGACTTTGCTAGTGTTTAGAAACTAGTTTTTAGTATATCTTGTTAGAATATCGCGTGAACATTCTCTTATCATTTAGGCCTTTTTTTCAAACTTGACCTAAGCGGTGATATTGTGTTGTCACTATTTGGTTTGAAACCTATCTAGAAAGGTCTTAAGGAGTAAACTATTTATTGTGATTGAAGTTTGAGTATTGGACATAATTGTAATGTCTTAGGTATCTCATGTCATATATTACCTTGTTACGGTAGGTCATTATTTATTCTTTAGCTTAATTAGGTTCATATTTACCTATCGATTCGTGGCTATTTTATAGTCACCTTTTTTAGTGACAACTTAGCATCATTATGCCACTTGGTTCATCCTAGGGCCCATGTTTGCCAAATGTCTAGTTGGTTTCCATTGTGCTGCCCAAATTGACACAGGACTTCCTTCCAATTGAAGGAGTTCAATTGCACTATCTCAGTCTAGACATTTGTATCCCACAAATGCTAACAATGACCAACTATCGTGAGGTTCCTTATATGTATGACACTAAGGAATCAAAGTTTCAGAATTCCCATCAAAGGATGCCCATCACGACTAAGCCTCATTTGGTTCTTCACATTAGAGAACCCAATCGGGTACCCTATTCCCCACCTTCATCTCATAGTCAATGGTATGGTTTGGAAACTTCTGATCCAAATTATTATTCGGGTTCCTCCCACTCTTCTTTTGACTCCGATCCAAACTATTATTCTGATTCTTCAGATTCACCTCGATCTTCTGAAAATTATCATCAAATCTATTCACTTTATTTGACTCTTGAGTCATAGTCCTCCATTTCTTCATAGGACTCCCCTTATCAGTCACCTAAACGACATATTCCTCCTTTGAAGATCAGTGCGGCCCAAAGTCTTGCTACTCAAAAATCTAATTTGGTTTTGAGACGCGATCCTCCTTGCTTTATAGGACTTGCCTTATTCATCACCTCGACAACCTCTTCTTTCATTGAAGATATGGGTGAATCCAAATTCTCCTAAGTTGAAACTTATGTCACATTCATCTAAGTCGACTCATATCTCATATTCATCTAAGTCGTATTATATGTCGCAATCTCCTAAGTCCACTCCTATGTCGCATTCATCTAATTCAACTCCCATGTCACAATCATCTAAGTCAATTCTCATGTCGTAATCTTCTAAGTCGACACTCATGTCGTAATCATCCAAGTTGACCCCTATGTTACAATATCCTTCCTAGATGAGGGATCCTATTGCTCTACCGGAAATGTGTCATCTTCTAGGAAAACCTATACCAAGCTATTTCAAAGCCACATCTTCTTCTACTCGTGAGACATCTAGATACAAATATACTTCATCTCTTGAGTCATCATCTTCTCAATATTCCACACCAGTTGGACCCATTTCTTCTAGTCAACCTCCCATGGTCGAAGAAAAATACCCATTCCGGTTGATTTCTTTCAGGACGAGGAAGTGATCAACAAATTTATGAGGTTACATGATGACACTCCTCTAAGGGATAATAAGAAAAGATACAATTTTGACTTTGATGCACTCACACATTGGGAGGAAGAAATTGATTCCTTTTGTCAAAAAATAGAGGAAGACCCTAAGATCATCGAACTCAATCCTCCTCTTGTTCTCCCATCTTCACATTCTTCATTGGGCGATGGAATGCCTAGGTCTAGCATTGATCCATTTCCTATCTTCTCCTTACCCAATCATTCTTTATCTATCACGATTCCTCAATCACAATCTAACCTTGGGTCACCATCTGGTATCCCATCGTCTTCTTCTATATGTGGGCCACCTCTAGGTATCTCATTATAATTTATATGTGGGTCACCACTTGGTAACTCATTTTCTTCTATCTTGAGGCCATGTCCTAATATCCCTTCTTCCTCTATAATGGGGACATGCCCTAGTAGTCCCTCGTATTCGATTCCTGGGCCACATCCTGGTATTCCATCATCTTCTTTATATGGGGCACCTCCTGATAGCCTATCATCTTCAATCTTAGGGCCACACCCTATTAGTCCTTTATCTTCATTCTATGGGATACCTCATGGTATCCCATCCTCGTCAATTCTTGGACTGCACCCTTCATGTCCATCACATTATCCTTCCATCAATGATAGTGTCAATCCCACCATCATTTTTCACATCAATTCTATTCATCCACTTTCTTCTACTACTTCTTAGGATCAGACAAGTCATGTAATAGCTTACAAGAAACCCAAATAGTTTCTTCATCAGAATAAGCTCAAAACTTCCAAGAGATCCAAAGCTCCCAACAACTTAAACAATTTTAAAGTTCAGAATAAACCACGATTCAAAAATGTACATCAATGCAACCATTAAGTATGACGTAAAGTTCATAAATCTTTGGATAGGGAACTCAATCTCCTGCACGCAAAATCCATGTTTCATGATAAATCGCAGTCATTTGTTGAGTATGAGCTCACCACAATCATCGAGATCGGGGCTAATATGAATCTTGATAAGAAAACATGCTTAATCTCCCTTATCATGCAAATTGATATTGGTTGGTCCCAATTTCCCAAAATCTAAAAAAAAGAGAAAACATTTCAAAAATATATATATCAAAGGTTAACGAACACACATTACAATCAAATATTACATACACATGGATGTTCTTTCTTCCCTTTCTTGCTCTTCTTCTTCAAGTATTCCTACCATTTTCATCCCTTTAATGATATTTTGGTTACCCTATTTGCAATAATTTTGTGACATTTATCTCTATGGTATCCGTTTGGACTTGGTATTTTATCACCTTGGTAAATTAAAGAATGACCTGACCTTGTAGATATCCTATCACAATCAACATCTAAAAAAATTGTTGCAAAGAATTTTTGGATATATTTTTGACACTAGCTAATGTCATAATCATAATCACTTCCGCCTCTCCTTCCATCAAGCCATCGGTGGTCCTTAACCCCTTGTCAAACAAGAGAGCTCAAATAAGTTTTTAGAAAGCAAAAAAATCAATCAAATCAAAAATCCAAAGCTAAAAGAAAAAGCAAATTGATATATAATTGTCTCTTGGAGTATTTCCAATAATCTCTAATGGGGATATGGACACTTGACTGTCAGCAAAAAAATGTTGTGATTAGAATCAAATGCATCTCCGTCGGGGCTATAGATGTCTGGCTGGCATTGGAGCAATGTATGACTCTCCTTCCACAAATCCATTAAAAAAATCAACTTTGAAAATTAAATCATTCCTACACATTGGCTAGGGTGTCTTCACTTGTTGTCTATCAAATATTTCCTCTAAGAGGTAATAAATTTCCACGTGCACACATTGGATCTCTATGAGAAAATAGGATTAGTATTTTACCAAGTGTTTTTTTTACCTTGTTCAGACTCTTACTCTAGTCTGTATCTTGTCTCATGATTTGTGCCTTTGGCTAATTGCTTCTTCATCGTGAGGCTTGAGCCACATTCATTCACATTCATTATTCTTTTTCTTTGTTTAGAACATCCATGTGTATAAGATTACCTTTTTTCCATTTTTGCTGACACCTTTGTCCTCTTCACAAAAATAATCTTCCACTTTGTTCTATCATGTGCTTCTTAACCAGCTTACGTTGGGGCATCCATGCTCCTTCCCTAAAGACGTCATTGGGTTACGTTCATCATCATGTTGAACCTATCTATGTTGGCCCTAATCCAACTTCTGTGTGTGAAGATTTTTCCTTTGAATATTCCCATCTAAGGATGAGAGAATTTTTGCATCTTCACTTTCTTGTGCATATGCGTGGCATTCTACCCTTGTACATATCATCTGTCACTGAGGGCATCCACGTTTCTTCATTTCTTATACATAGCTTCACAAAACTTCTAGCAAATATAAAAATAATTCAAATATGTTTCAAAACTCCAAAAAAAAACATTGAAATATGTTAGTCAAAAAATAAAAAACATTCAAATATGTTTAAAAAAACCCAAACAAATTGGTAAAATCATCAAAAACCCAAAAAATTGGTAAAATCATTAAAAATCCAAAAATTGCAAAAATTCATTTTTAAAATTGGTAAACAAAATGCACGCAACTAAAGCTAGTGTCAAATGTATTGTCCTCAAACATCAAAATTTTTCCTATAAAAACATCTTTCTTAGTTTCTTGTCTCAAACGACTTGTGGATCACCATGATCTACCTCCATTAACAAAAGCTAGGTTGCATGCTATGTCAGTCTTCCCATGCAACAAAGTGAGTTGACAGGACCTGTTTTCATAGTGCACGAAATCTTTTCCATGGGACTACTTGTGTCCTTCGTTATTCCCCTCACATGTATCCTTGCTTGGGGCACCATTTTTAACCCTTGTTGTTACAACACAAACATTTGGGAACTACATCTTGATAACAAAAACATTGGTGCAATTGTCTTAAACGTTGTTTGTTTGAGTATGTGTGATGGTACTGGTTTCTCTCGTTAGGCTATTTGGTTTACTTTCTCGTATTGCATTTCATTGTGTATGTTGCATGGAATTAAGCATCGTTTTACTATCTCGTATTGCATCGCATTATGTATGTTACATGGAGTCATGTAACAATGAAAAAATGTTAGTAATTTAGATTTTCATGTTATGTTACATATTTTTCCATTTCAATAAAGGTCGATAATGTAGACCTAGGGAAATATGATATAATAAACTTGCTTGTTGAAAGGTGGATGCAAAGATTGGGCTTGTCTTATATTCTCCATTAATCATTTATTATCACTACCAATTTTTCTTCCAAATCACCTAGGGAAATAAATAACGATGTGTATCCCTATCCTTATTTTAAATACACAAGGGTTTCATGCTCATTCTATCATATTTCTTCTATCCATTTCAATCATATTTTTATCATCAATTGACTTCTTCTATCAACCCATCAACACTCGAGGGGGCATCCTTCATTCCACTAAATTTTCTTCTTTAAAAATTTACCTGTTTAGGCTTGTCTACTATATTTGAAGAGAATTCACTTACTTCACCTCAAATAGGGGCAAATGTAGACACCTAAATTCCACTTTTGCAATCTTATTGCCAAAACGCACACAAATCACTCTCATTCTTATCAATTCTCGTTATAATTAGTGATTTTCGCTAATTAACTAATGTTTCTTGCCACTTTGGTCAATTAACAAGCACTTTATTAATCACCAAATCCCTTTCACATTCAAGATGCCACTTTATGACGAATTGTAAGCCAAAATCCTCTTCAAAATAGACAATTAGCATTTATTAGCTAATTAAGCCTATTTTGCCCTTGTTTTGGTCAATATACCCTACTATTGGCTCAAACCCCTCTTCCAACCACTCAAAATCACCCCACTTCTCTCCACAACGTCAATATCATGTCTTTGTAATGTCCCCTTTTTCTATGCCAAAGACCTAAGTGTCAAGCGAGTCCAAGTCGTGGTCATATCCAAGGGGTTGGGGACGCTGGGGGCTATTGAGAAGGGGCCGCATGATACTAATAGTCATGTTTGGCATTTGGGGGTCACTTTGGACCTTGGCAACTTAAACGGGAAAAAGTAACTTTAGTTAATTTTATTTTATTGACCCCTTTGTGGAATGAAACGTGTCTTGGTCTATTGGGGCTCTTTTGCCTTGGAATGTATATAAGGAGCTGGGAGAGAAAGGAGAGGAACTTTTGGACATACATTTTATTGACCCCTTCACGTGCAGCTGTTGTTGTCATGCATCTACAACTTGTGGAGTCAAATCCCATAGGGACCCTAGCTTCGGTGGTGAGAGACTCCTCCCTAGCTAGCAGACATTCTTCAGTAGTGAGACATCTAACCTAGTCTGTCATTCTGGATCCGTTTTCAGAGTTATGTGGCAGAGACAATATCAGAGGTCTCGGAGACAGGGTTTTGAAGATTCTTAGTGGCATTTGGAGAGGATAATCAGTGGGCTTCCATATCAAAATCACAGCAGAAGATCAAATCCACGATAGCCATTTGGGGCAGAGTGTGGCTACTCATTGAAGGCATCTCGTGAAGGATCTCACGGGTTTTGGGGGTGTTTGGGGAAGACAAGCAGAGGGGCCCAGATCAGATTCACGGCAACCTTTTGGGCTAGGCATGGCAGCGCGTTGAGGCATGTCCATCATTTTCTGACCCCTGTCTCAAGCGTGGCGAATCTCAGCCTTTATTTGGGGCTTTTCCAGTCATCCATTGATAGATCTGTCGGTGGAAATATTATTCCTTGTAGTTGTTAATGTATTACCAAAGACCCTAAATTTAGGCTCGTGTATTTGGTGATTTACGGAAAAGGAGAGGAACTTTTGGACATACATTTTATTGACTCCTTCACATGCAGTTGTTGCTATCACGCATCTACGGGTTGTGGAGTCAATTCCCACAGGACCCTAACTTCAGTGGTGAGAGACTCCTCCTAGCTAGCAGACATTCTTCGGTAGTGAGAGATCTAACCTAGTCTATCATTTCGGATCCGTTTTCAGAGTTGTGTGACAGAGACAATATCAGAGGTCTCAGAGACAGGGTTTTGAAGATTATTGGTAGAATTTGGAGAGGATAATCAGTGGGCTTCCATATCAGAATCACAACAGAAGATCAGATCCATGATAGCCATTTGGGGCAGAGTGTGGCTACTCGTTGAAGGCATCTCGTGAAGGATCTTGTGGGTTTTGGGGGCATTTGGGGAAGCCAAGTAGAGGGGCCTAGATCAGATTCACGATGCCTTTTGGGTTGGGTGTGGCAGCGTGCTTAGGCACATCCATCATTTTCTCACCCCTGTCCCAAGCGTGGTGAATCTCAGCGTTTATTTGGGGATTTTCCAATCGTCCGTTGATAGATCTGTCGGTGGAAATATTATTCCTTGTATCTGTTAATGTATTTCCAAAGACCCTAAATTTATGCTCGTGTATTTGGTGATTTATGGATTTTAGAAGTTTGCCAGCCACCCAGGGCACTCTGTAATTCTCTAGCAGCAATATAAAATTCCAAAAATGTTGTTCTAGTGTTTATTATTATTATTGCAAGCTTCCTTGTAATTTCATGCACTTTGAGCAAGTATTTTGTGAGATATCAATTAAATACCATTCATTGTCTATTTGGTCATTAATAAAAGAAAATTAGTATTTTACTTTTCTACATTTTTCTATATTTTCTACATTTTTAAGTGGTATCCCATTGGCGATATTACAGTGGTATCATGAGCGGTTGTTCCTCCAACCTGTGTGGGTTAAATATGGTAGTTTGGAAAGATCTCAATGTGGGGTTTATGAAGGAAATGTTCACCAACATGGTGAAACAACAAGAAGCTACTAACCTTTATTTGAGTCATTTCACTCAAAATGTGAATCAAAACAGATCTAGGGTCAATAAGGAACATGGTGAGAATAGTGATAAAGGGTGGCCAATAGAGGTGTTTGATGAGGATTCTTTTTGGAGGAAATATCAATCTTTGAGTAAGGATTTCATAGATAATATGTCATTTCAAGATTATTGCATAATGAATATTGGTAGAAGCCCAAACAAGATCATCATATGTTGGATCTTGTCATCACCAATCCGGCACTATGATAATTCTTCACCAGAACTCCTCGTGCTATGATTATTTACTAATGCACACCTTTAGTTTGGTGGATGTAACTGAAACAAAACAACAACATAACACAAAAATACCATCGACTATGATAAGACGAATGATGACAAATCTGAAATATCAAAGTAAATTATAATATTAACATGAAATTGTTACAATCTCACCCATGAGGTACTTCAAGTGTTATTGACTTCACTTGCCTTTCACCAAGACTATGGGAGAAACTTTACAATTACACCTCTTAATGCCTTCTTCAACACACCTTTAAACCGATGGCTTCCTTCGCACACTTCCTACAATATTTCTCACTACTTCCTTCTATGCTAAATGAGGGGGTGGCCTCTCTATTTATAGAACTTCCGGGCTTATCCATCTTATCTCTAAGATAGGATAAGAAATCCACTCGACAAATCATATTCCATACCTTAACTCTTATCTCGTACATGTAAGCTTATCTCGTTAAGATAAGATAAACCTTATCATTTTACATGGGTTCCAAATTTTTAGACTTTTTACAAATAAAATACACAAAATATGTATGACCTCACTCCTTGTCTTTATTACCAATATAATATTTCTAATTCCTAATCATGTAGACCCTACTTCTCTAATTACCCAAACTTTGACATTTTAACATTACCGGACCACTTATGACAAATATTTACTTTTTACAACATTCCTATTGTACTTTGACTGTTACCGTACTCCACATTATTGGTGGCGCCGTTATCTTCTATCAGACGCTACTACTAATTATACTTAACAACATCTTATTCCTAATACATACATTAATGAAATAGAAATTATGGAGGAAAATTTTAGTGTCGACATCTTCCCCCTTCCTAGCTTCTACTCCGTCCTCTGAGTAGATTCTTCTCGGTGCTTGGAAAATCTTCAACTTGTCGTGGTTGACCCATTTCGTAATGGGAGTGCCATCCAATTCCTCCAGCCCCGGTACATACCATTTTCATGCACAATGTTGTTATTTTGTAGGGCCCCATCCATTTTGGAAGAAATTTTCTCTGTCTTCTTTTTTTGTATCCGGAATCATATACTAGAACCAAGTCACACATGAAATGGAGACCACCGGATCTTTTGATCAAATTATTCCTTCGATTCATTTTCTTCTTATGGCTTGTATCCTTTGCTATTTCTCTCATTTCCTTGAGAAAATGAAGATGTACCAACCTTTCTTTTCTTGAATCACTTTCATCCATCCTTTCATTTTTCATAACTCTCACGGTGGGAATATCAAACTCAATAGGAAGAATGGATCAATGCCACAAAGCCAAGCGAAATGGGGAGTATCCTGTTCTTGACTTTGATGTTGCCCTATATGCCCACAATTTGCCGCATGAATCCTTTTATCCCATTTATGTACTGCAAAGTGCATCTTTTGCTAGAATTTGACACAACACAAAATTTGTTCGCTCCACTCGTCCATTTGTGCTTGGCTTGTATGTTGTTGCCTTCCGTGCTTAATAGAAAACTTATTGACTAGGGCTTCTACCACCTCATTAATGAAGTGGCTTCCTTGATCTGTTACAATTTCTAATGGGCAACCAAATCTGGTGACAATGCGTTCATACATGAACCTTGCCACTTCATCCATGGAAGCTATTTTCAATGGCCTAGCTTCAACCCACTTGGTTAAATAATCTGTGGCAACTACAATATACTTATTTTGGCGTGATGTAGTTGGAAGTGGACCTACAATGTCTATTCCCCACTTTTCAAAGGGACCAAGGGGAAGAATAGGACATAATGGAGCTGATGAAGTCTTACGGTTACCATGTGTTTGACAAATATCACATGTCTTACAATAATTATAACAATCTTTAAAAAGAGTGGGCCAGTGATAACCTGCATCCAAGATCCTTCTTCTTTGTAAGTTGTCAGAGAAGTGCCCTCCACATGTACCATTGTGGAATTCTTCTAGCAGTTCCTTCCCTTGATCACGTCCAATTTGCCCTATTGTCTTGTCCATCGTGTCCTATTTGAAATAATACTCCATGCAGAATAGAATATGGATGACTGGCTTGAGTAATCTTCCTCTTAGTCTTTGCATTGGCACCATCAGAAACTTGAATTCATTCAGATAATTCCAAATATCTATGTATTCACTAGGGATTGTGTCAAGGGATAACAATCTTTGCATCGGGAAATCATCATCATCACAAGATGATCCTAAACCATCATAGGCTCGAGAGAGTGCATCTGCATTGACATGCTTCTTTCCTGGCCTATCTATAATATCAAATTCAAATTCTTATAGAAAAATTATCCATCTTGCTATCCTCCCTGATGGGTTAGGCTTATTTACAATATATTTTAGAGCCTGATGGTCTGTTACAACTATAAATTTTTTCCCTAGCAAGTAATTTCTAAACTTCTTTATAGCAAAAATGATAGCTAGAGCCTCTTTTTCAGTTATAATATAATTTACCTCAACACTGCTCATTTGTTTGCTCCCAAAGTAAATTGGATGTTCATTCCCATTTTCATCCTTTTGGCTCAAAGTACTTCCTAGTGCCGCATCTCGAGGCATCGGTGTACACAATGAATGGCTTGCTCCAACTGGATTCTTCAAAATAGGTGAAGACACCGTGGCTTCCTTCGATTGTCCAAAAGCTTCATGCGCCTTATTTCCGGTTCATAAGTAACATCCTTCTTCAAGAATCTGGGTTAGTGGTCAGGCAATCTTAGAGAAATTCTTGATGAACCTTCTATAGTAACCCACATGGCCTAAAAATGATCTCAACTTACTTCTATTAATAGGAAATGGTAAATCTTTGATTTTTGAAACTTTATCGGGATAAGTACCAATACCATCTTTGGATACAACATGCCCTAACAAAACGCCTTTAGAACATCCAAAGACACACTTTGTAGGGTTTAGTGAGGCTTGTGCTTCATCTAACCTTTGAAATGCTTGTCTCCATCAGTGCGGGTGGTCCAACTTGCTCCCATAGATGCAAAATCATCCAGAAATACTCGATGAAGGTCCCAATGTAGGTTTCAAACACCCTATTCATCAAACGCTAGAATGTTGCTTTGGAGCATTACACAACCCAAAAGGCATAACTCTATATGCAAACGTTCCCCAAGGAGTGGTGAACATGGTCTTCACTGATCTTTCTCTCGCTATACGAAATTGATTGTAGCCACTATATCCATCAAAGAAACTATAGCACTCTCGCCGCTACTTCTTCATCCAAGATCTGATGAAAATGGAAGAGGGTAATGATCCTTCTTTGTTGCCTTATTGAGCTTCTGTAATCAACACAAATGCGTAGCTTCCCATTCTTTTTTATTGAGATCAAAATGGGAGAAACCCATTCGAATTCTACACAACAAATATGAATCCTGCATCAAGCAACTTATCTATTTCTTCTTTTAAAGTCTTGGAAAAATTAGGATTCATTCTATATGGCATTTGTTTTATGGGCTTAGCACCATCTACTAGCTCAATACAATGTTCTACCCAACTTACTTGATGGAGTTCCTTGTAATAAAAAGTGAATAGATGTATGTACCTCGAAAGAGTGGAGATAGGATTCATTCTCACTCTCCATCACAAAGATCACCAATTTTTATTTGTTGGAGATGATCATCAACTTCTTCTTCGAGATAATTTTATGGGGTCATGAGTTGGTGTGGATGGAAGGATATCCATGACTGAAACATCCACCTCACTTTCTTCATCTTCAGTGTCCACTTCACCGGTACTAGAGTAATCGAGAGGATGTCCAATCATCGGTTTCATCACTTGAATCCACAAGGTTCTACTTTATGATGTCGAGGATCACATTTATCTTTACCCTCTCTCTACCACATCCAAGTGTCATGAAACCTTCATTCTAGTAGTTTTTGCATGAACTCTCCTTAGCCATGGTCTTCCCAAAGCAAAGATTGGGTACGCACCTTAGCAGTCACCATTTTTCATCACACGAAAGTCTACCACACATACAACACTCATATGAGATATTGCCACATTTGAAACTACACCTTCTCGGTTTAGTTTTTCCCTTATTTAATGACCTTAACATAAGTGTTGAAGGGTGATCAATTTTAAACCCAACATATTCATTGAGACTCGGTCATTACATTAATGCAGCACCTCCATCAACTAAGACATCATGAATTGAAATACCATTACATAATACCTCGGCTTGTGGAGCATAGGGATCCGCCTCGCCTCCAAAACAGTGGGACCTCAACCTCCTTCCTTCTTCGAGCATTGAGTCCACCTCGCAACTCCGCCTCTTCTCGAAGACATAGCCAAGAGTTGACCATATGTAATATTTGCGAGCCTTTTGGACAGATCTTCCAAGATGGAATATGGTCCTTGCCCCCGTGAAATCGAGAAAATCCCGCACACCCAACTTTCTTCTCCTATGTTTCTTACTAGTTTCTTCTTTCATCTTCTTAGGATCATTTCCATCTTGATTATCTTTTTCTTTCTTTCTTTTTGTTACAAACACATCTACTTCATTATTTCTGCTCTTATCTACTACATCAAAAGAATTCACAGGTGCTTTTCCTTTATCATTATCTCCTTTACCAGATGTAGAAGCTCTATCTGGAAAATTATACTTATAATGACCCTTTTTATAACAACCATAACAAACAACTTCAGAAATATTTCTTTTTGGACCTCTATCTCCTCCCTGAGAACTAAATTCCTTTCCTTGAAGAAGATTAATAGTTAACTGACCCATCTTTTTGAGCAGATCTTCATACTCAGTAGATGTACTAGGAGAAATATTTGTGCTCACCGAGAGTGGTTGTGGATTCTGGACCAAAGGCGCTGGTGTAGGCTCTACTTTAGCCACAATTTCTTTGGGCTCCTCTTCCATGCTTTCTTCTTGCCTTCTTGCAATCTCCTTTGCTTGTTCAATGGTAGTTGGGCGGTCATACTTCACTCGTTGTCTAATCTTTGGCTTCATCCCAAGAATGAAGTGCTTACAGAGGAGATTATCCACACCATTCATCAACCCATCCGCTAATCCTTCCTTCCGGATCTGGGCATCGAGCTTCCTCCTTAGCTCTAGAACACGAGCATGATAATCCCTTATCTTCTCCTTCTCTCCTTGGGATAGCTTTGTGATCTCAATCATGAGATCTGCATATTTCTATTGTTCACCAAATTCTTCAAGAAAACTTTCAGTTAATAAATCCCATGAATTTTTCACATTATCACCTAGTGTTTCAAACCACCTAAGTGTTGAACCATCCAAAAAGGTAGGAAAAAATTCAGTCCATTGTTCCCTTCTTATAAGGCCATTACAAATACAAGATCGTTTAAACTCTTGAATGAAAGAAGAAGCATCTTCATTAGATTGAGCTGAAAAAACAGGAATCTTTCCCATTTTCAAAAGTAACCACCGTGAAATACCAACCCACAAGTACAATTAACAAGACTTATGTGCACAAATAATTGGAATCACTATACTAGAAAGTGACTTTACACCTTTCTACAGTAAAATAGAAATGACCACGGTAAACTATGGTAAAACTTGACTTACTGAAGTAAAAACTGACTTTACTGTGGTAAACACTATTCACGGTAAAAAGTGAAGTTACTATGGTAAATACTATTCACGGTAAAAAGTGACTTTACTATGGTAAATACTATTCATGGTAAAAAGTGACTTTACTGTGATAAATACTATTCACAAAAAAATGACTTTACCATGGTAACTACTACCTGCACGTTAACTACTATGCACAGTAAAAACAAGGTTACCCTCCAAATGATTTTTGACTAAGTGGGAATATCTCTCCAGAAAATCCACCAACGAGGAATGGTCTCGCAACGGAACCAAAATGTCATCACCAATCCGGCACTATGATAATTCTTCACCGGGAACTCCTCGTGCTATGATTATTTACTAATGCACAACCTTTAGTTTGGTGGATGTAATCTGGAAACAAAACAACAACATAACACAAAAATACCATCGACTATGATAAGACAGAATGATGACAAATCTGAAATATCAAAGTAAATTATAATATTAACATGAAATTGTTACAATCTCACCCATGAGGTACTTCAAGTGTTATTGACTTCACTTGACTTTCACCAAGACTATGGGAGAAACTTTACAATTACACCTCTTAATGGCTTCTTCAACACACCTTTAAACTGATGGCTTCCTTCGCACACTTCCTACAATATTTCTCACTACTTCCTTCTATGCTAAATGAGGGGGGTGGCCTCTCTATTTATAGAACTTCTAGGCTTATCCATCTTATCTCTAAGATAGGATAAGAAATCCACTCTGACGAATCATATTCCATACCTTAACTCTTATCTGTACATGTAAGCTTATCTGTTAAGATAAGATAAACCTTATCATTTTACATGGGTTCCACATTTTTAGACTTTTTACAAATAAAATACACAAAATATTTATGACCTCACTCCTTGTCTTTATTACCAATATAATATTTCTAATTCCTAATCATGTAGACCCTACTTCTCTAATTACCCAAACTTTGACATTTTAACATTACCGGACCACTTACGACAAATATTTACTTTTTACAACATTCCTATTGTACTTTGACTGTTACCGTACTCCACATTATTGGCGGCACTGCATCGTGGCGCCGTTATCTTCTATCGACGCTACTACTAATTATACTTAACAACATCCTATTCCTAATACATACATTAATGAAATAGAAATTATGGAGGAAAATTTTAGTGTGTCGATAAAGACTCGAGTTATAAAGGAACTCACTTGAAGAAGAAGAAGCTTCTAGAGAAAAAGGTATGATTTCCATTGAGAAAAATAATCGCATTGGTGAAAATTTGCTTGTTGGAGAAATTATTCCTACTCAGGAGAAGGAATTTGTATATGCAAGGAAAGAGGATGCAATGGAAACTCTAAAATGGTGTGAGGAATGGAATAGTGGAGCTAGAGTTGCTAGATTGATAGCTGCCCAAGCGAGACAACACCAACAAGAGTTCAAGGAAAATATGTGGGAAAATTATGCAAGGAAGCCTACACCCACAAAAGAAGACTCTATGGAGTAGCTGGCACATGAGGAGGAGCCTCATATGGACATTGGTGTAAAATTGCAGCCTACTGTAATTTCCAAACCAGCAACTATTGATCAGCTTTCAGATACTTTCAACAGGAACTCAGGGAACAATGTTGGGGGTAGCTCAACATATGTCTATCTTGAACACACGGAGGACATGGATGGCCTTGAAAGGTATTAAGAGCACACTAATGTGTCTTGTTTATGGTGGCCTATTCCCATTTATTTCCATCATGAGATGCATGGTAAGGTAGATGATGAATTCTTCATCACGGGGCTTGTTGGACCATTGCTCCAACTATGTGTATATGAGCATCTGGTGGATGATATATGGTGGCAAGTTTTAGCTCACTTAATAAATACAAGGGATCAAGGGCATTATAAGCTATGGGATCCTGGTAATATGTGGCAGTTATCCAAAACTATCAATTCTGATGTTGAAAGCTTTGTGACTGATTTTATAAGCCAAAGAAGGAATTCAAATGTGTCTCTTGGGATTACAAGTGTTGGCAAGCATGATTTCTTCATTGGAGACTCTGGTGCAAGAAGGGAGAGCACCTCTCAAGGTACTAGCATTGGTTTTCTGATTGCAAAAAGGGGTAGGAGAATATTTTTTAATCATCTTCAGCCTGTTGGATTGTGTATAATAGCAGTCATAATGAGAGGAGAAAATAGCAATATGGGACAACAAGGGCAAAGAGGTGAGAGTGGAAATTTGGGGCAGCGGCCTCCCCATTCATCTACTAGGCCTTTGGGGCTTCACGAGCCATTTTTCTTGAAGGATTTGGAAGTTAACCAGGCACAACAACCCGTAGATATGTTGGATGAGGAGTCTTGTTGGGAGAGGTACCAGACCTTGAGTGAAGGCCTTCGTAACAACATGTCATTCTAGGAATATTACAAAATGAAGGTTGGCAGTAGACCTAAGAGAGATCAGCAGAAACAAGTACTAGAGTTATAGAGGATATTGGGACATATCTCCATTCCACACTTCGATGGTTCTAAGAAGTGTACTGCACCGTCTTGGGTCCAGAATTCGAAGACATACTCTGACTCGAATCATATACGCGAGGAAGATGCAATTAAGTTTGCAAGCTCACATATTGAGGGAGACGCTCATGATTGGTGGCATCATGGGCTGATTACATAGTGACACATACACATTATGACTCGTGTAGAGTTTGCCTAGAGGCTGGTGAGCAAATTTGATAGGAGGGACCCTAACAGGATTTCTGTGGAGTGGATTCATTTGAGACAAACATGTCCCCTGGATCAAGACATCGCAGATTTTTAGAGATTACCAGTCATGGTGCCTGATGTCACGGAGAGGAGGTTGATTTCACTATTCATATCAAGTTTGACTGATGCTTTCGTTGTATTTGTGAAGGCATTTGAACCTTCTTCTTTACACGGGGCTGTTAGTAAATCTCGGGACTTGGAGTTATCCACTCCAAATCTGAGGGCTCCACCTCACATTTAGCAAAGGGAACCTCCATCTAGATCAGACGAATGTCAGCAGAGGGAGCCTCCACTAAGGCAAGAGGTGGTTAAAAATCCAATCATTTCCCGAGAACACAAAGATGAGTTGAGGTGAAAGAAACTATGTTTCGATTGCCACACACCTTGGATCCCAGGACATGATTGCAGAGGTAGAGGGAAGGCTCAATTCATTGAATTCTTTGAGGAGAGCAAGGGTGATAGAGGTGAGGAGTTAGAGACTCATGAGATGGATGATGGAGATGGGGTTGCATTGGATAGTGCTGATGCGGGGTAGGAGGAGAAGAATTTTCCTCGGGAGATTATAGCCACATTGCCTAGTACTCTGATGTATAAGGCATTTAGGATTAGAGGAGTTATGTAGGGTCAACGAGTTAGGGTACTCATTGATAATGGGGTAACCCAAAACTATATTGATGCCTCATTGGTTGAGAGGTAAGGACTATAGACAGAGGATTTTGAGGGCCTCAACGGGGTTGTAGCCAATGGAGAGTCTATGAGGTGCACATGACGGGTTCCCCAAATGAGCATCACGATGGGTAACTACACAGTTATCGATGATCTTCACATCGTTGGTATGGGAGTGACCAACATAGTGTTGGGAGTACAGTGGCTTCGCTCTCTCATGGAGTTTCAAACTAACTTTTAGATGATGGAGCTAAATTTTAAACTGAGGAAAGGTGGAATGTGGTTTTTAGGGGATTATCTATAGGAGCACCTAGGGTGGCTAGAACTAAGGGGATGGAGAGAACGTTCCGGCATGGTGAGGAATTTTATTATACGGATCGATGCTGAGTAGGATGGATGTGGAGGTGACCAACAATGTTGCACATGAGACAGTTACAGAGATTGGGGTTACAGGCTCAGATCCTCTGAGTTTATCATCATGTTGGTTATCTAAGGGTTCGGTAGACTGGAGATCTCATTTGCTTGTTGAGTACTCCAAGAACCGACACACTTGCGAGATTATGGATGGTCACATATAGGATGACACCTACAAATTGGAGGATGAGATGATATTCTATCATGGCAGATTATACCTTGTGTCAGACTCAGGGTTGAGGGTGGAGATATTGTGACATGTGCATTGTTTTTTCGTGACTAGACACCTGAGCTTTGATGAGACCTATAGGCTCATATCAGAGAGGTTCAAAAGGCATGGGTTGAGGGAGGATATCCCCAACTTCATACAAAGGGATGTATGGTTTGTCATTATAACAAATCGGAGCTTACATGTTTAGCATATTCTGAGTCAACAGGGGATAACACTCCTATGTATTCTACTACTTCTAGGCATGGTGGGCATTTCACCCATGTGCTAGTCAGTGGAAGGATGGAGTTGACTCAGTCACCTAGTTTTTAGTAGGTTATCACTCATCGCAGGAGGTGAACTATGTGGAGTTGACATTGTCGGTTGACCATGTACTGGAATCTTGGGATTTTTCCCCCATGGGACACATCGAGATACATCATGAGGAGTTGTACTCTCACACCAATGTGGGTCATATGGGAGAGTGGGCACACTTGGTGCGTATACAAGTTATTTCACAGGTTGATCCAGGGAATTCTACAGGATTCAAAGTGGACTTTCCTACCCAAGAGTTGATTGGAGAGGCAGGAGTGATCACATGATGACAACCTTGCATTGGTAGGGATTGGATAGATTGGAAATTATGGTGCGGGTACCAATGGAGAGTCGGTTTGAGTATCATTCTACTTCACGGACACCATTTCTCTCGATACCATATGGAGGTCATGATGATTGCATGGGGTTTCTTGGTTACTTCAGATTACACCAATCCTTGGTTGACTGTAGAGTGAGGTGGAGAAACTTACGGCTTGGTATTCAGCCTCTGCCGCATGACAGGATAATGCTTGGGGTCAAGCATTTCTCAGGAAGGGAGGACTGTAATGTCCCCTTTTTCTACACCAAAGGCATAAGTGTCAAGCGATTCCAAGCCATGGTCATATCCAAGGGGCTGGGGATGTTTGGGGCTATTGAGAAGGGGCCACATGATACTAATAGTCATGTTTGGCGTTTGGGGGTCACTTTGGACCTTGGCGACTTAAACGGGAAAAAGTAACTTTAGTTACTTTTATTTTATTGACCCCTCCATGGAATGAAACATGTCTTGGTCTATTGGGGCTATTTTTCCTTGGAATGTATATAAGGAGCTGGGAGAGAAAGGAGAGGAACTTTTGGACATTCATTTTATTGATCCCTTCACGTGTAGCTGTTGTTGTCGCGCATCTACAACTTGTGGAGTCAAATCCCACAGGGACCTTAGCTTCAGTGGTGAGAGACTCATCCCTAACTAGCAGGGCATTCTTTGGTAGTGAGATATCTACCCTATTCTATCATTCTAGATCTGTTTTCAAGGTTGTGTGGTAGAGACAATATCATAGGTCTCAGAGACAAGGTTTTGAAGATTCTTGGTGGCATTTGGAGAGGATAATCAGTGGGCTTCCATATCAGAATCACTAGCAGCAGATCAAATCCACGACAACCATTTGGGGTAGAGTTTGGCTGCTCGTTAAAGGCATCTCTTGAAGGATCTCATGGGTTTTGGGGGCGTTTGGGGAAGACAAGCAAAGGGGCCCAGATCAGATTCACGGCATCCTTTTAGCTGGGCGTGGCAGCACATTGAGGCGCGTCTATCATTTTTTGACCCCTGTCCCAAGCGTGGTGACTCTCAGCCTTTATTTGGGGGTTTTCCAGTCAGCCGTTGATAGATCTGTTGGTGGAAATATTATTCCTTGTATCTGTTAATGTATTTCCAAAGACCCTAAATTTATGCTCATGTATTTGGTGATTTACGGATTTTAGAATTTTCCCACCACCCAAGGCACTCTGTAATTCTCTAGCAATAATATAAAATTCCAAAAATGTTGTTCTAGTGTTTATTATTATTATTGCAAGCTTCCCTCGTAATTTCATGCACTTTGAGCAAGTATTTTGTGAGATATCAATTAAATACCATTCGTTGTCCTAGCTGGTCATTAACAGTAAAAATCAGTATTTTACTTTGCTGCATTTTTCTATATTTTCTACATTTTAAGTGGTATCCCATTGGGGATATTACAGCCTTCTTCTTGTATTTGTATAATTTACCTTAATTGTTACTATCTATATCTCTTTCAACATGTCTATATCTAGGGTTGATCCTTAGAGGGTATTGAGGCTTGTTAGTAAGAAAGAAAATAAGTACACTTTAATGTTTTTCTTTTTTAGGGGGTCATTTGATTATATAATGGTATTCATGTCTTGTTGAATGCTATAATTACATTTTTTTACTAAGATTAAGTAATGAAAATGAGTTTATTACTATATTTTTACTATTCTTTGATATGGTTTCAGTTTATTTTAATTTTTGGAATGAATAAAATACTTATATTTCATTTACCTTGTAGTAATAGACTAGGAAATGCATTGTGAAATGTTAGTGTTAAGGATTTCTTATAAACTCATGCTATATATAATGGTGATGCCATACATTGATATTGTGGAATCAAAATGTGATAAGGATTGTTAGGTGGTCAAGGGCCCAATGAAGGGAATTTTTTTAGACCACTAAATGCCTAGATATCATAATTTTCTTGAAACTAACGTCAACCCTAGTTTTAACAGGTCCTTCTCATCCCAATGACTACTCTTCAACTAATATATGTACTTCACCCTTGTTAAATAATTACCTAGGGTATTTCTATACCCCATCCAACAAAAATATCCTCTATGAATCCTTGTATAGGGTTGGGTTTATGATAGTCCATCCAATACCTAATTTTACACATATGAAGATAGAATTTCAGCAATTTAACTTGTGAAGTTGAATGCCTTCCATTAAATTTATCTTAACCAAAATTTCAAATATTTATATAAGGTTAATTGAAATTTGAGATCATTCTACAAGAAGTGGCATTATATTTTGAGGTCCCAGAATCAAGTTATGCATGAGTCCCAAGAACATAGGAAACCACATAATTCACATGAAATTCCTGCTTAAACATATACAAGGATGAATTTCCTTATCAAGAAACAATGTCTTCATCTTATTCATCCCCGACATCCTTTACATCATCTATCGGGATCTTGACAATACAAGGAAAAGTGTAAAACCTATTTTTATGTCTTAATGAGATATGTGTCAACATTTTTCAAGAAATCTATGGTGTTAAGCCTTCAATTTAATCTTCCTTAAATCCAAGCCTCTATCATGTTCTCCATTATCCTCCTCTCAAATAAAAATCCCCTTTCTTCATGTTTGGGCATCAATTTTTTAGTTACCAAGGACCGAGAGGGATTCCAAGAACACTAAACCTTATTCTTAAGAAGCTAAGGTAGGGAATATTTCATTTATTCATAACTAGTAATCTATTGTAATGGAGGTATGTAATATCAAAGTTCTCTATGTTCATATTCTACACCTTAGTGGGTCACTTTACATCACCAAACCTCTCTCTCTCTCTCATATAATATGGATAATATTATATGGTAATACTATCATCCATAAAGGAACGTATGACTGTAAGGTGTATATTATATTAGAAGTTTTCTTGGAAAGGAGAACTAGGATTCAAATTATACTAAAATATCTATCCTAATCTAAAATTTCATCTAAACTATGCAAAAAAATGTTTTCCTATTATATAGAATTGATGTTCAATAAGGAAAAATTATTTATTTTTAAACTACCATAAGACCTTACTAAGGTAGTGTCTCTTTTTATAAAATGGAATTAAACCTTAGAGCTAGAAATAGTCCAATTCTATTACTTATCATGACTATTATATTGAAAATTCTTGGAAACTCTTTTTCAACCCTATATTATTCATTGATATTATTACATTATTCACTGCTAAAATGGATACTCAAGTTGATATTTATTTTATCATATAAAAACTAATTTATCATGGTAATTTGGAATTGGATAGGACTAACAACCATAGTATTTATGTGAAATGGATAACTTTCTAGACTTATAAGTTTTGATATAAATGAAATTATTGAAGTTTATTAATAAGACTCATGATCTGATATAATATACTTATTTATCCTACTCATGTGCAATGATAAAAAAATTTGGACCTCATTAGTATGAAAATTATAGGGACTCACTTCTTAATGGCATATGAGTGACCACCTTAATTACAAAATTTTAAACATTTGATACTTATGATTGTAGAACTACGTTATCAAATGTTTGTAACTAGATACTTGAAGTATGAATGATTTTTTATTTTCTTAAAGTACATGTATATTACAATATAGTTATTTTTGTTTTTGATTGCTAGACTATTATAATCGGGGTCATATGGAACATACCCTGACCATGTTAGCTTTATTTTTTATTTTGATACCATGTTGCTTTGCAAGTTTGGTGGATGAGGATTGTAAATTTTTCAATGACATGAGGTTGCAACTTATGTTATTTTTTCAAACATCTATGTAGAAGTATGCATTTTGGGGTAACGTTCAAACAATAAGAAGATTGCCGAATGTTAGAAGAGTTAAAAAAATTATTGGGAAGTAAATTGTTGTGAGAGATGTAAAGCAATTCCATAAATTCAAATAAAGACATTGTTCTTCCGAATGTTATTGTTAATTCTATGCAAATAAATATGTAGAAATAGGCACATAAAATAAATGATACATAAGGTTTTCTTGATCATTGCAAACTTTTATTTGTTTTGGTTGTGTCTTTTATAACCTTTGTCTTTAACCTCCTTCCTTGGAGGTAGTTCTCCTCTCGAATTATACTCCTTGTGAGGTGTATCCTCAATATATTCTTATTCATCTAAAGAACAATCATCTATAGATTTGGAGGTATGCCCTCCTAGAAATTTTTGTGAAATGGAAACCCACATTAGAGGATACTTGATAATCTTCATTCCCTTTGAGGAGCTATCTTGTTTTCTCCTCCTCTTGTCAATAATTACTTCCTTCCTCTGTTGATGGCTTATTTCCATCCTTTGAATTGATTTCCTCTACTATAAATTTTATTACAAATCCCATAAAATACCAGGTAGAATGGCCCACAAATATGAAAACAAACCAATGATAAAAGAACCCACTAATTTGTAGTAATCCCCTATAAAATCCATGCACAAATTTTCTAAAAAAACCTGCAAGAATTCTTCACACTACCCCACAACAATGAAAATGATTGCAAAGCTATTTTGGAGGCCCAAAAAATCTCCCAATGCAAATGGAAAGGAATGATAACAACGTTTATGGCATGTCAGGGTTTATTTATTCATTTTTTAATTTTTTTCCATGTTTAGTTATGACATTAGGGGGGACATTAGGAACATCACCCTAATGTACCAACTTATAAATTACTCTTAAATCTTTCCTAACATCTCAATAAAGATACTTTAACATCGCAAGTCATTTTTTGGTAAAAATAAATATATTTTAATGGTTATTTATTTAAATGGTGAACTAATTGCATCTTAGTGGTGAAACAAAGATGACGAAGAAATAGTGTTGCATTATGGTGTCATGCTAGGATGTCACATTAGAGTGTCATGTTACGGTGTCACGATTGGGTGACATGTCAATGTGTCTAGTCGAGTGTGTCATGTTAGGGGTGTTGTGGTAGTCTCTCATGTTTTGAGTCGTGTTAGTGTGTCAAATTAGTATGTCATGTCAAGTGTGACATGTTAGGGTGTTATGTTAGTGTGTCGTGTTAGGGTGTTATGGTAGTGTCTTGCATTTTTATTTGTGTCAATGTGTCGTGTTAATGTGGTGTGTTAGGATGTTTCTTTTCAAATTAATGTTAGTGTGTCATGTTATTATGTCACATTAAGGGGTAATATTAGTGTGTCACATTAGCCTGTCACATGTTTTTCAACGATCATTAAACATTTTTCAAGTTGCTTATCATGTCTTGTGTCTTATAATAATTTTTTCATTATTTTCTATAGCACACTTAAAATATTTACTTCATACTATATCACATCCATGCATAAACAAAATCACTATCTTATATTTATTGTTTCATTTTCTATATTTTCCTATTTGGAACATCCACAAATACATAAGTTACTTACATCCATTTATAAAATAGATTCTAGATATATATATATATATATATATATATATATATATATATATATATAATCATACATCTCATTTATCTCATTAATTAACTAGAAACATCCAAACACATATACACCAAAATAGGGAGATCGTTGTGTGTGTGTGTGTGTGTGTGTGTGTGTGTGTGTGTGTGTGTGTGTGTGTGTGTGTGTGTGTGTATCACTTTATATACAATAATATTTTCCATCTTATTAAAATCATATTCCATCAAGGTGTATGAAACATTTTAGTTCTTGGCTTGCTATACCCTACATGTGAACCTATTGGGTATAGTAATGTGCTCCTGGGGGGGCATACTCATCATGTGTGCACATAACTATAATCCCAATACCTCAAAAAAGGATAACACAAGCACATCTAAAACATACACCTATAATACTCCTCAATAGTACCTATCATATATAGCCTATTTTGTCATGTTCTAGAAAATATGTACCACTACATCCTCAAGATAGCATAAGTACCCCCACTCCTAATCTCACTCTTCCATCATGGCCTCTACCTTTCTCAAGTTCTAGAAATCTCTATCTCCCCCACTACTAGCATATCCAAATCATGGATCCATATTTTTTTAACCTCATAATGTTCTAATATCACCTCTAACTTATGGATCCATCGTTGGTCATCCTCATGATCCACCAATATCTCCTCCACCTTTAGGGTCCTTCTCCAATCCTACATTTTCTCTTACTCTAACTATTGTACTTTATTTCAACCATACCTATGATCCGGTGATGCCTTCATCACCTCTCTTAATAATATATCCCACTCTATGAGTTAATGTAAACAAGACTGGACATAGTAACATTTTCCTTTTAGGGTGTTATACTAGTGTTTAGGGTTGTGTACTAGTGTTTAACATGTCACATTAGTGTTTAGGGTACCACATTGATCGTTTATTGTGTTACACTAGTTTTTAGGGTGTTGTACTAGTGTTTAGTGTGTCACATGTGTTGTTTAGGTGTCTTAATAGTGTTTAAAGTGTCATACTAGTATTTACAATGTCACATTGGGGTTTAGGGTGTCACATTTGTTGTTTAGGGCGTTTTACTAGTGTTTATGGTGTTATATTTATTGTTTATGGTGTCACACTAGTGTTTAATATGGTGTACTACTATTTAGGGTCTCCCACTAGTGTTTAGGTTGTCACTCTAGTGTTTATAGTGCCACATTGGGATTTAGGGTGTTATATTTGTTGTTTACGGTTCTGCAAAGAGTGTTTAGGGTTTCACATTTATTATTTAGGGTGTTTTTTGGGGTTTCGTACTAGTGATTGGGGTATCACAATATTTTATGGTATCATATGGTTGTCTTGACTTGGTTTGTAGCTTTAGACCTAGTGTGGGTGTTACCCTAATGACTTCAAACATACTGTTGTGATATTTGGATGCCCTTTGTAAGTGTGTGAAGTGATTGCTCTAGTGCATTGCCTTAGGAGTTCTAGGTTAGAAATTGAGGTTGTGTTTACTTTATTATATAGTGTTCGGTAGATTATTTATTTAAGAAATGTTGACCCATATGAGGTATAAGACCCAAAAAAAGATATCAATTTGAGAGTGCAATTGGAATAAATTTTGGTCCAAGATCGTACACATGGGTCAAGACTAGATATAAATTCTTGACCAAACTATACAAATCCTAATCGAGAGTGGGAAATATTCCAAATAAAGTTTGGAGCTGGTAAAATCATGTATTTCTATTTATTTTTTGCATTGTATTCTCATAATGTGTCAACATGTTAGTTTGCAAGGATAAACAAGCTAAACAATGGACCTTGGAAATTACTAAGGAGGAATGAAGAATTTATATTTATCATTACAAGAGTGGGTAGTCAAATTAAGGGTTTCCAAAGTTTAAATTACCAAATTTGAGTGTCTACAATATATACTTTCTATAAGATTCGTCTCATGGTTTAATTTTCTATTTTAATTTACAGAGTATGGGATCCACCTATCATACCAAAGGAAAATGAAAATCAAGGGAGGTTCACCTTACCAAAATCTTGTTTTTCATCTACAACTATCACCACCTTAGTTGTTCATTCCCCACTTCCAATTTCATACCACAATCAAAATCTTATTTACCCTTCCTTATGATGGAAACATCCACCTCCACAATCTCTTACACACTCCCTAATAACACCATGGGTTCCTTATCCACAAATTCTTCATCGAAAAATAATTGATTCAAATATTATAAATTTCCAAATCAGTAAAGGCTTGAAATGGTCATATTTGACCATCTTGAGATTGATACCATGTTTAAGAAATCTACTAGTCAAAAGAAGAAGGTGACCAAGAGAAAATGACAAAGGGAAATATCCCTATCACTTTGAGGAAATAAATTAGGTCTTATTCTCTTTTACTCAAAAGATGAGGAGGATCTGGTTAGGGAGAATTTGAGGAATATCAAAAGGACCTCATATCCTTGATAGAAGCCATGGGAGACATTAATATAAGGGTGGTAAAAAGACTACAATAATAGGTACAAATCTTATGGGAGAAAGTAAAGGATATATCCCTACTACCATTGCTCCATAATTAGAAGTCATTAGGTATTTATATGCATTCATAAATTCGAAATGGAAGAGGTAGCCATAAGAAGTATAATTATGTCTTCCTATGTATCTATGGGATAATTAACAAGAGGTTGGCAAGGATAAATACATTCATTAAGGATAACATGTTTTCCCAATTAGACATAATTAAAGAGTATGATGTGGGGGTACCAAAAATGGTCATCCTTTATATGAGATTGACATAGGACAATAGTCAACAGACTTTGAGGTTTTATGAAAAAAATAACATCAACAAAGTAGAAGATTATGCACCTCTTGGTTGAGGAAAAATTCACTCCTCTCTACTTTCTTGATGGTTCTTTCACTCCACCATATTACTTCTTGGCCCAATTGGCATGATTCATGGTAATCCTAAAATAGGAAATATATGACTTTAACCAAGTAGGAGGTAATTAAATGGTCAATTTGATCAGTCATGTAAGGGAGAGAGTGGAAAAGGTCAATGCCTACAAGGAATCCTTGAGACTTTCCTTGTCTATTCATGTTATGCTCATGTCTAAGGAGCATGCTCTATTCAAGGAACCTATTATTCACATATCCAATATTGATAATGACTTCTCACAATGTATTATGGCCCTTAAAATTTATAAGTGGAAATATTATTAGCCATCCACTTCTAAATCACCACCTTAATAATATTAGTTGAAAATGGAGGATTTCTCTTTGATCATGACGACCTTTTGGAAATTTTGAATTGTATAACTATAATGTTATTTAATATTTTATTCTGCCTCTTTTGTTTTGGGTAGGATTAATGGAAAATTTTGTCTATAAATACACACATTTTTGTTATCAATTTCAAGCACCGAGAGGGCGAGGTGAATAAGTGCCGATAAAACTTACAATCAATTTATTCTTTTATGTATTTGTTGTTAACTATTATTGATTGTCACAAGAATGCAATATTAACCATGAGATTATAGAAATAAGAAGCATACTCACACATTCACATGAGGAGACCAAATATAATGTGGGAAACCCTTTGGGACAAAACCCATTGAAATTGTTTCTTATATTATTTAAAACAAGGACTCGTAAGAATATTACACATCCTACAAGATTTGTTTAGTGAGGCTCCAACCACACAAGGAGCACCAACCCTTACACCTTTGTTGATATTACACACAAAAAAGGACTCAAGTGAATATAACGCATCACAAGAGATTTTTTTAGTGAGGCACAAACCCCACAAGGAGCACCAACCCCTAATTTAATCAGCTACAACTGATCTTCTACAGGTGGACCTACCCACAAGGAGGTTGCAACCCCCTGAAAATGCTAAGCTACAACTTAGACTTATTGTTTACACAAATTTTGATCATCTAGTTTCCATGTTGCACATACAACAGATTATGATCACCTTTCTTTTTCATTCATTTACAATCACTCTTCACAGTTAGATATGCAATGTTTTCTTTACCTCTTTTTGGTCTCTCTTCTCTTCACCTTCGACTCATCATCTTTCTGATTTTTTCTGCACATTAGTTATTTATCTAATAATGTTGTCTCCTTCTACACACAAATCTTCTCTTTCTCTATGCACTGGATCATTATTATTTTGTTGTGTCTTCTTTCTTCCTCTCTGCAATGACTTTGTTCTTAGCTTCTCTTTGTTCTTCTCATCAGGAAATCCACATCTTCTTTCATTGCACATTTCTCTACTCAAATCTCTCGACATCAACATCAAATATTCAATTCATGATATGTGTCATTTATTTCTTTGAAAATATCTTTGGCTCGACTACTCTTTCTATCTTCTTTGTTCCTCATATATTTAACTCTTCTACTCATGAGAGTGATCTTGCTTATTCCATCAATCTTTAATGCGTCGATCAATTCTCGACTCTACACTCATACTCGCATTAATATTTCATCCTCTCTCTTCCTCTTTAGCTCCTTCAGCTTGAATGCATTTTTTTCTCTTGAGCCTCTTCTCTCCTGTCGCTCCTTCAGTTTTGGTGCATCATTTTCCCACTCAAGAAACACACCAAATGCATCCAATTTTCTCTATATAAACAATCGACCAAAACCAATTACTTCATCTTGCGTGTCATGCAACCTCTCTCCTTATCTGCCTAAAAATGGAATACTAAATGCATGTCACTAACTCCATATTTTTCTCCTTCTATTTGGCTTGATTACACCTTCTTCTATGCATCTACCAAAAATTATTTATGAGTGACTCCTAAAAATAGATTTCTTGTATTTTTAGGATTTCCTCGTGATTAGGAATAAATGAGCTCCTTTCTTCTCCAATATTTAATTTACGCCTTGGAATCAAGAATATTTAGGGAGAGTGTAATTGAATTTCTTTAAATTCAACAAACATTAAATTATGTTAGCTAGAACAATGGACTTCATCGTTCTTTGTGGAGTTCTAGTTGTACACACAGCCTACAATCTTCTATCAATCGAATCATCATCAATTTTGGATACTGACTCTCACTTCTTTCATTTTAAAATCTATTTGATTGTCCTTGATCCATATCTACTTCATATTTTCTTAATCCGCAACTTCCCTTGGCTTTTGTGACCTTTTCCTTTGTATCACGACAATATTATTTGTTATGCAGATTTTCACCTTTCTCGATAGCTTTTTAGCTACCCGTGGTTCTTCTATGTTTCTCACAACTTCTACAATGTCTCGTGGCTATCCTCCTTGTCCTTATCCTTTCCACGAATGTTGTGTTTTTGTTACACGGATATTTTATTTTTATGCACCGCTTTCTCACGACTTTGTTTCACGTCCATGACTCCATCCTTTTATCTATGGATTTTTATTTTCTGGCTTTATTTCCTTAACGACTTTTATTTGGTATGGATTTTCCCTTATACGTGGCTTCATTGCAGATTTACTCTGACTTAATTTTATTCAAGTAGCTTCTCCTTTTCCTATCCTTGCTTCGCAACTTATCCTTTTATCCTCCTTACTTGTGCGGCTCTATCTTCATGTTCACAACTCTTCCCTCACATCTGTGGTTTTACCTTTCACTTCGTGGATTCTCGTGTTTTATGTGGATTTGTTTGCGGCTTTCAATCCTTCTTTGTGGCATGTTTTATACATCTATGGATATCCTTAGACTTCGGCGTCTATCTTTGAACTTCAACATCTTTCTCCTTCTTCTATCTGCACTTATCTTTTTGGCTCCTTTTACTTTGGTGACTTCATTCCTTTATCTCAGTAACTCACTTACCTTCTTTAGTTTATTGTATTTACACTTAGATATTGTTCCTTGAATCCATACATTTTGGCAACATTATTCCTTTACCCATGGCTTCATCTCGAGCCTTATCGGTCCTTCTTTGAGTTTCACAGCTTCATGCAGACTTCAATGACTATATTAAAACTTCGATGGCTTTCTCCTGACTTCGGCAGATATCTCCTTGTCTTCGCAAATTTCCTAAAACCTTTTCCTTGATCATCTTGAAGCTTGTTTTACATCTAACTGACCCTTAATGTCCTTATTTGACTTCTGAACACCCAATTCACTTTCCTGAGGCTATTGCATACTGATGAAACATTTGTTATCCTTCAATGCCACTATCATGCAATCACTTGGTTCAATCTTCAACCTTCTCCACATTCTTTCCTAACAAAGAACGACTCTAATGCTTTCTCTATGAGTGACACTACCAATCAACCTTCATCTTCATTATTTGCTCACTTTACCAATTAACCCTTTTTTCCATCAATGCCACTTCTTCCATCTTCTGCAGTTTTGACATCAATGACAACACATACCATAATGAAAAAGGTTCAACAATCTCCCCTTTGTCATTGATGGCAACACACCTAGAAACCTATAACCGTTGATGGCAAAAACATTGGTAATCATGGTTTATGTTCTCCCATTGACATGATTAGTTGGTTTCGACTTAATTCTCTCCCCTTTGACAACAATGACAAAGGACCAATTATGACTTGTAAGGCTGAATGCATTCGGTAAGCTAGATTCATCATGTTCTTACCTTAAGAGGCTCCCCTTTGACTCATGCTAGTGATCCACTTAAGTTGGTATTTTTGGTGGAAATGCTCCTCTAAGATGATGATACCAATTGTATTAAATAAGCTAGTAATCTACCCCCTTACATTTTGCATGGATTTAAAGCTTGATAAATTGCTAGAATGCTCACGGGATTATGTTCCATATTTTCTATCTCCCATTAGTAAAAAAATTGATCCACTTGATCATTTGGTAGCTTCCTTTGGATAATGCTTGACATCTCACTCAATTAAACTATGACTTTTTCCACCAACCAACATCTTTTTTGTTCTTGTCCAATCTCACCATGATGGAATTTGTACCATGCTTCCTCTAGATTTGGTATACCTTCTAGAATCTTAGATAAGGTATATCATGTCTTCTTAGGTTCTATAAAAATAGTAGATAGTCATCATTTGACATGATGACTCAAAATCATCTTCTCTGGTTCTAGTTCTTTTTTTCCATCATTCTTCTTGACTGAATTTCTTGACATGACTATCATTTCATTTGATCTCTCCTTTTAACTTGTATTCTGGTGAGACACATATATTGTATATCCTCTATCACTGCTTGAGAGATAAATTCTTCATTACTTGCACTCATTTTATCTTCCTTCTTCTTACCTTTGTCATCATTCGTTATTACCTAGTCTATGCTGGATTTATGATTTTCCACCTCATCGCCCATGATAATTTCTTGTCCTTAGGTATAACCATATCATCTTCTTCTCTTTAGAATTTTTTTGAGTCTTGGCAGTTTTTGTATGATTCTTAGGAATCATTTTCATGGTAGAATCTTTCTTTTCTTTCATATGAAGGTATGAAGTCTATTGTTGTGTTTAGGTTGTTCATTTTGATAGTAGTGCTTTGAATAATGCCCAAATTCATGACATGTATAACACATTACATGATTTATCCTTTTATCTGAATCTGAGTGATCATTGTTAAACTGTCTTAAGGATTTTTCTAAAAAATACCTAACAATGTGTCCTTTTTCATGACAATTGAAACACATCCTACTCTTCTTAGATTTAGATTTGTTATCCCTCCATGGATGTTCTTTGTCTATCTTGAGTCGTTTACACTCCACAACCTTGTGACCAAAACCATAACATGAATAACAATATCCACTAAAAATTTTATCTTCACATTTGCTTGCTTTTCCTAGTCTAGATCTTTCTCGAATATTTTCATGGCTGAGCTAAGTTTTTCATATTATTCAATTTTTTCCTGAGATATTTAGAAATCAGATTGACTTGTCCTCAAGTTCCTCAATCTTTTCTTCATGTTCTTTCTCCATTTGGATCGCCACCGCTTCATGATGTCTGATTTTCTCTTCTTGTTCCTTCACAAATATTTTCAGCTTGGTGATTTCTTCATCTTTGAGTTTGAGAGAGTTCAATACTTTATCTAATTGAGAATCATCTTCTACACATTCTTGAGCATCCTCTTGTTCTTGTTTACTCAACTTATTTCAAGGAGAGTGATGTGCTTTTCATAGGCACTGATGTAGGCTTTCAATTTCTTGTTTTTCTTCCTTGATTTCTCTAATTCCTCTAGAGAACATTCTAACTCAACTTCTAGATTAACCTCTACTTCTTCATCATCTAAATCATTTATGGAGTTGCTACAACTTTCCATTGCCATCATCAACCTTTCTTTGTGAGCTTCATCCTGATACTTTTTGTAAGTAGATTTTTCCATGCTTATCTTTCTCTAGGATCAAATCCAAGTTGTTAAGATTTACACAGAGAACCACCGCTCTGATACCAATTGTTAGAGATTCAGGCACTGAGAGGGGGAGGTGAATCAATGCTAATAAAACTTACAATCAATTTCTTCTTTTCTGTATTTGTTGTTGTTAACTATTATTGATTGTCACAAACATGCAATATTAACCATGAGATTATAGAAATAAGAATCATACTCACACATTCACATGAGGAGACCAAATATAATGTGGGAAACCCTTTCGGGACAAAAACCCACTAAAACCATTGCTTATATTACTCAAAGAAAGGACTTGCAAGAATATTACACATCCTACAAGATTTGTTTAGTGAGGCTCTAACCCCACAAGGAGCACCAACCCCTTACACCTTTGTTGATATTACACACAACAAAGAACTCAAGTGAATATAACACATCACAAGAGATTTGTTTAGTGAGGCACCAACCCCACAAGGAGCACAAACCCTAATTTAATCAGCTATTATTGATCTTTTATAGGCTCCCATGCACAAGGAGGCTACAACCCCTGAAAATACTAAGCTACAACTTAGACTTATTATTTACACAATTTTTATCATTTAGTTTCCATGTTGCACATATAAAAATTATGATCACCTTGATTTTTCATTTATTTACAATCACTCTTAACAGTTAAATATGCAATGTTTTCCTTACCTATTTTTGGTCTCTCTCCCTTCACCTTCAACTCATCGGACTTTATACTTTTTTTTTTTACACATTAGTTCTTTATCGATAATGTTGTCTCCTTCTTCACATAATTCTTCTCTTTCTATCTACACTGGATCATTATTATTTTATTGTGTCTTCTTTCTTCCTCTCTACAATGAATTTTTCTTAACTTCTCTTTACTCTTCTCATAGGAAATTTGTATCTTCTTTCCTTGCACAATTCTCTACTCAAATCTCCTACATCAACATCAGATATTCAATAACAACTCTATGTCATTTCTTTCTTTGAAAAGATCCTTGGCTTGACTACTCTTTCTCTCTTCTCTGTTCTTCAAATATTCAAATATTCATCTCTTCTACTCATGAGAGTTATCTTCTTTGATTCCATCAACTGTAATACATCCGATCAATTCTCGATTATACACTCATACCTACATTACTCCTTCTGTCTCTCTCTTCCTATTTAGCTCCTTCATCTTGAATCCATCAATTTTCTCTTGAGCCTCTTCTCTCATGTCACTCCTTCACTTTGCATTCATTTCCTATTCAAGAAACACACCAAATGTGTGCAATTTTATCTATATAAACAATCAACCCAAACCGCCACTTCATCTTGTATGTCATGCAACCTCTTCTCCTTCGTTAACGAAAATATGGACTATTAAATACATGCCACTAACTCCAGATTTTTCTCCTTCTATATTCGGCTTGATTACACCTTCTTCTATGCATTTCCAAAATTATTTATGATCGACTCCTAAAAATAGATTTCTTATATTTTTAGGATTTCCTTGTGATCAGGAATAAACAAGCTCCTTTCTTCTCCAATATTTAATTTGTGCCTTGGAATCATGAATCTTCATGGAGAGTGTAACTGAATTACTTTGAAGTCAACAAGAATTAAATTCTAGTAGCTGGAACAATGGACTTCATCATTCTTTATGGAGTTCCAGTTGTACACACAACCATAATCTTCTGTCAATCGAATCATCATCGATTTTGGATATTGAATCTCACTTCTTCCATTTTAAACTCTATCTGATTGTCCTTGATCCATCTCTAGTTCATATTTTCTCTATCTACAACTTCCCTTAGCTTTTGTGACCGTTTCATTTGTATCGCGGCAATATTCTTTATTTTACGGCTTTTCACCTTTCTCGTGGCTTTTAAGTTATCTACGGTTCTTTTATGCTTCTCGTGGCTTCTACAATGTCTCAAGGCTATCCTCCTTGTCCTTTTCCTTCTCGTGGCTTGTTTCTTATACATGGCTCTATTTATTTTTATGTGTGCTACCTTCTCATGAATTTGTTTCACGTCCATGACTCCATCCTTTTATCTGTGGCTTTATTATCTCCATGATTTCTTCCTTAGCAAATTTTCTTTGTTATGTGTTTCTTTTCCCTTATGTGCGGATTCCTCGTGGCTTTACTCCTGACTTCATTTTATTTAGTGGATTCTCCTTTTCCTATCCTTGCTTCCGTGGCTTATCCTTTATGTCCTCCTTACTTGTGTGGCTCTATCTTCATGTTCACAACTCTTCCCTCACATCCTCGGTTTTACCTTTCACTTCGTGGCTTCTCATGTCTTACGTAGATTTGTTTGTGGCTTTCAATCCTTCTCCACAGCCTCTTCTAGACATATACGAAAATCCTTAGACTTTGGTAGCTATCTTTGAATTTCAGCATCTTTCTCCTTCTTCTATCTACGCTTGTCTTTTGGCTCCTTTTGCTTTGGAAACTTCATCCTTTATCCATGGAACTCACTTACCTTCAATAGTTTCTTCTATTTATGGTTAGAGCTTGTTCCTTGACTCCTTGCATTTTGGTGACATCATTCCTTTATCCGTGGCTTCTCTTGAGCCTTAGCAATTCTTCTTTGAGTTTCGTGGCTTCATGTAGACTTCGACGACTATTTTTGAACTTCAACAACTTTCTCCTGACTTCGGCAGATATCTCCTTGTCTCCATGCGGCTTGCCAAAAACTAAGTCCCTTAGAACTTATCCTTGATAATCTTGAATCTTGTTTTACATCTAAATGACCCTTAATGTCCTTATTTGACTTCTGAACACCCAATTAACTTTCCTGAGGCTATTTTATATTGATGAAATATGCTTTATCCTTTAATGACACTATCATGTAGTCACCTGGTTCAATCTTCAACCTTCTCCACATGTTTTCCTAAGTTTCTTTCTGCCTCTAATGCTTTCTCTATGAGATGACACTACCAATCAACCTTCATCTTCATTATTTTCTCACTTTACCAATTAAACCCTTTTTCGTCAATGTCACTTCTTCCATCTTCTTGGTTTGATGTATTAGATGAGGCATAAATTTGAACTATTGGAAACTTCGTCCAATAAACCATCTAGTGTATGGTAAGACAAGTTGGATTCAAGGTAAAGAAGTTTTGAACCACAAATTTTAAATCAACCTCTATCCATTTTTGAATCACTTATGAGTCCGTTTAGTTTTGATATGAATAATGTAGGCTCATGTGAGTTGGATAGACTTAATGTTGCAATGCAATATTTGTTGAAAAGCATGTAAAACTATGTAGGGTAATTTTGTGGATTTTTGGTGTATGATGAAGGAATAATTCACATATATTTTTAATTACCTTGAAATTGGAAATTGGGGTCACCTGTAAGAGGATCTAGGAGACAGGTTTAAAATTCTCAGATTTAACTTCTTACTTGTTAAGGATGACAATATACCACTTTCTATTTTTAGCAGCAATTATGTAGTTTCAGTGGGCATGTTATGAATGATGTCTAATTTTGGAATGCATTTTGAGTACTGTTGTTAAATGTCATTGTGCAAATTGTTGACACTTGTTTGATTTTGTAGGTAATATACAAATCCATTGTGTCTGCACATGGTAATTGCACATTCATGACTACCCTTATTTTTAGGGTGTTTATTTGTGACTACTCTGTGTAGTTACAATTGAAGTGTACATTATTTGCACTAATAAGCTAGTGTGCAGGTATGCCTGGTGATCATTTGCAACATTGAGAAGTTCATCGTTTTGGGTAAACACATTTACAATTTAATCTATCCTTTTACAGTTCAGTGTGTATGGATAGAATTTTTAGATTCACATTGATTCATATTTTAACTATAGCAATTTTGGGTGTTGATGGTTTAATTATTCTTGATAGTGAACATTTTCATTTGTAATCAACATACTCACAAGTGTCAATTGAACTCTAGCTTCCGTTATAGGTGGGTGTTATTATCTGACTTATTATTTGTGATGGAATTATAGTGTTTTGGGAAGATTCACGTGGATTCAATTTTTGTGACTATATCTATTTTGGCATTGATGGTCTAACTATACTGGATAGTGAATATTTGCATTTTTATAGTTTCAGATAGACAGTGGACACTAGCCTAATTAGGGGTAGTTTAGATGTCTGTTATACTGAGCTATTTTTATGGAATTATAATTTAAGTAATTGGTCATATCACAAAGTGATAATTGAACACTAGCTTAATTGGGTGTTATTATCTGATCAGTTGTTTGTGATGGCATTACAGGGGATTTGACAGTTCACAATTGTGTGCAGAGTTGATAAGGTTACAATTATTAGTTGAACACTAGCTTAATTGGGTGTTATTATCTGATCAAGTTTATGTGACTAGCTAATCAAATTTTTGCATTTGATTAACCTATGATGTTATTTTGGGTTCATGTATGTGTTTTTGCAGTTGTAGGAAGAGATAACACATTTTGAGGGTTGATACACAACTTTTTGTGGACAAAAAGCATTCCCAGTTGGGAGGAGTGATCCAGAGGATTTTTCGGGTGTTGGAATTTTCCTAAACCTCCCTAAACTATTACCATGTTACAAAGTGTTATGAGACCTTTCCAATGGTATGCAAAAATCTAGAAACAAAGTCCAGGTGTAGAAGTTATCGCAGGTCAAAGATTGGCCTTTTCTCAACAAAATTATTTATTGTATCTACCAAATTTTTTTATTCGACTCAACAAAACGATTTCAATATAAATAGTAATTGAAGAAAAATATTTCCATTATGATTTTTTCATAATCCCACTCCATAAATTTTACGGACTAAAAATTTTTCCCATCGTCACAAATGATTAATAATGGCATCTCAAACCTTGTGGACTGTGTTATTTTACACAAATTTAATTACTTCCTTAGTTATCTTATTCTTAGTGTATGCTTCCTCATTCTATCCAATATAGTAATCGGTGGAAATGAGACTATATTCATGGCTCTTCAAAAGAATTAGGATTGATGAATCTAATAAATTCCAATCCCTGTAGGGAAAAAGGTCGCCCCTCATGTACTAGCTACAATTACATGACTCCATGGTCTTATCTTTTTGTGAATTTTTGACACTGGTGGAAATTCTTGATATACTAACACACATCCTTGAAAATGGTAGGATAATAATACCTAACTCATAATATCCTACAAGAATTAGTGTTCCCTGATGGATGTTTTCGTTTGAGCCTTTCATGGAAATTAATCATGATTTATTAGGACTCTTGCTTGGATACACAAAAAGATGAATTCCTTCATAGTTTCTATGAAAAAATAATCCTCATATGAGCATGTCATGGGATTCTTTGAGCCTAAAGGATATCCTATGTTCTTTGTTGAGTTGAGATGGGAAATTTCTATAAAGTGAATTTTCACAATAGGATCTACCTTGATCTTCCTTTACTATTTATGTGTAATTCAATTACATCTTAGTGATCCTTGGATCCACTTTAACCATTATTTGATTAATACATTTTCCTCTAACAAAATTGGTTATCCATATTTCTAAATAGAAAAATTGAATCTTTATTGCCCTTTTGGCTCTCTTTTCTCATAACTTATTATGTCATAACATGGTTTTGATGGCTTGGTTTAGGACAATGAAAATATTTTTTGTGAAGGATGTAATGCTTGAAATTTGTTTCTACTTTGACAAAGGCATAAGATTTTGCATCCACTATTGGACATCTCAACTCAACATCCTTCAAGTTAGTACTCATGAATGAAATTGGGTGTTCCTCAATATTGACCTTCTATGTAAGGACCTTATGACTGTATGGTTGGATGTAAAATACTAGAGATATAAATATTTAGAAAAACCAAGACTCTTCAACACTAGATCTTGAAAAATGGTATCATTTATCTCTTAGCATGATCTCTTAGCTTACTTTTTCCATTCTATCTTGGTACCTTGTTTCAACATTGCATTTAATGGTCTCACTATTTCAAAAATCAGAAATTAAATTACATACAAAATTAGTTTTAATAAAAATGATTTCAACTCATTTTTACTATAAGGGAGAGGAATATTAGAGATGACATTGATAATTTTTGGATAAAACTAATTACCTTATTTTGTGATTGCATGACCCAATAACTTAACTTTAGTGACTTTGAAGATGCACTTCTTTGGGTTTAGGGAAATACTATACCTCTTACAAGGATAATTTGTAACTCGTGAACATGTCCATACCTAATCTTAAAGAAAATGCTTAAAATAATAAGAAAATTTCCCATTAGCCCTTGAGAAGATGTATTACTAGATATTTCAAAGGTAACACCTGCATTTATTATACCAAAAGGCATATTTTTGTAAGCAAAAGCTCCTATTTAGTGGTGACCTTTGTTTTGGTCCTATCTTGTTGATAAACTAACATTTGATTATTTCTTGAAAATATATCCAAGAAGGACATCATTTCAAACTTGATGACCATATAAATTAGCTCATCTAAGGAAGGGAAGGGGTAGTTATCTTTTCGATGTTTGTTTTTAAGTTTTTAAAGTCCATGTACAACTTAATTCCTCCATTATTTTTATAAATAGGTACTAAATTATCCATCCAAGTAGAATGTATCATGGGGGAAATGATTCTTTCTGCAACCAAATTTTAGAATTCCTTGTAAATAAAAGCTTCAAGGATAGGATTCGTTGGTCTTTGTCTCTTCTTTAATGTTTTTTCCTTCCTTAATGAGTATTATATGCTTAAAGGTCAAATATTATTAGGTTGTTATGGGACCACAAAAATACATCCTTATACTAATGAAGTATAGCCTTGAACTATTATTTTTATAGCTCTAAATGTTTGAGGCCAATGTTTACACATCGGGGTGAATCGGCGTTCCTTTATCAAACAAGTATGATTCATATACACTAGATTTGGATTTTTTTCGTTCTTACCATTCATATTCAATTCAAGCATTATATCAAGTGTGATCATACCTTTTGGAATTTTACTATCCTTTACGATGAAAATTCCATCCATATTTGTTTCACTTGGATGTATGGAATCTAGTATTCCTCATTGATCACTTACAATCAAAACATTTCATAAATTGAATATTTTTTTGTCATTGTAAAATGCCTTAGAAAATTCCATGTTATTGAGTACTAAAGGGTAGGGAACCAACTCAACTAATTTTTATTTGCAATCTAGACTTACTCGGATGTGTTAAGTTAGTAGTAGATAATGCTAACACATCAACTCTATGATTTTATTCCCAAGGTATAGAAAAATATTAAATATATCTAATAAATCAATCGATCCTAGGCTTTTTGTTTATATTTCTTTAGATAATACTATTTATATTAGAACTTACTTCGACTGGTTAACCACTAGTTTTGAATCTATAAACATTAGTAAGCTCTTCAATCCATGGTTGAGATTTATTTGTAACCCTATTATAAGAGTTTATTATTCAATGAGGTTGTTGGTACATGATAATTGCAGGTGATGACTATTGAGATGTTGTTTTTAATGACATTAATTAAATATATATGAATATCGTAGCAATATAGCACCAAAGAACACTCAAATATAGAGACGTGATCACAACATGTAAGTAAAATGACTTATCCACTTAGAGGGGAAAAATTTAAACCATACAAGAAGGATCAAGTGCTCAATATGATGATCATCTACTAGTTACTAACTCTTATATATACCCTAATATGCTATGCAAAGCACCTAGGCTAACCTACTAAGCATATGAAAGCATAAATAAATGTGATATGACATGATAAGAGATAATGTTAGCCACAAGTTGGCTATAAATATATTATATATGACCTAGGATTAAGGGTATAACATGCCCTTCCCCTTCAAATAAACATTGTCTCCAATGTTGAAAATTTCTATATGTTTATGCACACAAGTGTAGTCCTCAATGTTGATGACCTTTGGATGCTGGTACAAGAAATATTCCTCCTCCCATGTTGCAAATGCATTTTCTCGATTATTTTATTTTTTTAGATACTCACAAATTACCTTCTTCTATTGGTACTTACTTGTGTTCTTTGAATCCTTCAACCTTTTTTAGAACTTCAAGATTGAGATGGTGGGTGGCATTTGTAAATTTGGATATATATTGGTCAAATTGAATCTCCTTTGTGGCTTAGCTAATGGCATATCCTCCACAATAATTGAATAATTTTTTACCCTTTCCTAAATTTTTAATTAAAAAAATAAATGTGTTGTGAGGACCTTGATTATATGCATTTGATGAAATCTCATATTAGGAGGAAAATTTATAAGCAACCCTTTTAACTCAAACATATTTCCATTTGAACAAAAACACATGAATAAATCCCATAATTTCATTTCAATTGTGCCCAAGGTTGTGAGCCATTAGAATCTCAAAACAACATCTGCTCCACCCATGGGAATAAAAATATTGAGGAATCGAGCTTGTAGTATCCCATTTCAAGTTTGATACTATGGAATTTCCTTATAAAATTGACTATATCCCCATTTTATATCATGACATGGAATTTTAGATCTGGGAAAATAAAGCATTCCAAATGTGTCATAAACTCTTTATTGATAAAATTATGTGTACTCCCTGAGTCAATCAATATTGTTACCTTATGTTCCTTTAGAATACCCCTTACTTTGAGGGTTTGTGGGGAGATAACACCTGACATTACATGGAAATAAATAGTTGGTTGAGAATCAACAAACCCTAGTTCATCCACCACCTCTACTTTTATTTCTTCATCTTTAACTTCATCATTAATGGCTTCAATGTAGTGTAACTTATTTTCATCACATTAACATCAATTATTGTATTTTCTATCCCACTTAATTTTTTTCTCATTTCCCTTCAATTTGTTAAATATTCAGTTTGGTAGGATGAGGTACTAAATGGGATGGAACCATACTCTCTTTGCTAGTAGTGAAATTCCTTTGTTTGATCATCTCTCTTTCCTCCACCTAATGAATAACTATCGTGGATTATAATGTCAAACTTGGATTAAGTAGGTGAACATCAAGTTGGATGTGATCCTTGAGACAACCCAAGAATAAATCATTTATATGATCCTTTAAGATTCCCTCCACACTTAAGGATAAATTTTGGAACTATTGGATATAATCCTTGATTGTTCATGTTTGACACAACATTTCTATCTAAATAAAATATTTCTCTGTAACACTATTATTGTAGTGGAACTAAAGCTCATCAATGAACATTAACCAAGTAACATGGAGACCATTATTTTTATTTTTATCACCCATCAATCTATACCAAATGAACTATTATGTTTCTAATTACAAGGATGATAATACCACCTTCTGTCCACTTGGAACTTGATGTACCTCACCAAAATTATCCTTTTGGTTGATCCATGTGATTGGGTCCTTACCATCAAATTTATCATCTCCACATTTGGTATCATGTTTCTACATTGGTTAGAAGATACAACATGGTTAGGTTGTGAAAATGATCCACCTTGATTGTTATGATTTAGAATTGAGTGTGTATTGCTTGAGGAACCTATGTCAATTGAATGGGAATGTCATCCTTCATGCTTAAAATAGTGGTCAGCAAATCTTTCCTCATTGATTCAAACCTCGTATTCCTTTCATCCTTCATTTCTTGAAGGCCATGGTCCAAAGTGCTTGAATTTTTCCTTCCATCACTTGAGTATCATGGTTGAGGTCATCCTTACTCACCATATTATTAACCTTTTCTTAAAGTTGGTTTAATACCTCTGATACCCTAGAAGCTAAATATTCAAAATCCATATCTTCCTTATGTTGAGTCATTTATGGAGTGGATTGAGCCTTCCTTAGCCTCCATTTGATCTCCTTCTCATGATTTAGGGTATGGGTCTTGGGATACAAGAATTGGGGTAGGAATTTAGAGTTTTGGTTTTCATGTGATTATTGGAAGAATAGAGATAAACATAGAGAAAAATCCCTAGCTAATTTTTTAATATTTCCAAAAATAAAGAAACTTAGAAAATTTCCAAAAATGGTAGCTTATGGAGTGAATTTATGCAAACCCATATAATGGCTATAAATTGTGCAAAATAAGTCAAAAGATCTTGATATTTGAATATAATCTTATTGGACTGATTTATTCACTTTAATTAAAAAATGGAGAAATATTATCCATTGTTTTGGATATATAACCAAACCTTTAAAATTAGGGTTTTGACCTAATTATGGCTAGATCTAATATTTGATACCACTTGTAAGGAAATTACTTAGATATATCTAAATATCAATAATATGGCAAAGATGTTGATATCTATGTAATTAATGGTTTCAAACAAAAATAATAATATAACACCAAAATATTGAAAAATGATCAAAATATTCATGTAGAACGACTTATCCACTTTGAGGGGCTAACCTCCAAACCATACAAGAAGACTCAAGTGCTTAATATGATGATCATCTATTAGTTACTAACTCATATATATACCCTATTATACTATATGAAGCACCAAGGATGGGATACTAAGCACATAAAATCATAAATAAAATGTGATATGACATGATAAGAGATATTGTTAGCACAAGTCAGCTATACATATCGATATATGACCTAGGATTAAAAACGTAACATTATTTTCCATTAGGATCCACTAAGGATATCTCTTCTCTATATTATTTCTTAGATCTATCGCTATCAAAAGTACAGGTCCATCTAAAGGTTTTTGAGTTTGGGTTGACATTGAGGGGGTTTGATGGTCAAAATAGACAAAATTAACCTTTTTGTTCTTCAGTTATATTTAGTGATCATGTAATTAATTCTTGGTTCTTGTTCAACTCTCACGTGGTTGGGCATGCCCTTCCAAAATAGCCAAATATGAAAAAAAAAAATGTAGCTGTATCCATTAATTTTTATACCAATAATGATTGAGCAACATCGCATAAGCCTAAAAACATTCACTACGTGTACATCAATAAACTATTGCATCCTAGGTTTTGAGGCTATTTACACATTGATGCTCAACAATTCCCTAAAAAATTGAATTTTGATTTTTCCAACTATATAACAATCTGTCTAAATTCACTAGGATCAATTTACCTTATTCCAAATACCTATAGGTATGAAATTTTCTAAGGAACTAGAGCCAAATAAACAATTGTGCAAGTTCTTCTTGAAGATTCTAATTGTAAGGAGGAAATTAGGTACTTCTATCTTGGCCTTTTGAATAAGGATTTTGACATGCACCAAATTTTGATTGTCGTGTGTATGTTTATTAGATAAATATTTCAATAACACGTCCCCTTGTTCATGTAACTTTATGTTTTCCCAAGTCCTTTTCATGTCCTCTGCTATATTATATCCACCCACGTGTTAGCCATCTCTATGACATCCTCACTTGGTTGTTGATCATTTCCTCTTGGGGTGGTGGATTATTGCCTATTTTAGGGTTTTGTGGAACATACATCCTCACTTGTTCATGTAAATTTGGGCCGTTCATGTAACTTTATGTTTTCCCAAGTCCTTTTCATGTCCTCTGCTATATTATATCCACCCACGTGTTAGCCATCTCTATGACATCCTCACTTGGTTGTTGATCATTTCCTCTTGGGGTGGTGGATTATTGCCTATTTTAGGGTTTTGTGGAACATACATATGATTAGGTGGAGTAGAAGTGGTAAGTAGATACTTATTCAAACTCAAAGTATAATTATTACGCTAAAATTGTTAGAAAACATTTATCTCATTCATATTATAATTAGGTTCATCATCCTCTTAATTAGATAAACTAAATGTTTCTAAGACCATGACAATGTTATACATACATGGGGCTAAAAATAATGTTGATTCCCTAGAAGCACTAGGAATTACTTCATATCCTTCCATATCTTTCTAGAAAATCTCAAAATCATTTCAAAATCCACACAATCTATTTTATTGTGTTAGGTCATATTATAGACCCTACACCAATTAAATATATCCTCTTCACACATTTTGATCTCAAAGAGTCTTTTTAGTGAAGGATTACGATTAACTGGTCAATTAATTGGTCCATTATATCTTTGATATGGATAATTTTGGGAATTTTTATCTTGATTTTCCTGCCTTACTTGTCTCTAGAGGCTTTAAAAATTATTACTCAGATTTTGGACCAATATATTATTTTATAGAGTCCTGAGGTGTTTTACATATTATTGACAATGGGAATTTAGGCTTGACTTCTATTTTAATCTAGATCATTAAAATATAACAAAGGTTGATTGGGATAAATATTTGTTAGTGTAAGGATGTTGACAATTGGTGCATGATTGAACATTGGGACATTATGATTTGCATTAGCGATTGAATTTAACATGGGTATATTCTATCAAATTCCCCGGGTGAATTCTCCTTATGTATATAATTGTTTATCAATGAATATGGCTTCTTCATATGCTAGGGACAAGGTTTTGACATTAGGAGTGTGCCTTAATAATACTTGATGTCTTGGGATCAAGAATATGTTTTTAGATTTCCAGATCCATGGTTATGTTGGGCATGTATATATTTTGAAATCAGGTGTTAAAATATCTAGTAGATTCATTTTTATCCCTTCTAAGGCTAACAAGTGTTGGTATAAGAAACCAGGGTGGGTTACTCCTTTGAATTAGGAAAATAATGATATTTTGAACATATTCCTACCTATGATAAAACCTTGAGGTAAGTTTAAGAACCATTCATATGTTGTGTTTAAGAACAATGTCTTTGTGTTATGTGTTTAAGATATTTAATACAAATTTTAATGATATAAAATGTTCTTCCACTATCCTTGGTCCATCATGAAGAAATATTGGGAGGTACCTTTTAGGATTCCTAGGTAAGTCGTGCACATATCTAGTGATGTTTATTGTTATTCATCACATATAGGCCACCATAGATACAACCTGTATAGGATTTGGAATTAGTGGTGAGTTAAATTGATATTTTATGGTTATTAGTTTACCTATATCATATTTGTGCCTCTTGTGTACATCTAAGTGTCGAAACAATAATAAAATGGACTAATATTTTGACCTTTAAGTGGTGTTGGGTTTTCTAGATTGAGTAAAATAAATTATCCATATTTCTACCACAAAATTTTTTTGATTTTTGTTTATGATACCTACAAATGGTGGAGACCAAATCCCCTCTCATTTTAGGATCATTACAATTATTAGAAGTCACGAGTTATGGGTATGTAGTCTTATGAATGACCAAATGGTGGAATAACAATATATGGTTATCTATATTTCCAATAAAGTGGGATCTATCCAATTTTCTCATCCTTTATGTTAAATCCAGGCTTACCATGAAATTTAATATCAATGGAAATGAATGATAAGGCTATGTTACAATATATTTATTTTTTTCAAAAAAACATACAAAAGAGGAAGGATAGGGAAGAGAGAGATTCCTTATATTTCTAGACAAATTAATCATGGGTTGTAAGCATCAAGATATCATAAGCTTATTCAAAACCAATATATATGTTATCATACTTGTTAATTAAGACCGAGTTATATATAGTGTAAGACTCTAATGTACTTATTTGGTATAAATACCATGCAAAAAATTATACATATGATAATGATATTCTTATGGATATCTCATGCTCATCCATCGTAAAATTGATAATGACATAAATTCCAAATGCAAAGGAACAAAAAATGTTATTACTTAAATATAGAAATATACCATTTCAAGATCATAATCTCATAAAAATAAGACTACTCAAACAAACATTTATCCAATCAGAAATACATATAGGTAAATTGCAAAAAAACATAAAGTCTTGAAAACCATAATTTTAATTCTATTATGAAAATTCTCCCCCGGGAAGTTACAAATTACCTGAAACTTTTTCATTATGGTATGTGTTGTCATTGATGTCTAATTGCGACACCCTCATAGTTTCAGCAGTTTTCTAGCTCGCACATCTTCGACATCATTGTGAATCGCCTAAGTGCTTTATCTTTTCATTTGCAACTAAGGTTTTAAATTTAGATTGCTTAATTTCTTGGATCAAATTTGTACCTTATTTTTTATATTTATTGTTATTACATAATATATAATTAGGCATTTAATTATTCAATATTTTTTTAATCAATCAACAATTTCACTTTGTGTAAATGACCTTAGTCAACCGACCTACGCGCTTAAATAGCCACCTAACCTCGGTTGTCGTGACCCCTTCGGGTCATCATCGCCCCAACCCTATTAGGTCATCGTCAAACTAACCCTACTTTTCAATCAATTTTATATTTCACCCTATTTCTTCATTAAATTATCTTTTCTTCCACTCTTTTTCCTTGTGTGTCACCTATAACACATTATTTCTTGCCTTGTGTGGCTTTCCTATTTTCACATCTTGCCTTTGTGGCCATCTTTTTGTTCCCTATAGGGCCACCATTAGTTTCATATTTTTATCCTCTTCCTATCCTAACACATATTTTCTTGATTCCTCAAGTATGAAGGATATCGTATAGTTTGTCCCTACACCTTGTCAGACCTTTCGCTTGACCATCCTCACATTTTTTTATGCATTTTTATATCTTCCTTTGACCAGTTGGTCCCATGGATCACATATCCATTTGAATGGATTCCCATCGGGTTCCTCTATATTGCAATGTTTTTCACTGACTCATAGGTTCGTAAGACATTTCTATCACCTCCATTGAGGTTGTACTTTGTTCCCTACCGAAGTGATTCCAAAATCACCGTCATATTTTTACTATTTTTCAGTTTTTATTTCTCCTCTTGGGTCATCATATCCTCCTTTCTCTTTTCTCATCCTTGCCATCTTTTCTCATCTATCTCTTTCAAACTCGTGATCAAATTCCCTTTGTGTCATCGATCCCTAGTTTGAGGGGAGCACCTCATTAATCATCTTTCATCTCTTCTTGTTTTTGTCTCATGGATTTCCCAATGCAAACCACTCGACAAAAAGGGGAAAATGTAGACACAAAATTTTGGTATCCCTTATCCCTCATCCCACATTCATTCCCCTTCATCATCATTATTCACATACATACCTCTCTTCCCATTTAAATCCCCTTTCCCTCCTAAAATCTATTTATCTATTTTAATTGGTATTTTTACCTTAATCTCATCTTAATCACACCCTTAATTAATCTCCCTAATCATCCCTAATCGTCATTAATTAATCCTAAATCCTCATCTAATTCATTTATCCTCCCTAAATGTCTCTATTTACCATCCCTAGGCCCTCATTTAATGATTTCACCTCCCTTTTACCTTTATTTAATATTTTCCACCTCCCACCTACCCATTTATCCATCCTAAGCAACCCTAACTCATACTTATCACTTAAAACCCTAATCCCACCTCACAAGGGCTCATTGTCTCAAACTTGTCACCCTTCCACCGCCCAAATGGGCGGACCTCTGTAATCAACGGTGATCCATCCAGTCACTATCAACCGTATAAATAAGATCATACCCCTCTCTTTTCAGGATGCAACTTTTGAGAAATCAATATTTCTTGCGATCTTACCTCCATCTCTTTCTCGTCTTTACAATTTTTATCAATATTTTGGAGCTATTTTGGAGATATTGTGCCCCACCTTTGGAGAGTTGAATTCACTTACTCTTTTACATGCTTGAATCCATCATGTCCATTCTCTCAATCATCCCCCATCAGTTTTACAAGTTATTTATTCATTTCAAAGTTATACCACAACATCAGCTACCTTCATTCCCATTAGTAGATTTTCATTTTTTCTCATCTTTTTCCACCAAACCCTAGATCAGTCCCACTTACCGTCGACCCTGTCTATTCACCTTCAACCTGATTCATTTTTGTTTGGCTTATTGTCATTCATTTTGTTAGTCATCTTTTTTCTAATCCCACAACCTTCCACATCCTTCAATCTTTTCATTCTACACACTTGCATCTTCAAATTCCAACTTCATCAAATCCATTCACCACCGATCATGACCAGTCCACCATGCCGAATCTATCAAGTAGTTCTCATATTCCATTAATGTTAATTTTCTTGCATCCTTTCTATCATATCCGATTCATATCTTTTTATAGTGTTCCTATTTCATCTCGGCCTCATCATTAGCCCTCGATATCCCTCTAAATCCTTCATATCTACATTTTTCTATCATTGTATGACTTGGCCTCGATCCAGTCATCATTAAGCTGGCTCTACAATCTTGAATCATTGTTAACCCACCTAGGTTTGATTTAGTTTACATTTACTTAGATCAAATCGCATTTAAATTTATCTGTTGCATTCCAGCTTTTTGTTTTATCTCGATTCTCGCTACATCATATCAGTTATTCATTTTTATTTTATCTAAATGTGGGTTGACATCCATCCTAGGAATTTTTCACTTCTTGAGACCTGGAATTTTAGGAAACCCACCCATCTATCTACTAATCTTTTTCGTTGAGTTCTTTTTGTTGTGCGGAGTCATCTAGCTCGCTACGAGGAGGATCTCTCTTTTACCGCATCCATTTTCATCCCATTCAGAGGTACCTTAAACCCTCTCATATTTGGTGTTACTCATTTTCTTTGTTACGATTTCACTAATCAAACAGTACGATAAAATCAGTTCAACATTTAGATCTTAGGTATTTATTTCTTGTTTTGTAAGGATTTACATTTTAAATATTTAAAATATATTTTAGGTTCTATATTCATGTCGATAGGAATTTACACTATGGGATGTGGTTACTGTAGTACCTTGATTTACGGTCACAATTTTGATTATATGTAGGGATGACTATTGATGAGATCTCGGCCATCTATGTTCAACAAGTGTTGAATTTTTTTGTTATGTTTGTTTTTGGAAAACTTAAGCACCGAGAGGGGAGGGGTGAATCGGTGCTTCTCAAAAAAAATTAAAATATTTCAAATTCTCAACAAGACAATCAATATTAATCTATATTTATCATGCTGATATAAAGACACTCACACACATCCAAATGAGAAGCAAGTACACATGAACAAAAGGTTTAATGTTAGGAACCCTTAAAGGGTAAAAACCCCATTAAAATCAATCCACTAACTTGGAAAAATTGTCCTATATAAATTACAAGGATTTCAATTTTTGAGCATCCACTCAAGTTGAAGCACCCACTCTAAGATTTAACCAAGCACCCAATTAATCTTTAACGAGCTTCTACTTGTTTGGAAGCTCCAAATCCCAAATTTAGTCAAGAACCCGGTGAGCTTCTGTAAGCTACAACTTACAAGGAAGCTTCAACTCCCTATTTGATGAGAAACAACTTACACTTATAATAAGGTTTTGATAACTCTCATATAGTTTCCTTTCACAACAAATTGTGACCTCTGAATCAACTCTTAACTCTTCACTCTTCACCTCTCATGATCACATGGATTCACCTCGTTTCTGATCTTCTTCATTTGTTGCAAACTACTGTAATAGAAGGATACTTTGACAAACACATTTTTATAAGCTTCTCTCCTTGGATAACACAATCAAACCTCTCCTCTCTCAAGTATTCATATTGCTGAAAAATTACAGTCATTAGATTTTCTTACACGCACCTTAATTCACCTAGTTTTGTACATCAATATGCTACATCAAAACATGTTCCTTAAAAATAATTTTAATGCACACTTAAGCACACAAACTACATGAGAATTAATCCCTCTTCAGCCTCTCCAACTTCACCTCCTAACCTTTTATCTTCTTGACTCTCCAACTCGTACACAAGAAGCTTGGATGATGTCACCAAAAATGCAATCATTGCATCTGCAGAAGGTAAGTTACATTTTATGATCATCCTTTGGCTTGATATGACACCTATGAAACTTGTGGTGACTTAGTAAACTCTCCACCCCTCTGAAGTAACTGAAAATATACCATTTTCTTACCGACATCCGACTTCATAACCGCCATTTTCAATTTTGTCTTCTTCTTCCAACTTTAGAATCTTTTTCCTCTAGAAAATTCAATTGATGCCAAGTGTTATGGAGTATGTTTTCACATCAATAGGTTCCTTCCTATCTATATATGAATTTTATAATCTTTGCAACTCCCATTTTATCATCAAAACTTCATTAGAGCTCATATGCTCCACTAGGTGTATGAACTACAAAAACCAGTCTTCAACTTAGATGCATGCAATCACTCTAAGATTAAAATCATGAAATGAAAACATGGTGGAGGAATCTTCAAGATGTAAAAACATCATTTAATTCTTGGTATGCTTTAGGTCAGGTCTTGAGACTTCATTTCATCACTTCTTTTCGTTTGGCATGCATAGTCTTAACTACTTCAAAAATAGTCACAAAAAGAATGAGTTCACATAGTAAAAATAATCATTTAAGCTCAATTAATATACCATTGGAAATATCTCTAAACCTTATTTCCATAAATACTCACTTTTTCTTCCAAATCCAAGTAGAAGACCTCTAAATAGCTCAATATCTTGCAACTGCTCCATACTGGAAAATAAGACTCAAGAACTAGTCTTGAGGAATAAAGCTCTAAACACCTTCAAGGACACTTCCAAGATCAAAAAAATTATGGAACATACTTAGAAATGTTTTATAATCACTTAAAAATTGATATCAAACATGAAAAAAAAAAACTAACAAACCTCATGAAGTCACTCAATAGCATGCACAATCAATCATTTCCAGAATTGAACTTCAAAGAACATGTCATAACTTTCTCATTCCTTAGGAAAACTCAAGTTTGATATGTCATTGGAAATCCATTAGAACTAGGATCATGGCCAAACTTGAACTAAGTTTTAAATCCATCGGTAGCTCCTACAAATCAACTTTTATCATGGACTACTCCAAACTACCCCAAAAACTAGTCCTCATAAATAGGGGACACTTTACACTTTAGAGGCACAACCATGATCTGAAATCATCATGAAAATGTATTAAAACTCCCATTCTTCCATAAATGGTTATTTATTTCATAGGTTCAATAGAAAAATTTCCAAAAACTGAAAATCTTCAAAAAAATTAATTTTGAGTGGGGTCCACAAATTTCCACAAGATCTAAAATACCTCATTGGAAATCTATAGGAGTCCTCTTCAATCTCAAACCATCACATTTATAAAAATAAACAATGTTGGTTTAGTATAAACATTTTCTTCCAAGTTGCTTTTGGGGTAGGGTTTGACGAGGGTTTCAAACCACTTTAGATTCTTAATGATCGTTCATAAAGCTCGACGTTCAAACAACCTAATTATTCTTGGAAAATATTCATAACAAGCCTAATTAACTATTCCAAGGATTTCAGGTTCCCATACAAATCATAAATCCCACAACAAGAATTTGAAAGTTAATTTTTGCCTCAAATCTTCACCTTTACAAACCCAGTTTTGGAAAAAATGTAATATCTTCAAAATTACTCATCAAATGGACCTAAAACTTGTCTCAAAGAATCGTGACAACATCATTTATCTGAAAAAACTCACCACCTTTCTTAATTAGGGTTGCAACTCTCTATCCACTGTGACTTACCCGTGTTATCCTACCTTGTATTCACCTTTTGGCTTCCCTAGAACCGTGAACTACCACCAAACCTCTTAGAAATATACTAAAACACCCATACATGTCATATACATTTTCGACACAAAATCATACACTTTAGAAATTATTTAATCAAGTATCATACTACTATTTAGAGGGTTTTGAGAGAAGAAAGTACTAATTAACCCCATTTTTCACCACTTGTTTTATTTTATTTAGCCATTCCCTACCTCCACCTCACACATGCCTAGTTAGCTTTCATCACTTGGCATTATTTTATCCTCGAATGGGGCACCCAAATTAGTGTTGGGGCACCCACGGGTGCCCTGGTCCCACCATGGGCACCCCGATCCTTCTTGAACTTTCCCACCACTTTTTGGGCTCTTTCTAGCCGTTTCTCCTTCTTGTCATCACTTATACGTTCATCTAGTCATGATATACGCTTTGGCTATAAGGTTCATGCACACATTATTTCTAGGTCACATATCATCATCATTACACATAAATACTCATCACATCGCACTAGACACCACACACACTTCGACCATTTACCAATGACACACTCTCGTTTAGGGTTCATTAGTGATTGTTGAGGAGTAAAACAAAATGATCCTCACTACATACACTTCCATTCACTCAAGGGGCACGTAGTTCCTATCACTCCATTTGGCATTCCATTCCACCCATCCATAGTATATTACATTTTCTTGAGGATATTTACTCTTGCTTACTAGTGTTTTACATGATCGTTTTACTACACATGTTATGTTGATTTCTTATATGTCATTATTTATATCATACACACATTATCTTTTACACCTTTATTTAGTTGTGATCATAGATACAGTCTCTTATATGCAACACGGATGCTCACCTTCTACACTTCCTACATTGGTCACTAGCGGAAATCACATTTGTCTCTCACGGTGTGCTATTATTTCATTTTGTACTTATCACTTTACGTTACTTGTTTATTCATGTTTTGACATATTGGTTATCTTTCCCACATGCTAATGGGTGTTTCATGTGCAGCACTTGTTTTGCAAGATTACATGTTACCATGACTACTTCTTTGTTTGTTTGTACTTGTCTTCCATTGTTTGCTTCTTATTTGTAGACCTTGCCCTATGTTTGGTGTGCACACTTTGTTGTTTTCAGCCATGATGGCCTTGCGTTTCTTGCAACATCATAAGTGATATCAGATGTCTCTGCAGCCCACTTTGTGTGGGTTACTTGTCTTATTTCTTGTTTACATTACATTGTTTACGTAGCTTATACATTGTCTTCTACATGCATGTTGTTTTGTACTAATATTTGTCTTTGGCTATCTATCCTTGTTTGTGCATACCTTGGTTTCTACCAAGCGCATTCCCTTCCCCCTACAAGGAAGATTTTCAGAGCACATGTGGTTGGTCCTCTTTTGGGGTCGCATTCTCTTATCGAGTAACATTATATGCACCATCAAAGAGGGGGGCATCATTTGAGCTTTTACGGTCTACATTTGCATTTACACTCGGTTTAGTTTAGTGTACTTTCCACCTTTGGCATTGTGGGTTACATACAACGAGTGGGTTCATACATGTCTATGAGCCCCGCACACAAATGATTTTATAGGACATGGTGTCCTTAGCATTCTTCGGGAAGCGATTCACATGAGCTTGGGGTTACAAAGTGGATGTGCCTCCTACACTTCTTCGATTAGTGGCATCGGATCGCCCAAAAAACCATGACAATACAGAGATCTCTTCACACACATTCAGGGAAGAAGTTAAAGGTTGGAGGACACAGAGCATTTCCTCCCTATACTTCTTCAAACCTATGGTGTGAGATCGCCCAAAAAACTCACATTACAGGATATCCTTCTACACTCTCTTTCTCTTTACATGGATCGGGTGCACATGTTCCATTTACACTTTTTCATTTGTGTATTTTACATTTACATTATTTTACATACATTGCATCTTTTACATAACATTTTTACACATACATACATAAATACATACATATTTGACTACTTGATCATTTTCTCCTTGCAATTCCAGCCATATGAGAAACAAGCAGTCAAATGGGGGCAACAATAATAATGGCATCAACAACACTTTATTGCAACACACTTCACATACTAACCATGCAGTACACTACACACATTAGCATCAGCACACCTGTTTTTGCCCTAGGTTCACTCTCATCACTTGTTTCGCACATTTTTCATCTTTAGTTTCCACACTCCATATTTTATTACTCTAAAATTTGTCTAGTCCTTCGCCACACATTCTTCATCACTCTACATTAGCATCAATTAGGCATCTCTATCTATTTTATGTTACTAAGCTTTCGCTCACCAACATAAATGGGGGCAAATGTAGACACAAAATCATGCACTTTAGACATTATTTGGTCTTGGTCTCATACTACTATTTGAGTCTTATCTCTTTGATAGTTGGAATAATAGCTTTATTAAGAGTTATTATGGCTCTCACTCAAAATATCTTAAAAGAGACTTGGCTTATTCCATTGTGTCGGGTTGGGGGAGGGACCCTATCTATATAATATGTAGCTGGCCCTATCTCTGCATTTAGCGGTTAGGCCCCCTAGATATATATCTGGTTGTATGTTTGGTGTTCAATCGAGGCGGTGGTCTATGTCTTTTTGTCGAACCATGATGTGTTCAGGATAATAGTAATTAATGAACAAAAAAGGCTTGTACAAACTATTGAAGCGATGCTATCTCCGACGGTCCAGGGGGAGTGCTTTCTTTCAAGTGGTATTCTTGATCCAATTACCAAGAGAATTGAACTCCCAACAAATAGGGTTAGGGTTGTCTTCTTCCCTTTCGTGTAAAGCAGATTGTGGCACTATCCAAGGTCTTTTTGTAAGTCTCATTCAAGATCGAGAAATAATCAAAAATAAAATTGTTCTACAAACCTCTCTCTATATATGGTATGGCGACGGAGCCAGAGATCAAACGACTAGATGGCAGGCACTAGATATAGAGAGCAAACGCCATATATGGATAGGGGACCAGCTTCCAAACCTACCCATCTATCCATGGGATACCACGGGATCTCTATCCATGGGATACCATGTGGCCATTTTTAAGAGAAAAAATACTAATCAACCCCCTTTTTTAACCATCTTGCTTTATTTTATTTCATCACTCCCGACCTCTACTTCACACATGCCTAGTCAGCTTTCATCACTTGGCATTAGTTTAGCCTCAATCTGGAGCACCTAGATTACTATTGGGGTACCCATGGGTGCCATGTTCCCACCATGTGCACCCCAATCCTTCTTGGACTTTGCATGCAACTTTTTGGGCTCTTTCTAGTCGTTTCTCCTTCTTATCGTTTTGGTGGTCAGCCATTTCGTGGTTAATTACAAAATTGCATCAAGAGAACCCTATAAATATAAAATTATGAGACCATAATGAGGGACCAAGGACCAAGCACTAGTCACTACTATCATCCATCTAGAGTTGCATCCATCTATTGTATTGGAGATCACTTACATCCACATAGCTCCATCACAAAGGCACAAGGTTAGGAAATTTGCATCACACATAGCATAGGGGAGGGATTCTATTCTATTCCATGCACCATGATATTACATTTTTCTACGCATAGTTATCTCACCACTTCACAAAGTGCGACCGAACAAGGAGCAACCTAGGGCATGTTCACACACACAAAGAACTACATTTGGGTCTAGAATATAGTCCAACACTCAGTAAGTCCACTATTGTGGTAGATGAGGTCAGTCTAACCTATTCATATGCATTTTTATTTTTTAGGGATTGATTCTTGTTTAGGGTTTTGTAGGTTTTTTCATTCATCCTTGTGTATCAACGACATATCGAAGAAGTGCGGTGAATTTGATGTGATATATAGTGAGGGTTTCAGACCACCTACTGAACCTGTGAAGATCAGTTCCAAAGCTTTTACATAGACCAGGGCACTCAATTTGTAGACCATATCCCTCATGTGTGCCCTAGTCCCTCTCAGTGCACTCTAGTCCAACCATATTTCTTGAATCTATCCTTTTCGGGGCTCTTGCACAGTCATTCCTTCTTCCAAATTCTTTAGTCATTGTTACAACATAGTCCCACAATAATCTTCCTTTTAACTAAGTTCTTTCCTCTTCTCTCTTGCATATTAGGGTTTTTATTCTCATTATCTTAGTTGTTTGGGTCATTTACATACTTATTTATTGCATCTATTCACTTAATTTAAAATTGTGAATAGCTTAGATTAACTACCCTTGTATATCCACATTTTAGTTAATCATACACCATCACCATGCTCCTACCATGATTTTGATGTTCTCGCCTTAGCTTTCTTTTCTCTATACTCCAAGCTATGTTTGTACTAGTTCCTAGAATTAGGCCTAGTTAAGCCTGTTTCACCTTATACTACATGAACCTTTTATATTTTCATCATGTACATGCCTTTTCCACTCACTCCAAGAATCCTCTTCCTCTCTCCTTCATCCTGCTTTGTCATTAATTATCCTTTTGCATTAATGACAACTCAATAGTCACATGCCAACAATCTCCCCCTTTGTCATTGATGAAAAAACATCCTTTTTCTTCTACCCCTTTTTGCATTAATGAGAAAGTGCATGCTTTAAGCTTATGATATTCATCTTCATCAACTTATTTAGACCCTTCTTAGTTGGAAACATCAACCAAACTCATCATTTAAGCTCACAAATGTGTCTATCGTTCCTTGGCTCTATTTTTGTCTCCATCATTGCACTTAAGCATTGTATCTCCCCCTAGATATATGCCTATTCACATGCCAACAATCATTCTCATCACAAAAACATCATTCCTACCTCCTTTTCCATCTGTCTCAGCTAATCACGCTCAAAAATAACTTAACTCTTCCATATATTAGTTGTTGGCTCATTTAGGTCTTAGGTCTCTGAAGAATCCTTTTAGTGTATTTTTGTCAAACTTTGGCGAGCCATAGAGAATCAAATATCACATGAACTATTGCTTTATCACTCCCCCTAGGAATACATAATACAATGTCCTCCTCTAGAAAACTATGCTACTCTTAGGTCATGTGCCTTAATTTCATATCATGTGGATGAGTCACCATTATCAAACACCGCTACTGAGCTACTCTTTTAGTGTTTATTTCCTTCATTTTATACTTTTACATCCATTTGGGCTCATGACAAGCTTTCCTTGTAACTACGCTTGCTTAATTATCGTCATTTTGTTTTATAGGGTCTTTTTATCATCAAAATTTCTTGTTTAAGAAAGATTACTTGCTCCCCTTGTCTGAAGAAATATTCTTAGACCTATAACTTACAATTTGACTCTTTTCTCAAGATTAGAAAGTCTTCAAAACATGCAAGTTTGTCTTCAATTACCCAAATTAGTTTACTCAAATCTTGAGAAATATTTACAATCCTCTTACCATGCCAACACAACTATCAAGTTAGTTGAAATCACAAGAAATTTTCAATTTGACTTCCTTTTGCAAAAATCCCCTTAAGCTTCTTAAGAACAATGCTTCTAGTGAGTTATTGTTGGGAGAGTTTCACACATACCCGAACAAACCAAGACCACATTTGAGTACCCATTATGCTTCTCCAAATGTGGGTTCAAAATTTTGGCTCAACTCCCAATGTAGACCCCTTTTTCTCAATATCTCTCTTCTTGGCTTAAATCTGTATGTACTAGCCTCCGTACATAGTGAAATTTTGGCATATCTTTTGAAGTAATGACTCAAAAAACATGTTAATGGCCTTTTGACTACCCATTTGGACCAACATTCTTTATAAAAAAATCTCATGATGGGTTTCTTTAGCAAAAATGGTCAAATTTTATTTTTTTGATCTCTAATTAGGTCTCTTTTATAGACCTACAACCATCAACGAAGGCTGTCATTAATTTATACCAATTGAGAAATCCTCCAAGAAATTTTCCTCTCAATATTGACTAAGGGAAACTTGTAGATTGTTTCTTGAAAATTTAAGCCCTTGAGGTTGAATTTGAACCTCTCAACTTGGTTAATTCTATAAACACTATATAGGGTTTCTTCAGAGCCCGAGAAGGAAACTTTTGCTAAAATAATCACTTATGAATAATTTCAAGCCCAAAGACTCTTCTCGAGGTTTGTATCCACTTGCATGAGCTTATAGTTTAGACAGAAAATAACCTTACTTCCAACTTTCCTTTTGAGACCTAATCGTGCTCAAACCTCAACTGCTACAACTACCAAAATGTCATACAAATCAATCAATCATAGTGCACCATCAAAATGTTTTTAGTTAATTAACCCAATGAATCAACATCTCACCACCTTGTATATCACTAAAAATTTAGTCTCCTTCCAAAAACAACCTTGAGCCTTCTTGAGTTTCGGATCGCTATAGTCACCTTCTATACTGGATTTACATATTCCATAATCTTAGTTACCCTCCGAGTCTCTTAAACACTCTAATGTGCAATTTATTCTTCAATATCCTTTAGTAAACATTCCTAAACTTGTTCAAATCTTCTCTTCATCGTTATAACCCCGAGAGTTCTGCAAGTATGTACTCGAGATCTTGTCTTCTTGTAGCTTTGTCAACTATGCATAGTCACTTTTTGAGCTCTTTAACTTTTAGCCCTAAATATTGGTATACAAGATCTTTACAATTTAGTATCATATGGAATACACAAAACTCCTCTTTCCATTGTGTTTTCTTAGCCTTGTAAGGTTCTTGCTTCAATCATTTGTCTCGGTCTTGTTGTCTTGGAGTAGAGCAACCAGTGAGGACTCGGTTTGGCTTAATTTGTACTTTGCTTTACTAATGAAGGAGATTCTCCTTTTGGACTCATCATCTCTAGAACCTTGGAAGTGGCTTCACCACACATTTTAGTAGAGACACCCTTGTTTCTACTTGAACCCAACCTTATTGCATCATTATTATAACAACATTTGAACCTCACCTATAACCTTTAGACTCGACCTGATTTTGACTTTGGTATGCTTGTGATTAATTAGCCAACTATATTTTCTAAGCTATCCTCAAGAATTTACTATGCACTTTTAATTTCCACACATATAGATGTTTTTGAACCTTTCACTAACTTGAATCAACTTGATAAAGCATTATCGCTAAATTTTCTTCATTTTCAGTCTTAGAGCATACCCGATTTCTTCATGCGTGATATGAGACAAATGATCAAAATCATCATACCAAATGACTACTTGTCATATCTTGTACATATCTCAACTAACCCGAGATATCTTGAGTGACTTCAAGACCTCATCATCCTTTTTCTTACACCAATGGACTTAAAATCCTTTCACTTATTCATAAGACATTATCACCTAATTGCGTACGGATCACCTAAGAGCATTTACTTCGTCTTCTTGATAGGTTTCACTTGAATTCTCGATGAATGATATTTTTCTTCAACATTCCATTACATCTAATTACTCTCTTTGGAAATATTTTGTGGTTACCCTTGGCAGATAGCAAATTTCATAGTTATAGGTGTTAGAGTAGGTATTTACCTTAACTCTTGTTCACCTAGGTACTTTATTTACCTTTATTGTATTTATCCTCACCCACTTATGTGTGTGGATATTTCTTTTATATTATTTAGATATTAGGAGATATTACCTAGTTGTTAGGTATAGTTCTTTCCTTGATCTATGGTATTGACTAGCTCTTTCCTTGATCTATGGTATTGACTATATCCTTGATGTCTAGTTCTCTCCTAAATCTGTGGTCTTGACTAGTTATATGATGACTAGTTATTTCCTTGATTTATGGCTTGATCTACGACCTTGACTAGTTCTTAGATTGTTATTCCTTGCCTATTTAAGCAAGGCCCATTCTCAATGTATTGCATTGAGTTCCATAATAATATATGATATTGCTTCTCATTTATTTACAAAGGTTTTATGTAAAGCTATTCTGGTGAATTTCTTTCATCTTATAGATCGTGGTGTTTGATTACCATCTATTTTCTTGGCTTGGTATGATCTAGTTATCATTCCTTTCATGGTATCAGAGCTAGAGATTGTTGTTGACATCCATCTGTAAGTTTTATTTTGCAAATAAATTCATTGTATATTCATATATTTGGGATTTGGTTGTATTTTGTTGCTGCATGCATTTTTATGGAAAACAGAGGCTTTCATTAGATCCGAAAGGTGTGAAAACCCTAAGATCGACTATAAACTCTGGGCTTCTTTTCTACAGATAGTCGGTATTTTGCATTTTTGTTACAAAGAAGCACACCTTTGGTTCACCTTGGGATTCGTGCTCACTTAAAAGAAATCACGGGATTATTTAAATCACGGGATTATTTTTTGGTCTCATAGATTTTTTTAGATCCACAAAGAGCATTTTTATGCGGCATATTTTTCTCGGTTGTGTGCCCCATTAAAATCCTTAGCCTTTGGACATATGTTATGGTCATATGAGGGCTTAAAGCTTGTGATTCCTACTAGTAGGTGCTTAATTTCAACCCCCTTTAATTTTATTTGTGTGGTGAAGGAAACAACAATTTATTTTGTTTTAGTGGCAACTAAAATAAATAACAGAGCAAAATATTAAAAAGCTTGTATCTTTTGATCGATAACTCGGTTTTGAGTGTCGTTTTTTACAAAAGTACTTGTTTTTTCATACTCTTTCCATTAGATTTATTTATTTTTGACTTGAACTATAATTATAAAGTTCCAAATATGGAGGAGTGTTATAATCAATTGTGGATGCAATTTCAGCTGAGCCCGACGTCCTAAATTTTTGGGAGTTGCAGTTTGTACCTATCATGGATTCTAAGAATGATATGCTTTTCTCTGAAGTATGTGGACTTCAAGAGGATATTGTAAAATTTGTGGAAGAAAATAGATCGCTCAAGAAGTGAAATTCTCTTCTACAATCACTCATTCACAATAAGGATACAATAATACACTCCCTGTAGAACAAACTTGCTAGCCTACAACATCACCATCATATTGTGGACAACCATATCCATGCTCCTAGTCCACTTGCAGTTGTTGCTCTTATACCCATTGACATTGATCTGCCAGTCTTTGAGCCTGAACCCACTTTTGATGCTTCTAAACCTGTGAGGCTTGTTATTGCATGTTATTCCACATCTGTGCCTATTACAGTATCACATGTTGTGTATCCTACTTCTGCTCAGTTGCATGGATTTTTTGAGAAGCATACCACTGCATTCCATTCTCGCATGCTCCATTCTATGGGTCTCACTAGCGGAGTCATTGGAAGACATTCACAGGGTATTGTTTCCTCTATTCCACCTGTTAAGTGGAATTCTTGTCATGACATTGGTTTTCGAGCAGATACTTCATTGGGATCACACATTGACAGAGCTCCTTTTTTTGTTCACTCGACTCTTTCGAGGATCATTAGCAACACATGAGTTTTCTACCTTCACTCAAGCTTGAAAAACCTAAGATTTTAATTGTTAGACATGATTAACCTGATACACATTCTGATGTTCTTTTGCATGCACCCATTGTGCATTTTGCACCAAGTCATATGCAGGCATCTTCTTCATCCATCCGTGTTGATTTGGGGTGGATATCTAATCACTCATGGCGATGACATAGGCATTCGTTGAGAGGAATCTACAGGCGTGGCTCCTCCACCATTCGGCCTCTTGCTCCACTTTCTATACCTTCTACATTGTGATGCTTCTTGTTTTGAGCATTTTTCTTTAGCAGGTGTAGTGTATCTCTCTTGTTTGTTGAGAGATTTTGTATCTGTATTTTCGACACTTTTGGCATGTTGATAGTCTCTCTTATGGGGGAGATATTGGTGGAGCCAGTGTTAGTTTGTTAGTGTTTGAGTAGTTGTTTTGACAACTCATACAGATTTGTAGCATCACTCCACCCATTCAAGCAGTATGGGAGGGTGTGGTGTTGATCTTGCTTCTTCGGGTTTCGTGTCCTTGCCTTGTTACCTTGGCTTTTCTTGGATCGTGACACTCTAAATTTTGTGTCCTTGCCTTGTTGTTTTGGTTTTTGTTCTTGGATCGTGGCACACCTATTTGCAACACTTGATCAATTTATGTTTGGTGTTTTTTTACACTTTCGACATCACTCCATTAACAATCTCCTTGTATGGAGCTATTCTAGTGAAGCCCAGTGTTAGTTGTTTTTGAGTTCTATGATCGAGCAGTGGATTCAAACCAAACTTCTTCAGCATTGTATGATTTTTTTGAGCCAAGCTTCTTGGGATGCCTTGGAGCGGGTTTTTACTCTCTTTACTTTGTTGTTACTGGTTTTGGGTACCTTGCAGTGTCCCTTTTTCCCAATTATTGTACATGAGTACCTCATCAGGCCTAGTTTTGGGACTCATACTGTGGACATGCCACTTCTATTTTGGCCCCTAGCTTCACTTGAGGGGGGGTGTTAGAGTAGGTATTTACCTTAGCTCATGTTCACCTAGGTACTTTATTTACCTTTATTGTATTTATCCTCACCCACTTATGTGTGTGGATATTTATTTTATCTTATTTAGATATTAGGAGATATTATCTAGTTGTTAGGTATAGTTCTTTCCTTGATCTATGGTATTGACTAGTTTTTTCCTTGATCTATGGTATTGATTGGTTTTTTCCTTGATGTCTAGTTCTCTCCTAAATCTTTGGTCTTGAATTCTTGATAGGTTTCACTTGAATTCTCGATGAATGATATTTTTCTTCAACATTCCATTACATCCAATTACTCACTTTAGAAATATTTTGTGGTTACCCTTGGTAGATAGCAAATTTCATAGTTGTAGGAGCCTTGTACAGAGTTCCTAAGCTTGAAAGAACTAAACTTACGGATTCATTGAGCTCCTTACACCATACACTGATTATCATGTTACCTGGACACTTGATACATGGAATATTTCTTCTTGAATACCTCCGGTAATATTAATATTCATTGAAAACACGGTTTTCTTATTAATTGTATTGTATGCAAATTATTCTCATAGGACCAAAAACAAAACCTTCTCCCTGACTAAAACTATCCTCGTGATTGTAAAAAAACCAATGCACATACCGAATGAATTCAGAGCACTTGAGTGACATTATAACTTTGATGTTCCTCCATTCTTTCTCTACGAGTGTTTGAAGACAAATCATAGATTGGTTGAGCTTTATTTCAACTTTCACAAGGCATGGATTATACCTTCAAAATTTGTGGAGCATACAACTTGAGAGTATATGTACAATTGATTAGCATTGAACCATGTATTCTTGATGAATTATTATGCTTTTTGATCATAAAAATACATGCACATATTCTTCATGGCCATGACACTTACTTAAGACTCAAACACACTTGTTGCAGACCTTGACAACCCTTGAAAATCCTTTCATGATTCAAGTACTTGAAGACTAGAGAGGATATCATAGACCACTATGGCACACTTGACCCAAGATTGGTGATCATATTGAGAATGGCCTAACACTATGAAAGTACATGATCTCAAGAAACTTTTCAACAAACTTTCACTCTTTTGAATATTTCTTACACCTCGATACACCATAAGGGAGATGATTCCTTTGATCAAACCATCCAAGACACTTAGGTGAGTGATAGAATGCATACACAATTAACACTCATCTTTAGCAACATTGACTAGGAATGGAAACACAAAATAATTGACTTAATGTACATACTTTCCTTTTCCGAACACTCAATATGGACTTTCAAAGACCTTATTCAGATTCAATAATCATACATATTCTTTGTTGTATCATTGTACAGATCTTGAGAGGGGGTAAGCAACATACCTTATACTATTCACCCACTTTCAACATTGTGATGGTTTTAGTCAACATCTACAAGAGGTGATGTACCTCCATGAGCACACCATGATTCCTTCTAGTGATAAGTACCTTTTAGAAGACTAGAGAAGGCACACCATGCTTGTTAGATCACTAAAATAGTAGATAGTCATCAAAGAATCTTGATGACTCTACCCTTTCTCCTTTAGCCTTTGAGCTCTTCTCACTTTTCTTGGATATCTTTTCGATGTGATAATTTCATATCCTATGTCTTCCTTGAACATAAATGGTGCATTTCATTCATTTGCACTCTCTTATTTATGGCCAAGGGTTCTTCATGACTGGTACTATGTTTTCTTTCTTTCTTCTCAACCTTATCAGCACTTTTTGATATCTTGCTTGAGCTAGGTTCTCCTATGAATGTCTCTGATTTCTTCTCCTTTCTACCATCTTCACATGTTGTCTTCTTGTCATGCTTTATCTCTTCAGTCCTAGAATTAAGTCCCTTTACCTTTTATTTATACTCAACATCCTTCTTTTAAGTGATTATCTCAGACTTGATTGTCTTGTGTTAACCTTTGGGATTGTTCTTCATTTTGTATATATTTTTGTCTTACCTTTTAAACGTATGAAACTTTTACATTGTGTCTAGGATGTTCATTTAGATGACAATGCTTTGTAAAATGTCCTAGTTCATGACAATTGTAGCATATGACACTAATTTTACTTCTAAATTGGTGTGGAATGACATTCCAATCATAATCAACACTCTCATGACCATAACACATCCTATTTATATGTCCAACCTTATTGTAATTATAGCATACTAACTTCTTCAAACATCGTGTGCCCTTTTTCTCTAAAACTGATTAGAGTGTTCGAATAGCAAATCGAGAAATGTGACCTTTCTCTTTGAAATTGAAGCATGTTATATTCCTTATTTTCTCATCATTGTTATTTCTCCATGGATGATCATCTAGGACATGCTTCCTACAATCCTTGGCTCTATGTCCAAAGTTATGACAAGTAAAGCAATAACCATTTAAATTTCCCTCGTACCTTGATGCATTTGGTTTCTTGACTGAGTTTTGTCTTCTTGATCTTGTCTCCTTGGTATCCTTCATGGTTTCTTATCTACTTGAACCTACCTTTTCATCTTCACACTTCTCCATAGGTTCTCCTTTAAAGCCTAGTCTTGTCTTGTCTCCTTCTACTCTTTGATTCTCTACGATTTCATCAAGAACTTTTGAGCTCTTCTCTAATTTTTATACATCTTAAGTTTATTTTTGCTTCTTCTAGTTCAGCATTCAAGGTTCTTAATTATTCTTCATGTGTAAGACAAACATATTCTTTGTCTTTTAGATATTTGTATACCCTTTCAACCATATATTTCATCTCTTTAAGGGTTTGACCATGTTCAACTTCCATATACTTGATTTCCTTTTTCAATCCATCAATTAGGGACTCTACAATCTCAAATTTTATTTTAAGAACTACTTCAGCTAATTTACCCATGTTTGTTCTTCAAGGATCTCCTCCAAGATGTCAAACTTGTTCTAAGAGGACTTGGCTCGATACCAATTGTTGGAAAACATAAACACTAAGAGGGGAGGGGTGAATCAGTGCTTCTCAAAACTTTGAAAATATTTCAAATTCTTAGCAAGACAATCAATACTAATAAATGTTGATAGAAAGACACTCACACACATCCAAATGATAAGCAAGTACACATGAATACAAGGTTTAATGTGGGAAACCCTTGAAGGGAGAAAACCCCATTGAAATCAATGCATTAACTTGGACAAATTATCCTATATAAACTACAAGAAATTCAATTTTTGAGCATCCACTCAACTTGAAGCACCCACTCCAAAATTCAACCAAACACCCACTCAATCTTTAGCAATCTTCTACTTGCATTGAAGCTCCAACTCCCAAATTCAGTCAAGCACCCACTGACCTTCTGTAAGATACAACTTATAGACAAAAAATCATGCAATTTAGGTAATTAGCTAGTCTTCATCGCATACTACTATTCATATAATTCCTAAGTAAGAAATTTATCGATTACCCCATGTATTTGGTCATCTTTTGTTATTTTATCTTGTTACTTTTGGTCTTACACCTTTATTGACCAATTTTTTCTTTTCATACTTCATTTTTACCCTTTTTGGACTCGGGCGCCCAACCAAAATGTGAGTGTCTGGAGTCCTTGTCCCCCTGGGCACCCCAATCCTCTTTGTACTTTACTCACATGTTTTAGGTCCTTTCTATCCATTTGAGCATCTTATCTTTTTAGTAGTTTTCCTTTTCGGGGTTAATTACGAAATTCAAGTGAAGGAGCCATATAAATATAAAGTTATGTGATCATAATAAGGAACCAATAACTAAGCACTACTTATCACCACCTAAGGTTTCATCCATCAAGGTATCTATAGCTCCATTTGCATCCATCTAGCTCCATCACAAGGGACAAACGTTGGTTCATTTGCATCACAATTTATAGGAGGGAAGTTTATTTTATTCCATGCACATATTATTTACATTCTACATCTAGCTTCTTGCTCGCTACTTTTGCGCACACACACACATATCTCCATGGGTCCGACATGTAGTGCAACACTGGTCATAAGTCCATCATTGTGGTAGTGAGGAAAGTCCCACCCCTTCATTTGCATGTTTATTTTTAGGGTTTGATGTTTTATCGGGGTTTTGCATGTGATTTATTTATTCTAGATCAACCACGACATTTGGTGGAATTCAATGACACAATAGCGACAAAAAGTGAGGGTTTTGCACCATCTAGAGACACCGTGAAATTGGCTTATGAACCTCCTACGCATACAGGGGCACCTAGAAAGAAAACAAGAGTGCCCCAAGAACCCCTATCCTTCTCAGGCACCCTAGTCTAACCAAATCACTCAGATATGCATCTTTCCAAGCTTATGTGTGAGGGTCTTCCACTCTTGTTTATTCGGTCTCCACTGCGAAACAGTCCAGTAACCTCTTCGAATCAGCTAAGGCTCTTCTAACCGTCTTTGTACTTAGGGTTTTATACATTTCATTGCTTATTTTTCTTGGGTTAATTTATATATTTCAATATTTATTTATTTACTACAAACTTGCATTAGATTAGGCTATAATATTATATTTTAGCATAATCATTTTGGCGAACCCGAACTTGATCTTCACGTTCTTAGGAACTCCTTTCTTTTTTTTTTTACTTTTCTTTCTCATTCTACAATCTTGTCATCATGAGTATCTCAATTAATGACTTCTTATTGGACAATCCTAATTTACGATATAGATTACAACATGTCCTCGCTACTACTCGCATTCCCGCTGATATGCATCCCGACTCGGTATATCAAGCATTTGTAGATGCGTTTTCAAGCATATTACTTTCCCTCGCTAATCCTGATGTGGTATTTAATGTCTTCGAAAATGATCTAGAATTACACATCATGATTCAGATTTATAATGTGGGTGTCAAGCGTACTTTAATTGACAATGGATATGAGCTTAACCTATGTCATATGTCATTCCTAGAAAAGTGAGGCCTTCCTCCCGCTAATGTTAGTCCACCGTTTCTTTCACTTCGTGCATATGATGGTTCAGCTTTGTCCGTGCGTAGGTTACATTACTCTACCTATTACTGTAGGGCCAAATACCCTTAACATTGTATTCTTTTTCATTGACTTCCCAATCTCATATAATTTTTTACTTAGTATACCATGGCTCCACACAATGCAATTCATGGCCTCTATAGTACATCATTGTGTCAAATTCTTACATGAAGGCAACAAATACACTGCTTTTTTCGTGATCGACACCCATACAAATATTGTGACCATGATACTCATACCACACTTTCTACTCCATGAATTGATATTACTAAAAACCCTCAACCTATGGACGAACCACCTCATCTGTTATGGCTTGAAAGTGTTATTTGCATGATAGATATTGTTCCTTCCACACGACCACCTCCAATTGTTACCACTACTACTATGATTCTTTATCGAGAGCCCTGTCCCATCTACGGACCCTTACACCTTCACATACGCCACCTCCACTAGCACACCCACTATTTACATGCACATTTTTTGTGAATGATTCATATTGGGAGCATATTCCATTTGATCCTACTTGCAATGTCACTATATGTTCACATGATGGTTTGACTCGGCTCGGTTTCAATTTTGAGGATCTTTATCCTCCAACTCATGATCCTCATCTATATTATGGATTCATCACTATCATTGTTGCTTATGGTCTATGTGTCTTCCATCTCATAGTCTACCTTGCACGCACTCCTCACTCTTCTCCACTTACATTAGGGTAGTCTTGGCTTACTTATATAGGGGGCACATTGGACCTTGATCATATTGATATCTCATTTCCTATGCCCTTTGGCCATGTGTTCATTTGTAATAGCTCCTTTCTTGGCTATACACAAAATCTCACTCGCTAGTATGCACACAGATGCCCATTACTTCCTTTTAATAATGAGGAATATGTTATGGGCATGTATAACCTACACCTCAATGGTTCTTTACATGATCAACTTGACATTATTGCTTACCAGGTCTCTGACGCCCCATTTGGCTTTGATCATGACATTGATGACCTCCTAGATGACATTACATGATTTTTCTCTTCATCATACACACATTTGGGGGGAATTGCATTCACACCCCCTAGCATCAACACATGTCTCATACTCACATCATCATACATCAAAATCCTAGCATATACATCTTCATCCACACTTAAACATTGACATTACCCGATGACACACTCTTGTGCTTCGGTTCACACTTGAATGTTGAGGGCATCCTATACACATGAACATCACACACTGCACAATAGACACTACACATCTTCACACATCCTACAATTTTGCATATACACGTCATCTTATAGTTTTTATCCTACATATTACATCATACATGCATCTCCACATCATGCATTACATACTATGCATCCTACATTACACTGTACACATTACATATAACATGGCATTCCCTCATCACTACATCTATTACACATATTACACGTCTTGAACATCTACTTATACGCCTTGCACTCACTACCATGTGACGCACTCTAGTCTTATGGTTCATACTTGGACTATTAAGGGTATACATGACAAATAGACCACATCACACTCACACATTCAACCATTCAATATTTTTCTCATGTGACATTCCTAGATTAGTGATATATGTTATAGGATTTAGATTTGCTATCCCTTGACTTTTATTTCCCATTACTCTTACTCTTGGATCTCTCCTTCTACTGCCCCTTCTTTCTACATTCAAAGCATTCCCATATTACGATTCCTCTGTACTCTTCTTACGAATTTATTCATTTAAGATGATATTAACCACATCATCAAACTTAAAAATACTATTAGCAGATGTTGTATTACTAACATCCATTACCAAGTTATCCCAACTATCAGGCAAAGAACATAAGAATAAAAGTGCTTTCACTTCATCATCAAACGATATATCAATTGATTTTAACTAATTTACAATAGATTTGAAATCATTCAAATGACTAGATACAGATCCACCTTCATGCATCTTAGAACTAAATAGTTTCTTCATCAAATAAAATTTATTTGAAGCATTGGGTTTTTCCTATAAATTAGCAAGATATTTCATTAACCCTACCGTAGAAATCACTTTTGTAATATTGGAAGCCACAAATGCTGCCAAACTCAATCTTATAGATCCCAAAGCCTTTCTGTCAAGAATCTTCCATTCTTCATCAGTCATCTTTGTAGGTCTAGACTTCTCATTCAATGGTAAATATAAATCTCTTTGATACAGATAATCCTCAATCTACATCTTCCATAATTGATAATTTCGGCGGTCAAATTTCTCTACCTTATATTTTTTTCTTCGCCATTGTTGTAGCTCCCACGCAATCAAAAAACCCTATATGAGTAAATATTTCAACACACAAAACCCTCAAACAAAGCTCTGATACCAGTTGTTGGGGTTAGCACACCGATTATACATATAATATATCATATCTAAGCATACATGCAAATAAAAATGGATATTCTACCAGAAGAAATATACAAAACAAGAGATATAAATCAACACCATATTTAACATGGTTCACCCAATGTGGGCTACATCCACCAAGAAACAAGTCAATCTATTATCCAAAGCTTTCACAAGATATACAATGAAGATTTACAATCTTCCACACCTCTCAGATGTACAGTACTTTCTTTCACTCAAGCTTTTGCTTCTTCTCCAAGAATTCTCTCTCTCACAATAATCATCAACTTTTACAAGTTCTTCTTAATTCTTACTTCTAAACCCTAGCTTTCATGCTTATATAGGTGTATACAAACTTAGGGCACTTAGCCATGCAATTACAATCAATAGATTTTCTTTAATACTAAAAATAGATCTAATTCCCGAGAGTTAAATAAAACACTCACACACAGGTAACCGACATCGGTTAGCCCTAACCGATGTCAGTTCCTCCTGCCTAATCGATGCCGGTCATAGGTGACCAATGTCGGTCCCTTAATAACCGATGTCGATTATTGTGTTTTTCAAAGAAGTTTCATTTTGCATGTTAATCCGAAGTAATTGAGCTCCACAACTCAACAATGCATGTTTTTCTTTGTTTGTACTATCACTTGTCTTCCATCCAATTGTTTGCATGTGCCTTGGTTTTTACCAAGTGTATCCCCTCCTCGCAAGGCGAGTTTCAAAGACATCTATTGATCCTCTTTTGGGTTGCATACTCCTACAATGATGTCACATGCACCCCCAAAGAGGGGGCATCATTTGGGTGAATCATTCACCCCATATAGAGTATACACAACACAACAAAGTATTGGTACACCACAGTTTAGGGCTCAGAATCAGACTTAGGTCCTTAGTACAACAATGCCTTTCTGTAGTGCCTATAACCAGGGGGCAGTTATACACTGAGTGGGTTTAGCATAGTCTATAGAACTCCATACACAGTGACTTTTACAGGACAGATTGTCCTTAGAACATGCATTAGTACACATCATCTGTAGTGGTGTTTTATTTTGGGGAGTAGTTACAGGTTAGAGGATAACACTAGACCTTCCTCTCTATACTACTTCTTTTGTGGCGTCGGATCACCCAAAACCTATCCAAAGGTGTAAGAGATATCTTCAGTTTTGAGAAGTAGTTAAAGGTTGGAGGATGACACCGGACAGTTTCTCCCTCCACTTATTCCATTACAGTGGCATGAGATTGCCTGAAAAACTCACATGCATTGACATCATCTGCAGGATCCTTTCTACACTCATTCCTCATCATGGATCAGGTACACATATTCCTTTTTCACATTTTTAGTATTTTTACATACATGTTTTTATACATATGTATGTGTATTTGACTACTTTATCATGCTCTCTTTTGGAGGTATGTCCGTATGGGAAGCAAGCGGTCAAAATCACACACATCGACACTAACAATAATTACATCACACACATTGACATCTACACATGCATTTTCACCCTAGGTTCATTTTCATCACTCTTTACACTTTTGCATATTTAATCTCCATATTCCATATTTTTATCACTCCACACCTTGTCTAGTCCCTCGACACGCTTTCTACATAGATATCAAATACGTATCTCTATGTACTTTATTTTACCAAGCATTCTTCTCACCAACATAAAGTGGGGGAAAATGTAGACACAAAATCACGCACTTTGTCTAATTATCTAGTTGTGATCGCATACTACTATTCATATGATTCCTAAGTAAGAAAAGTACTGATTAACCCATGTATTTGGCCATCTTTCATTTCGTTTGGTTGTTACTTTCGGTCTTGCACCTTTATTGGCCCAGTCTATCTTTTCATACTTTAGTTTTACCCTTTCTAGACTCACGCACCCAGCTAGGACATCAGGGCTAGGTGCCCTTGTCCCCTCTGGGCGCCTTAGTCCTCTTTGTACTTTACTCACATTTTTTGGGTCCTTTGTAATTGTTTGAGCATCTTATATTTTTGGTAGTCAGCCTTTTCGGGATTGATTACCAAATTCAAGTGAAGGAATCATATAAATATAAATTTATGTGATCATAATAAGGAACCAAGCACTAAGCACTATTTATCACCACCTAAGGTTGCATCCATCATGGTATTTATAGCTCTATTTACATCCATCTAGCTCCATCACAAGGGACAAATGTTGGTTCATTTTCATCACACTTCATAGGAGGGACTTTTATTCTATTCCATACACACATTAATTACAATCTACATCTAGCTACTTCAATTGTGACATGCACAAAAGTAGCCTAGGGAACAATTCCGCACACACACACGTAACTACATTGGGTCCGAGATGTGATGCGGTGCTCATCATAAGTCCATCATTATGGTAGATGAGGACAGTCGACACCTTCATTTTCATTTTTTATTTTTAGGGTTTGATGTTTTTTTGTGGTTTTGTAGGTGATTCATTTATTCTAGATCAACGAAACATTTTGCGGACTTTAGCGACACAATAGTGAAAAACAACGAGGGTTTCGCACCATCTTGCGACCCTATGAAATTGGCTTCTAAACCTCCTACGTAGACCAAGGAACCCATAAAGAAGACCAAAGTGCCCCAGTGCCCCCATCCTTCTCTAGGCTCCCATGTCTAGGCAAATCACTTAAATTTGCATCTTTCTAGGGTCAAGTCATGAGGATCTTCCACTTATGTTTAGTTGGTCTCCACCTGCAACATAGTCAAGCAACCTCTTTGAATCAGCTAAGGATCTTCTAATCCTCTTTGTACTTAGGGTTTTCTACATTTCATTGCTTAGTTTTCTTGGGTTAATTTTTGTATTTCATTATTTATTTATTTATGCGTGAACTTGCGTTAGATTAGGCTATAATATTACATTTTAGCATAATCACAACTTACAAGGAAACTTCAACTCCTGTTTTCTAAGAAAAAACTTAGACTTCTAAGAAGGTTCTAATAACTCTCGAGATAGTTACCTTTCACAACAAATTGTGACCTCTAAATCAACTCTTAACTCTTTACTCTTCACCTCTCATGATCACCTGGATTCACCTCTTTTCTGATCTTCTTCATCTGTTGCAAAATAGTATCATAGAAGGCTCCTTTTACGAACACATTTTTATCATATTTTTCTCTGGATAACACATTTAAACCTATCCTCTCTCAAGCATTCATACTTCTATAAAAATTACATTCATGAGGTCTTCCTACATGCACCTTAATTCACCTAGTTTTGCATATCAAGTATGCTACATCAAAGCATGGTCCTTCAAAAAAAAAATCATGGACATTTAGGCACAAAAAAATAGAATTAATCCCTCTTCAACCTCTCTAACTTCACCTCCTATCCTTTGATCTTCTTGACTCTCCACTCGTACATAAAAGCTTGGATGATGTCACCAAAAATCAAAAATGCAATCATTGCATCTGCAGAAGGTAAGTTACATTTTTTGATCATCCTTGGGCTTGATATGAAACCTATGAAACATATGGTGACTTAGGAAACTCTCCAAAAATTACCACCCCTCTAAAGTAACTAAAAAGATGCCATTTTCATACCGATATTTGACTTTGTAACCACCATTTTCAATTTTGTCTTCTTCTTCCCACTTTGGGATCTTTGTCCTCTAGAAAATGTAACTATACGATGGAAAAGTGACATGCGAACATGGGAATCTACAAGTACCTCTTCCTCACACCCAACCTCCCGAGGTCGTGTCAAGATAGTCGGTGAATGTTTGAATGTGAATGGATACAGATAAGCTAATCGGGTAATCTTAAATCCTCAATACGCAATAATGGAATCTGTGAATCTAAGGTGAAGAAGGCCCTCCTAACTTGAATTGGTGTAATGGTTCATTCAGATATAATGGCTATTCGGAGGCTCTAATCAATGTCAAGCTCTACTAAGATCCTGTTTCTTGGTTGTTGGATACGTGGGAAGTGACCTGTGGGAGCTTCGTATATATCTCCAGACAAGGTCATGAAAATGGTGATAGGAGGTTTAGTGGATTTGTAGTGAACTATGGATGGTTTTCTGGTCTAGCCCAAAAAATATTAGATTGATTGGCTTCTATATTTAATATGGAGAATTGCGTGATGATATCTGGCGGGAGTGGTGAGGATCTAAATACCAGTGTTCGTAGGCGGTGTCAATACTTAACTGATTTGTAGGCCCATTGGGTTGTGGGACTTAGGATCACAACCGTGAGTGTGTGGTTATTGTGGACCTATTATGGTCATGTGAAGAATCAATCCCTTCTTCCAACTATCTAGTAATCGTATGCCTTTTCAGCCTCTATGTTTAGAGCTAGAAGTTGTATAATTTTCTCATGGTACCTAACTGGTGTTCGCAACTTGAATGCGTAAGCTAGTATCTATGTCAATGAGGAGGTCTCCTGCATCAGGCTGTGGAACTAAAGGATCGCAACCAAATGTCTGTTCTCTTTCGAATCCTTGTACGAGTCATTCGGGTATTTTATCAAGGCAATCTATAGTTAGGATGGTTTGACCAAAATGTGTAAGCTTTGTCATCTTCGATGTTTAACCCTCTCAATTGTTCACTAATTGCTTGTAAGTTTGTTGTTGCTCGAAAGACCTGTATCCTAAGGTCTTGATCTATATCAACTAATGTTGTGGGTAGATTTGGCTGAGGCACTATGGGTTCAAATATATATTCTCTAGGCTCTCTAGGTCCTGTGATTGTCATACAAAATGATTCAACTTTTAACAAACATTAATAAACCGATTTAAAAAAAAAAGTATTTACACTATGCAAGCATTCTTCTATTTTTTTATTTTCAATGACGTATTTCAATGAAATTGAAGAGCAACTACTCTAGTATATTTATAAAATGGAAAACTAATCTAGTAACAGAATAAAACAAGCAAAGTAGCACTGGCATGCTATTTGCACTGTGCAGCTATGATTTTATCCTAAGTATCTAAGAAGCTATTTATTTTGAATTGAAAGACTCTCGATCCTACCTCAGAAGTGAGGAATGAATCACAGTTTCTCAGAAACTATCAATCCCCACAACTTCCCTAGCGATATCGAGAGCAAACTTTTGACTGAAATGAAATAATTCACTACTCTATTTGATATGTTGTAACTAGAAATTTGATAGCTCAAACCTGGCATTTACTGTAAGAGTGGTAAATCTAGTTTTGTGTGATTTTGTACCCTCAGTATGATCTCCTCATTCCTTCGTGTCCTCGTGAATCCAGAAAGTGTGTATATGATAGTATCAACAGAATATGGTATTCGAACAATGGCAGCCTTGGATATAGACCGAATATAATGCAAGTAGGAGAGGGATAGCGCAAGTGAACAGAGCTTGACTATGTAATTCCTAGTGGGATTTATTGCGGGAATACAACACAAGTGTACCGAGAGTTTTGGAATCTATCCTTGTGACAAAACAAAACCTACAACTTTAATGGATTCTAGTCTAGAAATGAAGCTATTCTATGCTAAACTAATTGTATGGAGCAGCAATGGAACAAGACTGAAACAAGAAGATTGAATGACTTCTAAACAACAAAGGAAAACTAATAACTGATGCAAAACATGAAGCTAGTAGAATTCTAAGCAAGAAATTGAAAGACTGAATAAGAGAATTGAGAAGATGAGGGGCCATTTGCTTGAAAACAAGCTGGCTATTTATAACCAATGCATTTACCAGAGGGTAACTCCCATTTGAACTCTTTTACTATAAACAATGGAAAAACACTATTACCAGGGAACCAAAAACATTAATGCAAGCCAAAGTGGTTGAAGAAAGCATGTAAATTTGAAGATTTACGTTTGACGCAATTGTCGAAAGAATCTGGAAAATGCAAATAGGACCGCTGCCATGCGGCAGGGCGGCGGCGGTTTTCGGGACCGCCGCGCCTATCCTAGGCAAAATTCACAGGACCGCCGCCCAAGCAGGGCGGCGATTTCATCACTAAAGACCTAAATGCAAAGAAAAGGGGGCCAAAGGGGAAAACAAAGCATGTGGAGGCCGAGCGGGGCATGCGGGATACAAACGTATGCCTGGCAAGCTTTTTGGATTCCAAACACCTTGCAAGGAGACCTGTATCATCATTGCGGCATGTGTAACATCATTTCGGTGGTACAAGAACCTACAATTTCGGTACATACATATTGCCCCCTCGGAGAAGCGTCTTAGCCATGAAGAGGCGTAAAACGGTGGATCCGAGTATGGCGGTCCGAAATGGGGAGTTAGGAGTTATACCTGACATGCCCGTGTCGTTGGAAAGTCACCATCCAAGATCTCGCTACCTGTAAAAATTAAAAAAAAAGGGACTCAAGTGTAGATAGATAAAATAAATTGAGAAATAAGGCTGAATTGATATGAAAAGAGGACTTACCATCTACGCGAGGTTTAGAACTTACCTCCATTGGCACTCCGACCCTGCAAAGACATTCAAAATCAAATTAAGAGGGCTATTTATATAAAACGAAGTCATTTTACTATTCATTTGCGCGGATTGATTTGATAGTTTTTGAGCTCTGGGACCCACGGTGATGGTTTTCGACGAGAGTATAGTCAAAACGTTCGTGGTGAGATAGCGATCATGCCTCCGAGAGCGGAACATCGACCCGCGAAGTCTCAGGTTAGTTCTTCTCGATTTATTATTTTTAAACCTAAAATGTGGAAATGATGAAATCTTTGTCTTGGGGGTCATTTTTGAAAATATTAGTTTTAAACATGTCTCTAGGGGGGCGCCCATAGGGTAGGCTTCTTTTTTAGTTAAAATGGTGTATTTGTTTGTTTTTGGGTATTTTTTAGGGTATACGACCCGTTTGACTTTGAGGGACTGTCATCACCAATCCGGCACTATGATAATTCTTCACCGGGAACTCCTCGTGCTATGATTATTTACTAATGCACAACCTTTAGTTTGGTGGATGTAATCTAGAAACAAAACAACAACATAACACAAAAATACCATCGACTATGATAAGACGGAATGATGACAAATCTGAAATATCAAAGTAAATTATAATATTAACATGAAATTGTTACAATCTCACCCATGAGGTATTTCAAGTGTTATTGACTTCACTTGAATTTCACCAAGACTATGGGAGAAACTTTACAATTACACCTCTTAATGGCTTCTTCAACACACCTTTAAACTGATGGCTTCCTTCACACACTTCCTACAATATTTCTCACTACTTCCTTCTATGCTAAATGAGGGGGTGGCCTCTCTATTTATAGAACTTCCAGGCTTATCCATCTTATCTCTAAGATAGGATAAGAAATCCACTCTGACGAATCATATTCCATACCTTAACTCTTATCTGTACATGTAAGCTTATCTGTTAAGATAAGATAAACCTTATCATTTTACATGGGTTCCACATTTTTAGACTTTTTACAAATAAAATACACAAAATATTTATGACCTCACTCCTTGTCTTTATTACCAATATAATATTTCTAATTCCTAATCATGTAGACCCTACTTCTCTAATTACCCAAACTTTGACATTTTAACATTACCGGACCACTTACGACAAATATTTACTTTTTACAACATTCCTATTGTACTTTGACTGTTACCATACTCCACATTATTGGCGGCACCGTACTGACGGCGCCGTTATCTTCTATCAGACGCTACTACTAATTATACTTAACAACATCCTATTCCTAATACATACATTAATGAAATAGAAATTATGGAGGAAAATTTTAGTGTCGACATCTTCCCCCTTCCTAGCTTCTACTCCGTCCTCGGAGTAGATTCTTCTAGTGCTTGGAAAATCTTCAACTTGTCATGGTTGACCCATTTCGTAATGGGAGTGCCATCCAATTCCTCCAGTCGGTACGTACCATTTTCATGCACAGCTGCTATTTTGTAGGGCCCCATCCATTTTGGAAGAAATTTTCTGTCTTCTTTTTTGTATCTGGAATCATATACTAGAACCAAGTCATTCACATGAAATGGAGACCACCGGATCTTTTGATCAAAGTATTCCTTCTACTTCATTTTCTTCTTATGCTTGTATCCTTTACTATTTCTCTCATTTCCCAAAGCAAATGAAGATGTACCAACCTTTCTTTTCTTGAATCACTTTCATCCATCCTTTCATTTTCATAACTCTCATAGTGGGAATATCAAACTCAATAGGAAGAACTGGATCAATGCCATAGGCCAACTGAAATGGGGAGTATCATGTTGCTGACTTTGATGTTGCCCTATATGCCCACAATGCTACATGAATCCTTTTATCCTATTTATGTACTGCAATTTGCATCTTTTGCTAGAATTTGACACAACACAAAATTTGTTCGTTCCACCTGTCCATTTGTGCTTGGCTTGTATGTTGTTTCCTTCCTGTGCTTAATAGAAAACTTATTGACTAGGGCTTCTACCACCTCATTAATGAAGTGGCTTCCTTGATCTATTACAATTTCTAATGGGCAACCAAATCGGTGACAATGTGTTCATACATGAACCTTGCCACTTCATCCATGGAAGTTGTTTTCAATGGCCTAGCTTCAACCCACTTGGTTAAATAATCTGTGGCAACTACAATATACTTATTTTGGCATGATGTAGTTGGAAGTGGACCTACAATGTCTATTCCCCACTTTTCAAAGGGACCAAGGGAAGAATAGGACATAATGGAGCTGATGAAGTCTTACGGTTACCATGTGTTTGACAAATATCACATGTCTTACAATAATTATAACAATCTTTAAAAAGAGTGGGCAGTGATAACCTGCATCCAAGATCCTTCTTGTTGTAAGTTGTCCAGAGAAGTGCCCTCCACATGTACCATTGTGGAATTCTTCTAGCAGTTCCTTCCCTTGATCACGTCCAACTGCCCTCTTGTACTGTCCATCAGGTCCTATTCGAAATAATACTCCATGCAGAATAGAATATGGACGACTGGCTTGAGTAATCTTTCTCTTAGTCTTTGCATTGGCACCATTAGGAAACTTGAATTCATTCAGATAATTCCAAATATCTATGTATTCACTAGGGATTGTGTCAAGGGATAACAATCTTTGCATCGGGAAATCATCATCATCACAAGATGATCCTAAACCATCATAGGCTCGAGAGAGTGCATCGCATTGACATGCTTCTTTCTGGCCTATCTATAATATCAAATTCAAATTCTTGTAGAAAAATTATCCATCTTGCTATCCTCCCGATGGGTTAGGCTTATTTATAATATATATTTTAGAGCACGATGGTTTATTACAACTAGAAATTTTTACCCTAGCAAGTAATTTCTAAACTTCTTTACAAACAAAAATGATAGCCATAGCCTCTTTTTCGATTCTGAGTATAATTTACCTCAAGACTTTGCTCATTTATCGCTCCCAAAGTAAATTGGATGTTCATTCCCATTTTCATCCTTTTGGCTCAAAGTACTTCCTAGTGCTGCATCTGAGGCATCAGTGTACACAATGAATGGCTTGCTCCAATCTGGATTCTTCAAAATAGGTGAAGACACGGGGCTTCCTTGATTGTCCAAAAGCTTCATGCGCCTTATTTCCTGGTTCATAAGTAACATCCTTCTTCAAGAACTGGGTTAGTGGCTATGCAATCTTTGAGAAATTCTTGATGAACCTTCTATAGTAACCCACATGGCCTAAAAATGATCTCAACTTACTTCTATTTATAGAAAATGGTAAATCTTTGATTTTTGAAACTTTATCAGGATCAGTACCAATACCATCTCTGGATACAACATGCCCTAACAAAACGCCTTTAGAACATCCAAAGACACACTTTGTAGGGTTTAGTGAGGCTTGTGCTTCATCTAACCTTTGAAATGTTGTCTCCATCAGTGCGAGATGGTCCAACTTGCTCCCATAGATGTAAAAATCATCCAGAAATACTCTGATGAAGTTCCCAATGTAGGGTTCAAACACCCTATTCATCAAGCGTTGGAATGTTGTTGGAGCATTACACAACCCAAAAGGCATAACTCTATAAGCAAACGTTCCCCAAGGAGTGGTTAGCGTGGTCTTGGTGATCTTTTCTGCTATATGAACTTGATTGTAGCCACTATATCCATCAGCAAAACTATAGCACTCTGGCCACTACTTCGTCCAAGATCGATCGAAAATGGAAGAGGGTAATGATCCTTCTTTGTTGCCTTATTGAGCTTCTGTAATCAACACAAATGCGTAGCTTCCCATTCTTTTATTGAGATCACAATGGGAGAAACCCATTACGAATTTTCCACAAAAAATATGAATCCTGCATCAAGCAACTTATCTATTTCTTCTTTTACGAGTCTTGGAAAAATTAGGATTCATTCTATATGGCATTTGCTTTATGGGCTTAGCACCATCTACCACCTCAATACAATGTTCTACCCAACTTACTTGACGGAGTTCCTTGTAATCAAAAGTGAATAGGTGTATGTACCTTGAAAAGAGCTGGAGATAGGATTCCTTCTCACTTTCCATCCCAGCATCACCAATTTTATTTGTTGGAGACGATCATCAACTTCTTCTTGAGATAATTTTATGGGGTCATGAGTTGGTGTGATTTGGAAGGATATCCATGATTGAAACATCCACCTCGCTTTCTTCATCTTCGGTGTCCACTTCTTTGGTACTAGAGTAATCGAGAGGATGTCCAATCATCGGTTTCATCACTTGAATCCACGAGGTTCTACTTTATGATGTCGAGGATCACGTTTATCTTTACCTCTCTCTACCACGTCCAAGTTTCATGAAACCTTCATTCCGGTAGTTTCTTGCATGAACTCTCCTTAGCCATGGTCTTCCCAGTGAGCATTGGGTGCACAGCATTACATTTTTCATCCACGAAAGTCTACCACACATACAACACCCATAATGAGATATTGCCACATTTGAAACTACACCTTCTCGGTTTAGTTTTCCCTTATTTAATGACCTTAACATAAGTGTTGAAGGGCGATCAATTTTAAACCCAACATATTCATTACAGACTCGGTCATTACATTAACTGCAGCACCTCCATCAACTAAGACATCATGAATTGAAATACCATTACATAATACCTCAACTTGTGGAGCATAGGGATCTGCCTCTGCCTCCAAAATAGGGACCTCAACCTCCTTCCTTCTTTGAGCATTGAGTCCACCTCACAACTCCCGCCTCTTCTCAGAAGACATAGCCAAGAGTTGACCATATGTAATATTTGCAGGCCTTTTGGACAGATCTTCCAAGATGGAGTATGGTCCTTGCCCCTGTGAAATTAGAAAATCCTGCACACCCAACTTTCTTCTCCTATGTTTCTTACTAGTTTCTTCTTTCATCTTCTTAGGATCATTTCCATCTTGATTATCTTTTTCTTTCTTTCTTTTTGTTACAAACACATCTACTTCATTATTTCTGCTCTTATCTACTACATCAAAAGAATTCACAGGTGCTTTTCCTTTATCATTATCTCCTTTACCAGATGTAGAAGCTCTATCTAGACAATTATACTTATAATGACCCTTTTTATAACAACCATAACAAACAACTTCAGAAATATTTCTTTTTGGACCTCTATCTCCTCCCGAGAACTAAATTCCTTTCCTTGAAGAAGATTAATAGTTAACTTACCCATCTTTTTGAGCCAGATCTTCATACTCAGTAGATGTACTAGGAGAAATATTTGTGCTCACCGGGAGTGGTTGTGGATTCTGGACCAAAGGTGTTGGTGTAGGCTCTACTTTAGCCACAATTTCTTTGGGCTCCTCTTCCATGCTTTCTTCTTGCCTTCTTGCAATCTCCTTTGCTTGTTCAATGGTAGCTGGGTGGTCATACTTCACTCATTGTCTGATCTCTGGCTTCATCCCAAGAATGAAGTGCTTACAGAGGAGATTATCCACGCCATTCATCAACCCATCCGCTAATCCTTCCTTCCGGATCTAGGCATCGAGCTTCCTCCTTAGCTCTAGAACACGAGCATGATAATCCTTTATCTTCTCCTTCTCTCCTTGGGATAGCTTTGTGATCTCGATCATGAGATCTGCATATTTCTGTTGTTCACCAAATTCTTCAAGAAAACTTTCGGTTAATAAATCCCATGAATTTTTCACATTATCACCTAGTGTTTCAAACCACCTAAGTGTTGAACCATCCAAAAAGGTAGGAAAAAATTCAGTCCATTGTTCCCTTCTTATAAGGCCATTACAAATACAAGATCGTTTAAACTCTTGAATGAAAGAAGAAGCATCTTCATTAGATTGAGCTGAAAAAAAAAGAATCTTTCCCATTTTCAAAAGTAACCACCGTGAAATACCAACCCACAAGTACAATTAACAAGACTTATGTGCACAAATAATTGGAATCACTATACTAGAAAGTGACTTTACACCTTTCTACAGTAAAATAGAAATGACCACGGTAAACTATGGTAAAACTTGACTTATCATGGTAAAACCGACTTTCTTGTGGTAAACACTATTCACAGTAAAAAGTGAAGTTACTATGGTAAATACTATTCACGGTAAAAAGTGACTTTACTATGGTAAATACTATTCACAGTAAAAAGTGACTTTACTTTGTGATAAATACTATTCATGGCAAAAATGACTTTACCATGGTAACTACTATGCATGATTAACTACTATGCACAGTAAAAACAAGGTTACCCTCTAATTGATTTTTGACTAAGTGGGAATATCTCTCCAGAAAATCCACCAACGAGGAATGGTCCCGGCAACGGAACCAAAATGTCATCACCAATCCGGCACTATGATAATTCTTCACCGGGAACTCCTCGTGCTATGATTATTTACTAATGCATAGCCTTTAGTTTGGTGGATGTAATCTGGAAACAAAACAACAACATAACACAAAAATACCATCGACTATGATAAGACAGAATGATGACAAATCTGAAATATCAAAGTAAATTATAATATTAACATGAAATTGTTACAATCTCACCCATGAGGTACTTCAAGTGTTATTGACTTCACTTGACTTTCACCAAGACTATGGGAGAAACTTTACAATTACACCTCTTAATGGCTTCTTCAACACACCTTTAAACTGATGGCTTCCTTCGCACACTTCCTACAATATTTCTCACTACTTCCTTCTATGCTAAATGAGGGGGGTGGCCTCTCTATTTATAGAACTTCCAGGCTTATCCATCTTATATCTCTAAGATAGGATAAGAAATCCACTCTGACGAATCATATTCCATACCTTAACTCTTATCGTACATGTAAGCTTATCTTTAAGATAAGATAAACCTTATCATTTTACATGGGTTCCACATTTTTAGACTTTTTACAAATAAAATACACAAAATATTTATGACCTCACTCCTTGTCTTTATTACCAATATAATATTTCTAATTCCTAATCATGTAGACCCTACTTCTCTAATTACCCAAACTTTGACATTTTAACATTACCGGACCACTTACAACAAATATTTACTTTTACAACATTCCTATTGTACTTTGTATTACTAGTACTCCACATTATTGGCAAAGCACCGTCTTGTGGCGCCGTTATCTTCTATCGACGCTACTACTAATTATACTTAACAACATCCTATTCTTAATACATACATTAATGAAATAGAAATTATGGAGGAAAATTTGTGTCGACAGACGGAGACCGCCGCCTTAGAAGGCGGCGGTTCTGAACCGCCGCTCTACATGGGGTGGCGATCCATGACAAAAACCAAAACAATACAAAACTTAACTTATTTTTGCATGTTTAGTATTTTTACATGTTTTTAATAGTCTTTCCAACTGGATTTTAGTACTAACTTACTCCTTTTTGTGTTTTTGGGTGTAGAAGGAGGAGTATATTAGATGGAGCTGGGAGAGGGAGTGTGATTGGCTCCCAATAGTATTAGAGGCACTCTCTCAGGTAGAGTGAGATACCCTTCAGAGGGCTGGCATTTGGAGGATTGCGTAGGTCCCTCACGTTGCACCTACTAGTCACATACTATGTGACTTATTTTCTTATCCTGGGATGTGGATCGGAACACCTTTCGATTGCCAGGAGTTAGGGGTGAGTGGTCCATCACCACGGAGGATGTTTACCGATATCTTGGGGTTCGATCCTTGGGCGTGAGTTGTCTCTTAAGACAACGGTTTCGATATCCCGGGTAGTTCAGTGGGCCACCTACATGGGAGATGCAGTTGTATCAATGGGATCGAAGAAGGGAGTGAGGATCCGCTCATCATTGAGTTAGACATTCCCATGCTTTGTAAGGCCATCATGGGCATCCTTGCATCCAGACTAATTGGGGACAAGGGAGGGGACACCCTCTTATATTGTTGGGCCCCCATTATTGCATGATTGAGGGCCATGGACGTGTCTACACTTGGGGAGCAGATATCCTCGAGACTACCTACCATGATTTATACAGGGTAGTCCGATTACAGGGATAGTCACTGAGCCACCCGACTCTTGTCATGAGTTGGGTGTATGAGCATATCACCCCATATGGGAGAGGTGTAGAGGTAGAGGATCCCGGGGCCATCAGGGCAGCAAGGTGGACGGGGATGATAGTTCTTAGAGCACCTCACTAGCCAGTGGCCTCTTTGACCACTGCAGACATGGAGGCCACTCCTTATCAGGCCATGGTAGGGGTATGGGGAGAGGAGACCATTACATTGATTTCTATTAGACTACTAACCAGTTGATAGACAGGGCGGGGAAGTTGGAGATCCACCCCTTTGATAGAGTACCACAGCAGTTCGGCCTCCCCTATAGTGACATGCTTCCTCTAGTGGGGCCAGTGTATAGATCTATTTGTGAGGCTCGGGGAGGTCCTAGAGGCCGGGGTTGGACTATTGTTACTCCTGGTGTTCCTATTGTGGCCAGGAGGGTGGTACGTGCTCGAGGGAGAGCTAGTGCTCCTTAGGCACCCTTACTTCGGATTATCATTGGTCCCGCCCATAGCAATGATGAGCCCATTGACGTGGACTCCGAGTCTGAGGAGTTCACTGGGGGAGAGACAGAGGAGGAGACAGAGGAGATGGAGATCGGTGAGGCAGGTGGGGAGATGATAGTGATCTCAAGTGGCATGACACTTGGGAGATCCTACAGGCCAAGAGGGCAGAGCGGAGCGCAAAGAGGGTGACTCTGGTCTCAGAGGAGTTGCTCTCTCAGGACTTAGGTGGAGATGGCAAGTTTTTTGCAAGCTGTCACATTACCCCAGACGTGGGAGAGGTACACCAGTCAGTGGTGGCATCAGTGGCAGGCGTGGATCCTAGAGATTCTTCTTGGACGCCTGGAGATCTGAGTGAGTTGTCACTCTTCTCTTGACATTGCTTTAGTTAGCATTGTTTTAGTTGTTATTTCCTTTTTTTTTGTTTACTCTTGGTTTTATCTTTGATCATTTTCTAACTTGTTTTCTCCTTTGTTTGTAGTGACTGCTGATGAGTGGCGAGACTTGATTCATCGAGTATGCACTAATACCTTGCTTCTCCCCTTAGAGAAGACTCGTGCTGAGCTTTCCATGGACGCATGGGGATCCTTCGATAGCCGGTAGGCATACTGATGTTTTTGCCTCAATCGGCATGTGGCGAAGATCATGACTTCTCTCCACACTGAGGTAGCTGGATATAGGACGGCCGAGTGCTTGATGAGGAGGAGTCATTCTCATAGTGAGATGGTAGCTACTAGTTGTGACCGTGAGCCCTCAGTGCATTTGAGTGCCGGCGTAGCCGAGTCCTAGGCGTGGTCGTGCACCCTCTGAGGGATCCCATAGGGATTGAGAGACCATTTTGTAGCATTTTTTCAGATATCTATATGAGTGCTTTTGTACTTTTGGGCTCATTGAGCATTTTGACCATGCCTAGTGCATGATGGCATTGTATATGAACCTTGATTTATATATATCTGTGTGTGTGTGTGTGTGTGTGTGTGTGTATATCTTTTTGGATCTAGACTCTTGGTGTCTAGAATTTTGTGACTTGTTTCCACATGTGTACTTAGATGTTTTTAGAATATTTGTTTTTCATACTTTTCAGAATGTATGCAATGGATAACAAATGATAGTAAACAGAATGTTTTACTTTGTATGTTTTTTGTAATGCTGATATGAGATGATACTAACATATGGTAGTATTGAACTTTTAAACTCTTTGGGAAATATTTGTAATTTCTTCTTATGTTGGCAAAGCATGATGAATGCATAGTGATAAAGAGATGAACTTGCCCTAATCCTAAATCCACACAACTAGTAAGATGCGAGGGCTCAACACATAGAGTTAGGAAGGGCACAAGTTGTATGAGTTCGATTTGAATGGAATGATCAGAGACATACAAACTAGTAATGAAACCAATTTTGGACCTACACACTTACCCTACTCAGAACTACTACCACGCTTAGAAGGCCACTTACTTTCCAGTTTATCTAGACTTAGATTCATAAATGGCAACTTGGTTGACAAAATCTCGTTTTGAGGATTTGATCTCTTTGGAATTTGGATATTTGTTTTCTCTTAATATAATTTGATTTATGCTTCTAGCATACCAAGATTTGTTAATTTGTGTGTTGGACCCCACACCGCCTCATGTCACTAGTAATAAGCACGGGTTTGTCACCAAAAGCGAGGATATAGGTGAGTAAGGGCACTTCTTTCCTTTCCCAACCTCACACCACCAGTAAGAGATGTGGGCTTATCACCGAAGGTTGATAGGGCAAAGAAGTGTGTAAAATAAAATATTTTGTTTGCTTGGTGCTTTTGGTTTCATTTGATTTTGACATTTCGATCTATGACTTTGCGATATCCTTTTGTTCAAAGAGATTTAAGAGGGATAGATGTGACACCAAGAATCTTCTAAAATGCAGGACCGTAGGCAAGGACAACTTTACCTAGTAGAAAGAAAGAGAAAAGCCAAGTATGCGAGGCCTTGGTATGGTTTTAAATCAATGCTTTGTCTGTCGAAATTGATGAAAAGATTTCAAAAATAGTTGATGATGTTTGAAGAGATGTGTTTTGAATGCCTTTGCCAATACTTTCATAAATTTGTAATGATTGCTTAAGAGTAAGTTCTGGACTACTATTTTTATGAAATGAGTGGACAGAATGAAATAGCTAAATGACTAATGCAATGTAGGTAGCTATAATGTACAAGTGGTGATTTTGATTTCTTATGCGTAAAAATGTTTAAGATGAAAGGAATTGACAGTTTCACCAAATTCCTCACCTTCTAGTGTGCACAAGAGATATGCACCGTTTCCGTAGTCTTTCATGACTCGGTATGGGCCCAACCATTTGGGCCGGAACTTTCTTCCTTCACCAGTTTTCTTATCGATCCGGTTGTCTAGTCTTAGAACTAGATCTCCCTCATATATTTCTCGCTCATAGAATTTTTTTGTTGTACTACCGGCACATCCGATCAGCATAGGCTCTGTGCCTTTGTTTGGCATTTAGCTTGACCTCGTCAAGGCTTTCTAGTTGAGAGAGGCGTGCCTCCCTATAAGCTTCTTCATCCAGAATCCCTTGTAATGAGATGGAGACTGGGTATTTCAACCTCAAGCGGGAGAATTGCTTCTGCCTCGAATACCAATGAGAAAGGGGTTACTCCTGTTGGTGTTCTTATTGAGGTTCGATGGGCCCACAAGGCCGGATATAGTTTTAGATGCCAATCTCGCTTATTCTCCTTGACTGTTTTGAGAAGAATAGCCTTTAACGTTTTGTTTGTCGCTTCGGCCTGCCCATTGGCTTGAGGGTAGTAAAGAGAGGCCGTGTGATGGTTTATCTTGAACTTTCTACATAACTCACGAAATTTTTCATTCTTAAAGGACGTGCCATTATCTGAGATAATGACTTATGGGACACCATACCTACAGATAATTTGGTTCAAAATGAATTTGGTAATTACCGAACCTGGTACGGTGGTGAGAGGCATGGCCTCCACCCATTTGGTAAAATATTACGTGGATGTAATTATAAAATTATGGCCATCGGTTGATGAGGGAGAGAACTTCCCTATCAAGTCTAGACCCCATGTGGAGAAGGGCCACGAAGTCGCTATTGGTTGCAGGGATTGTGTTGGCATGTGAATCTCGTGAGAGAATTCTTGGCATTTGTGGCACTTATGTACAAATTCCACTGCGTCATGCTCAAGAGTGGGCCAAAAATAGCCCATCCGATGTATTTTACAAGCGGTGGCGTGACCACCGAAGTGGCCTCCACATATCCCACTATGGGATTCATGAAGAATCTTCTTGGATTCTTCCATGTCGACGCATCTTAGAAGCATGCCGTCAAAGGCTTTACGATAGATTACCTATTCTAAAACAACATATTTAGTGGTAATAATGCATAACCACCTTCTTTGTTGTGATGTGGCACCTTCCGAGTATGTGTGGTCTATGATAAAATTGATGATATCAGTGTACTAGGGACATGTAGAGATGGGGGCCTAGTTTCGACGAAGTATACACACTCATCAGGAAAGTCTAGATTTACCAGATTGCCTCCATCTAGTGGATTTTCAGCTAACCAATCTCAATGATGATTTGTCCCTTAATGATTTTGGTTTACGAATGTCAACTCAAATTTGCCCATTAAGGTTATGAAACACCTGACCTTTTTAGATAAAGACCCTTGTGTGAGGAATGTTCTTAAATGATTTGTCTTTACAATTACCCTCGTTTCTGGTTTAACAAGTAATGTCTTAATTGTTTTTTGTTACAAAATACTATGGCAGGCATTCCTCTCTCCTTTGTGTGTAGCGTGTTTCATAATCAAGCAACGTTTGGCTGATGAAATAGACCACATGTTCCCGTTTATCATTGTCTTCTTCAGCTAGCATGCAGGCTAGCGAGACATGAGTGGCTCATGAGTATAAGATCAAAGGGCGGTCTGGTTTGGGAGGCATTAGCGTGGGTGGAGACAATAAGAAGCATTTAAGCGCTTCAAAGGATTCGTTGCATTCTTGGTCCAATCAATGTTATAGTCTTTCTTTAATAGATTTTTGATTAGATGAATGGAAAAACTTAAATCCAGGATGAACCTTTGGATTGCACCAGAGTTTTCCAATAAATGACATGATTCCAGACTCATCTGATGGTGGGATCATTTCGAGAACAGCCCGTATTTTGGCTAGATCAACATCAATCCCTCGTGAAGATATAATGTAGCCCAAAATTTTTCCTCTATCACACCAAACATGCACTTCTCTGGGTTTAATGTGACGCCATATTCGATTAGTCGTGAGAGGATGATACGGAGCACTTTCGGATGATCACAACGTTTCTTGGCCTTGGCCAACAAGTCATCCACATAGGATTCCACAATTTTATGGATAAGATCATGGAATATATATGTCATTGCCCACTGATACGTAGCGTCGGTGTTCTTAAGACCAAATGGCATGACAACATAACAATAAGTTCCCCATGGAGTTATGAATGTAGTTTTGGCTTAATCTTGTTTAGATATTTTATTTTGATTATACCCGAGAACCCATCCATGAGGGACAACAATTCAAATCAGTTGTTGCATCAATGATAACGTCGGTGGATGGTAATGGGAAGTTATCCTTGAGACAAGCTTTGTTAATATCCGAAAATCTATGCAAATGCGTATCTTCCCATTTTTTTTAACAGGGACGATATTAGATGGCCATTGTTAATAGTCAGCGGGCTTGATGAATCCCACTTGGAGAAGTTTTATTACTTCCTCTTTTACCATGAGAGCCACTTTTGGCTTCATTGGTCTTGACTTCTATTTAATTGGTTTCGCATATGCTTTAGTGATAAGATTATGTACGACTTACTTGTGGTGCAATTCCGTCATTTCTTTATAATTAAATGCGAAAGCCTTTTGATGTTCTTTGAGGATTTAGGTGTGTATTTCTATCTCCTCCGGAGTTAACGAGGATCCCAACTTCAAAATTTTTGGTTCTTCCTCCGTTCCAATGTTTATGTCAATGGTTTCTTCTATTAAAGAAGTGTTACCTTCTTGAAATTCAGGGGGGGGTGGAGGTAGTTCCAAGCTTTCTCCATTTTCTATCTCGTAGATATCAAGATCCTTTTGTGGAGGAGACTCTACCATGGGATTTCCAAAATAGGAAGAGGAATGTGGTATTAGGGAAAGATCAACTATGCGGTGAGCAAGGTGTAGCTCCACATAGGCGTTTAGATATTCGAGAGTGACTCTATCATTGTCAAAGTGATCTACGATAGAAAAACCATCCTCAGCTTCTTCATGAGTCAGGAGTGAGTTTGTTGGTATTTTACGCACTAAAGGTTCAGACGAAGTGATACCGTGAAATTTGTATCCTCTAACTTGCTATTTGGGGTGAAACGGGAAGCTGAGGTTGCTATTGACTCTGCGAGAAGGTTCTTCTCTTGTGGGATTGCTTCAATTGATATGAAGTTAAATCCCTTACTTATATCTAATATTGTTGTTTTATAGAGTTGTAAGTGCTCAGCTCTAGTTTCATATACCTCAGAGACTTGGTTTGCTGCAACCAATCGCGAGTCTCCTAGCACTCTAATGTTGCCAACACCCATTCTTTTAGCTAGAATGAGGCCAAGGAGGAGATCTTCGTACTCAGCCCCGTTGTTTGTACATTCAAAGTTTAATTTAAAGGCAAAAGGTAGGATCTTTCCCTCGGGTGAAGTAAAGATCACTCCCACCCCGGCTCCAAAGTGACATCTAGCTCCATCAAAGTGGAGTGTCCAATACTTGCTTGGAAAAATGGATGTTGGGATATCTGTTGTATCTATTTCCTTTGCTTCGGTTACTTCTACCATAAAAATTTATCGATGGAAGAGAAGCAATTCCTGTGGTGTGTCCCATGCCCATAGAATCAAATGGTAGGAGGATAGGCAAGTCCTTCTCTAGCAACTTGACAATTTTTGTGGTAGTCCCTAGTGACACTATTTTTATAACATTGGTCTCACTTTTGAGTGTCGGAATGTCCTTGGCTGGATTTGTAACTTCTAACTCTGTGGTGGGTATCAACTCTTCTTTTGGTTTTGAATTAATTGGTTTGATGAGTTGATTTGTTGGGAGTTCAAACTCGGAGTGAATGCCTGGTCTTTTCTTCAAATCAGCTAGGTGTATATTGAAGGGTTTTGGGTCACCTTGTGCCACAAATATTTTCCCTAAGTGTAGAAATCTTATTTCTTGGAATAGCGTGGAAGGGATTGCCTTCATGTGGTGTATCCATGGCCGACCAAGGATCATATTATAATTGGTTTCCTGATCTATAATATAAAACTCGGTGACTCGGTGAGGACCATCTTGGGTCCTAAAGTGATTGGTAAAACTATGGTTCCAATCGAAGTGGCTTTGAGGCTATCATAACCTCTGAGCGTATTTCACGTCGTGGAATAGTTTGTCTCTCCATATCCTAAATTTTAAAGAAAAGAGAAGGGGACTATATTAACTGCTGCCCCATCGTCAACCATTGCACGTTTAACATAATTATTGTAGACCCAAACTTGTAAATGTAAAGTTGGGTTGCCTCTTCGTGTAATTTCAGCGTCTGTTGGCATTTTGCTTATATCGAATATAAATTTTGTATCCCTATCTCGCAGCCCCAACGGATGAACGTCAAAGTCTACATGGTTTACCTACATTTCCGGAGGAGGAGTGATGTTAATTAAATGACCAAGGCCTAATGCTTCTAAGAGGGCAGCTCTGTGGGCGGGAGAGTTCTTTAACAAATCCAAAAAGGAGATGTGAGAGAAGGTTTTAGTTAAATCATTAATTAAATCATAGGCACCTATGGGTTTTACCAACGCTTGTTGACTATTGTCTGGTTCCAATGAATAACTTGGAGTAGGTTGGGATGAATAATCCCATGTTCTTGTTATGGTTTCTACGGGTAGCTCGGTGTCTAACTCTACCAAACCAACTATCTTGGTTTGGGGTCAAGTTCCTAGTTGGGGTGCGACTGGTGGATTTAATGAAGTTGAAGCTTCATGATCATTGTTTCCTATTATGACACCCTTTTTTGTTCCGTTAGGATCTAGCTTTATTATTGTTAGAACGGTTTGGGATCGGATCATTAAAGATCTTAAGGGGTGCATTTTGAGGGAAAGCGCCCCTGCATAATTGTTTGGTGTGGGTATTACGAGAATTTGCTAAAAACATATCTATAAAGAGTTACTTTTGATCTTCTGGCAAATCGTTGCATGAATTTATTGTATTCACGACAAGTCCTAGTATCGTGGCCTTGAATCTTGTGGAAGCCACAATATAAATTGGGATTATAATTTCGAGGCTGTTGATTTATAATCTGTTGTGGCCCAAAATTCTGATAAGGTTGTTGGTTGTTAGAGTTAAAATTTTGAGGTTGTTGCCTTTGGTTTTGACTCTGATATCTAGTTGGGTTTCGATTTGGACTTTGTGTTTGGATTTTTCATTGTTTTTGTTGTTTTTGTTGCCATGGTGGACGATTAAAATCCACCACGTTGATTGTTGGAGTAAAATTTTTATTTTTCGTTGATTATTAACAGGTGGCGAAATTTTTACAACATTTGCCCTTTTAACTTGACCAGTTACTCCATCTATTGTTACTCGCGGTTTTTGTTAAGGATCTTAGGTCCTTGATTAGTGTTCTGGTATTAGGATAGGCCACGGTGTTTTGATTGGGAGTGGTTAATTTCCCATTTATCCCATATGTCTTACGACCACTATCTATCGTTGCTTGGTCGATTCGGAGAGCACTCTCGAGTACTTCATCGTAAGGAACTTCTGGACTTCTTCCTTTATCTCTCTATTGAGAGAATTAAGGAATAAATCACATAGTTCCATTTGATCCATGTTTGGAGCACTTGCTGATGAGTAGAGAACCGTACGCCACCTTTGAATAAAATGAGCAGTGGATTCATTATGTTCTTGTTTAATATGTAAGAATTCCCTAATCCCTGTTTGTAATAATTTGTTCATATCAAAATCTTTGATGAACTCTAACACGAGTCGTTTAAATGAGTGTATCGAGGCTTCAGGTATTCTGTAATACCAATCAAGGGCAATACCTTCTAAGGTCTTAGGGAATATTTTAGCGACAACCCCATCCTAAGGGAGTAACTCCGTATGGCTGTGGCATAGGCCTTAATGTGTGCGTTTGGGTCCCCTTCCCCTTTGTATTTGGGTAAATCGGGAAGAGGTCTTGGAAGCATAACACTTTGTATGGTGAATTCTAGGGGCTCTTTTAAATATTCTGAATAAGTCCCTACCGCGTAGGCCTCGACCATCGATGGCGCTTGTTGAGGGGGTGGAGGTGGAATGGGTTGTTGATATGGCATAGCATATGCGTTTGTAGGGACATAAGGGAATCCTGTGGTTGAACGAACATCCCAGGAGAAGAGAACATGTCCCCTTGTGGTGACTTTGAATAAATGTTTAGGTAAGGAGGAGCATTATTCTGGTATGGGTTGTTTGGTGCCAAGCTAGGAGGTCTCATTTTTTCAACTGGAGCGGCGTTTGAAAACGCGGTCCTCATTGGTGTTTGTTGTGGGTAACTATAAGGATTTTGAGGAGGCATGCCTAACATGCCTGTTCCTGTAAGGAGGTCAACTTGACTGGGATGATGCGGAGGGTTGGGGATTCCTGCTTGCCCAAAATATGAATTTTGGTTTTCTTGAGCAAGTTCCAGCCCTCTAACCTTTTCAGCTAAGGCTGAAATGACCTCCATTAGTGAAGACACAGTGTTTTTCCTTAAGGGTGTTTGTTGTATAACTTGAGGTTGTAAAGGGGTATGATACCCTACTATGAATTGATTGTTACCCTACCAAGCTTCACCGAGGGTATTTCCCATAGGTGGAGGAATGGGGGTGTTTTCCTGGAATAGGGTATCAGACTGTATTTGTAAACTCCCTATAGGTGGATACATATTTTGGAGGCATTTTTCACTTTTAGCGAAGCGTGCTAAGTACTCCTCATCCAAAAAGGGAGTGGGTGCGATTGTCTCTTGATCTATGGTGCGAACAAGACCGAGGAGATGAAGTGGATTCTCCAGTAAACGTTATATTGTTAGAGCTTGAGGGCTCTGGCTGTTGTGTTTGTGCAAACTAATTAAACTCCTCAATTTGGAATGAAGAACTTGAGCTAGTTCTTTGAGGGGGAGTTTGAGACGATAAGTAATTACTTGAATAGTTATCAGCCCATGCAGAAAGTGATGGTGATGGTTGTCTATTTGTTTTACTATAGTTTACTTTGAGACTGAGAGAGTGCCATATGCATCATATCCCGACATATTCGGGGGCATATGAATACCCGAGAATAATGGGAAAGAGCGAAGGTGGATGAGAGAAACAAAAAATAATAAAAGGAAGAACTGTTAGTTCACGTCGGGTTCACCAATTTTGTACGATGGAAAAGTGACATGCAAACATGGGAATCTACAAGTACCTCTTCCTCACACCCGACCTCCCGAGGTCGTGTCGAGACAACCGGTAAATGTTTGAATGTGAATGGATACAGACAAGCTAATCGGGTAATCTTAAATCCTTAATACGCAATAATGGAATCTGTGAATCTAAGGTGAAGAAGGCCCTCCTAACTTGAATTGGTGTAATGGTTCATTCAGATATAATGGTTGCTCCAAGGCTCCAATCAATGTTGAGCTCTTCCAAGATCCGGTTTCTTGGTTGTTGGATACGTGGGAAGTGACCTGTGGGAGCTTCGTATATATCTCCAGACAAGGTCATGCAAATGGTGATAGAAGGTTTAGTGGATTTGTAGTGAACTATGGATGGTTTTCTGGTCTAGCCCAGAAAGTATTAGATTGATTGGCTTTTATATTTAATACGGAGAATTACGTGATGATATCTGGCGAGAGTGGTGAGGATCTAAATACCAACGTTCGTAGGCCGTTGTCAATATTTAATTGATTTGCAGGCCCATTGGGTTGCGGGAATTGGGGATCACAACCGTGAGTGCGTGGTTTTTGTGGACCTGTTATGGTCATGTGAAGAATCAATCCCTTCTTCCAACTATCCAGTAATCATATTCCTTTTCAGCCTCTATGTTTAGAACTAGAAGTTGTATAATTTTCTCAGAGTACCTAACAGGTGTTCTAGCAACTTGAATGTGTAAGCTAGTATCTATGTCAATGAGGAGGTCTCCAGCATCAGGCTGTGGAACTAAAGGATCACAACCAAATGTCTGCTCTCTTTCAAATCCTTGTATGGTCATTCGGGTATTTTATCAAGGCAGTCTATAGCTAGGATGGTTTGACCAAAAGGTATAAGCTTTGTCGTCTTCGATGTTTAACCCTCTCGATTGTTCACTAATTGCTTGTAAGTTTGTTATTTATTGTGGGTCGATTTGGTGAGGCACTATGGGTTCAAATATATATTCTCTAGGCTCTCTAGGTTACGTGATTGTCATACAAAATTATTCAACTTTTAAATAACATTAATAAACTGATTTTAAAAAAGAAGTATTTACAATATTCAAGCATTCTTCTATTTTTTTATTTTCAATGACGTATTTCAATGAAATTTAAAGAGAAACTACTCTAGTATATTTATAAAATGGAAAACTAATCTAGTAACAGAATAAAACAAGCAAAGTAGCCTGGTATGGCTATTTACCCTATGCAATTGTGATTTTATCCTAAGTATCTAAGCAACTATTTATTTTGAAATGAAAGACTCTCGATCCTACCTCAGAAGTGAGGAATGAATCACAGTTTCTCATAAACTATCAATCCCCACAGCTTCCCTGGTGATATCAAGAGCAAAATTTTGACTGAAATGAAATAATTCACTACTCTATTTGATATGTTGTAACTAGAACTTTGATAGCTCAAACCTAGCGTTTACAGAACAGTGGTAAATCTAGTTGTGTGTGATTTCATCCCCTCAGTGTGATCTCCTCATTCCTTCGTGTCCTCGTGAATCCAAGAAAGTGTGTATATGATAGTATCAATAGAAGATGGTATTCGAACAATGGCAGCTTTGGATATAGACCGAATATAATGCGAGTAGGAGAGGGATAGCGCAAGTGAACAGAGCTTGACTATGCAATTCCTAGTGGGATTTATTGCGGGAATACAACACAAGTGTACCAAGAGTTTTAGAATCTATCCTTGTGACAAAACAAAACCTGTAACTTTAATGGATTCTAGTCTAGAAATGAAGCTATTCTATGTTAAATGATTCGTATGGAGCAGTAATGGAACAAGACTGAAACAAGAAGATTGAATGACTTCTAAACAACAAAGGAAAACTAATAATTGATGCAAAACATGAAGCTAGTAGAATTCTAAGCAAGAAATTGAAAGACTGAATAAGAGAATTGAGAAGGTGAGGGGCCATTTGCTTGAAAACAAGCTAGTTATTTATAACCAATGCATTTACCAAAGGGTAACTCCCATTTGAACTCTTTTACTATAAACAATGGAAAAACACTATTACCAGGGAACCAAAAACATTAATGCAAGCCAAAGTGGTTGAAGAAAGTGTGTAAATTTGAAGATTTATGTTTGACGCGATCGTCGGAAGAATGGAAAATGCGACAGGACCGCCACCCCTGTGCGGGGCGGCGATTTGGGATGCCGCCGGGCAGGCAGCGGTTTCGTCGGTGAAGACCTAAATGCAAAGAAAAAGGGGGGAAAAGGGGAAAATAAAGCATGCGGAGGCCGAGTGAGGCATGTGGGATAAAAACGTATGCCTTGTGAGCTTTTTGGATTCGAACACCTTGCAAGGAGACCCGTATCATCATTGGGGCATGTGTAACATCGTTCCATATGGAGGATGTGTACATGTTACTAGGGTACTTTCCTTTCCATCTATGAGTTTTATTATCTTTTAAACTCTCATTTTATAATCAAAATTTCATTAGAGCTCATATTATCCACTAGGTGTGTATGAACTACAAAAACCAGTCTTCAACTTGGATGCATGCAATCACTCTAAGATTCAAATAATGAAATGAAAACATGGTGGAGGACTCTTCAATATGTCTAAAAATCATCCAATTCTTGGTATGCTTCAGGTCAGGTCTCAAGACTTCATTTCATCACTTCTTCTTAGCTTGGCATGCACAGATCTGGCTACTTTAAAAACACTGATCACAAAGAATGAATGAGTTCACATAGTAAAATTCATCATCTAAGCTCAAGTAATATACCATTGGAAATATATCTGAACTTGATTTCCATAAATACTCACTTTTTCTTCAAGCTCCAAGTCTAATACCTCCAAACAACTCAATCTCTGCAACTGCTCCAAACTGGCAAACAAGACTCAAGAACTAGTCTTGAGGAATCAAGATCTAAACACCTTCAAGGACTCTTCCAAGCTCAAAAAATGTATTGAACACACTTATATATGTTTTCTAAGCACTCATAAATATCTATCAAACACGAAACAACTCAAAACAACCAACAAACCTCATGAAGCCACTCAATAACATGCAAAATCAATCATTTCCAAAATTGACCTTCAAAGAATAGGTCATAACTTTCTTATTCCTTATAAAAAAACTCAAGTTTGATATGTCATTGTAAATTTATTGGAACTACGATCATATCAAAACTTGAACCAAGTCTTAACTCCACTTTTAGCTCCTGCAAATCCACTTTTACCACACTGCTCTAAACTGCCCCAAAAACTAGTCCTCATAAATAAGACACACTTTACACTTTAGAGGCACGAAAATGATCTAAAATCATCATGGACATGTAGTATAACTCCCATTATTCCATAAATGGTGATTTATCCTAATCTCCTTCATTCTGCTTTGTCATTAATGATCCTTTTGCATCAATGACAACTCAATACTCACATGCCAACATTTGTTTCATTTATGATTTCATGGGTCGTGGATAGGTTTGTTTGTCCATCCTATCTTGGAAGACATCATATGGTAAATTGAAGCCATTGTGACCACACAACATGGTGTAATTACCTAGGATGGCCTAACCGACCTTCTAAATTCTAGTCGGACGAGGAGCGACCATGGAAGCAATTTTAGCCCTTGATATGACTTCGCAATTGTTCTTGCTCATTGATTTTACATCCCTAAGCTCTATCACTATTTTAAATTTGTGTTTTTCACATTGTTTGAGGTCATGTAGATCCTAATCAGCATAGTTTTCATGTCACAAAATCTATAATTGTGTATATCGGTGAGCATGTCCCTCTTGAAATAATTGTCATATTGTTGTCTTGAAATTTTCTGAGATAACTTTCTTCTTTCACGTGGTGTTTGAAATATTACTTTCACATCACAAATAAGAGGGTTTCTCTTCAATTTTATGGTGTATTACATTTTTGAGTTACTGATTAAATGGTTTTTTTGCTTCTCTTAAAAATTCAAAGTTATTTCTTCAAATGACATACCATTATTTTAGAGCTCAATGATTTTGTTTCCCCAAATGTAGGTGGAAGTAATGAGCTGGAATTTCTTCATTTCTCTAGTGATTTTTTTCCTCCAAATGTAGGTTGAAGCTTGAATAGGCATAGGTAATCATCAAGTCAAAGTAAAAATGGTATTTTTGTTAGATCAGTGGATTAGTACACACAAGCCAAACAATGCCTTTCTTTCATCTAAATTTAAGGGTTGCTCAAAAAAATAATGAAAAATATTGAGGCATTGATTGATTTATGATATTGGAGATTGAGGAAGTGGACACCCAAATTAGAGACAAGTGTGAGAAAATTATCGATTGCAAGTCTTAATTGTTAGCATGGATGGCACTCTTGAATGTTTACTTTCTTTTAAAGCTCCTCATATCTCTCTCCACCCTAATTGTATGTATTTTGAAACCATTTTCCATAAATTAGAATAAAGGCGCTTGGATTTTAAATCATTATAAAGATAGAAAGCAAAAAAATTAAAATCCCTATTTATTTTTCCCACCAAAAAAATACCTTTCTATCTTATGTAGTGAGCATATATGTGTGACTAGATTTATTTATCTTTTGTTAGGCCTTTGTTAGAAATGTAGGTCTGTAATAATTGAAGATATGTAGAGAATTTTATTAAGAGGTTGTGCATGTTGAGATTTAAATCATAATGAATCGATTATGAGGGATTTCTTATAAATGGAGATCTATAATAGTTGAATATATGTAGAGGAGCTTCTTGTGGGGTGTGCATCGAGATTGTGATTTAAATTTTTGTTGAATAACACCATTACCATTTGGTTTTTTATTTTTATGGTTTTTCTTTGACCATGACCTATCATGGAATAATTCAAATATATTTAACCCCTAAACCAAGTTTCTCCCCCTCCCCTCACACACATGCATACACATACAACGAGAAAAAAACACTTTATATGTTATGGCGGTTCTTTAATGACTACACTTTTTGTACATTCATACATCTATAATCCTAAAATTGAATACATACATACTCTAAATGTTAAAAGGTTGGTTGTAGATGTTGACAATCTCAAAACGTGTATAAATAATTAGTTAGGCATTGTTTAGTGAATTTTGTATGTTATAGAATGCTAGATCTAAGGTGGTAAAGTGATTCCTTGGCATTTGTTTTACATTGTTTACATTTTTTTTATATTTATGGGTAAATGGTTCAAATAAAAAACTTTTTGTCTACTTGGATTTATGAAATATTACCAACAATTACAATTCGATCCAATTTTGCAATAGGTGTCTACACAAAATACATAAGTCTTAAAACACCAATTCTATTCAAGTAATGCTTTATTTATTTGCATGCAAGGCATTCACCCTTCATAGAACACCCCATTATGGTCCTGCTGAATTATTCATGTTGGTACCTTTGGCTACCTACTTGGATAACTCGACACAATTATCACAATGGATATAATTTGTTGCTTACTGAGGTTTAAACCTTTGTTAGGTCACTTCTTCAATTTTTTACTCATTCTAAAAATACATAACCAACACTAAAGTATTGAGACCTTTTCATGTTGTGGATCAATGTGTCATTGTCACTTCAAGAGCATATTGGATTTGGACAATCCAAAATGTGTGTTAATTGTGTTAGTAATCAATTGTTGCTACAAGCAACTTCCACTCAAGATTGCATGGGCTATAATGATACACATATTACAAGGCTTCACATTACAAAAGGGAAAATCTGATATTAAAACTTGAATGGCGAGGTTTAACATTTTTGCTATCTTTGAAGTTTGATCTTATGACGGAATTTCACATCTTCCTAACTTCTCTTTCAAACAACATGCTAGAATACAAGAGAGTCCACACGTTCACATCATAAATTAGGATGAGCATTGTCTTCAATCATCTAGCCTTTCTATTGGATTCAATGTGCTCCTTGCCTCCTCAATTTACTTTCCCCTTATCAACATGAACATTACAATTTTTCATCGTAATTACTAATTTAAGGTTTACATGGTTTTTAGTTTGAACTTTGAAATAATCACTTTACTCCTTCCATCGGCCACCCTTTCATCCTTAACAAACAAGAAATTGAAACCAAAAAAATAACAAAACTATAAAACTCATATCAATCTCCTTAAATAAATAAATAAATAAGTGTAACATTTAAAGTTGAGAGATGAACGGATGAGGCTTAAAACCATCTCTTTGTATGCTATTATAATTGTTGAGCTTTATTGGCATTGCTTAAATTAGTTTAGGTTGGAGGAGGGGAACCTTGCAATTTAAATTAATTTCTTAGAATGTGTGTGAATGCAGTTACATAATGTAGTTTCATATTCTTATTTTAACCAGAAATAATTCTAATTCACCACATTAGGATAACATATACAATTGAAAACACTCGTAAGTTTGTGAATAATATAATGGACAATGTTTTACCGAAATGAGGGGAATTGAATTATTGACTATAATTAATAATTTTATTGTTTTATCTTGGAAGTGGATTAGACACCTGTTATTTGCTATAGATAAAGTATTAAAAATTACCCTTAAATTTTACATGCGAGATAATGTGTATTTGATGAGGAATACAATTTTAAGTGGCACTTGAGGTGGAGCACCTCCAAACTCTTCTTCGGCATTGGGGACGGCGCCCTTTGCAACATTTCTCATGAGTTGTCATCCCCTCGCAGGACTCCCGCCCCATGGCGGTCATCCCCAAGGTGGTAGGCGTCGGAGCCGCTCACACGGCGTCACACTTTCAATTGTGTTCGTCGGTCCCATGCGCAGTCGGCCTCACAAAGGAGCTCTTCCCTTCGCCTCCGGCTTGCCCCCGTGGTTGGGGTACCCCTCCACCACCCAACCAATTCGGATGGGGCTCCGGGCTACGCCCCCAAGGCATGCACTCACAACAATTTACGTCTCCCACCTCCACCGGATAAGTATCCCAGAATGTCTCTTGGCATTTTGCCCATTTGGGGCACTGTTGATGATACCAAAGAAGGGACACAACCTGGTTTTGGTTGGGATGTTTTGGACAACGGCAAGGACCTACCTAGATCCGGTTGGCTTGATGATCATGATCGCCTTTTCTTTGGTTGACAATTTGCAGCGGTGACATAATTCCATTGCTTCAATGCTTTTTGCTATTTTGTTATTTTGTTATAGTTGACTTTCCTAAGCTCAACCTAGTTTGATCGTGTGGCTTTGGGGCGTGCTTCCATACCACCCATTTTTTTGTGAATTATCTTGTATCATTTTACTTGTTAATATAATATAAGATCCTATTCATAAAAAAAAATCAAAAATTAGGGTGTTATAATGTGGCATCCACTTGGTGTCGAGTTTCGGGATTTTAAAGTTTTATAATCAATTTTACAACATTTGAATTTTGGGTTTGAGTTTCTTTGTGCTTTGGGTTTAGAGGATATTTTTATTAATGTAATTGATGAGTTTTCAATATTTTTGGTTGGGCTCTTTCAAAATTCTATTTTTAGAATTTTTGAGTTTGTAATTTTATTTCTGATTTTCAATTTTGAGTTGTATGTTTTAAGTTATGAGATTTTAGGGTTTACGATTCTAAGTAGGTTTTGATTATGTTAATTATATTTTATATCAATTTTTTATTTAGAATTTTCAATTTTAAAGATTGTGAAATTTAAACTAATGATGTGTATTTCACTTTTGTTTATAATTCTAATAAACAATTTTCATGTTTTAAATTTTCAAACTATTTTTTCTAAGTTTCTTTATTTTTAAATTCAAAGTTCAGTAAAACTTGGGTTTATGTTTTTGAGTTCCAAAAAGATGGATGCCTTTTGAAAAAAAAAAAAAAATCATTTTTATTAAGTTTTCAAGTCTAAGATTTTCAAATAATTAGAAGTTCCGAATTTTGTCTTAAGATGAATTTAAATTTTAGATCGTAAGACTTCATTAATTTTATATTTCATTATTTTTCATTACAATTATAACACAATTATATACTTTTAAACTCTTACAATTTAATTTTTATATTGAAATATTCATTCATCTGTAGTTGTGGTGGTGTGCGGCTATATAAAGTTACACTATCTTGCAAATGGAAAGACTTAGGTGGAAATTGACCCAAAAATGACATTAACATATACTTCTATTCAGTTGATCCCTATAATCATGTTAAAAACAATCATCTAAAACACCACCACAAAAACTAGGCGTAGACCACATTCATACATACTATGCATACTATATATTAGATCCAAAAGTTGAGACTAAATTTAAAACTAAGGTTACCGTAATTAATTCCTAGTGTCCTCCAACAACAATAGGCAAGTGGACTTTTTGGTCTTGGTTTTGTAGCATGGATGCCCCACACGGCAAGTGCCCTTATTTATTGGAGGATTGTCTTTATTTAGTTATGTGGGTCCTTTAATACCTCAATGGAGACCATAATATGTATGATTTTTTTTTTTACTGATAAAGTGGAGCCACTGAGTTTCTTTCAAATTGCACCCATGTGCTTAGTGCATTGAGGAAGTGAGCATAGTAATGGACCTTGACCATATTCTTCCAAAATAATGAATTCATAGACCTAAATCTTTGTTTGTTCTTCATAAAAATGTAACCTAAAGCTTTGTTTGTTCTTCATAAAAATGTATGGTTCGTTTAATATACTTATGATAGTATTAACAAATATTTGGATGCATATGCATATAAATGGCATTTAAAGATGGTTGCCTAAAATTCTCCATAGTAATTGTACCAAATGGGGAGGTTGTGGTAGGATGGTGTTTTCAATAAGAATTATAAAAGTTCAAACAATATGTGATATTGACAATTATAAATTAAGTGTGATATTAAATTACAATTAATAATTAGATGTCATTTATATTTGTGTTCAAGATTTTTAGATTTTATATTTAGATTTTATATTTTTGTGTTCAAGATTTTTAGACTTCATATTTAAATTTCTGAATTTTCAACTTTCAATATTATTAGATTTTAGATTTCAAGATTCATAGTGTAGACATCTAAAATGTCGACATGATCAATTACCATTAATTTGTCCCAAAATATCCTCTGAATCCATATAATAATTAATCGTAAGATTAATTATTATTATTAATCCATTTTAGCATATTTACTCCTTTATCATTTTATCGTCATTTATCATTTATCCCAAATCCTTTTAAATCATTATTATATCTCATTTCATCCTTAATCTCTTTTATTTCATTATAATATCATATTATCATTGTAATCCTTCATTAACATTTTATAGGAATTTAATATTCCTACATCTCACCTACCACCTACTCTACACATCCCTACACCTAGCCTTTCCATCAAATCACATCCCTAATCATATTTATTTAACTTAATCTAATCCTAATCTCATTGCATCCTCACACACCTAAATCTAGAGGCTTCTAAATCTAGAAGTCTCTCTAACCTTTTCCTTCCATTAGATTTTTAATTCAATGGAACCTTCTTCCCTCCATGAATTTTGAATTCAAATTTCTAGTCTTCCACCGTAGAATCCTACATTCTTCACATCAATCCTCCACCATTGATCCTCATCCTACTTGGATCAATCTTGACCCTCCAATCCTCCACCCACAAACTATAAATTTGAACTCTCATCCTCCATGAGAGCTAGTTTTTGGAAGCTTAGAAAAACTTGGAAATTCATATGAGCTCTATTATTTTGTTCACCCAATCATCCATTTTATCATCCAATCAATCCATTATTCATCCACAATCAAGCAATCTTTATCAATCAAGCAATCATCCAATACAAGCAAGGGGAGGTGTTGCCCAAGTGTCTCCAAAATCTGAAGCAATCCAAGAATCATCAATAATCCAAGAGCAAATCCAAAGCATCAAAGGAGGAGCTTGGAATCTTGTAGGTAAGTGCAGATATTATTCCTCTCTCTCCTTTCCATCTATCGCTATAACTGAGTTATTTGCTAGGAATATTAGATTAGGAAGACAAGTTTCTTTGTTTTCTTGCATTTTCAATTAATATTTTTAACAATCTACATTTTGGTGCCCACCATGGGGCTTACACCCATAAATTTTTATTGGAATTAGTAGCATTTAGCACTAAAAACAAATTGTCTAAATTTAAGAATTTTTCGTTAAGATTTAACCTTGAAATTTTTGAATTTTCATCATTTTGTTCTATTTCGGCGTATGACACGAAAAAGCAAATGCATTCGTGACCTGAAACAATGCGTTTATCATAAAATTTTCCAACCTTTGAAACCCCAAAATTGATTTTTGACAAAGTAGCGCGTTTGTGCACAGAACAACGCGTTTGTGACATGAAACAGATGCGTTCGTGACCTGAAACAACGTGTTTATCATAAAACAATGCTTTTGTCCCACCTTTAAAACCCCAAAATTGACTTTTTGACAAAGTAGCATGTTTGTGCACTGAGAATAGCGTTTGTGACATGAAACAACGGATTTGTGACCTGAAATGGTGCTTATGTGACCTGAAATGGTGCTTTTGTTTTACTTTTTTTGCCTACCTTATGAGAGCCATAACTTTTGACCCCGAACTTGAAACGAATCCATTTTTTCCCGAGAAAGGTATTGAGAAGATCTATGCATTCAAAGTGTTAATTTAGTATTTTGGAATATAATTTATTCATGGTTTTCATTTTTCTAAATCTTTTCATTTTAACTACACATTAAGTTATATTTTCTTGTTCCAAACTACTAACACTTTGTGTGCAGCTTCCTATGCTTACCAAAGATTTTAAAAATCAATATAAAACTACTAATCTTTTTGTTTTGCAGCTTGTTTGGTCCAAGACATTTGGGGTTATAAACAAATTACTAACCCTTAGTTTTCAGGGCCTCCTCTTGAAGACCCCATTACATAATTTTTAATCATTTTATCTTGCATCCATTTTCTTGCATTTATCATCATTTTTATGTGTTGTTTGTTCATCCCAAAGGAAAAATCATGTATTCTCTCCTCTCGCATCTTAGGACGATCTTGAGGATCAAAAGCGGTTAGCCTTCCCATTTTTATTTTGTAGGGGCAACGTGACATGGAAGTGATATCCACACACTTGTCATAGTCTTAGGAGTCTCATGACCATGGGCTTCATCTCCACGCACATAGACACACCCGTGTTCCAGTGGGTATATAAATTCAAGGACAATTTTCATTATTGGCTAAGTGTTTGCTTGTTTTAAGAGCGGCGTGAAGTGAGGGGCTTCCACGTCCCAAAACCCAGGCCTTAGACAACATCCTTACAACACGAACTTGGGCCCCACATACCGCAAGGTATATCAAGGACTCCTGGTGAGATCGTGCATCCTAGACTAGGCAACCCCTTGGCCTAATATTAAGCTATAGTGCAAGGAGGCTGCACTCCCCAAGATTACTCGCTAGCCGACCCCACATTGGCACATAGGTGGCGAGTCAGTTTGTGGCACCGTCGTCGGTGTGTGGTATTGAAAGCGAGCTATAGCTTGATTGCAAACCCACTTGACTAGTTAGGGTGTGTGTTGCATGTTTGTTGTGTGAACACCCTTAACCATCCCATTAATTTAAAATTTTAATCAATCAAATATCATCATAATTAAACATCCTTAATCAAACAACAATCCCCATCCTAATCCCATCACCATAAATCCTAATCCAAAACTAATCCCCCACACATCCTATCTAACCATGGCCTTTGACTCACAATCCCCATCCTTTCTAAACCAACACCCAAACCCTATCTCTTTTCTAAATCAATCAACCAAGTTATCCCATCATCCCCCACCCATCAAAGTCAACCATCTCACTTTGACCACGAAGCCCCGCACACCATCCAACATCTTAATAAACAAATCTCAAATCTCACATCCTACCTTAACCAATCCTCTCCTTGTCATCCAAATCAACCATCCCACATTGATCCTAATATCCTAGAAACCATCCAACATCTTAATCAACAAATATTTTATCTTGATCTTGATCAACTAATCACCTCCTAACCAATCCCATCCAAAATTTCCCCTTCCTAAGATATCAAATTCTCACCCCATTGACTTGCTCCTAAACGAAACCAAATCATCCCAATACACACCACTACCTAATCAACATAAAGCATTATCCCCAAAATCCAATTATATTGATTTTTGACAACCTCACTAATTTTGATCTAGACCAAGAGGACATCATTTATGTCCTTGCTAATCTAGCCACCAATCCCAAACCCATGCAACCATCCCAAACCCATACAACCATCCCAAACCCCAACCTCCAAATCCCATATCCATCATCATGACCCACATCTTCCTACCATCAAAACTCATACAACTAATCCACCGTTATCCAAAACCTCAAATCCTAAATCCAATCATCATTAAACCTATAATAAAGTTTCATTCACATACCAGAATAATCCCAATCACTTCACCCAAAATTTTCATCCCCCACATCTCATCTTAATCCTCCATCCTCATCATCTTCATCATCTCAATCTGATCCTACAGGCTTTCTCCTAGATGGCCCCACATCCCCTAATCCACCATAAAATTCAGCCTCTAATCTTATTTCATCCCCTCCATCACCTACACCCAATCCTATCAATACTATCTCATCCACCCTAACTCCTACGTCAACCCCATCCCCTTCTACCCCTAAACCTAAACCATCTAATTTGGATCCTATGCCACCCTCATCATCTTCATCCACATATAATCATAATCCATCTCCTTTATCACCTAAACCTAACACTATCATATTCTCTAATCTTATTTCATCTCCACCATCCCCCAATCCTAAAACATCTAACGTGACGCCTAAGTCACCAACTCCTGCACTTAACAAACTCAATCCCATTCCTCTCAGATCTCCCACCCAATCTAATGAGGCTCATATGCCACCTTCCTCTACTTCATTCCCTAAATCAACTAAATCTAATGTGGTTATTACACAACACCTATCTCCCAAATATACTTCATCCCCAACATCTCCCAAATCTCATGTGACCCCATTTCACACTCATACCCTTCATCTAAATCTACCCCATCCCCTTCATCTACATCTATCAATCCCAAACAACATAATCCTAAACCAAAACCATGTACTCTAACCAATTCAAAATCAACCAAATCTACTTCGGCCACCAAACCCAAACCATCCACTTTGGACCTCGGGCCTAACCTAGCCCCTTCACCTTCTAAACAATACCAATCCAATCCAATCCAAATCCTAAATCTAAATCAACCAAAACATCTCATCAACCACCTAATCATGCACCATTACTTCCTACTCCCTCCAAACCATTACTTCCTACTCCATCCAAACCATTTAACCCAAGCCACTTCACTCCTTTAGGAGAATCCTTGACCATCATCTTCCATCGTCTAAAAACTTCAACATGATCATCCATCCCCCAATCAAATCACGTGATTCAAACCTTCCCAAACCATCTTGGTATCGGGAACACTACTATTGTGACTTCCATCGCACCCATGGACATTCGACCAATTGTTGCATGTAATTTAGGTCTTATGTCCAAAATCTCATTAACCAAGGAATTCTTATCCTTGTACCTCTCTATCCCCCACCTTTTCATCCCAATCTTATCCCTAACCATCATCCATCATCCAAACCCCACTCAACATCCACACATCGTCAGCCATCCAAATATCATCGTATATACAATCATCCCTCACCAACTAAGAACCCAAACAAAACTCACCCCCCATCCTTTGTTAAGTCCGGCCTCTTAGTGGATGATAAAATTTAGAACCCCCCGGTCTCATTATGACCACATGACATCATCTTCTCCATCCACTTCATACCATATAGCCAAAAATATATTTGCTAATATGAAACATTGAGGAAAAGGCTTAGGCATCCATGAACAAGGCATTCGTGAACCCATCTCTCTTCATCAAAATCCAGGATGTTTAGGCTTAGGTTATAAACATAACACTACCAACGTCCCTCCCACTACTCCATCACAACCCATTTCTACCACTCCTCTTGTTGATCCTACCATCCCAACCAATCAACCCAATCACAAATCATTTAATCCCCCTAAAAATACTAAACACCTAAAATTGGATTGAGCACATAATTTTTCGCTTGCGCACGGATGTTCTTTCCTTCCTACACATCCTCCTTCCATCCAACATCCAAATTATTGTGCATCTAATGCATCTCTATCATTATATACATTCATATCCTCTTCTAATCCATTTATTTGAACACTTGATCAGCTTTCTCACACATGTTGTAAGCCAATACTAATAGTACTCTATGATTGTGTGACCTTGGTTTATCATTACCTCCAACATACAAGCATTGTTGTCCTCCTAGAGATACATGCACTTTAACACACTTAATCAAATTGTGGTGAATACCCTTGGGTGCATCTTTTGACACTCTAGCCAATGTCATCACCACACTCATTTCCATCCCCCATCAAGCCACTGGTGATTCTTAACCCCTTGAGAGTTCTCAAGAGAGTGGAACATATTTATGCAAAAATATCAAAATATTAAAAAGGTATAGAAATCATATCAAAATTCAAAATATCAAAATAAAATCCACCTCAAGAGTCTCTTTAGGGGTGTTTCCAGCAACTATATTGGGGATATGGATGCATGGTGTGATAGAACAATGTTGTGACAAGAATCAGATGTTTCTCCGTCGGGGATATGGATACATGGCTGATAGCGGAGCAATGTGTGGCTTAGCCTTTCATTAACCTTCCATCAACCTACTTGACTTAATCACTCCCTATACATCTGTAAGGTGAGACGATGATATTTTCCTTTTCATCCAATCCTCCTCATGTCCTGGGAATCCTTACAACCATCCGTTGGGGTATCATCCATCTTAGATACCCCTCACTTCCCACCTCACCCTACACTGGGGAAAATCAAACCCATCCATCCACACACATCACCCTACTTCACACTTGGGGGCACACCACATCTATCCCTTAATCCATCTTCCCTATACCTGGGGGCATATCTTATCATCTTTCAATCCCCCATCTTATCCTATACCACATCAATCATTATATTTATCTATCTCTCATCTCACATCCCACATATCCTTCACTCCTATCAACCAATCCAACATCAAACAATCCTCATCCTATCCTTCAATCCAAAATCCTCCTATCCTCATCCTATCCTATCCAACCTATCCAATTTCCCTCAATCCTTCCCTTTCATCCTACCCCAAACACACTTTGGGACTTATAGGAGAAAGTTGCATCCCACCTCACATTCCTTCCCATTCCCCATCACCTATCCAATTCAAAATCCAACATTCAAAAATCTAAACATCTAAAAAATCCAAACATCTAAAATCCAACATCAAATAATCTAAAATCTAAAAATCAAAGCATCCAAAAATCTAAACATCAAAATATCACAACATCCAAAAATCTAAAAATCCAAAAAATCCAAACATCTAAAATCCAACATCAAATAATCTAAAATCTAAAAAACTAAACATCCAAATATCACAACATTCAAAAATCCAAAATCTAAAAATCAAAACAAATCTAAAAATCAAAACATCAAAAATACAAAAATGTATTGTGTGTGTTTTTGTTTGTGTGTTTATTTTCTTGTCTGCATTTACATTTTGGCCGATGATATGAGGTCGCTTTTTTTTCTTTTTATGATATGAGGACCATATTTTTATGTTCATCGGTCTAATGATATGAAGACCATCTTTAATATTAATTTGTCCAATGATATGAGGACAAGGGCATTTGGCAACTCAGTCATCATGGTCTTTATACCTTGATGCATCTTGCTTTATGCCAGATTCATAACACTATTAATGATGATAACAAAGTGGGAACTTTATGGTAGCACACCCCCTTCTATCATCATCTTTTAGCCTTATCATCATTCACACCTAACCCTCATCATCATCCAACTAAAAATCTATCATCCTCCTCATATCCACTCAATCCTTTCATCAATCAATCAATTTCCACATCCAAAATCCTCACTCCCGTGGGGCATCTAACGTATTCAAATCCAACAATCCCACATCCTATAATCCACAAATCCTCAATTCCTCACCCCTTGAATAGGGCATCCCAACATCGACATCTTCAAATCCAACATCTTCAAATCCTTAATACCTTGCCCCTTAATTGGGGCATCTCAACAACTAACATCTTCAAATCCAACATCTTCAAATCCAACATCCTCTAATCCTAAATCCTAAATCTTCACCCTTATCATACATCGTTGACTAGGGCATCCTCTAATCTAAAATCCAAAATCCTCACCCTTGTCATACATCATTGACTAGGGCATCCAAAATCCAAAATCCAATATCTCCTAATCCTCTAATCTTCTACTCTTCTCATCCTCTCTCCTAATCCTCTGAATCCTCAATTGTTCTCATCCTCTAATCCTTAATATTCGTCGCCATCGAATCGCCTAATCGTCTCATCCTTAATCCTCTCATCTACTAACTTGGGTCTCTCCTCTTTTCGAGTGGTTACCCGCCTCGTTCCTCCCCGCCTAACCCCTTGAGGGGGCATCATATCACCATCTTAACAATCTTCTCTTCTTTTCTTTGAATTGTCATTGCTCCGCAATAACACTTCAAAGAGGGGAAAAATGTAGACATCTAAAATGTCGACATGATCAATTACCATTAATTTGTCCTGAAACATCATCTAAATCCGTATAATAATTAATCGTAATTATTAACCATTTTATCATATTTACCCCTTTATCATTTTATCTCCATTTATCATTTATCCCAAATCCTTTTAAATCATTATTATATCTCATTTCATCCTTAATCCCTTTTATTTCATTATAATACCATATTATCATTATAATCCTTCATTAACATGTTATAAGAATTTAATATTCCTACATCTCACCTACTACCTACTATACACATCCCTACACCTAGCCTTTCCATCAAATCACTCCCATAATCATATTTATTTAACTTAATCTAATCCTAATCTCATCGCATCCTCACACCCCTAAATCTAGAAGCCTCTCTAACCTTCTCCTTACATTGAATTTTTAATTCAATGGAAGCTTCTTCCCTCCATGAATTTTGAATTCAAATTTCTAGAGCCTTCCACTCTAGAATCCTCCATTCTTCACATCAATCCTCCACCATTGATCCTCATCCTACTTGGATCAATCTTGACCCTCAATCTCCCACCCGAAACTATAAATTTGAACTTTCATCCTTCATGAGAACTAGTTTTGAAAGCTTAGAATAAACTTGAAAATCCATAACAAAGATTTGCTAATTCTATCAATCAATCATCCATTTTTATCTTCAATTACTTCATCAATCCATTCATCTACAATCAATCCTTCATCCTTCATCAAGAAATCAAAGGCAATCAAGGGGAGGTGTTGCCCAAGTGACTCCAAAATCAACACAAAAATGACATATGCTTCTATTGAGTTGATCCCTATAATCATGTTTAAAACAATCATCTAAAACCTCACCCAAAACCTTAGAGCAACACCACAAAAACTAGGCGTGGACCACATTCATACATATATGCATACTATATATTAGATCCAAAAGTTGAGACTAAATTTAAACTAAGGTTACCGTAATTAATTCCTAGTGTCCTCCAACAACAATAGGCAAGTGGACTTTTTGGTTTTGGTTTTGTAGCATAGATGCCCCACACGGCAAGTGCCCTTATTTATTGGAGGATTGCCTTTATTTAGTATGTGGGTCCTTTAATACCTCAATGGAGACCATAATATGCATGATTTTTTGTTTTTATTGATAAAGTGGAGCAGTGGCATCATGAGTTTCTTTCAAATTGCACCCATGTGTTTAGTGCATTGAGGAAGTGAGCATAGTAATGGACCTTGACCATATTCTTTCAAAATAATGAATTCATAGACCTAAATCTTTGCTTGTTCTTCATAAAAATGTATGGTTCGTTTAATATATTTATGATAGTACTAACAAATATTTTGATGCATATGCATATAAATGGCATTTAAAGATAGTTGCCTAAAATTATCCATAGTAATTGTAACAAATGGGGAGGTTGTGGTTAAGGTTGTGGATAAGAATTATAAAAGTTCAAATGAGACGTGATATTGACAATTATAAATCAAGTGTGATATTAAATTATAATTAATAATTATATGTCATTTATATTTGTATTCAAGATTTTTAGATTTCATATTTAAATTTTATATTTTTACGATCAAGATTTTTAGATTTCATATTTAAATTTCATATTTTTGTGTTCAAGATTTTCAGACTTCATATTTAAATTTCTGAATTTTCAACTTTCAATATTATTAAGTTTTAGATTTCAGATTTCAAATTTCAAATTTCATAATTTTTACAATATGAAGCAAGAAGAACAATATTTTCTGACCATATCATTATTGACATTCTTACCTCTACAAACAATTTTTAAAAATCAAACATTTTCATGTCATGTACTACAATTACTACACGATTATATTTCTCTCAAATATCATGTTCTCTACTTTGAAACTCTTCAAATTCAATGTATTCTTATAAAGTGTTATCAACACCTAAAGAGTAATATTGATAAAGCACGATGGTAGAACATGAACACATACATATACCTAACTAAAAGTGAATTTGGGAAAATGACCTTCATTTACACTAAGGAAATTATTATTGATAATGGTTGAATTGACACGGACAAAGCAAGAATTGAAAGTATATATGTTAGAAAAATGTTTGAACAAGCTCCTAAAAAGGAAATAATATTTCATATGCACTTCATAGTTATGGTTAGGGATATAGCATTATTGTGTATTTAGCTTATCCCATGGAAATTTAACACATCAATGGAATCCATCCTTTTAAAGCTTTTAGATATTCAATTAAGCTATGAGAAAGTATGTTTTGGCATTCATTATTTTTTTAGTTATATTATCAAATTTCTAAAAAAGGAGCTTGGATGTAAATATTAATACAAAGTTTGACATATATTTTCTACAATTTTTAAAAATAATTACATTTAACAATTTGAATCTTGTTAAATGTAACGGTTCCGACGTCTCAACACGAGAGTCAAGTGGTTGAGGTCAAGATCATGCCCAGGTGATTTTGACGACATGGATGTCCTTTACCTGTATTTGCTTAGTTAAAAATGATCACTAATTTAATTTGTACTCTTACTTAGTATTGTAATTTCAGCATATATTTCTTCTAAAACATAGATAAAGATTCAACAAAATATATATAATGCAAGTGCATCAAAATTTACATTTGACAACATTAGATTAAAAACTCCAAAAAAAAAAAAAAGTCATTTATCTTTTATGAGTTAGAGACCAAATATAAAGGGCACAATAGATATTTTGGAAGGGCTTATTATCATTTTTTAAGATTTATTTAAATTTTATTTCATATTATCATGTTTATCTATATTTTTCTATTTGTTATATTTAAATGGGAGGCAAATAAAAATTAGAAAGGGGAAGGCAAATAAAAACTACAAAGGGGAAGAAGAGAAGGGAAAGCTAAGAATAAAAATAAAAATATAAAGATGATTGATTCGTATAATACCTTAATTTTGGTATATGACATGTGGTAACATCAATTTTGATATATTTTAGGATATTTTGATCTTTAGTATTTGTTTAACTTTTTTGACATCATTTTCCTTCTCATGAACATCCTTTGTCACCCCCATTTATCCATTGCACACTTTTAGCATCATTACGGTTAACCTAAGAGTCTCATAGCATCTCTGTGGACCCTCTCCATTTCCTATTAAGTTGTTTTTGCCATGTTTATTTTGGTACATGTCCATCAACAACAAACCCATCTAAATATAGTTTTGGTGGTGAATTTCTTCCTCTTTTTCTAATATTCATTTTTTTCGTTTAAATTAACTTAGGGTTGATTATTGAATCATTTTGCCCAATAAATTCAATTAGAGACAATTATATAAAAATACCTTAGAAATTATTTACACCGAAAGAATTCTAAGAGATACCATTACTACTTGAGTTATACATATACTTCACACTCTAAAAACAATCCAAAAGCAATCATAAATCCAAATTTGAATTACATATTTCAAGGTTTTATAATAAAATAAATAAACTTAATTTATATTTATTGAACACATTATGGAAAATGTTTTGACACCAATTTAATAATTAGGTGCTTGATAATATTGTTTTAGCTTGTATCTCTTAAACATGGCACATAGGCTTGTTACATCTTGTGTCTTTCCTGTTACTTCTTGTTTTTTTCCTTCGTGTATTGTCTTGTTCTCTTTGTCCCTCTTGTAGTCCCTTTAACCTTTTTGGTTACTTCTGGACATTAATTTTAAATTAAATTAAATTACAATTTGTATGCACAAACAAAACTTTAAAATGATATCTTACTCCCTCTTGAGCAATAAATGGACTTTCTGATCTCGGTTTTCTAGTATAGATGCCACACATGGCAAGTTCCCTTATTTATTGGAGGATTGTCTTTATCTAAGTATGTGGGCCTTTTAAAACCTCAACGAAGACCATAATATCCATGCTTCTTGTTTTTTAATTGATAAAGTGGAGCCGTGGCAAGTGTAAGTAATGGGCTTCCTATTTGACATCATGATTCATGAGTTTCTTTCAAATTGCACCCATGTGTTTAGCGCATTGAGGAAGTGAGCATAGTAATGGACTTTGACCATACTCTTCCATAATAATGAAATGGTATACCTAAATATTTGTTTGTTCTTCATTAAAAATGCATGGTTCCTTTAATATATTTATGATAACAAAGACAAATATTGTGGATACATATGCATTCAATGATCTAGATATGGTTGGACTATATGGTATTTAATAAAGATGGTTACCTAAAATTCTCAATGAGAATTATAAGAGTTCAAGGAGATGTACAATTTTTAAAAATAATCTTAATGACAATTAGTTATAGATGAAATGAAATGTGACATCAAAAAGTATTTTAATCCATAAAATTATAGTAAAAAGTCGTGTATATTTTATTTTGGTTTATAATTTTAAGGAAATGTTCGTTTGTATTAATGGACTAATAAAATACATTATATTTGAATATACGTCTACATCAATATAACTCGAACTTTTAAGCTTATATCATGATATTGAAATTTTGGTATCATTAGTGGTCTTTGACTTTCTCATATCATTATTAAAAGTAAAAGCATGATTAAATTGCAATTTCAAATCAGATATAAGTATATGGATATTATGTTTTATTTCCATTTCGAGTGAGTTCCAAATTTGGGTGGAGTAAGTATGTTTATGAAACAAATAGTATTTAAGGTTCATGTTTTTTTAGATACTACAAGAGTTAATGACCGAGTGACCTGGCATATTTCATGGCTCTTTGAGTCCTCCCAACCGGCCATTTGTGTACATGCAAGGGTTTGGTGGGTTTGGGTTTTAGATTTTAGTTTTTTGAAATTTAAGGAATTGATATTAATTATTTTTATTTTTTTCATATTTATTATTTTTAAATTTGAGTTTTTTCATTTTGATAGTTTTAAGTTTTTCAAGTTTACGAGTTTTGAATTTTAAGGTTTTTTTAGATTTTTTGTATTTTAAGAGTTTTTAATTTGATTTTTACGTTTCGATTTTTAATTTTTAATTTTTAATTTTTAATTTTTTGGATTTGAAACAAAATTATATCATTTTATTTTCATAATTTTACTAAAACCATTTACATTTATCTAATCGTGCCTAGTTAAGGTCTATTTTTATCAAAAGTACTTAAATAACAACATTTGATCGCAAAATAATGGTAAATGGTATTCAAACATACTTTGGTTTCCCCAAATCTATCTTTATACACCTAATAGCACCTAAGTAGGGCCTAATTTAGTCAATTTTCCTCAAATAATAGAATTTGATCATGAAATAACAACAAATGGTGCTTATGTATTCTCATTTTTTCCTAAATATACCCATATCTATGCAATTGTACCTAATCTAGTCAAAATTGATCAAATAATGATGTTCGATCACGAAACAACAAAAAATGGTGCTTAAACATGCTTAATTTTTCCAAAATTTCTTTTCGTGCCTATTAGCACCTATTGGTGCCCAATTCCACTATTTTTCCTTAAATAATGATATGTGATCACAAAAAATTACAAATTGTGCTCATATATACCCAAGTTTCCCTACATCTAACTACATCTACTTGATCACACCTATCAAGGCTTAATCAGTCAAATTTTATAAATAACAACAAAAGGTGCTCATATATGGCCAAATTTCCTAAAAGATGTCTACATCTATCCGATAGTACCTAATTAGGGCCTATTGAATTATGTCAAATTTTCTCAATTAATGTCGTTCAAGCATGAAATTTTGACAAATGGTGCTCAATTTTTATTGATTTTCTCCAAATTTACCTTCATGATCCTAGTACATGTCCTAACTAGGGCCTATATTAATCATTTTTTCTCAAACAACAACATTTGATCACAAAATAATGATAAATGTTTCTCGTATATGCCCAATTTTTCTTAAATATGCCTTCATCAATCTAATCACACTTAACCATGTCTAATTTAGTCAAAATTACTTAAATAATAACATTCAATCATAAAATCATGATAAATAGTGTTCAAACTTGCATGATTTACTCCAAATTTACTTCATGTATCGATAACATCACGGTGGGGCCTAATTCGGATCTTTTTCTTGAACAATGACATTCAATCACAAAATGATGACAATTGGTGCTCATGTATGCACAATTTTCCTTAAATCTATTTGAATGCATCTAATTAGAGTCTAATCTCATAAACATTTCTCAAATAATGACATTTTAACATACAATAATGATAAATGGTGCTCAAACATGCCTTACTTTTCGAAATCTATCTTCGTATATGTGATAGTCAAAATTTCTCAAATATTGATATTAGATAATGTAATAATGACAAATAGTGCTCATATATGGCTATTTTTTCTCAAACATACCTATATCAATCCAATTACACATAATCAAAGTCTGATTTGATTAAAATTTCTTAAAGAGCATCATTCTATCACAAAATAATGAAAAAAAGTTGCTCAAACATGCTTGATTCACCCCAAATCTACCTTCATGTACCTTATAAAGCACCTAATAAGGGTCTAATTCACATGGGTTTTCTCAAATAACAATATTTGATCTAGAAATAACATCATATGGTTCGCGTATATGCCTAATTCTCTTTGAATCAAACACACGCGCGCGTGCCCACACACACACACAGACATGATCATGCTTAATCAAGGCCAAATTTGGTCTAAATTACTCAAATAATGACATTTGATCACGAAAAATGACCAATGGAATTGAAACATGCCTAATTATCCCAAAATATATCTTCATGTACCTATAACACCTAATCATGTCCTAATTTAGTCAAATTTTCTCAAACAATGATATTTGATCATAAAATAAAATTAGTGCTCATGTATACCCAATTTTCTTTAAAATAAAATTAGTCTTGTCTTAATCTAACAAAAATCTCTCTAGTAATGATGTTTAATCATGAAATAAAGACAAATGGTGCTCAAATATGATTGATTTTCACCAAATCTACTTTTGTCTACCTCATAACACCGAATCATGGCCTAATTTTGTCTATTTTCGTCAAATAACGATATTAGTTAACAAAATAGCAATAAATGATGCTCATATATGGCTAATATTTCTTGAATATATTTATATATATCTAATCACACACAATCAGACAGGGCCTAATATAATCAAATTTTCTCAATTAGCATCATTCAATAATGATATAATGAAAAATGGTGCTCAAACATGCCCAATTCTCCCCAAAATTGCCTTCATGTACCTTATAACACCTAATTGGGATGTAATTCAAAAACTATTAGAGTATATATTTACCTTAGCTCATGTTCACCTAGGTACTTTATTAACCTTTATTGTATTTATCCTCACTCACTTATGTGTGTGGATATTTCTTTTATTTTATTTAGATATTAAGGAGATATTATCTAGTTGTTAGGTATAGTTTTTTCCTTGATCTATGGTATTGACTAGTTCTTTCTTTGATCTATGGTATTGACTAGATCCTTAATGACTAGTTCTTTCCTAAATCTATGGTCTTGACTAGTTCTTTCCTTGATTTATGGTTTGATCTACGACCTTGACTAGTTCTTATATTGTTATTCCTTACCTATATAAGCAAGGCCCATTCTCATTGTATTTCATTGAGTTCCATAATAATATATGATATTGTTGCTCATTTGTTTGCAAAGGTTTTATTAAAGTTATTCTGGTGAATTGTTTTTATCTTATTGATCATGGTGTTTGATTAGCATCTGAGTTCTTGGCTTGGTACAATCTGGTTATCGTTCCTTTTATGGTATCAGAGCAGGAGATTGTTGTTGACATCCGTCAATAAGTTTCATTTTGCAAATAATTTTTTTGTATATTCAGGATTTGTTCATATTTGTTGTTGCATGTATTTTTATGCAAAACAGAGCCTTCCATTAGATTCGGAAGGTGGAAAAACCTAAGATCAAGCGTAAAATCGACCATTTCTTGAGGCGAGATGATTTTCAGGTTATTTTGTTGTTGTAGAGAGCGCAAACCGATTCGTCTTAGAATCCACATCAATCGAGCAAAAACCGAGAAAAAAAAATTCTGATTTTTGAGTTCCATCTTGGATTTTTTTCTTATGTGTTGCAGAATTCTTGGTTTGCATACAATAGGTTATTTTGGGAAAGACGTTTCTTAACTTTTTTTTGTCGAGGGCCCAAGGGTTCTTTATGCAGAGTTTACGAATTTTGGAATTTCCGTAGATCGCTATTTTTGGCCGTGAAGGTCATTGTCCACACACCTATTTAAATCCTTAGCCCCTGGTCATATGGTATGGTCATATGAGGGCTTAAGTTTGTGATTCCTACTAGTAGGTGCTTTTGATCGGTAACTCGGTTTTGATTGTCATTTTTTGCAAAAGTGATTGTTTTTTCGTGCTCTTTCCATTAGAAATATTTATTTTGAGAATCACACTATAATTATAAAGTGTCATATTATAACACGCACTCATTAGAAAGTGTCAAAATTTGGGGGGGCGCTCTTGTTGCATTGCTTGGGAGTCTTGTTGCATTGTTTGGTTCTTCCATTTCTTTTCGTGATTTTTTGAGAATGACGTCTTTATCTACTTCTACATTAGATCATGTTAAACCATTAACAACACATAATTACCACACATGGAAACCAAGAATGGAAACAATAATCAAGTGAAAAGGATTATGGGCTTTAACTTCTTCAGAACAACCAGTGTTCACTAGAGAATATGAGAAATTTCAGTACCAGTGCAAATTTGATGAGTGTATGGGTTTGATAGGAACTTATGTAAGTGACAGTCTTTTGTTTCATTTGGAAAAATGTGACTCTCCTTTCAAAATATGGGAGAAATTGGAAGATTTATTTGGTAAGGTGGATCATATGAGAACCATGTAACTTGAAATTAAGATCACAATTTCTATACTTGAAGATTTTCCAACAATTATAAACTATCTTACCAAGTTCAAGAATTTTTTAACACAATTGAAGGGGAGTGAAAGAGATAAGAAAGATGAAGAGTGTGTTTAGTTGATTCTATCTAAGTTGAGAGGATCATTCCAAATTTTTGCTTCTACCTTTTTCTCTAGCATGGATGTCTTAGGTGACACATTCAAAATGTCTGACTTAGAAACATTTTGTGAAAGACTTACTAGGGAAGAATCCAAATTGTCTAACCTTGAGTCTTCCACCTCTCAAAAGGCATTAGTTGCATCTAATCCTAAGGGCAAGGGAAAACCAAATCCACCCCTTCTCTATCTCAAAATGCTCCTAAACCCAAAGAAAACAACTCAAAACCCAAGGAGTCTTCTAAATCCAAGAATAAGTCTAGCCTTTCATGCTCTTTTTGTGGGGGTATTGGTCATGAAGAACATAGGTGTTATAAGAGAATGTAAGCCTTAGAGGATGCAATCAAGAAACACAAAAATTTATCTCCACTCCACCTCCTTCTAATCAGCATGGCAAAACACTTAATGTTTTTGGGAGATCTCAGTCACCACTTGCAGATACTTGGGTTATAGATTTTGGTGCTTCTCATCACATGACTTCTTCCAAGGAGTCTTTTGTTTCTCTAGGTTTGAGTTCTACTTCCAAAATTGAGGTTGGATATTCTTCCTTTCTTTCTATTGAGGAAAAGGTGATATACACCTTGATGGTGGCAATATCCGAGATGGTATGTTCCGAACATCACCACAAATTTGCTTTCTATATATCAAATTTAGCATTCTAATCAAGGAAAAATAGTGACTTTTACACCACATGGGGAAAAAGTATGAACTTTGTTGGAGCCTCATTCACTTGTTGCTCAAGCTATTGTTGATCATAGCTATATCACTTTGAGGGTTTTGATGACACTTCCTACATAGGGACAAGATTGGTTTCTCACGCAGATTCATAGAGTAAGTTTTGGCACGAGAGATTTGAGAGCGACTCAATTCTGATTTTGAAGGAATTGAGCACTCATGGTGTGGTAGATGGTCTTCTTAGAGTTTCTTGTCTTTAGGGATTTTTTCATGGTGTGCATTAGGGAAATAACACCAAGATATTTTTCCTAAGAATTTTCTAAGAGAACTTCTTCACCACTTCAACTTTTGCATAGTGACTTGATGGTTTTTTCTACCCCCTCTTTCAATGGAGCTAAGTATGCACTTACGTTTATTGATAATTTATTGAGGCGTACTTGGGTTTATTTTCTCAAGTACAAAAGTGATGTTTTTTCACACTTCAAAGTCTTCAAGGCTTTGGTCAAGAAATAATCTTCTAGTTGCATAAAGAACCTTCGTATTGATAATGGGGGAGTACTTCAGCAATGAGTTTTTTGACTTTTTGGCAACTCAAGGCATTATTCACTAGCATTTTGTTCCTCATAATCCACAATCAGAATGGCTTAGCAGAATGGAAGAATAGAACTTTAAAGGAAATGGCTAATTGTATGATGCATTCTAGAGATTTACCTCCTATCTCAAGGCGAAGCAATTAATTGTGCTAACTACATTCAGAATCACACACCACATAGAGCACTTAAGTATTTGACTCTAGAGGAAGCTTGGTCCAACACTAAGCTAGATGTCTCATTTTTTTAGTATTTGGGAGCCATGCTTGGGCCTTTGTGCCAAAGAATAAAAGGAAAGTCTTAGATAAAAAGAGCAAACCCCGATCTTTGTAGGGTATTGTGAGGACATGAGAGCTTATCAAATTTTAGATCATGATACTCATGATGTTCTTTTTGGAACACATGTTCAGTTTGATGAGCACTTCACTCATGATTCTTCGTCTTCTTCCATGCATCATTCTTCATCTCATCTTGAGGATTATTTCTTTGAGGAGGTTGATGAGGAAGTTATATATGCCATTGAGGATCTTATTCCTACTAATCTTGTCATTAAGCCTAAGTACGCTCGCACTATAATTTTTAGGCAACACCTTTCATCATACGGGATCTTCCACACTAGGCATCATCATGCACATTCTACGGAGTTCTAGAATTTTCTATCGACAGTTTGAGGATCCACGGTCTTTTCAAAGACTCGTGGGATACAGGGGAGTGGGATGATGCGATGGCAAGCCAAGTATTCTTCTTTCATGAAGAATCATACTTGGGATTTGGTATCTCTTCCTAAAGGAAGAAAGATGGTCAAGTGTAAGTGGGTATACCAAACCAAATACGCAACTAATGGGTCCGTTGACAAGTATACTACTCATCTTATTGTAAAGGGTTTTTAACAAGTTGAAGGTATTGATTACTCTGAGACTTTTGCACTCGTTGCCAAGATGGATTTTGTACGCCTTGTACTTGTTATTGCTTCATCACAGGGGTGGCTGTATACCGGATGGACGTGAAGAGTGCCTTCTTACATAGAGATTTACAAGAGGAAATATACATGGAGCAACCTGTTAGATTTGTTCAGGATTCTTCTCTTGTTTCTAGGCTTGAAGTTCTCTATACGGTCTCAAACAAGCCCGTTGGGCTTCGTATGAGAAGATGGATTCGTTTCTTCTATCTCTTGGTTTTGTTCATTACCACTCCGATCATACGGTGTATCTCCAAAGTATGTTGGTGATGATATTGGGATAGTTTTCTTGTATGTTGATGATATGTTACTTATCGGCATCTCTTCTTCCCACATTCAAACTATTCGAGAGGGCTTTTTTATACATTTTGACATGACAGATCTTGGGTTATTTCATTATTTCCTTAGATTGCAAATTTCTCAGACATATTCAGGGATTCATTTGAGTCAGCAAAAGTACACCCATGATCTTCTTTAGCGCTTTGATATGGATGATTTCAAGCCAAGTCCATCTCCTTTTCAGTATGGGGTTACTCTTACTTCCACATGCACCACTCCACTTTGTAATCCTACTTTGTATAGGCACTTGGTTGGAATTCTCATGTACTTGACCCATACTCACCTTGATATTTCATTTGCAGTAGGGCTTTTATCTCGGTTTACACATTCTCCTCATAATATTCACTGACAGGTTGCTAAAAATATTGTGCGCTATTTGTAGGGCACTTCCCACTTTGGCCTACACTACACTAGGGGTTATACTTAGTTGGTTGGATATATAGATTTAAATTGGGCAGGTTCTATTGATGACATGTGTTCCACTTCTAGCTATATTTTTTTCTTGGTTCTTCTCAAGTTGCTTGGGTGTGTAAAAATCAATAGGCTACTACACTTTCATCTTCAAAGGCAGAGTACAGAGCAGCGGCGGATTTAAATGAGTCGAGTAGATTCTTTGGCTTCGATGGTTATTGACAGAGTTTGGATTCCCACAGGATTCACCGACTGTGCTTTGGTGTGACAACCAAAGTGGAATTCACTTTTCTCGTAACCCAGTTGAGCACCAATGGACCAAGCATATTGAGATATGCATCCACTTCATTCATCAAAGCACATTCGGGATGGAGTTCTTTGCTTGGAGTACATTTCGACTCAACAGCAAGTCATGGACATCTTCTTAAATCCTTTTGCATCCCCTCGCTACCTTGAGTTACGTGGCATGTTTGGGGTTTCAGAAGTTTTTCTTTGGGGGTGTTTGTGAGAACATCTTCCTTCTTATTCTTCTTTCTCTTTCCTTCTACCAAGATTATTTCCTTCTTTTGGTTCGAGATTTCTTCATGGATATATTGTACATGAGTACCTAATCAAGCCTAGTTTTCGGGACTCATACTATGGATATGCCAATTTTATTTTGGGCCCCTAGCTTCACTTAAGGGGGGTGTTAAAGTAATTATTTTACCTTAGCCCATGTTCACCTAAGTACTTTATTTACCATTCTTATATTTATCCTCACCCACTAATGTGTGTGGATATTTCTTTTATTTTATTAAGATATTAGGGAGATATTATCTAGTTGTTAGGTATAGTTATTTCCTTGATCTATGGTATTGAATAGTTATTTCCTTGATCCATGGTATTGACTAGATCCTTGATGACTAGTTCTTTCTTAAATCTATGGTCTTGACTAGTTCTTTGATGACTAGTTCTTTCCTTGATTTATGGCTTTATCTACGACATTGACTAGTTCTTAGATTGTTATTCCTTGCCTATATGAGCAAGGCTCATTCTCATTGTATTTCATTGAGTTCCATAATAATATATGATATTTCTACTCATTTTTTGCAAAATTTTTATTAAAGTTATTATGGTGAATTGCTTTTATCTTATTGATCGTGGTGTTTGATTAGAATCGAGTTCTTGCTTAAGTACAATTTGGTTATCATTCCTTTTAAAAAATTTGTCTAAATAACAACATTTGATCATGAAATAACAATATATAGTTCTCATATATGCCTAATTTTATTTAAAGCAACCTAAATCCATCTAATCTCACCTAATCAAGGCCTAATTTGATCAAAATTGCTCAAATAATGACATTTGAACACAAAATAAAGACAAATATTACTCAAACATACATATTCATCTCCAAATCTACCTTCAAGTACTTAATAACGCCTAATCATGGCCTAATTCAATTTCATTTTCTCAAATAATGATATTTGATCACGAAATTAAAAAATGGTGCTCATATATGGCCAACTTCTTATAAACCTATATGCATCTATCTAACTAGACTTAACTAGGTCCTACTTTGATCAAAATTACTCAAATAATGACATTCAATAATGAAATAAAGACAAATGGTACTCAAATATGCTTGATTTTCCCAAGATCTACCTTCATTTACCGATAACACCTAAGCGGGGCCTAATTTTGTTGGTTTTCCTCAAATAATGACATTTGACCATGAAACAATGATAAATGTGCTCATATATACACAATTTTCTCTATATATATCTAATTGCACCTAGTCTAGCCATTTTTTCTCAAATAACAATGTTAAATCATGAAATAACAAAAATGTTACTCATATATAACCGAATTTACTCAAAAATACCTACATTTATCTAATGGCAACTAATCGAGCCGGTCAAAAAAATCTCAAACAACAACACATGATCACAAAATAATGACAAATGGTGTTCGCATATTCTTGATTTTCCCCAAATGTACCTTTCTATAGCTAATACCACCTAATTGGGGCATAGCTCATTTAGTTTCTCTTAAATAATAACATCTTATTATGAAATTGTGACAAATGATGCTCATATATTCTAAAATATCCTTAAATCTATCTACATCTATATGATCATACCTTATTGAGGACTAATCACAAAAACATGTTTAGGTTTTTATGCAAAGACTAAAGAGCATATGGACTTTCGAATGCCAAAGTACATTTTGATTGCAAATTTGGATCCCGTTGAAAAATTATACACTTTTAGAGAATACACTAGATTTTGAGTTCATATGCAAAACTTATGACCCCACGAAGGTAGATGAATTCTTAAGTTTCAATAATGAATCTCCATTTTAGAAAAAAATTAAGTTCAAATATTTGAGTCTATTTAAAATAGCTAATATCAATTTCCTTTCAAATGGATATTCATTTTGGTTTCAAACTCAACTCATTTCTTTTATTTGCCCAGTTTTGGCCCCTCAACTTCTTACACTCACCCTCACATCGATATGTAGTGCATCACTTCCTTTTAGCACTTAGTGGGAGATCATGAAATATCCTTGTGGGATACCACTTAAAAATGCACAAAATATAGAAAATTTACAAAGAAAGTAAAACACCGATTTTTCTTGAAAATATCCAAATTAGGACGGTGAATGGTATTAAATTGATATCACACAAAATATTTGCCCACAATGCATGAAAATTTGAGGGACACTTGCAATAGTAATAATAAACACTATGAAAACATTTTTGGAATAATATATTGCTGCCAGAAAAGGTACAGAAAGCCCTAGGCGGCTGGAAAACTTTAGAGGTCTATGACCCTCTAAATACAAGAGCAAAAATAAGGGTCTTTGGAAATAACAATGACAGATATAGAAAATAGTACTGCCACTTGCAGATCTGAAACAACCGACTGGAAAAACCTCCAAATCGAGGCTACAAGTCGCCTCGCTAGTAATGGAGTCTAGAAATGAGGGAGGCACCTTCCACGTGCTACCACGCCTAGCCTAGATGGCTACCGTGAGTCTGATCTAGAGCCCCTCTGGTTGTCTTCCCCAAAAGCCCCCAAAATCCTCCTCTAAACCCTTCCTCTAAACCCTCTTGAAATATCTCTCAGTAGTACTTGCCTTGCGGAAGGCGGCTCCAAAATGACAGACTAGGGTAGATCTCTCACTACCGAAGAATGCCATGCTAGCTAGGGACGGGTCTCTCACCACCAAAGTTAGGGTCCTTGTGGGATTTGACTCCACAAGCTGTAGATGCGCGGCAAGAAGCAGCTACATGAGAAGAGGCTAAGAGTATGCAACAAAAGGTTCCTTTTCTTCCTTCCCCGTCTCCTTATATACTCTCCCTTGGCAAACGAGCCCCCACAACCCTAGTGCATTTCATTCCATGGAGGGGCCACTAACATAAAAGTAATTATAGTTACTTTTTCCATTTTTGAGTCGCTGTGTCCAAAAGTGACCCCCAAACGCCAAACTAGGATATTAAAACTACGGGGCCCCTTCCCAAAAGCTTCCAACATCCACACCCCCTAGGTCTGACCACGTTTTGGACCCGACTTGGCCCTTGGGCCATTTGGCGTAGGAAAAAGGGGACATTACAGTCCTCCCTTCCCAAAATTTGCTTGTCCTCAAGCAAACACAAATTAGGATGCTGCAAAATCTGCTCCCCCTCCCAAGTAGCATCCTCAAGTGGCAGTCCCTTCCATCGCACCAAATACTCGGTGATTACTCTACTCCTGAGCCCCCTGTCTCGATTTCAATAATGGCTTCCGGTTCAGCACCAACTTCCCTTCCTCATCTAGTGGTGGTAGCTCTGTAGATGGTACAATATGTAGTCGAGCGCCTTCTTAAGGCATGAAATATGGAAGACATTATGTATCTTATTGTGCTCTGGTAGCTCTAGCTCATATGCCACTGCCCCTACTCGACGAACTACTCAATACGGACCATAAAATCATGGTTTCAATTTCTCTGCACCCTTCTGCTTCAGTGAGGACTACCTATATGGCTGTAAACGTAGGAACACTAGATCCCCAGCCTCAAAAGACCTCTCTGTCCTATGTCGATCTGCGTATACCTTCTATTTATTATGTGCCTTCTGAAGATTCTCTCTAAGAGCCTTTAGAATATCTTGGTTCTCCTATAACCAATCTCGCGCTTTGGGAGCTCGGCTATCTAATAATACCAAATCTACAAATGTCCCTACGTCATACCCATACAGGGCTCGAAAAGGGGTCATACCTATCCTCATCTCGGTAGGTGGTATTGTAGCGTGCTCGCCCATGTGTAACCATTTAATTCATGCATGTTGGAGTCTGTTACATATTCCGCAAGTAGCCTTCTATCCAGCTTATTGACTATCTCTGTCTGTCCATTTGTCTACATGGGTGGTGGCTAGTGCTTAGGGTCAACTTTGTACTGCTTGAGTCTGAAGATCTCCTACCAAAAGGTGCTCATGAAGATCTCGTCCCTGTCACTAACAATGTTTTTAGGCAACCCATGTAGCCTAAAAATACCGGTATATAAGATTTGGGCCACATCCACTGCCTTGTGCCCCTTGGGTAGGGAAAAGAAATGAGCATACTTAGTTAACTGGTCAACTACAACATAAATGCAGCTATGCCCATGCACGAGGAAGCCCAGGTGATAAAGTCCATAGATATGATATCCCATTTCTATTCGGGAATGGGGAGAAGTTGAAAGTAATCATGCTTTAGGAAATAATGCTCGGATTTGGTTATTTGGCAAACCATACACTCTCTCGGCATAATTAAGTTCATTCCCTTCCATGAAAATCTTTCCCTGATGAACTGTATGTTTTGAAATACCCGGGATGTCTAGCTAGTGGTGTATCGTGTAATTTGCATGAAGGATCTTCTCCTTCATATTACATCCTGGTACAAGGAAAATCCTATCCTTGTAGAAAATGAGCTCATCCACTACTCAAGATCGGTCGTCCGTATACTACCATCCATGATCTCACGGGAAAATTGGTTTTGCAGTAGTCAACAAGTATACAAGCTTTCCAATCCGCTAAAATCTCAGACAGAGAACTAAGCATAGTAGTGAGGTAAGGCCTCCAAGATAAAGCGCAAAGAACAATATTATTCTTACCTCTAATGTACTCTATGTCAAAGTTATAGGTTTACACCTTGTTCACCCATTTTTTTGGCGATCATTGAGCTCTTTCTCTCCCAAGAAGAACCTCAAACTGTTGTGATCCGTACGAACCAAAAATTCACCGCCCACAAGGTACTTTCTGAACTTGGCCAAGGCATGCATGATGGCCAACATCTCCTTGTCATAAATTGAATACCCTCTCTCCACGGGTTTCAATTTCTGACTCTCATAGGTGATGGGATGCCTATCCTGCATGAGAACTGCCCCAACACCCTCTCCCGATGCATCACACTCTAGAATGAATGGGTGGGAGAAGTCTAGTAATGCGAGGACGGGACATGAACTCATCACCTCCTTGAGGTGATCAAAAACTTGTTGTGTTATATCTGTCCAAACAAAGGCCCCCTTCTTGGTCAAATCGGTCAATGGAGCAGCCAACCGAGAGAAATTCTTCACGAACCTCTCGGTAGTATGTGCACAACCCCACAAATCCTCTCAATTGTGTCAATGTCCTAGGTGGTGGCCAATCCAGGATTTCCCGTATCTTCCCTCTATCCACCTTCATTGTACCCCCACCAATTACATATCCCAAGTAAAGAAGTTCGGTCATGCCAAACTCACACTTAGAGGCTTTCGCATATAATGAATTAGCTTCTAATATCCCTAGTATCTCACCTAGGTGCCTGATATGGTCCTCCCATGTCTTGTTGTAGACTAAAATATCATCAAAGAAAACCAATACAAACTTCCGCAAGTGGCGGTTGAACACATGATTCATGCAAGACTGGAATGTAGTTGGAGCATTAGACAATCCAAAAGGCATCACCAAGAATTCAAAGTGAACGTAATGGCATCTGAACATTGTCTTATGCACATCTTACTCCCTGACTTTGATCTAATGATATCCAGAATGCAAATATATTTTCAAAAAATAGATTTCACCATGTAGCTCGTCCAGCAACTCATCAATGTGGGGTACGGGATACTTTTTCTTTATCATCTTCTTATTTAAGGCACGGTAGTCCATACACATCCGCAGGGTCCCATCCTTCTTCTTCACCAAAACCACTGAAGAAGAAAAAGGGTTGGAACTCGGCCTAATATGCCCCATATCCATGTGCTCCTGTATAGTCTTCTCGATCTCATCCTTAAACCATTTGGGGTGATGGTAAGGAGAAGTGACCACTGGTCTAGCATCCTCGAGTTCAATCACATGCTCAAATCCCCTGTCCGGAGGTAACCCTGGAGGTATGTCACCAAACACGGCACCGTGTTTGTCCAATAGGCCATGTATATCCACATGGTACTATTGTTGTCCCTCCTCTGATTTCTTGGTCAAAACCAAACAATGTACTTGCCCAATCCTCCTCGCCATGCCTATAGATCCTCTCAATCCTCTTGGCTGTAACAACTCGGGGTGCCCCTGAAGATAATCCCCTCAAGATCACATTCCTCCCTTTGGACTTAAACTTCAGCTCCATCATCTGGAAGTTAGTTCGAAATTCACCAAGGGAATGGAGCCACTATACCCCAAGCACTATGTTGGTATCTCCAATACCAACAATGTAAAAATCATTGGTAATTGTATAGTTACCCATCGTGATGCTCAATTGGGGAACCTATCGTGTGCATCTCATATAATCTCCATTGGCTACAACCACGTTGAAGCCCTCAAATTCCTCTGTTTGTAACCCCGCCTCTCAACCAATGAGGCATCAATAAAGTTGTGGGTTGCCCCACTATCAATGAGTACCACCACTCGTTGTCCTTGCAAAACTCCCCTAACTCTGAATGCCTTGTACCTCGGGGTACTAGACAATGTGGCGATAGTCTCTTGGGGGAAAATCTCACTATCCTACTCCACACCCGCACCATCTAATGCCTCACCATCATCATCCTCTAATGGTTGTGTGTCCAACTCCTTGTCACCATCACTCTCCTCAAAGACCTCTATGTACTGGGCCCTCCCTCTACCCTTGTAATCATGTCCTGGGACCCAAGGTGCACGGAAATCGAAACATAGTTTCTTTCACCTCAATTCCTCCCTGTCCTCACTAGCTCGAATGGTCTCCAGTGTATCCTTCCTAGGTGGAGGTACCTTCGGCTACGGACCCCGGTTCTTGAAGGGAAACCCTTAGGCTACACTCGAGGTGGAAACCTCGACTTAGGAGTGGATAACTCCAGGTCACGAGCTATCCTAATAGCCTCATGCAACGAAGAAGGATCAAATGCCCTTACAAATCCAGCGAGAGAGTCTCACAAACATGTTGTGAATAGGGAGATCAACCTCATCTCTGTAATATCATGTACCATGTGATAGTCTCTAAAAATCGGTGATATATTGATCCACGGAACCGGTCTACCTCAAATGAGTCAACTCTCTAAAATACCTGTCAGGCCCCTCTTATCGAATCTACTCACTAGCCTCTTTGTGAACTCTGCATAGCTCATGATGTATAAGTGTCCCTGTGTAATCAACCCATGATGTCACCAATCATGAGCATCTCCCTCCAGATGTAAGATTACAAACTTAATTGCATCTTCCTCCCGCATAGGATTCAAATCGAAGTATGTCTTCAACTTCTGCACCCAAGATTGTGTAGTACACTTCTTAGAACCATCGAAATGTGGAACATAAATCTATCCCAACCTCCTTTGCATCTCTGGTACCTATGCTGGTAATCTCTCCTAGGCCTATTGCCAATCTTCATTTTGCAATATTCTTGGAATGGCATGTTGTCACGAAAGCCATCACTTAAAGTCTAGTACCTTTCCCAACAAGAATCCTCATCTACAACCTCCCCGGTTTTTGTCCCCTGTGAAACTTCCGGATCCTTCAAGAATGAAGGTTCGTGACACCCCAGAGGCTTGGTAGAAGAATGGGGGATCGTTTTCTGAATGTCCACCCTCACCTCTTTGGTCATATTGTCCTCTATTGTTATTTTCTCCTCTTTCCACATGATTATAAGACCTATCCTGTGTTAATCTCCTAGTGAGTTGGCTCAAATAGAGATTGGTAGTCTCCTGTTGCTTTACCATGTTGGTGAACAATTGTTTCATCAGCTCTAGCCCTATATCCTCACTGTCTTTTTCCTCCATCTTTCAATCCCAACAGGCTGGAGAAATAGTTCCTCTGATACCACTGAAATATCCCTTGTGGGATACCACTTAAAAATGCACAAAATATAGAAAAATTACAGCAAAGTAAAATACTATTTTTTTCTTGAAAATGTCTAGCTAGGACAGTGAATGGTATTAAATTGATATCACACAAAATATTTTCCCACAGTACATGAAATTTTGAGGGACGCTTGCAACAGTAATAATAAACACTATGAAAACATTTTTGGAATAACATATTACTACCGAAAAGGTACAGAAATCCCTAGGCGGTTGGAAAACTTTGGAGGTTTGTGACCCTCTAAATACAAGAGCAAAATAAGGGACTTTAGAAATAAAAATGGAAGATATAGGAAATAGTACTGCCACCTACAGATCTGAAACGACCGATTGGAAAAACCCCCAAATCGAGGCTGCAAGTCTCCTCGCTAGTAATGGAATCTAGAAATGAGGGAGGAACCTTCCACGTCTTTGTCATGCCCACCTAGATGGTTGTCATGAGTCTAATCTAGAGCCCCTCGGTTGTCTTCCCCAAAAGTCCCCAAACATCCTCCTCTAAACCCTTCCTTTGAACCCTCCAGAAATATCTTTGTAGCACGGCCCAAAAGGCGGCTCCAAAATGATAGACTAGGGTAGATCTCTCACTACCAAAGAATGCCATGCTAGCTAGGGACGGGTATCTCACCACCAAAGCTAGGGTCCCCTGTGGGATTTGATGCACAAGTTGTAGATGTGCGACATCAACATGCATGCACGAGAAGAGGATAAGAGTATGCGACAAAAAGTGTCTTTTCTTCCTTCCCCGTATCCTTATATACTCTCCCTTGGCAAACGAGCCCCCACAACCCTAGCGCATTTCCTTCTATGGAGGTGCCACTAACATAAAAGTAACTATAGTTACTTTTTCCCTTTTTGATTCGCCGTGTCCAAAAGTGACCCTCAAACTCCAAACTAGGATATTAAAACTACGTGGTCCCTTCCCACAAGCTTCTAGCATCCCTGCCCCCCTAGGTCTGACAATGTTTTGGACCCGACTTGGCCCTTGGGCCATTTGGCGTAGGAAAAAGGGGACATTATAGATTGATCTAGGCTTAGCCTATGAATTTCATTTTCGTGAATTCTCTTGAGTGTATTCTAAGGTTTTAATAAAGGAAAAAACATTACAATTACCTCATGTGTCATCCAAAAAAAAAGTGAAGCTCATTACTCATCGATTCAGAAAAGTGGCACCAACAATTTTAGACCACTCAAACTAACACGAGTCAAGTTTGGTCACATGATATATACTTAATAACTCAAATTTTCTTAGGGAAAATTTGACAACCAAAATTTTTCCGTCGCCATCGATCTTATCCTAGGCAAAAACTAAACCACCAAATTCCCAAAGTGCTTATTTCGATCTTATTTTGATCCTTTCTTGAGTTTTTTTACTATTTTGGTTTTATGACCAGATCTACTTATTCCTTTTAACCACACTCTTTTACTTTCTCTTTCCAGGTTTCAAACAATTCTACCCTAATTCATATTTTGATTTTAACTATATTTATTGGTTCTAATCTTAAATCTAAATTAATTCAATATTTTGGCTTAATTAAACCTTTAAACCCAATATAGTTAAAACAATTTGAAAATAAATTCCAAAATACATGAGAACATTAACAAAAGGAAGAGAACATTTCGTAATTATTTGTTATATCTAAATTATAAAATAAAATGGGGCTTTTGAAATAGTTTTTCATGGTCCAATATGTGTTTGAATTTAGCTTATACAATCATATTTTTCTTCGTTTTCTATTTAAATTAGAAGGCAAAGAAAAAAATGATGAAATAGTCTATATTACTTAATAAAAATATTACAGAGTCTATCCACAAAAAATATGGGTGGTAAAGGGCACACCCCACATTCAAACTAGCCGAAGGCTAGGAGACAAAAGTATCAAAAGGCAACAATGCCAAAAACAAAAGGAAAACAAACTAAGTTGCCGTAGCAAACATAGAGGCAAGGGGCGGTGGTGGAGGCCCTTTATCCTCCAAGTTACTACCTGGAAGATCATTTCCATCCGGAAGGGGCGCCACCGGAGCCAACTTCTTCTTCTTTGTCATCCTACTGATTAGGAGATATGGCAAGAGCCAATCGGGGACTTTGCCGAATCCCATCCATCCCATTGTGCAAGAGGCGGGGAGTGGTGGTGGGAGCCCCAACCACTATGCTTTGTAGACCGTTGCGGGGACCTCTAACCACCGCGGTAAACAAGGCTCTGCCGATGCTCGGGTTGCCGCCTAGGAGAGCGATGACGGTGGGTACATTCATTCGACCGGCCCACCATGGCGTCCTCTTAAATGAACACTCCCAGAAGGGGAGGTGGGGGGATCCCATGCCATAGTGCAAGGAGCGTTGGCCCAATGATCTAGAAGGGTCTGGAGGTGCCGCACTTCTAGCTCAACCTTGCGGGCTGAGTCTGGATCTGTAAGAACACATTTGAGATAAGCATGGCCTTATCATAATGCGAAAGAAAGCAAGAAACTACGAGAATTAGCAAAAATAGCAGAATTATGTTCTTTCCATATAAAAAAGGATCTCCACTCTGAAAGTATGCCACACTTGCGCAAAAGCATGGGGAATGGAAATAGAATCCCCAAGCAAAACATGTTGCCAAAGAAATGGAGCTGGTCAAAACGGCCAAAAGAAATCATGGATCCAGTCCCAAATAGCCTGAGCTTTTGGGCAGTACCAGAACAAATGTGTAAGCATCTCAATATGTCCACAAAAAGGGAAAAGCGAGGAGAAATCCCGTAATGAGCTAATCTGTGCCCAATAGGGAGGCCTTGAAAGAGCAGGCACCAAGCAAAACAGGCTAGCTTGGGCTGAAGGATGGCTTTCCAAACTGTGTGAAATCTAGCTTCCCAGGAGGACCATCTAGAATTGATGGACCATCTGGAGTTTAGCAAAGCCACCATTGGCAACTGGGGGTGAGAAGAGCATACCCTTTTCTTGGGGAGTAATTTAAGAACGGGGTATCTGGAAACCATTTCCAATCCTTCCACCAAGGCCTGAGAGAGACAACACCAACTTTGTGAAGCATCTCAGCAGGAATGGAATCAAGAATTTCCTGATAAGACTCTTTATTAGATGAAACAAGTCGAAACTTGGCTTTAGCTTGAGGCCAAGTGAGAAGCAGTCTAGATTACCTGCAAAAGATGTCATTAAGAGTGCGCAAGCCTCGACGATATAACTTAAGAGCATGAACCCAGGGTACTTGGGCAAGCGGCACATCATGAAAATTGATGAGAGGAGACCACCAGATGTTGTGGTCATTAATGGAAAGCCCATTACGGAAACCATCCCCTTCCTAGATTAAAAAGGGTTTGAGAAATTCCCAAGCTTTCCATATGCTTTTGACAACAAAGGTGCCCACAATCTTGACCGGGGCTTTGAGAATGAGCAGACTGTGAAAATCCAACCCTTGCCAAGTTTTGCACCCTTGAGGGGAGCCTTGGCAAATACAATTGCGAATCAGCACTTTCCAAGCTTCGTTGCAGTGCAGGCCCGAATGATCCACTTGGCAGCCAGTGCAGTCCCTTGGCGGCCAATGTCGGTCAACCCAAGCCCACCAAAATCCCTAGGGAGGCAACAATATTCCCAAGAAACTCTGTGAAAACCTTTGCCAAGCTCCGAGCTAGCCCAAAGGAAATCTCTGAGAAGTTTTTCCAACTTCTTGTAGGAGGCTTTGGCCGGCACCCAACACGAAGAATAATAAACATGCGTGGTAGCCAAAATCTTGGAGCAAATCTGAAATTTTCCTGCCAGCGAAAGGGGTTTAGTAATCTAGTACTCCAACTTGCGGGCGACCCTATCAATAACATACTACCAAAGTTGACTGGGAGTAGCATCAAAAGCAAAGGGGATACCCAGGAATTTAAAAATTTCTCCATGCTGGATGTACTTCCAGTCAAAACAATTAAGCCAACCAGGCTTGGGGAGAAAATATTGCCTAAAGCACTGGGTCTTTTGCCATTGGATACTGGAACCTGAAGCTAAACAATACGTGTCCAAACATTGCATGACATTGTTGATATTATTTTCTTCCTCAGGAGCGTGAGGAAGGAGTCATCTGCAAAATTCCCATTGATAAGTTGAAGGGGAGTCGGGGAAGGGAGCTGAATTCCTCGCACAAGCCCTTGGTCCCGAGCATGGGCAAGGAGAAACCCAAAACCTTCAGCGGCAAGCACATAAAGAGCAGATGCTAAAGGACAACCTTGCCTAATAGAGTGGAAAAGCCCAAACTGCTCAGAAGTATGACCATTTACAGATAGAGAGAGGCAATGGCATCAGCAAAAAACATTTTGACAGAGGTGATGAAGACCAAACCGAAGCCCAACACTTCAAGCATCGCCAAAATGAAATGCCATTCAATCTTGTCGTAAGCTTTTTCAAAGTCAATTTTGACAAACATGGCAGATTGTTTAGAGGTTCTAGCCCACTCCATGCCTTCCCAAACAGCCAAGATATTATCCAGAATGTACCTGCTCTGTATGAAACCAGTCTGCTTAGGACTGATGATAATTGGCAAGATGGGCCGAAGCCGAAGAGCTAAAGCCTTAGCTATGATCTTGTATGAGACATTGAGCAAGGTAATTGGCTACCAATTGCATATGAGCTCTAGGTCTCCCACTTTAGGGATGAACTTTATGTGACCCCAATTAATAAGGGCACCGAGGGACCCTGAGTGGAGAGCTTCGAGATAGACTTGCAGCAGATCCCGGCCCACCATGTCCCAAAGGGATTTGTAGAACTCGCAAGGAAAGCCATCCATGCCAGGAGCTTTATCATTGGCCATGAGGGAGACAGCTTCATATAAGTCCTCTAAGGTAAGCAATTTGTCACAGACAACCTATGTGCATGTGAGAGTTTGCATGGAACAACCGAGAGGCATTCAGCGAGCGCGGCTTGTCACTCAGGAGACTCCTCCTGAGCTTTGAAAACCTGAACATAGTGCCTAACAAAGGCTTGGACCATCTGAAGAGTGTCTCGTAATCGAACACCAACATCTGGGCACCCCACGCATTTGTGTAATCATCAAGAATGTGGATTTGCTGCCACAATTTAACAACTTGGAGTTACATAGCCACATTGAAAGGAGCCTGGGCGAGCGCCACCGTGGAGTGGCTCAGCTCGACGGAGGTGGTGGAGTAAGCTCACCACTGAAATTTAGCGAGCTAGACACCGTACATCCAAAGGAATTTAGTTAGCCAAATTATAGCGTCCTTCCACCAACTTATCCATCCAACCTTACCAAGAGGGCAAGGTGCAAGGTTCCAAATTTGGCGAATGTGTGCCAAAGTGGGGTCATGATGCAATAAAGCAGTATTTAAATAAAATTGTATTTTTTTAATCTTTGGCAGTTGAAAATTCCATTCAATACGAGAATTGGATCAAAATGTGGTTGGAAAGGACAACAACTGGCAAAGCTTCCACCGAAAGAGAATAATAGCTGGCAAACTTAAAGAAAGGGTCTGTAAAGAGATCATTGCATGATCCACCTTTTAAAAACCTGATCTTGGCCATTTCTAAGATTAGACCAAGTGTACCATGGCAACGTGTTGGTGTGATGCGAATAATTAGGGTCATAAAACCCAAATTTATTGCGCATGTAAAACCAAGCCTCCCTTTTCCAGTTGGCCACCTCATGGGTAAAAGGCCCAATTTATCATTGGGTTGCTCCACCATATTAAAATCCCCATTAATCAGGTCAGTGTGCATTTGGAAGGTCGTCAACCACCCACCTCCAAAGCGTCGTCCTTTCTGACACGTCATTAGGTGCATAAACATTGATAATCCCAAAGGAGATATTTTCAATATTGAATAGCACCCAGAGAATACGGTTGTCAGGGTCACATCCATGATTGACGTAATGCGGCCACCATTTCAGAGAAATAAATGTGATCATTCCACCTCTGCCAGTAGCATGGTTGCTAGAGATAGCTAAAAAGCATCAAGCCAAATAGTCTGTGACGAAATCAAGTAAAAAACCTGAAACTTTGATTTCCTGTAAACACAGAATATCCATATCGGGAAGCTTTTCCTAAAATCTCACACAATGTATTTGCGAGTGGAGTCTGTGAGACCCCGAACATTCCATGAGTAGCAATTCATGAGGAAACATTGTCAAGATGCATCTTTGAGTCTAGCTCACTCAAACCATCAAGGGCCCCAAAACTGTTCTCTATAGCCATTCTTTGGTTAACTGAAAAAAAAATCAGACAGTTGAGCAGCCCACCGGCTAGTAGGGCTATACTCCCCTTCCTCACGCTCGCGAGGAGGGCTGCGAGAACGCCGAACTACCTACTTTCATGGAGAAACCACTTTGTTAGGTACGAGTAACGGTTGAAGACTACCCTCATGCTGTAAAATAGCAGGCTGAGAGTTTGAGGCCAAAGGTGCCAATTTTCTTGAAGAACCAACCATACTGCCAGCCAATACCTTCATGTGAGCTAGAGGTAACTTGGTATCCAAAGGTTGCTTTGCAGCTGAGTTGGAAGCATTTGGAGGAACCTTTCCGGCTTGAGTAGTTGAACCATGTTGCGAAGGCCCGACATGAGTAGCCTTGTTCTTGTTGGTTTTACGGCCACCCATAGTGTGTCAGCCCTCCTCTTCAGGTTGAGGGCGGGGATCACCCATGGGCTTTGAAGCGGCGCGGCGAGCATCCAACAAGGGACAATCCCTAATTTTATGCTCAAAAGATTGATAGCGAAAACAAGTATTCGGAAGATTGATGTATACCACCTTCTGAGAAAAAGACACATCACCAACCTGAATGGCAATCGATTCTTTTAGGTCCTTCGAAAGATCCAGTTCAATGCAAACCCTCTTTTGTGGACGAGATGCAAAGAACCTAGAAGGCTCTGTGTAAATAACACGGCCGAGAGTGGCAGCAATACACTCTAAGAAATGCCAACAAGGCATAGGAAGCCCTGGGAATTCAACCCAAACGGGGACTTTAAGAGCCGTCTAGTCAGAGACAACAAAGTCTCTGGTCCAGGGTGACAAAACCAACAGGGAGCTTCTAACATACGGGTTTCGTTGCTTATGAAAAATAAGGGAAGCATGACTAGGATCAGCAAATCGAAGGCAAAAAAACCACGGGTTAGGTTCTGGATGGAATCCAGCTTAATACCGTGTGTCGTCCAAGCAGATTTGGACCCATGATTTAAGCATACTTTCAGAGGGAGTCCTTCCAACAAAATATCCTATTAAACAAAATTGTTCTAGCCATTTACAAGCGAATCAAATTCTGAAAGCGGTAAAACAATATCAGGGGAAGAATCGTTACCTCATGGAATACTTTCGGCACAAACTTGCGAGGAGTTTCCCGAAGCCATTGTTCGCAAACTCGCCGCTCTCCATCGCAGTTGAAACAACTGGACTAGAGTCATGCGAAGTCATATTTAAAGCCCGCCAAGTGGCGAGGCTCTAGAAAAGAGGCCGAATAAATGCGTTAATGGCAATAGATCTCTCACTGCAGATGAACTCGTTGTTCTCGGCATGTAAAACCCTAGTTTCGCAGCCAGAACCCTAAAAGCTTTGAAAACGAGAGCTCCAACCTCATGTCGAAAACTAAGGCAAAGAAAATTTAAAAGAGGAAGAAGATAATGAAAAGCCAAAGATAAAAACCATAATACAAAAATTATTAGATCGAAAATAAATTCCAAAATATACGAGAAAAAGAAGGGGAAGAGGAAAAAAATCATTTCCTAAGTTTCGTATGTCATTATTTCTTTAGATTTTTACAAAATAAACATGGGTTTCCACACTAGATATTTTGATTTTTTTTTGTCAAATATAAAATGGGGTTTCACAAAAAAATTAGGCATTCCATTTATTAAAGCCAAGTCTATAGTTTTTTTTTTTTTAATGATACTAGATATCTGCATTTCTTCAAAAACCTTTTTCATAAAATTATTGGGCATTTCATTTATCAAAACCTAACTTTGTAATTTTTCCAACATGCAAACCTAGGGTTTGGAAAAATAAAGCCTCTAACATCTCCATTTTTTTAAGGTTATTTTTGTAAATTTATCTTGTCTTTATAAAAATGTCACATATTTGTATTTCTTACATAAAATAATTGTTAATAGTTTAGTTTTTTCATTTTTTTACATTTTCTAAATTTACTATATTTCTTGTTTTTAACAAACAACATTCAAATAATAACCACCATAAGATCACAAAGAGGTTGAAATGATATAAGGTTTAACGTAAAATTATTACAACATTCAAATAATAACCACTATAAGATCACAAAGAGGCAACAATGATATAAGGTTTAATAATACTCCTAAAAGATATTTCATAATACTTACAATCAACTGATTTTTATTTATACTTATATGCTCTATGTTCTATTAGGTTAATCCAATTCAATAATTTAATTAATATTTAAATATTTTTAAAGTAATTTTTACTATAAACTCATTTAATACTCTCAAATTTTTATATAATAGTTTTATTTTGAAAGTATTTTAACTAGCTTTTACATAATTTTTAAAATATTTTAACTAATTTTTACATAATCTTATATCTTTGGTACTTTTCTTCCCTAACCAATAATGATATTGCTCAAATTTATTGCATCACTATTATCTTTGTTGCTTGTCTTCCTTTAACCAATAATAATGTTGCTCAAATTCAATGCATCAACATTAGCCAAGTAGTGTCTTAAATGCATATGTGAGGTTTGGATTGATATTAAATTGTTTATAATAATTTCATTTCTTGTTATAGAAATTTTTATTAGTATTTTTCAATTTATATTTTTTCTAGTTCAAAACTTGATTTATGTTACATATATTTTTTTGAAAATGAGTTGTGATGAGAAAGTTGATGAAGAGGATTATTGTGAGGACATTGTTTTACTGATGACGGTGGAAATGAAGATATTTTCAATAATTATGAGGAACAAAAAATACCTCAACAAATTTATTAATTTGTAAGCTATGTGATAATAATTATAGCTACCCTTAAATGATGATGAATGGAGATTCATAATTTTATGGATGGAGTGGGAGTGAGTGCGTGAGAAAGAGCAGGAGTGAGTGCGTGAGAAGGAGCGGGAGCGAGTTTGAAATGGAGACCATATTTTGGTGTCACAACCTCAAAGTGAATTTGCCTTGATTTTGTAGATTGTTTTAATGCTTCAAATCCATTTGATTGTTGCTTCTCCTTCGCAAGGAGAAGATTTTCCGCACTCCAACCTCATTCTTCTCCTAATTTAATTTCATGATGGGAGCTATCGATTGTTGGGAAGGATTATAGTGAGGTGATGGGGAAAACCCTAAAGAAATATGTGGCAATAATAAGTGTTACTTCTCCAAGTAAACTATTACTTGGAGAAGTAATAATTATTGGTTGACCTTAAATTTGATGTCCATTTGACCATCATTTGGAAGTTTCCTCTTTACGGAGAAGTCAATTAAAAATTCCTAAAATTTGGGACATATGATGGAGTTTGGAGCCTTCATTAGAAATATATTTTCCAGTCAAACATGGTGTATGTATATCAAGGTCATCTATTAAATGAATTAGTGGGAAATTCATGAAGAAGGTAATGGAGTTATAAATAATTATGGCATGTTATAAATCCAAGGTGGGTTTCTTGAATAAATGTATTTGAGATATATGTACTAGAGTCAGTAAAACATAGATCTCATGAGTACCTTCAAAACTTATTTATTCCAAGTAGATTTGATTTTGATTATTATTTTATTGCAATGTCAATCATCACCCTACAAAATAATGAAGTTAATTATCCTAATTTCAAAATATTATATTTTCTATTTAAATGTTTCTAATTCTAGCCCATATAATGTGACAAAAATATAATGGGTTTCCCACCATAAATATGGCACAAAATTAGAAAAAGAATTATTTATTTATTTTATTCAAATTAGAAAACACCGACACAAAAAATAGGCGAAATATCTCTAAAGCAAAAGTGTCATTTTTCATTTTCCGCAAATGTTTCTCTCTCTGAAAAATAAAAAAATCACAATCAACATAAATACTCTTATGCAAATATATGTCACGTATACATTCCGACAAATTCATCACTAACTTGTTTATGTAGGGAAACTCTATCGTTTTACATGAACACAAATAATGTGAAAAGGGGAGAGCCACCAATACTTGAGCATGGTCCAATTGTGGACATAGAGTCTTGATTACACAACACCCAATAGTTGTCATAGTACAACTTGATAGTTGTCATAGAACTACCTAGTGATTATTTAATTTTGACATGACAACACCCAATCACATCATGACATGTAAGATTTGCTATTATTAAATATTCAATGTTCAACCATTATCACCCATGTTCAAGTATTGGTTTCCATCATGGTGTAGTGTAACTCAAATTTATTATTTTAAATCAATTCAAAATATGTCTTTCCCTCCAATTAAACACTCCAAAGAAAAATATAATTTAAGAAAAACTTGAACTACATGTTGGTGAAAAATCACGATCCCACATGGTATACAATTGATTTTGTGGACCCCTTAACTTAGGGTGCACCACTACTAACTCCTCTCCCCTAGTGTCACACAATTTTTGTGTCAAACATGGGGATAAAACGAGTTAAAAACCCCTAATTTTAACACAAAACCTTTAAAATTTACTCTTGGGTACCCCGAGAGTGTTGGTGGCACTCTTGACACATGGCTTAATAAGCATAGAAATGGATCAAGAATGTTTGGAGACATAAGAAGATGGGAGAGGATGTAATTTAGGAAGATTGTTTGGGGATAACAAAAGGGGAGAGGAACCACTAAACATTGAAAAAACATACAAACAACATTTAATTTGGACTAATTGACATATGCACACACTCAAACTAAGTAAAATAACATTAAAATATGTCACGAAAACATTTTTAAATGTTTACATTTTATATGAATTTGTTCAAACATGTTGGATATAATTTAAATTTTGTTAAGTAATTGAAGCTCGTAAAATTATTTTTTATTTTTATTTTTTTGAAATTTTAATAATTATTATTGCTCTCAATACTAGAAGTGATTGATAATAGTATATTTTGTGATTATCATTAGCATATATCTAAGCATCATAAAAATGACACACACATATGATGCAAATAGAAAAACAAAACAAACTAATTGTTCTCTACATATTATAGTTTTATGGCCAAGACATCTCTATACAAGTGAAATATGGAATTTAATATATTATTTTATGAAAAAAAAATTATTGATAAACCACATCAAAAGATCTATTTAAAATTAACATACTATTTTTTTACAAAATTATTATTTTAATATAGAGAATTATTATTAAATTTTTAAAAAAATTGCTATTGATACCTAGGAGAAGGCCTAACTTTTGTAAAAAAATTAAAAAAGCACCAGTCCATGATATTTTCAATCATCGATGGGCTCTCATAGTTTGTGAAGGCATGATATTGTGCTCTTTATATACAAGTTTCTAGGGGAAGAGTTGTAAACAACCTGAAAGCCCCATATCTACACCAAAACCTATTTACAATATATATTTTCGCAGGCAACGAATGTCAGAAACATAAACCAAATCCTAACCATGGACAGTTAGGCACAAAAAACTTGTTAAGACAAGACACAAACCAAACCAACTACTCCATTCCACCACCCGGTGGCATCTTAGCAATAATTTCCTTATTTGAATTGTCCATGCTATGTGCAGATGAAGATGACTACGCGAGATTACGGCATTTCCACCTTGGCACATGCCAGAAGCACCACTCCTTGGTTCTTCGCCAAAGCCTCCGGTCCTCGGGAAACAACATGCATGCCTCCAGCCAAAGCATGGATATGAAACTGCATACTAATAAAGCGCTCCTCCAAAATCAGGGGCTCTTTGTGTAGAATGAACTTCAGGAAGAATTAGACAAGATATTGGCCGCACTCAAACCCTGAGCCATATCGAACACATTTCTTCTTCCAATAGATTGATTAGGGTCAATCATCAATTTCCTTGTACTTTCACATATGTCCGCCTCTTCATCCTCTTAAAATCTTTCTGTTATAGACCACACTTTTTCTAACCAACCCCTCATGAGACATTCCTAATTTTTCCATCCATACGAGGTAGAGAAGGATTCATAGGTTGCTTCTCCAGTTAAGGCTCTCTTTCTTTTCAGCTCGGCATAGCTTATGATCCTCCCGTAAAAACCATACTACCAAACAGTGAACCACCCAACAAAGCCTTATAAGAACTACCACCAATTCTTAGTCCAAAATAGACTTGCAGAAGCATCGAAAAACCCCCGCCATACACATCTTAAAAATCCCACCGCAAAGCTCCTCACACGCATGAAGGATCAAGTGTTCATACCTTGAATCCTAGAGAAGATATCCCCTATTTAAATCATCATCATTCCAATAAAATATATAAGTGCTCGAAGAGCAATCACAATTACTCCCCCAATATCATCCACTAACCTTGCATCCCTCGATAGAAGGGACATGACGTCACTAGGAAAGATCACTTCCCACACTTGACATTTTAAATGACAATTGTCCCACAACTCGACACCCTTGTTAGGTAAGCAATTAGCCACCATATTCCCAGCTCTTTTGACATGAGAGAATCTAATCTTGGAAAAGAAAGAGAGAATAGATTTAATTTTTAAAAATGGCTTAGGGCCCAAGCTTTAGAAATTTTACCTTGGGCCAAACCAATAATGTTTTTGAATCTCCTTCGATCCACAGATGCTTCCAATCCTGTTTTTTACCTCGATAAATCGAAAAGGAGGGCCATTCCTTTAAATCGCGTTGTTAGAGGAGACACCACAATCAACGACCCAAAGCCAAAATCGGTTGACAATTAGAATCTCGAAAATACAACCACAACCAAAGCATTGCACGAGGGTTTCCTCTAGAAGTGTCATCGAAGTTTAATTTGATCCATGCCTCCTTAGGATTTCTTCACACACCAAACATATTTTCCTTACTCCCCTTATCGGGAAGTATAAATTTTTTCAATTACTTATATTATCTTCTAAACAAAAAAATTGTTGAAGATTCCTAGGGAGAAGGCCCTAGCCTCAAAAAAAGTTCCTATTACAGTCCATGATTAATCTACAAATCACTGGACTTAACAGGGAGAGTAAAATGCACATTATCATGCTACAAAATCCAAAAAAATAGTTTTATACAACAATATATATATCACCAAACTGTACATTCCTAGACTATAAACAAAAAGAGTGATACCCACTCCATATTGAATGAGCTCAAAACAGAGAACCCTGAATTCACTCTTCCATGTGATTAGGAGGCTTTTCCACTAGAATCTCCACCTTTGAGTCGCTTGAAGACGAAGGAGACAAAAAGAGCTAGCACAACAATCGGCAAATCAACTTTGGCCTTCTCCGGGAGGCAGAGACCCTAGTTTTCCACCACCGCCACCAAGCCGCGAGAGAGAGATTTCATGCCACGAGTCAAGGCATGAATATGAAATTGTAAATTGACCACCCTCGCTTCTAGGTCCTTCATCTCCTTGTGGAGGAGAAACTGGCCTGTTGAATTAGAGATAATGTTGGTCACGCTCAACCCCTGTGCCACATCAAACACATTCCTTCGACCCACAAATTGACCAAGGTCCAACATTAACCTCAATTTATTGCAAACAACCACTTCTTCTTCGTCGTCTTCAATGCTCTCGACCCTTTGACCAAACCTACTCCAGCCACCCCCTCATGGCCACATTTTTAATTCTCCCATTGAGCCACTCCAAAAAGGAATCACCCAAATCAGGCCCCAGTCTGAGCACGACATTGCTTCCTCCTAGAGCCACCCGACAGAGTCTCCACCGGATGCCATGAGAGAAGGAGGAGAAACAAACCGACAAACTTCAACTTACTAGACCCACCTTGAAGGCAAACCACCAAACTGCGAGAAGAAGGAGCCGAAAAGATAATCCAAAGGCAACCAAAACGCGGCTTAAAAGCCAAACACCTTCCCCAAAGCCAATGAATGCAAGGTATGTGCCATGCTTCAAATCCAAAACCAAATCCATCCCTTAAAAAAACCATCATTTCCGAGAGGGGGAAAACAAGAGGTATGACTTTAGAGATTACAAGTCCCCTCTACACGAGCCAAACACGCATCATTAACCAAAAGGCCTTGAATGTCATTGGGGAAAAGTGTCTCCATGATTGAGTCATCACTCAACCCTTATTCCAAAGCATGACACCAATATTAGCTAAACCATCTGCCACCTTATTGCCTTCTCGACAAATATGAGAAAAAATCACCTCCTCAAAATCAGGCAAAATTGCTTGAATATTATCACAAATGGATTGTAATTGCCATGCATGAGGAGAATTTCCTTGCACTATCATAATGATAGCCAGAGAGTCTCCTTCAACCATTCTAGACCATTTCCTACGCTTAGCTTCAGCCAGACCCCTGCCACAAGGCCATGCCTTCTGCGAAATTATTGGAAGCTACACCACAATCAAAAGCCAAAGCAAGGACAGGCTGACACTCAACATTACGAAACACACACCCGCAACCAACGGCTCTAGGGTTGCCTTTAAAGGCCCCATCAAAATTTAGTTTGATCGACCTTCGAAGGAGGACTTCAATAATCTACCTCTTATCCTTACTCCCCTTATCGGGAGTATCTTCTAAACAATTTAGATATTATCTTTCATTTATTGACTAAACATTATATTAGAATTATATTTTTTTAAACACAAATATAGTATAATGGGTGATCAAGTTCAAACCCCATGTCCTAAAATTCTACCCTTTACAATACATAAGTTTACAAATCATTATACTAAAAATTTAATTTCATAATAAATATATATAATATTAAAATTTTACACCTACAATTTAATCTCATAACAAGAATATAAATAAATAATTGCAATCAATTAATATGCAAATCTAATATAATAGTTAATACATGTTTAAATTTAGATATATTAAAATTTAACCTTACAAAAGTTAATGAAGTTCAAATCTAAGTATATTAAAGGTTTTTTCCAAAAAGAAATAAAAATATTATTAATATAAATAATTAAATTAGTATAGAAATGTAAAATATAATTAAATATCAAAATGGTTGTAATAAGGATGATGGGTGCCTATATTCATTTATCGAATATAAATCTTTTTAGATATTCGGTGTAAGAAGTCAAACCGATATCGAATGATTTTGACAAATTATATTCTTCCTAAACATAGTAACTTAATTGAATGAGCTACTGGTTTAAATGTACGCTTACTCGACATTATAAGTCATTATATGTTAAGTCTATAACATAGACCGAAATACCAACATTTTATGTAATCTTAATGGATCCTAATAAAAATATAATTAAATTAATATAAAAATGTAAAATAATATTCAAGTGAAATACAAACCCCATACTAAAAGTTTAGCTTTTAAAAAGTCAAGTTCAAACTTTGGCTCACTAAATTTTTATTAGGTCACGAGAAAGGGTGGTGGGGGGTATAATAATGTGAATTGTGGAAAAAAATTTATCAATTTTATATTTGACATCCGTTTAATCATCATAAGATTAAAAAATAAAATTATTTTAAAAAGACAAAAATCATGATATAAATGTGTTTACTTTCATAATCAATCTCATCAAAGTATAGGATGCTTGTAATTATTCTCTCTTTTTTGTTATTTGGAATTTTTTTTTTGGGGAAGGGCCCTATTGACCTTAGTTAACCTATCAAAAAAGTATGGCTAGCCTTGAACTTTATAGACGATGATAATGTTGATTGAGTTTTTGTGACAACAATTATGCATAGAGGTGTCCTACTGATGGCACTTATGGGGTGGTGGTGGACTATAATGTCCACAAGTTGTTAAAAAGTAATGGTAGACCTTAAAATTGGTGTCCATTTGACCATCATTTGGAATTTTCTTATTTGCTTAGAGAAGTCAATTAAAAAACCATAAAATTTGGCCATACGATGGAGTTTGGAGCCTTATTAAAAACATAGGGTAGTTATATCGAAGGCATTTATTAAACGAGTTGGTGGGAAATTTGTGAAGAAGGTAACGGAGTTATAAATCATTATATCATGTTATAAATTGAAGATGGGTTTATTCACACATGTTATAAATTCAAAGTGGGTTTTTCCAAATAAATGTATTTAAGATAGATTACTAGAGTTGTAAAACTTTAATCTCATGAATAACTTCAAAACTTATTTATTTCAAGTACATTTGATTTTGAAAATTATTTTATTGCAATGCCAATCATCACCCTACAAAATAATGACATTAATTAGCCTAATTTCAAAATGTTATATTTTCTATTTAAATATTTTTTAATACTAACCCAAATAATGCGACAAAAATATAATGGGTTTCCCACCATAAATATGACACAAAATTAGAAAATAAAAATAAAAAATTAATTAATTAATTAATATTACACCTACACAAAAATAGACGAAATATCTCCCAAGCAAAAGTGTCACTTTTTTCATTTTCACAAATGTTTCTCTCTAAAAATTCAAGAAGAGATACTCTTCCACAAATATATGTCACGTATACATTCTTATGTTGGGAAACCTTGTGATTTTACATGAACACATATAATGTGAATAGTGTCACACAATTCTTTGTCTTGAACATGGGAAAAAAACGAGGCAAAAACCCCAATTTTAACACTAAACCTTCAAAAATTACTCTTGACACACGGCATAATAAGCATAGAAAATGGATAAAGAATGTTTGGGAGATTAAAAAAAGGAGAGGAATCGCTAAATATTAAGAAAACACACTAACAATATTTAATTTGGACTAATAAGTTAAGTAATTGAAAGCTTGTAAAATTATTTTTTATTTTTATTTTTTTGAAATTTTAATAATTATTTTTGCTCTCAATACTAGAAGTGATTGATAATAGTATATTTTGTGATTATTATTACTGTATATCTAAGTATCATAAAAATGACGCACATATATAATATAAATAGAAAAACAAAACAAACCAATTGTTCTCTACATATTACGGTTGTATGGCCAAGATATTTCTATATAAGTGAAATATCTAAATTTATTTCTCATAAATAATATGGAATTTAATATATTGTTTTATAAAATTATAAATATTTATTTTTATTGATAAACCACATAAAAATATCTATTTATAAATAAATATACTACTTTTTAAACAAATTATTATTTTAATATAATTTAATTAGTATAAAAAATTTAAATTACTTTATTCCTTACATATTATCTTCTAAACAATTTAACTAAAATGTGTATTATTAAATTATTTTGTAGGTATTATCTTTCATCTATTGACTAAACATTATATTAGAATTATTATTTTTAAACACAAATATAATATAATGGGCGATCCAAGTTCAAACCCCATGTAATAAAATTCTACCCTTACAATACACAAGTTTACGAGTTCATTATACTAAAAATTTAATTTTAAACATATATAATATTAAAATTTAACGCCTACATTTTAATCTCATGATAAGAATATAAATAAATAATTGTAATCAATTAATATGCAAATGTAGTATAACGGCTAATCCAAGTTTAAATTTAGATAATCTGCTAGCAATCGTACATGAAATGTACGATGGAAATCGTAGATGGGTATGCGTCGAGGAAGTGAAAGTGGAGGGACTGGAATAACGAAAGAGGATGAGAGTCAAAAAGGAAGGGGTAGAGGGATGAGAAGTCGAAGGACAGGGAAAGTGTTGAGGGGAATTTATGCCAAGAAACATTTTTTGAGATATCTTAGAAGGCAAGGAGTGGTCGATCAATACAACCAATGTCAATAGTTGGTCGTGAAATCAGTACTTGGTTTTTATGGTACTTAGAACACACTTAAGTGTAAAGTGAATGTAACAGTGCATATCGCGGGACACTTTAGAGATAGGGATTTGTGTAGTTGACCTGATAGAAAAGGGATGCGATTTCTTGCATATTTCTGATCAGGGCATCGCTCTAGCTATCAAGGAAACGACTAGGCTTTCCCTCACCATCAATATTGGTAGATATTGCCATCAATAATGATCGACACAAAATGGGATTTTCTTTGTTTACCGCGATACAAAATATCGTCTCCATCTCGCTTGCATTTTCCATGAGAGTCCAATTTGTTCTTAAAGGGGACAAAATAAAAAATGAGAAAAATCCAATAGGTTTCACGTTTGAAACCCAACCTCATGAATACAACACACCATGTTCCTTGTTCGCGGCAAGGGAAGAAATGGCTCCTATGTCCTTCATGCATGGGTTCTATCTAATCTTTGATTGGCAAAAAGACAATTGGTCTTAGCATGCGCCAAGGGTTATCCAATGGTGACATCACAACTATTGACATAAAAAACAATTTTACTATTATTTTATTTTAATTATTTGGCATCAAGTTTTTTTATTTGGAGTTTAATTTGTTAGATAAGACGAACACATGCTTTAAATGTTGGAAATAAAAAGGTGGGAATAAAATACATGCAAGACGTACACCTATACCACATCTCGGAGTGTCCACACCGAAAAAATATTTACTACTTAAATTGAATTATTGAAGCAAGAATCTTCATACAACCACGATGTTCAACTCCTTTCTCATTGAGCCTTTGTTTTCAGAATGATTTTCCACTAACAAGTCTTCATAGTGGAAGTGATTAAATGAGCACAACATGGACATACAAATGATGCCACCTCACTTGAACTTCTTGTATCATCTATTTTAGGGAAGAAGTAGAGCAGGGGATGATATCTTTTTTATCAAAACGAGATACCAACTTGTCCATTAACAAACAACATAAGCAAAAATAAATGTACATAACATTAATATATTTTATTATATAAGTATCTCCTCAAAATTTGAATATGCCAAAACATTTTCTAACAACGTCGTGATTAGTTACACTATATGTTTTTAATTATGATGATCAATATTTTCTTTTCGAAATTTAACCCAAAACAATTTCTTGATTTATGCGTGTCATCCTTGCGTGGGGGCCAAGCTAATCTTCTATGTATCGCTATAATTTGAAATTTAAAAATTAAAAAAATATAGAAACAAGAAAATAGGTTCTCCTTCGGTGTACAATTGGTTATGGGCCCCACATTAAAATCAGGTGTTACCTACTAAAGTTAATATTTTATTAATTAATCTTGCCTTTTCCACGATTCTTTGACAGGTTGACAGGTGTGGACCACTTGTCCTTTGGTTGAATGTGCAGGTTGCGGAAGAAAATTGATGAGGCAACATATTAGTGGTAAAAACAGAGGTCATATTGTTCTGGTCTTTTATTCATTCATTCCCGAAATATTGTATTCCCTCTGATTTCCTAAAAATAAAGTTATTAAATTTAGAGGTTACGGGCCTGGGAAATTGATCCAATCCATCTGAGATACATGCATTTCTATAGGTCTTCTGCCATTAGTCTAATTCCCTGTCTATAGACTTCAATGAATAACTATCCAGCTTAGAAACAGTTTATTGGTAAACAAATGCAAAAATTGAAGCATGCATATACATCCCATTAAAATTACAGAAAAAAGAGCTACAAAAAATATCCAAACTTTCTTTCTTTAGCAAATATGAACTTACAATGGTATTTCTCTTGTGGTGTCTGAATGATGGTGAAGGCCTAAGAAATGATACAAACTATATCGAGCATTTCAGGCATAAAATATAGTATGTCCTTGTCTGTAATGAGGGAAAAATAGAAAAAATTGGTTTAGGTCATCTCATACGACGTAGAATTAAAAACTGTATAAATAGTAATCTTTCATGTTTTATTGTTTTGTAAATAGTAGAGTGATTGAATTTGAATCTTTCCTATTTTATTGTTTGGCTAATTGTGGAGGAGAATGGTGGAACGCGAATTTGGTAGATGTTCTAAACCAAGCAATTCGAACGGGTGGAATACCAAACGAATCCGGGAGACCTCTATCCATGTTATGCAAATGGTTCGTGAATGAAGGTGGTGGAAGTGGGTGCGTCGTACACGAAGCCATACAGGATGAATGTGGTGGCCATACATCCAGGTAAACTATAGATGTCCTCCTCAAAGCGAGCAAATCGTGGGGGTTATATTACATGGCCTCGCGCATACACAGTAGCATGCCAACCAGCATTCCTTCTACCCAAATCAGATTCAGCCCTTTGATCTTTGATGTATGTACAGGAGCAATCGGCGGTCGTCGATTTTCTAACAAGAGTACATAGTCTAGCTGAGTATACGCCTTCGACGTAAAAATTTAATATAAATAATTAAATTAGTATAGAAACGTGAATATCAAAATGGTTGTAGTGATGATGATGGTTGCCTATACTCATTTATCACAGTACAAATCTTTATAGATAGTCAATGTAAGAAGTAAAACAGATAGGATGAAGGTCGATGCCTGAATGACTTTGACATATTATATTCTCCTAAACGTAATTACTTAACTGAAGGAGCTAACTAGTTTAGATGTAAGCTTACTCAACATTATAACTCATTATATATTAAGTCTATAACTTGGACCGAGATACCAACATTTTATGTAATCTTAGTGGATCCCCAATAAAAAATATAATTAAGTTAATATAGAAAATGTAAAATAATATTCAAGTGAAATACAAACCCCCATATTAAAAGTTTAGTTTTATAAAAGTCAAGTTCAAACTTTGGCATACTAAAAATTTGATTAGGTCTCGAGAAAGGGTGGTGGGGGAGTATAATAATGTGAATTGTCCATTAAAAATTATCAATTTTATATTTGACATCCATTTAATCATCATAAGATTAAAAATATATGTATTTAAAAAAGACAAAAAATTATGATATCTTGACATGCAATAAAATTCATCATTATTAATGAGCCGAAAATATAAATAAAAATAATAATAAATTCGTCTACTACTCGACAAATTCAAAATATAACCTTAACAATTATATGACTAGCAATTGCACATGAGTCACAAGTTACGCGAGGATAGATGTAAATATACGGCGGTGTCTAATGGAGCATGGAAATCAGTATTGTTTACGCCTCAAATTTGTAGTAGCCCTGTATCACAAATATTCGTACTGTGTGTTATATTCATATTTTTTTTTTGTTTTATTGGCAAATATTCGAGGTGCACTTATCACAAAAAGTTTTAATTTTAAGAACAATACCTTTTGTCACTCATGGTGTGCTCGGCGGGGTTGTGTCGGTGGCCTTGGTTAAACTAGTATATTTTCCCCTCTATTTCAATACTGCCGCCACCTGTTGTCCATTTTATCTGATTGCACATCACCAAAATATTTCAATAATCACAAAAATCAATATTTCAATAATCACCAGTATATCGATGGGAAATGGTTTTGGTTGTTCCCACGGGCACTCCGATTACGATGCGGCTCTCCCGGGAGCTTTGAAAATCCTCGACTTTACAACCGCCTTTGGCAACTCTTTCTGATTTGATCACCATAAAAGTTGCAACTCATTGAATTTGGCAATGTTTGTAATTAGAATAATTACTACAATCACAATAGTCAAGTTAAGTGCCCAAGATTTTCCAGGACAACATATCCAAATTGACACTACAAACCCAATTAGCCTTTTATTGGGTGCATAGAATATTACAAAATGTTCCAATTTAAATTGATTTGCATGTGTTAACATGTGCTAACTTGTTGGCAAAGCATCCAAATAGCCTTTAATTTGTTTTGGCCTTTCGTAAACATTACAGATCATTGTCATTACTGCATAACAACATTCCTTTCAAATGATATTTTTGTAGATTAGCCAACTGATAAGGAAGCCAAATAGTTCACTCTATCTTTGAGCTGGCCTACGCTCCTCATTATTGCTCGGTGTGACGGACAAACATCAGTCAGCTGACGGTAAACTGCAAAACAACTATAAACACTTTTGTAGAAGAAATAGGCCCCGGTCACATGAGCGGTCACATCTTTACCAAGCTGCGATAGAATCCCTTCTTCCATCCTTTTCAATTGCAATTCATGGGTAATAGTGAATCGTATTGCCTGCAACTATGTCATATTAGAAACATTTTCTAACCTTAACAACTTGTCATCCTTTTTAATGGACAAAAAAAATTAATCAAAGCGTTTATAAAGAGAGCAAATTATAGTAAATTTCTAAGATGGTAGGAAAATATCTTAAATCCAGCAACTTGCATTAAAGTTAAGAGAACAAATATTGGAGCCACAGAATTTGACACTTTCGAAGCCAAACCATCTTCAAAAGTGGAGACCTACCATGAACAAAAGGAAAAACTTAAAACTCAAAAACCAATTTAAAAACCCAATTTTTAAAAACGTCAAATTTCTTCTAGGGTCGGATTAATGATGAAAAGTTTAAGCCATAAATCCAAACCAAATTTACCCTGGTCGGTACCAGACCTGCCAGGAGGATCTGTAGCACTAAGCTACCCATACCCAATTAAAAAAATCTACCGTGGCGAACTGGGAAATTGTGGGAAACATGATGGTGACATCGTAGTTCACATCATTGTTTTTAACCGTACACATTATATGTCGCCAGTCAACTCGTTTTTGTTTCACTGTCACGATGCACATAACCAAAACGCGTTTTTTAATCCCCAACAGCAACTATATATACACTCCACCATCGTCCCCATCTCCATCAGGAGAGCTCAGTTCAAAAGCAAGTCCTTAAAGCTGTCGTTTTTATTCTTTTTCCAAGCACAAAAAGAATGCCTTCAAATCTGCAGGAAAGCTTGCTGTTCACAGGGGTAGCAATCAAAGTGAAGCCCGAGAAGCTCACGTTGGTCCGCCAGCTGAACAGATGGCTCACGTCTTCCACAACGCTCTTTCTCTGGGCACTGTTCCTCATCGCGTTAACATCGTCTTACTTATGTTTCGTCGACAGAAATCTCAGAAACAACAGAGAAAATCGGTCTGTGAAATGGGGAGGCCCGCAGTGGGAGACCCGGGTTCGAAACTCGTGCAGGCCGACTTCTACTTCCTCTCTCCAGGTGCTGGTCACGGGAGCCGCCGGTTTCGTGGGCGCCCATGTGACCCTGGCGCTGAGAAAACGCGGCGACGGGGTCCTCGGCCTGGACAACTTCAACGACTACTACGACCCCTCGCTCAAGCGGGCCCGCCAGGCGCTGTTAAAGAGCCGCGCGGTCTTCGTCGTGGAGGGCGACATCAACGATCGAGATCTTCTCATCAAGCTCTTCGACCTCGTCTCCTTCAGCCACGTCATGCACCTCGCCGCGCAGGCGGGGGTCCGTTACGCGATGCAGAATCCCATGTCGTATGTTCACAGCAACGTCGCCGGGCTGGTTAACGTGTTGGAGGTCTGTAAAGCGGCGGATCCCCAGCCCGCGGTCGTATGGGCGTCCTCCAGCTCCGTTTACGGGCTCAACGAACGGGTTCCGTTCAGCGAACGTGACCGCACCGACAGACCCGCCAGCCTGTACGCGGCGACGAAAAAGCCGGCGAGGAAATCGCGCACACGTACAACCACATCTACGGACTGTCTATCACCGGTCTCCGGTTCTTCACCGTCTACGGCCCGTGGGGCCGTCCCGACATGGCGTACTTCTCCTTCACGCGCAATATTCTCAGGGAAGCCCGTCACCGTCTACAGACAGAAAGACGGAACCCCGTCGCCGGATCTCGCCCGAGATTTCACGTTCATTGACGACGTCGTCAAGGGCTGCGTTGCGGCGCTCGACACGGCCGGTAACAGTACCGGCGCCGGCGGGAAGAAGACCGGTCCGGCGCCGCTGAGGGTGTTCAACTTGGGAAATACCAGACCCGTGTCGGTCAACAGGATGGTTAATTTGCTGGAGGGGCTTCTGAAGGTGAAAGCCAAGAAAAAGTTTGTGAATATGCCTGGAAATGGTGACGTGGCATTTACCCATGCGAACGTTACGCTTGCCAGGGTGGAATTGGGGTACAGGCCCAGTACGGATTTGCAGACTGGCCTTAGAAAATTTGTAAAATGGTATCAGAATTACTATGGTTATCATAAAGTTTAATCCGCGGTAAAATTTTCCATTTTGGCCGTATCTGTTTTTTCTTTTTTTTTTTTACTGAAATCCAAAAGGGGTAATTTTGTCTTGCAAAAATTACTGGATCCGAGTAAACACAGCTGTCAAATGGTCCGTGCTGCTCACTGCGACACGTCAGTCAGACGCGTCTGACGTGTACTTATGTCTCCCTGTAAATTCGAATACAACAAATCATAATATGGAATTTTTGAAATAAATAAAAATGATGTTGTTGGTGAATTTTTTTATAATTAAATAGAAGAAGTAAATGATGTTACACTCATAAAAATGATGTTGCACACTCTTTGGTGACAATTTTATTACACTATAATTAAAGTTTGTAGAAGAAGTAATATTTTGGCTACAACATTATTAGGGGAGAAGGACCAGTATGCGAACACCCTAAGTTCGCAGGTCCATGGAGCCAATTCCTTGCCACGTATGAGCGCCAATTTGTGACTAGTTATAAATAAACATTTTTTTATCCTAAGCCTTTAATTTCGTATTCGATTTTAATAATGTTTGCTTCCATATGATCGATTAAATATGCGATCTCTAAAAAACACATTTCTTGGTGGAGACCGGTAGTGGTCCACTTAGAAGAGGACAGTGTTGAGCATTAAATTGGAAATAAAAGAGGGAAACGCGACCTGTCCTCCGCCATCTCCACGCGCGTTTTAGATAAGGAACAAATAAATGTTCAACCACCTTGTGCGGAGCTCATTAACGGGCCTTACGGGGCTCCTGCGCAGGATTACATAAAATATTGGATTTTTTCATTCTGGTTGGGCTGGGCACTTTTCAAGGCGTGAGCGACTCCTTTCATTAGCATTTCGGAGGTCATGCTTCCCAACATCAGGCGGACAGAAGACTTGCTCGTAAGTATTACACTTCAGATTATTTTCTCGAATTTATTTCACCTGTTCAGAAGCCTTGTGATTTGCGTGGTATCGCACTCTTCCAGACTTGTTTTTCGTTTTTTATCTTGTGATTTGCGTGGTATCGCACTCTTCGGACTTGTTTTTCGTTTTTATCTTGTGATTTGCGTGGTAATATCGAGACTTGTTTTGGAGTTTTTATTTGTGATTTGCGTGGTATCGCACTCTTCCAGACTAATATTGGAGTTTTTGCATTAAATTTTTTTAGTTTCCCTGATAATTTTCAAGAATGCAATAATTTCTCATATGAACAAATTCATTGATAACAGATGAGAACACTGTATATGATTATATTTTCGTAAAAATCCAAAGTTGGTCCTTTGGCCTTTTATGCAAAGTAGCAGCAACATAACAAGCAAGAAAGTGGACCCCAAACTAGTCCCATATGCATTCACTAAGAAAGTTTGTACAGCTACATAGGTTCTAATGCCATGACTTATATGTATAAGTAGTTGTGGAGAATCTAAAACTCTGTGATTCAAAACTTTTAGCCATTGCACTAGGGGAGCAGAACGGTTGCTACAAAAAGTAGAATGGGGAGTATTATGAGATGGTGGTCTCTGCTGATGGCCGAAATGGAACTGATAGGATCACTCTTTCATCTTTTAAAGTTATGAGATAATCCAAAAATGGATCCACAAATAAAAATATTTTTTTGGCAGTCAAACTTTGAAGGTCAAAGTTAAGGCCATTCGAAGCCGATCCATTTGCCACAACATTACATTTAAATTTTTAAAGAATTAAGTCTAGCTGTGGAAATGTGTTCAACTGCTCACTCAGAGAACTCCAACTGACCTTGATGTATTTTTATCTAGGTTATCCATTGATATAAAGTTAAAGGTACCTTTTTAGGTTCTTTGCCAAGCAAGGCTGAAATTTGGCGTATGAAACACTCTTTGTGGAAAGCCCACAAGGAGGAGATTGTTTTCCATTTACTTTATATATTGTTCAAAAATTGTACTCTTGGGTTTTGACCTTATAATTCAAGCGTTAAGGCTAAGTAGAATATGCTATGAGAAAAATACTGCAGAATCTAAACAGATGCCTATATTTATCATCAATATTGTCTCCTTGACATTCCTTCCTATAACAGTGAACAAAGCAAACTTCTTTGGTGATTATTTCCATTTCAGAATGTAAGTTTATATCTGCTAGACTATATAAATTAAAAGTCACACACACTAACATGTCCTAATACCGAAATCAATAATGGTGATAACAAACCATTGTTGCAATATTTCTAGTTTAGGTAGGGACTCTCTTCAGATTAAATTCGAAATTACAGATCTTCTTCTTCTCTTTAAATTATAAATTACAGTTTTGCTGCTGCTGGTTCTCACTTTATAATTTCATAGACTACAGATCTCTTTCTCACTGCTTCTTGATCACTTTTGCATTTTTCCATACAGGTGCGCACTCATTTTGCCAGGCCCAATTGGAGAAGGGTGGAAACAGTGTGTATTCACACTACTAATACTCAAGGAAAATGTTACCTACAGTTCTATGTTTTTAAGCCATATAGAGGTGAGGTTTCAACCTCACCAAGATTCAAATAAATCCTTGTGTTCATTTTAAGCTGCAACAATTTTGTTTATGTAATTTTTTTGTTTTTAGTAAAGTTTTATTCCAAGCATCGCTTTAAATTAATTTTATGTTGATCCTTGATTGGTTTTATGTTGGTTATTAACATATTTGTTCAGTCTTTCTCTATCACCTATGTATTTAATTGAATATGTCTTTGTATCTTGGATTTGTTTCTATCTCGATTGAACCATGGATTAGTTGATGAAATGAAACCTCCCGAGCTGGGTGAGAAGAAGAAGATTTTCAAGGGAAATACAGAATTGGGGGGATCTTTTACAGATTTTTTATGTTGTTTTTTCTAATTAGTGGGTTTTTGTATAAACAAATGTTCTTGGGCGCTTTTGTTGTATTAAGTTGTTTTGATTTTGTTTGTGGTCAGTTTGTTGTGATCTTCAATGTTTTATCTTTTTGTTTTGTACAAGGTTTTGGGAGCCTTTTAAAACACTAATCCGTTTACCTAATAAATAAAATCTTTTTATACTTATAAAAAAAAATACATTTACATTATTTAATGGTGTTCATTTTAAGCTGCAACAATTTGAATAAGGTTATGAACAAATTCTGAGCTGATTTGGTTTCCTCATCTGAAACAATGATTACATTTCGAGCAAAATGTAGTAATCTAAACTGCATGTCTTTATATTTCTTACATTAGGAGCAAAACATATAAACTTATACTGTATGTGTCCATATTCATTACATTCGGAGCAAAATATACCGACTATAACCTATAATCGTGAATGCAATAATGCAAGCACAATTGATTTCGATACATATTTTTCTGCAACACAAAAAAGAATTCTCCTCGAATGCTGCCCTTAGTTTGGACTATCAGGAACGATTGTATCATTGACAGATGTTGTTGGAGTCATCAAGAGGTTCACTGGATGAACCCATGGTGGAATAGGAAAACCAGATATGGTATGAAAGGTTGTGTGTGAAGTAGGAGGTTGTGGGATAATGGGGTGTGTAGTTGGAGTTGAAGTTATTTGCATTCTGTTGGTGTCAAGGAAGTAAGGGTGGTAATCTGGGATAGGAACTTTCAACATATCTTGTAACAGGGAGTTCTGTATGGGCATGGGATGATGCATGGGAAACAAAACCTGCGGATTGTTGAACTTGTTATCTCTTTCTTGTTTCTCTTTCTCCCTTTGATGGCGAGTGGCTTCCTTCTGTTGTAATTCCAATTCCTTTTTTGGCGAGCTACCTCCCGTTGTTTCTCGCGCTCCTGTCTTTCAACAAACTTTTGTAGATCCCTTTCTTGCCTCTCTTTAATGCGTTGCAATCTCTCTTCCTTTTTCTGCTCCTTTGCTGCCAACCTTTCTTGCTTTTTTGCCTCAATATGCTCCTTTTTACGCTGCTTCCCTTCACATATTTCTTGTTTTTTATGTTCTGTATCTTTTAACATCTGAACATAAGCATCAGATGTTAACAATTGTGAAGCACGACTTATCCGGAGTGCAGCATCACTCTTACCCTTGGAAGGATCCCGTACAAATTGTGTCGGTAACCTTAAAAATTTACCCAATTTCTTCTCATTTGCAGCAACACCATCATTTGATATACCACTTTCAACATCATGGCCAGTTGTCTCTTCCTCGTTTTTATCTTTATCAATGACCTCAATTTCCTCTGCGTCAGCATAATAATGAGTAAAGTTTGCTGGTTCAAAGTCTGTTGGCACAAGGTTGGTTGGCATCGAAGGTAAAGATATACTTTCATCCTCAGTGTTTCCAATCTGATCAAGTCCCAACTCTGCAATATGCTCTTGCAGCCATGTAGGTTGTTCTGGTGCACTTGGCAATGAGAGATCGTCCTCTCCAAATCCCTGGGCCTCAGTGTTGCAGCTGGATGTGCCTTGGTCACGAGTATTCACAATGTGGTTCACTTCATAATCTTTGGTCTGCATTATACTTTGGCTTTCTCCCTGTATACTTGGTTCCTCCGTCTCTGTATTAGCAACAACCGTTGTTTCAATGGTTGGATGGACTTCTTGTGTTGTTGACAGATTCTCAACTGATTCCATTAAGTAATTTTCTCCAATTTTGTCACCAACTGGTGGAGCTACATCTCTTGACAAACTTAGGATGTTTTCAGTAGCATCAACATCTATTATGTTTTCAGTACCATCAACATTCATAATGTTCTCAGTAGTATCATCATCTGTGACATTTTCAGCATCATCTTCGTTGGCATCTTCTTCAATGATATATAGTTTACTACATTCCATGTCATTGTAATGCATTTGGATCAAGTGGCATATATACGTGCGCCTAAAACCAGCACGAATATTTCGCAGTGTCGAGGCCTTTGCATGAGAGCTCTACTACCTATTTACGCCCAAGTCCGACGTTTGACTTCTTGGTACTTGGTATTATTATTACACATCCACTTGCATCCTCTCGGATCTGAAATATGCTTTAAAAGGACCAAAGACACTAACATCCAGAGTGGTTCTGAACCGTGTGTAGTATGTCTTTGTGCAATGTCAATAAATCAATCCCCAATCGCTTTGGCCTCTTCTATAGTTGACAATGCCACATGGCTTCCATGACCATCAAATATAAGTAAATGCCTATTTCGGGGCACACCCCTCCAGTGCAGACTTACGAAATGATACAACCACTTATAAAGAGCTCTCTAGTCATCCAAGCACTTGGATGAGCAGCCATGCAAGCACCTGGTTCACATCCCTTGATGTAATTTTGTGAAACTTTCTGACCTTTAAATAAGTAAAAGTTAGGGATACATTGCCCTGCAGCATTTACACAACATAGAATTGTCATCCATTCTCTGCTACGAGGAATGATTTTGGGAACATTCCTGCAACCCTTGGTGGCAAGCACCCTCATGCCACAATTTCTCCCTGCTTGGATTCCTGTCTCATCACAATTCCATATTTTGCCTGCACCATAGGAATTGATATGAATGTTAGCTAGTTTTTCATAAAACTTGCTAACCACCTCTGGACGTAAACCTATTGCACGATCTCTTTCTAGACCTTCAGCAGTCCGAAGGACTATGTCTGGGTGTCTTTTTCTAAATCCTTCACACCAGGATCTTCCAGGTAATCCTTCTCGAAATGGAGTCTCTCTAGTTTCACAAATTTGTGCAACACAGGCCCTCAGTTGCATAAATCCCACTCCATGCCCTAAATCTGCCATTTGCTTGCACCATTCAACTATCTCTTTCTCCTCTCCTTCACTCAAAACAGGTGCAGGGCCCTTCCTTTTTGTATGGGTCAGACCATTCAGCCAATAATGAACAGATGTAGGAGGTAAATTATATTTCAGTGCAGCAGCTCTAATAGAATAATTGTTGAATTCAATATCATCTATGGCCTTTAACATATCTTCTTTTGACCAACTAGACAAAATTCTAACCTTCTTGGTCGAAGAGTTGCCTCTAACAACCACAGTCTCCTGTAGTTCATGCCTATGTAGTTCACATCCAGCAGGTTCTGGCTGATGATCATCAGTTGTGTTTGTATCTCCTTGATTTGTTATTGCACCATCCTCTTCGCTTCTTATTGTAGCATCCTGTTCATCTGTTCCATGGTTAGATGTTTCAATTTCAAATTGTACACCTCGTCTTTTGGGCATACGTTGTGCTCGATGTAAACTCCTCTTTCTCTTCATCTTCTCTAAACGCTGCAGTATGAAACAATATAAAATTAGTAAAATATGTATTAATATATCAATAAGATCATCTACAATGGGAAAATTTTAGCTAGCTTATGATACATGACAGTATGAATTATGAACTTGTAGGTGAACTTGTGATTACCCCGTTGGGCGCCATTAACGATGATCGAATACATGTTTTATTAATTTCATATTAATTGATAAAGACAGAATTTATAAGCTGGGTTGTTGATTACATAGGGGAGAAGGGCCAGTATGTGAACACGTCCCAATACTTGAACACTATTTTTCATTTAAAATATCCAAATACCTGATGGAATAAAAACCATGAGGACAGATTGCATTTCCCTCTTTTATTTCGAATTTAATGCTCAACACCTGACCTGTTCATATTAAAATTGGATACGAAATTAAAGGCTTAGGATCAAAAAATGTTTTTTTATAACTAGCTGTCAAATTGGCGCTCCTACGTGGCAAGGAATTGGCTCCATGGACCTGCGAACTGAGGGTGTTCGCATACTGGCCCTATAGGGGAGAAGGGCCAGTATGCGAACACCCTAAGATCTGGTGATTGAACAGCCCAACTTGGAATATGGAAAGAGATGAATTGAGAAGACAAATATTCAACCCGTTAAATAGATATGATGGGTTTGTCAACTGATATGTCGTTTTTATATTTTGAACAAATGAGTCTTTTATTGTAGAAAATGAAAGTACCAATCAGTATTTATTGTGTACTGAGTAATACTGAGATGTTGACCCTATGCACATATGGTTTATAAAAAAACAAATTTTTGAACTTCAATAATCAAAATTTTGGTTTTTTTCCATCAAGTATTGGATATTTTATATGCAAAATACTGTTCAAGTATTGGGACGTGTTCACATACTGGGTCTTCTCCCCTATTGTCTTTCAATAATCAAAATTTTGGTTCTTATTCCATCAAGTATTGGATATTTTAAATGCAGAATAGTGTTAAAGTGAAATATCATGTCACAGATGACATGATATTTCAGTGCAGCAGCTCTAATTGAATAATGCGAGAAACTCAATATCATCTATGGCCTTTAAGATATCTTCTTTTAACCAACTAGACAAAATTCTAACCTTCTTGGTCAAAGTGTTGCCTCTAACAACCACAGTCTCCTGTAGTTCATGCCTATTTAGTTCACATCCAGCAGGTTCTGGCCGATGATCATCAGTTGTGTTTGTATCTCCTTGATTTGTTATTGCACCATCCTCTTCGCTTATTATTGTAGCATCCTGTTCATCTGTTCCATGGTTAGATGTTTCAATTTCAAATTGTACACCTCGTTTTTTGGGCATACGTTGTGCTCGATGTGAACTCTTTCTCTTCATCTTCTCTAAACGCTGCAGTATGAAACAATATAAAATTAATAAAATATGTATTAATATATCAATAAGATCATCTATAAACACTTCTAAAGATGAGGTGTTATCAAATAACACTACATTCATAAGCTTGTTTGTAATTGATCAATATCAATTAGAATGTTTCACTGGAACATGCAGTCGCCCCTTTCCACATTGTAATTCATATCGATCAATTGACGCAGGTCTTGTTAATGTAATGTTTTGTGACATCAAATCATCTTCAGAAGTGAATGCATGTAAGAATCGTAATTGTAATAGCTTGACTACATATGCTGTTATGGTGGCAGCAAATCTGTTGTACTTTTGAATGTCTTGGTATGGACCTCTTCGGATCTCCACCAGTAAATGTGTTTTTTTTTGAGATATTTTACTTGATCGATCATATGGAAGCAAATAATATTAAGATATGATAAATAATTAAAGATATAGGATTAAAAAGTGTTTATTTATACCTAGCTGGCATACTGTCACTCCTACGTGGCAAGGATTTGGTTCACTTAACCTGTGAAGTTAGGTTGTTCGCATACTGGCCCTTCTCCCCTAAACTCTTATAAAGATGAGGTCTTATCAAATAACACTACATTCGTTGGCTTGTTTGTAATTGATCAATATCAGAAACAACAATGGGTGGCTCGGGAAAAACCACGCTTGCAAAAGAAATATATAACAGGAAATTCTTATCCATGGATAGGTCTAGTTTTGTTTTCAATGTTCGAGATGCTGAAGCCAAATGTGTGTTGCATAAGAAGCAAAGAAGACTTTTGGAAGACCCCGGTGTCAAAGGTGTATCATTCGACGACACAGAACAAGGGAAAGCTATTCTTGCAAGCCGTCTGATATCTGTTTCTGTGCTAATTGTTTTGGATGATGTGGATCATACTGATCAAATGGATGCTCTATTGCCTGCAAAGGATATCCTCGGCAGGGGTAGCTTGGTCATTGTTACGACAACAGACAAGAAAGTCCTCCAATCTCGGGACATCTCCTCCGTTTATGAGATGAAAAAGCTGGATCCCTTACATGCCAAGCAGCGATTTTGTTCAAAAGATGTTGAATATTTGTAATGGACTACCCTTGTCTATCAAAATATTTGGAGAACAGCTTTACGGCAACTCTAGCAAAGATTATTGGGAGTCTCAATTGCATAAGCTGGATTCCGGAGTATTGCCCAACCGCATCAAGGAGAGGCTAAAACAAAGTTACGATACTTTAGATGAGCAAGAGAAAAACATATTCCTCCATACAGTGTGTTTTCATATAGGAAAAGAGAAGGATTTAGTCATTGAAAAATGGAACACATTAGGTTGGAGTAGTCTGCATAGTTGGCAAACGCTTTTGGATAAGTGCCTTGTTAATGTAGATGACGACAATTGCATAAGAATCCATGATCATTTTAGGAACTTGGGAAGAGAATATCTAAATCAACTATTTCCCAGGCAGATCATTGATGTTCATGAACAAGAAGAGGTGATCGTAGGTTAATTCCTTCCTTTAATATTCTCTCACAAATAATCTGCTTTGTCTGTCTCCTTGCTTCTGGACAGTTCAAGTTTTCTTCACAACTTTCTGATTGTTTAATTTTTTTTGTGTGTGTTTTCTGCTCAGAAAAAAACTTCCATTGGGGAAATAAAGCCCACAACGGCTGGATCACTGCGTGAGATTGTCGAGTTTCCCTCTTGCTCGGGGACTTTGTTGCCTTACAGTGCAGGTGCTGAGAAAATAGGAGTGAACAATGGCCTGATGGGAGATAATTTGCCGCCCCAAGATGAAGTTGTAACTTTAATGCAAAACAACAATATTGGGAAATTGAGGATTTACAAAGCAGAGCCTCATGTACTGGAGGCCTTTGCAAATTCTGGGATCGAAATAATTATTGGTGTAGCTAACTTCGAATTGAGAGACATCTCCTCCAACCAGGAAGTAGCAAACATGTGGGTGGATGAAAACATTATTCCCTACTATCCTGCCACCAACATCAAATACATTGCTGTGGGAAACCAGGCCTTCGAAAAGACTAAGTACGGGCTGTATGTTCTTAGTGCCATGAACAACATACAAATTGCTCTGGAGAAGGCCAATCTGCAGCATAGAATCAAGGTCTCCACTACTCATGGCAGGGCAGTTATACCCATGTCCCTTCTTCCATCAAAGGGGACTTTCAACAATAGAGTTAAGAACAAAATGAGGTCTGTTCTACAATTCCTTGATGATCACGGCTCTCCTTACATGGCCAATATCTATCCCTATTTTGCTTACCTTGAAAATCCCAATATTAGTATAGATTATGCGTTGTTCAAGTCCACTGCTCCGACTGTAATTGATGGAGATAGTATTTACACCAACTTGTTTGAGTCCATGGTTGACACTATTTATTCTGCAATGGAATCTCTGGGATTCAATAACATACCCATTGTTGTTACTGAAAGCGGATGGCCCTCTTTTGAATGTCTTGGTATGGACCTCTTCGGATCTCCACCAGTAAATGTGTTTTTTTTTTGAGATATTTTACTTGATCGATCATATGGAAGCAAATAATATTAAGATATGATAAATAATTAAAGATATAGGATTAAAAAGTGTTTATTTATACCTAGCTGGCATACTGTCACTCCTACGTGGCAAGGATTTGGTTCACTTAACCTGTGAAGTTAGGGTGTTCGCATACTGGCCCTTCTCCCCTAAACTCTTATAAAGATGAGGTCTTATCAAATAACACTACATTCGTCGGCTTGTTTGTAATTGATCAATATCAATTAGAATGTTTCACTGGAACACGCAGTCACCCCTTTCGACATTGTAATTCATATTGATCAATTGACGCAGGTCTTGTTAATGTAATGTTTTGTGACATCAAATCATCTTCAGAAGTGAATGCATGTAAGAATCGTAATTGTAATAGCTTGACTACATATGCTGTTATAGTGGCAGCAAATCTGTTGTACTTCTGAATGTCTTGGTATGGACCTCTTGGGATCTCCACCAGTAAATGTGTTTTTTTTTTGAGATATTTTACTTGATCGATCATATGGAAGCAAATAACATTAAGATATGATAAATAATTAAAGATATAGGATTAAAAAATGTTTATTTATACCTAGCTGGCATACTGTCACTCCTATAATTAGTTAAGAATAAATAGTTAAGTTGAAAGGTATGAATAAACATTTTTCTTTCCTATATCTTTAATTTCTGGGAGTAGTGCAATTATGTGAACACCCTAAGTTCATGGGTCCATCGGGCCAATTCCTTGCCATGTAGGTTTACCAATTTTACAGCTGGCTATAAATAAACATTTCTTTATCTTATCTCTTTAGTTTGGAAACTCAATATCTTATCTCTTTAGTATTGGGCAGTGTTCACGTAGAGTTACAGATTTCTGTTTTGTATCAATATGTGACTGTAAAACAGGCCAGAAAAACGAAAGCTTAGCTCTACTTTGGATTTTCCTCTATGCTTTGAAGATATCTAAAAGGGTAGAACTAGAAGCAACTTCGAGAGAAATGGGTGAAAGACATTTTATGTAAATTGGATAACTGGAATGGCGACGATTCATCTTGATGATGGGTCAAACATCAGACGCAGTTATTCCAGAAAATCTTTGTCTTATTATTATGGACTGTGGAAGCAGAAAAGCTATAACGGAATGATGAGGTTTTCTGAGGTGTACATACGGCCTCTCTCTTGTAAAGGAAATAGTTTACACTGATGCTCATGGGCTACTAGAAGCAGTCGATGGTGGAACTTGAACTTAGAGTCTAGAAGTTATGTTCATATATACATGTGTGTTTATATCACACTCCACGAAGAAGGAGGAGGAGGAGGAGGAGGCAAACTTAACTTAGTAGCTTGTACACTTTTAGCTTTCTTGGTTTGAAGACGAGCTTTATAGACTTTCAGACTGTTACGGTGTGCTGAGTAAGATAGGTAGCAATCACGGTTAGGACTGTGACATCTCATTTATAATAATGTTTATAGGCCATTCTGACCTGTTCTACTGATTCAAACTGTACAATTGAGAAGGATTTTCTAGGCCATTCTGACGTATGTTAGATGATTTCTCTCTTACCTGCACTGTACTACGATTTATATTCACTACCATTAATCTTTGTGGATATTGATAATGGTTTGAATTTCAGTTTTTCAATTTTATAGGATGCAGAGGATGTTGTTTGTGAGAAAATTCAGTTCTCTATATTTTGCAGATGTCTATGGGTTGAGGACGAAACAAATTGATATGTCTTGCACATTCTTGATATATCTGTAGATGACTTATTTTTAGAAAAGGCCTATCCCCCTCAGTTCGCAGGTCCATGGAGCCAATTCCTTGCCACGTAGGAGCGCCAATTTGACAGCTAGTTATAAAATAACATTTTTTTATCCTAAGCCTTTAATTTCGTATCCAATTTTAATATGATTTGCTTCCATATGATCGATCAAATAAAATATCTCTAAAAAAACACATTTACTGGTGGAGACCGGTAGTGGTCCACCGAAGAGGACAGGTGTTGAGCATTAAATTGGAAATAAAAGAGGGAAACGCAACCTGTCCTCCGCCATCTCCACGCGCGTTTTAGATAAGGAACAAATAAATGTTCAACCACCTTGTGCGGAGCTCATTAACGGGCCTTACGGGGCTCCTGTGCAGGATTACATAAAATATTGGATTTTTTCGATCTGGTTGGACTGGGCAGAGCGACTCCGTTCATTAGCATTTCGGAGGTCATGCTTCATAGCATCAGGCGGACAGAAGACTTGCTCGTAAGTATTACACTTCAGATTATTTTTTCGAATTTATTTCACCTGTTCAGAAGCCTTGTGATTTGCGTGGTATCGCACTCTTCCAGACTTGTTTTTCGTTTTTATCTGGTAGACGGATTTTCTGAACCTGCTTTTAATAGAATAATGTTGAGTATACTGGTTGCTCGAGGCTGTAGGATTGTTTCGTGGTTAAGCATTTAGAACTTTTTAGGATTGTTTCGTGTTGTTATATATAGTTATTAAGATTTACCATACGAGAACCACCAAACTGATAGTCGTTGGGATGTACACGAATAGAACAATTATCTAACATGGAAGGGGACGTTTCCTCTGTATTGGGGTATGTCTCTAACCGTATATACTCACTCTCCATTCTGAAATGGACAATTTGCCACTTGTTTGTCTACAATTTGCAATGTTTCTAGGGGAGAAGGGCCAGTATGCGAACACCCTCAGTTCGCAGGTCCATGGAGCCAATTCCTTGCCACGTATGATCACCAATTTGACAGCTAGTTATAATTTAACAATTTTTTATCCTAAGCTTTTAATTTCGAATCATATTGTAATATTATTTGCTTACATATGATCGATCAAATAAAATATCTCTAAAAAAACACATTTACATTCTGAAGTTATTAGTTCTATTGTGAAGTTAATATTATTACTAGCAGTAAAACAACAGAGGTTGTACATCAGAAACTCTCCATTCATATTTTAAGTTATTTATGGTATACATTCATTTACTATATATGTGATGGGATATTCTGCAATAGAAACAATCTCTAATATACCCAATAAACTGAAGAACATAATTTTGATAAGAGACAATCACTTGCAGTAAAACAGCAGAGCCTGTACATCAGAAACTCTCCATTCAGATTATAAGTTATGTTATTCATAGTATACATTCATTTACTATCTGTGCAATGGGATATTATACAATAGAAAAGGCTCTTTTGACACTCAAATTGCGATTATACTTGAAATGCAACAACATTTAACTTCAGCTGATGACCATATATCAACACAGCACCAAACATGAATAGAACCACCTGTAATTTTTGCAGCAGGTATGAAAACTAACCTGCAATTTTTGCTTTGCTGGACCTTTCCTTTCCCCCTTGATAGAAGTAATCTCTTCTTATAAACTCCACTCTAATCAGGCACCCTGCAGAAGTAAATCAGCAGTAAACAAGACTAGGAAAGTGAATATATAATACTGACATTGATTTGGGAGTATCCAATAAAAATGTAAGACATGGATCAAGGTGTAGGGTCTTTTTAATCAAAGGTTGAAATTGATTTTGAGATGATCTTGTGGCTGAAATTATTTGATTTGATATTCATATTTATTTTTTAATTTCAAGTGTACAATTTTGTTTGTGTTTTTAATGGATGAATTTGAATCTTGAGAAGAAGGTTCCCTCTTTTTTTGCAGGTTTGTATTAATGTCTGGACATGAAAGATCTGGTGATTGAACAGCCCAACTTGGAATATGGAAAGAGATGAATTGAGAAGACAAATATTCAACCCATTAAATAGATATGATGGGTTTGTCAACTGATATGTTGTTTTTATATTTTGAACAAATGAGTCTTTTATTGTAGAAAATGAAAGTACCAATCAAGTATTTATTGTGTCTTGAGTCTTGAGATGTTACCCTATGCACATATGGTTTATAAAAAAACAAATTTTGACTTCAATAATCAAAATTTTGGTTTTTTTTCCATCAAGTATGGATATTTTTATAAAAAAACAAGTATTTGTTGAATCTTGGGTCTTCCCTAAAGCTTCTTATACATCATAATTATTTAAAGTGTCTTCAATAATCAAAATTATGGTTTTTTTTTTTTCATCAAATTTTTTAAAGTGTCATATCAATATTAAAGATTTTCTTTCACTATAATGTTTTGTAAGTCTAGTTTGTAAGTGATAGATTCTTCTATAATTAGTATAGATATTTTACATACATTTATTTAAAATATGTGGAAGTGATAAACAACATCAATCTAGCTACATTATTATAATTCAAAAAAAGTTTTGAGTTAAAAAGAGGCTCCAAATTTCACTCTATGCCAAAAATATTACAACTTTTCAATTGACTTCTCCAAGCATCGGATAAAAAAAAAATTAATAACTATCAAATGAATATCAAATTAAAGTTGAAATTCACCATGTCGTGTTTAGGTGGATGTTAAATTTATAGTCAAACATAAGTGTGAACAACTATGTCACATTTCATCCTCATTGCCAAAAGACTAATTTCTAGACAAAATGCAAATATGCCCGTGCATGCCACATCAATGCCCATTTATTGCCCAAAAACACTTAGAATATTTTTGAAAAAAATGTTTTCAAACATTTGTTGAAAAGCACATTGTGTTTTTCAACACAATATTTTGTATTTTTGTAATTTACTTCCCAGTCAAACCTACAACTTGCATTTTCATAATGAATGTTTTTACCAACCTTCTTTCATGGGACAATGATGCATCTCATTACAATGCATAGTAAATAAACTACTAGTAATCTATATGTTCACTTTCTCACGACACAACCCCTTAAAGTGCTTCATAACTATTTCATGGTATGTATGCATGCATGGTCATTGATGCATTTTGTCTAGAGAATACCCGGTGGTTTGTTGTCATTATAGAGCACCTATTTGCATAATTACAATTTTGTTGAGTCGCGCACATCCTATCTTCAAGAACTCCTTGTGTTGTAGACCAATGACTTCACAATTTTGTAGGTGAACGTGCGGAATCAAGATGAGCCTCCCCTTTTAGCGTGGTCCTCTAAAAATGCCTTATACATTGGTGTGCATGTTTGAAGGCTTTTACGCTTTCTGCAACATCTCTCCATTCTTTGTGTAATATTGTGATTTAACGCCAAGGCTAACAAGTGTATACACAATGCGAGAGGCCTCACAATGCATGTTGTGTGTTTCTTGTTTGCAAAAGAACTTTCAACCATGAAATCACCATTTCGACTCTACACTATATGGTATAGTTGTGTTGACCGCTAATGAGATTTTTGGATTCAAAACAATATCTCAAACCTTACGAAGCAATTTACTTATACTACACTAAAGAATATGTATAAACACAAATTCTACTCCAACTATCTTTTGTTGATGCAAGATTACCCATGAATCTATATGCTCTGGTATAATATTGCTACCTAACTAAGGAAAGAATGAGATTTTCTATTTTGACAAATTATCTAAACAAAAACACGTGAAATTGAGTGCCAATTTCAAAATCTTGAACTAAGTGAAATATATCATCAAAAAAGATTATATATAAAAATGTTTTTCAATTGGTTCCAAAAAATGCTACTATTTATGGCATTACAAAGAAATCAAACTCAAAACAAAAATATTATATTTATTGACAATTTTGTCTAGAACATCTAGAGGCTTCATACAACATCATAGACAAGATTTCTTATCTATAAAAAAATTTATTGGTTAGTGTGCTCTTATCTCCAAGTGCCCATTTCCACCATTGGCTCTTTGACAACTATTATCGAAACTCACAATATTCAAGATACACCTCTAAATCTTGTATGCCACCTCATTTCTATAACTACACCCATAAGTGTAACTGCAATGCCAACCATGAAGGTTATAGATTGTAATAGTGTCGGATGTCAATTAAAAGGTCAATTTTTAATTTGAGGAACATTTGATATTAGTAGGGAAATGTTTCTACTTATTTGAAAAATGTAATTGAAAAATCAAAATATCTTAGAAATGTCATAGAGTTTTGAGTCCATTAAAAAAATTGAAAAGATATTTTCAATCCTTGGCGAGATGGAGTTAGATTGAGGCCCTTTACCAATCAACAAAAAAGCATTAAAAAGGTGATGGATTTGTTAATCAATGCATAATCTTCAATGGGTGAAATTATGTAACAAATCCAAATTACAAGCCTCAAAATTAATATGTATCAATATTTATTAAATAAATATATTTGAAATATCTATACTAATTTAAAAATTAATTTGTAACAAATTCAAAACACAAATCTCAAAATTAATATCTATCAACTTTTTTTATGTACTAAATTTAAAACTATTTAAATTTGATTATTGACTTCCCTCAATTATTAAATCTAATTAAATGTTATTATACTTCCATTGTAATTTAATTGAAATTCATTTATTTACAATACGATAAGAAGGCATGTTTAATAATAATAATAATAATAATAATAATAATAAATATAAAATTAAATAGCATAGGTGTATAGATTAATAAGTAAATAGATTAGTGAATTGATTCCAAAACTAATTGTATACATTGGATTTTAAAATGGAAGGATGAATAAATACATCATGGAAATGTACACCTTGATTTTAGATAATAATAGATGTATATTAGAAAAAGTATAAATAAAAGCATATGCATGTCGAATAATTCTATCTAATTGGTTGGCGAGATTAACTATAAATGTGGGCCGAATGTTGTATTCAATGCAACGGAAAGGGAATAATAAGAGCAAATCCTAACAAAATTTCCTGGTAAAGCCACAAGACAAGAAGCACTTTCATAGTGGGATAAGTAAAGAGGAATGTAAACTTATAAACCCAATTGAAAACTTTAAATGCCAATAAAGAACTAAAGCCCAAGGAGGGATTGAGCCACGCTGATTTCCTTGGTCACTAATAGTTAAAAGAGGTACCTAAATTTAAATATAGTTACGCCGAAGGCGTTACCCCTATGGGAAAAGGATTTGTGGACATTCATGGGACTGTGTTAAATTTGATGGCCTAAATGACGGTTTTGCTATTTTTAACAATTTTGTTTTTGTTATTTTTAACAATTTTATTTTTTGCTTTTCTAACAATTTTACTTTTATTTTTAAATTTTATTTTATAGCTTATGCATACATTAACCTTTGCTTTTGCTATTTTTAACAATTTTACTTTTTACTTTTCTAACAATTTTACTTTTCTGATTTTGCATGTTGCTTTGACTTTAATTTTTTTTAATTGTTACTATTTTTGATATACTTATATTACACTTACATAATTAGATAGGTGCCTCAAATATATCTCCACAGATACCTAGATATATTTAAGATATCTATACTACTTCAGTTTCTTTTTGAGCTGTGAGAGAGCTCATCATTCAAATTGGGTTCTGCTAAAGTTGATTTCAAAGGTTACGAGGGTTTCAAGGGTTGTTAGGGTTTCTGATCATAACAAAAGCAGTGAGAACAAAAAAATCCATGGTGAAGAAGAGAAATGAGGAGATGGAAGAAGAACAAGACGAAGCTGAAGCCAAAGCGAAGTTTCGGAACAAGACATCAAAAATCTGATGGGGTTTGATAAACAGTCGGGAAAATCCAAAGGGTTTTCTCTTTTTATATATAAGGCCGCAGAAGGAGCCAAAAAGGCTCTGGAGGATCCTAATAAGAATATTGACGGCTATTCCGTGCATTGTAAAAGAGCAACTGATAATCAAAAGCAGAAGAATAATACACAAACCCAATCTAGTGTCATTGGTCCTCTGGATCCTAACGACCTGGCACTTATGCACGGTGTATTGCCATTTAATCGGGAGCGGCACAGGATTTAGCTCGGCCTTTAATGCAATTTTAGCTAGCCAAAATCGAACGTTACCGGCATGAATACAAACATGTATATGAACCCAACATATTTAGCTTCTATGAATCCTTCTTTGGCTTCTTCATTGAACCCAGGCTCCTCGCACTCTCAAGCCTTTTCCCCTTTTGTGCAAGGTTCAGTATGTAGATTGATGATTTTTTTTTTATGTAAAGGTTTTCTTTCTTGTACCAGCTAAAAGTATGTCAAGATTGTTAGGTAGTCTGATGGTCTCTTGTCTTTATAAGTGGCACTTACCAATGCTATTATAACATTGGTGTTGTGTATAGCAGTGTTATTGTTTTATTTTGACATGTCTTCATATGTTTTGGTTGCCTAAATGTTGGTAAGACTTTATTTTGATAGTCTTACCTCTTTGAATTTATTTTTTGAAGCTGTCAGATTATAAGTGTGTTTGGTACCTTAATCTAGGGGATGAGCTTGTAGGTGCTTTTCTCATATTTCACAATTGTTGTTAGATCAAAGCAATTTTAAGAACTATGACGAGGGATTATATAAGATTACACAAATACCAATAAAATATCCTTTACTACAATCAGGATTTTGATTTTATTAGCCAAATGTAGACGCTTATGTTTTAGTGAGTTTCTGTAATGAATTTTTGGTTGTCAGTTCTCACATCACTATCCTATTACATCATTTGACAATAACTGCAGAGTATCTTGAGAAGGCATTTGCTGTGATATTTAAATTATTGTCCATTGTAACTTAAATATTTTATCTTGGTTTTTATAATTTTAATTTTTTATTTGTTTTTGTAGGATATGTTCATTGCAAGTTATGCCAAATTTGCTTTACAATTATGCTTTAAATTATGTTGTTACATTTATTGTCATAGTTCTTGTGTATTCTATATTCATTAGTTCCTAGGTTATTCCAATTAGTTTAGTTCATGCTAATCTCCATTAGATTTTCTTGATTTCTTGAAATGAGGCTGGTGGGATATTGTTTTTTGATCCAGTGTAGTGGAAAGGGTATTTTGTAGAGATTTGTGTGCTTTTCATGTGAGGACATATAATTGTATGTCTTAAAAAATTTTGCGAGGTCTTATGTATTTGGTTGTAATCTCTCTTGTCACTAACAATTAGCATCCCCATTGTTTGGTTAGAATGTCCAAAATAGAGGCTCTTGTTGCTTAGATTATGTAATGTGGGATTCTTGGGAAATATATATGGTTTTGTTTGGAGCCTTGTAATGTATGTAGATTGGTTATTTAACATGTTTGCATTGAATGTAAAGTAACACAGTTTTAATAATTTGAGGAGGATAGTCCCTTTTTGAAGTTGCACTCTGCTTTCTGATTGTAAATTTCTCACTCTTTCTAGTAAGCATTTAAGCATTTGTTTCTAATTTTTGACAAAAAAATAATTATTTTTGTGCATTTTTTGGGTACTGGTTATAATTGAATGTTTTAATGCATTTACCTATGAAATGCATTATCTCTTGATGATGTATTATGAAGACTGCACATCACAGTTTGTTGTCTTATTTTTGTACAAAATTCTTATCATTTTACAGAATTGTGCAGCTATCTATTTAAAGGATGGCGCTGATGCAATCTTGAAGATATGTTTTTATGCGCTCATTTGGTGTGGATTTGTTGAGCTTGAAGAATTTTATTTGTATTTGGCAGTCTCCATCTTTTCTTACTATGTTTTTTACTTAAACTGTTATGCCCTTAACCTATTACTTGTATTAGGATATGAGTAGCCGACTTGTGGCTTACCATATCATTTTATTATATCATTTATACTTTCTCATGCTTAGTAGGTCAGCCTTGGTGTTGGCCATAACATATGAATAGTATATATAGGGGATTTTAGGTAGTAGTTCATCATCATTTGGAGCATTTGAGTCTTATTGTATGGTTTGGAGGTTGCCCCTCGAAGTGGCAAAGCTATTCTAATTGCATATTGAGATCATTATTCTGGAATATTGTGTTATTTGGTGTTATATTTCTGCTCATGATCTGAATTATACAAGTAATTTCATTACAAGTGGTATCGTAGTGATGATCTGGGCCAAAATTAGGCAAAAACCCTAATTTTTTTATTCCGCCATATATTACGAACCAAAGAGAATTGGTGGGATATATTTTTACAAGAGTTGAAAAACAATTCAAGTAAGATTCCCTGAAAAATTAAGACTTTTTGATTTATTTTGCAAAAGTTATTACAAATTTAGGTTTTTTCATAAAATCACTCCCTAGGATGCAAATTGTAGAATTTTTTCAAATTTGTTACATTTTCAGAAAGCACAAAAAAAATTATTTGTTATATTTGGCCAAATTCATATTGAAATACGAAACCCTAAAATTTGACTGTGATCCCTACATCCTACTATTTTGGGGCATCATGGCGGGGCCTTCCACAAGAGGAAAAAAGAATCCCATCACTCGGGTAAAACACCAGAAAAGGATGAGATAGTAGTTGAGGAGTTGGAGACAAAAGATATAACTACAGATTCCTCAGGGTTAGGGTTTACTTCGATAGACCACAAAGTAAGCCAACTTGAGTTTAACCTGAGAGACCTCGAATCTCGGGTGGCCAACAAAGAAGATGTGGATAGGATTGGAAAAAGATTGGAGGATTTCATGCAAAAATTCAGTACGTATATGATGGGTAATCATACTTATGTCAATCAAGGTGGATCCTCAGGTCAACATAATAGACACATGAGCCAGAGTGGATCTTCGAGTGTGCACAATCCAAATACGAGCACTCTGCAAGCCCGTACTATGTTTCCAAAAGTGGAGATGTGTAAGTTTGATGGAAAGGATCCACTCAATTGGATCAACCAAATGGATAATTTTTTTGAACTACATCAAATTCCACCAGGACAAAAGGTGACCATGGCAGCTTTGTATCTCGAACCTAACCAATTCATCTAGTATCGATGGTTATGTGCTCAAAGGAAGAAGAGTGGTCTCAATGTTACATGGATAGTGTTCATTGAAGAGTTGCAATTACACTATAGTTCTAGTGTGTCAGATAATTACTTCAGCCAATTAGCAAAATTGAGACAGATAGGATCTGTTAAGGATTACATTCATCACTTCCAAAACCTTTCTCTACGGGTGGAAAATATTATTGAAGAGAATCTGAATGACCTATTTCTCAGGGGTCTTAAGGATCACATTAAGCATGAGGTGCATATTTTTAATCCTCATAAGGTTTCTGATTCGATGATTATGGCAAGAAGGGAAGAGGAGAAATTTGTTTCAAATAGGAGACAACATTTTACTTATACCATAGATCGCAACACCTTGGCCCCAGCACTCCCTCGATCAATTAGATTGACACCTCAACAAATTGAAGAAAAAGAGAAAAAGGTTTATGTTTTAACTGTGACTGTAAATTTGGACCAGGACATAAATGTGTTGAAAAGAATTTGTTCTACATTTATGGGCCTAGTGAATATGAAGAGAAGGATGAAGATTCAGAGTCAGAGGTCTTGGTTGAGCCAGAGGAGGAGTCAGGAGATCCTCAGCCAACAATCTCATGCCATGTAATTTTAGGTATTAGCACCCCAAAACCCTAAAGGTGGTTGGATTCCTAAAAAACATAGGGTCACAGTGTTGATTGATTCAGGAAGTACTCACAACTTTATCAATCATAAGTTAGTAGTGCGCCTAAATTGCTTCATTTATCCAGCTCCTGAATGTCAAGTAATGATTGTTGATGGAGGTATTATTACTTGTTCTGGAAAATGCCATAGCATTAAGCTTGCCATGGGAGATTACATACTAAATAGTCCCATGTATGCCATTTCTATGGGAGGAGTAGACATTGTGTTAGGGGTTCAATGGCTTACCACTTTGGGAACCATTGAGATGAACTTCCAAGACTTGTTCATGCGATTTCACTCTGAAGGAAGGACTTTTGAGCTAAGAGGCTTAAGAGCAAAGTCTCCACAAATAGTAAGTTCTCATCAGATGCACAAAATGCTAAAAAGGGTGTAGAGGGATTTGTGGCACAACTATTTTCATTAGAGGCTCATCATTCTAAGGACATTATACCATCAGATATGTAAGCAAGTGTTAGATACACACTCTGTTGTATTTGAAAATATACGAAAGGGATTACCTCCAAAGAGAGATCATGATCATGCTATTCAGTTATTACCAGGAAGTCAACTGCCTAACATCAGACCTTATAGGTACCCATATGTGCAAAAGAGTGAAATTGAAAAGATTGTACAAGAGATGTTGGAAGCAGGAATTATCGTCATAGTCAGAGTGCTTATTCTTCTCCAGTAGTGATGGTATGGAAGAAAGATGACATGTGGCACATGTGTCCTGATTATAGGGAACTTAATAAGTACACAATCAAAGATAAGTTTCTTATTCCTATAATTGATGATTTGCTTGATGAGTTGCATGGTGTTGTTTATTTTACAAAGCTTGATCTTCATTCGGGATACCACCAAATCAGAATCAAGGATGAGGATGTTCATAAAACCACCTTTCGACACATGAAGGCCATTATGAATTCTGGTAATGCCTTTTGGACTCACAAATGCACCTTCTACATTTCAAAGTTTGATGAATTCTATTTTTAAGTCATTCATGTGGAAGTTTGTCTTAGTGTTTTTTGATGATATATTAATTTATAGCAAAACATGGGAGGAACATTTGCATCATGTAAATAAGGTTTTGGAAACCCTTGAGCAACATCAACTTTATGCAAATCCCTCTAAGTGTTCTTTTGGACTCAAGGAGGTTGAATATTTGGGTCACATTGTCTCTCATGAAGGGGTTAAAGTGGATCCTAATAAGATCAAAGCCATGATGGAGTGGAAGGTTCCAAAAACCCTAAAGAATCTACTGAGGATTTTTGGGGCTTACAAGTTATTACCGAAGATTCGTAAGGCATTATGGAAGCATATATGTACCTCTCACAACTTTATTAAAGGACTCCTTCCATTGGAGTGAGGATGCAACCAAAGCATTTGAGCAACTAAAGGAGGCCATGTGCACCACTCCAGCTCTGCTACTCAAGATTTTCCAAAACATTCATTGTTGAATGTGATGCATCAAGGGGTGGGTATGGGGAAGTTCTCATACAAGAAGGCCATCCTATTGCCTTTTTGAGCCATCAATTCAAAGGTAAGAATCTTTCCAAGCCGACTTATGAGAAGGAAATGCTAGCCATACTTCATGCAGTAAAGCAATGGAGACCATATCTCATAGGAAGACACTTTAAAGTGAAGACAGATCATGATAGTCTGAAATACTTCTTGGAGCAGCGTTTATCATCTAAAGAACAACAAAAATGGGTCTCCAAGATGTTGGGATATGATTTTGAGATTATCTATAAGAAAGGGAAGGAGAATGTAGTTGCGGATGCTCTGTCACGGAAAGATGAATCAACTGCAACCTTGTTATGTGCCATATCCATATTACAGGAAGATTGGATAGATGAGGCAAGGTCCGAATGGAGAAATGACCCAACCACACAAAACCTCATTCATCATCTCCAAAATGATCCAAGCATGTCTGAAAAATTTGTATTGAAAGGGGATGCTTTATGGTATAAAGATAGATTATACCTATGTAAGAACTCCACTCTTAAAAATAGGATTCTATCTGAGCTTCACTCTTCTCCAAAGTAGGGGGCACTGGATTCTTGAAGACTTATCATCGAGTCAAACAAGATTTATTTTAGGAAGGTCTCAAAGGGGATGTCTAAAAATTTGTGGTAGAATGCATGGTTTGTCAGCAAAATAAGGGTGAAACAGTTGATCCCTAGGTCTTCTACAACCTCTATCTATTCCTAGCCAGCGGTGGGAAGAGGTTTCCATGGAATTTATCACAAGATTGCCTAAATCTGAAGGAAAAAATGTCATCATGGTTGTGGTGGATAGACTCACCAAATATGCTCATTTTTGTGCCTTGGCACACCCATTTTTTGTAAGCATGGTAGCAACAACCTTCATGGACACAATTCAGAAGCTTCATGGGACACCGAATATTATAGTAAGTGATCGAGACCCTATATTTACTAGTAATTTTGGATTGATTTATTCTCATGTTTGGGTACTCAGTTAGCTCATAGCTCTTCTTATCATCCCCATTCTAATGGGAAAATAGAAGTTGTAAATAAGTGTTTGGAGGGATATCTCTATTGTTTTACGTAAAATAAACAAGCAAGATGGGTCCAATGGTTGCCACTTGTAAAATGGTGGTATAACACTTCCTTCCATACTTCATCTAAAATGTCTCCTTTTTTGGCACTCTATGGGTACCATCCACCATCCATCACATCATCATTGAGAGGACAACCGCGAGTTAGAGTAGTAGAAGAACACATTTAGTATCAACAAGAGGCGTACGATGGAAAAGTGACAAGCGAGCATGGGAATCTACAAGTAACTCTTCCTCGCACCCGACCTCCCGAGGTCATGCTGAGACTAGAGGGTGGGGATGGAATATAAGTGGGGTAAAGATAAACTAGTTGGGCAATCTTATGTCTTCGAGATGCACTAATGGAATTTGTGAATCTAAGTCAAAGAAGGCCCTCCTAACTTGAGTTGGTGTGATAGATCGATCGGCGAGGATGTCTACTCGAAGGCTCCAATCGATATCGAGCTCTGGCGTGATCCGTTCTATAGGTTGTGGGATATGCGGAAGATAACCTGTGGGTGCTTCGTATATGTCTCCTGACAAGGTCATGAAAATGGAAGGTAGATATAAGGTGGATTCTATGGGCGATTCTCTGGTCTAGTCCAAAAATCCTTAGCTTGATTAGTTGTTATGTCTAGTGAGGATAATTGTGTGATAATGATTGGTGGAAGTGGAGAGGACCTAAATACTAATGTGCGTAAACCAACATCAATGTCTGATTGACCTGTGGGCTCGTTGGGTTGTGGGATTTGTGGATCACAACCATAAATTTGTGTTCGTTGTGGACCTCCTATGGTCATGTGCAAAATTAATCCCTAATCCCTAATATTCAGTGGTTGTATGCCTTTTCGGCCTCTATATTTAGAACTAAAAGTTTTGCAATCTTCTCAGTACCTTATAGGCGTTACGCAACTTGAATTCTTAAGCTAGTATCTATGTCGATGAAAATATCTCCTGCGTCTGGCTGTGGGACAAAAGGATCACAACCGAACGTTTTCTCTCTTTTAAGCCCTTCTACATTCATGCGAATATCTATTTAGTACAATCTGTAGTTTGGCTGGTTTGTCCAAAATGTATGTGCCATGTGTCGTCCTCTATGTTTAATTCCCTTAACTATGGGCTGATTTCTTGTTGTAAGTCTATTGTTGTTCGGAAGACTTGGATTCTAAGATTCTAGTTTATGTCTATTATTCTTTGTAAAAGATTAGGTTGAGGCACGAGTGGCTCGAATACGTATTCTCTTGGCTCCCTAGGTCCCGTGATTGTCATACAAAAGGAAATAATATAAATCTAACTAAAGCAAAGCAAACTAATTATGCAAAGTATATCTACAGCATATATAAATTCTCTATTTCTTTGTATTTTTGATAAACTATTGAACAGAATTGAAAGAGCAATTATTTAATATATCTAGAAAGTGACAACTTAAACTAATGACAAAATTAAAACAAACAAAGCAAGTCGAGTATAGCTATTTGCCTGTGCAGTTGTAAATCTATTCTAAATAACCAGATAACTGATCTAATCTATTTGAAAGACCCCCGATCTTACCTCAGAAGTGGGAATGAATCATAGTTTCTCAGAAACTATCAATCCCCCATGACTTCCCTAGAAATATCGAAAGTGAGATTTAAACTAAAATGAAATGATTCACTATTCTATTTGATGTATTTTAACTAGAACTTTTGATAGCTTGAACCTGGATTTTGCAGAACAATGGCGAATCCGGTTGTGTGTGGCTTTGTCCCCTCAATGTGGTCTCCTTGTTCCTTCATGCTCACGTGAATCCAAAAAAGCGTGTAATGTTAGCATCAACAAGAGTAGGTATTAGAACAATGGCAACCTTAGATGTACACCGAATATAATGCAAGTAGGAGAGGGATAGCACAAGAGAACAGAGTTTGGCTTATGTAATTCCTAGCGGGATTTACTGCGAGTCATACAACACAAAACATCCAAAACTTGAAACTATCCTTCTTGACGAACAAAACCTGCAACTCTAATGGCTTCTATTAAAAATGAAACTATCCTACTCCAATTGATTGTGCATGAAATAGTAACAACACTAGAAAAAGAAGATTATGTGGCTTTTAACAAAAAACAACACTAACTATGCATGCAACAAATAAAACTAATACAACTCCTAAGTAAAATGAAAGACTAAATTTTGAAATGAGGGAATGAGGGGCAAAGTTCGAGAGGCCATTTGCTTGAAAACCAACCAACTATTTATAGAATTCACATTTACCCAAAGGTGAAATCCAATTTGAACTCTTTTACAATAAACAATGGAGAAACACTATTACAGGGAACCAGAATCATAAATACAAGCAAAAACGGATGAAAAGGTTGGTAAAAGTTGAAATTTACGTGAGTCGCAATTAAAAGCATGTTTGGAAAATGCGTGAAGGATTTCACTTGCGCGAGTGGAGTGGTTATAGGCGGCGGTTTATAGGACCGCAGCCCAAGCAGGCGGCGTTAGCATGTTTATCAAGACCAAAACGCAAAGGAAAAGAGGGGAAAAGAGCAAAATAAAGCATGCAGAGGCTAAGCGGGGCATGCGGGATGTTAATGTATACTTGGAGAGCTTTTCCGGATCCCGAACACCTTGCGAGGAGACCTGTATCATCATTGGGGCACGTGTGACATTGTTCGATGGCGCAGTACCCTTCAATTTTGGGTACGTACATATTGCCCCCTCGGAGAAGCATTTTAGCCATGAAGAGGCGTAAAACAATGGGTCCGAGTATGGCGGTCCCAAAATGGGAAGTTAGAAATTATACCTGACACGTCCGTGTGTCGAAATGACGCCATCCAAAATTCCCACTACCTGCAAAATGAAAAGAGGACTCAAGTGTAGATAGATAAAATAAATCGAAAAATAAATACTAAAATAATATGAAATGAGGACTTACCATTTGCATGGGGATAAGAACTTACCTCCGTCGGTGCTCCAAACCTGTGAAAAGGGGCATTCAAAACAAGTCAAGATGTTATATATGTAAAAATGGGCCCATTTTCCTATTCATTTACGTGTGTCGATTTGATTGATTTTGAGCTCTGGGACCCACGGTGACGGTTTTTGACGAGAGTATAGTCAAAACATTCGTGACGAGATAGTGATCATGCCTCCGTGAGCGGAACATCGACCCGCGAGATCACAGGTTAGTTCTTCTTGATTTAACATTTTTACCCCAAAATGTTAAAATGATGAATTTTTGTCATGGGGGATTATTTGTGAAAATGTTAGTGTTAATAGAGTCACTTAGGGGGGCGCCTAATGGGTAGGCTTTTTTAAGTCAAAATAGTCATTTTTGTGTTTTTAGGCATTTTTAGGGCACGTGACCCATTTGGAAATTCGGGACATGACCGCCGCCCTGAGCAGGGCGGCGGTTACTGAGACCACCGCCCTTTAAGGTGGCGATTATGGAACCGCCGCCTTGCTCAAGGTGGCGGTCCTTTACAAAATGCCAAAAACTCAGTGTTTTGAGCCCAATTTTGTATTTTTAGTATTCTTATATGTTTTAATGATTTTTCTAATGTAATTTGAATACTAACTTACTCCTTTTTACGTGTTTTTGGGTGTATGCAAGAGGAATATATCAGATGGAGCCGAGAGAGAGAGTGTGATTGGCTTCCAAAGAATGTTGGATGCACTCTCTCAGCCGAGCCGAGTACGATACTTTAGAGGGCCGACATATTACATATATCATGGGTTCCTCATGTTGTACCTTCTAGTCACATACTTTGTGACTTGTTTTCATATTGGGATGTTGATCGGAACACTTTCTGATTTCCAGGAGTCAGGGGTGAGTGGACTATCACCCTAGAGGATGTCTACCGCATTTTACGAGTCCCGATCATCAAGAAATGACTCACACTTGAGACATCAAGGTCGCGGGCTCGAGATAGCTCGTGTGGCTACATATATGGGAGACGCAGTTATCTCCACTAGTTCGAAGAAGGGGGTGAGGATTCGATCTATTCCTAGCTTGCCTATCCCTTTGATTCGTCAGGCTATTATGGGGATCCTTGCCTCGAGATTGATCAAGGATAAGGGAGGGGACACCTTACTCTACTGTTGGTCCCCTATTATTGCACAGATTGAGGCACATGGCCAGATTTATGCCTAGGGAGCTGATATACTTGGGACCACCTATCATGATTTATACCGGGTGGTTCTCTTACAGGGATAGTATTTGAGCCATCCAACCCTGGTGATGAGCTGGGTCTATGAGCGTATCATCCCTTATAGGAGAGGCGTAGAGGTGGCGGATCCCGGAGCCATGAGGGCAGCTAGATGGACAAAGATGTCGGTGCTTAGAGCACCTCACCAGCCAGTTGCTTCCCTGACTACTGATGATATGGAGGCCACACCTTATCAGGCCATGGCGCAGGTTGTGGGGCGAGGAGGCCCTCACTTTGATTTCTTGCTCTACTACAGGGCAACTTGTGGACAGGACGGGGAAGGTGGAGACACACCCCTTTGATCGAGTGCCTCAACAGTTTGGCCTGCTTACGTCAATATGCTTCCCCAGTGGTGCCGTGTTTAGATCAGTTCGGGAGGCTAGGGGAGGTCCTAGAGGCCGGGGTTGGATTGTTGTTACTCCTGGCATCCCTATTGCAGCCAAGAGCGTGGTACGCGCTCGAGGGAGAGCCGGTGCTCCTCAGGCACCTTTACTTCGGATCACCACCGACCCTGCCCACAGTAGCGATGACCCCATTGATATAGACTCCGAGTTTGAGGAGTTCATAGGGGGAGAGACGGAGGAGGAGACCGAGGATATGGAGGTCAGCGAGTCGGGTGGAGAGGAGGATAGCGATCCCGAGTGGCATGACACTCAGGAGATCTTACAGGCCGAGAGGGCAGAGCAGAGTGTGGAGAGGGAGACTCTAGTTTCAGAGGAGTTGCCCTCTCAGGACTTAGGCGGAGAGGATGAGTCCGTAGTAGGATGTTATGTTGCCCCAGGCATAGGAGGAGGACATCAGTCAGTGGTGGCATCTGTGGTAGGCGCTGATCCTAGGGATCCCTCTTGGAGGCCGGAGATCCGAGTGAGTTATCACCCCTCTCTTAATATTTGTTTTTAGCTAGGATTTTCTTAGTTGCTATCTCTCCTTTTGTTCATTCTTGTTTTTACCTTTTGATCATTTCCTAATTTGCTTTTCTCCTTTACTTGCAGAGACTGTTGATGAGTGGCGAGACCTGATTCACTAGGTATGTACTGATACCCTGATGATCCCCATGGAGAAGACTTGCATCGAGCTATCCGTGGATGCAGGGGAGCCTTCAACAGTTGATAGGCATAGCGATGTCTTTCCCCTGTCTGGCATGTGGCCAAGATGGTGACTACCCTCCATACCAAGTTGGCTGGGTATAGGACAACAGAGCATCGATGAGGAGTCACTCTCATAGCGAGGCCGCAGCTGCTCCTCGGGACCGTGAGCCCTCAGTGCATTCAGAGCGCCGGCGTAGCCGGAGTCCTAGACGTGGTCGTGCACCTTCAGAGGGATCTCATAGGGGTTGAGAGGCCACTTGGCTCTCTTAGATTGTTTATATGATTTATTTTGTATTTCCGGGCTCATTGAGCGTTTTGACCATGCCTAGCGCATGATGGCATTGTACATAAAACTTGATTATATATATATACTTCTTTTTGGATCAGACTCTTGGTGTCTAGGATTTTGTGATTCGTTTCCACATGTAAATTATAATGTTGTTTTTATATGCTTTTCAGAATGTATGCAATGGAGAACAAATGATACAAATGCTTTCTTTCTTTCTTTTTGTATTTCATAATGCTGATATATGATAATGCAGACACAATGTGATTTTGAACTTAGCTGTCATAAGCAATATTTCTAGTACTTCATATTGTTTTGACAACATGTAATGATAAACTGGTATGATGAGCAGATGTACTTGCCCCACTCCTAACTCCACGCAACTAGTAAGATGTGAGGGCTCACCACCGAGAGCTAGAAAGGGCACAAGCTATGAAATTTGTTGAATGGTAGTGATGAGAGATAGACAAAGATTTGGTGGAACCAAATTAGGATGCTACAAACCTATTCTACTCAAGTGACTCCATAGTTTAGAATGCAACTTGCTTTGTGGTTTATCTAGACTTAGATCCGTAGATGGCCACATGGTTGACAAAATCTGGTTTTCAGGGTTTTGAACTCTCTTGGAATTTTGGACATCTGATTCATTTATTTCGACTCAAGATTTCAAAGGTTTATTTGAACTGTTTGCTTATGACCTTCAACGTTTATTGTCAAGAGAACCCCTTGCACCTTGCCCCATGCTTCTAGTAGGAAGCATGGGCTTATCACCATGGACAAGGCACGGGTAGTAAGGGCATTCCCATCCTTTCCCAACCCTACGTCACTAGTAGAGAGAAGCTCATGTGTAGGGCAAGGAAATGTGTAAAAAAAAAAATTGTTTGATCTATTTTGACTTACTTATTTGGGCAAAATGTCAGTATGTTCTTATTTCCAAAGAGATATATATACGGGATAGATGTGACACTATGAAGCTTCTAGAACAGACCATAGGCAAGACACCTATCCTAGGAAGAAACCAAAAGTGAGAACAAGCATGCAGGCCTTGGTATGGCTACCGTTAAGACTTTGTCATATCTAGCTTTATTTGATGAAATGATTCTGAAATAGTTAATGATGTTATAAAAATGAAGAAGTATGATTAGAATGTTTATGCCAATACCATCAGAAGTTTGTAATGAATTGCTTGAGAATAATTTCCTTGATCACAAAATTTTACAAAACAAGTGGACAAAATGAACCTAACTATATGAAGATGCAATGTAGATATAATTATACAAATAGTGTTGGTCGCTTATGCATAGAATCATTTAAGATGCAAGGAATTGATTGTTTCATTGAATTCCTTGCCTTCCAATGTACATAAGAGATATGCACCATTTCCATAGTCTTTCGTGACTCGGTATGGGCCCAACCATTTGGGCCGAAATTTCCTTCCTTCACCGGTCTTTTTATCGATCTGGTTGTCTAGTCTTAGAACTAGATCTCCTTCATATATATCTTGTTCATAGACCTTTTTGTTATACTACCGGCACATCCGGTCAACATAGACTCTATGCCATCTTGTTTAGCGTCTAATATGGCCTCATCTAGGCTTTCTAGTTGGGAGAGATGTGCTTCTCTATAAGCTTCTTCATCCATAATCCCTTGTAGCGAGATGCGGACACCGGGTATTTCAACCTCAAGTGGGAGAACGCTTACTTGCACCGAATACCAATAAGAAAGGAGTTGCTCCCATTGGTGTCCTTATTGAGGTTCGGGTGGACCCACAAGGCCGGATCTAACTTTAAATGCCAATCTCGTTTGTTTTCTTTTATCGTTTTAAGGAGAATAGCTTTCAACATCTTATTTGTTGCTTCAACTCGCCGTTGGCTTGAGGGTAATATAGGAAGGCCGTATGGTGGCTTATTTTAAATTTACTGCATAGCTCACAAACCTCGTCATTCTTAAAGGAAGTGCCATTATCTGAGATAATGATTTGTGGGACACCGTACCTGCAAATGATCTGGTTCAAAATGAACTTGGAAATCATGGCACCTGGTACAGTGGTAAGAGGCATAGCCTCTACCCATTTGGTAAAATATTCAATGGCCGTGATTATGAAGTTATGGCCATCCGTTGACGAGGGAGAGAATTTTCCTATCAAATCTAGGCCCCATGTAGAAAAGGGCCATGGAGTCATGATTGGTTGTAGAGCTTGTGCCGCATGTGAATCTCGTGGGAAAATTCTTGGCATTTATGGCATCTACGTACAAACTCTACTGCATCGTGTTCTAGAGTGGGCTAGAAATAGCCCATCCGATGTATTTTATGGGCAGTGGCATGACCTCCAAAATGGCCGCCACATATTCCATTGTGGGATTCATAGAGAATCTTCTTAGATTCTTCTGTGTCAACACACCTTAGAAGCATTCCATTGAAAGCCTTACGATAGAGCACTTGTTCTATAATAACGTATTTAGCTACGATAATGTGTAACCGCCTTCTTTGTTACGGTGTAGCACCTTCTGGATACGTATGGTCCATGATATAATTAATAATATCAGTATACCAAGGACATTCAGAGATGGGAGGTCTGGTTTCGATGTAATATATGCATTCATCGGGAAAATCTAGATCTACTAGATCACCTCCGTCTAACGGGTTGTCGGCTAACCAATCTGCAATGATTTGTGCCTTAACAAACTTCTAGTTTACAAAAGTTAATTGAATTCACCATTAAGGTTATGAAGCATCCATTCTTTTTAGACAAGGACCCTTGTGTGAGGAAAGTTCATAAATGGTTTATTTTTACAATGACCCTTGTTTCTTGGTTTAGCATGTAATGTCTTAGGCATTTGGTTACAAAGACAATGGCAAGGCATTCTCGTTCTACTTGCATATAACATGTCTCATAATCAAGCAACATTCGGCTAATAAAATAGACCGCACGTTCGCGTTTATCGTCATCTTCTTGAGCCAACATGCAGGCTAGCGAGACATTTGTAGCTCATGAATATAAGATCAAAGGATAATCTAGTCTAGGTGGCATTAATGTGGGAGAAGACAAGAAGAAGTGTTTAAGCGCTTCAAGGCCTCATGGAATTCCTTTGTCCAAATAATGCAAAGCAATCCTTTTCAACAAATTGTTGATTAAATGAACAAGAAACTCAAGTCCGGGATGAATCTCTCGAATTACACTAAGCTTTCCGAGAAACGATCTAATGCCAAAATCGCCGTCGATGGTGGGATCATCTCAAGAACAACCCAGATTTTGGCTAGGTCCACATTGATCCCTCGTGATGATATAATGTAACCTAGGAGTTTCCCCCCTGTCACACCAAATACGCATTTTTCTGGGTTTAGTGTGACTCCGTATTCGATCAAACGTGAAAGGATGATGCGGAACACTTTCGGGTGATCACAGCGCTTCCTGGCCTTGGCCAAAAAGTCATCTACATAGGATTCCATGATTTTATGAATAAGATCATGAAATATGTATGTCATTGCCCGTTGGTATGTAGCACCAGCATTCTTGAGACCGAATGGCATAACAGCATAGCAATAAGTTCCCAAGGAGTTATAAACGTGGTTTTGGCTTGGTCTTGTTTGGATATTCTGATTTGATTGTATCCCGAGAATCCATCCATGAGAGACAAAAGCTCAAATCCAGTTGTTGTGTCAACGATGACATCAATGGATGGTAACAAGAAGTCATCCTTAGGGCACACCTTGTTAATGTCTCGGAAATCTATGCAGATGTGTATCTTCCCATTCTTTTTTAGAATGGGAACGATATTAGATACCCAATGAGAGTAATTGACCAGTTTGATGAACACTACTTGGAGAAGTTTCATTACTTCTTCCTTCACCATGAGAGCTATCTTGAGTTTCATTGGTCTCGATTTTTGTTTAATTGGCTTTGCATCTGATTTGGTGACGAGGTTATGTACTGTGATGTGTGGTGCAATTCCCGTCATTTCTTTATAATTAAATGCAAAAGCCTTTTGATGTTCGCTGAGGATTCGAGTGTGTATTTCTATCTCTTCTAGACTTAACGAAGATCCTAGTTTCAAGATCTTTGGTTCTTCCTCCATTCCGATGTTAATAGCAATTGTTTCTTCAATTAAAGAAGTGTTACCTTCTTCAAACTCAGGCGGGGTTGGAGGTAGTTCTAGATCTTCTCCATTCTCTACCGCATATATGTCGAGCTCCTTTTGTGGGGGAAGCTCTATCATGGGATTTCCAAAGTAAGAAGACGAATGTGGGATTAAGGAAAAATCTACCACGTGATGGGTGAGATGTAACTCTGCATAGGCGTTTAGGTAATCAAGAGTGGCTCTATCACTGTCAATGTGATCTAAGATAGTAGATTTATTCTCAGCTATGTTCGTTAAAAGAGGATTTGACATTTTCTTTACTAACGGTTCAATACGAAGGGATACCATGAAACAGGTGTCTTCCAACTCACTGTTTGGAGTAAAACGTGAAGCTAAGGTTGCTATCAAATCTGTGAGAAGGTTTTGTTCTCGTGGGATTGCCTCAATGGATATGAAGTCAAATCCTTTACTCAAATTTAATATTGTCATTTTGTAGAGCTGTAAGTGTTCAACTCTAGTCTCATACACCTTAGAGACTTGGTTTGCTACTAATTGTGAGTCTCCTAACACTCTTATGTTATTAGCACCGATTCATTTAGCTTTGATGAGACCAAGGAGGAGGGCTTCGTACTCAAGTGCCATTGTTTGTACATTCAAAATTTAATTTAAAGGTGAATGGTAGGAACTTTCCTTTGGGCGAAGTAAAGATCACACCTTGACCCCATAACGACATCTAGCTCCATCGAAATGGAGAGTCCAATATTTAATTGGGAAGATGGATGTTGGGACATTTGTTACGTCTATTTTTTCTCGGTTACTTCTACCATGCAGAGTTCCTCTGTTGGAAGAGAACCAACTCCTAGGGTATATCCCATACCTACAGAATCAAATGGCAGGAAAATTGGTAGATCCTATTCTAGCAATTCAACAATTTTTGCTAGTAGTTCCTAATGATATTGTTTCTACAACGTTAGCCTCATCCTTGAGGGCTGGGATATTCTTGATTAGGTTTGTAACTTCTAACTCCGTCGTAGGTATCAACTTTTCCTCCGATTTTGCGTCGATTGGCTTATTAAGTTGGTTTGTTGAGAATTCAAACTCAAAGTGAATGCCTAGACTTTTCTTCAGGTCTGCTAGGTGTATATTGAATGGTTTTGGATCTCCTTTTGCTACGAATATCTTTCCTAAGTGCAAGAATCTTATTTCTTGAAATAACGTAGAAGGGATTGCCTTCATACGGTGTATCCATGGTCGGCCGAGGATCATATTATAGTTGGTTTCCCAATCTATAATATAAAACTCAGTTAGGATTGTTTTGGGTCCTAAGGTGACTGGTAGTATTATAGTCCCAATCAAAGTGGCTTTAAGGCTATCGTAGCCTCTTAGTGTATTTCGAGTCGTGGAACAATTTTTTTCTCCATACCCTAGCTTTTGAAGGAAAGAGAAGGGGACTATGTTAACTGCTGCCCCATCATCAACCATTGCGCGTTTAACGTAATTGTTATAAACCCACACTTGTAAATGTAAGGTTGGATTACCTCTACGTGCAATCTCAAAGATCTGTTGGCATTTTTTTATGTCAAATATAAACTCGGTATCCCTATCCGGCTGCCCTGGAGGGTGAATATCGAAGTCTATATGGTTTACTTGTGTTTCGGGAGGTGGAGTGATGTTAATTAAATGACCTAAACCTAATGCTTCTAAAAGAGAAGCCCTATGGGCAGGAGAGTTCTTCAATAAGTCCAAAAAGGAGATGTGAGAGAAGGTCTTTGTTAGGTCATTAATTAAATCATAGGCACCTATGGGTTTTACTAATGGTTGTTGAATGTTATCTGTCTCTAGCGGGTAACTTGGATTTGGCTGAGAGGAATACTCTTGTGTCCTTGTTACGGCTTCCACGTGTAGCTCAGTTTCTAACTCCACTAAACCGACAATCTTGGCTCATGGCTGATTTCCTAATTGCGGTGCGACAGGTGGATTTAGTGAAGTCGAGGCTTCATGGTCATTGTTTCCTATCATTACACCTTTGTTTGTCCCATTTGGATTTAATTTATGATTATTGTGATTTGGGAGTGGATCATTGAAGATCTTGAGGGGTGCATTTTGAGGGGAGACTGCTCCCGTGAAAGTATTTGGCACAGATGATGCAGGATCTGCTAGAACATGTCTATGAAAAGTTGTCTTTGTTCCTCTGGCAAACGTGTAATGCCCCCTCCTAAGACACCAAAAGAACGCATCAAACATGACTAATATTTCGTGGTAAAAATTTTTGAAGTGTTTAAATTAATACTGATACATCTCTTAAACTCTTTCTTGATTACTAATTTTATACCATTCTAATTTTTCTAATTTAAATTACTCACTAACCCTAAACTCAAAATTAATTATTTAATTATATTTTAAATTTTTACTATTTCCACCTATGTTCCCATGACTAAAAGTGAGCAGAGTTTTATTTTAGCCATTCGATTAGACAAGGCTTGGCCCTAGATCTCCTTTTACCCTAGGTTTGCCCTAACTTCTCTATGTTTCTCTTTTTTCTTTCTCTTCTATTATTTCTCTCTCATTTTGCTTTCTTTTTTTTTTTTCCTTGTGCAGCGGTTTGGAGAGAACTATGGAACTATTTCTATTAGTATTGTTTTAGACACTCATACTGTATTTTTTTTTATGTGGAGGAGCTTTTATATATATATATATATATATATATATATATATATATATATATATATATATATATATATATATATATGACAGGCGTAGAAGCTAGCTGAGGGCCGCGAGTAGGGGCGGCAGGCTTTGGGGGTGGTGGTTGTGGCAAGTTTGGCACGGCAGGAGGCCGCGGGACAGGGGACAGGAGGGCGGCAAGGGGAGGCGCAAGTGGGCAGGCAATGAGGCAGCAGAGGCGGGCGGTGCGGCGGAGGCGCAATGTACAGGAGAGGGGGCAGGATCCGTGGGGGTAGCGCCCCCAATGGAAATTACAGAGGTGTACGGGGTGGGGGCCGAACCTCGTATAAATCTATATATTAAAATTCTACCCCCCCCCGCCCCATATTATTATTTTTTTGTATATTTGGTTTTTAAAAATTCCTTATAATAAGTTATATATATATATATATATAAACTATTAAATCTAAATAAATATGTATATATATATATATATATATAAATATATATCTTGCCATATAAATAAAAGTATGTGTTTATTAAACTAAATAAAAGACATATATATATAATATATATTTAAGTACACACACACATATATATATATATATATATTCAAAGGGATCATTCCAGATTTATATAAACATACCTCTTTTGTAAAAAAGTATAAATCTATATATTAAAATTCTACTAACAAATATATATATATATATATATATATATATATATATATATATATATATATATATATATATATATATATTAACAAATGAGATTCTTAACAAGAATATGTAACCTTCCTTTCAATACAAAGAAAATCATATTTCTAGCACCAAATAACCCTACAAGGAAATGTACAACTCAAACCAATAGTAGCATCTACCAATGTTAAAACAAAACAAGCTTCATATAGCCAAATAAATTTCATTCCAAAAGTAATGCCAAAGAGTATTTCAGTTTTACACACATGTAGACTTATTTAACAAATAATATGTCCTCTTTGTAAGTAAAATATGAGAGATACAATTGACTGAAACATTTGATACATTACTCTCTTCCACAAACTTAGACTACAAGGGTATTGCATAACTATTTCCAAATATGCAATCAACCAAAAATTTCCATTACAAATTTTTCACAAGTTGGGAAAGAGATTTCTCATTTAATCACCATATCTCAAATTTACATGTGAATGCAAGATATACAAAATGGAGAATTTGCAAGGAGATGAAACTATTCTCATAACCATATCCAAAGGAGTTACAATACAATAGGTTTTCATAAGGAGAGAAAAGAACAATAAGAGCCCAAAATGCCACATTCCAACTTGAGAGCCATCTTCTATGTCTTCCCAAAACCATGCAAGGAGAAAGAAAAGAGCTTGTTTTCCACCCAACCATAGGCATCATCACATGCCTATCCCAAGGTTGGGATGCATGCTAGCCTCCCCCAAGCCCATGGGAAAGAGGATAACTACCAAAACTTGCACAAGATGGAGGGTAAAACAACAATGAAACAAGCACACAAACATAAAGTTCACAACAACACAAGACTCCAATTTACAAGGAGGAGAACCCATGTTCATCCTCAAAATGGGGAAGAGAGGAGAAAGTTCTCCAAAGTTATACATCAAAATTTCTTGCACATAAAAACATCTCCATATCCTCCTTACTTGCTCCTAATCAAATCAAGCCCTCCTTATTCCTCCCCTTTCTCCAAATCCTTCTTGGAAGGATTTTCAAACCCCAAAGGGGTTTCTTACCAAGAATGGGGAATGAGATTCAAGCCAAATGAATCAACTTCCCCACCTCAACCATTGAGGGAAAAATAATAAGACTCCTCAAGGCTTGTCCATCAAGCCTTGAGGATTGAGAGGAAAATTCCCTCTCTTTTCCCATGGATGGGAATTTGAAGAGGAGCAAGCAAGCATCCTCACCAATGAGGGGGTGACATGTGTCACCCCTCTCCCTCTTCATGGTCAAAGATGCCAAAACAAAAGAGAGAAAGGGTAAAATTATCTTTTTGCCCTCTTCTCCCAAATTCCCTTAAATGTTAGCAAGACAAAACTAGTTGAACTTTTGATAAACACACAAATCCACATCCCTTACATGGATGTGACAAAACAAGGGGTAAAAAGGGAGGGAAAACTCCCTCTAGCCTTGAAAACAAGCCCCCCTACCCATTAGGTAGGGTCTAATGGCTCATTTTTGTGATAGGGGACTCCCAAGCTCTACAAAGGGGTTCCCAAAATACCCAAAATACCCTAATTTCGGGTTTTGCATTTTTGGCACAAGGGTAGAGGGTGTGGGGACCACCCAAGGGTCTCACATGTGACCCTAAACCCTTGTGATTAAAGACACATTAAGCATAATCCACGTTAAATGAAAGAGGAGTCATTAACTCCCAAAACAATTTTACAACTTAACCAACTACCCTAACCAAAATTAATAAATTAAAACACAATACATTACATGCATTGGGGTCACTCATAGTGCCCAAAATTAATAATCATCTATCCTAAGTCTTCACACGTGAACATGGCTAGGACTTAGCTGTAGTGGGCTACTTGTGCAAGTTTTGAGTAGCTGGCCTGAATCCCACGTTCTCCTGTAAACCTGTCACCTGCACACTCATTGCACACATTAACCGCACCTGTCCGATACAATATAATTAAATGACATAGTAAGATATCAATGCATGCTAAACTAACCTAACATCCTACTGAAATCAAGATGCGACAACGTGCACAATTATATTCCATATTCCAAAGGTTAGACAAGATGATAAAGTGACATATAATCCCACCATGCAACAACTATCCATCAATATAATTAGGTTCCAAGCACATCATATTCATTAGTTTCCATGTCATAACAAGAAAATGCGACAATAAAGAAATTAGGCTAAATTGGCGCTATACGCCTGAATGTCACACATGTCTAATAAAATCAAATATCTAAATATAATGTCCAAGATATCACCAATCACTGTCAAAACATGTCTATGAGAAAATAAACAACAAGCTACTGAGCTATAAAAAGTGTGGGCACTACATCCCCCTCTACTAAAATTAGACTTCCTCCTGGAAGTCACTAAAAGAGGTAGGGATATCTAGCCCTCAAAGGTATCGCATCCTCCCAGGTAGTGTCTTTGTCTCATCGTCACCGGTCCCACTTGTACTCTAACCTGGTCCAAGTATCGACCCGAAGGGCCAACCTTCGGTACTCCAAGATGCGTACGGGCTCCAATCTCCACTTGTCCTCCGTCCTCACCCGTAATGTCGACCAATCCAAGACATGAGAAACATCTGGTACATATCTACGTAGTACAGAAACATGAAAAAAATCGTGGGCCCATGCAAGGCGTGGTGGTAAAGCTAGACGATAGGCAACTGGACCGATGACCTCTAAAATATCAAAAGGCCCCACAAAATGAGGCGATAGCTTAGAACCCTTTCCATAATGGATAGGACTCTTATGCGGACGAACCCTCAAGAAGACTTTGTCACCCACTGAGAAGTGACGATCAATCCTCTTGGTGTCTGCATACGCCTTTTGGCATGCTCTGGCCTACTCAAGACGTTGTCTAATCAACACAACCTGCTGCTCTAAATCCTGAAGATAGGCTGGTCCCAGAATAATCCTATCATCTAGTCTATCCCAACTCAAAGGTGTCCTGCAAGGTCATCCATACAAAGCCTGGTAAGGAGCCATACCAATGGAACTATGATAGCTGTTGTTGTAGGCAAACTCAACTAGATGCAAATAATCTTCCCATTTCCTCTGCTGATCCATGACATACATTCTCAACATGTCCTCTAACACCTGATTAACCCTCTCTATCTATCCATCTCGTCTCGGATTATAGGCTGAATCAAATTGATCTCGAGTACCTAGAGTGGCTCGAAAAGACGTCCGAGAAAACTAAAGTGTAGATGGTATCCCTGTCATTGATGATGGTCTTTAATCCCATGTAACCTAACAATGTCCTCCATAAATACTTTGGCAATGGCCTGTGCATTATAGGTGACCTTGGTTGGTGAAAAGTGCGCAACCTTAGTCAACTTATCCATGGTGACCATAATGGCATCATGGCAATAAGAAGACATAGGAAGTCCGACTATGAAATCCATGGAGATCACATCCCATTTCCACTCGGGAATATCATGAGGGTGTAAAAGTCTGCGGGATGTGAATGCTCTACCTTGACCCTCTGACACTCAAGGCAACGTGCAACAAAATCTGCTATGTCCCGTCGAAGACCTGGCCAATAATATAACTCTCTCAGATTGGCATGCATTTTCTTCACTCCTGGATGTGCCACATATGGGGCTCGATGAGCCTCTGAGAGGATGAAGCTACGCAGATCACCTGACTTAGGCACATAGATGCACCTGTGGAATCAAAGCAAACCATCTGTCTCTAAAACACACCCCGAATATCTACCCTCTAAAGAACCCTGAGACTCTAACATCTATTTAGCTCCCTCATAAAATTTGTCCTCTGGAAGGTGCTCGAGAATCCTGCCTCTCAAATCCGACTGAAGAGTCAAAGAAGCAAGCACATGCCGTCGTCAACTAAGTGCATCTGCAACCACATTTTCCTTCCCTTTGATGTACTGAACCTCCATGTCATACTCACATAGGAACTCCATCCAATGCCGTTGGCGAGCGTTGAGGTTCGGCTGTGAGAAGATATCTACAAACTTCGGTGGTCTATCCTCAAAATGAAAGGCCTACCCAAAAGGAAATGTTGCCAACGCACTAGAGCATGTACAACCGCTACAAGCTCCAAGTCATGAGTAGGATAATTAAGCTCATAGTCCTTGAGCTTACGAGACGCAAAAGCAATAACCCGATGCTCTTCGCATAAGAACTCGCTCCCAAACCCTCTAGTGATGCATCAGTACAAACAACAAAATCCTCTTTCGGTCAGGAACTCGCTAAGATGGGTGTCGTGGTTAACCTTTCCTTAAGCAACTGAAAGGCTTGCTCACATTTCTCTGACCAATCAAACTTCTTCCCTTTCCTCTGAAGAGAAGTAATAGGGTGAGCAATCCTAGAAAAGTCCTGCACGAACTCCGTGGTAATACCGCCAAACCCATGAAACTCCTCACCTCGAATCGATGTGGGTGCTTGGCGACCCAAGATAGCTCGTATCTTAGAGGGATCGCAGAGATACCCTCGCCTAAAATGATATGACCCAAGTCTTGAATCTCTGTCACGAAAGAAGCTACATTTTTCCAAGTTCCCATATAACTTCGCTCTCGCAAAACCACAAGTACCTATCTCAAATGCTTCTCGTGTTCCTCCTCTGAACGAGAATAAATCAATATGTCATCAAGGAACACCAAGATAAAGCGATCCAGAAATGTCCTTAACACTCCATTCATGAGGCTCATGAAGATAGTTGGGGCATTGGTCAAACCAAATGGAACCACTGTGAACTCATAATGCCCATAACGTGTGTGAAAAGTTGTCTTATGGATGTCTACATCCGAAATGCGCAATCGATGGTACCACGACTTGAGATCGATTTTGGAGAATACTCTCGCTCCCCGCATCTGATCAAACAAGTCATCAATCATAGGGAGCGGATAACGGTTCTTTATTGTGACTTTGTTGAGCTACCTGAAGTCTACACAAAGCCTGAGAGAACCGTCCTTCTTCTTCACAAATATGACTGGCGCTCCCCAAAGAGATACACTAGGGCGAATGAGACCCTTTTCCAACAATTCCTCTAACTAAATCTTGAGCTCATGGAGCTCTGGGGTCATCATCCGATAAGGTGCCCTAGAAATTGGTGTTGATCCAGGTACTAAATCAATGGTGAAATCCACCTCTCTACGGGGTGGTAACCCTAGAAGATCACCTGGAAAAACATCTGCATACTCCCTCAAAACTGCATGATCATCTAAAGGTGAATGCTCTGGAATGCTCTCAGATCGATCACTGATGGTGATAGAAAACAACTGACAACCTTTACGCATGCTCCGCTTGAGTTGCTTAGCTGATATCATGCGCAAGGAGATAGGTCTCTGCATCCCTGATATAACAACTGCACTCCCAAGATCATCCTGACACTCAATAACCTTATTTCTGCAATCCACCTTAGCTCGATGAGACTCGAGCCAATCCATACCCAAAACCACCCGATAAGAACCTAGAGGGATAACTTCAGAGGTCAAGAGTAGTGGAGAAGGCTCCTAAATCAAGTACGCAACTCTCCACATACGAGTCCACGGCGAGTTTGGCCCCAGAGGCCAACTCAACCTGCCAACTATCTGGTTGCCTAGCCACCACTAGCCCACACTGGTCCACTATAGAAGGTGATATAAAGGAATCTGAAGCACCTAAATCAAAAAGTACTGAGACAGAAATACCCCTGATAGTACCTATCATCTCAATGACTATGGCCTGATGCTCGGCTGGCGGTTGTCAACCGCTACATAAACACGATGAGCGCGTCCTACGTCACCCACCGTCTGCTCGAGATCTAGCAGCTCTCTGTGCATCCATGGTATTGGGTTTGTGCGGGCACATGCGCACATAGTGGTCTGGAGATCCACAAATAAAACAACCTCTTGTACCCCTCTGAGATGGGGTCCCTCCTGTACTCTGGTGTACTGATCCTGTTGGTCCAACCCTAGCAGACTGCTGAGTGCGAGTTGGCTGTGTCTGCTGAGTGCCCTACCTCCTATCTCTAGCTCCACTAAAACCACCTCTAGAAACACCTCTCTGAAATCCCTGTGTCTGCCTAGCCCCCTGCTGCGGTGGCCCTCGCTGTGTCTCACATCTTTGTGGGTGCAATGGAGCCCTCGTGGCTGCTGGCGGAGGCCAAAATCCTCCTCTAGGGGGTGGTGCAATACCTCGTGACCTCTGACTCTGGAAGGCCTGTATTCTCTCCTGAAACTTTCTCTTGTTCCTATCACGATGCTCCTGTGCCTTGGTCATGTTCTCCTCAGCTAAGTAGGCCTTCTCAACGGCCTTCTCAAGTGTGGGAGGAGATAGCATCCTAATCTTTGCTCCTACTATGTCTCGCATTAAGCCCTCGAATAAACCTGTTAACCTGCAATTTCTCATCTTGCAGGTAATCTACATATTGTAGAAGATCCAGGAACCTGCTCTCATACTACGCTACTGTGTCAGATCCCTGTCGTAAGTCGTGAAACTCATCGATCCTCTTCTGCACAAAATGCTCTGACATATAACGAGCCCTGAAACGCTCCTCGAACAACTCCCAAGTCACTGTCTCTCGGGTCAGATGGAGCTTCCGCTCCTCATTCCTCCACCAAACGCCTGTTGCATCTTGGAGGAGATGTATGGCGAACCTCGCCTTGACATTGCTCTCGTAAGAGTGCAAGCCAAAGCAACTATCCAAACTAAGGAGCCATGACTCAGCCCCAAAGCCATCTGTAGAGCCGGTATAAGTGGGCGGCTGCAAACGAAGAAGATCCCTGATCACACTACCTGTATCTCGATCATGGCGATGTAGTCCAACAGGCGAAGGGGGTCACCTATCCTCGAATGGTCCCTCGAGACTGTGTGATCAGCTACGACGGAATGAGGCTACCCTCTCGTGATGAACGGAAGGGCTGCGTGACCTCTCCCGCCTCGGTGTGTCATGCTCTGGTGGCTCTGAATGCGCGTCCTCACCTATCGGCTCCTCGTCTCCCAATGGTGCCTCCACTCTCATCTCCTACGGTGTGGTAGGCGCTGCTCCACAACGCCTATTAGGCGGCTGGCGCAAGGCCTCTAATATCCGAGGCCCAAAATCAAAAGCGCCGACGGCTCTGCGTAGATGTACTACGCCCATACCTCTAGCTGATCATCCTCGCAGGCGCCATCCTGCGCGCACGAGGTGAGCGAGAAATTTATTAATTTAAAATTTAATGGTAGTGAATGGTTTATTTTAAGCTGTTTAGTTTTATTCATTTAGTTAATTTTGTTGTGTTAAAATTGTCATTAACTATTTTAATTAACTACCTCAGTGGCCAAAGGTCTCAGTCGAGGCATGTCAAGAACCCCAAGCTACGATACCTAATTGTAATGCCCCCTCTGGGACACCATTTTGTTGTGTTAAAAAAGAACGCATCAAACGCGACTAATATTTCTAATATTTCAGGTAAAATTTTTTTGAAGTGTTTAAATTAATACCGATACATCTCTTAAACTCTTTCTTAATTACTAATTTTATACCATTCTAATTTTTTTCTAATTTAAATTACTCACTAACCCTAGACTCAAAATTAATTATTTAATTGTATTTTAAAGTTTTACTATTTCCACCTATGTTCCCATGACTAAAAGTGAGCGAGTTTTATTTTAGCCATTGGATTAGACAAGGCTTGGCCCAAAAAAATCTCCTTTTACCCTAGGTTTGCCCTAACTTCTCTATGTTTCTCTTTTTTCTTTCTCTCTATTATTTCTCTCTCATTTTGCTTTCTTTTTTTTTTCCCTGTGCGGGGTTTGGAGAGAACTATGGAACTATTTCTATTAGTATTGTTTTAGACACTCATCCGTATTTTTTTTGATGTGGAAGAGCATATATATATATATATATATATATATATATATATATACACAAACGTTTATTGTTATTAATTCTTTTGTTTTTGGTTTAGGAAGTGGTCGGAACAGGGCGCAAAGAGCTACGGGGGCCGCGATTAGGGGGCGGAAGGATTTGGGGGCGGCGGTTGTGGCGAGTTTGGCGCGCGGGGAGGCCGCGGGACAGGCGACAAGAGAGGCGCAGCGGCGGAGGCGAGCGGGGCGGCGGCGGCGGCTGTGACAAAGGGGGTGGGGATCCGTGGGGCGCCCCAGCTTCATGGAAATTACAGGGTGGGGGGGAGGCCGAACCACCCCCACCCTCCCGGCCCATATTATTTATTTATTTTTGTATATTTGGTTTTAAAAAATTCCTTATAACAAGTTTTATATATTATATATATATAAACTATTAAATCTAAATAAATAAGTATATATAATGTATATATATATATATATATATATATATCTTGCCATATAAATAAAAGTCGTGTTTAAAAAAAGCATATATATATATATAATATATTTTAAGTACATATCTATAAATATAAATATATATATATATATATATATTCAAAGGGATCATTCGATTTGTATAAACATACCTATTTTGTAAAAAAAGTATAAATCTATATATTAAAATTCTACCACAAGATAATTCATTTTCTAAAACAAGAGAAATACGCTTTTTTTTTTTTTTTCTTTTGTAATATAAAAACCAACAATATATATATATATATATATATATATATATATATTTAACAAAGGAGATTCTTAACAAGAATATGTAACCTTCCTTTCAATACAAAGAAAATCAGATTTCTAGCACTAAATAACCTACAAAGAAATGTACAACTCAAACCAATAGTAGTATCTACCAATGTTAAAACAAAACAAGCTTCATATAGCCAAATAAATTTCATTCCAAAAGTAATGCCAAAGAGTATTTCAGTTTTACACACATGTAGAATTATTTAACAAATAATATGTCCTCTTTGTAAGTAAAAATATGAGAGATACAATTGACTGAAACATTTGATACATTACTCTCTTCCACAAACTTAGACTACAAGGGTATTGCATAACTATTTCCAAATATGCAATCAACCAAAAAATTTCCATTACAAATTTTTCACAAGTTGGGAAAGAGATTTCTCATTTAATCACCATATCTCAAAATTTACATGTAAATGCAAGATATACAAAATGGAAAATTTGCAAGGAGATGAAACTATTCTCATAGCCATATCCAAAGGAGTTACAATACAATAGGTCTTCATAAGGAGAGATAAGAACAATAAGAGCCCAAAATGCCACCAATCCAACTTGAGAGCCATCTTCTATGTCTTCCCAAAACCATGCAAGGAGAAAGAAAAGAGCTTGTTTGCCACCCAACCATAGGCATCATCACATGCCTATCCCAAGGTTGGGATGCATGCTAGCCTCCCCCAAGCCCATGGGAAAGAGGATAGCTACCAAAACTTGCACAAGGTGGAGGGTAAAACAACAATGAAACAAGCACACAAACATAAAGTTCACAACAACACAAGACTCCAATTTACAAGGAGGAGAACCCATGTTCATCCTCAAAATGGGGAAGAGAGGAGAAAGTTCTCCAAAGTTATACATCAAAATTTCTTGCACATAAAAACATCTCCATATCCTCCTTATTGCTCCTAATCAAATCAAGCCCTCCTTATTCCTCCCCCTTTCTCCAAATCCTTCTTGGAAGGATTTTCAAACCCCAAAGGGGTTTCCTTACCAAGAATGGGGAAGGAGATTCAAGCCAAATGAATCAACTTCCCCACCTCAACCATTGAGGGGAAAAATAATAAGACTCCTCAAGGCTTGTCCATCAAGCCTTGAGGATTGAGAGGGAAAATTCCCTCTCTTTTCCCATGGATGGGAATTTGAAGAGGAGCAAGCAAGCATCCTCACCAATGAGGGGGTGACATGTGTCACCCTCTCCCTCCTCATGGTCAAAGATGCAAAACAAAAGAGAAAGGGTAAAATTATCTTTTTGCCCTCTTCTCCCAAATTCCCTTAAATGTTAGCAAGACAAAACTAGTTGAACTTTTGATAAACACACAAATCCACATCCCTTATATGGATGTGACAAAACAAGGGTAAGAAGGGAGGAAAAACTCCCTCTAGCCTTGAAAACAAGCCCCCTACCCATTAGGTAGGGTCCAAGGGCTCATTTTTGTGATAGGGGACTCCCGAGCTACAAAGGGGTCCCCAAAATGCCCAAAATACTCTAATTTCGGGTTTTGCATTTTTGGCACAAGGGTAGAGGTTGTGGGGACCACCTAAGGGTCTCACATGTGACCCTAAACCCTTGTGATTAAGAGACACATTAAGCATAATCCACAATTCAAATGAAAGAGGAGTTATTAACTCCCAAAACAAGTTTACAACTTAACCAACTACCCTAACCAAAATTAATAAATCAAAACACAATACATTACATACATTGGGGTCACTCATAGTGCCCAAAATTAATAATCATCTATCCTAAGGCTTCACACAGTGAACATGGCTAGGACTCAGCCCGTGGGCTGCTTGTGCAAGTTTTGAGTAGCTGGCCTGAATCCCACGTTCTCCTGTAAACCTGTCACCTGCACACTCATTGCACACATTAACTGCACCTGTCCAATACAATATAATTAAATGACATAGTAAGATATCAATGCATGCTAAACTAACCTAACATCCTACTGAAATCAAGATGCGACAACGTGCACAATTATATTCCATATTCCAAAAGTTAGACAAGATGATAAAGTGACATATAATCCCACCATGCAACAACTATCCATCAATATAATTAGGTTCCAAGCACATCATATTCATTAGTTTCCATGTCATAACAAGAAAATGCGACAATAAAGAAATTAGGCTAAATTGGCGCTATACGCCTGAATGTCACACATGTCTAATAAAATCAAATATCTAAATATAATGTCCAAGATATCACCAATCACTGTCAAAACATGTCTATGAGCAAATAAACAACAAGCTACTGAGCTATAAAAAGTGTGGGCACTACAAAATGTTGCATGAATTTATTGTAATCACGGCAAGTCCTAGTGTCATGGCCTCGAATTTTGTGGAAACCACAATACGAGTTAGGATTATAATTCCTAGGTTGCTGGTTTGGTGCGTGTTGTGGTCCAAAACTTTGATTAAACTATTGACTATTAGGATTAAAGTTTTGCATTTGTTGTCTTTGGTTTTGGTTTTGATATCCAGTTGCGTTTTGACTTGGACCCTGTGTTTGGATCTGCCGTTTTTGTTGTTGTTGTGGACGATTAAAATCCACTGCATTGATTGTTGGGGTAAAATTGTTGTTTCGTTGATTGTTAACTAGTGGTGGAGCATTTACAACATTTGCCTTTTTAGCTTGGTCAGTTACTCCATCTGTTGTCACTCCACGATTTTTGTTAAGGATTTTAGGTCCTTGATTGGCATTTACTGTACTAGGATAGGTCGTAGTGTTTTGATTGGGGATGATTAACCTCCCGTTTGTTCCATACGTCTTGCGACCGCTATCTATTGTAGCTTGATCTATTCGGAGGGCGCTCTCAAGTACTTCATCATAAGTTCTTAGCGGGAACTTCTGGACTTCTTCCTTTATCTCTCTATTGAGAGAATGAAGAAATAAATCGCATAGTTCCATCGATCCATGTTTGGAGCACTTGCTCGAAGAAAAGAGGATTGTACGCCTTCTTTGGATGAAATGAGCAATAGATTCATTGTGTTCTTGCTTAATATGCAAGAATTCCCTGATTCTTATTCTCAACAGTTCATGTCAAATGCCTTGATGAACTCTGAAATGAGTTGTTTAAACAAATGGATGGAAGCTTCAGGTATTCTGTAATACCAATCGAGGGCAATGCCCTCTAAAGTTTTGGGGAATATTTTAGCAACAACCCCATCCCAAGGGAGCAGTTCTCGAATGGCTGTGGCATAGGCCTTGATATGTGCATTCGGGTCTCCCTCCCCTTTGTATTTGGGCAAATCAGGAAGAGGTCTTGGAAGCATGACGCTTCGTATGGTGAAGTCTAAAGGTTCTTTCAAATATTCTGAATAAGTTCCTATCGCATAGGTTTTGACCATCGATGGCGCTTGCTGAGGGGGTGGAGGTGGGATGGTTTGTTGATATGGTGTAGCATATGCATTTTGCAGGGCATAAGGAAATCCCTGTGGTTGAGCAAACATGCCGGGAGAAGAGAACATATCTCCTTGTGGTGACTTGGAATACATGTTTAAGTATGGAGGAGTATTGCCCAGGAATGGATTATTTTGTACTTGTTGGCACTTGTTGCGAATATTTTCCATTGGAGTGGCGTTAGCAAATGCGGTTCTAGTTGGCACTTGTTGCAAATACTGAGGAGGCATGCCCAACGTGCCCATTCCTATGAGGAGGTCTACTTGGCTAGGATGATGTGGAGGGTTGGGGATTCCTATTTGTCCAAAATATGAATTTTGATTTAATTGAGCAAGTTCCAGCCCTCTAAGCTTTTCAGCAAAGGTTGAAATGACCTCTATTGGTGAAGACACAATATTTTGCCTTACGGGCGTTTGTTGTGTCATTTGAGGCTGCAAAGGGGTATGATACCCCGCTATGAATTGGTCGTTATCCTGCCAAACTTCACCGAGGGAATTTCCCATAGGTGGAGGAATGGGGGTGTTTTCCTGGAATAGAGTATCAGATTGTACTTGTAAGCTCCCTACTGGTGGATACATGCTTTGGAAGCATTGCTCACTTTTAGCGAAGCGTGCTAAGTATTCCTCATCCAAAAAAGGAAGTGGGTCTGACTGTCTACTGATCTGTGGTCTGAATAAGACCCGAGGAGATGAAATAGATTCTCCAGTAAGCGTCATGTTATTAGAGCCTGAAGGCTTTGGTTGTTGCGTTTGAGTGAGCTGATCCAACTCCTCTATTTGGAAAGAAGAACTATATCTAGTCCTTTGAGGTGGAGTTTGAGATGATAAATAATTATTTGAATAGTTATCAGCCCATGCAGAAAGTGAGGGTGATGGTTGTCTATTTGTTTGACTATAGCTTGTTTCAAGACCTGAAAGAGGTCTGCCATATGCATGTATCCCAACATATTCGGGGTATATGAATACCCGCAGAATAATGGGAAAGAGTGAAGGTGGATGGAAGAAATGAAAATAAAAGAGGAATAAATTTTCATTTCACGGTGGGTTCACCAATTTTGTACGATGGAAAAGTGACAAGCGAGCATGGGAATCTACAAGTAACTCTTCCTCGCACCCGACCTCCCGAGGTCATGTCGAGATAGCCGGTGGGGATGGAATATACGTGGGGTAAAGATAAACTAGTTAGGCAATCTTATGTCTTTGATGTGCACTAATGGAATTTACAAATCTAAGGCAAAGAAGGCCCTCCTAACTTGAACCAGTGTGATAGATCGGTCGGCGAGGATGACTACTCGAAGGCTCCAATCAATATCGAGCTTTGGCATGATCCGATCTATAGGTTGTGGGATACGCGGAAGATAACTTGTGGGTGCTTCGTATATGTCTCCCGACAAGGTCATGAAAATGGAAGGCAGATATATGGTGGATTCTATGGGCGATTCTCTGGTCTAGTCCAGAAATCCTTAGCTTGATTAGTTATTATGTCTAGTGAGGATAATTGTGTGATAATGATTGGTGGAAGTGGAGAGGACCTAAATACTAATGTGCGTAAACTAGCATCAACGTCTGATTGACTTGTGGGCTCGTTGGGTTGTGGGATTTGTGGATCACATCCGTAAATTCGTGGTCGTTGTGGACCTCCTATGGTCATATGCAAAATTAATCCCTAATCCCTAATATCCTAGTGGTCTTATGCCTTTTCGGCCTCTATATTTATAACTAAAAGTTTTGCAATCTTCTCATAGTACCTTACAGGCATTCTCGGAAACTTGAATTCTTAAGCTAGTATCCATGTCGATGAGAATATCTCCTGCGTCCGGTTGTGGGACCAAAGGATCACAACCGAACATTTGCTCTCTTTCAAGCCCTTATATAGTCATGCAAATATCTATTTAGTACAATCTGTAGTTTGGCTGGTTTGTCCAAAATGTATGTGCCCTGTCGTCCTCTATATTTAATCCCCTTAACTATGGGCTTATTTCTTGTAGGAGTGTTGTTGTTCGGAAGACTTGGATTACGAGATTCGGTCTATGTCTCTGTTATTGCTGTAATAAGATTGGGTTGAGGCACGATTGGCTCGAATATGTATTCTCTAGGCTACCTAGGTCTGTGATTGTCATACAAAAGGAAATAATATAAATCTAACTAAAGCAAAGCAAAGTGATAATGCAAAGTATATCTACAACATATATAAATTCTCTATTTCTTTGTATTTTTGATAAACTATTGAACAAAATTAAAAGAGCAATTATTTAATATATCTAGAAAGTGACAACTTAAACTAATGACAAAATTAAAACAAACAAAGCAAAGTGAGTATAGTTATTTGCTGTGCGCAAATTGTAAATCTATTCTAAATAACTTGAGATAAGCTGATCTAATATATTTGAAAGACCCCGATCTTACCTCGAAGTGGGAATGAATTATAGTTTCTCGAAACTATCAACCCCCACACTTCCCAACAATATTGAAAGCGAGATTTAACCGAAATGAAATGATTCACTATTCTATTTGATGTATTTTAACTAGAACTTTTGATAGCTTGAACTGGATTTTTAGAGAAATGTGGCGAATCCGGTTGTGTGTGGCTTTGTCCCTCGGTGTGGTCTCCTCATTCCTTCCTGCTCACGTGAATCCAGAAAAGCATGTAATGTTAGCATCAACAAGAGTAGGTATTGGAACAATGGCAGCCTTAGATGTAGACCGAATATAATGCGAGTAGGAGAGGGATAGCGCAAGAGAACAGAGCTTGGCTTATGCAATTCCTAGCGGGATTTACTACGATTCATACAACACAAAACATCTAGAACCTAAAACTATCCTTCTTGATTTAACAAAACCTGCAACTCTAATGGCTTTGACTGAAAATGAAACTATCCTACTCTAATTGATTGTATGAAATAGTAACAACACTAGCACAAGAAGATTATGTGGCTTCTAAACAACAAAACAACACTAACTATGCATGCAACAAATAAAACTAATACAACTCCTAAGCAAGAACTGAAAGACTAAAATTTGAAATGAGAGAATGAGGGGCGCAATTTTGAGAGGCCATTTGCTTGAAAACCAACCAGCTATTTATAGAATTCCCATTTACCCAAAGGTGAAATCCAATTTGAACTCTTTTACAATAAACAATGGAGAAACACTATTACAGGGAACCAAAATCATAAATACAAGCAAAAACGGATGAAAAGGTTGGTAAAAGTTGAAATTTACGCGAGTCACGATTAAAAGCATGATTCGGAAAACGCGTAAAGGACCACCGCCCGCTTGGGTAGTGGTCACGAGACCGTCGCCTGGGCAGGCGATGGTTTCATTACTGAAGACCAAAATGCAAAGGAAAAGAGGGGAAAAGAGTAAAATAAAGCATGCGGAGGCTAAGCGGGGCATGCGGGATGTTAATGTATACTTGGAGAGATTTTCCGAATCTCAAACACCTTACAAGGAGACCTATATCATCATTGGGGCGCGTGTGACATTGTTCTAATGGCGCAGTACCCTTCAATTTTGGGTACGTACAAGGTCCTCTCTAGTCTCAAGGAGAACTTGGTCATGGCACAAAACCACATGAAGCAACAGGCTGATCAACATCGCACAGAAAGGCATTTTGAAGTCGGTGATTGGGTTTTTGTGCAGTTACAACCATATAAGCAAATGTCTTTGAAACAACAACAAAAGGATAACAAACTTTCACCGAAGTATTATGGCCCCTATCAAGTATTGCAGAAGATTGGTACTGTAGCATACAAATTAGAACTTCCACAATCAACCAAAATGCATTCAGGCTTTCATGTTTCTTGCCTGAAGAAATTAATTGGACATAGAGTATCAGCCCAAACAGTGTTACTTGAGCTCGATGAGGAGGGGAGAGTCATCTTGGAACCTGAATGCATCCTTCAAACATGCACTAAAAGATTGAGGACACGGGTTATTACTGAGTACCTGATCAAGTGGAAGAATATGGACAATGAAGATGCAACATGGGAAGATATGACATTCCTGCAGCAACACCCAGAGCTTCTCAACATTGGGGGCAATGTTGCTTTGAAGGGGAAGGGCATGCTACACCCTTAACCTATTGCTTGTATTAGGATATGAGTAGTGACTTGTGGCTTACAATATCATTTATACTTTCTCATGCTTATCGAAGTCGGCACCTTGGTGTTGGCCATAACATATGAATAGTATATATAGGGGATTTTAGGTAATAGTTCATCATCATTTGGAGCATTTGAGTCTTATTGTATGGTTTGGAGGTTGCCCCTCGAAGTGGCGAAGCTATTCTAATTGCATATTGAGATCATTATTCGAAATATTGTGTTATTGGGTGTTATATTTCGCTCATGATCCGAATGCTTTCTTAAAGTAGTCGATGAGGAGGGTCATTGATATTTGAATCTATTTATTTTTCCTTACTATGTTTGCTAAGAAAACTTTTGACATTTTGAAGCAGATGTTGTTGTGCTTTATTTGTATTTGAGTTGTTCAAAACTTCAACCTCTTATTATCATTTGCCATGCACATGGTAAGAGTTTGTGCTAAGAATGGTTTAATATTTTATTTGGCCTTTTCTCTAGTATACTCGTCATGGATTTTTTGCAATCGATATTCATTTTTTTCTCATGCTTTTCCCAGAGATTAGTTGAGTATGTCTCTACACAACGGATCGAATTTTTGAGGTCTCTCAAGTCATCTTTGTTCTTCAATTTTAAAATTTTCCTTGGTCTTTTCGAATATATTTTTTATTGTAATGTCAGATGGGTTAAATTGCTTACCTACTTTTGTGGCCTCATATCTCGATGTATGTGCTTTTATTCGCAACCCATCTTTGAAATTTCATTCTTTATTTTTGTTCTTTCACTAGATTTTCTTTTAAAATTATTTGAGTTGAAAATAATGTTACATTACATTTTGCAGTTTATTGATTCAATCTCGTGCGTTAAATTGAATTCTGCAGGTATGCATTTAAATTTTGTTTATACGTGTATGTAGCAGTAGAACTATATTTCTTAGCCTCCTCTTATGACCAGTTCTACAGCTTTTGATTTTGGTCAATGAGTTTTTGTTTTGTGTTGTGTATGTTTAGCTTTTGAGCCATTTTTACCAGCATGGTTATACCAACCAACCACCCTCTTATTGTAACCATCTGTACTTTTATCTTTTTTTATTAATATATATTTATCGATGTGTTCCAATAAAATAATTCTTAGCCTACTCAAGAAAACATTAGCTTGGAGGACTACATTAGCTTGGAGGGCTACATGGAGTGAGGTTTACCAGTGAGGGATTAACAAATTTGAATTATTAAATGTCCAAATCAGAATGTTATCCATATCTTTGCTTAAATTTGAACATCTCCTATTACTTTAGTTCACAGAGAAGTTCCCAAGTTCACTGAATTCTCAACTACGAGCTTAATATTATCAGCCTAAGCATTCATAGATTCAGAATGAGGTTCCATCTATTTTGGCTCCTAATTGATCACTTTTTGTGCACCTCACCTTGTTCTATCAAGAATCAACTTGATTTAAGTCTGATTTTTCATCTAGCACTCTGCTCATAGATTTTTATTTTTTTAGATTGTAAATGAAGCAATCTATAGGCTTCTATATTATTACTATATCTGATAGGAAAATGATTCACTTAATCATTCAATCTTAAGAAATTAAAACATACTCTTTAGATTTGAAAAGCTTGAGATGTTTTGCTTGTTGTTTCTAAACCCGACCAACCTTCTTCAAGTACTCCTCTGTAGGACCATATATTTAACAAATGAACTGCACCGTGTAAACCTCTGCCCAAATTTTATTTTAAAGACCTTAACCTTCCAATATATATTGGTCCTTCTCTATTATAATTATTGGTTTTTCCTTTCGTTAAACAAGCCTTGCAGTAATTCAAACTCTTTTGCCATGAAATCACCAAAAAATGGCAATAAATTGCTATTTACACAACCATCGATAAAAATTTGCAAAAAAGTGTGATAAGTTTCAAGGCAATTAAAGCAAATTTGAATACGGGGTGAGTTGTACATCTTTAGAAGCATGTGTTGATGCCCAAGTGGATTGTGGGCACATTTGATTATTCTAATTTAATATCAACCTGAGTTAAGGAGATTGCGAGGAAAAGAGGTGCAAGCAAAAATAATGGGAAAATTTAAAAGATGATACTGTAAATTTGATTTGATTTGATTTGATATTGTAGGTTAAAGATTGATTGGATTCCTCTATTTCAAAATATGGATCTACAATGTACAGATCCATTTTTCTTCATAACATAATCATTTTACTCATCGTGTAGGATGTCCCATAGAATTATGTTTACCATGTAATCATAAAACAACAAGTTTCCAAGTGGAGAAAGCGAATATCCATGCAAACTCACAAGATTCGTATGTTTGATGTTTCCAATTATTTCGAGATCAGTTCCAACTTCACGCAAGCTTTGTGGGTAGTGATTGTGCAGTCTCTTTATAGCAATTCAATTACAATTCTTTAGAACACATTTATAAATAGTGCTTGTAACACCGTAGGCAATTATATATTTCTCATTTATATTTTCTCTTATTCTCATTATGTCATCATACATGTGAAGAGCCATGTCCATAAATCATTCCAGCCAATGGTGCAAGGTTTAAGACCATAATTGTTTGTTATGTTTCTTTTCTCTTGTGCAGAATCAAAAGCTTCTTCAAAATCACACCTAAAGACATCTTTTTTGGTCACACTATTCTAGAAGGCAAGTATGTCAGTGACTGCGGTGTATGGGTGCAATATATGTATAGAGTGTAGTGTAGTGAGAATATTTTGAAGTCAATGAGAGGAGGTGTAGTTAGTTACAAAAGCAAGGTATTTGTCAACTCCTTTGTGCCTTAGTCTCAAGAAATCATTGGGAATCATAAGGTTGGAGCTCTAAATGTTGTTCCTATTCATTACAATGAATCATTAGGCCCCAAGTTAGGCAACCAAGTATACATGTGGAAATAAAAGCTGGTATTTCGGAGCATGAACAAAAGCTTTGGGGAAATTGAAAATGGCCAAAGACAAACATCCACCTTTGAAACAGGATATGCAAATGCATCAAAGCATGATGAAAGAACATTTTTGATAGATAACATAGTTTCAAATTCCATGGTAGCCCAAAAATGCTCAACATCATTGCTCATTTCTCGGATTTTTACATTCCTACCTTTCAATTCGGCACAACTTGAGATAATTGTTTTCTTGAAAGATGTACATTCAATATTCATGTGTATGGATCAACCATAAAAATTGCTTTGGTACAAATACCACTAGTTTTAGATATCTATCAACTTAACGGTGAGGCCCCTCATAATTTTCCCCCTTTTGTTAATCACAAGGGGTTTTAGTAGGTTTTTCCTTCAATAATTTGTTTTCAAATTTGTATTATGTTTAGTTGTCTTGAACATTTTTGGATAAGTGAATTAGAATGCTAAAGAAATAAATATTGAGAATGAGCTTAAGTATCTATATAATGCAAAAAACAATTATACCTTTGTTTTGCTAGTATGGAATGAATGAAAAAAATAAGATTTTAATAACATCTACAATCTATAAAGCAGTCTATGGAATCGGGGTTGGCATGAAAATTATCAATCTTACAAACTTTACAACCCTTTTTGATATTGGATATTTTACTATATATCTATCTGTATCTCACCAAGCATTTGAAGCTTCTCCTACTCAAACAAATTGCTTGATTTGCGTAGAAACATGCAGAGCAGAATATGTAGATAGACACATCTAATAGTATCCATTTCATCACTCAATTTGTACAACTACAATTATATATTGGCGAAGAAAAAAACTACAATTATGTACAACTTTAAAGGAGCAACAACTATGGACTAGTGTTAAATCAAGGTAGGTCAGTAGAAACATGACATTATTAAGGACCTTCACATATCAAGCCCATATACAAATAGATATCAAGTGTACACAAATTTGTCTAAATATTATTACTTGGTCACTTTTTCATCTTCCCCCACCCCCACCACCTCTACGATATCCTTGTTCCAAAAACTTCATGGAGTTCATCTTGAGTGTATTAAATGTGCCCTTGTTTATGTTTTAGAAGTGTTTTGAACTCGCTTTGCATGTATAATTCATTTAAAATATTGTAAAATCACCTCTATATTAATTTGTACCTTTGAAAATTGGTGCTCGCTATTCATTCATCAATTTATAATCTCATCGAAAATAGGGTTGTTTTTATGTAACTAATTGAATAAGTATAGATATATATAGTTTTATTAACTTCTTTTTTCACTTTTTTGTAGGGTATTTGTGATTCTCATTCTCCCAAAGTAAAAAGAGAGTATTGTCTCTAAACAAACTTTAGGTGGGTTTCAAGATTGATTGAAGTATTTATTCATTTGTTTTGTTTATTGCATGTTATGGATTAAAAAATTATTGTATAGTGCTTTCATGTTATTTGTTTTTTATTGTTACATTTATATTTAGACTTCAATCCTTTTTCCAAAGTGACATGTGGGGGCATGTGCCTTCATCAATGACAGGATTCGTTATGTCGGGCAATTACCACCAGGTACGGACAGTCCTCTTTATGCAAGTAAATCCTATGGAGCCACCCTTTGGAAGGGATTTCATTCTTCCATTACATTGCAAACTATATTTCAACAACAAGGAACAATCGATGCACAAGTTTCATTTTGGAATTTACTGCTCAACATGCAAGATTCAACCCCTCTTATTGAGGACTGGGAACTCCTAATGTCTCACACAGACACACACCTAACTCAACAAGAGCTCAAAAAATTTAAGGATGCACCACATTTGTTTGCAAAAAATGACCTCGTGGACTCCCACAACCTTCAAATGTTGAAGGCATTGAACGTTCCGATCGCCCAATCCATTGTTGAAAGTAATAGGCGGGTTGGACCAAGAAATCCTGATGATGATCAGTTGCAGCACAAAGTTTTGTTGTGCAAACAACAAAAAATCATGTTTATTGCAAATTTATGGGTTGACACAAGCCTCGTAAATGGTGCTAAATGAACAATCATTGACATTGTCTACAACACGTCAATGCCACCATCTGCATTACCTTTATTTATTGTTGTCAAATTTGATAGATACAATGGTCCATGTTTGGATCCCTCGATCCGTTACATATTCTAACACCCCTATTTCGAGAGGGAATCGAAGACAATTGCCGCTTAAAATGGCCTAGGCATTAACTATCCACAAGTCCTAGGGACTTACTATGCATAGAGCAACTGTCGACATTGGAACCAATGAAAGGCGGGGTCGACATTCACAACTTTCTCAGAGTTGCCTCGCTTCCAAATATGTGCATTTCACCTCTTTTTCATTTGAAAGGTACTAAAAAATGGCGCACGTAGCAACACTTGGAGCAAGAAGAAAGGAAGAAGCAAGACTACTATGACTCAACCCTTCATAAATACTACACTCTACTTTGATAACACCTCTCGCTACTACTTTACTCAACACTTCTTTATCCTAGACGTCATTTCCGTTCAAGGGGTATCAAATGTACTCATGTTTACCGAAAATAAAATTACCCTCAAAAGGCTACCATTCATGATATAATTCTTCTCATGTTAAGTTCAAATAAAATAGTATGCAAAACGATAACACTTATGATATGAGATTTGTAAATGTATACGTACGACTTTATAACAACTTTGAAATGAAGAGATGAAACCTTTAAATGAAGTGGTGTGTCTATATATCTATAATTACAAAATTACATGTTTCAACATACATGTTCGATTTTTCCTTTTTATTGTTGCCTGTTTCTTTATGTTAACCAACAACACATTTTTAATGTCTTCATCTGCACATAAATACCTAGAAATTTAAAATGCCGAGAAAGGACCATGCAAATTATAGTTGTTTCCATCCAAAGCTTTGTACATTATATCACTTTTTTGCATTTTGAATAGTTTTAAGGGTAAGACCTCATGTTTGCGCTCTTTAAATGAAGTGACTCATCTATATTTCTACACATACAAAATCAATCACCCATAGTTTAAACAAACACAACTACAAAAAAAAACTATCCCTATAACACAAATAACATATACCGTTTTTGTTTGAAAAATGCCTCAAAGAAATGTGGTCTCATGAAATGTTATGATTGTAAGATATGCACAAAATAGCTCTAACAATGATGCTCTCAAACTCGTTGAGGTAATAAAGAAATTTGGAATGTACCATAACCATTTCAGATGTGTTTATATATAATTGCATATTTTGTCTCATTTTAGTTTCATGGAGAGATAATATGTTAAAGCACTTAGTCATTCTTTCAATCTACTTTGACAACAACACTTCACATTCACTACATTCTTGAGAGTGAGCATTAGAAAACTTACATGTCTCACTTGCATTTGTATTCAATTATTACACAACTAACTGTTATCTAACAACCCTTCTAATGTATTTCGCAACATTTGTTTTGGCTTTAATAGAAAATCAGTATTGTCAACCACACCCCTTATCAACATCAACTACAAAAGTAATAATTGTCTTTCTAAATCTAATAACATATACCGTTCGGCGTTCACATTGCATTGTACACATGCGATTGCTATTTTTATTATGCCGAAGGCGTGACCCTATGGGAAAGGGCTTTGCGGACATTCACGGGACTATGTCAAATTTGACGGCTTAAATGATGGTTTTACTATTTTTAACAATTTTACTTTTGCTATTTTTAACAATTTTGCTTTTTACTTTTCTGATTTTGCATGTTGCTTTGGCTTTACTATTTTAAATTATAAACTCAACTCCTTTAAATAAATTAATAAATAGTTTTCTAACTCCTTTAAATAAATTACACCACAATAGCATAAATCTTTGTAGCACCGCCACAGATAACAAACTATTCCTACCACAACTCGATGGGTTTTCTTTCTACAATATCCAAGGCGGCGGAGGAGGAGGAGGAGGATGTTGGCAATCTATAGAAATTCCTAGTGGACATCGGTGCAGTAGATTTGGCTGCGCTGAGCTCAATGATTTCATCTATCTCAGCGGTGGGATACGAGATCCGAACAGAAAAGCATCCAGAAGCGCTCTTCGGTACGACACCCGCACAAATCATTGGGAGACTCTTCCGGATATGATTATGCCACGAATGAATTGTGTAGGCGTGGCCTGGAAAGGCAATTTCTTGGCCATTGGAGGATATTACAATTCCTTTGAAGGAGGTAATTTCATGGAAGCTCATGTTTCCGACAAGAGTTTCGATCCCGAGACCGTTGAATGGACGTTGCTGCCTAATTTGTGCGCAAACGGGCTCAGATATGCGGAGAATACAGATGTTACAGAGCTTTCTGTTGCTTTATGCGATGAAACCTCAGACGAATGAGGTGGTGCAATTGAGGCCGGAGTCCGAGCAGTACTACTAGACACATTTCGGATACGTGGGAGACGATTCTGAATTAAGACGCAGTTGTGGCATTAATTATAAAGTATTGAGTGTGGGAAGTGAGCTTTGGGCGATTGAGTATATGATGGGGAAGTCCATTCAGATTTATTCGTGCAAGGGTAAGATCATGTCAATTTCTTCGTTGGATTTGGATTTTTTTGTTTCATAAACTTCTGTAAATCGCAACCATTGCCTTCCACTTTCTTTTGAGTGTTTTTAGTGCAATTTTTAAGAGTATTTATATCTCTGAACATCAATTTTTAGTCTTTTGTCCCCGTGTTCGTTAAGTTCGGAGTCAATTCTTACTATTTGGCTTGTTTGGGTTACTGTTGCCAAGTTCTTGCAGAGTGTCGACTCATTTTTCTCTCTTTGGCGAGTTGTTCTCTACTCCAGTCATGTAAATCTATTCAAGAAAACAAAATAATAAAAACCACGAGATAAACAATCATATTGGAGATTAACAACCATATTGGAGAAATGAAAAATCCTTTCAAGATGTCATTTGAGCTTTGGAACCTCACGTGGTGTGAAATTGCATATTTTTAGTTTTACATGTTGAATGGGTCCCTTTTCATTATACGGTATACCAATTTTACCTTCAAAAGAAACTAAATTGCGTATGTGTACTTCAAAAGAAACTAACATTTCTACTTTCTATAATTGATGAACATGTTTTTACCCATTTGATCACTATGTCCAATAAACAGTAAAAAGTATCATGGTCTGAATCCAATATTTAATATGATCCGTCTGAATTTACTGTTGTTTCTCTTTAATTAGTTTATCTTTTTGAAAGTTGAAACCCCACTTTTTGATTTTTTTGGTACTTTTCAAATAAATTTGATAGTCTAGCAACCGACAACTTTTTTCTTAAGCTAGATATTGCCTTGTTTTTATCAGATTGTCATGTTGTTTAGAGTTGTGTTTGGAATTTATTTAAAATTTCTGAAGGTATGATTTTGCCTTGAGGGTTCATATTTTAATCAATTTAAAGTCAATTTTGCTAAAAGTTTAAATAATGGCATGTCGAAAGCTTTAATTTTTCATAAGTCTTCTCCTTGATATTGCAGCGAAGTAATTATTAGTCATGTTTGCAGTCTTTCGTATTTTTAAGTTGATTTTAAAGTCATCTTTTGTTGTTTATGATTTATGAATGTTGAGGGATAAAGTTTGTTAGATGTGCGAGAAGGTTCATTTGTTAAATTTCAGGGCTCAATGAGATATGAGATATCTAACAATGGGCAGCTAATTTTTAGAAGAATTTGATTGTTAGAGATAAAAAGAACGAGAAAGGTATGTACTTTGTCTACTAATTCAAAATAATCCCTCATTTTTAAGTAAAAATCTTCTTTCTCTTATATGCATCTACTTTACAATTTTTTGAATTGAAAATAATCCCTCATTTTTTATTTAAGAAGGAATGCTTACATATGAAGTAAATAATGCACCTTTAAAATACAATTGACACATCTATTTACACGCCTTTCACAATTCTTAATGGAAGCTGGTAAATACCTAGTATATTCCCTCTTTATTACACAACCGATAGAGCAGGGGATTACAGTTTTTGAAGTTTATAAACATATCTGAGTTCTCTCTGTTCTATTTGCATTATAGACATGGTATAAATCCCCTTAGCATCATGTTTTTTTGACAAACGTCCATGTCTTTTTCCAAACTTTTTGTTTTAAATTATTATGCCAAAAGGCGTTTCCAAATGGGATGAGCACCTCATCCCGCTGACATGCTTGGCGGTGATCCACGTTAGCGAGGCGGCGATCCACGTTAACCAAGGCAGCATACATAGTCGTTCTTTACCAGAGATTGTTTGTGGTTGATTTGTTGGCAACCTAATTGATTTTTACCGTGCCTCATTCCCACTGTTACATTGCGGATCTCACAAAAAAATTGTCGATGCTTGGAAGCTTCCTCTGACGGCGACATTACTTTTTCTCCATACCCAGCTCAAAAATGTATATAGTTTGAATTATCGTATTCGACTATGGACTGACTGTGGGCATCTCTAGGAGTGATGGCCACTTGTGTGGTTGAGACTGAGATTAGGCATAAGCACCACCAATCACAAAATGTCATTAGCTTCGAGGCACTTATTATCATGATGATCAAAATTTGGAAAAGCATTCACGCCATGGCCTTTTATTGGATATTCTTGACGGTGAGGATGTTGATGGTCTGAACAATATTGTTCTAAATGAGCTACTTTTGCAAGTGATGAAAAGCCTCTCCGGGAAGAAACCAGGATTCCCTTTAACTTACAAATTTATCTATGTGTACAGTCTGATTTAACCCATAATGGTGTTGATTTTTGGATGGCTATTATTTCTTATATGGGAATATGAACTTTTGGGTGGGTATATACAAATTGAAGGTGCAGTAGCAGATGATGGCCGGAAACCTTGCATTTGGAACACATACACATTCAGGTTAGTCCCTCTCTTTTGGGTTGCCAGGATATTTTAAGAAATGGACTCCCTTTGTCTTTCCATGAATTGGTATTGGGGATTTTTTTGTTTCAGTGGTAAATGATAAAAACTTTTGTCTTTTATAACTTAATATGAGATATTTTGAGGTCCTTTTTGTCCATTCCAAGTTATCTGTACTTTTACAGTTCACTAACTTTTTTGGGTCCTTTTGAATAAACCAACTTCAAGGGAAAATGCAAGATGGAAGCACTGGAGATGTTTCTGCAGACCAATACCACCATTATAAAGTAATTTCAATTCCTCCACTTTGCTTATTTGGTCCAAGTAATATTATATAAGTTATACTCTATCAGGTTTCAGTTGATGATACCTTGTTCATTATAAACATTTTTTCAGGAGGATGTCTGGACGTTTTTTTGGTGTTTTTAGCCATAGGGCTACAGGAATGGGAATTGGGCAATGATAAGTACATTCTGGAAATTCATTTTCACTGACACGACCATAGTCGGAATAGAAATACAACTCGATCAAATGTCTTTGTTTTGTGAATTGAATGTCATAATGTTTGATCTCTTGTGAAATTTACGTGCGCATCGCGAAAAGAACAAAGCCAAAAAATCTAAACACAAAATAACTACTTCTTTGTGAGATACAAAATCCCTCCTGACAAAGAAAAGATTGTGTAAAGTATGGAGTAAGCAATTATACTTGGAAAGTATTAGATTGTTGGGAAACCTTAAAAAGAAATACTGGAAATAATGCTGGTAGGATAAAATGTGCAGTAAATTATCCTTTTCCTCTTTCTTCTTTTGTTGCAGCATCACTTCCCCATGCAACTGAAGCTTTACCTTCTATCAAACTTGCAATTTCCAATGAAAGATAATACAAAATCTTTAGAAAGACCTTTCAATAAGAAAGAGGAAATTCATGTCCAAAGAAAAGTGATCAATAATATCATATCGAGTATAAATTGTCACAAGAAGAAAGATAACACATAAAAGGCATTGGTAAAATTGTCTGGAGTTTCAAAACCTTTGTTGATTCTAGAAAATGATGATTTGGATGAAGGGGGTTATGTTATTCCAAAGGATGGGCAGTTCAGGCATAATACAAGAGAATCCGAAAGTTACAGAAGATATATGATGTGGTTATTGGATGAGAACATTTGTGTATAAAGAGAATGACAATATTAAAAGGAATGTATAGGTGGGTGACTCACTTTCTTGGTCTTATTTTGACCTATATTTTTCTTCTTTACAAGGTCATATAACATGTGACCATGACAAGTTTGGTGGAGATGCTAGGTACCAATGCTCGGGCACAGTTGCGTATGGAGAGTTAACAAATTTTAAGTAACTAATGTCCAACATTTTTCCATTTACTATAGGCCAAAAATTGATATTTAAAAGCTAAGAATAAGGAAATATTTCAATGGACACAATAGGTGACAAACCCCCATGCGTATTAATTTTTAATTTTCATCCTGTTATTTTCATTTTTATCCTCAGTTTGTTTAGTTGACACTTTCTTCTGTGAATTTAGCCTCTGCCCTATCATCTTTGTACCCTACACCAAGATTTATGTTAGGAACTCTTCCAACTGCTTAACTATTCCTCTAAATCAAATAACATATATCATTCAACATTCACATTGCATTGTACACATGCGATTGCTAGTTTTATTTTGTTTTTAAATTTTAGTATTAAAATAATTTATATGATGATTCAATATTTAATTGACTTATTTTTGTTATTATTATTTAGTAAAATTAAATTCCATGTATACACATAAAAGGTTTTATTATTTTTTTGCATGTAAAAAAATGTGACATATTTATGAGCTTATATAATTTTGTTTGTATTTTAGTCGTTCTCCAATGTAACTTTAGACTATGTAGATGTGTTTTTGTAGGGAAAAGTTCATAACGATAGAGTATAATTGAAAGTATTTAATTATCTATTCTTAATTTTTTTAGAAGAAACGTCTATTATTCTATAGAAAAATTGGAAGGCCTAGTCCAAAAACCACTCTTCGCCAAACTATGAGATATAGATAGGCATTTTTATTGCTTTGCAAAAAAATGGTGTTTTGTTCAAGGTTGAGTCCCATCACCTACATAATATTGGTCTACTAGAATTGCTAGCATCCTTATATAAAAACATATATTAGTTGCATTCTAAGCATCTCCTTTACTTAATTCTTTCCATCCATGGAATATTTCTCATTTTCTTGTGATAATTTTATTTTTTTTTTATTTTGAAATTTTGAAATTTCTCTAAATTTGTGATTTATTATGATCTTAAGTGTAACGGGAAAAATTATTCACTTAGATCATAAAATGGGCATCCACTCCAATTATCACCTAGGGCACTCCTAACATTTAACCCAACCCTACTAGAACCCATAAAATAGAACCCCACACTTCATAAAAGATGGCGTGGAGGTGATGCCCCATTGACATCAAAATATATGAGTTTATCGAATGGTCGTTGGCCCATTGGTGAAGTTGTTTGGCTCATAAAGGGCCCACCAGGGTTCAATTCTTGTTGAGTGCAAAGACCCAAAGATACAGTAATAAGGGATGAGGTCAAGATTGTGCCCGGACAAATTTTGGCGGAGTAGAAATCCCTTAGTCCTTGACATCTAAGCCTAAGAATTTTGTGCAACTTACCGTGCCAAAAAACAAGTTCAAACAATATACATATATATAATAAAGGAATGTGCATTTTGTAATTCAAGGCAAGAGATGCCATAGTAAATGTAAATACGTTAGCCCTTAATTGCATCCACAACCAAAGGAAAACCCATGTACCTAATGGTTTCAATACCAAAATAAATAAATTTATAAACATTTAGTATACTCGGTTTGTCCACTAACTTCCACATTATGATCCTATATAAACCTAAAATATGCATTTCTTATTTCATCTTTTCTTCAAATTCTGTGTAGTTTCATAAGCGTTGCACGGATTAAAAGTTTTTCTATTAATTTATTTTTTTACTCTGAATCCCCATGAAATAGCAAAGCATCCGTTGATTTTTCCAAGATTTTTCATAACAGCGTACGATTTGCCCAAGAGGAATTGAATGCGTCATTTTTCTAATTTAAGAGGGAAATATTTTTATCACTAAATTTCATGATTTACAGAATTACAGCTCTCCAAAAATGTCAGGACACACACAAAAGAATAAAACTAAGTCAATAAGTGCATAGGTATAGACATTATATTTGATGTGCAGAATAATGCATTGGAAATTTTTAACTTCTATCATTTTTATAGCAAGAACTCGAGCCTGAAAATTCAGTCTTCAATTATCAACAGATATTCTCAGCTTCGACAAAATGTTAACAATACAATTCACTATTCTATAAAAACTACTTAGCAGCTGATACAAGCATTTAAAAAGATAACCATAAGATCTAGATTTGGTGAATGGTATCTTTTAAATGCATACAATAAATCCTTCAAGCCAAATCTCTGAATATTTAATAAAATCAGAATCACTTTCAAATACAGAACTGAAGGAAGGCAAGCTCCTTCAGGGCACTCTCTTCCCCTGCAAGAATAGACGATAGCCCAACATTATAGATGCTTTGCAATAAATGTTCATATAGGACTATGTTGGAGACTTTGGTTGTGAAATGTTTGCAAGGTATCTTGCATCTTTTCATATCAAGCAAATCATGAAAACAGGGAGTCCCACATATTAACATATTTTGATCATAGCCTTCTCTCTCCTCAAGGCACACAAAGGTAGGCCAATGCACGTTTACTATGGAACACGCACCAGAGTGCCAAGAAGCCACGCGTTAGATGCAGGGGAACAACAAGCTCTTACTAAACATTTCTAACACAAAATCTAGTGACCATGTTTTGCGGCACAATTATTATTTTTCACATATATCGACAAAGTTGGAGACAGCCTCAACAGCACAATGAGAGGGGACATGCAAGCCATTTCCAACCCCATCATCAGGTGAGCAAAAACAATTCAAGTACCACCAATATATATATATATATATATATATATATATAACTGGGGGTTCTATATAGGTCTGCTAATTTGTGTACTTTCCTCTACCAAATATTGCAAACAAATACTAGAGGAGAAATACATGTAAAAATCTGAGAGAACATCGGAAAGAATTAAGGTCTTCTCGTTTCTTATTTATGATTTTACATGTTCTCTTCATTTTTCATTTACAGTCTTTCCTCAAGTACCACTTCTCAACTACAAATTTCGACCTAGTCCTTATGAATATGCACTAGTCTATGAAAGAATTGGTAATATTTAAGCAAAACATCTTACATTTCTCAATTGTTTTTCACTTCTGGGAACTTGGGTAAAGTCCAATTCATAAAATACAGGGACAAGTTGTTGGAATATGCAAAGAGAAGAAAGAATACAGAAGGCAAAAACTGCACTGTCCAAATGATACAGGCAGAGGTTTATTTATTGAGAGAGGTGGTTGAACAGTTACCAACCGAACAACTACATAACTGTTTTTACATTCTATATAATGTGTTATATTTTAACACCCCCTCTTAATGACTAAACTGGAAACAAGACAAAGTTTGTCCCAAAATTTTACAAATTTCCTAAAGCCCATATGTTTAGTCATTACATTTACAGACTGTGCCATAAGTTGTACTTTAAAATCAGCAGTCCTTAACTGTGATGCAGTTGTCGAATGAAGACGAACCGCAACACAAAAATTTGGTCCCATGAACAAAAGATATGGCAAGTGGTCCACTAGTTCTCTGTTTCGTGATTCATTGACCAGTGATGAATCACCAATGGCTGAGAGTGTCAGCCCCATCTCCAGAGTGCTGAAATCAAAACCTCGAAGATGTGGATTAAAAAATCTATTCCAGGCTTGTGTAGCCTGTTGGAGTCTATACAAAGACTCAATTATCCTGTAATCGAAGTCACCTCGATCATGTCCTTGCACCACCATGTAGTGCTCATCCAACTTTTTCAATAAGAGGAATGTGACCATCTGTGCAGGAGTTAGAACCAACTCCTCAATAGTAGGAGAAATAACCATCTCCGTCTCAGCAGTGGTCTCCATCTCAACAGGAGAAATAACCATCTCCGTCTTATCTATTTGCTCATCTATCCCCCTCTGTTGGGAAAGATCCTTCACAACACAATGAGCAAATTGTTCATGCTCTACTATCCTTCAAGCAAGAACCTCTGAGTGAGTGGCTGGGCATGCCATCTCACCAAGGTCAACTATGATATATTTTGTTGGTGGTACACTTGACCTTGCTTGGAGACACAAAAATTAACGGGCACTAATTTCAATGTTTGGAGTCATAAGATTTTAACGGTTGCGGAATTTCGTGATTGTGATAAAATAATCAAGGGTGATGAAAGTCGACCAGCGACAAACTTTAAGGATTATGACAAACGTCATAAGGAAGCATTATTGCTTCTCAAGTTATCGGTGTCGGATGATTTGATACCGGAAGTGCGGAATGCCACTGTGGCAAGCACGTTGTGGACCAGTCTGAGGGATAAATATCAGACGTCAGAGAAGAGTCGGGTTTTATACCTGAAAAATATGCTCTTTTCCGTAAAGTTACAAGAAGGTGGATCGTTGTCTGAGCACCTACTTCGGATGAAAGACCTCCGAGACCAGTTATCTTCCATCAACAAAAAGGTTTCCGGCAAGGTCAAGTGTGATATATTTGCCATTTTATTATTCCAAAATAACGGAAAATAATAAAATAATAACTTTGCCTCACACTTAATAAAATACCTTTTTCCAGCAAATATATTTATTTTAATTTCTTCAGCAAATAGAATGAATACCTTTGTTGCTGGAAATAATATTATTCTGCCCAAATAATATTAACCTTCCCTCACGACTTTGCTTGTGCCTTCACCTTTGAACGACGAGTTGTCTTCGCTGCCCTCACGTTTTCTGGCGATTGTGAGTGTGCTTTCGAACTGTCCTATTCTTCCTCCACGATTTTTGCAGGTTGCTGGTTTGCCGTTTGCTTTCCTTTCACAAACGTCCACGATTGTTACCCACGATTATGCAACTCCCAGTGATTCCAGCGACCACGATTTTTGCCCCACGCAGGCTTCTAAGACCCACGTTTCTTCCTCACGTGTCTTCACGAATCCCTGAGCAACTCCACGATTTTTGCGCTGCCCTCATCTGTGCATACGAATCACGATGCCCTCGAACCGTTTTTGCCAAACTCGTGCCTTGTTAGGGCTTCCTCGAGTTTGCTGTTCGTGCCTCTTGAAGGCTTCCTCGAACTGCAACCTTTGGGGCTCTGATACCAATGTTGGAATATGCAAAGAGAAGAAAGAATACAGAAGGCAAAAACTGCACTGTCCAAATGATACAGGCAGAGGTTTATTTATTGAGAGAGAGGTGGTTGAACAGTTACCAACTGAACAACTACATAACTGTTTTTACATTCTATATAATGTGTTATATTTTAACACAAGTCATGTCCACTTTCTGAAATATAGAGAAACTCTAAATCCAAGCTATAAAACTAGGCCTGTAAGGCAAGGATAACTAATAAAACTAAGCCTTAAGGCAAGGATAAGTAATAAAAACTAGGCCTGTCAGGCAAGGATAACTAATAAAACTAGGCTAAGGCAAGGATAAGTAATAAAAGCGAAGCCTGGAAGGCAAGTTTAACTGATAAACCACAAACTCGTGGTAAAGAAAACTGTGGGTTGCTACAAAAATTAAGGAGTTGGATCTGTAAAGCATCCAAAGATTGAAATTATTCTGAAGCTGCGTGGAAAGATCAGAATAAATGAGAAAAAAATGAGTTCAAATTTTGAATTGCACTCTGTCAGTGCTTTATGCACATCACAGCACACAAACTTCCACAGAAATAGTGTTAGCTCACAAGCAACCTAACAATCAAGGGACACAAACTTTCACAGAAATAGTGTATAGCTCACAAGCAACCTGACAGCATTATCTCTAAGCTGGACATTCTATTTTGCAAGAACATAATCCAGAAAGCTTCATTCTTTGTGTAGCAAAATAAATGTCCAAGCGGTTGTTGTGTAATGGTAAAGGGAACACTCGCGTTGACCATGACCCATGTTCAAATGTCTCTCACAACAAGGCAGATCTCAGAAGATACGGGACGAGGTTGTGATGTAATGAATAATGGAATTCATGAGAGTGACCCAGGACTAATGGGGCACATTCGTATCTCCCCCAGATAAAATCTTAAGCAATCCAAGCTTACTCCACGTTAAACACGACCAAAAGCTTTACCCAAGATTATTCAACAAAAAGGAATAAACATTACACAGAAAATGATCTAGGATACCTTAACCCTTCCTCACAAAGCTTCTAACGAAATATCTTGTAACCACAATTGTCTACTTATTAATTTGATTTTCTTAGTTTGGAGGACAATTTGGTCTAGGAGCAGCTATAAGATTCATATTGAATGAAATCTAAGCCACAACACCGCGTGCTCCAAACATCGCCTCTAGCTAAATACAGATAAAAGTGATACAATATAATGTTTATAGCGAAAGCTTAGTCTACTGTTAATAATTGGCGATTACTTTTTATGATTTTACAGCAAACCACCAATGTTGCCTAATATGTAGATCATTGCAGTAAAGGAATCCACACTTTTGTATTATACCAGTAGAAAAGTATATCTTCGTAGATATTTGTACAGATTAAAAGTCTGGTTACCGGCTGGATAGTTTTCAGCTTGAAAACTTTAACTTGACAACCAATAAGTCGGTTAAGAAAAAAGCGTACATGCTTTAGCTCCATGAGCCTCAGTTTAATTTACCATATGCACGTGTACATGTGGATCTAAACAACCTACTATGCATTGATGGAATAACCATAATTGAAATTCAATGACAGATGAAAGAAGCCAGAAACTAAAACCTGCAATGAATATGGCGAGCAAAAATCCAAAAGGGGCAATGAAACACTGCAAACTGCACTCACTGTCTCATCCAATGCTGCTCCAATCAAACTCCAGTAGTCAAAATAACTAGAACTATAATCTATTGTGCTATATCTGACCTAGTCCTGAAAACAGCTTTCCTCAAAACATGAGAGGGATTTGAGTTAAACAAAAACCCTTGCAGAAGGTTCCTATTAAAGAATTTGATCCATGGACAAACGTTTTCCATGCAAGGAAAGAAGATTAAAGCAGAATTTAGACAGATCTTCAGTAGAACTCTATAATTTTTTTGATTTCAAAACAGGTCCAACCTAAACTCATCTACGAACATTAGAACCAGCCCCACGTGGTACATCATATCCTCCCCAGCCAAGGCCACCTCCCGCGGCATACGGAGACACATTTTCAGGTCCAACGGGCACCTGGGTTTTTAATACAATTGTTATTGGTCAACTAAGCTAGAGACAACTTTTCGATAAAAGTGCAAATTTAGGTATAAGAAGGCAAACCTGAGACATTCCATAGCCATCTCGATACATGTTTTGTCCAGCAGAAGGAAAGGAAGAATCAGGTCCACCATAAGCATCACCATATGACACAGCTGAAATAAAAAAGATAATGAGTAGTCACGGGCTCATAGAAGCAGCAAACAGGAAAAAAAAAGCCTTAAAAGAAAAAAAGATATTTGGAACACAAACAGCAAAGTTGTTTAAGCCCAGAACATGCTATAAAACCTAATTTCTGATTCAGAGGATATGGGTTGAAATCTACTGATTTCCATCATTGATTTGGAGCACTTACCACGGCTTCTGTTGTCAGAAACGCTTGAAATCTCAGCACGGAGCTTCTCCACTTCTCGTGCCATAGAAATTAAATTCTTTTCCATTTTCTGCATTTGTTCCATTTGCTCGTTGTTTGTAGCCTTCTCGTACTCAAATGCGTTCCTGTATCACAAAAGAAAAATTAAACAGGTATGTCCCTTCAAAACCCCACGTGAAATACATGCAACCTGAATTATGACCAACCAAATCAATAATATTCTACACTTATCATCCCTTGGGCATTCAAAGTAGGGAAACAGAGAGAATTAGCTTGCATAATATGTTGAGAAAGAAGATCCTCAGTACCTTGCTCGTTGAAGATCCTGCCTTAGATTGTCAATTTCAGCTTGTATAGCAGGGATCTGCTGAGCTTCCATGCGGGCTTTTGCAAATCATTGGATAGTTGTTGCACTTGGGCACTTAATTCTTGTTTCACTGACATCAAGCTCTGTGCATCAGCACGAGTCTGTTGCAGTTCGTTTTTAATAGATTCGGCAGCCTGTAAATCAGCTTCCATCCTTCCATTTTTTTCCAAGAGGCTTCTGACTTGCTGCTCACTATCATTCTGCAGAGCTGTCATATGTGCATGCAATCGCTCTAGTTCACGTTGGATGGCCGCAAGTTCTTGTCTCAGAGCTACATGAGTTGCAGCTAACATCTGATTATCTGAAGCAAGTCTTTGCATCTCCACATTCTGTGCTGCTAGCTTACGCTCCAGAACTTCTGGAGGTGGTAACATATCGAAAGCTCCCATGACTGGACCAAATGACTCAGGTCGCATCATGCCTGGGATGGGAAGTTGTCTTCCATATGGGTGTGGTATGCGATCCCTACCAGCCATCAATTCTCCTTAACAGATTCCCCTACCAACCGATTCTAACTGAGCAAAAAAAGAATCTTAATCTTTAAGAATCACTTTTAACCAAAAAATAGTGTTAACTATAGAATAAAATGTAATTGAAATATCATGATTAATAAGTTGCTACCCTTTCACACAAGTCAACTAAATGCGTCCAAATTTCCAAACTAATTAACAGATCTCGAATGGGTTAAGCTATTTTTCTATGAATCCTCAGTCCTAATGTTATTTAAATCTTGAGAAATATACACAACTCTATTTGGAAAATAGGTTATGAAATTTCCAATCCCAAGATCAAAAGTACAAACATGAAAACACACAATTTGAACCTAACGGCATATAACCAACATTGATTTACATCCTTTGAAGCTGGGATGGAAACGAAAGAAAGCGTCAGAGGATTCAAAAAGGAAACAAAAAGGACCACTCTAAGAAGATGTGCAGACAGAAGTAAGAACAAACTCACTTGCACCAAGTAGCACAGGATATGGATACGTGAACAGATTCTGATAGGTATCCAAGATACAACTAGTTTTAAGAAAGCCTTAGATATAATTTGGCTGTAATCCAGCACATATGTGCATGTGTGTGTGCATAGAAAACCCATGGAACATATCAAATTAAAAATGTCTTTCAGCGAAAAACCCTCCAAATATAATGATGAGTGTTACATGCGAGAAGAGAGACAGTTTTCCTCTCATTACAACAGATAAGTTTTTTTTTTTTTCATTTCTCTTTGTGAGGCTGCTTTTTAATAATTTCCAGGATGAGGCTCAAGAGCATGTGCTGCCCATGTTTGATACCTCCCCACGCTTTCTCGGGGTCTATCTGAATACCAAAATACATACAGGCTATATTTACGTCATTACCTTTCAGAGGCCAAACTTGATATAAAAGCTATGATAGTGGATAACTGCCCCCTACCAGATAAATTTTTCCTTCTTGATTTTCAACCCTCTTTAACCTCCTCTTCCTACCTTGAAAAATAAAGCTGCCTTGAACTTAACAGCCCTGTTGTTGGAATAATTTATTTTCAGTTTTTTTGACCCAAAAGAGATTTTGCAAGGGTGAATAATGAAATTTCATTTTCTGTATTAGATTATGCAAAGCATGTGAATATTTGAAAACCCTCTTTGTGAGGGTGCGCACTTATCAGTGAACCTCCAAATCCTTTGTAATCAGGTGCCAAATTGGTCATTAGATGCCAAACAGACTTCCCCTTATCATCGTCTTGCAAGTTAACTTCACCAAAGCATGATTTCCAAGAACCTAAAATTTAGTGCACGCTCTTTTAGAGGGTCATGGGCTGAAGAACATAATTTAGTAACACTTCTGGTTTCCCAAGAAATTCTCAATAATACACATAAATCCTAAATATGTTACAGTAGAAAAACCTATAAATTGTCATTCGAAGGGCTGAATAACTTGCAAAAGGTCATATAACAAGCATGGTATGCCATACAACAACACATTTCTTTACAGCCATCCTTTAAACAATTGCATGTCAAGAGCTTAGTTTTACATCTTGAACCCTTGATTTTTAAAAGTAACATTTTGCTACAACAGTAACTACAGAATTGGTAAAACTATCATTTTTTGGTTGAGTATTTAAGAATATAGATATTTCTAGGGTTGTCAGACAATTCTGGAGAGACAAAATTTCCGCCCCTCATTGAACAAACACAGATGATTCATAAAACTTGGCAAATCAGCTACACTAACACCATCTCTTAGACAACCACTCTAAGACTTTTCCATTAAAAAAACAGTATACAATGAAATATTATTCAAAAGAACTCCTATTGGATCATTTCCTGGTATTTCAGAAGTTCAGATCCATTTTTGTTTCATCGGAGGTTAATTATCCTTATGCTCTGCAACATAAGCCCATACCCTTCTAATTGTTTGTGTGTCAGGAGTGTGTTTTGTAGTAGTCCCCACATGGATAAAAATTGGGAGAAAAAGGTGATTTATGAAACATTAGCTGTAACAAAATATTTGCCAATCACAAAGAAAAACCTCAGGATATATAGTTAGCATCGTCCCTCTCTCCCTCCCTCCAGTACTAAGATCAATGTCCATAATTTAGAAGCCGTTTACTACAGTTACATGTCCCACTAATCAGATTTCGATCTCCATCAATACTCTTTTCCTCCTCGTCCTCATATCATGTAGCACTTTTTAACTTCACTATAACTTACATACCCAGACTTGTCCTTTCACTGTAGACATCTTTCTTATATGAATGTTAATACCTATCATAATTTATACTGTCTGTATTAAAACCATTGGTTTCAGGAGTGTTTATGTCTAATAAAACCATTATGTTATTGGTCAATCGGGTAATTTTTCAAAACTTATATATATTATTTAGCGAAATTTCCTAATCAAAAAATATTCGTCTAATTTTCATATAAAATGCATACACATGGTAAATAGCTGCATCTATAGGCTTATTTTCACCAATGGGCTAATTTTTCACCAAAAATAATATTTAGCGTAAAACGCATATTTCTTATATTATCAGCTAGAAAAGTCGACCTACCATTTTATACCTGTAAGAAAAATCCCATCCCTTAAATTTTCCCTGAACCAAACTTGGGCAAAACAAATTCCATCCCTTAAATTTTCCCTGAACCAACCCTCCGCAAAATAAAATAGACTTGACAAGGTTCTTCAGTCTGTACTTTAGGGGAATGTCATTAACTCGTTTCAATTTAAGATGAAGAAAATGAATTTAAACCAAGATGACATGAAACCATTTCTACTTATAATGCAGAAAATGAAGTTGGACTGCCACAGATGGCCCCTGTTTTCAGAAAACCTTTGCCTCCATTAAGCAGAAGAAAGTAGCCCAGAGGGATAACAGATGTTTGCCCATTGAAGGACTAATAGCTTTTTGGAAATTAACCTAAAAATATGTTGGCATTACTAGAATTAGCAAGAAACGTGCGAAACAGATTGCTCTCACTCAAATTTATGAATTTAATCCGTGCAAAATGAAAAGGAGAATGATTTCAGTGCTTCATTCCACACACATACAACTTCCTAAAATAGAAATAATTTTTTCAGGGTTTCGCCATTTTTTTGGTCCAAAATGCAGAGGAGTTTACTGCCTACATGTTAAAAACTACAGCCGAAAACATTGAAGGAAAAAAAAGAGGGAAAAAGAAACTCACCAGAATTGGTACAGGAGCGGATCGGGAAAAAAAAGGATAAAAGTAAAGTGTGCCGCTACAAATAAAGTTTCAGTTATTTGAATAAAACCCTAACTTTTGGGGTTTAGGTCCCTCGCTTGGTGGGTCCCATATAGACTCTCGTGTATTTTTGTGGGATTTTTTTGATAGGTAAATCATTTTTATGGATAATTGTTTTTTTTTCATTTGTGTTGTCAATATTTGAGTGGGGACAATATTTGATAGGATATTGGAGGTATGGGGAGACAAAACAAATTTAAATGAGAAGAAGTAGTACAAATTATATTGGAGTGTATAACTTATACTCGACAATGGTGTAAAGTAGGCAATCATATGATGACACATAATAAATATGATTTGTAGATACTCAATATACTAGTCAAGCTTAGCTTTTTTTTTTCTTAGTGTATTTTCAAATTGTTGTTTTAAATCAATTCAAAGGGTGACCGTCTTTGAAGAAAACACATGAAATTAAATGTGTATATATATATATATATATATGCTCACTCAATTGTGAAATAAATTATAAGTGTCAATGTAGACCCTTTAATTGTCACATAGGTGTCAAAGTTAGGTTCACTAATTTGGGCTTCTAGCCTTCTATTCTCTTTCCCTATTACCAAAACTTTTAGTGGTAATCGTGTATTTTATGTTAACTTGGTGGCATTTTACAAGCAATTTAACTAGAAATTACACCAAAATGTGCAATGGACACACCGAAGGGGGAGAAAAGACAACTTAAGAAATAATTATATGAAATCCTGAAAATAAAAAAGAGCTCACAACACATAATTATGCTTCATGTGATTGGTTTTCATTTTTTTAATTTGAGTCTTGAATTTAGAAAGGACACACAACCTAACATGCAATGTGTAGTGAGTTGTTTTCCAACTGTTAGTATCAATTAACTAATTTCAATTAAGAATCTCAACCTCTTAATATGAAATTATATTATTGGTGTGTTGCATAAGAAGCATTTTTGAAAAATGGATGATAATTAAAGCATCAAATTGTCACAAGCATCAAAGCGGTTAAGAGGAAAGGAAACACATTGACATGTAATATTATGGGAAAAGCTGATTCGAAAAGAGAATAAATTAAACACCGAGGATAGTCACTTCATACCCCACTCTCATTGCACATGTAAATTTGGATAAGGACAATTTGACTGGCAGTCACTTCTCTTTGAACATCCTTGGAAACAAAAGCTTCAGCTTTTACCTTTGGGTTGATTTAAAGCATCATATTGACATATTGAACCTATCTACAAATTGAATTGAAAATAGTCATCAATTATGAATGGAAAATAAATAACTTGTGCGTGAAGCCCGATAAAAGAAGCTTGAATTATGGTGAAATATTAGTTTTAGCTTGGATGGTTACAAATTATTAAAATCCTATGATGCGAGAGTTGAACCTAGTGTGAAAGCAATTGAGAACTAGATATTCAACTTGATCGTTGTTCAAGAGAGCGAGTTGTTTACCTATTTGGAAATGTTCATCCCCGAATTATATTCTTGACTTGGATGGAGTTAGCACTATATATAAGAAAGTATTATACCTCAAGCCATTGACTTATGAGTAACTCCCAAAATACACCCAAGGGCTAACTAAATTCAACCACCAATGCAAGACTTCAAAAGTACAACACTCATAATATTGAAAAAGATGTTTGAAAGCCTACACAAGCATACACATTGCACAATGAATATTATACGCAATACATGAAAATACTCTCAAAGGCCAATCTGGGTTTTGTTTTGTTGAAATTGTACCAACAATGCAACCTTAAAAAAGACAAGCATACACAATATTGGAAAGTAAGTTTGAATTTTTAAAATCATACACAATGAACATTCTACAAAATAAGGTAGACATGAAAGTACCTCCGAGGGTGAACAGGTATTAGTTTTTAAAATTGTATCAATAATCAAAGCCTTGAAAAATGAAGATTAAAAAAAAGTATACTATCAACAAGGGTGCCTAAAAACCAATAAGAACATACACCATGAATCCCACACAACACCAGTGGTGAAATAATTTGAAATACGCACTATCAAAAAAAGGTACGAAAAGTTCTATGAACATGCACAATAAACAACTGCTACAACATTAAACCATAATGAAATGGCCATAAGGACTAAATGAGTATCGAATTTTTAAATTCTACCACCCTTAAATAGCTAAGCATTCATAATTTCAAAAATATTTCCAAAATGATCTAAGAACATACACATGGAATATCCTATAAAATGAGGTAAACATGAAAATATCTCAAGTGTCAATTGGGTATTAATGATCTAGATTCATACACAATGAGTATTCTACACACTAAGACGAAACACAATTACACTCAAAGGGAAACTAAGTTTTAATTTTTCTATATTCTCGCAGGACATGTCCTTAGGACTCGTCCTTTGTCTACTACCCAATTCCTCCCCTTCCTCGTACAAAGGCTGCCCCGCCATGTTATTTTCTTATTCAATATCATTTATAGAGTTTAGGACTATTTATAAGAGTCCTCTTTAGTGTCTCCACATTTTTCCAAGACATTTGAACTCAACCCAATTTGAATGCAAGGCATCAAATATGGCTAGAATTCCTTTCGAAATATGATTTTGATATTGGTTATATCAAAAGAAAGGAAAACAAGGTAACATATGTTTTTATTTGTCATGAATACATTATTGCAATGTTAACAATTAGGTCTAACTTCATGGAAAAAAATTTAAAGCAACTATCCATGGATAAATTTTATTAGCACGTAAAAGAGTCGGTTGAAACAAAACCCTAGGATCATAAGTACAATGGTTACAAATTTGAGGGGGATTGTGCTTCAATATTCTTACAGGATATATGTGCACTATGGAAGAGAATATGATAAAAACAATGCTTGAGGTATTGCATAGTGCTTTATGTCCCGATTATCCAGGTGAAAAAATTGTTGGCTAAGCTCGAGAATTTTGGAATGGTTCGAGATCAGAATGCAATAGAATCTGTGTCTCGATACTTAAGTGTCAAAGGGTAAAAATCGAACATGCTCATCGACATGATTGATATACCCTCATGATGTACCACAGTGGAAGTGGAAGGTAATCAATATGGATTTTGTGCAAGGGTTGCCCATGTCGAAAAATAAGCACGACATGATATTGATTGTGGTGGATAAGTTGACTAAGGTGGCCCACTTTACAACTTTGAACCTTATGGATGATTCACAAGTACTTGTAAGAATATTTATGCATGGAATCTTCAAATTACATGACATACTAAAGTGGATAACCTCGGGTAGGGACCCCTATATGACATCTAGATTATGGAAGATGTTATATGCATCTTTGGGAACAAATTTGATATTTAGTTCCACTTATCACCGTGAGACTGATCGAAAGACTAAGAGTGATGTATTACATAGATCAAACAACTAAATTGGAGGAGTACCTTCCATTGGTGTAAAATAATACCTATCACTCTACTTTGAAAATGGTTCCTTTTGAGGCTCTTTACGGTATGAAATGTTGGACACCTGTCAATTCGAGATAGTATGAAAGATAGAGAAGTAATCGGACCCAAGATGTTGATTGAAATGGAAGAGCAAGTTAAATTGATAATGCAATGGATCAAAGAATCCATTGACATGTAGAAAAGCTATGGTGATAAGGAAAGAATAGACAAAAAATCATAGGAGACAAGGTGTTTCTATATGTTAAATAAAATAAGAGATTGATAAAATTTTGTAAATCTACAAAATTGGCACCTCGATAGGTAGGACCATTTGATGTTTTGGAAGTCATAAATCTAATTGCCTACAACAAGCTTAGCTTGTCCTCAATCCTTGTCCTAGCTACACAATGTATTCCATATATCTTTACTCAAGAGTTATGTAGGATATTTGTCTCATGTTCTTAATTGAAAATCCTTGTAGATTCAAGATACCATAATGGTGATGCTACAATTGATTAGATTATTGGACACTCACAAGATTCACTTACGTAATTGTGACATGCTTCAATGTAAGGTCTAATGGGACCAATACTTTAAGGAGTGCCACCTAGGAAAAAATTGATGATGTGATCTCTATTTTTCTAGCTTTTGTTTTAGTAGTGACATTTGATATTTGATGTGATGACTCTACTATCAATTTACATTTGAACAATTACAACTATATAGAGGTAGTAAAGTGTTTGATTATTAATAGTTTGATTATATCGTTTCTTTAAATTTGATTGAATGACATATGGCGAGTTCATATAGACATATTTCATGCGATATGTAAGTAATTCTTAATGGTTGTTTGGATGACATTCTAAAACTATCATAATATTTACCACGAGATAAGCCAAAGATGTTGTGCTTTCAAAATAAATATTGTTGTTAGTTTAGTTTTATTTTTAATATGATGCAATCTATAGAATTTAATGAAACATTGTCAAACTATTTCAATGTGAGAACATACAAAAATGTATTTGATGATGGTGAGTATGGTAATATTACTTGATGAATTGATAATGTTAATGATGTATTGTTTTGTCATTAGGACAACTCTTCTTGGAAGGGAAGGATATCACATCCCATACTCTATTATACAAGGAAATGTTATATTTTGTCATATTATGAAATTTAAATACAATAAATGATGTAATATGATGGATGTCATGATTAAGTAGTTTAGCTTGGAAATCGTGATATTTTATGGATTTAAATTATATTTGAAAATGATTAATATTTCTTAATTAATGGACTAACTACCCACTAGCGTATGATATGAGGTGAATGCGGGAACATGTACACCCTTGTTGAAATGCACGGGATATGGAGAGGAGGGAATCCTTGGGGAGATGTTATATACCGAGAACATTGGACTTGAAACAAGGAAGGTAAAATGATAACCACTTACAAACTTGCTAGATGGGAAAATAGTAATTATTTCAAGTTGTGTCATGGGTTGATTTAATGCTTAGATTTTATTATTGATCGATTTATTTATTACTCGACATTAGATTACATGTAGTCATATGCGTTATTTGGATTACATCAGTGATATATCACCGCCATCTTATTCGAATAGCACATGTTACCACCAACCTAACCCGATAACATACATTTCCATTGTAGTGAGGGATAGTTGGTTTATTCCTTCCGTGTTTATACTCAACTATATCGACTTGTTGTGATAGTCAAAATTTAGTTGATGAATTTCTTGTTAAGTTGAGATTTTTAGCTCATGCCAACTATAAAATAAGCTTATTTTGATACTATAATTGAACACCCTTATTAGGGTTTTGTGTATGATGTTAAAATCATAATGATCTCTAATTATTTGGTAAATAGGTGTTGTTTCTTATAGCTTGGTTTATTTTATTAAAATTTTGGCCTTATAAAGACCTGCGCACCTTATATCATAGAACCACAATGCTCTATTAATTTGATTGTGTGACATCATATTGTTCATGCTTCAAATACTATAATTGGGTGGCATTCAAGCATGCTTGATATATCACATTAGCCATGCTTCAAACACTATAGTGGTTATGATATTGTTGGCAAAATAATTTTTGTATGAAAAATTAAAGTTGATTTCCACCAACACTCGTGGGGTTACGCCCCTCCTTCTTGTGTATAGGGAGGCTCCCATTATTGAGTGTAAAATAATCTAATCCTATCTATTATGGGGTGGCTAAATAAGTCGGGGATCACACATGAACACTTCACCGAACTTACGGTAGAAAGTACATGTACTGGGTACACAGGAGGAAATTGCAATAGTGAGGGGTGAAGGAGAGAAATTAGAAAAAGGAAGGTTATTGATGTGAGAAGACATAAGCAGAATTGACACCCAATAATTGGAATAGTTCAACATTCAACTAGAGGAAAGCTACAATGAACCCATTTAGTGAGAGAAAATAAAGGAACACGTGGAAAGATAAATGGAAGAAATGTAGCTTTTATTTCTTATGAATCGATGATACAAAGTTCAACAACAACAATCCACAATTGTTACCAAAGAGTTAGAATTCAACATTTCAGGATCCTTTGGAATGGAGAAGCCATCCCAATTTATAACAAAGCAGTGTGATTTGACCTTTCGTCTTCCCCCTCACGACTCTTCATATTCCTATTCCACTTGTGACCTTTCAATTTCCCATAGAAGAGACAAATTTAGTATCTCTCTTATAATTTTGAGAGAATACTTTTATAAATTACAAATATTGTCACTTAAGTGAATAGGAAAAAATACCATGATTGCATACAACGAAGAATTAGAAGAAAGGGAGAGAAGAGGAGAAGGGAAGGGGATTGATTGATCTTGTTGATGATGATCACAACCTCCTCCTTTTGCTTGATGCACAGACACCTCAAGGCGTTCAATGCGTGTTTAGAAACATTGTTGAGAGATCCCCTGATGTGGCCTTAAGATGACCACAAACATTTCTCATGATAATCCTCTTGATGTTTGATTGATCAAATCCCTTAGCTCACTAATCTCATTCCAACTATCTCATTAAGCTTTCCAAAGCTCATTTGGTTTACTAACTCATCTCACTGTAACTCGACTAGCTCATCCATCTTGCTTGACCTGACTTACTTGCATGAGCTCTTCATGAAAAGGATGAGTTATTGACTAAGACGTTGCCACAACTAGCCCAACTCAAACTCACCCAACCAACCAGCCTGTGAGCTCACTTCAACTCAACTCACTCATTCAGCTCAACTCATTGCAATCAGCTCACTACAACCAACTCACCTAACTCAGCTCATTGCAAGATGATGATGGCTTCAGGATCCTTATGAAAGGTTGAATATCCAATTCAAACTACAAGAAAACTTTACGACTATGTGAGGATGGAAAAAATCAGTGAGATGAGTGAAATCAAAGCCAACTACAACTTTTTGTACCTGGAAATGAGACTTTCTATTTTTAATAGGTGAGCACTGCGAGTTACTTTTTTGGCAATTTTTATCTATTTTCATTCCTGGTGTTTATTGCCTAACTAGAGGATCGTAGATGTTATGAATTCACATTATTCATAGACTTGGTATGTTTATTTGTGCCTCATTATAGACACGTGTTATTTTTAGTAAGTACACCTCATGTGTCCGATTCGCAACAAAAAGACCTTGAAATTATGGAATTTATTCCAAGATTACTTGTTCTAATTTTTGAATGATTTCTTCATTTGAACAAGTGGGAAATTTGGATTTTTCATCAAAAAGCGCGAGAATACTAAGATAAAATGAGTCCTTCATATTTTGAAAAATCAACAACTACATCACGCAAAAACTAATTTAAATGAAACTAGATGTTTTGAAGACCCTTCCCGTCAATTTCGGATGATTTCCCCTACCGGATCTTCGGGAATTTGAAAAATTCTTCAAGGAAGGAAGAATGGTGATGAAAAACACTGTCCTTCATATCCCTAAAAAATAGGGATTTCATGGCATGAAAACTAGTTCACGCAAAATAGATTTTTCAAGGATTGGTTCCTCTAATTTTTGTGTGATTCCGCCCACCAGAACATCGGGAAGTGAAAATTAACATCATTGTCCTTTTGATGTTACATCATAGTAGCCATTAATGACAACTTGAAGCTTTGACAATGTTGGTGAGAAAATTTTTGAGTGGACAAATTAGGTGTCTCCACCAATGTTTATGGGGCTATGCCCCTCTACATTGAATGGTACAACTCCCATTATTAAATGTAACTAATCCTAATCCTATCTAACTGTTGTGGGTGGCCAAATTGAGGGATCACACAAGGACACTCCATTGAACATGTGGCAAAGTGCTTTTATGGGGTATAAGGGGAAAAAATCACAACGATGAAGGGGGAAGGAGAGAAATCGGGAAAAGAAGATTGTTGTCGTGAGTAGATTGCAGAGGTCACTCCCAAAGTAATCAGAATAGTTTGCATTCAATATAGAAGAAAGAAGCGATGAAGGTAGCGGGTTCGATGAATTAAAAACAAAGTCTTCAAGTTCATCTACCAAAGATACAAAGATCTTACATCACTACACTTACAAAGTGCATAAACAAGAGAAGTGGAAGAAACATAAGATGCTTATAACAATCATGTTTATTTCATCAACGATGAGAGGAAACCATGCATACAAAGATGCACACATTCATACATCTTGGAAAGCGAAACTCTATTCCTTGATTGACATTTACACATGTTGTACAAAGCAAGGAAAAGAAGAAAGCATGTAGCAGAAATGTAGCTTTATTTCATGTATATGAATGACACAAAGTCCAACAACATATCATAATCAACTTATTACTACAAAGTGACAATTCTTTAAAATTTAGAATCCCCTGGAATAGAGAGGCCATCCTAATTTATAGCAATCTGAATTGTCCTTTCACCTCCCTCACATGACTCTTCGTGTTCCATATTCCACTTGTGACCTTTTGTTTTCCATGAATTAAGTATTTCTCTTATAATTTTGAGAAAATACTTTTACAAATTTAAAATAGGTCACTTAAGTGAATAGGACAAAATACAATGATTAAGCTCAACGAAGAATTAGAAAGGAGAGAGAAAGGAGTGGAGGAAAGAGAGTAGAAGAGAAGGGAAGGATATTTCTGATGAAGTAGCATCCTCTTTGAAGAATTTTGAAAATTAAACCTCTGGATGAGGGTCCTCTAGAATGGGCACATGTTCCTTGAATTATTGCTAAACCGAGTTATTGCATTTGCCAAATCCTTTTCCTTGGAATACAAACACATCCAAGTACCTTGATCCATGTGCCTAGAACATCCCTGATTCTTTGACATTGATGAAGCCATTCTTCGTGATCCATTACAATTGAGGCAATGTAACTTCGGATACCGGTTAGGGACTCTAAATTTTTTTGTTGAAGGAAAGAGGGTCACATGCCTCCTTCTTGACCATCTCTTGGAATGCGATGATGAGTCTTCAGTGAGTGGGGGAACTCAAACCTTTGAACACAATGGTAGACTTCATTCAAGATTCTAGAGACCTAATACTCGTGGGAGTCCAATTCGGATATGGAATTTTTGAGCATTGCATATTGTGCATCCAAGATGCAGATCCAAACTTGAGACAAGTCCTCAACAGTTGATATGAACACTCCCTTACTCACGAGGGTGTGAGAGTCAAAAGAACTCATTTTAGATACCAGTGGGAGTGTCTCATCCAAATGACCGACTTCCTTTACAAGATTTTCCTTCGTCTCGTTTACTTCAGACAATGTTTCACGAGCATATTGGATGAGAGAAATGATGTCCGGACACAATGCATTTCCTTGCTCGATGATTTCCTCAATCCATTTTTCATAGGCTTTTCCCACATCATGTAATCATGTGCTTTTTATCGCCTTGGGGTCAATACTATTAATTAGGGGAATATATTCGATTGGAAGGGGAGGTGTTAATTCTTCTCTTGAGAAGGGTTGAATGTATGCACTGAGAGATCTTACATGTTCCTTCAATTGCACAATGGTCCGCTTGTATTCTTTGATCCGAGCATGAAGACAGGAAGAGGATTCTTCAAATAGGTGAATGTCACCTTCGTGAGAAGCTTGTGTTAGGAAATTTATATGTTATTGTGAACATTATTTATGTGTGTATTTGTAATATATGAGTTGTCATATAAACAACTCATATAATGTTGTAATAGTTTAATTATATTGGTGAGTTGTGATAATAACTCATGTAGATTATCTCTAGAGAGATATTAGGAGTTGAGTGAGAGATATGAGGGATTAGAGATAGGTGGAGAGATTTAGTGGATAAGACTTGACTCCTGATTAATAGGATCAAGCATTTGTATAAAAACTCCATCTCTACATGAATAATATATCCTGAATGTTTTTGAATACAAAGTTTGTTGTGTTAAATCTGTTTTATTCAAAATGTTATTTAGTGCTAATACCAAAATTATATTTGGTATCAGAGCAGTTGTGTCCAACTGTGAAATGCTTTCAATCTTTGCATGAGAGCCAATATTATCCATCGTTCCTAACAATGAGAGTCTTGTGAATTTTTAAGAGAAATTTAGGTATAAGTTTGCAGCCGTCTTTGTTCCATTCTGCAGGTAAAAGACCACAATAATTTCTCGGTTTGAAGAGCATTTCAACATTTTAGCATTGGAACATTGGATGTGTTCACAGCTTCATTCACACATTCAACGCCAGCTCAGGTCTCTACCAAATCAACATACCCTGTAATCACCGTGGTCATTCATTGACAAGTGTTGAACCGTGCATTCAAAGACTCTTTTTGTTTATAGCTCAACGCTTTACGCTTCTATTTGAGCAAACAAAATCAGTTTTGGAAAATCCTTTGGAGGATAGACCACCATCAATCCATGCAACGCTTTGATGGTTTTGACTAATTCACCTTTGTATGGATAAAATTTTATTGCAGTCCTGTGCTTATTTCTTGCATCGCATTTGGTGATCTCCATTGCAAGGTAAGATAATAATTCGCATTGCTTGGAAGTTTCGTCTATATTGCTCAGTTGTCATATTTTTGGGTATCATTTTTTCTGAGATTTTTAGAGGAGATTGACATGGTTGACTACCATTAAAATCCACAACCTTCATTGCTAATTTGGGAGCTTCAAAGTTAATCAACTAAGGAAAAAGGAGCAAAATCATGGTTTTTAAAATAATGTATGGGTTAAGGCTTTAGTTTTAAGTGTTTAAATAGAATGTCGCCTCAATATGTAATTGTTTAGTTTGGGTGCTCAGTGGCTAGATGAAATTTTATAAGACTCTTCAATAAGAAGAGGTCAAGAGGTCAAATCCCCCTCCACATATCTTTTGGCGGGAATTTTAGTGGATCCATTAAATTTAGCGGTAAATTTGAATTTAGTTATAACTAGCTAAATTTAGAGAAAAACCCTACTTAGACCAAAAATTTCAAAATGTTGTTTTGCAAATATTGTAAAAATAATATATATATATATATATATATATATATATTGCCTCACTTTTAAAAAATTGGACGCATTTTTAAGCATACGTGACATCCATAGTGAGGGTGGATTATTGGTTGAATTTGACACCCAAAAAAATTGTGTAATCTAGATTGATGGCAAATGGAGAAGAATCAACATAGGGCCAAAACATTTCGAGATGTTGCCATTAAAAATCAAGGAAGTATTTAAATGTTTGGTTTTTTTCAGCTTCAAGGTGTTTTTATGAGGAAGGTTTTCTCCAAGTTTCATTGAGATTCGATCACCGGTTCATTAGTTATGAGCAATTCTTCATTTTTGTGCCACGGGGGTTCTAAAGCGACTCTTGGCTATGGAGTTAGCTTAAAAACCTTGTTCTTCACATTGTAGCAGCATGGAGTGACGAATAATTTTTTTGGAGGTGATGGTAATGTTGTGGAAGTAGTAGTAATGGAGAAGAGGAGGAGGTCCCAACAATTGTAGAAAATTGTGTGTGCGTGTAGAGTCTGATGGAAGTAGCTAAGAATAACCCGACAGATTAGAAATTTTTACATATTTTCAATAGATGGGAAGGAGCACACTTTTTGCACCAATTTCACCAAATGTTTGGTGCACTTGGTGTAAAAAATTTCACCCCATTCCTATTGGACCAAGCTTCGTCATGTGATTTTTCATTGAGGATGAGAGAGGGGGCTAAAATATGCATCGTAAGCAATTGTCGGGGCACATGGGTGACCAAGAGACTAAATGGGAGGGTTGGGGATTTTTTGCACCAATTTCACCAAAAATATGGTGTAAATGGGACACAAAATATTTCCCTCACCTTGGCTTGACAAGTGGCGGAGCGTGATTGCACATGGAGCGAGGGTTGGGAAATGAAGCTCCTGGGGCTTAACTAGCGAGAAGGTGCTAAATTGTAGTCATGTGGAGGGTCTAGGGGCCAAAATAGGTTAGGGGCGCATTTTATTGCACCTATTTCACTAAATATTTTGTGCACTTGGTGTAAAATAGTGTGCCACTCTCCCATTGGTTGGATTTCTAACCCAAAAAATGACTAAGCTTCAAGCTTGTGCTTGAGAGTGACTTTTCAAGACCATAACTTAAGTTCCTAGAGGATTTTTTTATGAAATTTTATATGATTCCACTTGTAAATGACCTTATGAATCCAATGGTGGTGGTTTCATCCTATGATTCTCCATGAAACCCCCTTAAAATAGGATTTTTGTTTTGGCTTGAAGGATGTGTACGCTAAAAATTATTTGTAGACGAGGATGTTCCTAGGTGTTGTGAAAAATAAGATTCTACCTCTTATGGGGATCTGAATTACCTTTAGAAGATATCTTGTTTGACTCCTAAATCATTTTGAAGCTCTCAAAATCACTTCTGAAGCTCGGGGCTATTTTCACATTGTGCATCGCTGAGCCTCCAAGACCCACTTTTGCTGAAACTGCTCCAAAACTTGTGGAACCTTACAAAACCTTCCAAAATTGATTACACAATGTTTTTGGCTCTCTTGTATTCCGTCTTGATGAGTTTGGGCCTTTTTTTCCGCTCTGGGGGACGTGCACCAACTTCAAGAAGACTAGGGAATAGCCTTTCCTAAAGCTTGCCAAAAATCATATCTTGATGAATCTTGTTCTGAAAGCACATGTAATGAATAAATACCCATAAATTACCTTTGTGCTAGTGACATGACACCTTGAACTACTTAGAGAGTGAGAAGTGAGACTAACTTTGGGATTAGGGTGATAGGAAGGAGGGCTCAGCATGACCTTTGAGTAAAATTTTCGGGTAGGGTATGGTTGTCATGCTTGAAAATTGAGAATTTTCTTGTTGCACATTTCCATGACAACATCTGGCTCTAGCTTAGGGACATTTTGTGGATCGATCACAAGGAGGACATAACATGAGAACTCCAAAATCTCAATTTCAATTTACATATTTGTGTCTTATCCGTTGGGCTTTGAGTCATGAAAAAGATATGCTACACAACTTGTTTTATTGAACACACACACACAAACACAAAGGAAACACACCAAAACAGAAAATAACCTACAACAGAAGAGAGGAGACTATGTTACAAGGAGAGGGATATTTAAAGAGGTGGGGAAACATTATACACATACTCGACAAGGTTGGGAGAAGTACATGCCATCGTGGAATAAAGGACTGAAATTTGATTCTTGAGACACAAAAATAGTTATCCGATCAAACCATGCTTTTGTGATGGCTTCACATGGCTTGAGAAGAAGAAGGTTGATCATAATTCCATCTTCATACTCATGTTGCACAAAGAACGTTCTTGCTTATAATGAATACTTTGTCACTTTCTCAAAATTCTTATACCTCGATGCTTCCGCTTGACGCCCTACAATCATGAGACACCATATTTCCATATCTTCAAGAGTGGAAGATTGATCTTATCGTGAAAACCTTCATCCTCTTTAGATTGCAACTTCAAATCATCTCCTACATCAACAAGGTACTTGGAAGGAGAGAGAATAAACTGATTTTCTTCCCATTCAACAACTTATTTTGATGTCCCACTTTATTTTCTACGAGTAGATGCTTTCTAAAACAAGTGTCGCATCATTGACAGGAGGTCCCCATCATATTTGAGGGATTGGTGACACATGGAAATGTGTTCAAGACACATTGGAGCTTGGGGGTGAGTGCTATCTAATTTTGAATCTTTTCGCAAGAATCATGCACCTTTTAGATTTGTTGTCTAGAACAATTCTCCTTGATGCAAGCCCACTCAACATTTTCCTTGCTATCTTCCTCCATGACAAGGATGTTGTCTTCAAAATCGAGTAATATTCAAAGAAGATTCCAGAACCTTCCTCCTTTTTACTCATGAACCTCTTCGCACTGTGTGAAAGAAAATACGTGTTTTCACATCCACTCTTGTTAACCAAGGCATTGGGGAAGACATCAAGTTCATCCTTTGACTCTGTCTCGGTATCAAACATTGGTGTATCAAAAAGAGGAGCACAAATTGATTTGTACTTATCTTGTATCTCTATAGCCTAGGTCAAGAGTTCAAGACTGAGTTGAGGATCTTCAACTTCTTTTGCAGCCTTCAAGATGTCTCACACCGATGGTTCTTTTGAGCTTGCCATAGATTCATCTTCATCCTCATTGGAAGAATCTTCGTGTTGTGCCTCTAGGAGATGGTTGAAAATCTGATCCATACACACCCATGATTCATTTGGAACATCCTCGTTCACCTCTTCCATGCTTTGTGTTGCCCAAGATTCACTCTCTTGCAAGCACATGCATACTTGATTCATGACACCTTCTTACAAGGAGAAGAGGTCCATGCTTTTGGGAAGGGAACTCCTTTAAGCTCAAAATCCATATCATCCTCTTCTTGGTGGAAGTGGAGAACCATGTTGGGGCAGCAGTATGAGAAGAATTTTCAGCTACATCTTGATCATTCATCATTGGATCCTCTTGATTACATGGACAATGGAAGGCTTCATACTCACCATGATGATCATGTTGCTCCTTGGGTGAATAGAGGTTGTGCTCGAGTTGTCCATTCTCCTTGGCTTCAAAAAGGAAGTGGGCCTCTTCCATTCGATCATCCATGGTTGAATCAGGAAGGGAATTTGATTCTTCAATTGTTTCCATTTCTTCATTCAACATTTCTACATCACTTGAAGAATCAAAATAGGAAGAAATTATCCATAACCATTTTGAATTCATCCTCTTGAGTCTGGGATACATGATGGTTCTCTTGCACTTCTTTACATATATCCATTCCATCATTAATTGAAAAATTAGAATTTGAAAGGATATTTTCTATGATTTCCTGAGACTGGTTATTTTGTGTTTCTTCATCGTTGGTAGATTCTTTAGAAAGTGTTAAATCATTCATTATGCAACAAGAATCTTTCTCTATTGAACATATTATTCCTTCCATGGGTTGCACCTCGAGCCAAAAGGAATTGATGAATGGTGGTTCCACCTCCATGTCTCTTTCATCATCTTCAAAGGTGTTTCCTTGATTTTCAGTGGAGGGTTCAAGGATGAGATCTTCTTAGGAGCATCCAAGAATCTTTTGGGGACGAACACCTTATAGTGTGGATAATCATCAAGATCTTCTTGAGTCTCTTCATCCTTGATAACACAAAGTGATTCAAGGTGTTCATACCTTCTTTGTAGAGATAAAGCATACCTCCAAATTTCATGATAGGCCTCGGGATCAAAATTTCCTTCTATTATGCTCTGGAGTCTTTCCACATACTCTCTTTTCAACATGTTCATTTCTCCATCACCACATGAAACGAATTCATCGAGAGAGTGGTAGAAAAAGGGCAATGTTCTCAATTTTATAGTGAGTTGTGCGAGATTGCAAAAATATTCTCCAATGGATCCTTCACCATCATCTTCCATAGGAAAAATCTACTCTTCTTTTCCTTTGTTATGGAGTGCTTCAAGTTGCTCATACATTTCTTGTAAAGCCTCGGCATATTTTAGAACTTTAAGGTAGGTATAGGGATTAGAATCTCCTTATACAATGCTCATGACTCTTTGCACATACTCAATTTTCAAGAATGTCATCTCATCATTTCCATATATAAGGAAATCATCCCAAGGAGGTTGATGAAAGGCATGTTTCTAAGCTTTTCATTTAGCTGTGTAAGATTGCAAATATTATCTTCAACAAATCCTTCATCTCCATTGACTTCATACAACATCTTGTACCTTCTTTGCATATTTTTCATCAATATCTTGCATTCTGGATTGTCGGTCACAACAATTCCCATTTTCTTTCCTTTAATAAAGCTCTTCTCGAAGTGTAACCACCAGGATTTGATGACATGCTCTTTGCAAGTGGCAATTTTTCTTATTCTACCTTATCTTTCCTTGATTTTTAGAGACATGTAACTGCTTGAAGAAAGAGACCCTTCTGTCATTCTTGAATTTTCCCTTTACTGAGGGCTAGTCTAGAACCATGATTGATAAACAATCTTCACTTCTAGGCAAGCATTTTCTTCTTCTTCTTTGTCACTCATTGGTACTTCACTCCAATATGGAAATTTCTTCATGGTACAGAAACAAACGTGACATGGATTCATTCCTTGATGAAGTCACCTTCAAAAATGATTTTCCTTTGAAATCGATATTTTTTTTTTTTTTTTTGAATATTTACTTTTTTGTATTTTTTTATTTTTTGGCTAGAGATCTTTTTGGGCGCACTTAGGAAAATCTTTCCCTAAGCGGAGTTGTCAAAAATTGTTGGTGAGAAAAAAATTGGGTGGACAAATTAGGTGTCTCCACTAATGTTCACGGGGCTATGCCCCTCTACATTTAATGGTACGGCTCCCATTATTGAATGTAACTAAGCATAATCCTATCTAAATTTTGGGTGGCAAAATTAATCGGGGATCACACAGACACACTCCATTGAACATGTGGCAAAGTGATTATACGAGGTACAAGGGAGGAAAATCATAGCGATGAAGGGGAAGGAGAGAAATCAGGAAATGAATATTAATGTCATGAGTAGATTACAGAGCTCACACCCAATTAATCGGAATAGTTTCACATTCAATATAGAAGAAAGAAATGGTGAAGCTAGTGGGATCGATGAATTAAAACACAAATTCTTCATGTTCATCTACGAAGATACAAATCTCTTGCATCATTATGCTTACAAAGTGCATAAATGAGAGAAGTGGAAGAAACATAAGATGCTTATAACAATCATGTTTATTTCGTCAACGATGAGAGGAAACCATGCATACAAAGTTACACACATTCATACATCTTGGAAAGCATAAACTCTATTCCTTGATTGACATTTACACATGTTGTACAAAACGAGGAAAATAATAAAGCATGTAGCAGAAATGTAGCTTTATTTCATGTATATGGATGACACAAAGTCCAACAACATATCACAATCCACTATTGTTACAGAGTGATAGTTCTTCAAAATTTAGAATCCCTTGGAATGGAGAGGCCATCCCAATTTATAACAATCTAAATTGTCCTTTCACCTCCCTCACATGACTCTTCGTGTTCCGTATTCCACTTGTGACCTTTTGTTTTCCATGAATTAAGTATTTCTCTTATAATTTTGAGAAAATACTTTTACAAATTTAAAATAGGTCACTTAAGTGAATAGGATGAAATACAATGATTAAGCTCAACGAAGAATTAGAAAGGAGAGAGAAAGGAGAGGGGGAAGAGAGTAGAAGAGAAGGGAATGATATTTCTAATGAAGTAGCATCCTCCTTGAAGAATTTTAAAAATTAAACCTCTAGATGGGGTCCTCCTGGAATAGGCACTTGTTTCTTGAATTATCTGCTAAACCGAGTTATTGCAGACTGTCAAATTCTCTTCCCCTGGAATACAAACATAGCCAAGTACCTTGATCCATGTGCCTGGAACATCCCCGATTCTTTGACATTGATGAATCCATTCTTCATGATCCATTGCAATTGAGGCAATGTAACTTCGAGATACCAGCTAGGGACTCTAAATTGTTTTTGTTGAAGGAAATAGGGTCACTGCCTCCTTCTTGACCATCTCTTGGAATGTGATGATGAGTTCCTATGATGATGAGTCTTCAGTGAGTGGGGGAACTCAAACCTTTGAACACAATGGTAGACTTCATTCAAGATTCCAGAGACCTGATACTTGTGGGAGTCCAATTCAGATATGGCATTTTTAGCATTGCATATCGTGCATCTAAGATGTGGATCCAAACTTGAGACAAGTCCTCGGCAGTTGATACAAACACTCCCTTACTCACGAGGGCATGAGAGTCAAAAGAACTCATTTCAGATACTAGTGGGAGTATCTCATCCAAATGACTGACTTCCTTTGCAAGCTTCTCCTTCATCTTGTTTACTTTAGACAATGTTTCATGAGCATACTGGATGAGAGAAATGATGTTCGAACACAACGTCTTTCCTTGCTCGATGATTTCCTCAATCCATTTTTCATAGGATTTTCCCCACATCATGTAATCATGTGCTTTTTTATCGCCTTGGGGTCAATACTACTGATTGGGGAATATATTCAATCGGAAGGGGAGGTGTTAATTCTACTCCTAAGAAGGGTTGAATGTATGCACTAAGAGATCTTACATGTTCCTTAATTTCATAATGGTTTGCTTGTATTCTTTTGATCCGAGCACGAAGACGGGAAGAGGATTCTTTGAATAGGTGAATGTTGCCTTCGTGAGAAGCTTGACCCAATGAAATGCGAGTCAACTCATAATCAGATGGAGTCATTTCTTCCATGGGCTTGTCGGTCTTAGGCACCTGTAACTTCAACATATTGGTTACTTGAGGTGCCACTTGAAGAAGCGAGAAGCTACCTGGGCCTTCTTCCTTCGCTTGGGTTTCAAAATTCTAGAGATTTATGTGAGGAGGCGGGAATGGTAGCAAGTTGTGTTGTTCTTGGCCCAATCTCGAGTAATTCTTGAATCCATGGAAATGTCTCTTCGGAAATTCGTGACATCGATTCTGGAGTGCTTGAAAAGCTTTACGTAGGGTCGCACTTGATCATCTTGAGAAGGCATACCAGTTCTTCTAGCTTGCCGATCTCATTGGAATTGTTCAAGTTATGAAACCTTCTTGAAACCTTGAGAGGATGACAAAAAGTAGTGATATCACTGAAAATAGGGCCTATGAAAACTTTTTGCATTCAACACTTGGGACTTTCCATTTTTAGCCATTGAGATCTAGGAGTTGTTATTTTGAGCGGTGTTACTCTTTCACCTTGTTGCCAGACCGACTGAGGTGTTTCCCTCACGTTCCAAACATGTTTTCAGATGTTTTTGGGTCGATTAAAAATACTTTGCATTTTTGGAATTTTTTTTTTTTGATTTTACGTTTTTGCTTTTTTGACCCACATGCCCTAGTTTTTTCTATTTTTGCGTGATTTTCACCGTTCTTTCTTCTGAAGGAGTTTTCCGTTTTTGAAACTTACTAAAAATAAAAAGTGTGAACCAATGACACTTACTATTTTTAGAAATTGGACTTCTAGGTTTCAAATCAATGAAAAAAATTTAGATTTGTTTTGTTTTTTTTCTTTTCGGTCTCTGTTCAAATTATTGAGTCAAGTCGCTTCGTGGATTGCTGGCAAATGGAGAAGAATCAACTTAGGGCCAAAAAATTTCAGATGGGTGCCATTAAAAATCAGGAAAGTCTTTAAATGTTTTTTTTTTAGCTTTAAGGTGTTTTGACAAGGAATTTTTTCTCCAAGATTTTCTTGAGATTCAATCATAGGTTCATTAGTTACTGAGCAAACTCGTTGTTTTTTGTGCCCTAGGGTTTCGACAACTCTTGGCTATGGAGTTAGCTTAAAAATCCTTGTTCTTCACGTTGCAGCAGCGTGGAGTGATGGAGAAAATTTTTGGAGGTGATGGTAATGTTGTGGAAGTAGCAAAAATGGAGGAGAGGAGGAGATCCTAGCAGATTGTAGAAAAATTGTGTGTGTGTGTCTTAGGTAGAATGGAAGGCATTTAGTAATATTTCGATAGTTATAAATTTTTACATATTTTCAATAGATGGGAACAAGTTAAATTTTTTTGCACCAATTTCATCAAAGGTTTGGTACATTCAGTGCAAAAATTGCACCCCATTCCTATTAGACCAATTGTTTTCATGTGATCGTCGTCGGGGATGAGAGAGGGGGCGGAAATATGCACCTTAAACAATTATCGAGGGCACATGGGTGACCAAGAGACTAAATGGGAGGGTTGGAGAGTTTTTAAAACCAATTCCACCAAACATTTGGTGAAAATGAGACACAAAAAGTTTCCCTCACCTTGGCTTGACAAGTGGTGGAGCTTGATTGCAGACTGGAGCTGGGATGGGAAATGAAGCCTCGGGGTTTTACAAGCGAGAAGGTCTTTGAAGCTGGTCATGTGGAGGGTCAGGGGGGCCAAAATAGGTTAAGGGCACATTTTATTACACCTGTTGCACTAATTATTTTGTGCACTTGGTGTAAAATAGTGCGCCACTCTCCCATTGGTTGGATTTCTAACCCAAAAATGACTACTAAGCTCTTGAAGCTTATGCCTTGGAGAGTGACTTGTCGGGACCATAACTTGAGTTTCCGGAGGAGTTTTTTTGATGAAATTTTATATGATTCCACCTAGAAATGACCTTCTAAATCCAATAGTGGTAGTCTCATCCTCTGATTCTCCATGAAACCCCCTTAAAATGGGATTTTGTTTTGGTTTAAAGGATGTGATTGCTAAAAACTATTTGTAGATAACATGTTCCTAGGTGTTGTGAAAAATATGATTTTACCATCTTGTAGGGATCTAAATTAAATTTTTGATGATATCTTGTTTGACTCCTAACTCCTTTCGAAGCTCTCGGAATTGCTTGAAGCTCGGGAGTTGTTTTTGCCAGTGCACTTTGCCTAGCCCTCCAAGACCCACTTTTGCTGAAACTACTCCAAAACTTATGGAACCTTACAAAACCTTCCAAGATTGATTGCACAATGTTCTTGGCTCTCTGGTATGCCTCCTTGATGAGTTTAGGCCTTTTGTTCCACTCCGAAGGACGTGCACCAGCTTCAAGAAGACTAGGGAATAACCTTTCCTAAAGCTTGCCAAAAAGCATATCTCTGAAAACACTTGAAACGAATGGATACCCATAAATCACCTATGTGCACACTGACATGACACCTTGAACTGATTAGAGAGGGGAAGTGGGGTGACTCAGGGATAGGGTGATAGAAAGGAGGGCTCAACATGACCTTTGAGTAAAATTTTCAAGTAGTGTATGGTTGTCATGCTTGAAAATTGATAATTTTCATGTTCCGCATTTGTATGACAACAGACAAAAAAAATATCATCGAGGTTCCAACAATGAATTAGTTACATTATGTCTCATGCAGGGATCTCGTGCCTTGGTTTTTGGATGAAAAATGATGAGAAAAGCTTTGTTCTTTCTGCAACTATGGATGTCTCGAAATATTTTAACAACACAATGGCTATGTTTATAGGATTTTTGATGTTATCTAGCTTCAAATATGGATGAAATTTCAAAGAGGGAGGAAGAATGAGGTGAATATATCTAATTTAGAGCTTTAAACCCTCTGGTAGTGCTTTTAAGAGATGGGTGGAAAAACAACAATTATTGTTTTCTATGGTTTTTCACTCCTTGGTATGGGGTGAATTTTCTTATCCCATATGTTCCCGAGGGACATGGATCGAGGACAAAAATATGCACCCTCACCTAGTTGTGACAAGTGGTGCGGCATGATCGATCGGTGGGGAAGGGTGGAATGAGGTGAAACGTGCTTTAAATGCATCATGGAGCTTCAACAAGGTCATACGATGAACTAGAGGCCATAACTAGGGTTGGGCACATTTTCTTGTCCTAACTTTCCCAAAGGGATGGGATAGGTGGAACATAAAAAATCGACATACGGACTACGATACCAAAATGTAATGCTCAAAATTACAAGAGTTGGAAAATGAGGGATTTTCTTTTAAAACATAAAAACAAATTACACAGCTACAATCATACATATTAATTTAATCAAATTCATTAAATTAGATTTGTTCTTTTGATTTATCTGACAACATCCATGTAAGCCATATGCACGACTAAGAAGGGTGTATCCAGATCTCCATGATCTCCCTTCGTCACTACTTCGAGTGACAATGCTTACTAGCATTTCGGCTCAACCTTTATCAGGTCATGGGAACCATGTGAAAGTCCTTGGGTCTACCACGAAGCTAGTTTCCCGACTTCGTATTCCGGTATCGACCATTTCCTACCTCATGTTCAGTGTTCAACTTCCCATGATCAAGTTACTGACAATTTTTTTAATTGGAGGACTAGGTGATCAGATAATGCACAACCATCAATGCATTACTTTGGCCAAAGTTATCCGCCGTGCAGGTTACGGCTAAACTCAAGACAACACACTAGTCTTATGAGTTTTAAGTCTTCCACCACCTCACAACTATCCCTTTCATTGTTATCTAGATCTTATAGTTTGTATTTACTTTATTTCCAATTAAACTTATCTTGCAAGAGTTTATATTGAGATAGATGCTAAGGCTAATTAGGATCATTATGAGATGAGTACATTCGTTATGCGTTGAAATGTAACTATTTCAACATTCTGCATGTACTTATCCCTTAATATGCCTAATGGATCTTTTCATCTATTTACCTTCTTATCTAGTTTCTCTTTTCCTGATGTTCGATTTTTAACCTTAAATTACCTTTTTATAACGATACTCTTTCATCCTCTAAAAATTAGGCTTTACAATCTTAACAAATTAATGTCAAGTTTACTGGAAGGCCAAATTAAATATACATTAATATATATTTAATTATTCCTCCAATCAACTACGCCACTAAATAGCTATTTATTTTAGAAATTAAAAGACAATTGAATGTTATAATAATTGTCCAATTTTCGGCTTCATACATTGGTAAATATCAAATAAATATATTTAACAATTTATGATAAGTAAGACTTCTTAATTCTAGTATTTATCATTTACTCATATTGAGATATTATTACAAACAAAGTAATCATCTCTTTATTAAAAACATAAATTACATATGTCGTTAAGGCAAAATATATAACTGATACTGTAACTCTCCCATGGTGAGGTTGGAATATTAACAATGGGTCCAAGATCCCAATAAATTCAATCAAAATTTTAGGATATCATCCTTCTACAAATTGAAATCCAAGTAACTCATTTAGATCCATGCTATGATAAAACTTCTCAAGACATGAGTTTCCACATATTTGAATGTGACGGCTAATTGTCTGCAATCTTTGGAGTAGTGGTATGATGTTAGTTCAAAATGAACTGGCATGAATATTGCCTCCATTTTCTGATGTAATTATTTAATAAAATATGAAATATATAAATGTTGTTTTATCAACAAGTGCATGGTAATATAGCTGAGAATGTATTACTACATGTTTTCCATAAAGATACAGCTATGAATGCACACAAATAGAACAACCAATTTCTATTTTAGCAATCATGTTTCCCTCTAATCACAAGGATCAAGACATCCTTATTTCAAACTTCATACTGATAAATATTTGACATTTAAAAATTTACATAAATCGTAGGAACAATATGATTAAGAAGAGTACATTTTTTTCTTATTTTTAATAAGTTACCATCACAAAAAAAGTAATCAAACCATAATCATTCAACATCCAAATTCAGATTATAACCACAAGAAAATCATGCTTTACATGGTACATATTTAAATATTATTTTACTTACCCTCCAATCAACGAAGCAACTTAACAAAATTATCGAAATCAACATTTCCAAATACCAATTAAACATATTCTCTCTAGGTAATGAGCAGCTCATCATATCATCCAAGAACATCATTAACAAAGAAAATAAAACATAATATTTTCAGTCAATGAGTAGCTCTATAAAACGTCAAAGAACATCATTAACAAGAGAGAGAGAGAGGTCATTTTTGATGAACCCATATATTATTTTGACTCCTAAGGGCCTTATGAAGACAATGGGATAGGTCTCAAGATCCAATTATTTCTACAACTCCTAAAATTTCTCCTTCTTTCTCGAGATAACAAAGTCTACTGTCAAAAATGAGCTATGGAAAAAATCACCTATATCTTGTGAAGGATTTGAACATTTCATTATGTATAAGATTCTTCAAGATTTCTAATGAGAATTATTTTGTATATTAATCTCCTTACGAAGCTCTCAAAATCATCTATCAAAGATCAAGTACTGTTTTTATTGCCTTCTCCTTACACCTTAGAAACCCTGGGGTGGGACTAGGTCATATGAGAAACCATGGAAGTGGTAGGGATGGGATGAATTTTTCTCCCAAAGGAATGGGAGAAATGGGGTAGAAAAGTGCACCCTCATGTGTAAGTGACAAGTGGTAAGTTGTGGTTGACAAGGTAGAGAGGGGAAGGGTTAAAAATGCCTCATGGAGCACTGATCGGGTCATATGGAGAACCATGGGCCAAGAAAAGCATGGGGTACATTTTTGTCCCAACTATCCCAAAGGGATGGGACAGATGGGGCAGAAAAATGCACCCTCACCTTGGGTTGTTAAGTGACATTGTTGCATTGGTCAACAAGAAGGGTTGGAATGAGGTGAAAAGGGCTTAAAATGCATCACGAAGCTTCAAGGTCATATGATGAACCAAAAGGCATAACTAGGGATGGGAAAATTTTATTTTCCCAAGTGTCCTAAAGGGATGGGACAAATGAGATAGAAAAATCTGTCATGCACGAGGAGGTGAAAAATTCAAATTGCAAAGCATACCTTGAGAGAAACCTTGAAAATGACATTTCAGAGCTCCAAGAGGTCATTTTGATGAACCCATATATGATTTTGACTCCCAAGATCCTTATAAATACAATGGGATGGGTCCCAAGATACAATTATGCATGAAACCCCATAAAATATCTTTTTGGAATATCTGGGTGTGTTTGTTGAAAATGAGTTGTGGAAGAAAGCACCCAAGTCTTGTGCAAAATATGAAAGTACATGTATAGAATTGAATTATATTTCCAATGATATCTTGTTTGACCTCTAACTCCTTACAAAGCTCCCTGAATCACCTTTGAAGCTCAAACACTATTTTGAACTGCAAGCTCCTTCACCTTCAAAACCCACTTTCACTGAACTTGTTCCTAAACCTTCAAATCTTCCTAAAATTTCCTAAACCACTTGAAATATGTTCTTAGCTCCTCAATACCAATTACCAATGAATTTGGACCTTCAAATTTATCCCAAAGGGTGCACACCTATCACGAGAAAGGCTAAAAATAGCCTTTTTAGGTTTACTGGAGAATCTACCTTGAGAAGCATTGCATTGAAAGAACTTTATGAACTTGTTTTCATGTTTCAAACACTTGGGAAAGGTTATTAAAACACATATGAGTACTTGGAGGATTGGGATAGGCATGGAACATAAGTAAAATTGATCCGGAGAAGTTCTTAGGAGGGTTTTCAAACAAAAAATTTGACACTAGGGTAAAGTTGTCATGTTTTCAACTTGAATTTTGCCCTTACAAAAACACACGACAACAAATACCTTTTAGTTAATCATGATGTTTGATTTTATATTTTCAATATATATTCATTGTGATTTTATTATATTTGACTTGTGGTAGGCTTTTGGATACTCATTTCTGGTATTTTACCTTTCAACTATTCAAACCACTTGAGTTTAGTGGTTGTCTTTACCTATTTTTTGGTGGTGTGGGACATTTGTTGAAAGTTTGGTTTCGTGTTTCAACACACTATTGTGGAGGCCATCGGGAATGGAGGAAACAATATTTTTCGTATCGTGGCAACATTTATTCTCCTTTTTCACTTACAATTACAAAGACCCCAAAACATGTCTCGTGGAAGTTAGTTTTAAGCCTTGGGATATAGTGAGTTGGGGGTAAGTGGAAAAACACCATGGTCATTTGGAAAGAAGCATGAAGTCTTTTGAGAAAATGAATTTGGGGAGTGTGCATAATATTCTATACATAATACTCACATGCATGTGTATTTTAACTCTTATTTGTCATTAGTCATTTAAGGATTGTTGGATTTCTCTAATTAAGATAAATGGAAAACTCTATTAATTGCTACATGTTTTGGGTTCATTGGTTTGTTGTTTTGGAATGTTTACTTATCACCCTTTTTAGGTCAATTTGTAAAATAAATGAATGGATTTTATTAAATATTTTCAAGGGACTATTTTATTTAACTCCGTTGGGTATTTGTTTAGTGAATAAATATGTGATCAAATTGATTCTCCCATTAAGGAGACTATTATGGTAAATAAAGTTCAATTGAATTTTGTCTTACCCATTTTGGGTCTCAATCTATATGAATGATTTGGTTTTCCCTTTGTAGTTAGTTGAAGGAAAAATAAAATTTATAAATTTGGTTGTGAAAACTCAATTAGGAATGTTGGGTGCCACAGTGGGCATGGTAAGTCGAGCTCCCAACTATGAAAAAATATTGACATTTAAACTATTTTGGCGAAATTGATTAAGACCCAATATAAGACAAGCTAAGAGAATATTTTTATTTAGTCACATTCGATTTATAATGGAATTAGTCATGGTTATTTGGGTTGCTTTCATTTAAAATTCCATTTATGGAGTGTGGCAAAACCATGGTATATGTATCCCTTGTCCTCAAATGTTATGACTATTTCAGCTTTTATGACGAATTGTATCTTTATGAGAATGAAACATTAATTAAATCTTTTGGAAATGATGAATGAATGTGTGTGGTCACAAGTTTAATTTTTGGAGTGTTTTAACTTTATCTTAACATTGTTCTACCAATATGCGTATGACATTATTGACATCTGCATTATCGGAACCTTGTTTGGTTGATATAGTTTTAGCACCATGTTTGAGGTCTAAAGCTGAGTTAAATCAATGGACATAATCTTAGGATATGTGTTATTTTTTAATCACAATTTGAAACCATAATGAAATAAATACATTATTCCACAATACAAAGGAAAATCTAAATTTTGGATTGTATTTTCTCGAAACTGGCAAGTGGTTTATGTGTGTGTTGATATCATTATATAAGAATTTATATGAGTATATCATACATGTATTCATGCTTACACGCACATGATGAACCTTTCGTTAAAAATGAAATTTAATGTAAGGTGTAAATGTAACCTTACTTAATATTGTGAACCTTATGTCTTAATTAAGTACACTTATACGGGACTATACGAGGATCATTACAAATATTACATCTTAGTGTGAATATGTATTTTTATTGAAAATGGATGAAGTGTGGATCAATGGGAATGGATGTGTTATTCATATTTTATTCTTCTTATGAGAACTATTATTTATTGATGGAACATGTGTTTATGTTATTTTCTAATTGTTAAATAGCCTTGGATGTAAGGTAGGGGTCATGAAAAGAATCCCACATTTCATGAATTCTCTGTCATATCCACTGGCCATCCTTGCTAATTTTGGAATTTATGTATGAGATAGTTGGGTATGTGACGAAAGAAGGTTCTTACTAGTTAGTAAAAACCATAAGATGAAAATTTTAAATTAAACTTGATAACTTTGGCCAAAATAATGTATTTATTGTATACATTATCATGTTCACTCACCCCTTTATCTATATATAGTTAGAAATAATTTTATGGTATTGGATACTAAAACCTTTTGATCGACTTGAATGGATGTGTGTAGATATGTACGGATGGTTCTCTTTTCACTATTCTCTATTGATAGTTGAATGTCTTTATCGCCTCCCTTGTTGAAGGCTAGGGACACCACTTGTACATGGAGGTGAAGGGGTGTCCTTCAAGGTATGTGGTTAGAGGTAAAGCACTCCAATTATGCTCTTCCTCCTTATAGGTGCACTTATGACACATTTACATAGAGACTTCAATTTGATGTTTGATATTTTGAGTTTGATGTAGGATTTTTGCCTTAGATGTACTTATTAGATATATTGATTTCATGTGCTTTGTTCATATACTTGTCAAAGCTTTACTAAAATCATTGTACTTGTTTTAAGGAATTGCTTTTAGATGTATACATGTTCCAAAGATGTAAATTTTGCACATGAGTAACTAATGTAAACTTGTTTTATATGAAATAAATATTTTTCTCTTTTGTACTCTTTTGGAGCGGATGTGTATGTGCTTTTACTTTATATTTGAAGCACTATTAAGCGTAATATAACATGCACTTTAAAAAATAAATATAAATTTATTATACTTTTAAGTGAGTTTCATAGTGGGGATGCTCCACTTCTGCAATCTCACATTATTTGCTCCCCCATCATACAACATCCTTTTGTAAAACTACGAGGTATTTGTAATAATACAAGACATACATCTATTAGAAAAACATCACACAAAATCATACCCATGAAGTTATCATCAATCTTTGTTTCAACCTCACTTTACTCATTCATAACACCTACATGTTATTCCATGAACCAAGTAATTATATCGGGTTTTAGATGCGGTTTGCATTCCAATTCCAACTTTCATAGCATCACTAGAGACACCAAATTATCTATGATTCCTCTACTAATTGCTATTGTACACCATTTCCCCTTAGTCTCACATCTTGTGTAGAAAATACATCGCCTCTCATGTTGTAACTTGCCCTTCTCACTGTAATATTCAAGGCCTTCCTTAATGTTATTAGGACTTCACCCCTCTCTAGTTCTTTTTCTATTTCATCACTTTCTTCTTCCTACACAATGTGTGCACTTGTATTCTTATTTTTACCTCATCCTTGTGTACTCATGAGCCATATGCCTTATTTCACCACATCAAAAACATGTCCCATGAATCTTCTAACTCAACCTCTTTCTCTCGCAAAATTTGTTCCTCCCTTGTTCATTATCTCATGTGCATTGTTCATCATTTTGTTCAGGCATCACTAGTTCTTTGACACTATGGGACCTTTCTTTATTTTTGGTGCATTTTTTTTTGTGCACCGATTTCTCCTATGCCCAAAGGGTATACTAATATGCCTCCTCCAAATTTTGTATCTTTGTCAAGTGATATCATCTGGATCATCTGTCATAAATTGTTGATGTGTTGTACTATCTTCTCATGATTCATCTCACCATGACCAACTCAATGTGTGGCCTTATAAAGATCATATGTGTACTCTTTCAAACTCAACTCACTCTATCGAAACTATGTAACTTCTTAAATAAAATCCAACCCATAATCTCCAAGTAGAAAGTTCCCTTTCAAATTTTCAACCATGCACTCCCATTTTGTTATCTTATATTCCTTTCCTATTGCACTCAGGTTGATCTTCCTTCCACCACAACACAACATGACCTTTCAACTTGGTATGCATTATCCTTAATGTGTGTTCCTTTGTAACCTCATCAAAATCAAAGAACTATTCCATCTTTATGATCTAATCGGTAAGTCCCTTTGTGTTGATGTTCTTGAAAAACAAGGAGCTTCCATTTGCACTCCTCAAACAATCCTTAACAAAGCCGTCAATGACCTACCTTTTTCATTATCCATATCTTCTCGTGTTAATTCTACTATAACAGCACACCCACCCACGAGTGCTTCTTGTGCTCTATTTGGTCATTTTCTTCTTTCAAATCACTCGCATCATCCCTCGAGATTAATCCTCTCCCATGAGTCCTATTCTATTATACGTCAACTTGACCTATATTATTTGTAACATTTTTGTGATTTACTCAATCCTTTTGTCTATGTTTCTCATCGTTGCACTCCCCGATCTACCCTTATGGGTGTCATCTTGCTTTGTAAAGTCTTGATCTACTATCACACACTTACGATCCTATGCATACCTCCTGCTAGCTTTCCTCTATTCTCTACCCACATCACTAATTAGAGAACTCAAATCTCAAACCCCTAAAGTTGTGCCTTTCTCTAACAACACATATAGGAGTTTAGAAATAAATCAACCCCTTGTTTGATAATAAATATTTTATCAAAGCGAAATTCAATATAACGAGGACTAATCTCTCAATGATGAAGCCTAATAACTTTGATCAAACTCATAGGCATACTGACATTATAGTGTTTCTTACAAAAATCGATACTTAAGCACAAAAATTTACATGGAAGAAAAACTTCCAACTTTAATACATGTTGTTTCAAGCCTTAAACTTGTATCCACACTTTTCTCTATAAGTTACTTCACACTTGAGCATCCAGGAACTAAGAATTGACTTCGTAAGGTAATAACTTTGTTTAGATAGCCATAAAATGTGACAACATGATAACTAATATGAAATGATGGTCTAAAGTACAAGTACAAACTAAAGGACCCATTACATGACTCAATCGGGATTTTGAGCTTCATAACTTGAAATGATATTTCTTTAACTCCCTTGGAGGATGTCAACCCCTGTGTCAGACAAGATAATAATAGATCATGAACAATAGTTATCATGCAGAAATAATGGAATATAAAATGACAAGTAACTAAAATGAGAGGACTTAGCTTGTGCTCTGCTATGGAGATGAACTGGGCATCAAGATGGTAAGATAATGAACCATGGAAAAGATTTCTCCCTCAAACTTGTAGAACTTAATTAAGCTCTTTCTTTTCTCTCTAGGCTCTCTGGTCTCCTAGGTCTCTCTAGGTCTTGAAAAATATCTCTTGAGGTCTTCTTGAAAAAAATCGGTAAAAAAATATAGTCTTTGAAATATGGGGAAAACCCATATTTATAGCTTAGATGTGAGGTTAGATTGGGGTTAACAAGTAACCGGGGTTGGGTAGAGTAACCTTGAGTTAAGAGATATGATGTGATCACGTGGGGACCATGGCTTGAATTATTAGATGGAGTGGGGAGCATGATTGACATGGTAGGTGAGATGATAGATTCCATTTGAAATTTAGAAAGGGGTGTCGGATGGGTATATTAATACCCATGGATTGAATAATTTGTGAGAGATGGGGGATAATGCCAAAAGTCAATTATTAAATGGGTTTATATGGAGCCCATTTAATAATTAATTAAATAAGGTGAGAAAATAGATGGGATTTCATTTAATTTAAGAAAAATAAAAGTGAGAATGGAAATTGCATGAATGTGAGATGATGAGGGGCGTTATACCAAAAATTGGTGTCTACATTTGCCCCTTTTTGTTGAGTGGTTTGCGATAGCAAGCCATGAGACAAAAAAAAAAAAGGGTTAGATGAAATATGTGTCGAGGATGGATGAAGACATGACCAAAGGCAAGATGCCTCGAGGAAAAAAAAAAGGATCAATAATAAAAAAAAAAAAGTATGGTGGTGACTCAATATCACATCGGTAGAGGACAATTGCGGTCTCAACGGAGACAGATGACAATGTTCTACAGACCAGTGAGTGGGTGAAGACCACTGTAGTATGGATGTAAACCAAGATGACCAATGGGTCATAGGAAAACATCAAAATATGTGCAATTGAATGTGAAAGATATGTGTGAAATCCTTTGTCTGTGAGGAATCATGCAAAAAAATGAAAAATCATGCATCCACAAAAGGGATGAGGATGAAGATAATGATGCCCCAACACAGGGCATGAGAAGGACACAAAGTGAGTTATATGTGTTGACAAGTACAAGGATGAAAAGGTGCCCCAACATAAGACATAGATGGATGTTGAAATAAGATATCCCAGGGGGAATAATCATAAATGTGCACATGATGATAGATAGGATAGAAAGGTGAGATAAAATGCCCTAAAAGGGTGATAAATATGATGGTAATCATGTTTCATAGGAAAGATGCATAAGTGTTAGCAAATTAGAAGGTGAAGAAGACAAAGAAGTCTCATTTCTTTGATAAGTAGGATAAGAAGTCAAGATACTTTTGTGAAAAAAAAAAAAGAGAAAATATTCATGGAAGAGAACAAGATCAGATAGGTGATGGCCGTTATGGTATCTTCCAAGACAAAAATGTCAAAGGAAGATGGGAAGAGATTCTTAGAAATGGATATGATGATGTCCCTGCGAGAGAGGACTGTGAAGATAAAAGATGTGACAAGGTTCTCAAAAAAAAGAGGTCAATGTTACAGAGAGAAGAACAAGAATGGTAATGAAATGGATCGATGGTGGTACATAAATGGAGAAACATTGGCATTGACCATGAATGCTAGGTGTGAGAGGATGTTGAGAAAAGAAAAGGAAAAGACGAGGAGGATTGGTTGATTGATGAGAAGAGTAAGAAAGATTGAATGTGAAGGTGACAAGGGGTATGGAATAGAGGGGAGAGAGAGGAGAGGAGGAGAAAAGAAGGAATGAAAGGGGAGGAAGAAGATAACAAAGAAGGATTATAGAGAAAGGGGGAAATGAAGAAGGAAAAGCAAAGAGAAGAAAGAAAAGGACAGAGCAGAGGGTGAAATTATGAAAAAAAGAGAGAGTTATTTAAAATGAAAGGTGTGAAGGAGGATGAAGCAGAGGAAAGTAGAGAGGTAATGGAAAATGAAAGAGATGATAGAGAAAAGAAAATTGAAGGAAACAGATCATAGTGAGGAAATCCAAGGCAAAGAATATGGAACTGACCGCATGGAAATGCATGTGGATGATGAGATGATAAAGGAGATGGGACAATGTTGAAGAGTCAGGTTATCGATGGGGAAGTAAGGAGGAAGTGTGAGGTAAAATGAGGAGAAGGATGATGTAGAGGAAGTGAAATAAGATGAGGATAAGAAAGGAGGAGAAGACAATGAAGAAAATTATGTAGAAGGAAGGGAACCAAGAATAGAGATATTTGATAAAGAGTGAGAAGCACAAGGAGCGTAAAGAGAAGCTTGAGGGGAGGAATGACATCGATTGGAAAAGATGTGGAGATGCATGAGATGAGGATAAGTTGATGATGAGAAAATAGAGAGAGGGTGCATGATGAAGACAGTGAAGAAATTGGCAAGGAAGAATGGAAGATGGAGAGGTGGCGAGGAAAAAGAAAGGAAGGGATAGGAGAGGCAATGCAGTGAATGGATGTTAGGAGAAATCCACCGATAATGATAGTAGGAAAAGATGGGACAAAAGATGAGACGAGGTAGAAAGTAAAATGAAGAATGGGAGGGGGAATGCCAATGAAGGGACGTTAGGAGAAGTCCCCGATAATGATCAAGAGGGCACAGAGAAGGAAGGAAGGAATGAAGATAGAATGGAGGAGGTCAAAGAAAAGGATTCAAGGTATGTGTAGAATGGGGATGAGTGATTTTTAGGAGAAGTCCACGATAATTACTAGCGTGGAAATAGAAGATGATGATGAAAGAATGTTAGGGGAAGATCAATGACAATGATGGGTAAGTATGGGGGTAGATATGTGGGAGAACTCTAGAAGATGGAGTGGAAAGAGTAAAGAAAAGGAGGGATAATGATGTGTAGGAAGATGAAGATGAGGAGAGGATGTAGTGGATGAGAATGAATGAGAGAAAAATGAAGAAACAAGACATGAAATGAATGGAGAAGCAATGGTTAAGTAAGATTACCCAGTGACGGATGATGGAGATGAAAAAGGGACCAGTAGGAAGTGGTGTTTGTGAGAATGAAAGAGGAGGTGAGAGGATGTGATGATGGGGAATGATGAGAAAATGTAGATGGAGAGAATGTGGGGTAGTGGGTGAGTGTAGGATGACTGATCATGCTTAAGAGGGACTCTTAAGTAAGATCGCCATGCCGAGAGGATTTAAGTAAGATCACCAAACCGGTAGTGATGATATGGAAGGAGAAAGACAACATTGTATTGGATACAGGTGTGGAATGGTTGGTTGGAGTGGATGAGTATGATGAGAGGTGGGAGACAAAGATGAGGAAGATATGATGGGAGGTGGAAGGGTCAGATGGAAAACCATTCTTAAGAGGAACTCTTAAGTAAGATTTCCCTGTGATGGGGATGGTTAAGTAGGATCGCCAAACCGAAGAAGAAGAAGAAGGATGATGAAAAGATTGAGCAAGTGTATACCAAAATGGAACAAGAGATGAAAGGAGGTGATATCAAAGTGATAACAAGGAAAAAAGGAGTGTGACATGAGTGGATGGAGGAACATATGCAGTGTAGATGGAGAGTGTAAGGGAAATCCTTAATTGGGATGCCCACGTGGTGGGAGTGATGATGCAAGAGTGTAAAGGAAAAGGAGGTGGAAAGAAACGTTTGTTTGTGGTGGTGATTATCATCTATTGAAAGAGGAAATGGTGGAGAAGCTTCTACAATAGGAGGATCCAAGGAAGAAGATATACCTTAACTAAGATTCTCTGGCTATATGGATGGTTAAGTAAGATTTTCAAACTGAAAGTGGAAGAGTGAAAGGGAAACTCAAGAGGAAAGACAAGTAAGATATCTGGCGTGGTGAAAGGGGACAGAAAGGTGAGAAGGATGATGTGGAGACAAATGGTGATGAGTGGAAATGGGGAGCGAAGAGAAATGGATCAAAGACATTGTTGAACATGTTGAGAGATAAGGAGCTGTAGGATAATGAACTTGCCTTGAGAAGGATCCTCAAGTAGGATTCACAAACTATAATGGATCAAGTAGAATTCACAAACCGAAAAGTATATTTGCAAATGCATTCATGGAGATGATGGATAGATATAAAATTCATAGTGTGAAATTTGATGTGATTTTTATAAAAGATGATCTTGGATGAGATGAATGGAACATAGTTGTAGCAAGGGCGTACAAGGAAACTATGTTTGAACTGGATTGGAGATAAACAAGAAAGGTTACCACTCAAGGCATTGCACTTGTTGCCGATAGTAGGTGTTAATACATAACCAACGATAGTTAGTTATACCAAAAGATCATGAGGGAAATATGGATGAAAGATGCTCGTAATCCTAATGTTGACATGACAAAGGGATTGAGATGTAACTTATACATGGGGAAGAGGATCTCCAAAGGTGGTGTTCCTTAAGTCTATGCCCCAGACTCTGGGAAAGGAAAGAACAATAGTAGAAAAAAGTTGATCAATGCGGGAAGCTTTCAGAAAATGTTGATAAAGGAAGGTTGATCAATGTGGAAAACCTTCAGATGCCATAATAATAGAGTAGCCATCCTTGAGGGTATGGTCTACTTTATACATAATATGGATGGAAAAGAATAATATGATAGTCATCCTTCAAGGGATCGGTCTATTTCTTTTGATTTTGCTTTGATTTTGATTTGTATGCTTTTTTTTTTTTTTTTTTTTTTGCATGAACAATTGTCCTTCGAGGGATCAGTCTATTTTTGATAACTTTGATTTTTCCTTTTGCATACTTGAATTTGAGCTTCACATGGGGGAGAGCTGGGAATAGCTAAGTAAACCACTTAGAGGGGATAAGGAATGTACAAGAGACACCCTGGACCCTTTGCATGGTTGCAATAGGAGAATGAGAAGGTGATGGATGTAATGGTTATGGGGTCACATCAAAGTAGTGAAGGTGGACCACATAATTCAGATCATTACAATGACAAATGGAAGGGGCTAAGGATGGAGGAATAATCTAAGGATGTAACTAAGTGCTCATTGGTAGATATGCTAATAGTAGACTAGTCACAAGTGCAATGCATTAAGAGGTTTACGTCTGGTTTACCACCACGAGAGGAAGACATGAAGTTCATAATAAGATGATGATGATAGACAAGACAAGGAAATAAAACTATGTCTGAAGGAAACAAACATATGACCACAATGGTGGATTTAGATGAAAATAAATGATGCCCCAAGAGAGACATAAACATAGAAGGACAATCATGGCCTCAAAGGAGGACTTGATGAAATAAATGATGTGATGGTGGATGAAATAATGGTGCCCTGAGAAAGAGACTTGAGAAAAAATGGTCCCCCAAAAAGAGACACAAATATAGCCACAATGGTGGACTTGATGAAAAATGGTGCCCCAAAAGAGACACAAATATAGGCCACAATGGTGGACTTTGAGAAAAAGGTCCCTCAATGGAGAGACAAACATGGCCTCAAAAGAGGACTTTGATGAAAAAGATGATGCCCCAAAAGAGGCATAAATATGGCCACAATGGTGGACTTAAAATGAGTGAGGATTTGGGTAGAAATAGTTTAGATTGGATGAATGTGAAGGAGGTAGACAAAACAATGTCAAAAGAGTGAAGTCCCTAGTAACAAGGGAGTTGTACGGATGATGATGCTCAAGGGTGAGGAAGGTTGTTCCCCAATAAGTTAAATGTGAAGGAGTTAAAGGATGTCGAAAGAGTTTAGATGAGATTGTTTTAGATTTGGATGGGGTAAACGATGGAGACCACAAGTGTGCTTAGTAAGATAAGCGGTATTGATGAACAATGGAGGACCTTCCTTAGGAGGAATGTCATGTGTCAGGAGGGATGTTAAGGGATGATGTGGATGAGGAATCATGGGAGACCCGACAGATGGGATATGAATTGGATTCAATGTAGATGGAGAAGGAACTTTCCCTGAATGAGGAAATCATCTTTCTCAATAAGATTGTGGTGGATGATTGTCCGAAATGCCTTACAATGTTTGATGTCATGGCACGGGGTACGATGAGCAAACTACAATTAGGATTGAACCATGATGGCTTGGGACCATAGGGATTAAAGGATTTAATGGGAGGAAGTGTGATGGTAGATATTGAGTTAAATGTCGAAGGATATCTGCGTAAGACCCCATTGAAGTGTCATGGGGAAGGTAACTCTTGTGGGTTTTGATAGGATATCTCAGCTTGGAGTTAGGAGAAAAAGTGGATGTAGATTGGATGGGTGAATTTCATGTTTTGGAGGAAAAATCAAATTTGGTTGAAGGATTGTATTGTTTGGATGTGGATTGATTGTTGCAAGATGTCGTAGATGGAGATTGATCCTAAAATAGATGTTGTGGCATTGGATTGTTGAGAAGAGGGAAAACTGAATGTTTTCGAAGGATGTGTAGGGGATTATCGGGGATGTTTTCCCCGAGCCTTAGACTTCAACCGAGAAGATTTACCTCTAGCAGGGATGATAATAATTTCAACCGGAGGATCTGATAGTGGTGGTGTGGTTATTAATGGAGAAAATGTCCTAAAACAAGATGAGGATGTTAATGGAGAGATAGGTGTTTGTATGATGTGATTAATGATATCTATGTGAGATGTGGATTGTTTGGTTTTGGCATGGGAAGAGTTGATTTTGTAGAGGGAGAAGGTAAACCATATTTATTTGATTTAGGTGGATGTGTTGGTTTAAGTAGATGATCCAAAGGGTATCTTTGATAGGTTTAGATCGAGAGGATTTGGTTGGTGTGATAGACAAATTAGGAAAAGAGTATTGGGGATAAACTGGTGATGTGGCCATGGGTGAAGATATAGGTAAAGATGTCAAGGTAGGGATAGGTGTATTTTTGTTGTATGATAGATATAGGGGTAGTTGGGATAGATAGGGATGTAGGCATATTTGGAATATTTGGAGATGTGGGTGATGTGATAACCGATGGAGTAGACCTTATGGGTATGGGTAATGCAGCAAATGCAGGAGCATTTTGGTGTAGAAGTAGATGGGACTGGTTGTTTCATAAATGTTTCGAGGGGTAAGAATGATATGTTTGCTAATGGGGTTGATGTCGAAGGTGGGGTTGTAAGGGTGCATGTAGTAGTAGAACTGAGTTTTAGTTGGGATGGTTGTGAGTAATGTAGGTGTAGTAATAGGTGTGTTTGATGAAGATGTGGGTGAAGAAATAGGTGTGAGAGATGTAGGGATATGTGTGGATATGAGTGGGGCTGAAATGGGTGCTAAGGATGAATCTAATGTGGTAGATTGGGGTGTGTTTGAAGTGGGAAGTGGATGGTATAGTCAAATTTGATGTGGATGTGATAAGGATAGGAGAAGGTGTAGGTTCAGGATAGGTAGTAAAAGTTGATGTAGGTGTGACAGGTTCGAATAAGAGGTGGGAATAATGTCCACTGTGGGAACATGTGGAGTTGGTGATAAGATGGGATCTTGATTGACAAGTGTCAATCATATAAGCATTTGATAGTTGAGATGTAAAGAGGGTGGCTTGATTTTGGTGGTTGATTAGTTTGTGTAGTGGAGGTATCGATTTGGATATCCCCTTGATTTATGAGTTGTTGGACACGATCTTTGAAGGAACGACATCTCTCAATGTCATGACCTTTGACTTCGATGATATTTACAATAGTGGGCTTCGTGATACCAAATAGGCTTGGCTTGTGAGTTGTCCATGGGTCGTATGGGAGGAAGTTGGATGGAGTTTACGCTCATCAACTTATCAAATACAAAGCTATATGATTCTCCTAAGGGAGTGTAGTTGGTTGTTGATTGAGGGGATCATTGTTGAGACCATGTGCTTGATGTAGATGGGGATGAGGGTTTAATGACCACAGTGTTGGCACACCTTAAATTTGTCATTATGTGTGAATGGTTTAGTAGATTCAATTTTAGGTTTAATTGAACTTAGTTTAAGATGACCCTGCTCAATGGCATGGGTTTCGAGTTTGTGAGCCATTGTGAAAGCTTCATCAAAGGTTTGGAATGATTGGATCTACAAAGTAGATGATATTTTTTACACATGAATGCGAGAATAATTCGATGAGTTTGGTTTGTGGGATAGTGAAGGATAGTTGGTTTATAACACCATGCCATCATGCGACGAAGTGGTGATGGGCTCATCTTCAAATTGTCGAATGGTATATAGATCAGCGATAGTGGTTTTGCGTGTGATATTGATAGAAAAGTGTTCTAAGAACAAATTGTGCAAGTTGAGTGAAAGAGAATATGGAATGTCGTGGGATACTTTGTTGTAGTCCAGTCAACCGAGAGACAGACAAAGACATGGGGAAAGTGTGAAGAAGTAGATCATGATCATGCAATAAGACAACATGCGTGTTTAAATGTGAGGAGATGTTGTTGGGGATCTTCCTTGTTGTTGAACTTAGTAAATGGGGAAGTTTCAATGAGGAGGGTAGGGTTTGATTGGAACCGATGGATGAATCGGTTCATTACAGATTTGTTCATAGGATAAGGTGTTCTTGGGTGCTATGGTAAGGGTTTCTAAACTGGCTAACCGATTCATTAAGGCATGAATTGAATCACTCGAGGTGTTGTAAGGTTGAGATTGGATTGGTTGTGTGGTTTGAAAAGTAGTTTGATAAGGTGAATGATGTGTTTGTGGGTGTGTGGGTAGTTGGGGAAGCATCTGATAAGGTGGTTGATAAGTTTTGTGGATAGGATGTTTGTGGAATGGTTTGATAAGACAATTGATTAATTTGTGGATATGTAGGTGTTTGGGGAGCTGTTTGGTAAGGACTAACATGTGTCATGGGTTGGGATTGTTGTATAGGTTGATGTTGAGCAATAGGGCATGATGTGGTTGTTGAAGTCGGGTAGGTTGTTGTGGTAAAAGATAAGCGGGGATATGTGTGTTAAGAGTTTGAGATGGTTGGAGCATATGATGGGTAGGAATGTAAGTGAAGAGAGATGGTTGGCCTATTGGATATGAAATAATGGAATTGTCAAAATGGGATGTGGGTGGAATGCGATCCACCAATTTAGGAGATTGGGAGGATTGAGAGATTGTAGGAGATTTTGGAGTAAGAAGTCATATATGGGGTTAGGAGGAGGCCCAAGTGTCTCGAGAGGAGTCGGGAGATGGTGGTGCGATCGGTTTAGGAAGACTGGCTTGATGAGGGATATGAGGGTTGGTGTCAAGGTGGGGACAATTTTGGATGACATGGTTCTCATGAGGTGAGACCATGGAGACTGGAGGTTGGGTGACTGATGACGTGGTTTTGAGTTTAGTATCTTGTTGGGTGAGATGTTAGAAGAAGTAATATCATTGGATAGAGTAGATTGTTGTTTTGTCTCGATTTGAGAGAGAGTGACAATAGGTGTGAAATAGAGAAACATTTGTTTATGTATGTTGTTGACAAACAAATCAAAGAAGAATATTTTTATCATCATGATTAATTTGAGATGTGAAAAGAAAAGTAAAAATGGATAATGAAGGTGCCTAAAAAAGAAGTCTAAGGTTGGTTTCAGTAGTTTTGGAGGGGGAGATGTCTGAGATGGTTTCTGTTGGGTGTTTAAGTCCCAATCAATTAACCAGGTGAGAGGAATGTTTTGATGTGTTAATTATGTTTGTAGTCTCAGGTAGTGTGTGATAAGTGAAATGTAGAGAGTTAAATCCCTTACTTAGGCTATGTAAGCAAGCAGGATGTAACAGAAGGTTCATTTTAGACCAAAATGAAATGTGACATTCGATGCAGACAATCACTCAAGAAAAGGAAAATTCAATGCAGAAAAAGAGAAAATAGAGAAAAATGAGGAATACCTGGAGAATCACTTTTCTTATTATTTAAGTGCGTGTGATAGTGATGTATTTTGAAAGTGCCAGTTAGTGGCCCGAAATGCCCCAGTACCTAAAATGTGCACCTTTTTCATGATTAGAGAGAGGAGTGCAGATGAAAAAAATTTTAGCGTTTTTTTTTTAATTTATTTGTTTTGAATTGTAATTTAAAATTGGAGTTTGGCAGTAATGTTTATGTATGAAATAAAAAAAAATTAAATTAATAGATGATGAGAAATAAAAATGGTTTAAAAATACTTAAATTTGTGTAAAATGATAGTAAAAAAATAAGCTAAAAAAAAATAATTAATAAAATAATGTATAATTTAAAATAAAAGATTAAAAATAAAAAAATAAATAAAAAAAATAATAATAATTAAAAAAATTTAAAAATATAATTAAAATAAATAAAAAATAATTAAATAAAAAAAAAAATATTAAAAATGAAATATAAACTAAATTAGACAAAAAATAAATAAATTAAATAAAATAAATTAATAAATTAAAAAATTAAAAAAATGAAATAATTAAAATAAAAAAAAATAAATAAAAAAAAATAAAATTAAATAAAAATAAATAAAAAATAAATGAAAATAAATAAAAATTCGATTGAAAAATTGAAAATGAAAAACCAAAAACTTAAAAAATAAATTAAATGATAAAATAAAATTAAAATAAAATAAATCAATTATAAAATTCTAAAAAAAATATGTACCAAGCCACAAGAATTATGATATATGTTACTTTTGAAACAAATAAATATTAAATAAATGGCAAAATTATTGGAAAGTCTAATAAAATTTACTAAATAGAAAAAAGCAAAAGAATGATATAATAAATATACATAATTGAAATTAATAAGGAGAAAAATAAAGAATTGAATAGATATAAGGGATTTGAAAGAAATTTTGTGAGGACTTTTAAGATATAATACATAGAAATAAAGTTGACACTAATATGGACACAAATTAAATGTGATGACATAAAAATATATATTGAAAATTTACAAAATGGATACAGAGTCATTTTATATGATATAACAGATTTTGATTCAATAATAATATCATGCAAATGATTATAAAAATGAACAACTTGATAAAAAAATTTCTAAAAGATTGGAATGGAAAAATATAATTTCATAACAAAAATTGAATTAAATCAGCAAATCAATTTGATAAACATTCTATTAAACAATAAATAAAATAAAAATGGAATTATGGGATATATGCCACAAGTGTTTAAAGTGGATGTGAAATAGAATGGCATTTCAAATGCATTGAATCAATGCATCTAAATGAAAATCATGGGGAAATATGAATGGATATGATGAATGAATTAATCAAAGAAAATGATAAATTGTGAAAATTGAAATTTAATAAATAGTAAATGCAATGTCAAGAGATAAGTGTTTTAATCAGATGTATTACTGTTTTTAAAATGATGGTAGTCAATGAAATGATAATGAGATAGAAGCAATTAAATGAAAAATTGAGTAACCATGTTTGTTGGATGAATGCAAAGTTAAATGCAATGAATTTGAGAACGATCATGATTTTAGTTGGAGGATTGTGGATTGGGAGCTTAGGAAATATGAAAATGAAAGGAGATGAAAATGTGGAAAGTGAGTGATTGGAGGATGAAATGGAGAGCTGATGGAATATGACAAATCATGATGAGGATTTTGAGATACATGATGATAGATGGGATATGGGAGATGGTAGGAGGAGAGTGAGAGGATGGATTAGAAATGGTGTGGTGAGAGGAGAAATGTGGGGAGAGAGATGGAAGGTTGAAGGCTTGAGGTGGGAGAGAGGAAGGAGTGGAGAGGAGAGTGGTGTGATGTGAGGGAAATGGTTGGATGGGAGGGTGTGATGGGAGGAGTGGAGAGGTGGGGGAGGGAGTTGGATGAGTGTGGGGGAGTGGTGGAGATGGGTGGTGTGGTGGGTGGAGAGGTGGAGAAGAGAGTGGGAGGAGGTGGGGAATGGATTGAGGATGGGAGATGAAGATGAGTGGGTGGGAAGGTGGGAGATGGAGGAGGAGAGTGGAGGTGGAGGAGGGTGAGGAGAGGGATGGGAGTGAGAGTGGGAGAGTGGAGTGGGAGTGGATGGGAGAGAGGTGTGAGGAGGTGGAGTGAGAGGGAGGGGGGGTGGAGGGTGGGAAGTGGGGTGGAGGAGATGGAGGTGGTGGGAGTGAGGAGTGGGTGGGTGAGGAGAGAGGAGGTAGGGAGGGAGTGGTGGGGAGAGAGAGAGGTGAGTGGAGGATGGAGAGTGAGGTGGTGGAGGGAGAGAGGGAGGAGGATTCAAGAGGAGAGGAGAGATGGTGGGAGGGAGAGTGGTGGAGGGAGTGGGGAGGTGGGAGTGAGAGAAAGTGGAGTGGGGAGGGAATGGGTGGGAGTGGGGGAGGAGGTGGTGTGGTGAGGGGAGTGAGAAGAGGATGGGGGAGGGTGGAGATGGTGGATGGATAGATAGAGGGGAGTAGATAGGGGGGATTAATTTTTTTTTTTATTTTTTAATTTTTTTTTTTAATTTATAATTATTTTTAATTTTTATAAATTATTATTTATTTATTTATATTATTAAATAATTAATTATTTTAAAAAATATAATAAAATAAAAAAAAAATAATAATAATTTAAAACAAATAAAAAAAATTTTAATCGAAAATAAAAAAACCAGATTTTTTATGATGGAAAAGATGATAAATGTAAGTAACATGAAACAAACAAAGATAATACAAAAAAAAAATGAAAAGTGAGTAAGTGAAAAAAAAAAAATTGCAAATATATATCATGTGATGACAACTAGGTGAATAAGGTTAATTTCCGGATTCATATCCCATGCGGGTAGATGTCAACAAAAAAAAAAGAGCACGTACCTCCTGGTGATTTCAATGAGTGATTGTACTAACTGAAATCAACAAATACTAAGATATTGCAAACAAGCAAGTTAGAAAAGATGAGTAAAATAACAAAAAAAATGACCAGATCTAGGATCTGGTCCCACCGGGCGTGCCAAAATGTTTATACAGAAACTTCATTCTCGAGTGGGGTGAAGGCCGATACTGGGAGCCACCAGCAACTTTGAATGATGGAGGGCTTAGGACCTCAGATGCAGATGTGGATCTATGGGTGCAAAGAAGATAGATGTATGATATAAAGAAGCTAGATCTGCAAAAACTAAAACAGATAAGATTAGATCACAATATGCGGGGTTTCCCAGACTAGTGTCGGTTCAAGAGGATATTAACTCCCTTGGAGGATGTCAACCCCCATGTCAGACAAGATAATAATAGATCATGAACATAGTAGTTATCATGCAGAAATAATGGAATATAAAATGACAAGTAACTAAAATGATGAGGGGACTTAGCTTGTGCTCTGTTATGGAGATGAACTGGGCATCAAGATGGTAAGATAATGAACCATGGAAAATATTTCTCCCTCAAACTTGCTAGAACTTAATTAAGCTCTTTCTTCTCCTCTCTAGGCCTAGGTCTAGAAATCTATTTTCTCAGGTCTTGAAAAATATATTGGGTCTTGAAAGTTAAGAGGTATATCTGGTCTAGGTCCTCCTTTGAAATATGGGGAAAACCCATATTTATAGCTTAGATGTGAGGTTAGATTGGGGTTAACAAGTAACCGGGGTTGGGTAGAGTAACTTGAGTTAAGAGATATGATGTGATCCTGTGGGGACCATGGTTTGAATTATTAGATGGAGTGGGGAGCATGATTGACATGGTAGGTGAGATGATAGATTCCATTTGAAATTTAGAAAGGGGTGTCGGATGGGTATATTAATACCCATGGATTGAATAATTTGTGAGAGATGGGGGATAATGCCAAAATCCTAATTATCAAATGGGTCCACATGTCCCACCCTTAGGTGAACTTGATGCTTAAAAGGACATGTAAACCAATGGATACTCGGGGTGCCATTAATCATGGCCTAATCAAATTAATTATTAAAGTAGGGAACAAGATTAGGATATGTGGTTTACACCTCATTACTCTTCTCAATTCATCCTACAAAATCATTACGAAAGGCTAATCTATGAAACTTAAACCTATCACTGAGATATTATTTTCCCTAAGCAAACAAATTTCCAAAAAGCGAGACACATGAGACACAAAATCTATGCACTTGGGTACATTTCTAGGTTTTAAATCATGTCGATGTATACATGATTCCTAAGTAAGAAAACTAGTGGTTGTGACTTATTTTGGGACTTTTGCTTGATTTATTGTACTTTTATTGGTCTTTCACATCAGCAATGACCCTACAGAACTTGAACTATTTATCTTTTATGGCCTCCGACACTAGCGCCCACTAAAGACGAAACACCTAGGCGCTCCTATCCCTCATGGGTGCTCCTGACCCTCTCTATCCTCTTCTCACCCTTTTGGGTCTCTTTTACTTCTTGGGAATCTTTTAATACTCACAAAGTCGACATTCTGATTGTAAATTAAGAAATTCAAACAAGGGAATCATATACATACTTAGTTATTACTCTCAAAAAAAAGGCGAAGCGCTAACATTAACTATTATCACCTAAGCTTGCATCCAAAGGCATAAAGAGCATTTCAAAGGCATACATCTAGCACATACATACAAGGATAAGGGTTGCATCACTTTGCATACACAACATAGGAGGAAGTTAATTTTATTTCATATCACACATTTTCATACTTGGAGCATTTTAGATCATGTCTATCATCATAGCGCAGTGACTTGCCTGAGGAAAACTAGGGAATCATTACGCACACATTCACACAAAATTACATGGAATCTAAGATGTAGTGCAATGCTCAGTCATAAGATCACTCTTTGGGTGGTTGCCGAGTCATTTGACTCCACATTACTGCATATTTTTATTAGATTTGATGTGGTTTGTGGACATGTGCGGAGTAGACATTTGTTTTGCGAGGTTAGAGTGCGATTAGAACCCTAATAGTAAAGTTAGAGTGACAAAACAAATATTGGAGTGAAGACCTTGAGCCGAAAAGATCGAACACGAGCACTTGAGTGGACACTTTGGCGCCGGATGTTTTTATTCTCCCATGGGCGCTTCTATCTGCGTATCTCGAGTTCGAGAACCTCGATTAGCGTTGACGACACTCTTCACGATCTGTCCCGATAGTTCCTCGGCTAGATCACTCGGAAATCAACTAAGTCTTATATCTCCCTCACTTGTTTAGGGTTTCATATTATTGCATGCTTGTTGCTTGTCCATTTAATATATTATATCATATGTATATCATTAGTTACAGTAGTTACTCTGAAATTAGATTTAATTCGATTTAAATTAAATCATTTGGTGAATCTGACCAATCAAACCCTCCCTTTTGAATATGCATTGAATTCTTTCTCCTTCTTATGAATTTATGGAAAATTCCTCGTACCCAACCTATGCACCCATCGGGGTTCTGGCACAACTTCACCACTTTGCTGATTTTATGCAAGTCCATACCCAACATCTTCCCAGCTTGATGTTTCCATGCTTGACCAAAGTTATTAATGTGGTCACCACTCGCCATGATAAGCGACCCAAGACTCCACATGTTTCTATTCCACCCTAATTACTTCCATCGTCATTACCAACAATTCTAAAGGTTATGATATCATTGAGCAACTAAAGAATACACCGGCCAAAATCTCTCTTTATGATCTTTTACGCCATGCACTTTGATTACCATTAGACATAAGAGGTTTCCCTCCATTCCACCCTGATGAAAGTGATAATTCCCATATATTTCCTTCACCCATCTTATTCAATCCCTCAAGAACCTACCACATGCTATATTCTTTAGTAATGAGGATATCCCTCCTACTATCGTTGGCGATCCTTCCTCACCTTTGCTTATCACAACTACTATCAATTCCCACTATATCAAGCGCGTCTAATTGATAATGGTTCCACTTTATAAATCTTTATTCCCTCTCATTGCTCGTGTTATTACAAATTCGATAGTCGATCACTAAATCCTCTACACGCATTCACGGTTATGATTATACTACTCGCATGCATCAACATTATCACCCTACCTTTAAAAGTTAGACCCAAAATCCTCCCTACTTTGTTCATATCATTGATACATTATTTTGAGTTCAATTGCTTACTTAATGGACCTTGGATTCACGCCACTCATGTTGTTCCTTACATGGTTCATCGATGTGTTAAATTCTTACATGATGGATATGAGCATACTATTTCCACTAACTTAGTAACCCATTCCGGTTTTGTCGTATCGACCTAGTCACTACCACGCCCATACCTCTGTTGCATCCTATTCCATATCATAATATCAATACATATGATGTTGGTCAATCTAGTACTTCCACTACTTCTTCTACCTCCACATGCATCCCTTCCATTCCTACACATACCATTGATCTTATATCACCAACCATATCTCCCTCTATCACTACCACTATCCCACCTATCACTACTCCCCTCATCCCTACATCCACTTCTCCTCCCCTTAATATCCTTGATAATGTTATCCAATAAGATAATGTCAACACTAATGATTCCGATGATGAATTCAATGTCGTAGAGGTTACTGATGAAAATTTGCGCAACCTCAATTTTACTCCTCTTGAGATAGATGAATCCTACTTTCAAGACACCTTTGTTGTTATTAGCCCTGGTGAATATGAATTCAAGAAACCTCCTCCCTCTACTACTGCCATGGTTCTTTTCTAAGGAATCATACATGTATTGGACATCATGTCACCTACTTCATCTCCCAGTCAACTCTTTGTCTGCTCCTCGGCGATGATGACCTACTCTATATACTCGTTGGTTTTAGTTGGGCGAGATAGATTGAGTTATCGAGAGAGGGGTCAATCAAGTTCTTGAGAGATGGATGAGACCCCATATCTTTATCACTTTGGAAGGTCGTGGGCCGAAGTAGTGGAATATATGGGCACTCGGACCTAGGTGTCACAACTAGATCCATTCGCATGCATTTTATTCACACATGACTCTTATTGGCCTCGCATTCCATTGATCCCACTTTCCATGACATTGTTTACACACATGAAGGCTTAACACAATTAGGATTCACACTTGTTGATCTTCTCCCCCCTCATTCTCCTCACCTCTATCGTGAATATGTACTTATTGTTGCTACTTATGGCCTCAATGTCTTTCATTTATTAGTCTTCCTCACATGTACACCCCTGACCTTATCCACTCACCCTTAGAAAATCTTGGCTCGACTATATTGGTGACACTCTTGACCCCAACCATACTACCATCACCTTTCTTATGCCTTTTGGCCATATCTCTATTTGTAATGATTCATTCCTTGGTTATACTTGATACATAACTCATCGGTACACACATGATTGTCTGTAACCCCCTTTTACTAATGAAGAATATGTTATGGGTATGTATAATTTACATCGCATAGTCTCTTTATATGATTAACCTCGTCTATTATCGCATACTACATCTCCAACCCAAATCCTATTGGTTATGATCTTTACATTAATGATCTCCTCGATGAGTTTACTTGACTCCTCACCCTGTGCACTTGGGATGGCATCACACTTTCTCCCCCTCCATTACTATCGGTTGTCTCTAGTACCTTTACTACACTTCACACTTCGCACTTCATGACTAATCTTTTCAAGCATTCATCCATCATAGTACGCACATTGTACCATCATTACTTGATGACAAGCTCTAGTATTACAGTTCACACTTATTTGTTGAGGACATACTTCATCAATGAACCTAACTTATTACATCTTGACTACCCTCTCTCACTCACGTGCCTTCATGGCTATCTTTTTAGTATCACCACATCACTAGTTCTTATACTTCTTCTTCATTACCCGATGACGCACTCTAATTCCATGGTTCATACTCATTTGTTGAGGTCAATTCTTAAATGAACCTCGCATCGCCTACACTTCACGCTTAATGCTTCGTGATACATCTTTCGTAGCATTTACTCTCAATCGCATATAATACATTCATTACCCAGGTGACACACTCTTATTCTTTGGTTCATTCTTGGTATCGAGGAAAAATTATAAATGAACCTCATCTCACACACATTTTATGGGGGCGGCGCTACTCCCACCATCTACGCATCTTACATATCACACACACCATCACACTCACGCAAAATTTGCATATCTTGGTTGCATTTACTCTTATTAGCTTATACTACTTACATGTTGCACTTTGCTTACTATGTTAGCCAAATTCCTAGTATGTCATTATCTTTTTCTATACACACATGCGCATTCACTTGGTCTCTGGAAGTGAATGTAGATCTCTTATAGATTCTTACACGATGCATGATGCTCGACATTGACCTTTGATCCGCGAGGATCTAAGGGCATCTACCTTTGTTACTCCCATACTTCACACATTACATACTTTATTGTTACATTATTCATTACTTCTATTCGTTGATCTATACACACTTTGACATACTACTTATCTTTCTAACGTCTAATGGGTGCTTCGTGTGTAGTATTTTCTCTATAGGATTCTATCTGACCATGACGATTTGTCACTTTTTGCTTACAGAGTTATGCCTGTGTCTTGTTTGATCAGTGTATGATTTTGGCCACCGACCATGATTATCTTATGACATTGTGAGCGATGTCTAATGTATGCAACCCACTTTTGAGTCCATATTGTCTTCATATTTTGCTTGTTACATTGTCTTTATTACATCTTTAGTTTTGTTTACACTAACACTTATTCTAGCCTATCTTGTTTGCACGTGCCTTGGTTTTACCATGCACATCCATTACCCCATGTAGGTATCCAACATGTGATATGCATATCAGCTTTAAGTCCCCTCATTTGGGCCTCTTCCTCCTACATTCGATGCATGTGCCCCGGATAGGGGGCATCATTAGGTGAACAAATCACCCCTCCACAACTCAAAGCTATAGTATAACACATAACAATACAACATTAACACAAACATATAGTTACAAAAGCGGTCTAGAGTTTGACTTAGACCCCAAAACACAAAGAGACACTAGCGTCCACTCTTGGACAATAGTGATGGACACTTGTGTCCCCCAAAGCGCTAGTGTCTAGGGGTAAAAAAGTCAATTTCTTATCTTAACATAATCTCCAGCAGCTTTCTGACACAATTCTCAAGTAGAGGCACTTGCCTCCAATTCTGAGAATGTATTATATGAGTTATAATAAGTTATAATAGGAGCACAAGAAAAAATCGGGGGGACATGCCATTTCTGTATGGTGCTTATTTGGGAAACATCATTTAAGGAGAGAAAAATCATACCTCTCTCCCCAACACTCTTCTCTTAGTGTGAGATCGCTTGAAAAACTCACTGTTGGCTTGAGATTGTTGAAAAAACTCACCATTAGCATTCAAATCCGGTAACTTCAAGCAAACAGGACAATTTTCCATCATCTAATCCTTCACACGTCATGTGCACTCTTTCCTTTACACACTTTTACTTATACATATATTACTTTGATTTTTCACATACAAAACTTTGACTACTTTCTCGCTCTTCTTTTGTAGGTCCATCCTTAATATGTAACAAACAACTCACATCAAGGCATAAGCACAAGCTCCAACAACACACTACTACTGCATACACTTCGTCCCTAGAGTCTACTTCCCTTTCCTAGTCTCCACGCTTCACATTGTGATCACTTCACGCTTCACTTGTCCACTCGGCATCTATCGACTACACTCTTCTCTACATGATTACAAGGTACACATCTTCTATCTACTTTATGCTATCAAGTATTCACTCAAAAACATAAATTGGGGAAATGTAGACAAAAAATCTATGTATTTGAATACATTTCTAGGCCCTAAAACATGCTATGTATACATGATTCATAAGCAAGAAAACTAGTGGTTAACTTCTTTTGGGCCTTTTGCTTTATTTATTGCACTTTTATTGGTCTTACACATTTGATATCCTTGTCACAACTTGAACTATTTATATTTTATGGCCTTGGACACTAGCACTTGATTAGGACAAAAGCTCCAATGCGCTCTTATCCCTCATGGGTTCTCCTAATCCTCTCTATCCTTTTCTCACCCTTTTGGGTCTTTTTTACTCCTTGGGCATCTTTTAATACTTTGGGCGGGCCTTCAGTTGTCAATTACAAAATTCAAATAAGGGAATCATTTATATACTTAGTTATTGATTAAATAAAATAGAATATTCTAGTGTAATCTAATGTTATAGGAGCAGTAGATAAATGACGATAAAATGTAGCAAATATACCCAAGAAAACTAACAATAAAATGTGAAACCCTAATGTGAAAAGAGTGTTAAGAAATCCTTAACTAATTTACGGATGTCACGGGGTGTGTTGCGGTGAAGGCCGAGTGAAGGGAGGAGGAAACTATCACATAAGAGCCTGAGAAAGTGTAGATCTGGCCTGTCTAGCTAGACTGGGGCGCCTGGAGAGACATAAGGGCACCCATGGGAACCTTGGTCTGAGATTTGGGCACCCTGGTCTGTGGAAATGACTAAGAAACCTGCTCGAGGTGTCACGAGTGTTTGCCTTTGTTCGCTTCTGTCGCGTGAATGTTGTTGTGTGATCACCGGAAACCTTTGGTAAACCTCTGATAGAAGAATCACTGCTGAAAACCCCAAGAAAGCATTAAAAGCCTAAAAGGGAAAGATGCATATGAAGGGGTCGGACTGTCCTCAACTACCAAATTGATGGAATTAGCCTTTGGCGTTGCACTACATCTCAAGCCCCGGTGTAGTTCAGGTGTGTGTGTATGTGTGAAGATTGTGCCTAGGTTGTTCTTGTGCTAGTCGCACTTTGTGAAGTAGCGAGAAAGTAACTAGATGTAGAATGTAATAAATGTGTGCATGGAAATAATATACTCCCCTCTTATGAAGTGTGATGCGAGATGAACCAACCTTTGTGCCTTTTGATGGAGCGGATGGATGCAAATGTAACTATAGATGCCCTTGATGGATGCAACCTTAGGTGGTGATAGCTAGTGCTAAGTGCTTGGTCCCTTATTATGATCACATAAATTTATATTTATATGATTCCTTCGCTTGAATTTTGTAATTAACCCTGAAAAGGTGACTACCAAAAAGATAAGATGCTCGAATGGCTAGAAAGGACCCGATAAGCGAGAGTAAAGTCAAAGAGGAGTGGGGTGCACGATGGTGGCGTTGTGGTTGGGCACTCCAGTCGTAAAAGGTGAAAGGTGGCGAAGATGAAAAAAGATTTGGGCTAATAAAGGTGCAAGAAGCGAAATGTGATATAAAGCAACGAAATATGGCTAAAGATATGTGTCAATTACTACTTTTTGTACTTAGGAATCATACGCAAATAGTAGTATGTGATCGAGACTAGATAATGACTCAAAGTGTGTGATTTGGTGTCTAGAGTTATTTCTCTCAAATAAGGGGGCAAACACTAGTCATTATCTATTATCACCTAAGCTTGCATCTAAATGAACAAAGAGCATTTCTAAGGCATACATCTACCACATCCATATAAGGGACAAAGGGTTTCACCACTCTGCATACACAACATAGGGGGAAGTTCATTTTATTTCATCTCACACATTTGCATACTTGGAACATTGTAGATCTAGTCCGCTATCATAGTGCAACTTGAACAAGGGCAACATAGGGCATCATTGCACACACATTTACACAAAACTACATGGAGTCGAGGCGTAGTTGATGATCGGTTGTAAGATCACTCTTCGGGTGATTGTCGGGGGTCGATTCGACTCCACATTATGCATCTTTTTAATTAGATTTGACGTTGTTCGTGGACATGTGTAGGTAGACATTTGTTTTCCGGAGTTCTGAAGTGTGATCAAAACCTTAACAACAAAGTCGAGTAATGAAAACAAATATTAGAGTGAAGGCCTTCGACCCATAAAGATTAGAACCTAAGCACTTGAGCGGACACTAGTGCCCGGAATAGTCACTAGCGCTTAGGCGTTCTTGTCCTCCGTGGGTGCTTACATCCTATACATATTTGAGTTCAGAACCTCTAGTGAGCCTTGACAACATTCTTCCCGATCTGTCTAGCGGTTCCTCGGCCAGATCACTCGAAATTAGCTAAGTCTTTTATCTCCCTCACTTGCCTCAAGGGTTTCATAGTATTGCATGCTTCTTGCTTGTTCGTTTCTTGTATTATATCATTTATATATCATTATTTAGAGTAGTTACTCGAAATTAGATTTAATTCAATTTAAATTAAATCGGATACAATTTATATAATCTTTTTATTCATCAAAAACCACTTGATGATGATTCTAATCAAGATGCACTATTGGTTAAAAGCCAGATTTTAACAAAGCATATAGTTAGATTCGGTGGTGGTTTATCCTCAAGATGTTTGAGTGGCTAGAATTTTGTCCTCATTTCAAACATCACATTCAAATTCTCTTTGTTGAAGCACAAGCTAAGGTCATGGTCAATGGAAGCCTCACAAGATCCTTCGACCTCTGATGCTTCATTCATCAAAGTTATCCACTTGCCCCTTTTCTATGTTCTAACTACTAATAGCTTTAGTTATACGCTCCAATGATTTCATCATCAAGGAGATTTGAAAGGAATTACTCTTCTATGGGGTTTTTATGCTCTTAACTCTCATTTTACTGGTGTTTCTTTCCTATTTTACTAGAATACTGAACACAATATTGCTAATGCCTAGTCGATTCTCAATGTTTATTTTGATTTTCTTGAATCCAAGTTGTGTAGTAAAATAAAAAAATCATCTTCATAAAAAACGCTCTAAATTTGACTAAGATCCCTTCATATTGGAATGTCATCCCCCATGAGAAGATTAGTCACTACTTGGGTATTCCACTTGGTCATGAAAATTTATCTCCCTATTAAGTAAGCAACTTATTAACAATCACATATTTTAGCTTGACCACACATACTACTCATCTTGTGGTTTTCCTTCAAAATAAGATTATGGAAAACTTACACAATTGGTTTGCAAATTTCTTTTGCAACATTCGCTTTAGTAAGAAAAGGATGGGAACTATTTCTTGGAAACTTTGCACTCAACCTAAATTTGTGAATGGGCTTGGAATCATCGACTCACACAACAAGGAAATGCCTTGTTGTTAAATGGGTTGTAAGAGTCATCCAGTGCAGAGCCTTGGAAGATCCTTGTCATGGAATGAGTTTAATGTGCGTCTTTTTGGCATGTATTGAGTATACCTGACTCAATCTATACCAACATGAGTTATTGACCTAATGTTCCCCTTATTTTCCAACCATAATTCAATTCTAAATATTTTACAAAAAACATTAATATAGTTAAGGATATTTGGAATAAAGACACTGATAATTGACTTCTTTGGAACTTCTTTGCATAATATGTTTGGTTTCCCACAAAACTTAAACATGTTTATGCTTCATTCATGTAGTTGATTCCATCCGGTGTTCTCATAAAATCATTGACAATCTTACACCCCTAGAAAGATTGACATTGGCTAAACTAGGTGACCATTGCCATAACGGCGCTTGAGGCTTTTGTGTCGACTTATTTAATGTCTATTTCCACTAGAAGAATTCCTTAACACGAAGTGCTCGAAATGTCCTTATCGACTCTTAATGACAATGAATGGCTAACACCATTTGTGAGTACTCTGCTAAGGCCAAATGTCAACTATTGGGGTGGCATATTCTACATATGAAACTTCTTGTTGTTCACATTTTGTCCAAACTTTGCCTTATTGTAAGTAAATGTGCCTTTTGCCTTGCCCTTGAAAATATTTTCAACCTCTTCTAGCATTGTTCATCCTCCTCTCAACTCACGAACTTCCATATGTTCCTCTCCACCGGATCTCTTTCCTAGCAATTTCAATAATAGAATTACCTGCATAGCATTCTCGTCCCCTCCACTCTCTCAATCGGTTGGAAGAGTTGCTCATTTGTCGTCGTCCTCTTTCATATTTAGAAAAATCGCTAAGCAACGCCGTACTCTGGGAGCGGTACTATTATAGCTATTCAACAAACTTGTATTCTATCATCTATCCGTTTGAAGTTCTATCAAATCAACACTTAAAAGCGAGAGATGTATGATGTACTTGAGAAAATTAAGAAATGTCTCCAAGAGTGGATTTCTCGCCATAGGTTCGGGACCTCAGAATATCAACAATCAAAGATTCGATTAAATATCTTCACACATAATCTAGTTTTCTACCCTTGCGAACTTGTGACTGGTTTTCAAGTGCCCTGTTTACCAATGTGGGGGCCTCTAGTATTTTATACTTATTTAACCTTTTAATTCTTGTATTTTTTAAAATAAATATTAGTAGCATTTTCAATCTAAATAAAAATTAGTATTTAAAATGAATTGGGAAAAAAATAGGTAGGGGCTACCCGCTGTGAATCCATTCTTCACGAAGCGCATTTTGTGAAGGGTTAATAGCCTGTATCGTCTCTGAAATTTCAGGGTAGCAGGAGTATTTAAACATGAAATGGGGTCAAAGGTTATGCACATAGGAGAGGATTCCCCACAGGCCGGAGAGAATTCTGCCTCCCTTTCATGAAAGAAACTCAAGTGCTCTTCTGATTTTGGCATGAATTTCTGATTCATTAGAGCAAAACAATCGCGCATGCATAGATGGGCAATACATCGAGCATGCTTACTCAGTATGATATTGAGGAGGTTCAAGAGCACTGCAATAACATGTGTATGTTCCATAATACTTCCTCTATTCCTTATTTGGATTTTTATTTGTCGAGGGTCGGTGAAAATTCTGTTTTTGGTGGCTTCTAATCTGTCCCCTGTTACCAGACCTCCTCAATATTTAGTGGGTAATTGAGTAAAGCTACCTTGACAGACTTTTCCATTTTCTTCATCCTTTTGCATCCATTAATATTTGCAGTTTTTTGGGTTAGTTTTTTCTATTCGAATTGCTTTCGTTACATGCAGCGATTACAAAATAGAATATACAGCGCCATCCACTATTACCGTAACTTTGAAGTTTGATATTTGCCATGTAATTCTGCATTATTCGAGGATAAAGTGCAAGGATGATTATAACTAATCAGGATTTTTATGCTGAGAGGCGTTCTACAATGGCAGCCTTAGGACGGGGTTGAGGGTGCGCAGGTGAGGGGGATGGTGGTGGTGGGCTGTAATTGTTTGTGAGTGTGTTTACTTTTGATTCAGACCTTAAATTTGATGTCCATTTCATCGTCACTAAATTTTTTTCTTTTTTCTCGAAGAAATCATTCAAAAAATCATAATATCTTGGCCACACAGTGGAGTTTGGAGCCCATTTTTTCTCTACAAATATGTTTTCGAGAGCTTTACACATTTATGTAGATATATTATACTATTTGTCGCCATTCAGCAAGAAATTTGTGAAGAAGGTAATGAAGTTATTAATAATTGTGATATACTAAAAATTCAAAATAAGGGCTTGATATTGATATACGCAGGATTTTCTCAATAGATGCATTTTTAGATACCTGTGCTAGTTTTAGAAGTTCAGAAATCCCATCAAACATTTTCAATGTCAAATTCCCTGTCATAATCTAAAAACATGTTTCCAAAATTCCTCAAAGAAAGATTGTTTTGTGGAAATTGAGGGTTTGATTTTGGAATTCTTCATTATTTCAGTTTCACAGCAAGAAATAGTTTCCCTCTATGAGCGATTTTGCGCACTTGATCGAAGTGGGACAGGTTTTATATCAGCAGATGAGTTCTTATCTGTGCCAGAGTTTGCAGTGAATCCGCTTTCTCAGGTAAGAACTTGTAATGTTGAAGTTTATTGTAAATTTTCTGTTGATATCGCCTGTTTGAACCTCTCTATCGTAACTCATGCTCACCTTTTCAAACTGGATTCAAGATTTGCAGTTTGGCTACAATGTCAATGCACACCAGTTGTGGAAAGGACAATGCATATGAAAATGTAGTCATTCATTTGCAATTATAACTTGTAGACCAGTATTAACAGAAGTCAGCTTGATATTATGAATGTTTTGTGTTTTCTTTGCAGAGGTTGCTGAGAATGTTAGATGGCTTAAACTTTAAAGATTTTATATCCATTTTGTCACCGTTTAGCTCAAAAGCAAATCTTCTTCAGAAAATTGAGTGTACGAGTTCCAACTAAGACCTTAAATAAAATTAATGTCCTTGAAATTTAAATGGAAAACAATTTAGTTATCTGTATATAGCTTTTTATAAAGCATAAATACATTAATAGGTCTGTTCAGCGCTTTAGCGCTTTTTCCACTGTGGCAGATATTTTTTAATGACATTAGGTTTGGACCAAGGGAAAATTTGTTATTCCTAAATCTTTTGATTTAAGAAAACGAACAGGCTTGATGTGCGTTCTTGGTGACTATTTTTGTGCTTTGGCTTTTTACCAGTCATCTACAAAGTTTATGATTCAGATGGCAATGGGAAAGTGATGCTCCATGATATATTAGAAGTCCTGCAGGATTTGACTGGCTCTTTTATTTCTGAAGAGCAGCGTCAGGTGATCATATTCTCCTATTTTGTGTACTTTAAACTAAATCCTCATTGTAATAGATGAGCCTATTTGAACTTAGAATGCCGTGCAGGTTTAAAGTGCTTCATGTCTGCTGTAGAATCTGTCATCCTTATGAAAGATAGGAATTTATGGATGGTTTTAAACAGAAAGTTTTGTTTTGGTGTAATCTCATGCCATTAATGTATAACTATAACTTTCTTTTGTACTCTTCCTACTGAAGTTCTAGATGCATTTGTTAACTGCAGCAAGTTGTGGATCAAGTTTTGGAGGAAGCAGGGTATTCAAAAGATTGTGCTTTGACATGATTGAAGATTTTGTGAAGGTATACCTGTTTCAATCTTATGTTTCCTTATGGTTACATCTAAGTGTTTGACAGGGACTCGATGCTTTCGATTTGTATGTTACTCAAAATTAACATTGTTTTCTCATACCAATGAACTCGCATCCTTTTAAGGCGATCTGTCTGTTTTATTAGCTAGGATTTGTGTAAGCTCATTGCTATGAAGCCAAACAAGAAACATAGCAATCTATCATAATAATTAAGTAATTTTGATGGATCACATGTGCTGACTAGAAAAGTCATGACTATATTGAGAACTCATGGTGATGGAATCAATTGCAACTTATAGTCCTTTTTTGACACCAAGAAATTAAGCCTTCTCTCTTAAATTATCCTTTTTATGTGTAGCATGCGGTGTTTCAAAAAGTTCAGTCCAAAAATTATCAAAGATGCAAACTACCCTGAACTTGAATCTAATTAGATAAGACATTTTAGGCCCATAGTCACATGACAGGATTCCATTAGGTGCATCACTGGAAATTTTGTAGTTGTTTATACATTCTGACTAAGGTAACATCTAATTGTGTTCTAACTTTTATCTAGTTTATGAAATGTGTAACATCTCGCGCTTTTACCTGAAAAATACATGTCACACATTTGAAGAAATTTCAAGGACCAATCATTATTATGTACTGTACTGTATATGTGCAGTCACACTCAAGAACTATGGGAGTTGGGACTAGATCTTACATTGTATAATGATCCGCATGCACTGCACTAGTAGGGATGTGTGACAATCATAAGTCCAGTTCAAGGAATAGTCTGTTAGCATGTACTATGTATGAAATGACAATCCTACTATAGAGCACTAGAAATATGGAGCTTTACTTGTGGCCAGTGGGTAATGTGTGATGATGATCATCAAACTTTGTATCTCTGTTAAACCCCCATAATAACACAGTAGCTATGTTTGTTACAAACATAGTTTGCGTACTGTATTCTGCAGACCCAAAAAAATTGACTCAACAAAAATTTGGCAAGACTTGGCGAATATTTGGCAACTTAAAAAATATGCAAATTTCTTTAAAAACATAAATTTTATGCAAAATATAGCTACAAAATGTATCAAATGAGTTTGTAAAATGTTGGGGAAGTGTTTTCTATTAGATTTGAATACAAATACAATACAAAATCGCATCATCATGTGAATACAACAGCCAATTGATAAGTGTTATGAATTTATGATGATTGTCATTGAAAATTATCATCATAAATTGCATATCTATGCAAGTTACAATTTACAATAATTTACATTTTCCTCTTCCTCGTTCTAGAGAAATATTGGGGAGAGGGTCTAGTGCCTCTACTAGTCCCCACACTCGGTTGTGTCTCCTCGCTCCTCTTAGAGGTTGTGACTATGGCTCCACCTTGGTAGTAGATGGTGGTGGCTCCTTTCTTTGCATGTTTGACATCACCTCCAAAGATGTCATCCAATCCAATATCTCCTACTTGTGCTTCTCCCTCCATAGCTTCCCTCTCGAAAGTGACAATCTTAGCCTCTGTGGACACAAAGATTTCCTCTTCTTGCCCAATCCAGTCATTGTATGGAATTTGGATCAATCTCATCCAAATCAATAAGCTCTTACGATGTGGCCTCCACCTTTCTTGTGCGAAGTCGAAGATTGTATTGCACAAAAACCAAGTCATTGAGGCGTTTTTGAGTTAACTTGTTGCGCTTCTTCGTGTGAATGGCCTCAAACAAACTCCAGTTGTACTCACATCCAGAAGCGCTACAAGGTTGAGATAAAATTTTGAGGGCTAGCTTTTGAAGATGTGGGGTATTTCCTCCCAATCCTCCCCCAAGAAACACAAACAAGATAATCAAAAGTTTATAAGTAATTAATAATTTTAAATTTGTAACTTGTAACATATAAGTAAATATTCTAATTTTTGTTACTTAGTGGCTGGGTGGTTCTCCCTTGGACAACTAATGTCGAAGAAAAGAGCCTCCCTCTAGTACGCTTGTAATTTTGCAGCTTTAAAATAATGAGGTCCCTCGTCTCAACCTCTGTAGTATCATCCTCTCGATGCATGTTGAGAGGCCCTCCACATAATCTCTCCAGTTAACATCTCTAAAGTCATCGTCGGAGAAGAAAGACTCGAGGTTGAGGTAGTACCTTGTTGCATGAATAGGTTAGTGGAGTTGATTGTTCCATGTCTAATCAATTATCTCCCAAAAGGTAGCAAATATGACAATATCCCCCTATAATAGTTTTGGATGGCCTCTTTGGCCTTATCCATGGCCTTATAAATGTATTCCATCGGGTTTTGCTTCTTATTAACTAAGCGTAAAACCATCACCAATAGCTCGACACCTATAATTAAACTTTAAAGTTACAAACTTACAAATAAAATAAATAACAATATATTTAAAAAATTAAAATAAAGGAATTGACTTGAAATTTAAATTGAAGTTTGAAGTTACCTTGATGATCTCTGTAGCTCTCTTTGCAAAGACATCATCGAAACTATCTTTGCGATCCTCTCTCCTTTGGTTTTCTTTGAATATTGTGAGTCAAGCTATGTTTGACTCACAAACATTGCTTCAAATGATGACAACAAACTAGAAATACTTTGCAAGTTAAGAAGTTAGTTGCGCAAACCTTATGACACCGGCTTGCAGACAAACTCTTTCACCTTGGTGTGTTTTCTCATCAAGTTGAAAACCCAAGGGTGATTATATATGCATTTGGTTCTATTTCTTGCATCTTCTATAACTGACCTCATCCAATCAATTTGGCTTGTCCTTCAAAAGAAGGTCAAGCGATGGGCCACTCTTGGTCGAAAAGAGTGATGGATGCTTCTCCTTTAGTAGTCTCCCATCCGCCACACATCTTCTTTGCATTGCTTGTGACAACTTGCACAACATTACGGATACTTACCACTAAAACAACCTCCTCCGACATAAGACTCATTTTTTTGCATTTTTTACTATGTTAGAGGCATCGATCAATTGACTTCAAAAATGTCATCTCATACTCTGTTTGAGAAATCACGATTTATCGACCATAAATCGTGTGCGAAAATAAGCGTTTGATCGCTTGGAAAATAACGATTTTTTTTGTGGCGATCTACGTGCGATTTACGGCGATAAAACTCTAGAAAATTTTGGAAAATCGTGAAAATTTGTCGTTTAGGGTAAACGTCCAAACCAAAAAAATGTGCTCATTTCAAAGCATTTTTGGTGTTTTTATCCTCCATGAATTAATGCAAATCAACCCCCATGTTTCTTGCTAGGGCTACGAGTTTCGACTCTTCAAAATTAAAGTTCTTAAGTTTCCACAATGACCCCAGGTCTTGGAGCAAGCGAGTTAAATTTCCAGATTCATTTTTATTTGTTTTCATTGCTCATGATTCTCATTCGTGTACTCAGATTAATACACATTCAAACTAAGTTTTAATACATATTTGTTATTACATACCTTCATGCAGATTGTAGAGCATTGACAATCACAAGACTCACAACACACAAAAGTTTAAAGTCTAAACTCTTATTCATTTCAGTGAAATAAATACTAGTAACTAGACATTAATTTTATGGTTTCATGAATTTTAAAATGAGCTTGATCAATATGTTAGGAAATATATATAGTGCTCACATTATTATTGTGAGATTAATATTGCAATGTATGGATGAGTGGTAAAACCTATTGTAAGTAAGTTGTTTTAACAACTTACAAAGATAGTTTGGTGGAGTATATTATGGGTTTAGTGGTTGAGCCAAACTCCTAAAATATTGGAGATACTTGGCCTATTTATTTGTATGAACCCGAATGAATAAAGTGAGAGTTTTATTGATTATTCGGTTGTGTTGAACTGATCCAAAACCAAGATTTGGTATCAGAGCGATTATGGTTTTGTGAGAGGATGTGAAGGGTAGATCGATTGTGCTTTTCCCTGAGGATGAAAAGATTATTCCATGTGTAACACTATATTGGTATACTCGATTCATACATATTCACATTTATTCTTAGCGAATTATTGTTTTTCATTGCATTGCGGCATGCTATCTTTCTTGGACACATTGCTACGGTTGGATTTACAATTTTTATCAGCCACTACTCCATCGCCAAAGCGCATAGCGATAGCATATCGATTGTGTATTTTGTAGAGATTCATTTGTGCTTTCATACGTGCTACCTCAAGCTTGTTATCCACATTCAAAATGCGTGTGTTGTTGTTATAGGCGGTGAATGTGTAGATTTGTGCCCTTTACTGCTACCAATTAATTAAAACTTTGAGCTTGGTACTCTAGTGCCGTGCATCTCTATCCACATGACCAACAAAAATAACATTCTGTAGTATTTCCGGATCTTTTGTTTCCATCCGGGTGCATGTTAGGAAATAAGGGATAAAATATGCGGAATAATCCCTCACGAGAATCGCATGGCAGTAGAAATTAATATGCGAAATTATTACGGATCTCAAATAAAATTGCGAGAATAAAATAACACAACACAAAGAGGAGTATTTAACGTGGTTCACCCAATTTGGGCTACGTCCACCAAGAATCACTTGCCCGGATTTTATTATTACAACCACAGCTCTCTCAATACAATACCCATATCCATTTGGAGCTATGCTCAACAAATTCTACAGAATTCACAATTTGAATTCAAAGCACATCTATGATGTTCTTCATATCTCTATCATATGCATAAAACCATATAAATAATAAATGCTTAAGCAATTTTACAAAACCAGTATCAAAACCATGGGCAAAACCAGTCCCATAAACCTATGGGTCAAAAATCTTGCCCATATGAGAAGAGCATGTTTCCCGATATGTCGGGTGCATTTTTGAGGCCAAAAAATTTACGCCTAAATTTTTTTTTTTTGGCTGCGCCCGAACCCCTTCTGAGGGTTACCACCTCGAACCCCCGCTCGGGGCCCGGCTGACCAGAACCTGGCGAGGATACATGAAAAGTGTGCAGTACTCTTATTATGCAGGTCTTGACACTTTTACACATGAAAATAGAACTCCAAACATGTTTTACGTATATCCGGGCAAATCTTTCTTTATGATCTCCATGCCCTTATGGCTCATATGGCCGAGCTTTATAGTGCCACGATGTTGTATCTACTTACAAAGCCACAAGATTACAAACATTAGTCTATAAGTGGTTAAATACAAGGTTCGACCTTCTTACCTCTTGCCACCACAAGAGCACCCTTGGTTACCTTCAAGAGTCTGCTTTGTAAATATCACGCGAGTCAACTATCACTTCCCGATTGCCTTGCCGATATCAAATTTCGTCTTAATGTAGGCACATGTCGACATCCTTGATAGCTAAGTATTCCCATTCGCATCTTAACTGAACAAAACCTTTTCCAACTATCTGCAGAGACTCATCATCACCAGAAAAACATGCCCAAAATCTTCTTGAACATAATCAACAAAATAATGCCTATGTGGAGTAGCATGAAAGGAAGCCCTGAATCTAAAACCCAAGATTGATAATATTATGAAAAGAAAGAATCAAAGCATCGACACACATTACCGTTGCCACATTTGCCTCCTTATTTTCTTCCTGTTGTTTCATCTTATCCCGAAGCTCCCAAAAGTTCTTCTTTGCATGCCCGGGCTTTCCACGATTGCCTGACATACTATCTTGCTTTTGGATTTTGACCTTGCCCAATCCTTTGGTTTTCCACGGCTTCCTCTATTCTTGTCTCCCTCTAGTTTCCCTTTATCAAGCATTCCTGAAGTAGAAGATTCACGAGCTTTTTCTTCGCATTTCCTCGCTTAGAATCACCCTATAACATCCTCGAACTTCAACTTTGAGTTAGTTGGAACCGAGTTGCTTACCTGTAGCCATTCAGGGTATTCGACTTTCGGGTAAAGAGCACAAAATTAATAAAGCCTAATTTCTTCATCAAATTCTATTTGTAACAGAAGCTAGCATATTCACAATCAGTATTGAAATCATTTAAATGATCTTTCTTGAACTATTCTCGAGACATCTTCATATTAAACAACTTTTTCATTAAAAATATCTTATTAGAGGCGAGAGGGTTTTCATACAACTTCCCTAATGCATCCATCGAGTTCTTTTGTAGTCTTTCCTTTGAAACATTAAATAATCTAGAAGATACGAACCTGGCCAATAGGATCGTTCAAGTGCTTTCCGATCCAACAAATCCCATTCCGCATCTGTCATACTCGAGGTTTGTTCACCTTCTCGGATAGCGAGTATATAGATCCTTCGATAAAGGTAATCTTCCATCTGCATCTTCCAAAGTGAAATTCTGCCCATTGAATTTATCAACCCTAGATCTTCCATCATCTGCCATAGCTCTCACTCAAGATAAAATTTTCCCTGCGATTGACACTTTGACAAACCAAACCAGGCTCGATACAATTGTTAGGAAATAAGGGATAAAATATGCGGAATAATCCCTCACGAGAATCGCAACAAGATGAAACTAATATGCGAGAAATTATTACGAGATCTCAAATAAAATTGCGAGAATAAAATAACACAACACAAAGAGCAGGTATTTAACGTGGTTCACCCAATTTGAGCTACGTCCACCAAGAATCACTTGCTCGATTTTATTCTGAGCCACCGCTCTCTCAATCTGATACCCGAGATCCGTTTGGAGCTATGCTCAACAAACTCTACAAAATTCACAGACCAAATTCAAAGCACATCTGTGATGTTCTTCTATCATATGCATAAAACCATATAAATAGACAAGCTGCTTAGCGGTTTTACAAAACCAGTGGTATCAAAACCATGGGCAAAACCCGTCCCATAAACCTATGGGTCAAAAATCTTGCCCATATAAGAAGAGCACGTTTCTCGATATGTCAGTGCATTTTTGAGGCCAAAAAAAATTTACACCTAAATTTTTTTTTTTTTTGAGTGCGCTGCGCCCCGTACCCATCTATTGGGGTGCTTCCACTGAACCCCACATTCTTGGGGCTGCCACCCGGACCCTGCTCGGGGCCCAGACCGACCTCGAACCGACGAGGATACATGAAAAGTGTACGGTACTCTTATTGTACAATCTTCAACACTTTCACACATGAAAACATGCTCCTGACCTAACATATCGATTGCGTATTTTGTAGATATTCATTTGTGTTTTCATATGTCTTTACCTCAAGCTTGTTATCCGCATTCGAAATGTGTGTCTTTGTTGTTATAGGCAGTCAATGTGTAGATTTGTGCCCTTTCTGCTACCAATTAGTTAAAACTTTGAGTGCAGATACTCTACTGCCGTGCATCTCTATCCACACGACCAACAAAATAAAACATTCTGTAGTATTTCCAGATCTTTCTGTCTCCATCCAGTGCATGTGGATAAAGAGCATTACATTTGATTCATCATAGAACTTCTTGCTACTGAGGTAAAATCTTTTCAGCTCTGATTTGAGAGATATTTGTTTTATCCACTTGGAGTTTCTCTGCACTTTCAAAATATACTTCTGTTGTTTATCTTGTTCTTGGAAATCATTTGTACGTCACTCGGTTCGGCTTTGTTGATTCGTCTTCCAAGTGCATTATGATCTTCTCTGTCAACATGCGTGACGTCTGAATGGTTAGAGTCTCCTTAAATACTGTACCTGGTCATTCCCCTCGAATGCATTTCCAGCTGTACCTGTCTCCAACCTGCAAGCTTTTCACACGGCAGAGCCGTTTCATCTCCGAAATCACACATTCTAAGTGCCTCAATGTGAATTAAACGTGTCAATTTTTCATTTTCTATAAAGTCTATACGTATTTTTATAAGGTCTTGTTATATGTTTAGTTGGGTCTAATCTTTGAGTCCAATTGTATTAGAGTCGGTGTCAATAACAAGTACGTAGTCTTACTTCGTTGGTATTCTAAATAGTTTATTTAGTTGTTCAATTCCATTAGTCTTTGTTAAAATATATTCTATATTAACATTAAATGTGTCAAGTCATTTTAAGTTAACAATGTGTCATTTATTGTGAGTCAAAAGTCTTTTCATTGAGTCGATTGTCAAACATAGTTCTAATTTTATAGTATTTTTAAATTTTATTAGTCATTTGTTTGATCTTTTTAAAATATAGGGTGTCATTTTGTAAAAGCATAAAGTCAAGTTCATAAGTCAATATGTGTTTATTCAATGTCAAAGTGTCAAAAGTCATGTCATTGTAAAAATTCCGTAAAATAATTTTTGTTTGCCTTATGGACGCATTTTCGGTGTTACCTGACATCGAAAAATAAAGTATTTCACATTGCGGGAGGAAGAAAATAATAAGCTCAATGTGGAAACATATGTGCTTCATGTTCGCATTCCATTTGAATTAGCAACAACATTTACTAGATGGAGGCACAAGAGGTTGGAGGTCAATCAACGACCTCTCGTCAGTCACAACGCAGCGGTGCCGCACGAAGGTGTGGTGAGAGCGTCTGTGTGTGAGTTTGCTTTCATTTCAGAGTTGCAGTTTGTTTCAATTGTGTGTAGTATGATTTCAGAGTTCTTGTTTTGTGTTGAATAAGTGAAATGTTCACATTGAGGGGGAACATGGTCTCAATGTTCCATTTTCACTTTTCCCTCTTTTCAAATTGTATTCAGTGAGCAGTGTTTCCTACATAATTCCTTGAAGGAAAAACATAGTGGACAGATGAAAGCACAAAGGAAAAGCAACATCATGATATTGAGGTTGTTGGTTGTCTGTAAAACCATCCTTGTTGAGGTTGTTGGTTGTCCTGTAAAACCATCCTTGTTGAGGTTGTTGGCTGTCTGTAAAACCATCCTTGTTGAGGTTGTTGGCTGTCCTGAAAAACCATCCAGATCATGAGCACACACGAGCGACAAGTTGCGAAGGAAGTGTGATTGTTTTTCTCCCATGTTCGCACTAAGGGGGAATGTTAGGAAATATATATAGTGCTCACATTATTATTGTGATATTAATATTACAATGTATGGATGAGTGGTAAAATCTATTGTAAGTAAGTTGTTTTAACAACTTACGTAGATAGTTTGGTGGAGTATATTATGGGTTTAGTGGTTGAGCCAAACTCCTAAAATATAGGAGATACTTGGCCTATTTATTTGTATGAACCCGAATGAATAACAGTGAGAGTTTTATTGATTATTCGGTTGTGTTGAACTGATCCAAAACCAAGACAATACTAATACAAAGCCATAGAAATAAAGATAGAATCACATTTAATAGTCGAATTCATGCAACTAGTCATTCTTCAATCAACATTCTATGGGCTTTTGGCATTCTATAGATTCACTTCTCGTGTCATTTAACAATGTTTTACATTTAATTTAAGATTATTTTATGAATTTAAATGTTTATTAAAATAGTAATAAAGGTGTTGATAAATTGCCGATTCTTGATTTTGAGTCAAATTTTTGGCTTGTTGAGTAATTCGATTTACGAGTCAAATTTTGGCATGTTGAGTAATTGCCGATAACGATTTTTTAAACTATGAGATTCTCACCATTTGAAGCCGTTAAAAAATTGATGAGGGTGCGGCTCCTTCCATCTGTCCATCCATCGTCCATCCATTTGAAAGAATGGTGTTTTGTGTTTACGCCATTGCTTCTTTTAAACTTCGAGGATTGTTGTTGCATCTGCAATTTGCACCTTGAGCAATTTCCCTTTCAAGTCTTTTGAAGAGGGTACCTTGTACCCTTTCTCTCGCAACAATCAATGTTGTCACTAAGTCATTATGAGCTCTTTGCTACATTGAAGGGAAGGTTGTTGTAGTACGAAAATTTTGCACATGCCTTATCGCCGCCGTCGTGCATGACCTTTTTCTAGCTTGTACCTTTGCGGTGAAGGATGTGCCTCGGGTATGTTTCTTGGTACAAAAAAATGTATCCCTTTGCTTGAACTCGATGAAGCAAACACGCCTCTTTCGCTTTGTATATGTGGACCACGAGTAGTGCCCATAATCGTTGTCGCATCATCCTCCGAATCCCCTGCCATTCCAAGTCTAATGGTTGCATGCACCCTTGCCCTCTCTAGTCCGCCCTCATCTCTCGTTGTGCCTCTTCTATTACATTGTGACATATCACAACGTCGCGGCAAACAATACATGTAAAATGATACTTAGGCAATTGATGACTTGAAAAAGATTTTTCCACAAAAATTGCGGACTACGGTCCCTTGAACCGCTCCACATACAACATACTTCGAGAAAGCTGATGGTATGGGCACTAGTGAGAATGGTTCTTGCTAGTAATTCCCGAGCTTGATGCGAAGTGATCTTTGCTTAAGTTCTAATTTGCAACACAATATATGTTTAAAAATTAAAAAACCGTAAGTTTAATTTAAAAACAACTTTAGAAAATTGTTTAAAAAGTTGAAAAACTGTAAATTTAATTAAAAATAACATTATAAAAACATTTAAAAGTTAGAAAAGGCTTTATAACCCTATGTAACCGTAATTGCAAATTTGTAATTGTAAACCCTATGAACAAAAATAAATTCCCAATTTTTTTAAAATAACATTTAAAACAATACATTCCGGCAATTTTGTTCATTAACGATGATAAACAAACATAAATAAGTTAATAACAATTAAAATCATTTGGAATTGAATGGAATGCATTCAAAATTGCAAATCATATTTGGATACAATATATAAATAATATAGAACGAATTTACATTCTTGAAAAGCAATAAAAGAAAACAACTTACCTCAAATGAAATTCTTCAAATTTGCTCTTGAATTTGCTATAAAATCTCTTCAACTCATGCAAAGGATGCTCAATGGCTATGTGATTACAAGTGAGGGAGTGTGTTGCCTTTAAAAACAAAATTCAATGTTTTTTCAACATTTTTTCCGCATTTTCATGTTTTTCGCGTCAGATTTGCGTCGGCAACTATTCGCCAAATATTCTCGGCACATATTCGCCAATACTCGACAGAGCCGAGTCGCGAATTTTGTGGACGATTATTTGTCTGCCTAGGATTCGAGCGAGTACTTGGTGAGTTGGCATACTATGGTTACAAAAAGATAAATGAGAGGTTCTGAAAAACATAAAATATGTTTGAGCATAAAGAAATAAGGAAAAACTGAAAAGAAACAACATATAGAAATATCACCAAACATGTAGTCCATAAATACCTTCCTTTATACTAAGTAACCATATTTGCCAAATTTAAAGGGTGAAATTTGAAATTAAGCAATTTTAACAAGGCACGAAGAAATTTGTCTGAAATTGCTGATTAAATTGCGCAAATAGCAGATGCTATTGTTTAATAAAAAAATTTGTTTTAAATTCGTGTTTGGAATTCCTTGAAATTCGTTTCAAAAAGTTTGAAATTCGTTTTAGGTTTTACTTTTCACTTTTCATATTTTAGGGTTTTCCACTTTAAATGCCGTCATTTGGGTATATATCCCTATTGCGGCCCTAAATTGTGCATACCCTTGTCTAATCGCATGAAGCTTGAAGAAACATAAAACCTGTGTTGTGTCTAATCATGTGAAGGTTGAAGGACCTTGAATTTTCTATGCTCGAAGAAGGTTGAAGGAGCTTGAACTATCTAAGCTCAAAAAGAAGGTTGAAAGACAATCACAAATCAATTTAATAATTAATATCAATGATAACATTTAGCATTCAACTATCATTATAAATTTATCAGTAGTATTTTATGATTAAATTGTTTTATTCTATGCTTATTATGGTGGTTAATTCCAGTTTATTAGGTTAAAATGTTTTGATTTTTGATATTTTATATGTTTTTTTGTACGGCCGTAGCCAGGCCAAAAGAAAAATCGACTGGTTCCCAAAGCAAATTGGCAACATAGCTTTCCTATTAAGGTTGCCTATCATACACACACCATTTGGAGAAATATAACTAATATGCAGCAGCAGCCAGGTGGGCACTAATAATCACTCCTCCTTTCCTAATTTGGAGAATATTTTCCCAGACCAGTAGAACCTTGCGATGGCACTTTTGATGCTCCTTCAGTGATTAAGTTATACACATGGTTCCTTTCTGGAGGAACAGATGTTCTTACTAAGCTAACGAAGAAAGAACATTACTAATATGAGCGCCTTTATATCTTGTGTATAACATAGCCGATATGAAACTAAATCAAACCTATCCATGGCAGCAGGCAGGTCGGTACTGATAGTCACTTCTTGCTCGCCAATCTGGAGGAGCCTTTTCCAGATCCACCAGATCCTAGCCATGACACTAATGATTCTCTGTCAGGTACTCAAGCAAATAATTTTTCATACTCAGAACCTCTTATTTCTTCTGTTTGCTAGTGTAATTTATATAAACAGGGGTCATAATTGATGTCTGGGAACCCGATTGTATCTCCTAGACCAGGTGGACTCAGGAAACTCATGAACTCAGCCGACTTCATACTTTCCAACCGTCCTCCCTGACTTTTTGGGAAAGTTGGCTCTTCCTTAAACTTAATTGCCTTGGCTCCATTTATAACATATACTTAATTCATCAGCTGCTGGGAGAGAATGAGACTGAACTCTGTCATCGAAGGTATGTTGTCTTGTTAGACAGCATAATATAGTTTGCCCTCTGGCCCACTGATTGCCAATTTGGGAATATAAACCTTCAGATTCAGTTGGAAATACATCAAGGTTCTTGACAAGTGCTGCTTGTCACACTGATGTGTTATCTGTGGGAGGATGAGACATCTCACGTGGGCTTTGTGATCTTCCTCAGATGTCCCCCTGCTTGAGGAAAATTTAAATGATGATTGGATTGGGTGCCAAAATTAATGGATATCATTCTGTGACTGAGTTGTATGATGGCATTACTGCAGCAAGGAATTTCCTCATTTTTTAAATGACTTGGCATCCCACGTTTTGCCAAGTTCATATTGCTTGGGAATTATATTCTAGAGTCTGATTTTTGAACCAATTGGTAATGCTTCCCCTTTTTGCTTGGGTAGGAAGAACTCCTATAATGCTGCATTCCTAATAATGCGCAATGTTTTTTTCCATGTAATATAAAGGGTCAGTTTTCTTACATGAAAACTGTCTAGGTGAGTGTATATTCCATTATTTTCAAAAGTCTTCTATGAAGTGTATATTCCTATATTTTCAAAAGTCTTCTATGAAAGAGTGTGCCCATTATATGTCAAAAACATATCCTTGAATAGGTGACATGGAAATGTTATAACATTTCAAAGGCACACGTAAAAATATATAAACCTGTTACTTTACAGGTGGTCAGTCAGTTACCAATATCTGCTCCACATCAGTCAGGTTATATATTGTAACATCCTTGACTTCATTTTCGTCATTTTGCATTGCTGTAGAGTCATCAATCAGAAGGTTAATCAGTTTATCTCGCTAAAGCATACGCTAGCAACAGCTGCTGGAGCCCATATTTATCCTGTTTGTTTCATCTCTCCAAGCTATGTCACAAGGTTCAAGTTTAACGAGGATAAAATTCGGTTCAAGTTTGCCAATGAATAAAATTCGAAAAAAATGCCATTATGTTCGACCAATATAATTTTTTTAATTATTAAAATATTATAAAAAACATTGAACATAAAAATAAATTTATAATATAAGATGTAAATCAATAATAAAAATACATTAAACATAAAAGTGAATATAAAAATACAAGATATAAATTATTAAAAAAACTAAATTATAAAGTTTGAAGAAATATTAAAACAAAACTAAAAGTAAATTAGAAAAATAAAATAAAACTTACAAACATAAAAATAAATTAACATAAACAAATAAATAACTAAACATAAAATAAAAATATAGTTTATAACTTTATAACCTAAACTTTATAACAATGTGAGACAAGGCACGAAGACCTGGAGCTATGTTCTGCTGCAAATAATTTTTCTACGAGCCAGAGTAAATACATTCAGTCTCGACTCCTGTAAGGAGGTTCATCCGTTGCATAGCTCTAATCTCATTGTGATCATCTCTCAGATTGGGGCAAAAGCAATGTGAGTACTTCTGTAAAGAATCCTTCACGCTTTCAAACCAACATTGTCTCAAGACAAATAGTCCTGCAGTAACTTAGCACCACAATTGACAGCTAGGGCATGCTCCCTCACAGGTCCTTTCCTGCTCGTCTCGTCACTTCCACAAATCTTCCACTTGTTTTTCGTTGCTTTTTAAAGCCAAGCTTCTGATGTGAAATTTTCCCGCCTTTTTAGCGAATTGTACCAAACTTTATCAAACTTTTTTCACAGGCTTGAAAAACAGCGAATTTCAAACTTCATGGATGAATTCTGCCAAACCCTGTGACAGTCTCCAAGTATCCTACAATAATGATAGGCTGACTATCCATCTGTTTTTGTCTCACTGTCCTGTATTTATTTTTCCTGTGGTCCTGTATAGCCATTAAATGCTACATCAATTACCAATGCCTGACCACCAACCTTTGGAATATGCCAAAGCTACTTGCTTTCTAGGTGTGGCAAATCATTAAATGCTATGGAAGCTACACTTGGCTCACTTAAAAGCCTTTACTACCCTAAATTCTATCCATTCTATTCTATCGTGATACAACCAGTCATCGGTCCCCTCTCTGATATGAATCATACATCTTCTTCCTCTATTACCAACGTGTTACTGGGGGACAATTTGAGCATTATGTTATCTGCATTTCTCCTTAAATTGATTATGAGTTTTCCTATTCTTGATTTTTCATTCTATTGTTGGTTTTACTTTGTGCCAATTTTTGGAGAAATCATTTGCATAAATTGTTTTCTACCATTTGAAATTGACTTTTGATGACTGCAATGTTGTATATATGACTGATATTTTTGATGCAACTTTTAGTCGGTACCAGAATCTAAACCATGTTTATACAAACTATTAGAATATTTAAGTAGTACTCATTGCAATAATGTAACACATAGTGTTACACAGTTAAACTTGTTAAAATATTAGATTACCTTTGAGCCATTCTTGGCTATTTGTTAGGAAGTTATCCATAGGCTTGTCTTTAGACACGTTTGGCTATATTGTTGGAGAGTACATTCCTATTCGATAGTTGTGGTTTGCCTATTTAATAGGCCTTCTCATTGTAATTCAATATGGCTTGATCATAATCTTTTATGGTATTCAAAGCTCATGGTTGGAAGAGCCTGAGGGAGAAACTTGTGGAAAGCTAGATTTCAGAGGGAGGGAGGAAGTGTGCAATGCTGCACACACCCTGAGAAATCTATCTACATCCAGTAATCTCCGGAAAGAGGAGAAAGGAGTTGTTGAGATGAATTTTTGGCACTTTGCTAAAGAGAAAGGAAACGTCTGGTAGAAGTCTAAGGAGTGTAACAACTATGTAAAAACATGATGTTGCAAAGGCGTTTTTGATGATATACAAAAGGCGTTTTAATGATACAAAGGCGTTTTAATGATCCCCTAAGGCGTTTTACTATTCTACAGTGTTTTTTGGGCATCTAGACACATGCTATTGCTGTTCTTTCAACTGAAAAGTGGCGTGGAAGTTTGGAGAGGGTGTGAGATGTTTGGAGCATCCTGGAAGAAGAAAGGCGCAATTTTATTGTCATATTTTTGCTGATCTGATTTGATATCTTCTGTTGTTTGTAATTCATCTTGTTAATTGTTGTTGTTCTGAGCAAAAGGAAGGAGGAGGCACTGCCCAAGGAGGTTAATATTTATTGTGTATGGTCTTATCTGATTGAAGGGAGGGAAAACATTGCCGGAAGTATTTGAGCATCATTTAAATCTGATATGAGTGTAAACACTGCCACTGAAAGTATGTGTAAGTAGCTTAAAGGAGTGCCATATCCATTCCCTCACTATGCATGCACAGGTGTTGCCCAATTGGTTGATTTAAAGTATATTTCTTTTTACCAAAATTTGAGTTTTATAAATATTTACGGCAAACATAAATAAGTTTATTAATCTAAAACTCTAGAAAATTTATTTATTTGCCTAGAAAGAATTGCAAAATGAGCATAGAAAGGAGTAGAACCTTGAAAATTTGCCACACTATCTAGTTGGAGGTCTAAAACCACATGCAAAAAGAATTTTGGTCAAAGAGTTTGTAAAACTTGAGATTTTAATTTTTCTGTCATTTTTAGGCAATTTTACGGAAAACTGTTAATTTAATTTCTCATAAATGGTAAAGAGTTTTTGTTGAAAACTGGCAGTGTTGTCCAGTTTTAGAGTAGAATCAATGAGCAAAAGAATTTTTTGTAAAAGCCTTTATAGTTTTTCCTATTTAACTATTTTAGTGAAAAACTAGGTCAAAATGGCTAGTCTACAACATTGTTACTGCCAAATTCCCAAAAATTGACAGGCAAAAATTTAGTTTATGGAGTCACAAGATACTTACCATTTGTGAGTATTGAAATCTAGATCAAATTGTACTTGGCAAAGAAACAAGACCAAATGATGATGAATAGTTCGATGAACATGACGACTATGATAAGTGTCATCGTGAAGCTTTAATGTTGCTTAAACTCTCTGTTGCTGACCACTTAATTCTAAAAGTTAGAAATGCAATGGTAGCTTCAAATTTGTGGAAAAGTTTGACTTCAAAGTACCAGGCTTTAGAAGTTCAGTAGGCTATATTTGAAGAATATGTTGTTTTCCACTAAAATGTAGGAAGGTGGGTTAGTTTCTGACTTTTTGTTGCAGTTGAAGGATATCTGTGATCAATTAAAAGTAGTTGAGAAACTTGTAGATGAGTAGGATTTGATTGCTCTGGTACTACAAATTTACCGCCATCTTTTGACTCATTTGTTGAGTCATTGCACATGATCATAGAGACACAAGAAATCAATTATGAGAAGTTGTCTACACTTCTCATGCAGAAAGAAAGGAGGCTAGATTAGTTGGTTGCCTCTACATTAATTGCTATAGAAAATGCATTCTTCACAAGGTCAAAGGGCAAGGGTAAATAATGGAATGCCTATGGTTCTTCAAAAGAATCCTCTAATAGCAATGTAAGTACTTCTAAGCAGTCTAAATGGAAGTGTTTTTATTGCAAGGAACCTGGTCATTTGAAGAAAGATTGTCATAAGAGAATATGATTTGGAAAATAAGAGAAGGAAATCACAATCTGCAAATATGGCTGAAGAGGATGAACAAAGTTCAACAAGTGAGTTTGCATTTGTGGCGACACAAAACTAGTAGTGGAGTCAAGAATATGGTACTTTGACTTAGGAGCATCAAGACACTACATGTGTCACAAAGATTGGTATGTAAAATTTGTAGAAGATGATAGTTGCAATGAATTTGTTTCCTTAGGTGATGGTTGGGTTCACTATGTGAAAGGATATGGAGATGTTCATATTTCAATGAATTCTATTACGTACACTTTTCAGAATGTTCGGTTTGTACCTGATATGAACAAAAATCTTCTTTCCATAAGTGAAATAACTGCAAAACCTAACCTTTGTGTGGAGTTTAAAGGAAACAAATGCATGGTTTGTGATATTCATGAGAAAAGAGTCATAGCTGTTGGCCTTGGTAATAGAGGATTGTATAAGTTGGTTGATCCAAAAACTACAAATGAGCATGCACTAGCAAATGGTGGAAAGCCCTAGTGAATTGTGGCATAAGAGGTATGGTCACCTTGGTTATCAACATTTGCATACATTAAGTCACACTAACATGGTGAATGGAATGTTTTCTATTCAAAAGAATTAGAATGTATGTTCAGGATGTCAGATAGATAAGCAATTTTCACATTCATTTGACATTGGTAAGAACAGAGAGCTAAGAATGCATTGGATTTGGTACATGTGGGTTTGCATGGTCCAATGCGGACACCTTCCATATTTGGAGCATTGTATTATTTGTTGCTTATAGATGACTTTTCTAGGAAAATGTGGGTGTGTTTTCTGCATAGAAAGTTGGAATGTTTCTCTAACTTTGTTGCTTGGAAAGCTATGGTAGAGAAACAGGGAGGGAAAATATAAAAGCTCTCAGATCAGTGAATGAAGAAGAGTTTTTCTTTGACAAATTCAAGGAATTCTGCAAGAAAGAAGGTATAACATATTCTACAGTAGAATGATGTCATGGCAAGGCAAAACAGAGAGTTATGGAGATGGCACGATGTATGGTGGATAGCCAAAATGTACCATATTAGTATTGGGCAGAAGTGATGAATACAACTGTGTACATTCTTAATTGAAGTCTCACACAAGCTTTGCAGAATATGACACCGGAAGGAGATGGTTTGGTAAAACACCGATGTAAGTAATTTTCGTGTTTTTGGATCCATTGCTTCTATATTGGGAAAATTGTACATGTTTGTTGGTTATTGTGAGCAGAGGAATGCATACAGGTTAATAGATGTCTCCACATACAAGATTGTGGTGAGTAAAGATGTTGTAGAGATGAAAGTACCATTCTTTTTGATAATGGTCAATCTACTAATAGTATTGTATTGGTACTTGCTGATGATATTTCTGGAACAAGTTTTAGTACTAAAATTGAATAGGGTTCAAAGATGGAAAGACCAGAAAAGTCTAGTTCTAGTAGTGAAGAGATTGTGTCTCACTCTTCACAATCAGATCAAACAAGCAACAGAAGAGGCCTAAGTGGTATGAATTGCCTTATTTATTGGAAGGGCAATCTACAAGGTCAAGAAAATAGAAGGTGCAAGGTGAAGAGCAGGTAAATTTTGCTCTTATTGTTTTGCAGTATTGAAACCAAGCATCATTTCAAGGACCAAAGTCAAACCCAAATGGAAGTTTTCCATGAAGGTTGGTGAAAGAGGAAGGGGCATACAACAAAAGCACATGAGTGTTGTGAACAATAAATGTCCCAAAATTATTCAACAATGGAAAGCAGTAGGTGTTGGGTCTTCAACAACTCAATGCAAAAATATCTCTTAGGGGATATTCTTTGTTGTTTAGTCTTGATGTATATTCTAAGTTTTTGTTGGACTGATCACTCTAACAAACGAAGCATGACACATTCAAGACATGACAACTCTTCAAAGGAACAATAGAATCCAATGAACCCAATATTCAACACCATTTCCTACTTTACTTGGCAGTTGCAGTGGCTCATTACCCATGTACTCGGTGAGATGGATTGGCGACAATAGGGACATTTGGAAACATTGCGAATAAATATATATATATATATATATATATTATTGTAATAATGACTAAAACATTTGATTTAGTCATTAAGGGAGGGTATTAGAATATTTATGTAATACTCATTGTAATAATGTAACACGGTGTTACGTAGTTAAGTTAGTAAGAATCAAGATATTAGTTCACCTTTGAGCCATTCTTGGCTATTTGTTAGGAAGTTATGCACAGGCTTTCTTTAGCCATGTTTGAAATATTGTTGGAGAGTACGTTCCTATTAAATGGTTGTGGTTTGCCTATTTAATAGGCCTTCTCAATGTAATTCAATACAGCTTGATCATGCAACTATTTTGGATTATTGAATAAATTTGTTGATCATGCAGATTTGGACAATCAAAAGCAGTGGTCCTATCCCAGTTTGGATTAATGTGGTGCTCATTAAGAGCTAGTCCACATGATAGTCGAGCTGAATTTTTGAAATCATCAACCTCAAATTAATAGCCGCCTAATCTTCACTTGTTATATTAAAAAATATGTTCGCCAACTACTATGATTATGGAGATGAGATGTGCTCATCTTTACTTTTAAATTTCTCGCAGTTTCAAAAGAGCCACCTTGTTAACTCTCATGTTTTGACTATAAAACTCTTGCGTCTAACCAACCCATTCTACAATTAGATCATCAATGGTCTGGCCCTTGGTGATGAATTGACTGTACAATAATGCTATGTCTAAAGAATAAAATTAATGCCAGCAAATTCAATCTTCAATTTTTCATGAACATGCTTCTATGTTGCCAACAAGGTAAGTCAATAGTTTAAAATAGAACCTTTCAAGGGTAGAAGTTCACCTTGCTTTTAGTTTTAACTTGAGTGAAGAAAAAGGATATAATAGTAGGGGGCCAACATGTTTAGAAACATATACCATTGTAACCACAAGTAGAGGATATTTTTTTATTGGAGTTCTACTGATAAAATATTATGAAAATTAATGCAAGACTTAAGGGATTTGATACAACAACAGTTTTGGACTCTTTCCTGTCTCGACAGTGAAGCCTTCCTATGGTAAACATTAAATTGATTTCTTATTACCTCCTGTATTTGGCTACATTTTAGCTTTTTCTTCTTCACATATTTTTGACATATTGCACTGAAGGCTGTAAATGGTTTCCAAATGATCTGTAAAAGAGAAATTATCCTTTGGCCATTTCACTCTTTTTGTGACCAAAACTAAATTAAAATACACAACTATGTAATTGTTATAATTTTTATTGTTCCATTACCAGTAAGTATCTTGAGTAAACTAAACGGTGATCTGACTTCTTGCAGATTCTTGGTAAGTCTGGACTGAAGATGGAAGTTGAAGTTCCAGTGGATTGAAGCTTGGCACTTTTAGGACAACTCTGCACACAAACGTCATTCTTGGCATGTACGACAATTCATGCTTTTTTGGCTGCTAAGCTTTGATGTTTCTGGAAATTTTAATATGGTTAAGTAATTTTCAACATAGCCTGATGCCTGTCCTCTCTAAAGTTTCTCTACTACGTTGTGGAAAATGCAATTCTCATCGGCTTGAATATTAAAAATTCATTAAAATACAGAAAACGGTGTTGTCTCTAGACCATATGAAGCTTTGTCCACATGTTATGTGCTCACTGCTTGTGGGCTTGGTTTTTGCAAAAATTAGAATTTGTGCAAATAGAGGCAGCAAGAAGTTTGTTCTTCATTCTTCCGGAAAAGTGTTTGCCACACTTATATTTTATGCTTCAGTTTTCTTATGGTTTATGTTTTAATAAGCAATTTATTTTTTAATGATGCATTAACAAAAAGGAAGCAGACAAAAATCTCCCAATAGATCCTCGTGATTATGCAATTCATGGAGGGGGCTAGGGTTCCTGTTAATTGTCTGTGGGTTGAAATTGAAGATGTGATATAGGAATAAACAATTCTTTCTCAGTGTTATGCGGGGATGCATCCCTAGATTTTGGTGACGTCCTGGACGTTTCAGGCATTTGGAGGATGTTTCCTATTTTTAATTTTTAAAAAAAAATCTTCTAATATTTTTGCTTTAAAAAACTGTTATTTTTACCAAATGCATTGGATTTTAATTTGAAAGTACCTAAAACACATTAAATACAGTTCCAATCCCCAAATTTCATTGAATAAAGTTAAAATATTAAAATATTATTTTTAGATATTATTTTAATAGCTGCCCCATATTGTCCCCAAAATTTGGGAAATATTTTGCCATCCGCCGTCCCTGTCCCTGAGTCTGAGGTATCTATGATTATTTTCTTCCTTGAAATAGGAGAGGCTGATTTTTAGTAGGAAACTTCCAATTGAAGTTAGTAGCACCTGCTGAGGGTTTTAGGGAGTTTTACCAGTGTTACGCGGGGACGCGTCCCCTCCCTTTTCCTTACGTCCCAGGCGTCTGGGATGTTCCGGGGACTTGGGGCGGGATTGGGCGTTTCCCGGCGTCCTGCTTTTCCAGAAAAAAAGGGGGCGTCCCCCAAAAACATGGAACGCACCCGGGACGTCCCGGGTGCAAGGAATCGTTGGGGGCCCCTACGACCCAGCCCTTAGTGAGAAGCCTGTATGAATTTGTTACTGCTCGTCAGTTTCGTGTCCCAAATGAATGTGTTGATTGATGAGAATCCTGTATGAATTTGAGTCATTGTTGTGATTACTTCTTTAAGGGTAGGTTCTGATTTGGCAGGGGAAAGATGGAAGTAATTGACTATTGCAACAGGATATCATATCAATCATTACCTTTGATTTGCATCCAGCTGGTTTTTTCGTTTTCAGATTTGAAAAGGGATTATATTTCTGATTAGGTAACTGAATATTGCATTGTGTTCTAGGCAAACAGTGAGCATCCTTTGGCCAAGGCTGTGGTTGAGTATGCTAACAAATTTAGACCAGCAAGTTCAGACTTAAGCTGGCTGCCTGAAGTACAAGATTTTGTTTCAATAACCGGTCATGGTGTCAGAGCTTTAGTGCAGAACAAGACTATTCTTGTAGGAAACACAAAGCTGATGTTAGATTCTGAAATCACTATTTCTGAAGATGCTTATGAAATTTTGAAGGAGGCTGAAGAGATGGCTCGAACAGGAATTTTGGTATCTTTTGATGGAGTGTTGGTTGGCATAGTTGAAATATCGGACCCAGTTAAGCCAGAGGCGCAAGATGTAGTGTCCATTTTGAAGTCAATGAACATAAAGAGTATTGTGGTCACTGGAGACAACTGGGGTACAGCAAATGCCATTGCCAAGGAGGTTGGGATCGAGACTGTTATGGCAGAGACACTACCCACTGTTATGTGATGAATAATTGGATTAATCATTAATGGTTTCAATCTTCAAACTTTCAATTTTAAGTCTTAGTTTATTGAATTATTAAATATAGTTTTATATATTTGTAAAATTAATAAATTATATATATTAATAAATTATTCATGTTATATTTATAAAATTAATAAATTATATATATTTTTTATTAGCCGTCCCGTTTGCCGTTCCCAAATTTTCAAATTTTTTTACTGTCCCGAAACCCTGTCCCGCGTCTCGCTGTCCCGGAGTCTTAGGTAACTATGAGTTTTACTTCTAGATGACAACTAATATCTGTGAGATTTTTCTCAAATGTTAACTTTTGAACAAAATCCTGGAAAGTTGGATCCTAGATGATCAAATCTTCTATTCCATGGGACCATTTGGCTTCACCTAGCTCCATATTTTTCTCAGCAGCACTGAGAAATTTCAGGTGTCCCCTCTCCATGGGACCATTGCTGAAGAGTTCTTCATACTTTGAGGACCTATGACAAGACTAGATTCTATGCACGGTTCATTACAAAAAGATTGAAGACACATCAAAATTTCCAGCCTGACCGAATGATATTAACTTGCGGAGTTCCTACTATTTAGGATCAAGGCCTGGATTTGCAGTGTCCAAAGATAGTGATATGGCACAACATATTTAAATATATTCAGGTTCTTTGGTGCTTTCACTTTGCTCGTGCAGGTGATTGACCAGCAACAGTTTTGCCATTGCTATTCTTACCCCCTTCACCTCATTTGTGCAGGGGGAATATGCAGCTTTTGATCGCCTACTCATTGTTTGAATCACTTGATCCTCATGTGAATAGTACTGTATTTTCTTTCCTCATAAGTTTCCTGGATTATGAAGAGGCCCATGTGCTAGGGCAAGATTAACTCTTTCTTATTTCTGTATGGTTTGAGGCTGACCACTGCCACTCATTTAAACTTTCTCTTTCAGCTCCCGCTGGAATGCATGTATAAGGCAAAATATTGATTTACAGCTTCCTCCTTTCTTACTGAAGATGTTCGTGGCCTTCACCAATTTTTCAACCAAAATTAAGCATTGTTAAGATTGTAGATGGATGTGATAGCCTCGAATCATGTAAAACTTTTCAACTTACATGGTGCATAAATTCTTGCAAAAGGGTTTCTGATTTAAACCCTGTAAGTACTATCTTTTGCCCTTTCATCCCCCTCTTGCTATGTTGTTTGTGAGATATGCATTCTAACAAAATTTACAAAGGTAGTTGTTAACGTTTTAGTTCTTACAAGAGTATCAGTGACAATTCTGGTGATTATGTATTATGAAATTTATGAATTTTATACTAAACATGCAAACAGACACCTACAACACATGTTATTAGATCTAAGTAGATGTAAAATAGTAAATCAAACCTGATTGATTATTTTGAGATGAAAAATAATTAAAAAGAGGGATTAGGCTTATCTTGTTCTCTAGATGACGATGATAATGAATTAGGATTTTTAGAGTCATATCAGCAATTTCAGGATGCACTTAAGAGTGATGACTGGTAGTGAAGATGACGCTTTGTCCAAAATTGGTATCTCAACAACTTAGAATTGAGTTTTTAAATATGTTTGGATCTGCTTGTTTCTTTCTTTCTGAAACCGTGCTTAGTTTCATGAAACTTTGCTTCAATCATTGAGAAATTCATCTTTACCCTAATTTGGCCACCAACATCCAAACCTGCAAAAAAGTGGGCTTTGTTTTGGGGATCTGTGCTCCACTTTAACTTGATATTTATCTAAGCCTTCTATTTCATACAATATCGAAAAGAACACAAGTATATGCAATCATTGTTTAGCTTGGCTAAGTGATGAAATGGTATGTCCACTATGAATTTGAGTGCTTCAATGGCTGCTTGATGCTTATAAATGCTCAAGGGTTGCCTTCTTTAACTTCCACTTCAAAATGCCTTGATGGAAATGGATGATTAGATCATTAGATAATAAATAAATGCTCGTTGTCTAAATGAACTAGGGTGCTTGTGGATTTATTGACAATTGAAATTCGAACTAGGATCTTGTAGGTGCTCTAAGGCAACCAATGGGTATAAAAGTGAAAAAGATAGGAGAACGATCACATGGTGATATCGCGGTAAGTTTATAATTATTTATATGGACGATATCGCGGTGTTTTCTAAAACTAGGACACAAAACTTGCATCATCTTTGTGGTGTCATAGAGAACATGGTATATCTCTAAATTTAATAAAAAGCGTCTTTGGCTTACGCCTAGGTAAATTCTTGTGCCATATTGTCACGAAGAATGGTATATTCATTCAAAACAAGAAGGGAACCGGAGAAGGGCTTCGAATGAAAATTGGGAAATGGGAGAAGATATTTTATTTTGGAAGGATAATTGGGCTGAATTTCAGAACCTTAAGAGCAACAACTCTTGGGACCAGTTTAAAAACAACCTCATCTCTCGAGTTTGGGCATAAGGTTAATGACTACATAGTTGTGTTAATGGCAGATTTTAGTGGAAAAATCTTCATGTTGGAAGGTCTAAATTTAAAAACCTCATTGATGTTATTCAAAGAATTATCAGCAACATCCAGATCAACCAAATTCAAACTAGGGATGAATTCATATAGGTTAAGTCTTTTGATGGTTCCTATTCAGTCAAACAGCAGTACCAATTATTTTATGGTTGGTACTAAACAAAATGATACTTACCATTGATAATCTGATCAAGAGAGGCTCTACCATGCCTAACAGATGTTGTCTTTGTAGGAAGGAGGCTAAAACTATTCACCAGCTTTTCCTTCACTGCTCTTATGCCTCTAGTCTGTGGGAACTCATCCTGGCTAGATTTGGAGTTGACTGGAATTTCTCGGAAGACATTATACAAGCTTGGGAGCAGTGGCACCCCCTTTCAAGCATAATATGCTCAAGAAATCATGGAGGCTTATTTTCCCTCATGTTTTATGGAGAATTTGGAAGGCCATAAACTCTATCATATTTAGGAATACCAAGAACACCAACAAGAGACTTCTAAAAGAGCTAACCATTGAAATCAAGGAAAATATCATGAAATTCAAGCCTCCCAAGAATCAAAGCTTCCCTAAAAAAGAGGAGATATTTATACTAAACTGGAATATTGTTGTGGAGGACATTCAAGACAAACTCTCACTATTGACCACTCCCTCATTCAATGGATCCCTCCTCCTGAAAATTGGTACAAACTAAAATTTGATGGTGACTCTAAGAGCAACCTAGGAGCTGCAGGCGGTGGTGGCATTATCAGAAATCACCTTGGTAATCTCATTGTTGCATATGCAAGCCCTATGGGAACCCAATCCAACCACTATGTAGAGGCACTTGCTGCTTTATGGGGTATAAGAGCTGCTAAAGACCACAAGATCACTAAACTCATTATTGAAGGTGACTCCCTCAATATTATTAACCATCTTAAAGGTTCTCACAATCCTAACTGGGACTATTAAGGATTTTATTCATGAGGCCATCAATATTTGTAGTGCCTTTATAAGTGTCAAATTCTGTCACACCTATAGAGAGGGTAACAAAGTTGTCGACTCCTTCACCAACTTTGGGGTATCTAGCAATCACTTAAGTTATTGGCATAATAATAATAACAAAATCCCTCAAATATCAAATGAAATCATTTCTAAGGATACAATGGCCAACTGTCCTAAAGCCTAGTACTTGCTATCGAAAGGGCAAGTGAGATTTTGGTGTCATGAGTGCCTCACACACTTGGATCGTGATTTTACCATGTGGACTAATCAAGGCACTCAAATTTTTCTTTATTTTGTTGATCCCTATGCTCTTTGTGAAGCATTATTTGTCGACTTACGCTTTGGTAACCACCTTTCCGACGACATTCTTTCCAAAGTCATGGGCGACCCTCGTAAAATCGAGTCGATATGTGACCCGACTTGGCAAGCAAATGAAGAGCTATGGAAGGCATTGGACGTGGATGACTTCACCACTTTTATGAAGCGGATTAAGGGCTATGATAATCACATCTTTGTGAGTTTTGCCTAACACTGCTTTGGAAGGATCGGGTCGTCACCTATAAAGGTAAAGATTTCCCCATCACTAAAAATTTGATTTCCTTTGTTATGAGCCTTGGAATGAATGGAATCAAGTTCTTTTGAAACAAATTTGATAAGGAGGCAGAGGACAAAAAAATTGTTGAGGGTTTGAAACCCTCAATACGTCAAAGCGGGTCTTGTGTGCTCATCCATCCCTGCCCCCTTCGACGACGTAGCCAGAATGGTGGTTAGGTATATCACACTAGAGGGTAGATTCTCAACCCTTCCTTTGCACCATCTAGTGCTATTGAATCATTTCCGAAGGTCTCCCAAAGTTAGTTTGTCATACTACATTGCAGAGTCTTTGGAGAAATCCATTCTAGAGGTACACTCCCACCAACGGGGTCTTCCACTCCATCAAGGGGTCTCTTACTCCATCAAGTAGTTATCCTTCTTTTGCACCAATATTGTCATGACATTGTAGCCAACACCCCCTCTCATCCCATTCTTCCTATCCAACCCCTTTTGCGCCCTAAAGTGAAAACTAAAAACTAAAAACCTAAGGTCACCCTCTCCACCGTTGGCAAAGCAGAGCTCTCCGTAGTAGTGTTAAAGGCAAGTATTTGGCCATAGTTGAGAGCTTATTGTCCATTAGTCAAATTGATCGAGAATCCTTTTGTTAGCCATGATATGAAGGCCCAATTAAGGGAACATGCAGAGAGAATCAAGGTCATTGGGGAGAATGTGGCTCTTCTACTCAAAGAGGGGGCCAAAGACAAACAAGTTCCTAATTGTTACCCTATGTTCGAAGAAAGGATTGAAGAAATCACTAAGAAGCAAAAGGGCATGGAAGAAACTTTGGCAAAGATCATAAACAAACAAATTGACCTCCTTTCCATGCAAAAGGCTCTTCTCAACTTCCTTGAAGCGAGGTCAAATAGGCTTGTGAGCTCGGTGATATTCCCTCAAAAATTTGGAAAGGAGGCAAAGAAAAGAAAATGACAATCTCTTCAATTTGCAAGGTGTGGTATCCACATTTTTCACACCCAAATACAACAATAAAAATACCGGGATAACTTTTTTGACTTACATTGCTCACACGACATACAACATAGTAAGGGTTAGAAGTACGAACTCGATACACATGCGACAATCACATAAGTCAATGACTCACATAGACACATGCAGACGACATCGGCATGTCGATAACACACTTTTCCCAACGAATGAATACTAGCAAAGACCCAACCATAAGAAACGTGACTTTAGGAATGGCGAACCCACGACATATCATTACTTTAAATGTATTTTAGTTCACGGCTAACTTTCCAAGATCCTTATTAGATAAGCATGATTTTCTCCCTTTTTCCACTTACATGTTCGAAAATTCGTTTCACTGAGATCACCTATTGTTCAACCATTTAAATTGCTCTTTACCCTTATGACAAATCTTCATGATTTACATAAGTATTCTCCATATTTCAAAATGCCTACAAAATTCTAATTTTCTTATTCTTATGTTAAGATTTTGCTTCTCAAACTTTTATTTAGTGTAACAAAATTTACTCTTGCTACACAAGAGATTCTAACGTGATGTCCAGGATGAGGTAATGGGATTGAGGAAGACATAGGGTCGAGATAGCTCCCCAAGAACCTCCATTGATCACGGAATAGTTATTTGCTACCATAGTTAATAAAGTTCAATAACTTATGGACTTCTTTTTATATTTATAAATCTTTTGTTTGCTTGAAGTTTGGTCGCACCAAGATAATTTATATCCTTTGCGATGCATGAAAAAGTTTAAGTTATAAAGACTCCAAAATTGACCTTAGTCCTAAACTCCAATCTCGTGTGCAACATTTATATAATATGCTCTTACATCGCACTAAGATCCCGTCTTAGCGTTGTTTTGAAATCAGGAGTTACATAAGTATTTGACTAACATCTTGAAGGGGTACATGACTGGAAGAAAAGTAACTATACATGAACCACGTTTAAGAAAATACCAAGATGTTATTTTGATAGAAACCAAGGTAGCACCGCTGAATCGTTCCTTCGAACAATGACTCATAAGGTGACTTCTAAGGCGGTCTTCACCACTCAGCCTGGTGTCGGACCTGAAGAGAGGACATTCTTCTCGCGATTACCAAAACTAGAAGGAAACCGCATACTCTGGGTAGGTTGGATCATGACATTCCTAAAATATGGGTTCACGACAAGGTCGCTAAACCTAATGACTATGACGATAAATTATTTGGCTAGGGGTTTATTTACCTAACCTAGGAGGTCTCATTGAGTGCAAAGTTTAAGATCGTTCTACGGTTTTAAATTTCTTATATGGTAAAAAGGATCACACATACATGCAAACTTTACACGAGTATTTTATTAGAGTTGAGTGTTCCGATTAAAACTCGTATTGTGTTTTGCAAAGGTAAGAAGGTAATCCAAGTAATTAATTTAATCGTTTATTGAAAAGCGAGAAAGTACTACAATATATTAACTTCAATTTCAATTTACTATATATATAAATCAAATCTCTTTTTTTTTGCCATACTCAATTAAGAATCAAATTGAACCGGTGATTAAATGTACATTTCCTAAGTATCCCTAAAACTAACATATCATGCATGTTAACAAATCTCAATTATAACTTTTCGGTAACAAAAGACTACATTACACAGTTATTCATTCAAATGACCTATAAAATTACAATAATAATAATTAAATTACACATCGCCTTTCTCGTCGTTATTCTTCCATCCCGCAAAACCCACGTGAGCATGATATCAACGATAAATCGCTGGCATGGCATCCACCATAAATAATCATAAGTATCATATTTCAGTTTCCCATTTACATATAACAATAATTACTATTTGCAATCGAAATGAAAAAAGGTCTAGAAACATGTATTCATTGCATTTTATTTTTCTTCATTTTATAAACCTAGGAGAGAGAAAGAGAAAGGAAGAGAAAAACATCATTTTGTCAAAAGTTCCAATACACCTACAAGTTTCATTATAGTGTTTTAAACAGATTATTTACATGTGTTAGAAGTTTCAGGGTGATTTGACAACCCTACGAGGGTCCTGATTTTCAGCTTTTACATTTATTCACTTGCTACAAAACATACAAAACGAGCTCGGAGGCTAAGAAACTGCTTCCAAAGGTTATTTTCCGATGAGCACGCACATCACGATTAACTTTCTACGTGTCCCTAGATATACCAAGAGTTCATGGGTAAGTGAGAACAGGAATCGACGGAATTGAAAAAGAGCGCACGGTTTGCATTTTTGGCGGCTAGTTTTCCGGGGCTATTGGTCGTAGTTCACCGAGTTGTAAAAAGACAAAAGTTAGCTCAAGTGGCCCAGAATACTGTGCCCAAAACAATGTTCGACGGATGCGCACGCAACGAGACTCTTCCTACTAGTTCCCTTATATAACGAGAACTCGTCAGAGTCGACAGGACGGAGAACTAGAAAACCATGTTCAAATGGCGACAAGTTTTCTAGAGCGACAAGACGAAAATTGGACCAGTTTGACCTCACAACCGTTCTGAGGCTCTGAGCGGCTTTGCCAAACTATCCCGAAAGGTGTTATTTCTTATACAGAAGTTCCATGTAGTTGTCTAGAATAAACGCTAGAGGTTTGTGAAGACGGGAACGTGATTTCTTTTCGGGTTTCAAAAGGTGGTCCAAAACGCAGAAAGCCAACTTTTTTAGTTTTAATAACTCTCTCTTTTGTTGTAAACCGATGTAACGGGGCTCTATAAGAGCGAAAAGGATGTCATATGATCGTTTGGTCAAACCAAAAATAAAGGAAACTCCTCGTATACCAAGGTACACGAATGAAACTTCAAATCTTGTTTCCCGAGTTGCGAAGGGTACTTGGCGAGTCTCCAAAATTGCAAAATTTAACTATTTAAAACATGGAGAAGGTCAACTTTATCAATGGGGCGTCAAATTGTCGGTTGATAAAATGATATTGGAGAGATCAAGAAGGGTAGGAGTTTTCTAAATCATCTCGAAGTGAGGAGATAATTCATGGTTTAAAGTAGGCGGGTTATAATGGCTTTGAGAGTTGTGACACGACACTTTATTGTTTTGCAATGAGTTGAAGATACATTTAACTGTATTTAAGAATCCTAATAATTTAAAATTCTATTTAGTTGCAAAAGAGAACTAAAACACGAGAATTATGAGAGGTAAGGGAAGAAGGACCATGCCTTGAGAACGAAGTCAGCCGAGACTGCGGGATTTGGTTCAGTAACTTGCTTGGGCACTTCATCAATCCGGTTCACGAGCATCCACAGCTCCACCATTTTGCATACACGTCTACTAGGGAAGTTGCATTGCAAACAAAACATCTTGTTTTCTATGCCTTGATAAAACAGGTTGATGTGCATGCCAAACATACCATATTCCAACGTGTGCAACAAATAAATTCTAATCAGATTGGAAACTTGTTTGTTGCATTGGCTAGGGAGGATCCAAGCCCTTTTAAACAACCCATCTGGGCATATAGAGCAACCAACGTTGCCCCTCCAGCCACCTATATACCATAACACTTGCAACTCCAAAAGTTTGCCATACGTCTTGTCCCTTCCCTGTATCAAAGCTCTTATTTTAACATGGCTAGAGTATGCTGGGAAAGAAAACTATCAGGTTGGAGACCTGTTTGATTGCACACGCCAAACATAGTGTGACTGTCCCGCATGAGAAACCGTGTCCCCTGTACACTGCCAAAAAAATGCATTTCCAGAGAGCTGCTGTCCCGTTATTTCATTTGGTCAAACGCTGTAACAGCGTGCACAGAGCATTGGCAACTACGACATCTGACAAAGTCCATTATTTTATGCTTTGATGGAAGTCCATACTCTGTTTCAAGAGCTCTATTTTGGCAGGAAGTGAGAATGTTGGCACGGTTGTTAAATTTAGTTTTTTCTTGCTTGTTTACATTTGGTTGAAAGATTCTAAAGCCTTTTCAACAATCCATTTTGTGCAGATCCTGCAACCCTGACACTCCATGAGACCACATTTCTTTGAGGCATTCTGTCCAAACAGTTCCACGCCTTCTAAACAAACCCATTTTGTGCATCGCCTACAATCGTGGCAGTCAAAGAAGCCATGTTTCTTTCAGGCATTTAAGGCACCCAACTCACATGCCAAGCGTATGCTTTCACGTTTTTACAAAAGTATCTACTAGGGCACGTGTGGCTGCAACATCTGACCCAGTTCCTCTGTTGTTTTTTGCTTGGATGGGAGCCCACGTGAGGTCCAGGTGTGGTACGGGAGAATATTGGCAATGTGACCAGCTAAAACGCACAAAAAAACCTCCTCCATTGGCTTCGATGAATGTCTAAACGCTGTCCCCAAAGCTTTTGGCGTCTGCAACAACATCTGACAAACCCCCTCTCTCCAATGTGCTCGTTTTTCCCACGCAAGGGTGTGTGTGCGGCCGGGGGAAGGTGGAAATGGCTGTGGAGTCTGGCTTTGCACAAAATCGCTGCATTTGCATGAAGTTTCCAAGGCCGTTTCAACAAACCCTAACTCGCCCAAAAGAAAAAAAATATCACGGGCCTTTAATTTTAATTCTTTTATTTCATTTTTTTTTACATTTATTTTATTATTATTATTATTATTTTATATTTAAAGGGGGCATTACACAAGGACCCGCTCTCAAAGACACTTTGCACTCAATCTATTAAAAGTTTTGGAGGAGGTAAAAAAATGTTTAACAAATCTCTTAAATGAAGGTTGTTTGCACTCTAATGTTTGGTCTTTTCTTTGGTCTTATGCGGATATGCAGCTATTGTGATGTTGCGGTTTAGGTTTTTTGGCTTCTTGATGGCACATTGTCCTTTCGCAATGATGAAATCACTTTGTTTTTAAGCTACTAGGCCTTGTTTTTCGGGTCGTGGTCCCCACTTGGTCAAAAAACCATTGTTGTAGTATTGTTTCATCTGGATTTTGAGCCATTTTTTGTACTTTGGGGTATGGTCCCCTTCAAAACCATTTACCACTAATAAAAAATAATAATGGTATATTCATCGATCCAAATAAAGTTTATGGCAATGTTTGATAGACCTTTCCCAAAAAGTAAGAAACAACTTAGGTCCTTATTGGTAAAATTAGTTTGGTAGAACAATCTATTTAAGGGTTTGTAGGGATAGTAAAACCCTTGAATTCTATGTTGAAATAAGATGCAAAAGTGGTTTGCGAAAAATAGGCAAAATAAGATATCTAGGAAATCATGAGGGCAAGTCATCACAATGCTAGTATTGAACAACACAAACTACAAGCTAGATTTCAATCTATATTTTTTCAATGCTTTAGAACATTCAATTGTAGAAGTGCTACTCAAGAATACTTAAGAGAAGACAAGCAACCCATTGCATTCATAAACTCGACTTGAAAGATGTAGAGCTAAATTATTCCCCTGTGGAAAAGTAGGTCTATGCCTTGTTAAATACTGAGAAAGAAATTCAAAGCCTATATCTTAAAGAGCCATGTTCATGCTTTATTGTTTTTGACCCTATAGTTAAAGCCTTCTTAAATTAGTATGAGTTGGAGAAAAAAGAGTTACTGAAGCATCCAAGATTATGATTTAGAGATCAAACTAGTGAAGATAGTTTGAGGATGAGGTATATGCTAGATTATAGTGGAAGAAAAATTCACATGGAGGCTTAAAGAAGGGGGCGTTTGATGTGGAATCAAAGACATGATTCCAAAACTCAATTTGAGGGTGACAAAAGTGAATGGTATTACCAACATTAGTTAGTATCATCTCCAAGGCATCTTCCCCCAAATTTGAATTCTACTTAGTAGAGCACTAAAATCGAAACCAAGACATTACTTTGTGTCTAATGGCGTGTTGTATAGGAGCTATGAGGGAGCATATCTCAGATGTCTAGACAGAGCTAAGGCATATGACAATAACTTGCCTTTAGTTCAACACAATTCATAGGATGGGTATACATAATATACTATTGAAATTTGTAGCCAACTATTACTTACGTGGGAACGATGTTTCATAAACAACAAACAAAAATATGATTAATGTGATAGAGAAAATAATAGGTAAAAATCCCATAGGATGACACCTTCTGTTGTAATATGTCTTGTGGGGAGAGAAAACAAGGATAAAAATATATTTGACAACATTTCTATTTATGTGCACTATGCAACCCAAGACTATGTGTGAGTGATAATCCGTTAGTTAGGAGCAACAAAGATTATAAGAGTGCATGTGGGTTATTGAATACAATGAACCAAACACAACAATGTAGTGGAAGAATTGTTTGTAAGACATAAAATTTCTTTTCATAATCTTGACTAGGTAAATGCAAAGGTGTACAAAATAATTAACAAGATTAAGAGAGAGATACAAACAAATGATTCTTGGAGAAAAATCAAGCAAAAATCTTTGGTATGTTTCGAGAAAGTACAAGTTCAAAATTATGAGGATCAATGATGATCTCTCATCATAACACACACACGCACATGCACACACACACACACACATGCACACGCTCACGCGCACACGCACACACACACACACACACACAAAACCGACAATAACAAGTACAACCGATGACAACTTTTGAAGAGATAAATTTTCTTTCTTTTTGACAAACAAGACAATTATAATTTGACATGTGTCGATGTCATGAAGATACACTAACATGGTTTGGTGCAAGATCTACCATTTGGTGTGCTATTTGGCAACAACGTAGTGATGAACGAACACTAAAGGAAAACAATCACGCGCATATCCTTGGTGACAAATGACATTCAAAAATCAAGGCACAAGTGTGATCATGTAAGAGATAGTTGTAGGATGCCATGCAACACTAAGTTAGATTTTAGACACCATAAATCCTTGCATGACATTGCAAAATTTTGAATACAACATTGAATGGTTTGTTTAATATAGTAGAAGTTGTGAAGGTTGCATGGTGTTAACACAAGACTACAACGTTGCATTGGTTATAAAAAAGCGCGGTGGATGCAAGCGATTACATAGGGCAAAGAGCCAAGGTGTCGCAGGATTTAATAAATGATGCTAAGTGTTGGGTGTATAAAACAAAATGAGCCACTTGCAAAGCGTTAGAGATATTAAATCAAACAAAATTCAATTCACATGTTATGAAAATAAATGGGTTTAGAGAACCATTGTAAATATGTTGTGGGATATCGTGTTGGTTCTTCTCTTTAAATAATAAAGCAAACTAATCTTTGAAATTTTAATTTGCACAATCATCAAATTTAGGGAAATGTTAGCATTTTTTGTCGTTAGGGGACCTTCCTTGGCTAGATTCCTAACCTTTTAAGTTGATAAGAGACATTGACATAAATGATAAATGACTAAAATGAAATAAAACCAAACTATCAATCACATGCGTAATCGATCGGAAAACCACATTGACACGTGTGTGAGAATTTGTAAAATTTGAATGCCACAAGTTTGTGGTAGACCAAATGATGCACCTTCACCTCTTTAAATATCTCGCAAGCAAGGATGTGCGGCAAGAGAGCTAAAATAAGAGATTAGGGCTTATGTAATCAAAAGAGTCGGGGTGGTGATAGGAGCTAAGAGGCCTCTTTTATAGATTTAAGGTGATGGAGGTATTTGGGATGTTATGGGCACATGTGCATTAGAGATTGATATGGTTATGGGTGAATAGTGCATTGGATATTGAGATGACTTGGTGTAATTAGGTAAGTGAGAGGCTTGTTTTATTGAATGGTACAGGGGAGGTGTCATTTATTAAACTTTATGTGATTTTATATTTTTAGTTGCGTTTGTGTGTTTTATTATTTTTATGGGATTATTGTACTTCATACATGATGTGACCTTCTACGAGGTGTGTTTTCAAGTATCTACATTTGGCCCCTTTTTGAGTTGCGTCTTGCACCAAGTATGATGCAACACAAAAATGAAGATGAATGACGTTCATCGAGTTTATGACAACGGTTTTCCATGCATGTGGGATTAGATGGATGATTGAATAGACAAAAACTTGGAAATATTGATTAATGTGCCACTTGACCAAGTTTGTGAAGGGTCGATACGCTGATTTCACAAGGTAGAGGCTATTTGATCGATGGATTGGTTGTCATAAGATTGATGAGTGAAGGATTTAGTATGACATAAAACCTCAAGTGATAGTTTGATGCCACAACCATGCCCCAACAACGTGCAAGGAAAAAAAAGTGCAATACAAAATGAGAGAAAGTGAGTTGGTGATGATAAAAGTTTATTTTTGAGTCCATGTGGAATGGTGCCCTAGCTAGGTGTAAAGTGAGGAAAAAGTGGGGATATCGAAAATTGAGGATGATTAAGACTGGATGAGCAATGGTGGTTGTGATTTTTTTTTTTTGCAGACAACATGTTTTGGGTTAGAATGGAGAAAATAGGGAGCGAGCATGTGCGGGTGTGGAGAGCATAAGGATGAGCTAGAGCATGCATGTGGGCAGAGAGGCTGGAGGGCGTGTTGGAGAGCACGTGGGTCAAGAGCACAAAGGGTAGGATAGAGCGCGCGTGGGTGGAGAGCACAAAGGGTGAACCAGAGCACAATGGGGGGTAGAGAGTGCAAGGGGTGAGCTTGAACATGTGTGGTGGCAGAGAACGTAAGTGGAAAGTCGAGTGTGTGAAGAGGCGGAGAGTGCTAGGGGTGGGACATAGCATGTGTGAGAGTGGGGAGTGCAAGGGTGGGATGAAGCACACATAGTGGTTGAGAGCATGAGGAATGGGCCGGAGGCAGGTCATGAGGCGGAGATGATTGGATTTAGAACAACCCGTGGGAGCACAATTATGTTTTTTTCGGTTTTTAGTACATCATTATAACTAAGTTTATGGTATTATTATTATTATTATTATTTTGGGATAAATGACTAGGTCACCGCATTGCGGCCCGACCCATGAGGGACATATGATACACCGATTGCATATGCAATCGATTGAGTTGTTTTTTCTTGAAAAAGTGAATAAAGCGAGCCGACCATGTGGGCGACCAATCCCTATTAATATTTATAAAGGGTTTTGGCAGAGTGAGTGAGGTGATGCAATGGGTGGGAGTAGATGTAGTGGAAGAGGGAAGAGGGAAGAACTGGGCCATAAGGGAAGATAATGACAGGGAGAACAAGCCACACAGGTGTATAGGGTAGAGAGATAAGAATGGAATGGTTTGTGTGGGTGGAAGGTTAGTGGGATGCACTTGCAATTATGAAAACTAGGGAGAGGAATGTCAATGTAAACAATGTGAGTGTGTGTGGTGGCAAGCCATCATAGCAATGTGAGTGTATGTGGTGGGAAGGGTGAGGGTTAGTGGTCCACACCAACTAGGGAGGGTAGGTAGAAGTGGCGATAGACTAGGTGCTACTATGGCGTGGGAAGAGTAATAAGGGTGTGAGTAGCATGGTCCAAAGTGGGATCCACATGGGTGGCACTAAGAGGAGAGTAGATGAAGGGGTTTGAAGTGGGGATAGTTGTGGGCTACCACGAGTGACACGAGGTCTTATGTGGCCGGAGTTGGGGGAGAGGACGCATGTGTGGCTCGACTATAACATTGAGCGATGGGGTGGAAGGGACGTGGAGAATGGTGTGGGATGTGAGGGTGTGGTGGCGATCCTCCATAGTAACTAGGAAGTTGAGTGGGAGGGTTGGTAGGACGCACTAGCAGCTAGGGAAGTCTAGAGAACCATTATGGTAGTTGGAGGTAGGGGAGAGGAAAAGGGCTTGAGTGTTGGGGATTTGGGTGGTGCATACAATGTGGAGGTGGGGAGAGGGAAATGCAATGGAAACAATGACCTGTAGAAACAAGAGAGGGGAAACACATGGTTGGTTGGAGGTAATAGAGATGAGCCACAAGTGAGCTCTATGGCATCGGTTTGGAATACATGTGGGATGTCTTGGGCATAGGAGTTGGTGTGAGAAGGGTTAAGAGTGAGGAATAATGGGAAGGGGAAGTAGGGTGGATACTAGAGTGAATAATCATAGCTTCTAGGGAGATTCAAAGGGTTGTTGAGGTGGTACGGTGGTAGTAGACATAAGATACGTAGGGGTGGATATTTATTGAGAAGTCAAAGATGCGAGGGAGAAAATATGTTTAAAGGGGCTAGAGATGCGCTAAGTGGTTGGAGATGCAAGGTGTGAGACATATTAAGGGGTTGGGGATTCACAAAGAGGCTGAAGAAGTGCAGAGGGGCTAGGGAAGCATGCCTCATTACAAAGAGGTACCTTAGACGTAGGGGTGGAGACACATAATGAAGGAGATGTAGGGGAACTACTCATGCGACCAATCCACAACTAAGAAGGGAACATAAGTAGAGGGGGACATCTTGAGTGAGTGAAACATGCATCTAGGAGGTGAAGATTGGAGGAGAGGTGAGATATTGAACTTGGACGAGGGCATGTAACAATGAGATAAAGAGATGCATAACTTGAAGTAAGTCTCCTATATATATTTTAGTTTTTTAGATTATGCTTGTGTTTTATTTAGGTGGGGTGTGGTTGATCCGGAACCGACCTATAACCTAGTACTTAACACTATTGCTTATGTTTACTTTTGCTTTGGTTGAGATGATATGATTGATGGGTACATGTTGTGATGGGTGTAAGGTCTACCATTGGTGATGTTGCAACACAAATTCTCTCCCTTTACGTATACTTTATGTCGAGATGATGAATCAACTTGAGATGGAGATAATACAGAGAGTGGGGTTTTCTACATTAATTAAGTAGAGTATATGGGCATGGATCAATCATTGTTGATTGTCCTAATAGAGAAATGGTACAATGATAAAAACACATTTTATCTAGTGACTAGTGAGATAACCATCACATTAGAGGATGTGTGGCATATGTACAGGATCCCTATTGAGGGTAAACAACTACAATTAGAGGAAGACCCTATTAGGTGGGATACGATAATGTGGAGATTATATGGAGAAGCGACATACATGATAGAGATATATAAAGCGGGGGGTTAGGGACAGAGATTTGCATGCACATGGAGTGAGGACATGCATTATGGCCTATTTGTGGAGTTTGATTTACACCATTGTGTTACCGGATTCCTTAGGGAACATGTTCACATGGGGATGCATGGAGGTACTAGCAAAAATATTAGAGCACAATAAAGTATGTATGGGGCCATACTTTATGATTACAAACATATGTAGATTGCATCGGTATGTGAGGTTCATGCAAGTTGAGGTGAGTATAAGGGTACAATTATAGGTATGGGCATGTGAGTATATAGTTGTGAATAGGCCACATGGGCTATGTATGTATGAAATACATGAGTTGTTTTCCCCTGAGTTTCCATTTTGTTTATGGTGGAGACAGAATCAAGAGCTATTCAAGAGAGGAGGATGACAAGGTAGAGACAATAGAGAGGGGATGATACAAGTACTTCTTGGAACTTTTAGACATGGTGGTTCATGTATGGACCTAGGGGGTGAGAAACACAAGTAACTCTTAGGATGCTTGAGCCTTGATATTATGAGGATATAGACGAGGAGACATGGTTTGATGAGATGAAAAGAGATGAGTCATAAAGGAGATAGACAATGATGACACACCTATACGAGAGGTAGTGGCGTAGGGTTGAGCAAGTGAGATCGCTCTAAGGGGGAAAGGTTGATTGAGTACGAGATGCAAGACATTCCTTTATATAGGGAGGATGAGACAGTTCAAAGCCAATGGTGGAGCCATTAGGGATAGATGATAGGATGTCATCATGAAGATAGGGGAAAGAATCAATAGAGGTCTCTTACGGGTGGGAGATAACAAAGGACAATGACATAGTCCACCAAGTACACGAAGGAGGATATCTTGAGATGTATAGTTGATAGTTGATACAATTTAGGCACCACTAGATTAGATTAGTGTAGAGAGAGAAAAACTATAGAGGGAGGTGGTAGAGTTAATACAAGACCATGAGTAGGATCACAGGCACATCTAAGAGTTGGAGGGGAGATTGACTGAGTGGGAAGATGTGCATAGACATGTTTGAGACATGGAGGTGATTTTGGGTGAGCAAGATCAAAATTGTGAGCACTTGAGACAACTTAAAGAGGACCATGGCATAGTGTGAGTAGGCTCAGGGGAACGTACACCCCATGGAGGGGACATTGGCGAGGGTAGGACAATATATGCCCACAAAAGCTTCTCGTGTGGGATACTATCATGAATTGTCACATGCCCATACCCAAAATGCACAATACATGTCGTATTCTTAGGCCGTAAGGTCACATGATAATGATCAAGTAGGATGGGTATGGGTCCTCCTAAGAGCGATTTAATTTAGCCAACAATGCCAAGAAGTGACTGTAGTCCAACAACGCTCACATAGGCGATAGAAGGTTGGGAGCTAATAGGGGTCCCACACAATGTAGTATGATATGTGTTTGTTTATGAAGCTTTGGTATGAACCACTATATATATATATATATATATATATATATATATATATATATATATATATATATATATATATATGAGACTCGAGATCTCACTTTTTGGCAAAAAAATGTGTTGTACTTTTATGTTTTTAGATGAAATGGATCGGTATGTTTAAGTAAATGTGAAAGAATAGATGTTTTTTTAATTTTAAATTGGTGCACGACCATGAATTTTCAACATAGGAAAATATAGACAATGATATGGAAAATTATGTTTGTGGTTTTGTATGAATGAGTACAGTGTGGTATGAAACAAAAAATCTTGGGTTTTTTGCGAGATAAGGACAACAATCATGATTTAAGCGAAGATGGATAAATTAGTGAGTTGAAAAAGCTCTAACATACCACCATGAGACATAATATCCCTTTAGCTTATCAAGATCAAGTGTGTATGTGTGTGAGCGTTAATTACCTCTTGCCATGTAAACTTTGGGATAGATGAAGGCACACTAATCTAGGTGTTGGGTGATTTAGCTAAATTTTTGGTATACATGACAATGGATGAATAATGGGAAACCATACATTGGTCCATTTCTAGCCAAGTTTCCATGGTCCCGATGGAGATGCATTTGGTTCTTTTTAAAGTGTTTCTCTAGTGCCAACAATACATTCATATAGATTCTTAAAAGAGCCCTTAGAGAGATTTGATTTTTTCTTTTTTCCTTTGATTTTTTGACTTTTAGTTCATAATTTTCCTATGCTTTATTTTGATTCTCTCGTTTATTTTGAAGAGGTTAAGAAACACCATTAGATGGGTATGGGGATTTTAACACAAAATATGGAATGCCTTAGACTAGAGACTTCAATTACATCCTTAGATCTTAACAACAAACATTTTAAGATGTGAAATGGTGTTTGGATATCTCAATGCAAAGTCATTATTTAATTTAAAAAATGATGGAAGACCAAGTTCAAAGGAATAGATTTAGCTACCTTAAAGAAAAATATGTGTTGACAAGTTGTCAACATGTTACCGAGACTCTTTGAGATACATAAAGGTGGATGAATGAAAACTTAATTATGGAGAGGAGATGTTGATGACAAAATATTTACATAGAATGTGAATGAATTTGTACAATGATTATGCAAGAATATCCACATGATTGCATACTCCTTGATTTTCTTTTGAAGTTTTTAAGTAAGCTTTAAATATTTTTGAGATTTTATATTGTTTGGAATTTTATATTATTTTTGATTTTTTGGAATTTTATATTAATTTTTATTTTTATGTATCAAACTGCATAGATATATAATATTGAATGGCACAGGTTCCTTGACTCCATTGAGAACAACAAATATATATGTACAAAAACCATATTTCTTAATGATAACATAAGGATTTCGAATTAATTGGGGACAAACTTATCTCTTTTTTTGGTGCTTGACATGAGTTTTGTATGTTTATTTTAATACATGTTCGTTGATCTCAAATTCATGTATGTGCACCTTTTTATGGTATGCTCGTGTGATTTGATCGCAATAAACCAATAAATGGTCCAACATATTGATGTGTCACTTGTCACGTAAATATAGTTGGGCAAGACTCTCTTGACGATATTCGTCATCCAGTAATGAATTCTTGTAATGAAATAGAGTGACACAATTTTGAGTGACAAATTCAAATCCGTAAGCTAGTGAAAATTGTGTTTCCTAGTAGGTGCGTGAATGCTAGTGTGATAAGCCCAAAAACATATGGTAACTATGGGTGCTAATATCGATGCGAGGTGCTTATCACTTTCTGCAAGATTTTTTTGATGGTCTTATTGAAGGCCTATGTTTGTACATTATCTTATGAGTAGTATGGAGTCAAGAAATTGTGCTTTGGATTTTGTATTTTTCACACAGTTGGTTCATGTCCTTATTTTTGAATGAGCCCCCATTGTTAGATATTATCTAGGTTGGAATACCAAAGTGATATATGATATATTGGATAATAAACTTGATAGATTGTGTCCTTGTCGGTGGATAATGGGATGGCCTTGACCCACTTTATAAAATACTTAGTGGAAGTGATTATAAATGCATGACCTTTAGATGAAAATAGGGAAATTTTCCTGTAAGATCTATCCCCCATTATGAAAATGGCCATATGGGGTAGATTAATTGTAGCTATTGAGTAGGCTCACTAGTACGATTTGCAAACCTTTGAAAATTCTCACATCGCCTAACATAGTCACAAGAGTATTTTTCTAAGGCAAGCCAATATTAACCCATGCATTAACCACATTTTGTAATAATAATGCCACAAAATTTCCCACCACATGTACAATTGTGGGCTTCTACGATCGCAACTAATGTTTCTTGGGGAAGCATGCAACACAAAAGAATGTCATCAAATCCCCATTTATAGAGGAGTTCCCCTATAGGCAAGATATGAGTGGCCCATTGCAAAAATGTGCATATTCTTGAATTAGTGAGTCCTTAAGGTTTGTGTTAAAATTAAGAAATGTAACAAGATTGTCATACCAAACAGGAGGAGGGATGGTGTCCGTACGTACCCAAAATTGTAGAGTACCTGCATCGCGTAACAATGTAACACGTGCCCTAATGATGATATAGGTCTCCTCGCAAGGTGTTCGGGATCCGGAAAAGCTCTCCAAGTATGTGTTAACATCCCGCATGCCCCGTTTAGCCCCTGTGTGCTTTGTTTTCTCTTCTCACCTCCTTTCCTTTATGTTTTGACCTTCGGTGGCGAAACCACCGCCCTACCTAGGCGGCGATCAGTAACCGCCGCCCGAGCAGGCGGCGGTCCTTCACGCATTTTCCAGAATGATCTTTTAATGCGACTCACGTAAATTTCAACGTTTACCAGCTTTTTTCACCGCCTTTGGCTTGCATTTATGATTCTGGTTCCCTGGAATAGTGTTTTGGCATTGTTTATGGTTTAAGAGATCAATTTGGTTTTTACCTTTGGGTGAATGGAAATGCTATAAATAGCTGGCTTGTGCTCAAAAAAATGGCCCCTCAAATTTGCCTCTGAATTTCTCATTTCAATAGTTTAGTCTTTCAATTTTGCTTAGATTCATAGTTTCATTTGTTATATGCATAGTTAGCATTGTTTAAAGCCACATATTCTCCTTGTGCAAGTGTTGTTATTATTTCATCCAATCAATTGGAGTAGGATAGTTTGCTTTTCAAAAGGAAGCCATTAAAAGTTGTAGGTTTTGTTCCTCAAACATGATAGTTTCAGGTTCTGGACGTTTTATGTTGCATGACTCGCAATAAATCCCGCTAGAATTGCATAAGCCAAGCTCGTACTCTTGTGCTATCCCTCTCCTACTCGCATTATAGTCGGACCGCATCCTAAGTCGTTATTGTTCTAATATCTACTTTTGTTGATGTTAGCATTACACATTTTTTGGATCCACATGAGCACGAAGGAACGAGGAGATCACACCGAGGGGACAAGGTCACACACCATCGGATTCGCCACTGCTGCGTAATCCAAGTTCAAGCTTTGAAGTTCTAGTTAAAGCATATCAAATAGAGAAGCCAATCACTTTATTTCAGATTAATTTCACTTTCGATATTGCGGGGAAGGAAGTCATGGGGATTGATAGTTTCCGAGAAACCATAATTCACTCCTCATCCGAGGTAGGATCGAGAGTCTTTCAAATAGAGTAGATCGGGTTATCGGGTTATTTAGAGTCGATCTACAAATTCGCAGACAAGTAGCTATACTTGGTTGCTTTGTTTGTTTTAATTGTGTTATTAGTTTAGTTTTAGATATATTAGATAATTGCTCTTTAAAATCTATTCATTAGTTTATCAATAAATATCAGACTTAGAAATATACGTAGATATATCTTGCATATTTAGTTTATTTTGTCATTAGTTAGCTTTATATCGTTTTCTTTTGTATGACAATCACGGGACCTAGAGAGCCCAGAGAATACGTATTCGAGCCAATCGTGCCTCAACCCAATCTTATTACGGCAATAACTGATATAGATCAGAACCTTAGAATCCAAGTCTTCCGAACAACAATGCATTTACAACAGATGACTCACCACAATTAAGCGGGTTAAATATAGAAGACGACCAAGCGCACACATTTTGGTCAAATCAGCCAAACTACAGATTACCCTAGATAAATATCTGCATGACTGTAGAAGGGCTTGAAAGAGAGCAAACGTTTGGTTGTGACCCTTTGGTCCACAAATGGACCGAGATGCGGGGGACACTCTCACACATGTATACTAGCTAGCTTACGGATTCAGGTCACAGAACGCCCGTGAGATACTCGAGAAGATTGCACAAGCTGTTTACTTCGAACATAGAGGCCGAAAAGGCATACGACTATTAGATACTAGGGATTAGGGACTGATTCCACACATGACCATAAAGAGTCCACAACACCCACGAATCTACGGTTGTGACCCACAAATCCCACAACCTAACGAATCCACAGTGAATCGAGACATAGATGCCGGCTTACGCACATTAGTATTTAGATCTACTCCACTTCCACCTATCATCATCACACGAAGTTATCCTTGTTAGACATAACACCTAACAAAGCTAAAGATTTCTAGTCTAGACCGAGAGAATCGACCATAGAAACCGCTATATATCCATCATCCATCATATGACCCTGTCTGAGACATACACGAAATAATCGAAGGTCATTTTCCACGTATCCCACAACCCATAGATCGGATCACGCCAAAGCTCGATATTGATTGGAGCCTTGAGCGATCATCCTTGCCGACCGATCTATCATGCCGCCCGATTCAGAGTTAGGAGGGCCTTCTTTGCCTTAGGTCGCAGTTTCCCTAGTGCGTGTCGAAGATATAAGATTACCTAACTAGTTTGCCATTTACTCGTGTATATTCCATCCCCACCGATTGTCTCGGCATGACCTCGGGAGGTCAAAGCGAGGAAAAGTTACTTGTAGATTCCCATGCTCGCCTGTCACTTTTCCATCGTAGAGTGTCCATAGTGAAAAATGTTGAGGGAGTTGGTACAATCAAAGGGTAGTTGAGACAAGACCCAAATAGACACGCTTAGTGTGTCACCTCGAGTTATTTTCTAATGGAATGAAAGAGCCGAGGAAGCCATACTATCTAAAAATGGCTTGGTAGAGTGTGTGGATGATTCAATCTCATAGGTGGTGATTTGTGTGAGTAACATGTCGGCTAGGGAATTATATTGTTGGAGCACCTCTTTTTGACACTCGATATGGCCTTTTGATTTGGTTGAACACTAATTGTGAATCAACCACAATGCATAATATTTTAATTTTTTGGAGAATTGGCTAGTTGGAGATCAATGATAAGCGCTTATATTCCACGATTTTGTTGTTACATGGGAAATTTAATTTGATTGATAGGGGTATGGTGCACCGTAAGGTGTGATAAACACAATTATGGTACCACTCCATTGATTGGTCTAGAGCATAATGTGTGACTCCATCTTGTTGATAACTAAGGTATTGGTGTCATGCCGATATAATGTACTTTATTTTATGGATCCATAGGCAGCCTAATAAGATTTGGTATTGCATTTCTCCTTTAATGAAATAAAAGAGGCTATACAATGTCTTCGATACAACATTAATAGGGAACACAATCATACCTAAGTTTGCATGGGGGCATCATTAAATGATCTCAATCTGTAATGTAGATGTAGATAGATGAGATAAATGAATATAAGGCAACAAAGTGTTATAGAGGATACAATGTTGATTCTATACCCATTGTTGAGAAGCACACATTTGAACAATTTAGACTCTATATAAACAAATATAAACAATGGTGGATCACTTGTCATAATTCCCCATGCATCATGATGGGAAATTTAGTTTTGATCTCGCAATAATGGAATATGAAACATGGCATGTCATGATCATCTCTGACATGTCTTGGTGTATGATGTGTCATCCGGGATACCACTTGGAAAAATGGTGTTGATGAGTGGACAATGAAGTAAAATTTTCCTACATAGATTCATGTTGATAAATGGCATGCGAAGAAGCAAAGTGCAAGTATGACAATGCATGAGATAGATGTGGGATGATGCAAAACATTGAGATAGAACCAAAATGTCATGAAGGCTTGTGCAACATTACAACAAATGTGAATGTAATATTGAATGTTTTATATGTGTTTTGGAAACCGTGAAGGTTGCCCAATGATAGGAAACGTTTGTAGGAGTTGTGCAAGTTTTGAAGTAAGTGTGAAGGATGCAAGGTTTTGCACGGGGAAAAGTGGAAAGGTATCACAAGATTTTAGCAAATGATGTTAAGTGATGGGAAAGTTTTGAAGTAGAAAGCTACCAAAAATATTGAAAAGGGTTATGCGATGACAAAATTGGTCATCTCTTTGTACTACTACAAGGTTGTATGTTTTACATGAATGTGTAGATCCTAAGTTCTATAAGAGAAGTGAGGAGGATTGTATGATTGTGATTTCTTGCAAGGGTTGCGTAAGGTTGTGTAAATATCATCCATACATGTTAATGTATGGTAATGAGCCAATCTTTCCAATAAAATATCTTCTCCCTACCTACTAGCTTATATAAGAGTATGAAGGACAATCAAAAGTAGATAAATATTGGTTAGCTAATATTTTTAATATGGAAGAGTTAAAAGAAAAGGCTTTTGAAAGATGCAACAAACATCATGAAGTGGTAAAAACATGGTTTGATAAGATATCCAATAACAAGGCATTCATAATTATATACTTGGTGCTAATGTGGGATAAATTTTGAGAGAGAAGGGTCCACGTGAAAAATTTGAACCCTTATAATTGAGACTTTATTACATATTAGAAATTTAGGAGAAACCAATTTCAAATTAAAAACTTTGAACGAAAGGAGCCTTGCAATACTAGTGGATAGGAGATAATTGAAACATTGATTTTATCCATTTGAACACCTATGATATTCCCTAATAAGCTTTTTTTTTCTTTTCTTTTATTTTTTATTTTTATGGTTATTTTGTGTTTTGTGTTTTATATTTTATTGTCTTTTGTTTAGTTTTGTAGGTTAGATTAATGTTTTTAATATAGGTTTCGTCAATGAGCATGCATTTCTTCCATGTTCAATTAAATAAATTTAGCTTTAGGAATTCACCATTGACAAAGAACTTGAGCAAGTAAATGAAGCACTCAAACTAAAAACGACTTCCACATTGTTTTTCATAAAAACATGGACCAAGCCAAGAAAAATCAAATAAGAGCAAAGAATGATAAGGTTTAATTTAGTGATAATCATAAAAGGTTATTCATCCCTCGAGAACACACACACACACACACACGCACACACACACGCACGCACACGCATGCACACGCATGCACACGCACGCACGCATGCGCACACACACACGCACGCACGCACGCACACACACACACGCACACACGCATGCACATGTACGCGCACACACGCACACGCATGCACACACACCACGCACACGCACACACGCACACACGCGCGCGCGCACGCGCACCCACACACACGCACACCCTCCCACACACACGCACACACCCACACACACGCACACCCACACCCACATGCGCACACCCACGCGCGCGCACACACCCACACGCACACACCCACACACGCACACACACACGCGCACACACACACGCACACACACACGCACGTGCACGCACACACACACACACACACGCACGCACACGCACGCGCACGCACGCACTCCACACACGCACGCACACGCACACACACGCACATGCACACCCACACACCCGCACATGCACGCACCCCCACACACGCGCACACACATGCACATGCACACCCACACACACGCACACGCACGCACCCCCGCACACACGCACACACATGCACATGCACACCCACACACCCGCACACGCACGCACCCCCGCACACACGCACACACATGCCCACGCACGCGCACACACACATGCGCACACACACACACACACGCGCGTGCACACGCGCACACACGCACACACACGCACACATGAACGCACGCATGCACACACCCACACGCACACACGCACCCACACACACACCCACACACACACCCACACCCACCCACACCCACACACGCACGCACGCACACACACGCACGCACCCGCACACTCCCGCACACGCACACGCACACACACACACACACACTAGTTTTCATAAAAACATGGACCAAGTCGAGAAAAATCAAATAAGAGCAAAGAATGGTAAGGTTTAATTTAGTGATAATCATAAAAGATTATTCATCCCTTCGAGATTCAACACACACACACACACACACGTTTGTTTGTGTACACTAAAGCACCCCCTTAATATGTGTGTTAATGAAGGTAAGGATGGAGGAAAACTAAAATATACCCCCTATGTATGTCAATGTACTTTGTACCTTGGTTCTCCATTGAGTTGTGAGAGATGTGGACAACACTCGGTTATTACCCCAAAGAGTTGTGGGTGGGAACTGTGGAAAGCTTAATTTATAAAGCATGTGTCATATCCACGTTTAATCACGTCTTTCAACAATAGCTCCACTATAATCCACCTCTGTAGTAGAAAAAATAATGATGGTTTACTTTTTATAAGACTAAGTCACATGACCTTCCCAAGGTGATAGATATATTTTGCAATTTACTTGTGATTGTTTGGATCCCTTACCCAAACACTATTTGAATATCCTATAACTATTGGTTTAGAAGGAGCATGATTCTTTGCTACTTCCCCCTAAAGTGTATCCATAAATTGAGGTTGTGTCGCCTAACTTCTACTCAATATCATAATTAGTAGTGCCATGAATATATAGAAGAATTTGTTTTTCAACTTTCCAATGGATCTCATGGGGATCTTGACAATAATATGATGCGAGATTCACAACAAACAAAATATCAAGACATGTATGAGTCCAGTGGAGTATATTTCCAACCAACTGCATGTAGATTGTCCCATCAACTAAAGGAGTATAGAATTTGGAAAAAATATTGATCCCTAAATGAAAAGGAGTTAGTGCATACTTGCAATTTTCCATGTTGAGACAACAAAGAATGTCTTGAGCATATTTGAACTGATGGATGAAAATACCTTTGTTAGACTATGAAATTTAAATATCTAGGGAAAATGTTAAAAACCCAAATAAGTCATCTCAAAACACTTCTTTAAACATTCTCTCGAATCATGAAAATGTTGTGTTAAAGCTCCTATGATGATTAAGTCGTTAACATAGAGGACCAGAATGAGGAGCTTTCCATCTACTTTCTTAGTGTATACTGTAGGGTCGAAAGAACACTGTGTAAAACCAAAATTGATAAGAAACATGTCAATATTTTCATACAAGCTCGAGGATCCTGTTTCAAGTCATACAAGGAATTTTTTTATCTACACGCATATTTGGAGTTCTTCTTATCAATAAAACCTAAAGGTTGGGACGTGTATATTTTTTCTTGTAAATCACCATGCAAGAAGAAACTTTTGACATCCATCGAGGTGGAGTTCCCACACTCTCTGTCATAGTCAAGGAGAGTACTACCTAAACAAATTTTATTTTTGTGACTTGGGAAAAGGTTTTATAGTAATCAACACCTTTAACCCACGAAAAACTTTTCTACAAGTCATGATTTGTGTAATGCCCTGTTCTTCGACGTCCATGTCGCTAAGCTTTTAACGTTGTGGTGCTTATGTTGACCTCTCGTTGGCTCTTGTTTTTCGATTAATAAGTATTAATAAGTGGTAATAATAATAATAATAATAATAATAATATTTTTTATTTATCGGTCGACGTTAACCTCGCCTTCTGAGCGTCGATTTGAAACCAACCCTGTTGTTAAATTTTGATAAGCGATTACATAAATAAATGCTGGGAAATGAGGATGAAGCTCCATCCTGCTCGGCATTTAAGGTGAACTATTTAAATATGGTTTAGGGTTGTAAAATCTTCTAAGGCGTGCTCGAATGGGGAGAATTTAGGATTTACGTATCACTTGGATCTCTCTCCAAAATAGACGTCTTTTCTTGTAAACCGTGTTGGACCTTCCCTGGGATCTGGGGAAACGTGTTTGAAATCGTATTGGGTTTTGGCCTGCGTTTTGTCTTCGTGATTCGTTATGGCTTGCTAGCCACGTTTTCTTTGTTTTGGGGATTTGCGTGCTCAGTAGTTTGGGGATCTGCGTGCTCAGTGGATTGGGGGTCGCGCGCCAGATGAAAACCTCACATTAAAGAGTTTATTGCAAGTTCCTTTGCTGTGTGGTCGTTTTCTGGTGCGCAGATCCTGGGCGTGTCTTTTTTTTGTTTTCCCTGGCCGCGATGAAACCTCCTCACGCCTTGCTGGTGCGCAGATCTTGGATGCCTCCTTTTTCTCTTCCCCGCCGCATTGGATCTGTTCACGCTTGAGGCCTGGGGCGTTTGGAAAACGTGAAGGAGGGTTCTCTCGAGCATGGAGGATCGCTGGGCGCATCCCTTTCTCCTGCCCTGGCCGCGTGGGTCTGTGGGGTGAAGGAATACTTCGTTTTTGTGGTCGTGTGGACATGTTTTTTTTGTTGTTGTTGCCTGGTGCGTTTTGGGGGAAAAAGAAGCGCGGTTTTCTTCTGCTGGCCGCGCGGGTTTGGAATGGTGGTTATAGATGAAGCTACAAGCTGGTACAGTAGGCGTGTTACCTCCTCTTCCAATGGGTGCTGCGGGGTGTGTTCTTGTTGGGGATCCACACAAAGAACCGCAAAGCTTTAGCCAGCAAAGAAAGCGTGTGCGGTTTAGTAGAAGCCTCTTTGAGCGCTTCCAACAAGCAAGTGTGCATCCAACATTGTTGTTACTGCTCAAGATTGAATGCATCCTCAAATTTGGGATTCTCCTTCAAGTTTTTATTTATTTATTTTATCCAAATCAATTAGTGACAGTAAGAGTGTTACCAGGAGACCTGATGAAATTTATTTCAAAGATTATCTATTGGGACCTTACTGGTTTTACGATGCAACTCATGGAAGAGAATCTCATAGAGGAGGATCTGTTTCATATCAGAATATTCATGAAGCACAATTTGCTGTTGGAGAGCCTGGTAATAAAAACCTTTATAAGTGTGGCGCTTGCATTATTCATAGCAGGATGGGCTGTTCGGCGGAAGTCTTTAAACCTGTCGGGTGGTTTTGCCGGGATCCTGGTAATGTCAGCATCTATCATGGCTTCCTTCAGGTTTGGAGCTCCTCCTCGTGTTTTTATTCACATCCTCAAAGCTCACAAAGCTTGGTACTGAAAAGAAGCGCAAAAATAATGCTGAATACAAGGAGGGAGGCCAACGGGATTGGATGCAAGTGCTAGTGAATAGTTCGTTTGCCACAGCACTAGCATTAGGAGTTGCTTATTTGACAGGCTGGAATGATATCTGTTTGAACTCAGAAAAGGCACCTTTGGTTACTGGTCTGATTGGTGGTATTCTTGGGCACTATGCATGTTGTAACGGTGATTCTTGGTCTTCGGAAATTGGTGTTCTTAGTAGCAGCCAACCTCGGCTCATTACTACCTTCAAGGGCCTGTTTCAGCGTGCTCTTGTCTTGGGAAGCGCATTAAAGGCATGATAAGCCCTAACCCTCTCTCTTAATGATTTATTTCCTTTAGCATTTAGATAAATCAATCTCTGCAGTTTTGTTTGAATTCTGTATATGTGATGTCTCCTTTGGATTGTTGATGTGTGATTCTCTTTTACTAAGTAAGTAACGTTTTGGATTCTTGATATTATTTAATATTTATTTACATATATATGTAGACTCTTTCTTGAACGAGATGCCCAAAGGAAATGGGTTTTCGAATGACTTTTAATCACATTTTGCATGCGCTGATCTCTCTCGAGTGATTCTCGCTTTTCGACCTTATAAAGTTAGTTTATCATTTTGCCATGATTACTCCTGTGAACAGTGGTTTCTGTAGGAAATATTGTGGTGTGTGAATGAGTTTTAGAATTTTTCTTGTCTTGTTTTTATTATGTAAAACATGGCTTGAAAACGGGAAATTTTCTCGGAAGACTGTGTTGGTCTTTTAATGTGGATTGATAATAATATAACCCCCATTAGGATTGGAGGCTTCTATTTGGGGAGAGTCGTACTAGTTCTTACTGGTCCTTCTAGATACTATCCGACTCCTTAGATTATCGTTTACTTTGGGGATTATTGAAAACCCCTCATCAAGCCCTCTACTATTCTTATTACTTTGAGCTTACTTTTAGATTGGAACGCTCCTGAAACATGTGTTAATGGGGTTTCTATTTTGTGACCCTTTTGAACACGGTAAGCCTCAAGACGTTGGTTGTGCGGATAACTATATGGCTTAAGTTTGAGGCGCTTCTTAGATCTTCGAATCAGTTGAGGTAATAATGGATACATCGAACTCTCATGAATGTGTACATTCTGCAAGTTTGATTGACATGTGATGGCCCTCAGGCATATGAATTCAGACAATGCTTGAAATATGAGATTATAAATTTATCCTATACCTTGACTTCAAAGCTTGTTGAAATGCTTTTTAGTAGCAAAACAGATGAATAGGGAAGTTATGAGAACTACCCTAAAAAGGATTCATACACAGCCTTAAGTAAAGGTGACAACTACCATAATGAGACTGTTCATACCTTATATGACGTTAAGGATAGAAGTCGACCTGAAATTATTTAACTTCATTATATAGGACAATGATTAATACTCATAAATTGAGATATGCAAGTGGAGGTTGAATTATATAATATGATATATTATGCTATCAGGCAACCAGTAAGGATAAATATGTTATTTCAATACTTGGTTAGCGCGTGGAATATTTTCTGGCATTTACGATGATTATTATGTTAGCTAAAAATTGGTACTTGCATCTCAATTGTGAGTTGAGATAATGTTGATACTTGTATTTATAGTGGCTTGGACCACGCTTACCTGTTTTAGCTAGCCAAATGTACCTTCTACTCATTAACAAAGTATGATGGTATTGTTGTTCGTAATTCATCCCTCCGAGTTGGACTCTTATACTAATAGAGGCATATACAGTCATGATAATATACAACCGATAGGATATCTAAATAATAATATATGAACTTACTGATTGGTGGAACCCTTGTTTACATAAGTACATTCTTTTTATTGTGAGATAAATATCAAAAGTATACTTACATATCCTTGATTTTCTATAAAGGTTGATACTGGGTAATATTGATGATTATCATATGATTGACACTTGTATTTATTATAGAAGCTTAATGTCGTTGGTGCTTTTATTTAATTGAAAGATAATATTGTTGGACACTTATATATGTGAAGTAGGTTGAGGGTATTAGGTGAGCGTTACTATTGTTACTGTAATTTAATTATGATTAAATGCAAGGTTAAGGTTGCTTATCTTCTAGCCACTTGGAATTTTAGTTCATATGTAAGTGATTTTAGGAAGTGTTTAATGATGGGTATGAAATGTATTATCATGAGATGTGCAGTTAAGATTTGAATACATGACTAGGAATTATTTGATAGGGAGTATTGCAAAATTTCATTTATTTAAATGCTAGATGACATAAGTTATTAGGTGAGGTTTATATCTTATCATGCTCAGTTCTAAATAACCGACTCTAGTAGTAAATATTTCCGCTTGAGATGGAATATTAGCGAGTAGATGAGGGATAGACTTGTAAACTTGTGCATCAACCTCAATCGAGAAGTTCTTACATGAATCCTTTTTATATTGTTCAACTATTGATAACATACAGTGGAAAATGTAGAGAGGACCATGGTCTTAGTATAATGTATTTGTGGATTTTTGTCATCTTAACTTTGGACACTTTGGTTTGTTTGACCATCTTTGAAAATATTAAAATATTGGTTCGCTTGTTGAGTGACCTTATTGGATTATTGGTATTTTAAGTGTGGATGTAACCTTGTTTTGTTCGGTGAATGAGTGTTATTAAACTCTACCCTTGAAAAGAAATGTTGAGTAAATCTTGCTATGACTTATTTATAATGCGACATAAGTAAAACAACGTGGGGTGTTTAATACTTATAAAAGTTGAACGAAAATTTATATTTAAATAAATTAACGTAGAGGTTACCAACTCGAGAGCAAGGAATTCTTTAAAGAAATCATAGGCGAGACTATCATTGTGAGTAAGAATTATATAACAGATAATCCCTAGCTCCTCTAGTGAACATTATTCTTTTATGGTGAAATTTGTAAAATAACCCTAAGGTGAAATGAACTCTGTTAATTGTTAGAAGAGGATAAGATTTAATAAGCCGAGAAAACTTAGCATTATAAGAAGCATTTGATACAAATCATATCTAGAATCTTAGCAAACTGTAGTTAAGGATCGAAAGAGGTTACATAAAAATAAATAACCATCAATAATTTCCTCATTGTGGCTTGCCCTATCTGTAGGTGTGTTATGTGGTGGTTTCTTATGTTGTTTTGTCAGATAGAAAAGTGAACCATCCTTGGAGTGTGTGAACATTTCCGTGTTACCCTTGTGGTCATCCTTGTATTGAGTTATCCACGGAGTTAGTTGTGACTTGGTGGTGGCATGTCGTGTCGTGTTGTGCAAAAAAAAAAAAAAAAAAGTTATCCTGTATTTTACTGTGTTGTTTGCGTGTGAAATTTTGGGTCGTGACAATTTGTACCTATCAATGGACACATTTGTTGCATAATTAGTTCGAGACACCCACTTACACCTCAAGATTTATCTTCCTATTGGAAGTGGAACAAAATCCTAATTGTTGTTCTTTTCAAAGAAAAATTTCTTTTGCCATAGCTTGCCACTATTAAGGATGCTTAGAAACTTGATGATAAAACTCAATTCTATGTTCTACTAATTTTGTGAAATGGGTAATACCATAGTGACATCGGGATCTCATCTACTTGGATTTCTACGGTATTTTCCGAGCACCAACCTCATTTTGTGCATTCAAAATTTCTTTCGGCATTAGCAAAGTGGAGGTACTGGCTCTCCGATATGCCTTCACATATTCATCGTGACCAAGAAAGATACAAGTGAAACCCTTCCTTTCCATTGCTTTTCAATTATAGTTTGGGATATGTGCCCACACATTACATCCAAAACCCCACAAGTCAAGACCACCAGGATTAACACCAAACTATTTGTTTCGATGTTTATCAAAAACTTCTAAGCGGCGAGTGCTATTTTAAATGTAGTTTGCACACATAATAACTTTTGTCCAAAACTAAGGAGGTAAATCCTCAGAATGTAGGATGTAATTAGCCATTTCCTTGAGTTCTTTATTTTTGCACTCAACTACACCATTCTATTAGGGGGTGTAGGGAACAATGCATTGAATTTAAATTTTCGTTTGTTTGCAAAATTTAATCATCTAGTTGTTAACAAACTCTCCTCCATTATCAGCTTTAAGATGCTATATTTTTTCTCATATCTAGGTTCTCTACAAGGGCTTTAAATTTTAAAAGTTCTAAAAAAATCACTTTTATTTTTCATAAATTAGACCCATGTTATGTGAAAGAAATCGTTAATGAAGGCAAGCACATATATTTTCTTTTAAAAAGAAACATGGGGAAATGACACGAGGTTGTTGTGGATCAATCGTAGCTTGTCACCGGCTCTCCAAGATTTACCTTTTAGAAATGGATCCATGTTATTTTTTCCAAGTCAATACACTAAACAAACTCCACTTGTAAAGGAAACCTTAGACAACCTAAGAACCATGTTGTTCATAGTTAGAGTTTGCATTGAGCAATAGTTAAGAGGACCAAAATGATTGTCAAAGTTTACAAATGTCATTTGCATGGGAAAACATGACTTGTGAAGGTTGATTAAACACAAAGTGGTCAAAATTGTATAATTTGGCTTGATGATCAACCATGCAAGTTATTACAATAGAAAATTGGTATTTATCTTCTCGATATCAATGTTGTTGACAATAAACTCAACCATTTTTGTTCACTTGAATGAGTGATCTGATAAATGGATAATAAGTTCGTAAACAAAGTGGAACATGGAAAACTTTATTGAACATGTCATTGTTTGTCTCAATAGACCCTTTACCTTTAACATTAAGAGGAGTTTTGTTTTTATTGTGCTACTACCCATGATAGTTTGAAATAGAGAACCTTGATTTTCCTTGTGAGTCGAGGCCCCTAAATCCCATATCCATTTATTTATTATTGATCTACTAGTTGTTTTAGAAAGAGAAACACTTGTCTTGGATGGAGTAAGCCACATATTTTGATCTCCTCTTCCAAGTATGTCATTTCCTTTAAACACCGATGTTAAACATGTCTTAGTTTACAACAAAAGTCACAACATTCCTTGTCATCTTTTCCTTTTATTTCATTTTTCCTTTCAGTATTGACGTAGGGTTGAATTTTGCTTTGCTAAGTAATTTCCTTAGGCTTAGGTTGTGTTTTACCTTTTTCCTTGGTAGGGCCCTTACCTTATTCAATGTTAGGTTGTGGACTCACATTATAGTCATTGAATTCCAATGCATGTTTCTTAGTACCTCCGGGTTAGATATCACCAATAAAAATCAAATTTTCATGTTCTCTTTGAAGTTTCTCACATAACTTATAATCCTACTTTGTGTAGTAATCAAGACAAAATTTGAGGAGGAACAACCTAGTTTAGATACGATAGTCATATTTATTTTTTCATCATAATTTTTGACCAAATTCATAAAGTAGAAGCCTCAAGTGCTTCACTTTAGTGATGAAATCCTCAATATGAGGATAGCTATTTAGACTAAGAGTAATAAGTTAATTTTCTATTTGGCATGCTCGCATCTTATTGTGCACTCCAAAAAGCTTTTCCAAGATAGTCCAAACATTATTAGGATCGATTTTATCCTAAAAATGAAATTTCAATTAAGGGTTAATGATTGCCCAATAATCCGTATTGCTCCATCAAAATGATTTTGCAACTTCGATAGTTTTGCAAGATTAATAGGTGATGCTTACTTCGATTCATTGCAATACCCTAAATACCATGGCCGAGGAGGACATAAATAATGTAGGATTTCCAACTAAATTAATTAGATCGTGTGAGAATTACCCTTTTAACATCGATTGTGTACTTGAAATTTGATGCTTTGGTAAAAATTAACCGATTTGTTTTTTTGAAAAAGTAGTTAAAATTATCACCTTAATGAGAAAATTAATGTGTAATTTTATTATGGGTAAAAAAACTATTATTTTTGCAAAAAACCCAAAAATTATTCGTTAAAATTGAAGTAGTAATTAAAATGACCATATTGAAGATAAAATCACGACGATGTAGGTCCTCGACAATTATAAATTTGAAAAATTGTACTATTATTTCACGTGAAAACACCGATCTCGAATCCTACGGATCTAAAATTTTGTCGGGATCACAAAATTCCACCCAATTCAAAGGATACCCCTTTTCTAGATTGTAAAACATGTTTTATGCATGCCTATTCATTTCTGCATGCAATGATAAAAAAGGTGTTTTCTCAATTGCTCCTAGAACTAGGGGTTAGTCAACAAATAGAGATATGACATGTCCCCTGAACAAAATTTTGGATTGAAACTATGACAAAATCTATACTTTAACTAATTAGAGGATCTTAACTAAAATGAAGAATGTACTATGTTTGATTAGGTTTTGTCTTCGAAACCGCCAAAAATTTGAACCAAGGCTACAACTAAAAACCAAATCAACACAATATTGTGTATAAATTATAGATAAACCAAAGGGATTCCTAGGTTAGGGTGTGTTTGTTTTGAAGGTTCTCTACTATACTTATCTTGCTAATAAATAATGAATCAAACCAATGTTTCACTCCCCTTTCTATAGAGGATTCCACCATTCTCGTAACCACACTATCCCAACTTTGAGGTATGCAAGAGAGTAGCTTCAGGGCTAACCACAACATACATACTACCTTATGGGTGGACTATTTTCTAATAAGGGCTAGCTATCTACATAAGGCAAACGACTACATTTAGGCACTATTCTGCATCACACACTGCACAGGAAAGGGAAGTCTATTCTATTCCATCCACCATTTTGCATTCTATTTAGCTATTGTCTGCTATCTTTGCATCATTGGGGCTAGGGATCCTAGGCCCATTATTTCTAGCAAAATCACACACAATTAAATTGGGTATGAGATGTAGTGTAGCACTTAGTTGTAAGATCGCCATTGTGGCTACTAAGGACAATCGACCCCTTCATATGCATCTTTATTTTTTTAGGGTTTGATGCTTTGTGTGGGGTTTTCGCAGTGATTCTTTATTGCATGGTTCCGACGCATCATCAACAAAGCTAGTGCGACATCAACGTGAAAAAAGGAGAATTATTGCGAAGACCTAGCGACCCTTCTAGGATTAGGTTTCAAGCTATATCACAGACTGGGTGCCCTAGGCACCCTAATCCTTCCCTAAGTGCCCTGAGTTGACAAAATCTGCCCTTGCTAGAACTTTCTGAGGTGTGTTGCGACACTCTGTTCAGCTTGTTCATCATCCCGATCAGTCCCAGATCACTGCGAGGTAAGTCCATTCTAGGTTAGTACCTTACACCTCTTATTTCATTTCATTTAGGATATCAAATAAATGATTTAGCATTTATATTTCAAAAGATATCATAGCTTATTACATTTTTTGTACTTAGTAGATTAATTCTAAAATCCAGATTTTAGTTAATCATTTTGGTGAACCCGTAGATTAGAACATTTTCCCCTAGGATCCACTAAAAACCCTAATGGATAAGGATAGCTCTTCTCCTTCTCGACCCATCATGTCTCATGTTAGCGTCAATCCAATTTATGATGAGGCTATTATCGCTAAGCTCACGGATCTCTATAGTAATGTTACTATGCTAGATGATATTCAACAACTTAGATGGTGAATGATATGTACCTACTAGTTTTTAAAATTCTCCCATCAGAATTATTATTGTTTTGGATCCGATAGCCTTTACTCGTTGTACACCATGTTATACTACTCATGATCCTCCTTCTGATCTTTCTAAGGAAATTCTAGATGATTCTCTTATCGATTACATGCTTGGTCTTGACACTAGTTCACATGTACCTACGGATTATTCTCCTAGTCAAACCACTATTATAGTTCCATCTCATGATTCTCCTATTTTTGATATTTCTCCATCGCATACTAGTTCTCATACTCCTTCATATTATGTTGATGATCCTATTGATAGTACACTTAATGAAATTATCATATCTAAGTCTCTATCTGATGTCGATGAAACAATTGATAGCCATGATTCTCCTAATTTTCATACTGCCGAGTGTGAATCTCCATCTCCACTTTCTCCTGAGGTTGTGTCTAGCACCATGCATGAGTCATCTCCATCTATTAGTTCTTCTTCTCCTACCATTTCATCTCCTCCTATCACTTCTTCTACATTTGTTAGTTCATCTTCTTCTATCGCTATATCTTCATCGGTCACTTCACCTCCTAGGGATGTTTTCGATGCTAGTCCTACAACTGCTATGGATGTTCCATCTCTTTCGTCTACTATAGCTTCTTCAACACCTACCCCTAGTGTGCCTTTAGCATCGAGAATCTCCTTTATCTTCTCTTGATATTCCTATGATCACTCACAATGGAAAGTTATAACCACTTAATACATTATTGCCATCTTCTACTATTCCTTCATAGGACATCATGTCTCTCATGCATGTCGTAGGTCAATTACAATCTCAGGTTTAGTCACTCACTTTAGAAAGTAGGGCTTATTATGCTTCTATTGATAACAACTCATTACATGGTAACCCTATTCCTAAGAAGATTCATAACTTTGCATTTCCTAAGGACTTTATCATGCCTACATTCACATGTTTTGATGGTACTGGTGACCCTCATTCACATCTCCAACATTACCGCATGGTTATGGCCTCCTATTCTAATGATAGATTATTGCTTAAGGCCTTTGACACATTCTTACCGATGAGGCTTTATAATGGTACACTCATCTTCCTTTTGGGTCTATTAGTACTTACTATGACATGGAGGATGATTTTCTCTCGCTGTTTTATCATCAATAATGTCCCTAGAGTTACTTATGACCATCTACTTTACATCAGGGCACATTAGAACCTATCAAGGATTATATTTTACGGTTCAATGCTTGTATGCATCAACTAGTATTCCAACCTATCGATCTAGAGAAGTAATTCATCTTCTGTTGTGGTTTGATTCCCACACTAAGCAAAGATTGCAATATGACACATGTGAGTCCTTCATACTTTTGTGCTATAAATTCATTGACCTAGAACATGATCTTCTCGCGACGCATATCATTGATCCTCCACTTATCTCTACTACTGTTGTATCATCTAGTCCTCCTCCATTGCTATATCTGTTGAGCATCCTGCACAATCTCCATCTTGGCCTAGTAAGAAAGCTCAACCTACTACATCACAGAAGCATACTTCTTCTCCTCCTCCGTGACATGATACTTCTCCTTCTACTCCATCTATGTCATGTGAGACATTACACTTATCTCATCACACTCGACCACATGATGTGTTACATACTTTACTCAAAAAGAATCTAATTCACTTACCCTCCAACCAACATCATCCACAACATCGACTACAACGTCAGCGTGATCAACCTTATTGTAATTATCATCGTATCAATGGCCATAGGGATAATGATTGTTTCACCCTTCATGATAGATTGCAACAATTAGAGGATAAGGGCATCATTTCCTTTGGCTCTCACTCACGTGAGTGGTCCATCTCCTCGCCTCGTTAGCGGGTTTCTTCTCTCGACTTGAATTGTCTCCTCCATCCGGTGCTCGGTCATTGCTTGTCCATCACCATAGTTTTTTTGTTTCATGCGCGCTCTCCACCACGTCCATACATCACCGCACCATCGCAACCATCTCATCCACCACATCATGCTACTGCTTCACATTGGCTTCCACAACCTCGAGCATTCGCACATCCCATTGTTGCTCCACATGATATTTAGTTCAATTCATATGTTCACACCGCTTCCATACCACATGCTTCATCGCTTCGTGCCGCTTTAATCTTTGGTAGGTGATATCTATCACCTCACCCCCGATGACACACTTGTGTTCTTACGGTTCTTACACGACCGTTAAGATATTTTCTATAAGAACCTCTCATCACGTGCTTCGTTGATTCATCTAGTGCACTCAATCATTTCCCAATGACACACTCTTTTTTACGCGGTTCATTCTTGACTGTTGAGGTGTATTAACTAAATGAACCTTATCATTTATACGTTGGGGGCATCACTAATCTCCCCCATGCTCATCATACTAACATATTACGATCACATCACATTATCACATCAACAAGCATCCATCATGATAGGTCATTTTACAAATCATACATTATTTATCTTCACATACATTCTAATATCATCATTACACTAACTACGCATTACAAATCCATTCAACAAATATGCACATCACTTAACTCATTAAGCATTGTATCTGACAACAACAATTTCATTACATACAACAATCATTGTAAACACTACATCATCATTACATCATGCATTTTTTCTATCATCATCTACATCATAGTAAAAGTCTACATCAACAAACATGAACGACATCCAACACATTACGACAATAATCACTGGATCATACATCATCAATCACATAATGATATCAATACACATCAAAAGCAATCATCATATACCAATAATTTCATCTATATAAATCAAGTACAATCATGATTACAAAAACATTTCATCACCAGGGGGAAACTCCCCTACATCATATACAACAATACAAATCAAATCTCATCATCACTATCACTCTCGCATCGTGAGAGATCTAGAACTCAATGCCTCCTTGCTAACTTTGTGTCATTGATCTCGGCTTTGATACCTCTCTACCCGCCTCCGTAGTAGTGTAATCTCGGTAGACTGCTCTTCAAACTAATGTTGCAACTAGACATAACATGCAAAAATCTCTTGCGCTAAAGAACCACCACTTGCTGCCTATTTGGCTCGATGAGTCTCCTCGCATGCCTCGTCCCTCTCGCCAGCAAAGACAATACATGCCACTACCGTTATGGCTACTGGCTCAAGCAAATGGGCATGCTCGCCGTGATGTCATCCACATGGTCTAGCATACCTCTGCCCGCAAGAATGTTGGTGGGCACATTCCACGCCCTGTAGAGACAAAATCATGCACTTTAGATATTATTTAGTCTCGGTCTCATACTACTATTTAGAGGGTTTTGAGTGAAGAAAGTACTAATTAACCCCATCTCTTGGCCATTTTTATTTGATTTCTATCATCATTCCTGACCTCCACCACACAAATACCATGTTGGTTTTCATCATCTTTTGTCATTTTAGCCCTAGACTAGGGCACCAGGCTAGTAATGGGGTGCCCATGGGCACCTGGTCCCACCATGGGCACCTTGATCCTTCTTGAACTTTCCCGCCACTTTTTGGGCTCTTTCTAGCCGTTTGAGATCTTTATCTTTTTGGTGGTCGGCCATTTGGGGTTAATTACAAAATTAGATCAAGAGAACCCTATAAATATAAAGTTATGAGACCATAATGAGGGACCAAGCACTAGTCACTACTATCATCCACCTAGAGTTGCATCCATCTATTGCATTGGAGATCATTTGCATCCACATAGCTCCATCAAAAGGCACAAGGCTAAGAAATCTACATCACACACAACATAGGGGAGGATTCTATTCTATTCCATGCACAATCTATTACATTTTTCTACACATAGTTAGCTCGTTACATCACAAAGTGCGACTGACACAAGAGAAACCTAGGGCATGTTTCACACACACACATAGAACTACATTTGGGTCTAGAATGTAGTGCAACACTCAATTAGTAAGACCATCATTGTGGCAGTTGAGGTCAATCTAAACCTATCATATGATTTTTTTAGGGATTGATGTTTGTTTAGGTTTTGCAGGTCTTCATTTCATCTAGGATTAGCAGTGACACTTGGCGCAGTACATGGGATTTGATGCGACACATAGTGAGGGTTTTTGACTACCAACCGAACATGTGAAGATCGGTTCAAGCTTTTGACATAGACAGGGCACCCATAATGTAGACCAGACCCATAGGTGCCCTAGCACCCATAGGTGCCCGGTCTAGAGAATCAAACCAAATCCATCCTTTTTAGGGCTCCTGCATAGTCGTTCCTACTTCCATATTTTCAATCACCTCTACGACATAGTCCCATGAGCATCTTCTATTCAAATTGAGTTCTTTCCTCTTCTCTCTTGCACATTAGGGTTAGCATTTCCTTTTTCATAGTTGTTTGGGTCATCTTTACATTTATTTACAACATCTATTTACTTTATTTACAATTGTTCATAGCTTAGATTAACTAGTACCTATATTACATTTTTAGTTAATCATTTTGGTGAACCCGATCATCCACGCTTCTAGGATCTTCACTCATAGATTCTCATTCTAGGGTTTATTCTCTTTTCACTATGGCTCACTCTCATACTGATTTTACCGAAGAACATCTTAAGGCCATTAATGATCATATTGTTGAGCACCCTCAAGATCTAGACTTACTTTTACATGTGGCTCGTGAGGAAGCTACTAATTTGATGGAACTCAACACTTTTGTGGCTATAGAAACTTTTGTTGCCACTCAACCGCTTACTTCCACTCTCCACCTATCTCTACTATTCTGGTTTTTGTCACTACTCCTACCAATAATTTTACGCCACCCTTAGTTTCTCATATACAAAAGTTTCATCCGTTGGCAATCAAGACTTAACTTCTCTTTATCATGACCTTCAAGCTCAAATCCATAAGTTACAACAAGCCACTTTGCATGCATCACCATCTTTAGATTCCACCTTATTGTTGAACACTCCATTCACACCTGCCATCTCTACTTATTCGCTTCCTCCTAGCTTTGTCACCCCTAAACTTCCCATTTTCAATGGGCATGGTGACCCACAAGAGCATCTTCGAGCGTTTCATGTAGCTTGTCTAGATTTTTCCGACGATCATATTCTCTTAGCTAAAATATTTCCTCGTAGTCTCCATGACTATGCGATGTGTTGGTTTTATGACTTACCTGTTCATTCGGTAACTTCATTCACGCATCTAGTCGATGCCTTTCTTACACATTTCTCCATCAATATCGGCTCTAAGATCTCTTACGCTCAACTAGCACAACTTAAACAGGGATCCAATGAACACTTCACTAACTACGTTTTAAGGTATAAAAACAATAGCTAAGATTAAAAATGTGCTTACGGACTCTGAGCTTTAGGATTTGTTTATCTAGAGTATTTTACCACCTCTCCAAGAGATCATTCTCTTTGAAACCTCTCCTTCATTCGATCAACTCTGCCATACTCTTAAGCTTCATGAGACCAAACTCCTATCCATAGGCAAGCTTAAGTACTAGGAACATGATTCGTCTTCCACTCGTTTTCAAAACAAGATGCCATTCAAACCATCTACAACTAATCCTACCGACACTAAGATCACTATCAATGTCATTACTCCTTCTAAAGAGACTCATTCACAACAACCTAGGCGCACGCTTAACAACCTTCCAATGGCTCCACATCTTATATTGAAACAACTTCTCGACAACAACCTTATTACTCTTCCTCCACCACTTGAGTTAGACCCATCACGACAAAAAGGTAGGAACTACAATGAGAACTTCCATTGTGATTATCATCGATGTGTGGGACATTCAACAAATAGATGTTTCAAACTCGTACAATCATCCAAGATCTAATTGATGATAACAAACTAGAGTTTCCAGAGTCTTAACTAACTCGCACCGAGAAACGATAAGGGTAAACTCAAGCTCTTTAACAACGAATTTCAACATGTGACAAGAAGAAATTTGATTCTTCTAGGCCAATCATACGTATCACGCGGTACCCCCTCCTGAATCAGAGCTCTTGATTTCTTAGTTGCAAATACTGACGCTTCGCCACCAATCATTTCTTTCTCGCCATGATTATCATGTAAATTTTACATCTAATCATTTACATATCAAGGCATCGTTGGCTCGACCTCCATCAATAATACTAAGGTTGACCCATCATGGCCCGTTAGTGCATGCTCTATCTCACTTCTCAAGGCTATCGGTTATCCTCCATCACAAATTGAATTCCCTTTCAACAAACCCTTCGGTGTTGTCAAACTACATGTTATAGTCGGTCCTCTTACACTGCTTGTGCCTTTCCTTGTTGGAAACACAATTGATGATTATGCGACATGCTTCTTGGTCTCAATTGGATTCATTCACTCTCAATCTATCATTTCTATGAATCATTTGCGACTCAAATTTATTCACAACAATCAAGTTATTTCTATTGATAATGTCCCTCCATCTACTCCATGGTCATCATCTCCTCACGTAATAGCTAGCACACCACCTACTTCATCTAGCACATCACACTCTATGTTACTCAAAGCGTAGTCTACACCTAGTTCACCTACTCGAGCATCGTCTACCCGACCACATCATTCCACTAGTCCTACACATTGGCATAGGCCCATTCCTAGGTTAGCCACCGCATCATGAATGCAGTCCCCACCTCGGTTTATTCCACGTGGATTCTCATCACCTTCGCATTCAACATCTCCATCACCGACACATTTCATGACACCACAACCTTCATCATATATTCATCCCTCGCACACATTTAGACTTCATTCACCAACACAACATTTTTCTACCATACCACCACTATTAGAGCATGGTCCTATGCTTTCATCACCATAGGCATCCGATGGAGGACCTTCGTCCTTCACTATCATTGGTTAGTTTACTCATTCATATATACTCTGGGGCATCACATCTAATACATTCCCCCACTCACCTTAACATCTATCATCTTTGCATTTTCATATAGGCATCTTCATCACACTAACTAACATCGTCATTACCCGATGACACACTCTTGTGCTTCGGTTCACACTTTACTGTTGAGGGAGTACTACACATGAAGCCCACACACTGCACAATACCTACTACACATCATGCACATTTCTTTGCACATACACGTCATATGTCTTACATCTTACATCATACACTTTTCCTTCACATTACTAATTCATTTCATCATTGTGACATTGTGTATCTACACATCATACATATTCTATATACCATACTAGTATTCATCATACATATATCACGTTTCTACGGTCTACGCAGTCTCTACATTACATACTACATTATATCATGCATATCACATCATGTGCATCTTCACATTATTAGACTATCTACATATCTAGCATTGCATTTATACATGTATGTCACACATTTTACACATCACATGGTCTATCTATTATCATCACACATATTCATCGTCTTCACGCGTTCACTCACTACCTTATGACACACTATAGTTCCTCACATCCATACTTGATCATATGCCGAGGGTTTACAAATCAAATGGACCTTACACTCATCACACATTACTTTCGACCTTTCATCATGTGACATATCATCATGTGACATTCCTAGGCTAGTGACATACGCTTTAGGCTAAATCATCACCTATTCTCTCATCTGGTAGTGGTATACACTTTAGGTTACATCACCACTCACTTCCTCCATTCATCTTATAGTGATAAACACTTAGGCTAAATCATCACTTAATACATTCAATGTTATCGATATAGGGTTCATGCACACATCATTTCTAGGTCACATCTCATCAATACACATACACATTCATCACATCGCGTTAGAAACAACACACACTTTGACCATTTCCGATGACACACTCTCATTTACGGTTCATTCTTGACTGCTGAGGGGAAAACCAAATAAACCTCATTGCATACATTTCCATTCACTCGAGGGGCACACGGTTCTACCATTCATCTTGCATTCCATTCCATCCATCCACAACATACTGCATATTATGGTTGCTTTTACTCTTGCTTACTTGTGTTTGTTCATGGTCACTTTATTACACATGCTAGTTAGCTTACTTGTATGTCATTTATCTATATCATCCACACATGTGTGTTCACATATTTTTCTAGTGGTGATCGCAAATAAATATCTTTACATGTTGCATGGATTTGCCTTCTACCCTTCCTACACTACTAACAAGGAAGTAAAATACTAACAATAATACCTATTGTTTCATTTTGTACTTAGCACAAATTTAATGGGTTAGGACATTATGGACATATTGAGCCTCTAACATGTGATATGTAGGTGGTTTTTTCAAGAGGATTACATGCCTTCGCATGACTAACGATCCACTTATTTTGCACACTGGGCTGCTATCATTGGGTAAAAAGATTATGGATATGGGGTGCTTGGTGATGAGGTTATTTGGGCATTTGTGGACGAGGCATGATGGATGTTCTTTCTCAAAGGATCAAGAACTTGACAAGGAATTCAAGCTTATTATCTGTGTTTAGAGAGGAGGGGTAAGACTGTATTTATGACCCACATTTCTTGGTATTATTTTTATTTGTACTGGGGAGTGATTAACTTAGAGTAATTTAAGTAATCATGAGTTTGAAAATGTGGGCAAGATTAGATGATCCATCAAAGAATGGGTGAGGATTTGATTTTAAATTTTTAATTTATAAGTGGAGTTTAGGTGAGTGGAGACCATGAAGAGTGGGTAAGGATTTGATTTTTGAATTTTTAATTCAATACTAGAAAAACATGGAGAATAAGAGGGGGCACATGTGGTGAGGTTTTTGGGTTTATTTTTTAGATTTTACACGGATAATTAATCAAATTATATTTGATTCCTTTGAAGTGTATTTTTGTGGGAAATGAGGTAAACTAGGGAATTAATTGATTTATGATATATATGAAATTAAGGTGTCTACACTATTACCCTTCCTACAAATTCTAGGGCATCCACATTTGACTCTTACAGTGCTATCGTTTCATTTTGTACTTAGCACTTTACATTACTTGGTTATTTACGCTTTGACATACTAGTTATCTTTCGAACAAACTAACGGGTGCTTCATGTGTAACATTTGTTATGCAAGGATATTTGCTTCCATTCTTGTTTGTTCTATTGTTGAGGAGATATGCTCTTGTTTATGGGTCTTCATCCTATGTTTGGTGTGCACACTTGTTTGTTGTTTTGCGGCCATGATGGCCTTACATCTCTTCTCTGACATCGTGAGTGATGTCTCATGTTTTTACAGTTTGTTTTATGTGGCTTACTTTGTCTTCTTGCATGCTTATATTACTATTGTTTAGTAGCTTACACATTTGCATAAATTACACTTTGATTTTACATGCACATTTTTGCAGGAAATAACACTTATTTTTGGAATAGCCATCCTGTAATCAGGCATGCCTTGGTTTCTAATATGCGCATTCCCCTCCCAAATAAAAGGGCAAGAGTTTCAAATTATATGCAGTTGGTCCTCTTCTTGAGGCCACATTTTCTATCACCCGATGTTGCATGTCCCCCAAAGAGGGGGCATCATTTGGGGTTTTACCATCCACACAGTGTGTTTACACCAGTTTAGTTCAGTGCACTTTCCGCCCTTGGAATTGTGGGTTTACATACAACGAGTGAGTTCAGACTAGTCTACGAATTCCATACACAACAAATTTTACAGGACATGGTGTCCTTAGCATTCATAGGAGCAATTAAAGGTTGGAGGATACATGAATTCCTCCCTATACTTCTTCTACCATGGGCAACATTGGATCGCCCAAAAACAAGGACAATACGAGAGATCTCTTCACACACATTAGGGAAGTAGTTAAAGGTTGGAGGAGACAGAGCAATTCCTCCTATAATTTTCGAGCATATGGCGTCGGATCGCCCAAAAAAAAAAGTAGTATAAGATATCCTTCTACACTCTCTTTTGTTGACATGGATCAGTGCACATGTTCCATTTACACTTTTCATTTTGTGTATTTTACTTTTACATGTGTTTTTACATTACAATTTTATACATACATATTTGACTACTTTATCGTTTTCTCCTTGTAGGTCCGGCCGTATGAGAAACAAGTAGTCAAATGGGGGCAACAACACTTAACAACAACACGACGACACACTTCACATACTAACCATGTAGGTACACTACACACATCAACATCAACACATGCGTTCCACCTAGGTTCACTCTCATCATTTTTTTGTGCATTTTCATCTTTAGTTTCCACGCTCCATATATTTTGTCATTCCACACTTTGTCTAGTCCTTTGGCATGCCTTCTTTGTTACTCTACATGGCATCAAGTACACATCTCTATCTACTTTATGTTATCTAAGCTTTCCGCTCACCAACATAAAGTGGGGGCAAATGTAGACACAAAATCATGCACTTTATACATTATTTAGTCTCGGTCTCATACTACTATTTAGAGGGTTTTGAGTGAAGAAAGTACTAATTAACCCCGTCTCTTGGCCATTTTTATTTGATTTCTATCATCATTTCTGACCTCCACCACACACATGTTTAGTTAGTTTTCATCATTTTCCCATTATTGGTGGCACCCAGGTTAGTACTGGGGCGCCATGGGCACCCAGATCCCACCATGGGTGCCTGATCATTCTTGAACTTTTCCGCCACTTTTTGGGCTCTTTCTAGCTATTGAGGTCTTTATCTTTTTGTTGGTCAGCCATTTCGGGGTTAATTATGAAATTAGATCAAGATAACCCTATAAATATAAAGTTATGAGACCATAATGAGGGACCAAGCACTAGTCACTACTATCATCCACCTAGAGTTACATCCATCTATTGCATTGGAGATCATTTGCATCCACATAGCTCCATCACAAGGCACAAGGCTAGGACATTTGCATCACACACAACATAGGGGGAGGATTATATTCTATTCCATGCACCATCTATTACATTTTTTACACATAGTTAGCTCACCTAGGGATGCAACACAAAGTGTGACACACACACACACACACACAAGAGCAACCTAGGGCATGTTTCACTAAAATTTAAGTAAGACCACCATTATGGCAGGTGAGGTCAGTCCGACCCTATCATATGCATTTTTCTTTTTAGGATTGATGCTTGTTTAGGGTTTTGTAGGTCTTCCTTTTATCTAAGATTAACAATGACACCTGGTATAGTATAAAGGATTTGATGCGACACACAATGAGGGTTTTAGATCATCTGCCGAACCTATGAAGATCAATTCCGAAGGTTTTTCATAGACTAGGTGGCACCCATTTTTCGTAGACTAGAGCACCCATATGGGGGCACCCTCTCTCTAGGTGTCCAAAGAGAATCAAACCAAATCCATCCTTTTCAGTGATCTACACAATCATTCCCTTCTATGGATTCTCCAGTCACCTGCGGGACAGATCCTCAATGATGAGATCTTTTATTCGATGAAGTTCTTTCTTCTTCTCTCTTGCACATTATGGTTGTCATTTCCTTTTTCATATTTGCTTGGGTCATCTTTACATTTATTTACAACATCTATTTACTTTATTTACAATTGTTCATAGCTTAGATTAACTAGTACCTATATTACATTTTTAGTTAATTAGCTTCAATGTGTGGATGGATGTGTCCACTATCAAGGACCAATATGTGTCGCCTACTAAAAAGTAGAACAATGCATTACATAATCATTACTATCACATAGGAAAACAACAAAACACACTACATAACTATAAAAATACTCATGCTTTGCTATAATATAACTGCGACCACATTGTTGGGGGCATGTGCTTCCCCCCTCTCCTCCATGTGGTAATCCCACCGCATATGCGAACAATGGAAATAATGACCCATCGATGTGTTGCCCACCACGTGTGGTAATTCTCCATACACCTCGCATCATCGAGCCTATCGACTCTATCGCCGTGTTTGCCTCATCTCGGTAGGAGGTGTTAATTGCTCTCTTGTGGGCCTTGGTCTAGCTTCGGCCCTCCTCGGTGCTCTAATAGCTCTCAACCACACATATGGCTATAGGGATACGTCAAGAGCCATGCAAAACTTTTGTGATACACTCTCTACTTGGAATAAATTGGCCACACCTAGGAATCGATCCTCTAGGCACATAGTCCTTCGTATGCACCGCAACTCCACAACATCCTCTGGATATCCTCTATAATCTTGGTATGGCCTCCATATCACTGCCTTAGACCCATTCTATCTATCAACGCTCTATAGGTATCAGTATCCATCTTACGCCCTGCGTACACCAACCCACCTCCTAGCAAATATATTTGGCCTAGCCCACTTTGCTCGCGGACCTCCTCTTAGCCTCAACATTGCTATATGCTCGCGAGCCCATACGTGCGATAGTGTAGTAGCTCTATCCCATCTCCGTTCTCCTCTTGAGTAAATTTGCATAAATCTTTATAGGTGGACCAACACACACCATGGCCACCCATATCTAGTACTCTCCTCTATCCAGTGCGCATATCATGCATCTTATATAAGATGACCACACCACCACCCTCCACTACAATAGATGAAGCAATAACCACGGCTATGAACTTCTGCAAGCGTGGAACCCAGACCTCAAAATAACATCCAAACTAATATGGGCCTCGACAAGTACTTGAGTCCCCACAAAATACCATCTAGTGGCTCGCATCTGTCTCTCCATATCCTCCAACGACATGACATGTACTCTCTCCCCAACAACTGGTAATCGCAGTATGCGATACACATCCTCCAACGTGATTGTCATCTCACTCATAGGAAACCAAAAAGTACAAGTATCCACACACCACCTCTCACATAAGGTTGTCAACATAGGCATATTATGGGGCACATCCCCCATTCGTAATGTAATATGCGCTTGTTGACACCTTCCATAACATCCCAATCATCGTTTGACAAACCTATCCCAAGCAAAGTACTCAAATGACGACCCCCGCAGAACTCCCTCGAGTGAATATCCCTCTACACAACACAAAACAACAACAAACCCAGGTTAGAACACTATATAAATCCATACACACTTGCTTATCACATTACTACACAATAGATATCCCATTTACACCATTCTAGACTAAATACACACCCTCTAGAGTGGGACGCCTCGAAGCGAGGATTGGGGCACCAGGAGTTGGAGACCAACGCCTAGATTTGGGCGCTCTTGTCCCGAAGGCCACTAAGGCCTTCAAAATTCAAAATGCCAAGAAAATTCAAAATCACAATTTTGTAAAAATTCACTAAAAATGACTACCATACACACATTTTTTGAAAAAACAATGCACTTACCAACTCGACGTCGTACGTGATGCTACGGTGGTCACTACCATCTCAAATTGGCTAGGACATGCTACTCTCACTTGCAGCATCCTTCCACACTCAGAGCTCAATCTCACTCGCGCAAAAGACAAATGAAGTGACTAATCACTTTTTCACCTTACTATTTATAGTTACTTTTACCTACCCATTTTACTATAGTCATTATTTTGTGATCATTTCCTCAACTAATACACACCACACGATTTTCACCATATCTTGAGTGTTTCTACTCTGATTTACACCCCATCTATGGCGCTCTTTATGAATTCCACTGTCATCGTATCATACGCATGAAACATGAGTTATCTCTCCTCGATGTTGTCTTTCACTCAATATTTACACATTTTTGCATTATTTATCATACACTATCTATCTTGACCTAACATGGAGGCCATCATGGGGGAAATTAGCATAAAATATCTCTACGAGTAACAAATAAAAAAAAAACAATCAATCAATCAATACATTCAAGTTTCTAACAATTGAGATCATACCATTCAATCAATACAAAACAACACAATCAGGGTAAGAGCCTCACGATGATCTAACTTGGGAGTTACATTCGTACTTTTCCGAGATGACCTAACTTGGAGGCTATCATACATTTCGTGTTTGCTTCCGGATGAGCTAACTAGGAATCCATCACACATTGCGGCGACACCCATGGAGTGGGGGCAAGAGTTCCTTTCCTATACCACTCCTATACGGGTCAAGATTTGATCGAATTATTGGATCTAAAAGCCACAAAAAGTTTGATTTGATTCCATCTACATTGGCTAGATCTCGAGGATGTAGTTAAAGGTTGGAGAATAACAAACTTTTCTCCCTACACTCTTCCTTTAGCGCCCAAATCCTCGGTCGGTTATTCATATACATGCGATAGGGTTGGGAACTGATCACTCCTTACCCCATATCATCGTCATCATACAACATTTGAAATCATCAATCATCAATATCACAATCATCACTCTTGTTTAGTGCACTTCATCACGATATTTGCGATTATTTGCAGCATGGATCAACACGCGATCCATGGTTCAACACTGCGATCCATGGTTCAACACGATATATGGTTCATTTGGCATGCTTTTCTACCAAATCTCGCACGTTCTCTACTACAACATGGGCTTCTCTGGATTTATCTCATGTTCGCATCTCTAACTACTTTATGTTCTGAGCTTTGCACACCAGCCTAAAGTGGGGGCAAAGGTAGTCACAAAATCATGCACTTACTACTATAATTATACCGCCAAGTATGTTGTTTTATATATGGATCTTGCGTAAGAAAAGTATTCACTAATGCGACCCATACCTAATCTTGTCACCGGATCTAGTTGGTCATTGTCATTGTTTGTCTTGCCTGATTGTCACTAACTTAATTTTGCAAAGTCGTCTCTCTAGGGGAGTCTTAGCTTTCGTTATTCACTCAATTGTCATCTCTAGTCTTTGACTAGGGCACCTAAGAAGGGATTAGGGTGCCTCGGGTGCTCTGGTCCTCATTTCTAGGCACCTGGTCTCGGTCACACTTGGTTCTCATTTAGATATTTGAGGTCGATCTTTATGATTTTCCCTCCCATTCCCCTAGGTACTAGTCGGCATGTCGGGTCATTAGTGTCGAAATTTGAGCAAGAGATCCCTATATAAACATAACATACATATTACCTTATGGGCGGACTATTTTCTACTAAGGGTTGGCTATCTACATAAGGCAATGGACTACATTTGGGTACTATTCTGCATCACACATTGTATTGGAAAGGGAAGCCTATTTTATTCCATCTACCATTTTGCATTCTATATAGCTATTATCATTTATCTCTGCGTCATGGGGCTTCTACGAATCCTAGGCACATTATTGCACACACAATCACACATAACTACATTGGGTATGAGATGTAGTGCAGTGCTTAGTTGTAAGACCACCATTGTGGATGCTAAGGACAATATGACCCCTTCATATGCATCTTTCTTTTTTAGGGTTTGATGCTTTGTGTGGGGTTTTGCAGGTGATTCTTCATTGCATGGTTCATGACATCATCAACAAAGCTAGTGTAAGATCAACATAACAAAGGGGAATTATTGTGAAGACCTAGGCACCCTTCTCAGGATTAGGTTTAGAGCTATTTCGCAGAAATGCAGGTGCTCAAATTTTAGACTAGGGCACCCGTGGGCCCTAATCCTTCCCCAGGCACCCCATTACGGACATATATGCCCCTGTTGCTACTTTACGAGGTGTATGCCGCAACACTGTTCCGTGTTCATCATCCCGATTAGTCCCGATGTAGTGCCCACACTTTTTATAGCTTAGTAGCTTGTTGTTTTCTTTTCTCATAGACATGTTTTTGACGGTGATTGGTGATATCTTGGACATTATATTTAGATATTTGATCTTATTAGACATGTGTGGACATTGAGCGTATAGCGCAATTCGCAAACTTAATTTCTATATTGTCGCATTTTCTTGTTATGTCATGGAAACTAAAGAATATGATGATGTGTTTGGAGCCTAATTATATTGATGGATAGTTGTTGCATGGTGGGATTATATGTCACTTTATCATCTTGTCTAACTTTTGGAATATTGAATATAATTGTGCGCGTTGTCGCATCTTGATTTTAGTAGGATGTTAGGTTAGTTTAGAACGCATTGATATCTTACTTATGTCATTGAATTATATTGTATCAGACAGTGCGGTTAATGTGTGCAATGAGTGTGCGAGATGATAGGTTAAGGGAGAGAACGTGAGATTCAAGCTAACTACTCAATCTTTGCCTGACCCGGGTGAGTCTAGCCATGTTCACTGTGTGAAGCCTTAGGATATATGATTATTATTTTGGGCACTATGAGTGACCCCAAATTTATGTAATATATTGTGCTTTGAATTATTAATTTTGTTTAGGGTTGCTAGTGAAATTGTAAACTTGTTTTAGGAGTTAATAACTCCTCTTTCATTTAAATTGTTAATTTTGTTTAATGTGTCTCTTAATCACAAGGGTTTAGGGTCACATGTGAGACCCTGGGTGGTCCCCACACCTCTACCCTTGTGCCAAAAATGTAAAACCCGAAATTAAGGTATTTTGGGCATTTTTGGGGACCCTTTGTAAGCTTGGGAGTCCCCTAACATAAAAATGAGCCCTTGGACCTTACCTAATAGGAAGGGGGCTTATTTTCAAAGCTAGAGGAGTTTTCCTCTCTTTTTACCTCTTTTTGTCACATCCATGTAAGGGATGTGGATTTGAGTGTCATGGTGCCATGATCAGTCTTGAACTATTTTTAAAAAAGTTCCACTAGTTTTGTCTTGCTAACATTTAGGGGAATTTGGGAGAAGAGGGAAAAAGATAATTTTACCCTTTCTCTCTTTTGTTTTGGCATCTTTGACCTTGATGAGGGAGAGGGGTGACACATGTCACCCCCTCATTTGTGAGGATGCTTGTTTGCTCCTCTTCAAATTCCCATTCATGGGAAAAGAGAGGGACTTTTTTTGGAACTTCTTGTTTGGGATGCTTGTGGATTTTGGAGCTTGGAGATTGGCTTGAGTCAAGGTGTGGAGACATTTGAAGTTGGAGAGCTTTTTGGAGAGCTTTCCTTGAGGTAGGCTCTTATGTCTTTGTTGTGTTGTTTTCCTTTTTGATGCTAGTTTGGGTGTTGAAAGTTGTTATTGTTGTATGTAGCTTTTAGTTGTTGTTTGTGTGTTTTACTCCCTCCATCATATGGCATGATGGAGTTTTGGAGTGTGGGGGAAGAGAGAGGGAATTTTCCCTCTCAATCCTCAAGGCTTGATGGACAAGCCTTGTAGGGTCTTATTATTTTCCCCTCAAATGGTTGAGGTGGGGAAGTTGATTCATTTGGCTTGAATCTCCTTCCCCATTCTTGGTAAGGAAACCCCTTTGGGGTTTGAAAATCCTTCCAAGGAGGACTTGGAGAAAGGGGGAGGAATAAGGAGGGCTTGGATTGAATTAGGAGCAATAAGGAGGATATGGAGAAGTGTATTTTGTGCAAATAATTTTGATGTATAATTTTGGAGAACTTTCTCCTCTCTTCCCCATTTTTGAGGATGAACATGGGTTCTCCTCCTTGTAAATTTGGAGTCTTGTGTTGTTGTGAACTATTTTTGTGTGCTTGTATCATTGTTGGTTTACCCTCCATCTTGTGCAAGTTTTGGTAGTTATCCTCTTTCCCATGAGCTTGGGGGAGGCTAGCATGCATCCCAACCTTGGGATAGACATGTGATGATGCCTATGGTCGGGTGACAAATAAGCTCTCTCTCTTGATGTAACTGCAAGCTGCCGAACCCTAGACCCTCCACTAATAATATTTTTCTTGAAGACATGGATGTAGGAGCTCAAGTTGATAGTTGGAAATTGTTGGAGATTCTTGGTTTTCTCAAATCCTTGTAAAACTTTTCTTGTGTTGTAACCTCTTGAGCATGGCATGAGGAAAAATTGTACACCTTGTAAAATCTCTATATTTTTTGAAATTTGCAAGCTCAAAATTTGGAGTCATACTTGAGTTTGTAATCTACCTCATTACCTTGTAAAGAATAATCTTGTGATCAATCTTCTTGGGTAGTTAATCATTTGTGTATGATGGTGTATGTGAACTCCAAATCTTAAAAAGAAATATTGTATTTGTTGTATTTTCATATGAAAATCTGATATGTAATCTCCTTTTGAAAGAAAGAATATACATTTGAAAATATGACCTTCTTGTTAACATGTATGTACACTTCATGGTGAATATTTTTCCCCTTGTTATAAATCTGAAATATTCATATTCCATCTTTTAATGTTTGTAATAGAAAATCTTTTGAAGTGAATATTTGATAATATTAAGTTCATTAGGTAACACATAATAAGATTAAAATCGGTTATTCATTTTAAGTTGAAATCAACATTGTTTATCGTTGTGTACAAAAAAAAGGGGTATAAATCATAGCTTAATCACTTTATTCCTATAAGAAAATTTTGCAGATTTTTAAGTATAAAATGGAAGATATAGTTTATTTTGTATATACGTTATATGTATAATAATTTAAGTATAACTAAAATGTAGTATATGTAAATGTGTGATTATATATATATATATATATATCATATATATTAGACATATATTATAATATAAAAATCTAATTGTAATATATATTGTTTTCTTTTGTTAATTTAAAACGTTTTTGTAAACAAATTTTACTCAAAACAAAACAAAACAAAAAAAGTATTATTTTGGGGAGGGTCGGCCCCTCCCCAGCACCAATCAAGCTGTTCCCCGCCCTCATTGGTCGTTGTCCGGCCTCTTTGCCCGCACCTCGCGCCCCCACTGCTCAAACATTGAGTAACAAACTTTTCTCCCTACACTCTTCCTCAAAAAATGCCGCCGCGGCCTGCGGGTCAAGATTAAAATCCCCACCCCATAAAACCCGATTCCCCGACCTTGAGTGCGCAGATGGGTCCCCCTGCGCCCCGTTCCTCCTCCCCTCCCTTCGGCTTGCTCCTGTCGCGTCGTCTATACCCCCCGCCCGTGGGTGCTGCACGGTCTCCCATAGCCCTGCGTGGCTTGGTCTCACCGATCCCTCCAACCTCGTTTGCGGCCACCCCAACCTCACCTATATCTCCTTCCACACGTCCTACACCTCGCCTCCCCACCACGTCAAGCTTTCCTCACTTGCGTGTAGAGACCCTAATCCGCCCCCAACACAAATAAAATAAATAACTAAATAAACAAATACATAAATATAAATATATATATAATAAAACAAAACAAAATAAATAAGAGGAAGGTCTTGAGAGGTATGGCCATCATCAAAAGGGAAATACAAAAGAATTACAGGCCCCATATCTCCTCTACCTCTACATCAAAAGAGAAGGAAACAAAATGAAAACCAAAGGAAAAGAAAAGAAGAGATAAAGATGGGTTAGGGCTAATTTAGGGCAAGAGGAGATCTAGGGACAAGATTTGATCTATCCTAGGGCCCACATGTAACCCTACACACTTTTGGGGATATGGGAGATATTGTAGGAATGTGAATTAAAATTTCAAAGGGGTGTGGACAAATAATTAAAAAGGGAAAATCTATTTTAGGGGTAGCCTTTCCTAGGTTGTCTCTAGTGAATTAATCGAAGCTAAACAAATAAAATTAATTATGGTGAATGTTTCAGTAGATCATTAAGTTAGATAATGTAAATTTTAGGGTATTGGAAAATAGTTAGGTGGAACATTATTTCTCACTATAAAAAAATAAAAAATGGTTACCAACTTATTGGGCTATTTTCTCGGTGTCCCAAGGCTGACGTTACACCCATATCATTGCGAGGTTTACATCTCTTATTTCAATTCATTTAGGATATCAAATAAATTATTTAGCATTTATATTTCAAGTATATTGTAGTTATTACATTTTTGTACTTCATAGATTCATTCTAAAATCCATATTTTAGTTAATCACCATGAGGTATGTAAAAGCTAAAATTCGTACACTATGTTGTCTAATTGCTTTAGTATTGTGGTAGTACCCTTAAAACCACGACTCAAGTAAAAATGATAACCATTTTACATATATTAATAGTTTGCAAGGTTTTGAACTGTAAGAACATGGTTCTACCTAGGAGAGATCCATAAAAATACTCGGATATAAACCCTAAGTAACCCACCACTTTCACCAATTTATGATCAATCAAGATCCGGTGAGGACAAGGTGAGATCTTAAGATTGGTTAATTGCAATAAGCCACTAGAGTTGGATAGTAATCATAGAAAAACACAAATAACTTTCATAAATCTATATTCCTACAAAAAAACTTTGAAAATTGTAAATTTTATTTAGAACTTGCATAAAACGATTGGAAAACTATAGTTTTGATTTGTAAAAACATGATGGCGAAGCTTCTATTTCTTTGATACCATATTAAAGTATGATATACTCTCAATATAAATGTAAACAACCATGAGACAAACACCCACAAGCATGCATACTTAATAAATAAATGAAATCTTAAAGTAAAGATATAACACAAATTTACTAAGAGTAGAATAACATGACGACCACAATTTTATCAAGTATCTCTAGCTTGAATTCACTAGAGTAAGAATAACTTTCTTCCACAATATGATCCACTAAAATTAGCTCTATATACTTTTATAAAAACAAGCAAAGACTATTATTGGGGTTGGAGAGTAATTGCTTGCAAAGAAAGATTGCTTTAATCTATTAATAGTAGAAGTTGATCAACTCAATAACTTTGTAGATACTCTTGTTTCTTAATAGTTTTCAAAGTGTGCACCAATGAGTGAATTATCCACATATTAAATTATAATTAATATTACAAGTGCATATTAATCACATACAATAGTGTATGGTTAATTAAATACACTAACAATCTATATCTTCTTCTTTGCCTTTCTCTTGTAGAGGGTTCATGTTTTGTAGGAAGGCACTTTATATTGGTCTTAGGATTTTAGAGTTTGATTGTTTAATCTAAAATAATATTGAAAGTATGACCCATCTAGAGTAATGAAGAAAAAGTTGGATGCAAAGACATTTTCTCTATAAAAATGCAGCATGAAAGTAAACCCTTATTTGAAACTAATTAACAACTAAGGACTCTTGGGAAGATGTGGTGGAAACTATCAAACAAACTGATATTGAGAAAGGCTCTATATATCGACAAGTTATAAATGAAATGCCACATTTATCAATGCACAAGAGGTAGAACAATTTTTATTCAAAAACAAATAGGCCATCCTCCAAAAACATATTGGATAAACTAAAGAATGATCTTAGAGAAGAAAATGTAGCAAATGAAAATAGAAGTTTTTCAAACAATGAGGGTATGGATGCCTCCAAAATCAGATGACTATTTTGGTGAAATTGACGAGAATTTAGAATTCTACAATTTATGGGAAAAAGAAGAAAACCCCTTGACAAACATCATTCTAATTCTAATATATATGGCGTAGAAGGTGGCGAGTTTCAAATCTACAGTAGACCTATAATTTGGATGAAAATAGACATAAAATGTATATCAAGGGGGAAAACATAGCTTTAAAGGTGATGGTTATAAAGGTGGTGGTACCTAATGGGTGAAGGACTTTGCCACTGTAAATTAAGTGTAGGAAAAGTGAAGAAATTTCATATATTGGATTTGAATATTATGCTCATGATGATTTCATGTTAATTAAATTTGTTAACACTACCTCTAAATTTTTACCAAGGTATCCCAACCTTCTACCTCATCTTTTTGTTTCTCTTTATACTATGATGGATTCTCATCCTTCAAAAGGAATTCCACCTCTTGGTGGTGGAGTTCAAGACAAGCTTAAAGTTGAGTAGATAAAGGGTGTCAAAATTGAATAGAGGGTAAAAAGGAAAAGGTTTGAGCATGATCTAAACACAATTGAAGTTAACCCCATATTATTTCTAATATGATAACATCAATTACTTTATGTCCACTTCATGCACTTTTGTTTTCACTCCTTAAGGTAAAACACATATGTATAGTCTTCATGTAACAAATATAGGATGATTGCCTTCATTTCACCCATTGCAATATCCACTTCAAGTACTATGGGACTTCACAATATTGAGCAATTGGTGTTCTCCATTGGCAGTGAGAGCCATTATACTCTCATGCAAGTGCAAATGCAATCTCAATGGATGATAGCTTTAGGTATCACTTCCCATGGCCCCTAAAACTACCCCATCATTCTAAGGTCATTTAAGAAGTGGGATGTTCCCCAAAACATTACTCATAAAATAGGTTTTTCGGAGAGATCACAACATAATAAGTAGACCAAGAAGGATTTGATGGGTCCATTAATCACTTAAGAACTTGTTTCAAGGATATGTAATACTTTTAATCATCAAAAATGAATTATGGAATATGTGGTAGCCACATCCAAAGTTTTCAAAATAGAAGATCAAATGCTACCGTCTAATTATACATGAAATCAATTTTAACTAAGATGGAAGGAATAAAAATATAGACAAGATCAATGTATCCAAAATAAACAATGATGAGGTATATGGATCACTAGCAAAGGTAGATAAAGAAAATATAAAGTTTACTAAAGAGGTTAAAAAATTGAAGGCAAAGAAGAAAACATATGGGAACAAGATAGGATATTTGGATAATAACATTCTCCAAGTCCTTAAAGTTGGTTGATCCACATGAGTTTGAGGAGAAGGAAAAAAACTTTGCGGTATGTTAAATCAAATGTTGCCTATGAAATGGCTATGAAGAGAAATTATTCAACACAAGTGAATTGTGTATCCTTACGAAGAAGATGAATGAAACAAAAGAGGCTTCCACCAAGTCAAATGTTATTGTTAAAGAGGTAATAATCAATGTATACAAGGCCATGTGAGGAGATATAATAAATATTATTGATGATTTGAGGGAAATTTTGGAATACATGGATGATTTACTACATCATTTCACATGGAGATGAAATAAGTGATTGGGGATGCTAAAATATAATTGTAATTAAGAGAGGGCTTAGAATATAAAGCAAACTAGATTTTAAACTTAGTTTATAATCTCTTTGATATTGATTTGGCAAGGAAATTCAACATGAACATAAATGATGCAACTGTGAATGCACCAATAGTGCATGGAAGTATGCAAAGTTGGGAGAGGCACAAAATTGTCTCGAATCGGTACATGACATGAGATGTCAAAGGAGGATTTCTTCATGAAGTTCGTAGAAGAAAAATAGACAACAAGGACTAATTCAATATTTGGCTTAAGCATGTAGGTGAGATTCTAGGGAAAATCAACAATTTGTTGAAACCTATATTAACCTTGCAACTAAGAATACAAGATTGTTTAAAGGAAAATTCCTCCATAGCTATGAATTAACTTCCAAGTTGCACTAAGCGACTATTAGTTAGCTATAATTTATATGCCTATAGACAAGGAGGGGAACTTACATCTCAACCTATTAACCAATGAGACTTCTATGCTAATCTATTGTTGATGAGTCTAATACGTAGTAGACCTTATATCACATTTATCTCGAGACTCTTGAGTCAATTTTACATTTAGAAATTGTGTTATGAATTTGGGAGATGCCAATGTTACGCAAATGTTGTTATACAATGTAAGTGTATATATCAAAATAAATCATATAAATAATCAAGATGTTATATTATAACTTAAAGTTTACACCTTAGATTAAAAAAATATTTTTAATAGCCTTTTTAAATTCCTCTAGATATTACTTAAATTCAATAGTTCTAGTGAATCTCACTTTATTACAAAGAGACAATATGAAGCATCGAAGATGATCAACTTCAAATTACCCTAATATGTATTGATTTGATAAAAGATTACAATGAAAATTCAAAGCTTGCTACAAGAAAGCATAAGCTTTCAATGAACCATAGCTTGCCCCATTCATCATTGCTCTGTTATTCTTGGGCGACCGTGCTTCTAAGGGTGAACGCCGTTGTGTTCCCTTGAAACGTTGGTGTAAATCGTCTTGTTGAGCTTGCTGCTTGCGTCGGTGTCGATGTTTTGGTTTGTTGGCCGCATGACATCCCTCGCGATTATCCTAATAAAGAAAACCTTATTCTTGCTATATCGAACCCCTGTTGATTGTTGTTTTTGTTGCATGCCAAATATTTTTGCCATAGTATTGATCACTCTTGTGCTCGACCCCTCGATTAAATTATTATTATTATTATTATTTTTATTTGTTGTCACTATCGTGTTAGGTCCTAAATGAACTTTTTTTTAATAATGAATAGTAAAGGAACATTATCAGTTATATTCTTAATGTGTATATAGATGATAAAATTTCATTTTTGAATTAATTAAGCCTTTTCGGGCCGTGCGCATGCCTTACTGCGAGTTATTGTTTAGTTGAGGTGTCTCATCCACCAGCTGGTAAATTTCTATCATTAATTTATCCTCATACTTGGCACGGAGACATGGTTTTTCCTTGCAGAGATAAATAAAAGATGTTTTGGTCACGTAAATGTATTATGTATGTTGTCGGATAAATACGCTGACCAATAGGATTGCACATTTTCAATTATTAAGAATTATCATTAACTAAAATATGCGAATTTTGTCGGTTCCCTGGACTTGGCAGCTGTATACTGCCGTCAATTTGTCGATCTAACCAAATTTTAAAATGAAATTGTGACCAATTAAATTTACTTCATTTTGTGGATAAGTAATTTTGCCTGACTTGTTGGTGGAGGAAGTGTAAATTTGCTTTGGGCCGCCTAAATTGTTCTTTGTCAGCTTTATTGAAATCATGTTTTGACCTCTTAGCTGGAAAGGGACGCCTCCTTCTCCTGGCCGCACTTTTTTTTTTGGGGCTGTGTGTGGGATCTTTCTGTGCAGATTTGTCTTCTTTCCTTGCTGCGTGGCCATCCCCAACTGGCCCTAACTTTGCTGGCCGCACTTCTCTCCTTTCTATAAACCTGCAACTTCCTGCTCTGGCGGCGTGGGATCTTCTTGGGTGGATTGACTGTGGAATGGTGAAAAACGTTGGAAAAATTCTCTCTCCTTTTTGTTGCGCGCTTGCCCTTTGTCTAGTTCATTTTTCTTTTGTTTTATTCATCTTCTCATGGCCGCGTTAGGACTGTTCACGCGGAGTGTGGGGACTTTTGAAAAAACGTGGTGGGAGGTTTTCTAAATGCACAGAACCTTGGGCGCCTTCCCCCTGCGCCGCGTGGGTTTGATATGGTGGTTATAGATGAAGCTACAAGCTAGTGAAGTAGGTGTGTTACCTCCACTTTCTTTGGGTGCTGCGAGGTGTGTTCTTGTCAGGGATCCACAGCAACGGCCTACAATAATATTTAGCTTGAGCAAAGAGGCATGTTGCAGTTTAGTAGAAGCCTTTTTGAGCGCTTCTAACAAGCAGGTTGTCCAACTATGTTGTTATCTATTCAATATCGAATGCATCCTCAAATTTGGGATTCTCCTTCAAGATATTTTTATCAAAATCGATTAAGTGACAGTAAGAGTGTTACTAGGAGACCTGATGAAATTTATTACAAAGATTCTCTATTGAGACCTTACTTGTTTTACGATGTAACTCATGGAAGAGAATCTCATAAAGGTGGATCTGTTTCATATCGAATATTCATGAACAATTTGTTGTCATAGGGCTGTTTGAGTGTGCCTTGTCTTAGGAAGCGCATTAAAGGCATGATAAGACTAACCCTCTCTTAATGATTTATTTCCTTTAGTATTTGGATAAATCAACCTCTTGCAATTTTGTTTGAATTCTATATGTGAGATGGGTTCTTTGCGAGTAAATAATGTTTTATAATCATATTTATTTGCATATAGTTGATCTTTCTCTGCCCAAAAAGAAATGGGTTTTCGAATGACTTTTATCATAATTACCTTTTTGACAAGAAGATCTCTCTCCGAGATTCTTGCTTATCGATCTCATAAAGTTGGTTTATCTTTTTGCCATGTTTTATCCTGTGAACAGTGGTCTCTATAGAAAATATTGTGGTGTGTGAATGAGTTTTAGAATATTTCTTGTATTGTTTTTATTATGTAGAACATGGCTTGAAAACGGGAATTTTCTTGGAAGACTGTGTTTGTCTTTTAATGTGGATTGATAATAATATAAACCCCCATTAGGATTGGAGGCTTCTATTTGGGGAGAGTAAATCTTGGTTTTCTTGGTCCTTTCTAGATACTATCCGACTCCTTTGATTATCGTTTACTTTGGGATTATTGAAAACCCCTCTTTGGGCCCTCTACTATTATTATTACTATGAGCTTATTTTTAGATTGGAACACTCCTGAAGCATGTGTTAATGGGGTTTCTATTTTGTGACCTTTTTGAATACGGTAAGCACTCAAGACGTTAGTTTGTGTGGATAACTATATGGCTTAAGTTTGAGGCACTACTTAGATCTTGAATCGAGTTAAAGTAATATTGGATACATCGAACTCTCATGAATGTGTACATTCTTCAAGTTTGATTGACATGTGATGGCCCTCAGGTATATGAATTCAGACAATTCTTGAAATATGAGATTTTAAATTTAACCTATACTTTGACTTCAAAGCTTGTTGAAATGATTTTTGGTAGGAAAACATATGAATAGGGAAGTTATGAGAACTACCCTAAAATGGATTCATACATGCCTTAAGTAAAGGTGACCACTACCATAATGGGATTTGTACATACCATATATGACAATAAGGATAGAAGTCGACTGAAATTATTTAACTTCATTATATAGGACAATGATTAATACCCATAAATTGAGATATGCAAGTGGAGGTTGAATTATATAATATGAAATATTTTGTTATCAGGTAACCAGTAAGGATAAATATGTTATTTCAATACGTGGTTAACGAGTGGAATATTTTCTGGCATTTACGATGATTATTATGTTAGCTAAAAATTGATACTTGCATCTCATTCGGAGTTGAGATAATGTTGATACTTGTATTTATAGTGGCTTGGACCACGCTTACATATCTTAGCTAGTCAAATGTATCTTTGGCATATTAGCAAAAGATGATAGTATTGTCGATCATAACTCATTCTTATGAGTTGGACTCTTTTACTAGAAGAAATATATAAGACATGGTAATAAGCAACCAAAAGGATATTTAAATAATACATGAACTTGCTGATTGGCGAAATCTTTGTTAACGTAAATATACTCTTAAAATTGCGGGATAAATATCAAAATTATACTTACATATCATTGATTATCTATTAAGGTTCGATACTTGGGTAATATCGATGAATAATATAAGGTTGATACTTGTACTTATTATATAAACTTAATGTCGTTGGTGCTTTTATTTAATTGAAAGATAATATTGTTGGACACTTATATATGTGAAGTAGGTTGAGGGTATTAGGTGAGCGTTATTATTACTACTGTAATTTAATTATGATTAAATGCAAGGTTAAGGTTGCATATCTCTCCACTTGGAATTTTTGTTCATATGTAAGTGATTTTTAGGGAAGTGAACAATAATGGGTATGAAATGTATTATCATGAGATGTGTAGTTAAGATTTGAATACATGATTAGGAATTATTTGATAGGAGTATTGCAAACTTTCATTTATTTAAATGCTAGATGGCATAAGTTATTAGGTGAGGTTTATATATTATCATGCTCGGTTCTAGCGAAGCGACTCTAGTAAATATTTGTGCGAGATGGATTATGCGAGTAGATTAAAGGAAAAGAGTGTAAAAGTTTCATCAGTTCAAACTATGAAGTTCTTTGTAGAAAGATCAATGCGTTGTAAATTTTGTAACATTGCTTGCAAGGAGTTTAGAAGATCTCTTGTCTCGGTATGTTCGGAAAACTACGTGGTGAAGTGTTCTTTCCCTTTTGTTGTTAGACTAGTAACTTACCTTGGTGAGAAATGACATTCAATCATTACATTGGCATAAGTATTGTAAAACCTTGATTTTGAGAATAAAGTGTTCAGTCAAAACTCTCCGACACCTTGTTATGATGTGATATAAGTAAAATTAAATGGAGTGGTTAACCCTTATAGAAGTTAGCTAAATATATATATTCAGATAAATTAATGTAGAGATGACTTACTTGAGAACAAGAGATTTATGAAGTAATCATAGGTGAGACTATCATTGTGAGTAAGAATTATATAACATGATAACCCTAGCTCCTCTAGTGAACATTATTCCTTTTATGGTGAAATTTGTAAAATGAGCCTAGGTGAAATAAATTTATGTGAGAGATAAGATTTACTTGAGAAAACAAAATTGGAGATCTCAGATCTTTTCACCGCCATTTTGAAAGTAAATTTTGCTCCTTGGTAATACTCATTTAGCGAAGCCTAAGTCCGTTGATGTGAGTTTAAGAGCCCTAGCTTCAATTAAATATAACTAATGAGGTCCTAAAGATGTTTTCATCTCGACCTTCTCCCTCTAACCTTTTGAAGGCATGTATTTCTTCTCTTAAGTGTGTTGATCTTAAAACCATGTTGTCTTGTGGGCAAGAACAAGTCTTAGTAGCGTTAGTGGTGGTGAGATGGCCTTGTGGAATTTAAATACTCCTTTTTCTTGATAAACGTAAGCAAGCAAAAAAAAAAGAGCCATAATAGAGAAGAATTAGAACAAATTTCTCTTCAAAGTAAAAGTAAGAACTTAGCATTGTAAGAAGCATTGTACAAATCATATCTAGAGTCTTAGCAAACTGAAGTTAAGGATCGAAAGAGGTTACATAAAAATAAATAACCATCAATAATTTCCTCATTGTGGCTTGCCCTATCTGTAGGTGTGTTATGTGGTGGCTTCTTATGTTGTTTTGTCAAATAGAAAAGTAAACCATCCTTGGTGGGTGTGAACATTTCCGTGCTACCTTTGTGGTCATCCTTGTATTGAGTTATCCACGGAGTTAGTTGTGACCTCGGTGGTGGCATGTCGTGTCGTGGTTTGTGTCAAAAAAAAAAGTTATCCTGTATTTTACTGTGTTGTTTGTGTATGAAATTATGGGTTGTTACACTAAAGCTCTCGAATGTGAGCAAGGTGAATACCATGTTATTGGAAGAGCATTTTCTCTAAGTGCACAACCAAAGGGACGTGTGTAAGGTGATTATTAATGGTGGGATCATAAACATAATTGTATACTAAGACAATGGGCATGATGAAGATAAAGTGTTCTCTCCATACTCACCATTATTCTAGTAAATTTTAAAGATAGTACAATGATTCTTTTAATTTAAAAAAGCAAATTTTAACAAGAGGGTGTTTGTGATTTGATTTTTATAGATGCTCATTTTATGAAAAATACCACTAAGAGTGATAAAATTATTGTATGATGAGAAGAATCCACTCACATTTTCAAAGGGAAGATAAACGAGTTATAACTATTTCAATTAAAAACTAGAAAGGGTATGAAAATTATGTTTAGAAAACATGTTTATAAAATATGCCAATGCATCAATGTGTTATGCATTATTCATTATTTGACAAACCAATATTATGAGAGAATCATATTTGTATCCGACATTACATGAAAACTTGAAGAAAATATATTAGTGAAAGAAAAGTACATCATAGTGAAGCATTGTTAGAAGAATACAAGGACATCATAAGTGAGAATTTCCTTGTTGGCGACACGATAAGGAAATACCTACTATATAGATTTGATTTGTATTTAGATTTTTTTCTAAATATTACTCCACATAGATTTGAGTTTTTGGGCATGGATAGTTAAAAAAATTAAGTAAACTTTAAAGGATATATTGAATGAATGTTCAAATTGGAAATTTTTGTCTCATCCAATATAATTTTAAGGATTTAATGGACAAACATTTATTTTTAAAAGTTTTAAGAATTGTCATTCTACACTTAGATAACACCATGGAAGAAAGGAAAATGAAGGATGTCCATAGATTAAGAGTTATTAATAAGATGACAAATCAAATATTGGTGCTCATTGTGATAAATAAAAATAGTAGATTTTAGCGAAACAATGACATCATAATGTCATTTTTTACAATTTTCACAATCTTTTCATACACTTACATCACTATTTTTTTAAACCATCAAGTTAATGAGTTTTAATAATGACAAGAATAATACTAAATAATATCTAAAGTTGATGCACTTGTATTTAAGGTTTGCATTGTGAAATCAATGCTTTACTTTAATCTTTGACCCCCAAGATCCAAAAAAGGGTTTATAATTATTATTTATAGTTTATTGATAAAAATTATGAAATAAAGTTCATTAGATTATCATATAATTGTAATTTCAATTTTAAAATAGAATTAAAATTTAGTTATTATTACTAGAAATTTATCATTTTTGGTGACCTAAGGGTGTCCCTATTTAAACGTAAACATTACAAACCTCCATATGCCTTGGTCTTACGACTTTTTGCCAAGTCTGGGGGGGAAGGGTGAGACTAGTCCCTCGGGGATATGAACCGCCCACAACTTATATTTTATTGATCAATGTCTCTAGTTAACAAATAAATCTATAATTTTTATTATATTGATTGTAATTCATATTAAAATTTAAATAAACTTTTTATAATTGAAAATTATCCTTGGGCATGTTGTTTCTATATATATATATAATGTACATATACATCATACAATATATATGAATATGTATTTATAGCTATGTATATATATGCATGTATAATTATATGTAGATGTCTTGTTATTACTTCTAATTTTAAAAAAATGAATTGTGTATACAGTTTATTGAAATGAAAAACTAAATAGTTTAATTTTTAATTGTTACAATCCTATGATTAAATAGTTTGAAGTTGAAGTTTGTGTTTGCATTTTGTGTTGTTTGGTTTAATGAAATATGTTTTGGCAAAGCCACATAATACTATTATTGAATTTCTACATTGTTGGAGTTGCACATAAGTATTGCATAATGTTAATGTTGTGTGCATTCAACACAATGTCTAATTTTTAAATCCACAATCGTGGAGTCTTTTAAAAAGCCACATAATATTTATGAAAGTCAATATTAAAATTTTGGTAGGTCTATCGGATACGAGGATCTTAATTGGAAGATGCACTATACTACAAAGTTGTTTAAGAGTATGTATAAGGCATTGGAGAAAGATCATTTGAGATCGTAAAATCTCGGGAAGGCTAACTGGGTATAACATATACGGGTCCTTTGGATCATAATTTCATATTTTTTAGATTTAAGGTTATGACATTGATTATCAAAATAATCTTAATTTCCTTAAAATTCATTTCTTAGCAAAGAGTTTCGTAGAGAAGAGTGTGGATGTGAACTTAAGGCTCAAAGTAGAGTGCCTTAAGAGTTGAAAGTATATTCCATGCAAAGACTTGTGCATAAGTATAGATTCATTGATGTAATGCCCTTCCTAGGACACCGAAAAACATGCACCAACCAAGACTAAAAATTTCAGGGAATTTTTTTTTGAAGTGTTTAATTAATACTAGTCCATCACTTAACCCATTCTCGATAACAACTAATTTTATTCTAATTTAATTTAGCTAGTTTAAATAATTACTAGCCTAAACCCGTCTTTAATTATTTACTTATCTTTTAATTTTACACACATTTAATGTCTCTCTCTTTTAGTTAAAAATTTTCATAAACACATAATTTACTCATTATTAAACTGATTTCACTTCCCATAAAATTGTCCATGATTTAATGTGAGTAGGGTTGATATGGAAAATTAAAACAATCTTGCCCCTTAGTTTAAAGGGTTTTAATCCATCACATCTCTTCCTTTCTTTTCATTTGAATTTCCCATTCCCCTCTCCATGACTAAAAGAAAGGAGGATTTTTTAATAATAACCCTAGAGAGATTAAATTCATCTTGGCCATTTGCATGGTTTAAGAGGAACAATGTAAAATTTTTCCTTCTTTATCTTTTTATTTTCTCTTATTTTTTTTTTGTTCAACACATACAAATTTATTTATTGTTTTTATACATATATACATATACAAACAGATATACAACATAGTTTTTATATACATATTTATTATTTTCTCTCCTTGTTTGTTTTGTTAATGACATACATACATTTTTTGTTACATACATAATACATATACATATATATATATATACATATATACATATATACATATATATATATATATACATACATACATACATACATGGGGGAGTGTACGGGAGGATATATATATATATATATATATGGGTGGGGGCGTGCATAGGCATATATTGGCTAGGGAGAAGGGAAGGGGGCGGCGATTTTGGGAGGGGAAGGGGAAAGGAGGGGGCGTGGCGGCTCGGAGGGGAGGCAGTGTGGCTAGGGTGGGGTTGGACGGGGCGGGGGGGCGGCGGGGGCGGAGTGGGCGCGGGGGGAGGCTTGGCCCAGGGGGTGGGGTGGGGGGGAGGAGATTGGAGCCGGCGCCTGGGTGGGCCCGAGTATGGGATTTTCCTCTTAAAAAAAGGGCCGTGAGGGGGTTTTGAACCCCACCCACACTTGTAAATTTTATTTTATTTTAACCCCTTTAAAAAAAATACTTTTTTTTTGTTTAACATATAAATTTATATTTGATAATATACGTTTTAAAAGTAATGCAAGGATGTTTTAAAATCAAGGTATATATATCTTGTTTATTGATTGTTATTTATTTAATAATAATAGTGTTAAATACCATATATATATATATATATATATATTCTTTTTTAAAAAAAAACAACATAGTACATTAAGAAAAAAAAAATAGATTTAATAAACAAACTCATAATTTATATATTAAACTTATAACAAAATGTAGAGAATTAAAAACTTACTTAAATTATATACATTTGATTTTTAATTTTTTATTTTAATGTCATGATAGAGATTGATAACTTTGAGAGTAAAGGCATAAATTTTTATCTGGAAAGATTTTAAAATTTCAACTTCCATTAAATAAATAAAAGGGAAGTTCTTTCCTTATCAATGTAATTCACTTAAGGAACCATTCCACTTTTTAGGAACTACTTCTTCATCCATTTCATAATAAGATAAAAAAAGAGTATAAATCAAGTATTACTATTTCATTCTCTAAATTTTCAAAACATTTGTCACATTAAAAAGGTGTTTCACTTCATGTCCAATCTTATATTTACAACATTCAAAACCATTTCACAAGAGAAATCTATCACATTTTAATGAACTTTCATTGGCTCAAATTAAAAGTTTTTCACTAATTACAAGGATTTGTATATCAAAAAAAATTTAAGCTTGAATTTATGGCAACATATGAAACAAATTACAAGTATTCAAAAACACAAGAAGGACTAACTGAGGCTCCATTTCATGATTGAAGGGATACATCTATACTACAACAGGATGGTTTACATATGACTCTAACCATAACCTCAGGAGGTAAACTTAAAAGAATGAAACCACTTGATATATTCAATAAGACGGAGTTTAGAATTAGGAATATCAAAAGGAAAATAAGAAAATGAGATAACCAAAATGCTTCCACCATTCAAGCTTTAGAGCCATTTTCCTCCATAGTGTCTCCAAACCACAAAGAGAAAAGAGCTTGTTTGCCACCCAACCATTTAGGCATCATTACATGCCTTTCCCAAGGTTGGGATGCATGCTAGCCTCCCCAAGCCCATGGGAAAGAGGATAACTAATCAAAACTTGCACAAGATGAAGGGTAAACTAACAATGATGCAAGTACACAAAAATAGTTCAAAACAAAACAAGACTCAAAATTTACAAGGAGGAGAACCCATGTTCTTCCTCAAAATGGGGAAGAGAGGAAAGTTCTCCAAAATTATATTCAAAATTTTTGCACAAATACACTTCTCCATATCCTCCTTATTGCTCCTAAATTTAATCAAAACCCTCCTTATCCCTCCACCCTTTCTCCAAGTCCTTCTTGGAAGGATTTTCAAACCCAAAGGGGTTTCCTTACCAAGAATGGGGAAGGAGATTCAAGCCAAATGAATCAACTTCCCCACCTCAACCATTTGAGGGGAAAATAATAAGACCCTACAAGGCTTGTCCATCAAGCCTTGAGGATTGAGAGGAAAATTCCCTCTCTCTTCCCCCACACTCCAAAACTCCATCATGCCATATGATGGAGGGAGTAAAACACACAAACAACAACTAAAAGCTACATACAACAATAACAATTTTCAACACCCAAACTAGCATCACAAAGGAAAACAACACAACATAGACATAAGAGCCTACCTCAAGGAAAGCTCTCCAAAAAGCTCTCAACTTCAAATTTCTCCACACCTTGACTTAAGCCAATCTCCAAGCTCCAAAATTCCCAAGCATCCCAAGCAAGAAGTTTCCAAAAAAAGTCCCTCTCTTTTCCCATGAATGAGAATTTGAAGAGGATCCAAGCAAGCATCCTCACAAATGAGGGGGTGACATGTGTCACCCCTCTCCCTCATCAAGGTCAAAGATGCCAAAACAAAAGAGAGAAAGGGTAAAATTAACTTTTTGCCCTCTTCTCCCAAATTCCCTTAAATGTTAGCAAGACAAAACTAGTGGAACTTTTGATAAACACACAAATCCACATCCCTTACATGGATGTGACTAAACAAGAGGTAAAAAGGGAAGGAAAACTCCCTCTAGCCTTGAAAATAAGCCCCCTACCCATTAGGTAGGGTCGAGGGCTCATTTTTATGTTAGGGGACTCCAAGCTCTGAAAGGGTCCCCAAAAATGCCCAAAATACCCTAATTTCGGGTTTTGCATTTTTGGCACAAGGGTAGAGGGTGTGGGGACCACCCAAGGGTCTCACATGTGACCCTAAACCCTTGTGATTAAGTGACACATTAAACATAATCAACAATTTAAATGAAAGAGGAGTTATTAACTCCCAAAACAAGTTTTACATCATAACCAACTACCCTAACCAAAATTAATAATTCAAAGCACAATACATTACATACATTGGGGTCACTCATAGTGCCCAAAATAATAATCACCTATACTAAGGCTTCACACAAAGAACATGGCTAGGCTCATTTCGTGTAGGCTGCTTGTGCAAGATTGAGTAGCTGGCCTGAATCCCACGTTCTCTTGTAAACCTGTCACCTGCACACTCATTGCACACATTAACCGCACCTGTCCGATACAATATAATTCAATGACATAGTAAGATATCAATGCATTCTAAACTAACCTAACATCCTACTGAAATCAAGATGCGACAACGTGCACAATTATACTCAATATTCCAAAAGTTAGACAAGATGATACGTGACATATAACCATAGAATTCCACATGCAACAACTATCCATTATTATAATTATGTTCCAAACACAGCATCATATCCATTAGTATCCATGACATAACAAGAAAATGCGACAATATAGAAATTAAGCTAAATTGGCGCTATACGCCTAAATGTCCACACTGTCTAATAAGATCAAATATCTAAATATAATGTCCAAGATATAACAATCTTTGTCAAAACATGTCTATGAGCAAAGAAACAACAAGCTACTGAGCTATAAAAGTGTGGGCACTACATCCCCCTCTACTAAAATTAGACTTCCTCCTGGAAGTCACTGAAAGAGATAGGGATATCTAGCCCTCAAAGGTATCGCATCCTCCCAAGTAGTTGTTGTCTCGTCGTACCGGTCCCACTGTACTCTAACCTGGTCCAAGTCTTGACCCCGAAGGGCCAACCTCCGGTGCTCCAGTATGCGTATGGGCTCCAATCTCCACTGTCCTCCGTCCTCTACCTGTAATGCCGACCAATCCAAGACATGAGAAGCATCAGGTACATATCTACGTAGTACAGAAACATGAAAAACATCGTGGGCCCGTGCTGAGGCGTGGTGGCAAGCTAAGCGATAGGCAATTGGACCGATGACCTCTAAAATATCAAAAGGCCCCACAAAACAAGGCGATAGCTTAGAACCCTTTCCATAATGGATTAGGGCTCTTATGCGGATGAACCCTCAAGAAGACTTTGTCACCCACTGAGAAGTGACGATCAATCCTCTTGGTGTCTGCATACACCTTTTGGCGTGCTCTGGCCTGCTCAAGATGCTGTCTAATCTAAGCACAACTTGCTGCTCTAAATCCACGAAGGTAGGATGGTCCCAGAATAATCTGTCATCTAGTCTATCCCAACTCAAAGGTGTCCTGCAAGGTCATCCATACAAGGCCTAGTAAGGAGCCATACCAATGGAACTATGATAGTTGTTGTTGTAAGCAAACTCAACTAAATGCAAATAATCTTCCCATTTCTTCTATTGATCCATGACATACATTCTCAACATGTCCTCTAACACCTGATTAACCCTCTCTGTCTTTCCATCTGTCTCTGGATGATAAGTTGAACCTAAAATTAATCTAGTGTCTGCGGCTTGCGGCCTCAAAATGAAGTCCAGAAATCACTGAAGTGTAGATAGTATCCCTGTCATTGATGATGGTCTTGAATCCCATGTAACCTAACAATGTCCTCCATAAATACCTTGGCAATGGCTTGTGCATTATAGGTGACCTTGGTTGGCGAAAAATGCACAACCTTGGTCAACTTATCCACGGTGACCATAATGGCGTCATGACGATAAGAAGACATAGGAAGTCCGACTATGAAGTCCATGGAGATCACATCCCATTTCCACTCGGGAATATCATGGGGGTGTAAAAGTCTGTGGGATGAGAATGCTCTGCCTTGACCCTCGGCACTCAAGGTAAACGTGCAACAAAATCTGCTATGTCCCGTCGAATACCTGGCCAATAATATAACTCTCTCAGATCGGCATGCATTTTCTTCACTCCTGGATGTGCCATATAAGGGCTCGATGAGCCTCTGTGAGGATGAAGCTACGTGAGATCACATGACTTAGGCACGTAGATGCGCTGTGGAACCGAAGCAAACCATCTGCCTCTAAAACACACCCAGAATATCTGCCCTCTAAAGAACCCTGAGACTCTAACATCTATCTAGCTCCCTCATAAAATTTGTCCTCTAGAAGGTGGAGAATCCTGCCTCTCAAATCGGATGAAGTGTCAAAGCAAGCACATGTCATCGCCTACTAAGTGCATCTACAACCACATTTTCCTTCCCTTTGATGTACTAAACCTCCATGTCATACTCACATAGGAACTCCATCCAACGCCGTTGATGAGCGTTGAGGTTCGGCTGTGAGAAGATATGCTGCAAAACTCGATGATCTGTCCTCAAAATGAAAGGCCTACCCAAAAGGAAATGTCACCAACACACTAGAGCATGAACAACTTTGCTAAGCTCCAAGTCATGAGTAGGATAATTAAGCTCGTAGTCCTTGAGCTTACGAGACTCAAAAGTAATAACCCGACGCTCCTGCATAAGAACTGCTCCCAAACCCTCTAGTGATGCATCAGTACAAACAACAAAATCCTCTGTTGGGTTTGAAACTGCTAAGATGGGCGTCGTGGTTAACCTTTCCTTAAGCGGCTGAAAGTCTTGCTCACATTTTCTCGACCAATAAAACTTCTTCCCTTTCCTCACGAAGAGAAGTGATAGGGTGAGCAATCCTAGAAAAGTCTATACTGAACTGCGGTAATACCTGCCCAAACCCATGAAACTCCTCTCACCTCGTAAGCGATGTGGGTGTTGGCGGTCCAAGATAGCTTTGTATCTTAGAGGGATCTATGGAGATACCCTCGCGGAAATGATATGACCCAAGTATTGAATCTGTCTAAAAGAAGCTGCATTTTTCCAAGTTCCCATATAACTTCTACTCTCTCAAAACTTGAAGTACCTGTCTCAAATGCTCCTCGTGTTCCTCCTCGGAATGAGAATAAATCAATATGTCATCAAGGAACACTAAGACAAAGTGATCAAAAAGTCACGAATACTCCATTCATGAGGCTCATGAAGATAGTTGGGGCATTAGTCAAACCAAATGGAACCCTTTGTGAACTCATAATGCCCATAACGTGTGTGAAATGTTGTCTTATGAATGTCGCATCGAGATGCGCATTGATGATATCCTGACTTGAGATCAATTTTGGAGAACACTCTGGCTCCCCGCATCTGATCAAACAAGTCATCAATCCTAGAGAGTGGATAACGGTTCTTTATTGTGACTTTGTTGAGCTGTCTGAAGTCTACACAAAGCCACGAGAGAACCATCCTTCTTCTTCACAAATGTGGCGCTCCCCGAGGAGATACACTAGGGTGAATGAGACCCTTATCCAACAATTCCTCTAACTAAATCTTGAGCTCATGAAGCTCTGGAGTTGTCATCCGATAAGGTGCCCTAGAAACTGGTGCTTGATCCAAGTACTAAATCAATGGTGAAATCCACCTCTCTGCGGGGTGGTAAACTTGGAAGCTCACCTGGAAACACATCTGTATACTCCCTCAAAACTGCATGATCATCTAAGGGTGAATGCTTTGGAATGCTCTCAGATCGATCATTGATGGTAATAGAAAACAACTGACACCCCTTATGCATGCTCGCTTGAGTTGCTTAGCCGATATCATGCGTAAGGAGATAGGCCTCTGCATCCCTGATATCACAACTGCACTCCCGAGATCATCCTGACACTCAATGACCTTATTTCTGCAATCCACCTTAGCTCGATGAGTCTCGAGCCAATCCATACCCAAAACTACCTGATAGGAACCTAGAGGGATAACTCGGAGGTCAAGAGTAGTGGAGAAGGCTCCTAAATCAAGTACGCAACTCTCCACATACGAGTCCACGGCGAGTTTGGCCCCAGAGGCCAACTCAACTTGCCAACTATCTGGTTGCCTAGCCACCACTAGCCCACACTGGTCCACTATAGAAGGTGATATAAAGGAATCTGAAGCACCTGAATCAAAAATTACTGAGACAGAAATACCCTGATAGTACCTGTCGTCTCAATGATTGTGGCTTGATGCTCGGCCTGGCGGTTGTCAACCGTTGCATATACATGATGAGCGCGTCCTACATCACCCACCATCTGCTCGGATCTAGCAGCTCTCTGTGCATCCATGGTATTGGGTTTGTGTGGGCACATGCACACATAGTGATATGGAGATCCACAAATAAAACAACCTCCTATACCCCTCTGAGATGGGGTCCCTCCTGTACTCTGGTGTACTGATCCTGCTGGTCCAATCCTAGCAGACTGCTATGTGCGAGCTGGCTGTGCCTGCTGAGTACCCTACCTCCTATCTCTGGCTCCACTAAAACCACCTCTAGAAACACCTCTCTGGAATCCCTGTGTCTGTCTGGCCCCCTGCTGCGGGTGGCCCTGCTGCTGTGTCTGTCACTGCGGGTGCGGTGGAGCCCTCGTGGCTGCTGGCGGAGGCCAAAATCCTCCTCTAGGGGGTGGTGCAGTACCTCGTGACCTCTGACTCTGGAAGGCCTGTATCCTCTCTGAAACTTGCTCTTATTTATCACGATGCTCCTGTGCCTTGGTCATGTTCTCCTCAGCTAAGTAGGCCTTCTCAATGGCCTTCTCAAGTGTGGGAGGAGATAGCATCCTAACTGCTCCTGCTATATCTGCATTAAGCCCTCGAATGAACCTGTTAACTCTGTAATTTCTCATCTTGCAGGTAGTCCACATACTGTAGAAGATCCAGAACTGCTCTCATCTTTGCTGCTTATTGTGCCGGATCCCGTCGTAAGTCGTGAAACTCATTGATCCTCTTACGCACAAAATGCTCGACATATAATGAGCCTGAAACGCTCCTCGAACATCTCCCAAGTCACCTTGTCTCTCGAGTCGGATGGAGCTTAGCTCCTCATTCCTCCACTAAATTCTGTTGCGTCTCGGAGGAGGTGTATAGCGAACCTTGCCTTGACGTTGCTCTCGTAAGAGTGCAAGCCAAAGCAACTATCCAAGCTAAGGAGCCATGACTCAACCCCAAAGCCATCTATAGAGCCGGTGTAGGTGGGCGGCTGCAAGCGAAGAAGATCCCTGATCACATTGCTTGTATCTCGATCCTGGCGATGTAGTCCAATAGGCGAAGGGGGTCGCTATCCTCGAATGGTCCCTCGAGACTGTGTGAGCGGCTACGATGGAACGAGGCTACCCTCTCGTGATGAACGGAAGGGCTACGTGACCTCTCCCACCTCGGTGTGTCGTGCTCTGGCGGCTCTGAATGCGCGTCCTCACCTAATGGCTCCTCGTCTCCCAATGGTGCCTCCACTCTCATCTCCTGCGGTGGTGGTAGCATTGCTCCACAACACCTATCAGCTGGCGCAAGGCCTCTAATATCCGAGGCCCAAATTCGGGTGCGAAGGCTCTTGCGTGAATGCGTAGATGCACTACGCCCAAACCTCTAGCTGATCATCCTCACTTGGGCGCCATCCTGCGCACGAGGTGAGCGAGAAATTTATTAATTTAAAATTTAATGGTTGTGGATGATTTATTTTAACTGTTTATTTTTATTCATTTAGTTATTTTTGTGTTGTTAAAATTACCATTAACTATTTTAATTTGTTACCCAGTGGTGCGTGTGTGAACCATGACTTTGATACAACTTTAATGCCCCTCGAGGACACCAAAGAAACAACAAACGCACTGAAAAATACAGAGTAAATTTTTTTGAAGTGTTTAGTTAATACTAATACATCTTTATACCCTTTCTTGATAATTACTAATTTTATACTATTTTAATTTACCCAATTAAATGAATTATTAGCCTAAACCCGATTTTAATTATTTACTTATCCTTTAAATTTGTACACCTTAAATACCTCTTTCCTTTTAATTAGAATTTGTCATGGGAACAATAATCTACTCATTTTTAAATATAATTAATTTTCCTTGGATAAATTTACCCACAACCCCTTCTTAAATTATTTAACCCATCACACCCTTCCCTTTGCTAAAATTCCCATTAAAACCCATGACTAAAAAGAAAGGAGGAATTAATAATAACCCTAGGATTAAATTCATCTTGGCCATTGGTTTGGAAAAGCCCTAAATTTTTTGCCCTAATCCTCTTTATCTTTTCCCTTCTTTCTTTATTTTGATTTCCTTCTTTTCTTTTCTTTTTTTACATTTGCATGGTGTTGTAAGAGAGGAGTTATGAACTTTTATTATTTTCCTTTTTTCCTTTTTTTTTTTTTTGTTGAATAGAATCCATAAATTTTTGTTTTTATACATAGAGAGGAAGTAATGTATGTATGGATGTATGTATGAAGATGTATGTATGATGGAGGGGCGGTATGAATGTATGTATGGTATGTAGTAGGCGCGGTGTATGGGGAGTGTGATGGGAGGAGGGTATATATATATATTTGTGGTGGGGAAGGAGCAGTGGCGGAGGTGCGATTTGGGGGCTGCGTTTGGTGGGGAGGTGCGGTGTCTACGAGCGCGCAAGGGGGAAGGATTGGGGAGCGGGAGGTTTGGAGGGTGGAGCAGTCGGAGGAGGGGCGGGCGGTTGGAAGGGGGAGAGCTTTGTGGGGTGGGGAGGGAGCGCCTGCCCCTTTCCGCCCCACCCCCGCCCCAACTATATTTTTTTTTTCCTTTAAAAAAAAATCACGCAAGTGGGGCCGAACCCCACCCACACTTATAAATTTTATTTTATTTTATTTTCTTTAAAAAAATGTTTTCCTTTTTTTTTTGTTTAATTACAATTTGATTTATATGTAGTTTAATATGAGGTTTAAAAGTAATGCTTGTATATATATATATGTGTATATGTATTTATATATTTTATATATATATAATATGATGAAATTTTTACAATAAAAAAAAATAATATTCAAGAATAAATCTGCAAAATAGATTTAGGTGACCAAAACAATTTAGTGATGACCTACAACTTAACAAAATGTAGTTGCCTCTTTTTTTTTGAAACATACTAAATTATATACATGTTGATTTTTTTTTTTTTTTGAATGTCATGATAGAGATTGATAATGAGAGCAAAGGCATCAAACTTTTATTGGAAAGAACCTAAAATTTCAACTTCCATTAAATAAATAAAAAGGGAAGTTCTTTCCTTATCAATGTAATTCCAAAGAACCATTCCACTCTTCTAAGAACACAACAAAACATATTTCATAATTTTATTAAAAAAAAGTGTATAATATACAAATATTACTAGCTTTGAACCATAGTGTATTAGTAATCCTCAAATACATTTAAACTCCTAAAACAAGAGTGAAAATTTCACTTCACTTTGAAGGTTAAAATATCAACATACAAAACCATCTCTCAAGAGAAGAAACCACTTATTTTAATCATTTCATTGGCTTTTAAAATACAAAGTTATTTCAACATTTGCCATGCAAGGATGGTGTATATCAAAAGAAAGATTAAAGCTTGAATTTATTACAACATATGAAACAAATTACAAGATGCCCAAAATACACAAGATAGGACTTTGCAAGGCTCCATTTCATGATTGAAGGGGATACACAATACTATTACAACACTTATGGTTTCAAAGCTACAAACCATAACCTCAACATGGTAAACTTAAAAAGAAATGAAACCACTTGATATAACAATATCCACGTGAGATTTAGAATTAGGAATCTCCCAAAATTGGGGAAAACAAAATACCAAGATAACCAAGAATGCTCCCACCATCTCCAAGCTTTAGGCTCTAACTTTTCCTCCACATAGTCTCCAAACACAAAGAGAACAAGGCTTGTTTTACCACCCAACCTTTAGGCATCATTACATGCCTTTCCAAGGTTGGAAGGCATGCTAGCCTCCCCCAAGCCCATGGGAAAGAGGATAACTAACCAAAACTTGCACAAGATGAAGGGTTCTCTAACAATGATGCAAGCACACAAAAAAAAAACAAATACAAAACAAGACTCCAAAATTTACGAGGAGAACCCATGTTCTTCCTCAAAAGTGGGGAAGAGAGGAGAAAGTTCTCCAAAATTTTATTCCAAAAATTTCTTACACAAAGCAACAAACTCCATACCCTCCTTATTGCTCCTAATTTCCAATCCAAAACCCTCCTTATTCCTCCTCCCTTTCTCCAAGTCCTTCTTGGAAGGATTTTCAAACCCCAAAGGGGTTTCCTTACCAAGAATGGGGAAGGAGATTCAAGCCAAATGAATCAACTTCCCCACCTCAACCATTGAGAGGTAAATAATAAGACCCTCAAAGCTTGTCCATCAAGCCTTGAGGGTTGAGAGGAAAATTTCCTCTCTTCCCCCACTCCAAAACTTTTTCATGCCATATGATGGAGGGAGTAAAACACACAAACAACAACTAAAAGCTACATACAACAATAACAATTTTCAACACCCAAACTAGCATCACAAAGGAAAACAACACAACAAAGACATAAGAGCCTACCTCAAGGAAAGCTCTCCAAAAAGCTCTCCAACTTCAAATGTCTCCACACCTTGACTCAAGCCAATCTCCAAGCTCCAAAAACCACAAGCAACCCAAGCAAGAAGTTTAAAAAAATCCCTCTCTTTTTCCATGAATGAGAATTTGAAGAGGTGCAAGCAAACATCCTCACAAATGAGGGGGTGACATGTGTCACCCCTCTCCCTCATCAAGGTCAAAGATGCCAAAACCAAAAGAGAGAAAGGGTAAAATTAACTTTTTCCCCTCTTCTCCCAAATTCCCCTAAATGTTAGCAAGACAAAACTAGTGGAACTTTTGATAAACACACAAATCTACATCCCTTACATGGATGTGACAAAACAAGAGGTAAAAAGGAGGAAAACTCCCTCTAGCCTTGAAAATAAGCCCCCTACCCATTAGGTAGGGTCCAAGGCTCATTTTTATGTTAGGGGACTCCCTTAAGCTCAAAGGGTCCCAAAAATGCCCAAAATACCTTAATTTCGGGTTTTACATTTTTGGCACAAGGGTAAAGGGTGTGGGGACCACCCAAGGGTCTCACATGTGACCCTAAACCCTTGTGATTAAGTGACACATTAAACATAATCAACAATTTAAATGAAAGAGGAGTTATTAACTCCCAAAACAAATTTATATCATAACCAACTACCCTAACCAAAATTAATAATTCAAAGCACAATACATTACATACATTGGGGTCACTCATAGTGCCCAAAATAATAATCACCTATACTAAGGCTTCACACAAAGAACATGGCTAGGGCTCGGCCAGTGAACATTTGCTTGTGCAAGATTGAGTAATTGGCATGAATCTCACGTTCTCCTATAAACCTGTCACCTGCACACTCATTGCACACATTAACCGCACTTGTCCGATACAAGATAATTCAATGACATAGTAAGATATCAATGCATTCTAAACTAACCTAACATCCTACTGAAATCAAGATGCGACAACGTGCACAATTATACTCAATATTCCAAAAGTTAGACAAGATGATACGTGACATATAACCATAGAATTCCACATGCAACATCTATCCATTATTATAATTATGTTCCAAACACAACATCATAACCATTAGTATCCATGACATAACAAGAAAATGCGACAATATAGAAATTAAGCTAAATTGGCGCTATACGCCTAAATGTCCACACATGTCTAATAAGATCAAATATCTAAATATAATGTCCAAGATATAACCAATCACTGTCAAAACATGTCTATGAGCAAAGAAACAACAAGCTACTGAGCTATAAAAAGTGTGGGCACTACAAGTGAGTTGTTTCTACAAGTATTTACCACGCGTCTTCTTTCTCAAAAAGACCTCCAACTTTCGGTGTCTTTCTAAAAAGAGTCATATCTTATTGAATATAGCCTCAAACAAAATTCTCTAAATTCTTGTCTAGTTTGTTTCTTAACTTTGATTTCAAGATTCCCAATGCATTGAATGCTTTCTCATCCTCTAATGACCCCAAAATCATTATTTAGCATAAAATAGCTAGTTTGAAATATTCTTACATTGAGTCACACAATATTTGGCTTGAATTTAAGTTTGTCCAAGGCTATGTTATGGTTTGTATCTTCGTGACATTACTCCATATTTTTTAAATTGTTCCATCCAGTTGTTCTCTTAGCTTAGATGAAAATAATATAAATTCTAAATATTCTTCATTTAAATCTACTATGATAGTAGTGTTTAATCAAAGTCTTCACCCTTTCATAGAAATTTGTTGGTTGATAGTTGTTTCAATATTGAAGATACACAATAGCCATGGTTTCCAATACATGACCTCTAGGGAGATATTATCTTATCTCGAGGCGAAAGAGATTTTGCAATATCCTTCAAGTGAGATTCGATGGAAGCGACAATGTTAATAAAATCTTCCCTTTTAATTGATGCTTTTTCTTTTCTATGTCTAACCATGATGAAATGATGTTGGGGTATCTTATACCCTTGAACTTGAACACATAACTCTTCATTTCTATTCAATTGTAAATAGTTACCAATATTGTCCAAATCTATAATTAAGTTTCACCTAATTTTTTTGTACTAGTGAATGACTTGCTAGATAGATACAACTTATCTAGGGCTAAAAATATCAATTCGAGATAGTTTTGTATATTTTGTAATATACATACCTTTTTCTTAGGCTTTGTTTAAGTAGAATGTTCATTTCATCGACATGGGAAGAAGATTAATTAAAATCAACGAAATTTTTGTCATCAAATGACGTAATAGATCATCGAATTTGTCCATTGTATAATGATGTTCACACATTACTTTGGTCAATGAGTGATATTCTCCAAACACCCTCTCTTTTGGTACATATAGTAAGATCTATCTTATATCAATATCCTTTAGAAGTTTGTTTCCTTGTGTTGTATCTTTTACAAGTTTTTGAAATTCCATAAATCCTTTACGAGTTCATTGAAAGTATGCATGGACCTTGTGGACGAGATCTTCAACTTTTGATACTCCACGATATTTGTTCACAATTCTAAAAGCTAAATTCACTATATAGACCATACAACAATTGCCAAGACTATATGGGGAACATATTGTTTGTAGCTTTATGGCCTTGCATTATTGTTGCTACGTTTGCACCAATATATGAGTTTATTGGCAAACCTAGAATCATCCATGCCTCCAATATCTTTCAAACTTTTTTAACAAGCTCATAAAGATGTAGATTTTCCTCATTTTGTGAACTGCAAGAAGATGAGGGTGGTAGACATGATTGTCAACAATATAAACATGAATGCAAACCCATGAAGTATTATCCATGGTTATAGCTTCGTGAAGAGACAATGCATCATGCGTTAAAATTTTTAGTTTTTCTTGGATATCCTCATTTTCCACTTGAGAAAGACAACCGACACACTCCTAACTATTGTTTATAGACCAATGAGTTTTGGAAAATTTGATACACTAAAAAAATCCTATATTTAGGATAATCTATCATAGGACATCTGTATTTAGAATATGAAAAACCATATATCGTTGTATAATTTTTACAAATGGTGTTTTCCATCATTTTGCTAGATATAGCTTGAATGGATCTCCACTCACTGATAAGTTTTTATGTGTTGCTTGTGTTCATCGTATTGTTTTGCAATCTTTACATGTAAAAAGTCTTCCTTTGTTTTTCATCTTATGATAAATTTCTTCTTTGTTAACATTTTTCTTTTCATAGACCTTGCTTAACATGTTTCTCTACAATGATGACTTAAAGTTGCAATCTTTTGTCCCTCTTATATTTCCATTGCATATTTTGCATCTACATTCTATTATACATTCATTTTTATCCTCATTTTCAATTGTTTCAATAAATGCATACTTTAAAACCCATTGAATCTAAATATTCTTAACAAGTCCCATTGTCATGCCTTTCTTTTTACCTTTGGTTGATTTAGTTGATTTTCAATTTCATCTTATGAGGATGCATTATTAAAACTATCATTCCATTGTCTTGAGATTGCCCTAAATTAACAAGTACATATTCATTAATAAGAAAATCCCCACATTGTGTCTCATTAGAACATTGGTGTAGATGAATCCCTTGAGCATCATGGGAGCAACATAAGATGTTTTTCATGTGCAATATTGATTATTAAAATATGACAATAAATTTATGCATTTTGTTGGGATTGATTAACCATTATTTGTATTAATATCACAACTAGACAATCTTTCTCAATTCACAAATTTAAATCTTTAATTGGAAAAATACAATTCTAAACTTCATGATGCTTTGATAGCATATAAATAGCACAAATTGTTTCTAATTTTGTGAAGAAAAAGAAATTGAAGAACCTAAGCATAAAACAATGACTCTTGAGAGTTGAGAAAGATGCTTAAAACAAACAAGTAATAGACAAATGGCAACATGGAGACCCCGGGGTCACTTAAATTATAACACATCAACAAGCTACATTGTGTATGATGGTGCCCATGGCATAATCGGTGCCACATGGCATGATCACAAACTCTTGTTGCCCTTCTATAATCGCCTCGGTGGTCACATAAATTATAACACATCAACAAGTTACATTGTCATGATGGAGCCATAATATAATTAGTGCAACGTGGGATGATCACAAACTCTTGATGGCCTTTTATAATCGCCCTGGGGTCATAAATTATAACACATCAACAAGCTACATTGCATATAATGGGGCCCATGTTATAATCAATGCCATGTGGCATGCTCACAAACTCTTGTTGGCCTCCTATAATCGTTTCTCAAAGAATGTAATATTAGGTCTCAATATCAATACTCAACCACTTGATTTCTATAATATATTAATGGGTGCTCTTAATTTGATTTTGCATTTAATTTTAACAAATTGCCATAAAAAATAAGATAAATAAATTCATCATACCTTTCACAAGCACGAAAGTTGATACTTGAAGTTGAATCATGATTGTACAATGTGAGCGATAACGACCTTAAAAAGTATAATTTCAAAGTTTTGCTATTTAGAACAAGCAAATTCCTTGACAATTATGTTATGGGAGGGAAAATTTAAGGGTCGATTTTCGACAATTATATAGCTACCATAGTAAAAACAAAGTGATTGTTAGCCAGAGAAGAAATGGGTGAGGTAAATACAACACCTGTGAATATGACCAATGTGAAATATGTGCATTGAAATGCATGGCAAACATTTACAAATAAAAAATCGGTTATTTAAATGCATAGCGAATCAAACCCAATCATCTAGTGTATAACGGGATGAGGGGTGATGATGGCACATATGATGCTTAGAAAGCATGATGAAATTAGGGTGGATGATAGAAAAACTAGAAGTTATAGGGCATTAACATTGGATGATTACAAACATTAATTCCCGATAAAAGCGGGCATACTCATTCAACAAAAAAAAAAATTGAGGCAAGATTTTACACTATTTGACAACTAGTAACATTTCACGCCAACTTTTTCCCTAGTTGTTCACTTAACACTCTATCCTTGACTACATCATGCACTCATCCTTGTAGTGTTTAAGGGGTTAGTATTCCTTCTACATATTATTGACAAACTTGCTCCAAGTGTAGATAAACATAAACTCTTGCTCGTGTTGTGCATTGTAGGCTTATCATTAGTTTAAGACTGAAATGGATATCTTCAATGTTGCAAAGGTGATTTTCTTTGTATCACTAAAATGGTTGACCAAGAAGTACACCTTGATTGTTGAATCCACCTATATAATTCTATGGCGTCAATTTACCTTTGAACACAAGAATGTCTAGATTGATTTGGAGTAAGAAAGGGATTTGATGTTGAGACATCGGATTGACATGATTCACAAACGAGCGAGGCATTATAAAACCAAGTTGTATCATGAGTTCGTGGAATCGGTCAAAGTGTGTTGTGCATTGGTCCTCAAGAGTGTCCCAAATAAGTTGTTGGACCTATGGGGATGCATCAAAGGGTTGATTCTTTGGATCGTTTAGTTTGCTTTTATATTAGCATTCATTTGATTACTATAAAATAGAATCAATTGGATGTCTTTTATGTTGTTGTGATCACATGTTTACAATAATCCAAAAGCTCTTACTTTGATACTAATGGTTAGCACCACAATGCCTTAGTGGCACAAAGGACAACCCAATAACTTACTTACCAAATCACCGGTTATAGTATATGCAACAATAAATATAAACCACATTAAACCATTACACGTCTAGATGCATGGAATTAGCAAAATATTAGTGGAAAAGAATATGATATGGTACATATGTGGCCAATATGAAGCAAAGGCTTGGAATGAGAAATCCCTTGATTAGAAAGGGGGAAACACTTCGTAATTGACTTTCTTGGACTAGAATGTGAACATATGACCTTTTATGCTTGTCCTCATTTGAGTTGATTGGTTTACTGATATATTTTTACAAGAAATATATTACAAAAGTGGACAATCATAAAATGGTTGAACTTTTTCAACTAATAAAGGTTCACCTTCCTTTACATGTGATGGTTTGACTACCAAATACACGATATGTTGACACGTGTTCACTTTGTTAGCATGGCATGAGCTATGAAAGTGTTGTATGACATGGTGAGAAGCACCATATGGCCATTGAGTGTTCTAAATATTATGCATGGGGACTAAGTTGTCTAGCATGTCTATAAATGTTTAGTTGATGGCAAATGTTGCAAATATGGAGCGATTTGGCATAGGGATGCACATCTTGCGATATGTTCTCAAGCTGTGCAGGATCCTTAAGAGGAGAGCATAGACCATTGTGAATGTGTGTGAATCATCTTTACTTCTCTACTATTCAAAGCATTCCTATATGCATATTGTATGTTTGTGGCTACATAGGTCACTCTAGATACGAAAATCTCGGGTTTGTGGGTCACTACCATAGGAAGTTATCTTGAAAGGGTGGGTCGCAAATGTTGGATTAATCAAGCATAACCCTCCTTAGCAAAGGCTTATGTGGGAAGTATACACAATCGAAATTGGAGTTTGTGCAACCTTTCATAGCCAAACATCCCTCACATCTAGTGCTCTAAACTCTCCTCCAATGTCACTAGATCTTTCTAATTCTTATCTTATGGCTCTATTACATTTGTAATTATACTTCACTAATAAGAAGATAAGGTTGAATAAATAACTTATTTAACATATTCCTCAATTAAGGAGTCTCCCGATAATCATAGGATAAATATTGACATAACATGCATAAGGTTCCTCTCAATTCAAGAGTTCTAATGAGAATTAACTCCATTATAGGAAGAGAAGTTAATTATCCCCACTAAAAGTTGAAGTCACTTTGATATGACATTTACCCTGTTACCAAAGTAGCTAGTAATATTGAAGACATTGGTTAATATATTATGATTGATGTCAAATTATTTCATGCCTTGTAATTTGTCTTTTCTTAGGCTGCGAGGTTTAGAATCTAGAATAATTAAAACACAAACGAGTCACCCTCATAAGTGCATTGATTTCCCTATCTTTCACATTATTAAGTTAGGCCAAAATATGCTCCAAGGTAAATGGTATCCCACAACCACATTGATTTCCGTATATTCCACATTGTTAAGTTAAGCTAAAACATGCTCTAAGAGAGGTGATGTATTTGATCAAAGCTTGCATCAATGCTAGTCATAGTTTTCTCAATTGTATACCCACTAGAATGAACGGATAATGTTATTTTAAGGTGGGTAAGGGATGGCATGGACAAAAGTTTATGATTGAAGTTTATAGTTTGACAATATGTTCTTGTGATATGATAAAACTGCAGCCAATGATAAATATAATTATTGTTGATGACAATATGACATTGAAAATCAATTACGACAATTGTTATAATGAAACATCATTTTGTTATAAGAGGAATAATATTAGAGGAACTATATATCAAAAACATAGCGGCAACTATCGAAACATGAACAAATGTATAACTCATTCTAGAAATAGAAGGATGTGTAATAGAATGAGATGAAGTAACCAAAGAGAAAGGATCCTCGCAAAAAAAAATGACATCTTCCATAAGCTAATTCAATGCTCCAATGAATTATAATTTGGGACGCAACACTTAAGTGTTGAAGTTGTAGAATAAGTGAAAGATAATCTATTACAAAATGCCAAAAGAGAATATAAATAAGAACATTTTAATAAGAAAATGTACTGAGCACTAGAACTAAGTATTTTTGGCTTGAAGAAAATAATATATTTACTAAGGCACAACAATCTCTTAGTGTAATGCAATGATAATTTTGTATGTTAAGTGCAAATCATAATACCCTATAACAATGTAGGTTGTCGTAGCTCTTACAAGTTTTCCATTTTCTATTATAAGAGACCAATTGTGTGGTTTGGGCCTACTTAGTAGTTGATAACTAATCATGTTCTTTTTATATAATTAGAAGTAATATGCCTCCCAAACCATCATCAATTGCTTTAAAGTAGCAAAGTGCAATCCATTCCTTTGTTTAAACATATGACCTATTTCAAGATATTTCAAATATATGTACTTATTGAGAGTACTTAGTTGTATACCAATCAACTTTTCCTACCAACTAGCCACATTCTAATTTGGTTCTTCCTACTACCATATTCTTTTCGTCAATGAAATTATCATTGAAAAGTGGATGTTGGAACTCTAAATATAAATGTGTTTTCTATTGTAAGTGTGATGTATCACAAATTTTCAAATCACTCGATGAAAAGTGTTGAAATCTATGAGAAACCTCATAATGTGATTGTGTCATTGACATAGAGGATATTATTTATCATTTGGAAATGTTTGTGTAATTATTGATTTGATTAATAATATATAGTGAATAAACACACATTTGAAATTGTTTACCAAAAAGGCTATGGAAGCTGAGAATCGCTATTATTAAGAAGGTCCATAGTGAGCTCCACAATATTATAATAACTTCAAGAGTGTGGAGAATCACTATAGTATTAAGGATATTGTTTTAGAATCTTAAGAAACAATATTACAATGTTACATTTGAGTTCGTGAAAGGTTGTCAATTAGAGACCAATGAATTTCCAAGGTTGAAAGGTAACTAGACAAGGTTGACATAAGAAAGTTTTGATGTGATGGCTTGCATTCTTTGAGATTTTGTCCAAGAGATGATGGCAAGTCCTTATGACTATGTCCCTTATAAAAGGTCAAATAAACCTCTTGCAATATGCATTAAGCAAATCTAGCAAGTTCAAAGCGTGATTGACTAGTATATAGGTGTGGGTTAGACAAGTAAAATGCTTTGAACTTGTAAATACTTTATTAAGCAATGGTTTCTTATAATCCACTTTGTGTCTAGATGTTTTTGGTTTTACAATTGTTGGCAAACTTGAAGACTCGTCTTCTTCCCATGAAATAAATCGTTTCCATTTGCATTAATATTGTTATTTGTGAGCAAGAGTTCTCCCTCCTTAAAAATGCTTAATTGATGATTTGTTCATATTCCAAAACAATAGAAAGCAAAATCAATAAGACATGGGTGTCATGTAATGTCCCCTTTTTGAAATTAAATCGAATAAAGACCTTAGCCTATTTTATTGTTTCCCGCATGCTAATGGGATGAAGGAAAGGGGAACGTGGTAAAATTAAAACTAAGTGAGCCAAAAAGTAACTTTACATCGGCCACTTATGTTTTAATTTTAAAATAAAAATATTTTTTTAATTTAAGAGGGCTAACACTTTATTATAAATTAAAAGAAAGGGAAGGATATAAAAGAAGATGAAGGGCTTCATTTTTGGAGATCTATCATCTTCATTTTATGAGTTGAGCACTTGTGCTTCTACTTTCAACTCATGAGGAAGGAAACCTTCTTAGCATCAATCACTTGAGGACGAAAACCCTCATATTATGTTGGTGGCTTCACACAAGAGTCACACTTAATATATCATGACTAGGGCATCATCACCAACACCCTAGGGCATCATCACAGGGGAGTCACATTGGAATTAAGGGCAATTCATTTGAGCTAGGGCACCTTTTCCAAGGCTAGGCACAACAAGTTTGAAGGCAAAGGGGCAGTTTGGAGGACCAACACAATGACCTAAACCTAATTTGAGGGCTAACGTCACATTAGAGCATGTTGATGTCACCCTTTGAGGGTGAATTCTGTACTTTGCTTGCATTCTGTGAGTTGGGAAGCTCATCTAAGGTGATTACAAGCTTGATTCAGCCATAGTTGATCAGCTGGTTCGTGGTTTTGATTGATTTTTGCATTTGCATGGTTGTAGTTGTAGCATTGCTTTTTCTCGCTCACAAACAAAATTTTAGTGGTTGGAAATTCTTTTATAACAACTGCAAACAATTCAACATTGATAGTAGGCTGGAAATTCTTCCACCAGGTGATTGGACACTCTTTTATGACTATCATAAAAGTGTAAAGGGGGTTAGGCCCATTTACGGCAACGGATAAATGAATGGTACAACAATTGTCATATTGTAAACCCTTCACAAAATTCAGCAATGACAATAATATAGGGGCTGGAATCAACCATATACTGACTGAAAGTACTTCAACAACCACATCAAACTGAAAATTACTCAAGTGTATGGCTGGAACTACTTGTATGGTTGCATACAAACTGTTGGGCGGAAATGTGGATGACAACAACTCTACAACCTAGAATAGTGAAGCCCTTTTGAAGAAACACATCCTCCTTGAGTTCTCCTTCACACATCCAATGGTGGCCACCCCGTATGTAGCTTGACTCCATCAAAATCATGCTAAAACCTTGAACAACAACAAAACAACATCTATTATGCTTACCACCTTTCCACATCAAGCATCTTGTTGCTCAACAATGGTGACTATCTCCACAGACCTTGTCTTCAAATGTAGGGCTTGGTCCCAAGGAGTGACCCTTCTTGTATCTCCAAAGATCACCCAGATCCCATACTTTTATGTACAAACAATTTTGAACTTGTACGAAAGGATCTATGTGCTCTTTGCTACTCCATGTGTCCATCTTATCACCATTTTTAGCATGCTGCCCATGATGACAAGCTTCATGCAATGACATAGTAGGAAGCAATAAATTGAAACACTTTCATATCTTTGGTTGTCCTCAAAGTGTTCACCTTCCTTTGCCAAATTGCAATGTGTTGAGATATCCTCAACATCCCCAACCTTGTGACTCAGAATTTCTAGGTTAGGATCAACATTCTCCTTCACCTTGAACTCTTCACATTCAACAAGTGAATCTTGTTGACACATGCAAACATTAGAAGTCAATAAAACATCTTCACGATTCTTGTTAAAGTCATGAACACAATCAATTTGCTTCCCATAGGTTGTTCTAACAATTCCTGCAAGCTGAAAATCAACATTAGCATCCGATATAGCTTTTCCTCTTGTTCATGCCCCTCAACATGGTCTTCTTGGAACTCCACCTCAAAACCTTCTTGCAGATCTGATTTTTCTTTCTTCAGTTCATGCCCCAGGTTTCTTCCTCTCTCCTCATCACTAAGGGAGAACTCTTTAAATCACTCTCAAAAGGTAATGACTCAAACTTTGCAATGTTAGGAAGATTGACCGGTGCTTTTAGGGCTGAAACAACTTCAATTTTGGAGACTTGGCATTCAACATGTAATGCATGTTCTTCCTTTACATTATTAATGCAAACACCTTGTTTATCACAAGTCATACCTTTTTTGTTCTTCATCTAGCAACACTTTTCATGTCCTTTGCCTAGACAACTGTAGCTTGGCTCCCAAGGTTCTTCACAGTTTTTCTTCAACCCAATGAAGTTGGCAAGTGGTAGTTCTTTCTAGAACTCAACTGGAAGGGCTCTATATTCAACGTAGCTTACAACAATGTCATCCTTTCCAAAAAGGATTCTTCTTTTGGAAGGAAAGTAGGTCGGAATGACCTAGATGAAGAATCACTCATGGTTCTTGGTGGCTGGATTTTATTGTTTGCCCTTGAAGAGCTTCCTTCACCATTTGGATGTTGCATGGTATGGATTAGTTGTGCCATAATATTAATCAATCTCTCCTATCCTTGGGCAAACCTCTCAACCTGGCATCATCAACAATTATGTCTGCACTTTATCTTCACCTTCTAAATCACAGGTTGATAAGATTAGGTGCTCTAATACCACTCTAATTATTCTTTTGGGCAGAATTAGCAGAGTATGGAATTCCCGAAAATCTCTTTAGACAATCACTCAAATTTATTGAAATTAACTTGAATAAATTATTCAAACATTAATCAACTGAAAAAAGAACATGGAGCCAACACCAAATTGAATTTTATTAATCAATGTGCACGCTGGAATTAATTAATTTCCAGCAGACCATACAAATGCAAAAATCAATCAAAACCATGAACTAGTTGATCAATTATGGTTGAATCAAAGCTTGTAATCACCTTAGACGAGCCTCCTAACTCACAAAATATAAGCAAAGTACAAAATTCACCCTCAAAGGGTGACATCAGCCTGCCCTAGGGTGACATCAACCCTCAAATCAGGTCTAGGTTGCTGCGCCAGTCCTCCAAACTGCCCCTTTTGCCTTCAAACCTGCTGCGCCAGCCTTGGGAAAGTGCCCTAGCTGGAATGAACTACCCTTAATTCCAATGTGACTTCCATGTGATGATGCCCTAGGGTGTTGGTGATGATACCCTAGCTTTGATATGCCCACGTATGACTCTTGTGTGAAGCCACCAACATAATATGTGGGTTTTCGTCCTCTAGTGATGGATGCTAAGAGGGTTTCCACCCTCAATAGCTGAAAGTAGAAGCACAAATGTTCAACTCATAAAATGAAGATGATAGATAGATGATAGATCTCCACAAACAAACCCCTCCATCTTCTTTTATATCCTTCTCTTTCTTTTAATTTCTAATTAAGTGTCACCCACTTAAATTAGAAAAGTACTCTTATTTTAAAATTAAAATATAAGTGGCTGACATAATGTTACTTTTTAGCTCACTTAGTTTTACTATTACCATGTTCCCCTTTCCTTCATCTCATTAGCATGTGGGAAATAATAAAATAGGCTAAGGGTCTTCATTCTGCTTTAATTTCAAAAAGGGGACATTACACACCAACACAATAAGATGATCTTTCGATAACAATGTGGTTTAGTTAAGCACTCTATAAACTCATGCTTCAAGAGAAAGCAAGAGCTCTCAAGAATGTTGGATTAAGATTCAAAGTAAAATCTCAGGATACATGCAGCAATAACAACATTGCCAAATGGTAATAAGCTCATCACTTACAAATCCAATATTTGTGAAACAAAATATGGAAATAACATTTAAGGCTTATGCCAATACAACTTGTGATTATAAGTTTACTACATCCAAATTTGTGTAGTTGATTTAGCCCTCTACAGGTGGTGTTCAAGCAGAGGACAGCTCAGCCCACTCTGTTTACTCCATCCACCACTTAAAATTTCTAACCCACATCCAGTCAAGTCCAGTCCAAATAATGATAAAGATAGCCAGATTCAAACTTCTCCAAACTCAGACATAAATGAATCCAATCTGATGAGCCCAACAAACAAATTCAATCTTCTCCTAACTCGGGCATAAATGAATCCAATCTCAAGAATCCAATACCATTTTTAAGGTGCAGCAATACACCATCCCCTCACATCATTGATTGTTTTAACTCCCAATGGCTTTAAGGAGTACAAGGCTTCAAGGCCTTTCCATTGATCAAAGCACACTAGACCACAAATGTCATCGTTCTTCCTCAACAAAAACAATCCAAGAGTTTATAAGCTCAGATCCAGACATCTTCCCCAGTGCAGCTTCTTCAAGTGATGGACTCAGCTCAGAAGGCATCACCTGCTTCCTCTACTGAAGACAAACAGGTTTTTGAAAAGGGTTTCCCACACATTCTCAACCTAATCGATGCACATGCGGCCGGTTCTATGGATGTTTACAGCCCCAATCCTCACAGCTCTCAATGCAGCAGAGGCACGAATAAGTAAAGGTACCCGATCTCTTCCTTGAGCATTCAAACGCCAGAATAACACAGAGTCTGATAAGGCTTATCTTCCACCTTCCCCAAAAACCCATACCCAGGTACAAAGCATGGCCGAACTGAGAATAAGTGAAAAGAAATGTATAACCTCCTCTCACAGTGGCCACAGTCCTGCCTCCACCTGTCATGCAAATCCTCTTAAACAATTACTCCACGGTGCTATTCAAAGCTGATCTCTCCCAAGATTGAAATGGTGTTTCTGACCCTGAAAAGCACAAGATGGCTTCCTCAGCTGGATCAGCTACGTCATTTTGCAATATCAAACCTGCCCCTGAAGAAATCCACATGGCCATGTCTTTTGACTTTCTGTCCATTGATTCCACAATGGAGGAGGTTGAGACCCAGTTGGCCAATGCTTGCACCCCTCAGTCCACTCCCCAGACATTCCTAAGGTCCCTGAGGACCGTATTGTTAAGCTTACAAATAACAATCAGCAACCCATTACTAGTAAACAACACCTTGTGGCAAGCAACAAGCAGTGTGTGGTGTGTAATGAGAATCAAACTAAGTTGATTGAAATACTGGGAAGGAGAATGGAAGCAGATGCCAAAAACTGGCCAACAATGCAAGCAGATGCCGGCAGCTCACTAGAACCAAACCGCCGGCCCATTTCAGCCATCTGTTGAAAGCAGTGTCTTTGGATGCCTCACCCTACATATTGTACCGTCTACCACTCCATTCAACATCATTCCCCAGGGAAACCCAGCAGCCACTGCAAGTTGGACCAATGAGGCTATGATGAAGGCTCTGGCAGAGCCTATGGAAAAAAATTATCCTTTTGATATTAGATTGTTAATTTTTGTGGGATTTTACTTGTGTGTTTTAAGACATTGCAAGATTACTCCATGAGTAGTCATTGCCCTAATGAGTATTCATCTCTAATGTTATTTTAGCCCTGCGTCTCAAAAGAAAGTTAAAAAACTTTCTTTTTGTTTAACTTTGATCTCGATTGAGTCTATTGTTTTAAGCTTTCATGAAACTTTTACGTCTTATTTGTAAAAATATTTGATACTCACTGACTACCTCCATTGAAGTTAGTTCTTTTGTTTAGCTGTTTTTTTCTTAGATTTTCTACAGCGGTAGTAGCTAATTTATAGTTCGTATCTGCTAGATACCATGGTTGTGCTTTCTATCAACTTTCTCCGGTGGCTCTCTTGATCTTTGTTATGTTTGTGGAGTTTGTTTTCATGTTAGAGTGTGGTACACCTTCTATGTGTTACACTCGTGTATTTTTACGGCGGTCCCACTCACCGGTGAGCGGGACAAGGGGTTCGGGGGCAAAGCCTCCGAAGCAAATTTTCATGGGTGGTTTATTAACCCATGGGTAATGGGTAACCATTATGGGTTGTTTTTGGGCCCATGGTTTTTTGGTACCCATCGTTTTGATACCCACGATTTTTGCCCATGGTTTTGATACCCGGTTTTTCATCAAATTTGCTTAAGCAATTGTTTATTTATAAGGTCTTATGCATATGATAGATAGACAAGTAAATGTATTGCAGACGCACTTTGAATTCGGGTGTGAATTTTGTAGAGTTTGTTGAGCATAGCTCCAAACAGATCTGGGTATTGTATTGAGAGAGTGGAGGCTTGTAATAAAATTTGAGCAAGTGATTCTTGGTGGACGTAGCCCATATTGGGTGAACCACGTTAAATATTGTCTCTGTGTTGTGTTATTTATTACGCACTTTTATTTGAGATCTCGTAATATTTTCTCGCATATTAGTTTCTCTCATTGCGATTCTATAAGAGATTATTCGCATATTTTATCTCATATTTCCTAACAATTGGTATCGAACCTAGTTTGGTTTGCTCTAAAGTGTTGAATCGCGAGGAAAGTTTTTAGCTTGAGTGGGAGCTATGGTAGATGATAGAATATCTAGGGTTGATAAATTGGCGGGCGAGAATTTGATCTTTTGCAAGATGCGAGAAGAAAATTACCTTTATCGAGAAAGATCTTTATACTCCATTTATGCGAGAAGGTGAACAAACCCTCGAGTATGACCAGGACGCGGAATGGGATTTGTTGGATCGGAAGGCACTTGGAACGATCCGGCTATGTTTCGCATCTTCGGTATTATTTAATGTTTGAAAGGAAAAGGCGACAAAAGATCTAATGGATGCATTAGGAAGTTGTATGAAAAACCCTCTCGCCTCTAACAAAATATTTTTAATGAAAAAGTTGTTTAATATGAAGATGTCTAAGAATAGTTCGATGTGAGATCATTTAAATGATTTCAATACGGTTGTGAATATGCTAACCGGTTCTGATAGAATTTGATGAAGAAGTTAGGGCTTTATTAATTCTATGTTCTTTCACGAACATTGGAATAGCACAGTAATGGCGATGTGCAACTCGGTTCAATTAACTCAAGTTGAAGTTTGAGGATGTTGTAGGGGTGATTTAAGCGAGAAAATGCGAAGAAAAACTCCGGGAATCTTCTACTTGGGAATGCTTTAATGCGGTGGAAACTAGAGGAAGACGGAAGAATAGAGAAACCCAGTGGAAAATTAAAAGATCGAGCAAGGTCAAAATCAAGAGCAAAATTGTATGTTGGGCCAGTGGAAAGTTTGGGCATACGAAAGTTGGGAGCTTGAGACAAAAAGAAACAACGGGAAGAAAACAAGGAGACAAATGTGGCATCGGGTAATGTATGTCGGGATGCTTTGATTCTTTCTTTTGCATAATATTCTTGAATCTTGGGTTTTAGATTCAGGGCTTCTTTTCATACTACTCCACATAGGCATTATTTTATTGATTATGTTCAAAGGATTTTGGGCATATTTTTCTTAGTGACGATAAGCCTTCATAAAGTATAGTTGGAAAAAGTTACATTGGGTTAAGATCCGAATGGGAATACATGGCTATTGAAAGATGTCGGACATGTGCCTACATTAAGGAGAAATTTGATATCGGCGGGGCAATTGGAAAGTGATGGTTATACGGTGATATTTACTGATTGACTCTTGGAAGGTTACAAGGGTGCTTTTTGTAGTGGCAAGAGGTAAGAACGTTGGAACCTTGTATTTATCCGCGATAGTACTAATGATTGTAATCTTGTGGCTTCGGATGCGGATCAAAATTATGGCACTATAGGCTCGGTCATATGAGCCATAAGGGCATGGACATCATAAAGAAGAATTTGTCTGGATATACTGAAACATATTTGGATTTCATGAGAAGCTGCATATATGGGAAACGAGAGAAGCGAGTAAAGTTTCTCAAGGTTGGACCTACGAAGAAAGAGTAAGTTAGGCCAGTACATTCGATGTGTGGAGGCCAACTCAAATATCATCTCTTAGGTGTTGATGTTATTATTTACTTTTATTGATGATCAAAGAAAGTTTGGGTTTATTGTATTAGAAACAAATATGATGTATATCAATACTTTTGTTAAATGGAAAGCCTTGGTAGAGAATGAAACAAGTCTTAAGTTAAAATGTCTCAGTCGGATAATGGAGGGAGTATTGCAGCCATGAATTTGATGATTATTGTTACAGAATGGAATCCATGAGCGAAAACTGATTCGCAGAGAACTCGCGGCGAGAATGGGGTATCGAAATGATGAATAAAACAATAATGGAGCGTCTTTAGGAACATGAGGATACATGCAAGATCGCCTCTTTTTTTTTGGGGCGGAAGAGACGGTTGTGTACTTGATAAACGAGAGGACCCTCAAGTGCCTTGGATGGAGGCATACGAGGAGGCTTGATATGGTAAGAAAGTTGATTATTTATTTCTTAGAGTCTTTGGATGTGACGTGTTTGTTCATATAGACAAGGATGATAGGACCAAGCTAGAGGTTAAATCGAGAAAAATGTACTTTCATTGGTTATGGTGGTGATGACTTTGGATATAAATGTTGGAATATTAAGGACAAGAAAATCATTCGATCTAAGGATGTGGTCTTTAATGAGAAAGTCATGTATAAGTGCGGTTGTAGGAAAACAGGGAAGAATCCAAGAAAGAATATGTAGCGGTAGAGGATCTTCCGGATGGGAAAGTGACACATGAATCGGTTCGAAACCCTCTCAGCGGGAACCCCAAACTCTATCTTGAGGAGGTCTTCAGGGTAAGAAGAGAACACGAATGTTTTTCTCCTCTTTATTATTTATTACTCACTTGATAATGGAGAGCCAGAGAGCTTTGATGAAGCGATGCAAGTAGATCTTAGGAAGAAGTGGGAGCAAGTCATGGATGAGGAGCATAAGTCTCTCATGGAGAACCGGACTTGGGATTTGGTGAAAGCTACCGTAAGGCAAAAGAGCATTGATGAACAAGTGGGTGTCTGAGTTAAAGACGAAGGAAAGAAAATATATAAGACCCGATTGGTGGTCGAGGGTTTTACAGAAACAAGGTATAGATTTTGATGAGATTTTTTCTCCTGTAGTAAAAATGACTTGATCGAAGCTGTTCTTGGAATAGTGGCGGCAGAAGACTTGCACTTAGAACAGTTAGATGTAAAGCCGCATTTCTCCATGGTGATTTGGAGGAGGAGCTATATCACATGCAATGCCGAGGAAGGATATGAAGTCAACGGTAAAGAGGAGATGGTGTGCAAGGCGAAGAAGAGCTTGTATGCACAGAAACAAGCTCCACGTCAATGGTATAAGAAGTTTGATAGTTTCATGATGGAGCGAGGTTATATTAGATGTCATTCGACCATTACGTGCATCTGAAAAGAAATTTGAGGATGGAAGTTATATTATCTGTGTTTGTATGTTGATGACATGTTGGTTGCGAGTAAAAACATGCGGGAAATAAAAGTACTCAAGAAAAAGCTTGACTAAGTGAATCCTTTGATATGAAAGATTTGGGGGTAGCCAGACAAATCCTTGGTATGAGAATAACTCGGGATAGGAAGGGCTGGAAGTGACTTTATCTCGGGAGAGTACATTAAGAAGGTATTGGATAGGTTTAACAAGCGGGATGCTAAACCGGTTGGGACTCCTTTGGCGAGCCATTTTAAGTTATCAAAGGAGCAGTGTCCCAAGACGAGTAGGAAAGAAACCGGATGTCCATGGTACCTTACTCATGCGGCGGTTGGCAGTTTGATGTATCTTATGGTGTGCATTAGGCTGATATTGCCCATGCGGTGGGAGCCGTGAGTAGATTTATGAGTGATCCGAGGGTAAAGAGCTTTGTGGCAAAGTAAAGTGGATCCTTCGGTATTTGAGATGGACCATGGGGACAGGTTTTGTGCTCTGAGTGGATCGAGACACCACTTTACGTGGTTATGTAGATCGAGACATGGCTAGAGATGTTGGCGGCGGGAGGATCACGATAGGTTATATTTACACTGCGGGTGGGACAACGGTGGTGGATTTCACGACTATATAGGCTGGTGGCTTTATCAACCACGGAGGTGAGTATATTCTTACAGGAGGCAAACAAAGAGATGATTTGGTTTCAACAATTGCTTGAGGAGTTGGAACATAAGCGAGAAGGAATATAAGTTGCGTAGTGATAGTGAGTCTATACACCTAGCAAAGAAAGAACTCGTTTTCCACTCCGGGAGATGAAGCATATACGGTTGAGATATCACTTCATCGGACAGAACTTTGGAAGAAAATAAGTTGAAGTTGGAGAAGATTCATACCGGTGAGAATCTCGCAGACATGATGACCAAGGTGGTCTGAGGATAAACTAAAGTTATGTTCGGCTTTGGTTGGCCTTCGTGATGATGACAGTGAAAGGTTAAAAGCTTGCTCGGTGGAAATCAGTCTCACGTGGGAGATTGTTATGTTTGTGGAGTCTGTTTTCATGTTAGAGTGTGGTACACCATACATGTGTTACACTCGAGTATTTTACGGCGGTCCGCTCACGGTGGCGGGTCGGGTCGAAGGGTTCGAGGGGTGAAGCCCCGATCGAAAAGGGTTCGAAGCCCCAAAGCAAATTTTCATGGATAGTTTATTAACCCACGGGTAATGGGTAACCGTTATGAGTTGTTTTTGGGCCCATAGTTTTTAATACCCATTGTTTTGATACCCACGCTTTTTTGCCCATGGTTTTGATACCCACGTTTTTCATCAAACCGCTAAGCAATTGTCTATTTATATGGTCTTATGCATATGATAGATATCAAGCAAATGTATTGCAAATGTGTTTTGAATTCGGGTGTGAATTTAGAGTTTGTTGAGCATAGCTCCAAACGGATCAGGTATTGTATTAAGAGAGTGGAGGCTTGTAATAAAATCTGAACAAGTGATTCTTGGTGGACGTAGCCCATATTGGGTGAACCACGTTAAATATTGTCTCTTGTGTTGTGTTATTTATTATGCAATTTTATTTGAGATCTGTAATATTTACTGCATATTAGTTTCTACTGTTGCGATTCTGTGAGCGATTATTCCGCATATTTTATCTCATATTTCCTAACAATCTCTACATCTGTCTCTTTGGCCGAACTTGGAGGGGTTGTAACTTATTTTCCATTCAATATTATTGCATTTGAAACTTGTTCGAAATAAACTGACATTTTATTAACTTTTAACATTAGGGATGTGCAACCATCATGATTGTCACATGTAAACCACTTGTTCTTTAAACAACAAATTCAAATAATAAAATGTCAGCTCAGATTAGAGCATTATATTCAAATACATATTATAGCATTTTCAAAATAACATAATATGACAAGTTGATGGTTAATTCATTCAATCACATCACAGAGGTCCAGGAAATGTACCAGCTTCCCTCTGTTCATTCCATCTTTCAACCTGTAAACAAATAAAAGATCAGAACTCTCAAATGAACAATCTGTTGAACATATATGAAAGCATCACAATTTTAAATGGTAACTCATTTCCAGTAAAAAACCATAATGAAATCACACCGGCTAGAAATTTATGTTTTCAAAAGCTATGGGTAGAAGATGGAGGAGCATGGGGACCATGTATGAACAAAAACTGAGAACTCATATCCACTCAAAACTGCTGACAATGATGGAAACTGGATGTTGAATTCTAATAAATACAAAAAAATCATGGCCAAATAAAGTTTTAAAAGGAACAAAACAATCAAGTTTAACACGTTATGTGTACATCTTATAAGACCACATGAAATATAGCTATATGGATTAGACATTGTACTTATTCTATACACAAGCAACAACAAGCTCCCATTACACAGATTTAATAGCTTGAAACATCAATTTAAAAAATTGAAATGTGACTATGAAGTAGCACAAGTCTTTGAAAGCTTTTTTCTCTCACAAAAAAATTAAGGTTAGACCTATATAAAATGTTTGAAACACGGTACTCAATTCCAACATACAGGATGTTTCCTATTAAAATTGCTTAATTTATTAGTGCAAAAGATTGATGCACCTGGCCTCAAAATTGAGGCACCTGATAAATACAGGTGCAATACCTTTTTAATTTTCTAATGACTTTTGACATTTGTTCAATGCATAGCTATATCTATGTATGTTTCTGTATAATAGATGCACACCATATACATCAGGCACCCATGTTTTGGTGATCTGCACTGAATAATCCACCCGTGTACCCTGTAACTTGGATGTAAAATCTGGTCAGTAAATTAGCATGCGAAGGCCTATATATTTAAAACCAGACACTAGGAGACATGAAGTACATATGGCTAGGAGTACAGAGGCAGGTATTCCATTTTCAACTCAAGCTACATTTGTACTGGTACAGATACAGGGTTCCAGTCATTATATCAGAGATTCCAGGTGACTCTGCTTACAACTAAGTATTAAACTTTACCCAAACAAAATGCTAAATTAAATATCAATATGCACTAGTAAACTCGTTTGAAATACTTTATTCACAATGTTCAAAAGCATTTGCATCACAATTCCCTCCACCTTTGCAGAAGGATTTGGCAGTGTACAAATTCTTTTGAGTTCAAAAGTGTGGATTATTAGCATAGACAGTCCGTGCAATAAACCACAATATGGTAGCAAACAGCACATCAGGAGTACAGTGTTCAAGTATGAAACTGGAGCGGCTTGAGGCAAAATTCAGTTGTGGGAGTGTGTTCTGCCCACTCCCAAGGAGGCTTTGTTCAGGACGAGCACAGAAAACATGCACAAAAGTCTTTGGCCTCCAACAAATGGGGTTATTACTATTGGAGATAACTGTTTTCTTTATCCCAGCTGGACATAAGGGTAGCTAAATGTCATTTTTGTCTAAGTCCATTTTTAATTTCTTATAGATAGTGTCAGTGAGTGTCCTCAGAATCCATAGTGGAACCTCTAAAATGGAATATGGGGAAAAGCAATTCGTAAAGGCTCCTAGATACTAACAGAGTTCTCCCAGGCCCAATCTTTTCCCAAAATTCTTTTCAAGGAGCTGTTTCTGTCTTAAGGAAGATTGAATAGAGTATGATTGACCATTTGTCTCTATTTTTGCATCAACCCAGAGAATTGACCAATGATATGTTTTCTTGGACAAGTCTTGGGAGTGGCAATCCCAGCCTTGAAATAAGGTGAGGCATTATTAATGGATGCATCCTAGATATCTGTTTTCATGCAAATTAAGGTGGAAACTGTAAAGGGCTAGAAATCCTAATCACAGCCTTCCGTTTACAGGTAAGAGATCGTTTTGACTTTACAATCCATAAATTATAGAAAACAGAGGAGCCTTTATTTATTCCTCTTGAAAGAGCGATTCCAGTATTGCTTTAGATTAAAAGTTTCTAAACATTGAGTCCTTTAATAATTCTGACAGCGCTTACTACATGCATATGGCTGTTGAACATCCTGTATACCATTTGGACTAGCAAATGTAAAATGTACTATTTCGCTGTGGGAACATTTCTTGGTTCAGTAACCCTTGCGCAAGCCTCAAGTATATTCTCAACTTCCATGAGATGGCAACCAATAAAATGAAGATAAACTGTGTGGTTGCATGGAACCTAGCAGAAAGAACTGGCCCAGAACACAGAGACATTTCTTTTCAACTACTGCTAGCACTCGTAGATATATGCAACTTAGACTATAAAGCTAGAAAGCATCCCATTAAATTTAAAATCCTTCTGGGAAGTATCAAAGCCCATGCAGAGTCCATGATACTCTACAATATCATCGAGGATTTAAAAATGGAAATTGTTTATGAGACATTATCCTGTGAAACAAGATACTGCAACAAATCTAGATATATTGCATTTTGAGTCTGCATTAACTGCAAATATTGAAATCAGTTTGGTGTCCATTGTTGATAACTGGTTTATCATGGTTGCCACAATGGATATTTCTTTAATCTTTTAAAAGGATAACCAGGCAGGTAATGTGATTATCTGCATCAAAAATTGGGGAAGGCTAGAGGAAAACCTGGCATGACAATTATAAATAAACTGACAGACCTAACTTTGATAAACTGGGTATTGTTGCAAACAAATTCACCAAAAATAGGGGTCCAATAATTCTAAGAACACATGGTCTAACTATTGGTTAGGCTTCTAACATACCTCCAATCTATCACAAGAACAAAATCAATATCAGAAAGAATATACCTATATTGAAGAGCTCTCAGTTCACACCACTTCTTCCACATAACTAGAAAAATCGATAGGATAAGGCTTCCTAAATATCAAAATAATGCTTACTTGCCCTAATAAGAAGATACATTATTGGTTAAGCAAGTACTTTTTTAAAAATAAATAGGGCTAAAACTATATTATTTCAAACTTCTTATAAACTAGAGAGCAAAGCAAATTGCATCAGTCTTAGATCTGGATAAATCTTACCTAAATAAAGCTAATTCGCCCCTAAAACCTTGAAAAAGACATTTAATTTGTTTGACCATTGTTATTTTTAAATATAAAGGCTAATAACTATATAAGTTGCAAAAATAATTACAGAGCATAAAGCATATTGTATAGGTACCTGGATCTAGAAGATTTCCAGATGCAGATAGCAGTTTCAGTTTCAATTTCGATCAAAATATAAATCCGGATGGACTGTAAATCCCCATCAAGGTCATTGTACTAACGATAATCCAAACAATGAAAAGTATTTTTGAGACGATCATAATCATAAATTAATGTTAATGCTAAAACTGTATAAACTAGTGAAAATTTGAATTTCAAATCTTGTAGAGCTAGAAGTAATCCTGACAGAAAAAACAAATACTGATTTCAGAAACTGCAATCAAATCCAGCAAGTCTTCCATAGGCATAATCTCAGCAGGTCTTCCATAGGCATAATCTCAGCAACTCTTCACAAACCGTGACACCAATTCTATATAACTAACCCCACTACCTACCTACCAGAGCTCTCTGAATTTCTGGCAATCACAAGCATTATTTAGGTGGACAACCAACTACAAGAGTCATGCAGTTAGCCATTTTCACCCTCAAATCCTCTTTGTTGACATTATAAATGTGTTAGTAAATAATTTTCTTAATTGTGTTGAGAATGTCTGGAATTGACTGCCTCGGCCAAGCCTTCATCATACAGAACTACTCCCTAAGAGAATACAGGATTCTGCAATCAGCCTTGTGTCTCTCAATTCCCATCAACCGAGTCTTCACGGTTTGAATCTTGGCCTCTTTTACTCTTATAGAATCTCCTAATTTCATTACCATCTCCTCATGGGCTAGCTTCACCTCCATCAGGTCACTAACCTGGCCTGTACAGGAATTCAAGTCCTCCAAAGGTTTTGTTTTCTCCACAAGCCATCCTCCATGATTCTTGGCATTACAACCCCAGAATCATCAAGTTTACTAAAAACCATAGTTACCATGTTCTTACGAACTCGGTGAAAATTCAGTTAGAACTGTACTTTTCTGTCTGACCAAACAAGTTTGGCTGAACCTTAATTCTTCTATGTTTTTAATTAAAAAATTTAAGCGTTTAAATTAAAAGAATGTCAACCTAAAACAGAAACCAAACAATAAACCCTAATAACCTAATAACTGAAAGAAAAAATGCGTAGATAATACATTTACTTTTTATTATCTGTAATTGGATTTTCTTTACAAATATCATAGATGTATAATATATATTACTTAAATTTTTTTATTTCTAAATTTTCTGAACCGAACCAAACCTTTTGCAAAATTCCCCCCAAACTATCCAAACTTTTCAAACATGGTAACTATTTCTCTGCCCTAGAAGTGACCACCTTTAGAGAAACTATAGCGCTGGGGATGGATAAGTTCTGGAATAGCTTTGGCAATCCTATCACAGACAACCTGCAGCACCATAATCTTCACAACAGCTGATATGGCCTTACTACAGGAAACCAAGAAACTCATCTCCCATACTTCGGGGTAGTCATCTGTCAGGTTCCCAAGTTACCTGCTCATGCCTACTACAAAATACTTTGCAATCTCATCAAAAATTTTGTTTTAACAAATACAGTGCTTCTACCACATTCAATCACATTGTCTTCCATTTTGGGCCAGTTCATATCGACCTTAAGCCATTGTCCTCAACAAGCTCCTTGCCACGTCACTCTTATGATTTCCAGCCTGTGCCTCATGCAAGTGGTCACCAATTCTCATCTCTTGTTTACAAAAAGAGTACCTTGCAATGATGGTGGTCAGGGCACACCAGCAAATCGAATCATTCCTGAAAAAATCTTTTAAAATTTTATGATGCAGCAGACAAAGGAATCTTTTACTAAAAATAGTATAGGCAGATTAAGAAAAGGCCCAATAGAATATGGTAATGGTAAGAAGAATAAAATTGGGATGCATAGGAGCTGAGGTTGGCTTGCCACCTCTCACACAGCAGCCCCATTATGGTAGCATACGCAACATTTTCTGGTAAGAAGAATAGAAATTGGGATGGATAGGAGCTGAGGTTGGCTTGCCACCTCTCACACAGCAGCCCCATTATGGTAGCATACGCAACATTTTCTCTTGACTTGGGCAGACAGTGAAATTGCATCCCATGTCAACTCCTTTGAGCTCAAAAGGCCTGGGGCATTTGTCTCATGCCTTCCAAGGCTTCCATTTCAACATTATAATTAATTTTTATTACATGGTAGGGAGGGTTTGAGCCTGCATGGTTGCCTAAGTCTCAGGGATGGGTGGACAAGGGAAGGGGGGCAACCAAGAAACTCATAATGATCTCCCATACTTTTGGGGTAGTCATCTGTCAGGTTCCCAACTTACCTTCAAGTTACATGTTCATGCCTACTATGAAATGTTTTTCAACCCCATCAACCATCGTTGTTTTAACAAACACAGTGCTTCTACCACATTCGATCACATTGTCTTCCATTTTGGGCCAGTTCATATCGTCCTTATGTCACTGTCCTCAACAAGCTCTTTGCTATGTCACTCTTATGATTTCCAGCCTGTGCCTCATGCAAGTGGTCACCCATTCTCATCTCTCGTTTACAAGAAGAGTACCTCGCAATGATGGTAGTCAGGGCACACAAGTAAATCTAATGATTCCCAAAAAAATCTTTTAAAATTTTATGATGCAGTAGACAAAGGAATCTTTAACTGAAAATAGCGTAGGCAGATCAGCAAAAGGCCCAATAGAATATGGTAATGGCAAGAAGAATAGAAATTGGGATGCATAGGAGCTGAGGCTGGCTTGCCAACTCTCACACAGCATGCCCATTATGGTAGCATACGCAACATTTTCTCTTGACTTGGGTGGACAGTGATATCACATCCCATATCTCCTTTGAACTCATAAGGCCCGGGGCATGTGTCTCATACCTTCCAAGGCTTCCAGTTCAACATCATTATTGTTTTTATTAAATGGCAGGGAGGGTTTGAGCTTGCATGGTTACCTAACTCGGGGATGGTGGGGACTAGGGAAGGGGGCAAGATTTCCGGGACAGCAAAATAATTCCCAGATTCTGGGGATGACAATGGGCAGCACGGGGACAGCTATTATTATAATATATATAAAATTAATATTTGAATATTTTAAATTTATTCAATGAATTTAGGGGCTTAAACTTTATTTTATCTTTTTTGGGGTACTTTCAGGATAAGGGTTCAATGTTTGGTAAAAAAGAACTATTTTTTGAAGAAAGGTTTGGGAAGGTGGGGGTCTTTTTAAAGTAAAAGTGTCATTTTTAAAAAATTGAGGGCACCCCCTCCAAGTCCACAAGACATCTAGGGCATTCAGGATGTCACCAAAATCTAGGGGATGCATCCCCACGTAACATTGGTATGAGGGTAATAACAATACCCCTCCTACCATACTCTTAAAAGATGTTAGAATTAGTTATAAATTTCTTCAACTTATAACAATACTCCTTTTTTGAAATCATAATTATTTTTGATTAAATGATAAGCGAGGTTTGAGATTATAAGAAATCATGGACTCCTTCCAAAATGCTTTACTAGATATTACAATTTAAATTTGTTCCCGCTTATGACAATACTCCTTAAAAACTTAGGTCCATGATGCCTCTAGGCCATCCCTCTCTTTCCTCGTGTATAGCAATAATTATTAACTTCTTTAAGCCCCTTCTATGAGGGCATAGAACTCAGTTTTCACGATAACCCCATGTTGGTTTGCCACCAAGGTTAGTGGTTTACAGATTAGAAACCCTATTGCCAAGATGGTCAGCTGCCTTAGATAAAACTTCAACATAAAGCATCAAATATCCAAGACCAATTTTCTAGGCCTCTAAGTTTCAGGGCCTGAATTATTTACTTTCTGGAGATTATTAGCAAACACTTGGTGGTCCATCTCAATCCAATTGAGTAAAGTTTCTCCAACCAAATCCCTGTTGAGGTCCTATTGTTTTGGCCACTATTAGACTGGACACCCAAACTTTCTACATACCATAATTGTAACTTGCCCTTGAGCTCAGACAAACCCCCTGTTACAGCTCCACTTGCTCTAAAAGCACTACATTGACATGGTCTAACTATTCAAATTCTACCGCAGATTTACCTTTCAAGACTGCACTAGAGTTTAGTTTCATCCATCCAGCCTCTAAAAGCTGCCACTTCCCAGCTCTATTAACTTTTTAGAAACCCCTTTTAGGGAGGTTTTAGTCAATGCTTTAAACAATTGATGTTCAATGCAAAATTCCAAACAAGAGTTTATGAATCTAGCCTCAAATTTCATGTCTCAGCTATGCTTGATATAGCTTTGGGTACCTTTGTTAATGACTGACCTAACTTACAGTTGTTTTGTGCTCATAAGGGGATGGAAACCCAACACACTTTGTTGTTTATTAGGAACCTTTTAACCAACCATCTAAGGAACACATCACTCCAAACTATTTTAAAAAGCTTCTCGGACAATGTATGCACCACACATTCCAATTTTATTAAATCTACATTTCTTATGCACTGCAACTCTAAGGAAGGGGGCCTGTGAGTCTGCTTTGGATTGATGATCTTGGGGAGTGCTGAGCAAAGGATTAATCCTCCATAACCCCTACTGAACTCCATGATATTTTCAGATATGCAGTCTCTAAGAGCTTCCAAAGGAACATTTGGTGGATTGGCCACCTACTTTAAGCACCATGCAATCTAACTCCAGCTTATGAGCCATGATTCTTTTGGCTTCAGAAATATAGATGGCAAAAAAGCCCAAAAGGTTTTAACAAGATAATGATTTTTAATGGTTAAAAGATTTTCTCATTTGCCATGAAAAAGTAACCTTTATTTGATGTATCATGTTTTTGCTACTGGAATGGAATATGACAATTGTGAACCTAGCATGTTATGTAAAACAAAAAATTGAATAGCTATTCCATTTGATCTCATTGGATATCTCACATATACTGGCATGTTTAGTAAGGGATTGAGGGACAAATAAGGTTCATTATAAAGGAAAAAAGTTATAAAATGAGGTTAAGCATAATCTGCCAATATATCAAGGATGTCTGAGAGCTCAAACTAGATTGATGAACAAAAAGGCATAATCTTTATTCACATTGTCATCAGCAACTAATAGCAACCAAAAAGCAATTAGCAGTCTTCTAAGTGAATTATGATTACTAGTTAGAAGCATTCAAAAGGTGAAAAACTAAAACCTTATGTAAGATATCATGCAAGAGACAAATGGCATTCAAGTTAATGGATTTCCAAAAATAATGGATATAGGAGTTGGAAAACAATTATAGTGACTAGAATCTGAGACCACAAGAACAAATAGCATTCTAATAACAAGTATATGAGCCATAAATTTCATCCGTTGGAGAGAGAGAAAGTCACATCTTACAAAAATTTCACAAACTTTTATATAATTGTCATTGCTCACATAAAATGTATTGCACGGTAGGTCATTGTTCTCGCAAGACAAACATTGGATGCGAATAAACATGATTATTCCTTCAAGGAAATACTAATTATCCACAATAGCTAACAAGGCAACTAAAGAAGATGGGAAACAAGGTTGAAGCATACATTATCAAGAAAGAAATAACTTCACAAGAACAATGCTCAAATTAAGGTTTCCAAAATATTTTTTCCCAGATTCATAGTCTAACTTGTGTTGTTGACATAAATAATGAAAGAAATGCTTAGAGGTTGATTTTCTAGTGATCCTCGTTCCTCCCCCATACTAGCAAAGGCTTAGAGATGCCTGTGTACTTCGTGGATCCACTTGCATTGTCATTATTAGCAACATAAATGAGAGAGAGGTTATAAACATAACAAGTACTCGTTAAAAATAGTCATCCCAGCGATGACTTGAGTATGGAGATATTCTGCTTAGTGAAAAATCCTACACTACAGAAACCCCAATTACTTACAATAACTTTTAATAATGACTTGAGTATGGAGATACTCCACTTAGTGACAAATCCTACAAAATTAAAATATATAAATAAGACTACACTACAGAAGCCCCAATTACTTACAATAACTTTTAATAATCCAATGGTAGCTAATAAAACTTTTTATAGAATTTTGAAGGTTGACTTGAAGCATGCATATTGATTTTCATCCTCGCTTAACAGTTATTATAGTCTGGGAGATGCAGAATATTAGAATTAAATTGAAATATGCAGGGATTAAAACTAGAAATCAAGCCTTGAGTTCATTGAGACTTAAATAAATCAATACCATATAATAATGATTTCTGACATTATGCATTGTTGCGTATGTCAAAGATAACCACCTTTAAATAAACAAGACAAGACTCATAAAGATCCTACACAAAGCGACACCACTAATCCCTATAAATCAAAACAAGATAAATAATAATATGCTTACCCATTCACTAGGACAAAGAGATCGATAGAACTTGGCAAATTTTTCACATTCAGGAGCACCTTCACCTTTGGCTCCTAAGCACCTGAATTGACAAAATCAATGATCAATTCAGTATCATATTCTAATGGTGAACTACAAATTTTCATCATCCTATGCTATTCAAATCTTAAACCAAATACAGGACAAATAAAATTGCACAATAACCAGCCCTCTATTCCCAACCCCATCTCCCAACCAAAAAAAGAGTCTTACTAGCCCCAAAAGAAACCCACCCAACAATGCGACCCTACCTTCCAAAACCAAACCCATTGCCCCCTCTCCAATTGAAACAAGCCCAATGAATGCCTTAAGTAATCGTGAGAGCCTATCTCCATCTTGCCTCCCACTTTCCAACCTCCACACACCCTGCCCACACACAAAACGGAAAAGAGAACCTAATACTATGACTTTCCTTACACTCACCCCATGATTGTGCACAATCACCTTCGATTATGATAACAATGAATTTTCACAATTGTTCCAAGTATTCTATTTGATTTACTAAGAAACACAAAAGTAAACTGTTCACCATACTTGTGAAACTCAATATAACGAGTAAAGCAATGCCTTGTTTGATTTGTAGTGGGAAAACGAAAATCCACTGGTGCTGTCTTTATGTCTTCAATCTGACAGCAAACATCAACATGAATCACTTCCAACTAGAACCTAAGTATACTAGATATAGAACAAGCAATTCAGTCAAATCCTCCTCAAAATAAAAACATTAGAATTCCTAATCTAGATAATCTGTTGCGAAATGTTCATGCATCTAAATGCGCGATGCACAATAATTAATGATAAAATATGTTAAGTTTTTTCCTCTCTTACCTTCAGTTCCCTGGTTTCCATGGCAATTAACTTCTTGTAAGTGTTGATTTTAATTTTGCATGTCACTTATCAAATGCCAAATGTCACTAAATGTTGCACTATAAAAATACCATGTCTTTGAAGTTTTGGAAGTAAGATGAAATTTTCACAAAAGATATATGATCTCATAAAATTAAAGACATTTTAATGGAAGTAAATCTTGATTTTAATTTTGCATGTCACTTATCAAATGCTAAATGTTGCACTATAAAAATTAAAAATACCATGTCTTTGAAGTTTTGGAAGTAAGATGAAATTTTCACAAAAGATATTTTATCTCATAAAATTAAAGACAAATAGAGACTAAAAATTCATAATACCCACATCCACCTTGAAAAACACTTTCAAATCTTACATCTGAGAGCACTAAATATGAACAATGTGAATCATGCATCACAGAACACAAAGTTTTCAGTTCATCCAGGCTCCACAAGTTAAATAATCCCATTCTATGATAGAATTCCTCACAAACAAGAGACAGGCTTGAATGTACAATTTGAAAAGTAAAAGTCTCATAATCCCAGTCTGTATAAGAGATTTTTTTACATGTATAGTAATTAACATCCAAAATTACAATTAAAATAGTTGAAATACTAATACAAGAAACCCACATAGCTGTGCTTTTGCCTTCAAGGTTTGTATCTTGGCAAGAAATCCTACTTGAGAATCCAAAATTCTCAAAGTCTGATTTCTTTGTTTCAGATAAAAATTTGGCTCGTGGTAGATGGACCTCCCATCGAGACTTGATTATAAGAGTTGCTTTCTGAAAAGCAAAACTTTATCAAATGGCATTTGCAACATTACTAGTATCAGGGCAAAGCGATAACATCTTTAAATTCTTCCAATATTTAAGTTTTCATTATTTATTTAACTGCAAGTAGAAAATAACAAAATAATAAAATTACAGTCCAAAAAAATTATCGGCAGTTCTTCAAGTGTTTTAATGCAGCGCATCTGAACAAGAGAGAGGTAGTGGGGCAGATCTAAGCAATCATCAAGGCTTGAACTAGCAAAAATATGCAAGTTAAATAATGGCCATGATAATAGTTGATAAGTGAAATTGATAAGAGAAAGCAATCTCTTTGTAAAATACCCAATGCTTGAAAAGACAACATGCACTAAATAATCGTGAAGCAGAATATAAATTGCAACTAAATAGAAAATCCACCGACATACAGATTTTAATAACATGTTGGAGATCCATTAACAACTATCTTGGGTCAAACCGGCAGAAGTTTTTAAGCGATGGCGTTCTCCCTCTACCCTAACCCTAGCAGCAGCGGCGTGGCAGGCTGGACTGTCAAGAATGGCTTAGGCTCAACCTTAAGGGTTCGACTTCCTGATGGAACGGGACTCCCTTTTCAAGCTCACAATAATTTGAGGGTCCATGACTCCACTAATATGGCGTGCACGCAGACTGCGGATGGTGAACTGGTTGTTGCTCGTTTCCCACACCAGCGCAATGCTTTTCCTAACCAGGTAGTTGCTCAGCCTCCCGTTGACTGCTCCGTGGATTTACAAATCCTGGTCAAAACGATCTCGGGTATTACTCTTTGCCTCAAACTCTCAAACTTGGTTCCTTTGGCCTCTCTTTTGCGGGCAAAATGCTTTCAGATGAATCCCCTCTTGTCGCCTACGGGATAACCCAGGATTCTACAATATCTATGGTGGGATTCTTAAAAGGAGGAGCCAGAGCTCGCAGCACGGCGACCTTCAAGGAAGCACTATTCAAAAATGTTGCCCCTCCCTCTGCTGGCTCCAATCCTCCCCCCCAGCTTATCTGGTCGAGCAAGCCGTGGGTTCCCCTTCGTTGGAAATTACAGGTTCTGATTCCCTGAAGTTCAAATCTAACCTAGAAAAAAATGCACTCATTTGCAGATTCAATGGTGTTTGGCCTTTGACAAATGCTCTTATCCAATGGGTTCACTCCAACTGGACCAAAAATTGCGACCATTTTTTCTGTGCAAGAGGCTTCTTCATCATTTTGTTCTTGGCACAGGAAGATTATCAAAGAGCCTTGAATGAGGGCCCGTGGTTTTGGGGTTCGGTTGGGTTGTTCACCACCCCTTGGTTCCCTCACTTTGACCCGTGCTCTTATTCCATTTCGCAAGTTCCTGTTTGGGTGAGGCTTCCCAATCTCCCTCTCCATTTTTACCTTGCAATGGAGGAGATTGGAAATTGTTTAGGGAAATTTATAACTCAGGATGACACAAGATTCCATGGAGGGTTGCTCACTTTTGTCAGAATTTGCGTCAAGGTTGATCTAAGAAAAGGACTGCCGGACAAAATAACCCTCAAGATGGGTGATTTGTCACATGTTCAACCCCTTGACTATGAAAATACGGCTTTCAGATGCAGAAATTGCAGGACGTCAGGCCACCTTCAGTCTTCCTGCCCTCATAAGAAAGCCCAACCTGCAAAGAAAAATCCTTCCAAGTACTGGAGCCCCCTGACCTCGATGAGGACTCAAACTTGGACACGGATGTCCAGGAAGCTAAGAGTTCTGATCCTCCGGGCGAGGCTCAACCTACTCCTGCTGATTTAGGTGTTGCGCTGGGTCAGCATGTAGTGTCAGCCCATTCGGGGGAGAGATCCAATCCGGGAATCAAGAGACCTCACGAATCTGATCATTCTGACTCGGACAAAGATGGCCCCTTCCCTCTGAATCAAGAATCACTGACGGACAACCCTCTAGTTTTGGCCATACAGAGTACACCAGGCTCAAAGGAGCATTTTACGAAAAATTGGCAGTTGGTGCGAACGAAGAAGGGAAAGAAGGGCAGACTCTGATTCCATATCCTCTTTTCCCTCTTTCCCTTCTTCTGCCTTTTATGTTGGTTACCATTCGGTGGTATCCACTTCTTCATTTGGCAGCTCTGTAGGGGCTGCATCTTCTCTTCTCTTCTTTTTTATTCTCCTTGTTGCTTTCAGTTTCAGCTGTAAGTTTTCTTCTTTCTCTTCTTCTCCGTAGGGTTCGCTGTTGACTCTGTTGCTGAGACAGCTTCCTCTCTAGTTGTTGTGGTTTCTTTTGCTTTCTCCCTTGTGTTGCTTGGGATTTCTCCTCTTCCTTTTCTCTTCCCCTCTCTTCATTGTACAAGGTTGTGGGCCCTTTCAAAACCCACACTTTACCCTATTTCCAAAAAACAACTGTACTGGGTCAATTTTATTAACAAAAATGCAACACTGTAGGAAATTTGCCAGTAAAAATATTCACTTTTTACTCTCTACATCTTTATTATGGTTAATATTTTACACTATATGCCACAATGATTCAGTGCATTATAGTGGCTAGTCACTGTAACTGTGATTTCTAATATATGCTTGTCCATTCCAGTTCCTTGAAACCAAGATTTGAAAGTCGATAGTTGCAATGTTTGTAACAATGACCTCAAAGAAAATTAGCAATTTTCAGGTTCCACTAGGATATCTCTACATTTTTCAGGTTTATTAGGATATCCCTGAAATTCTCGACTCAATTGGGATTTTATTGATGTAAGTCATCTCTCCTGAAATTCTAACACCTCATGATTTCTAACTACAGTTCTAGATTGAAGGGGATGAGAATAGGAACCATCTTGTGTTCACGTTTCTGTCACTGAAGACTCTATGTTAAGAGTTTCTTGGGCAAGAGATGCAAGAAGGTGCTCCCAAGAATACCAAATTTATTTCTTCCTCCATCCACCCAATTTCAGTCGCTGGAGTTTGGAGGTGTCAAGTGGCTTCTGGATAGTACAACTTGTCCACATGGATGGTGATAAATCAATGAGATGGTGTCCTTCGCAGGTGGCAACGAGGGTACCCAATTTTCTTAGCCTCGTCGCAGATATAAAGGGCCATCTGCTCCCTCCTGTCAAAAAACTAAGCTCTACAAGCGTAGATAGGCATCACAAAAATTCTCTACTTTTTGAGGGTTGTCGGCCATGGGTGCTATACTGGAAAATTTACCCTTCACAACAAGAAAGTGCCATAATCTTGTCCAAAATAGATACCCAAAAGAACATAGAATAATAATGCTCTGACCCCGGATAGAAAGCAAATTTGGAAGGCCTTTAGCTCTCTTGGAGAGATAGTGCTTCAGACACCACTTTCATAACACCTTGTCTAAGATGTCCCTCACGGACTCCCTCATTAGGCCCACGGTCCTCTATGGCTCTGAGATTTGGGGCTGTCCTTACTTGAGTCAGATTGGGCTACTGTTGAGAGAATTCAGATTCTTTTGCTCCAGCGCATCATTAGATGCAAAGAGACCATACCCCACAATATCATCCTAGTTGAGTTTGGTGCTCATCCATTTTGACTGGAAGCAATCTTTGGCCTCGTCTCGCTCTGCATCGCATCCGGAGACTTGTTGATTTTACTACGGGAAGAGAGACAGTACCCATATTTAGCATACTGCTCCTCGGAGGCCATAGACTTATCGGACCACCCTGGTCGCTCTCGTTGTTGGTATGTCGAAGTCTCGAGCCTACTAGGATCTGTTGGCATTCAGATGCACCACCTTCCACCATTCAATTACTCCTTGGATGCTCCATCCCGCCTCCTACCGAGTAAGCAGACTTTGAACAAAATCATCCAAGACGACATTTACAGACAGTTTGTCCAGATCACATGGACTAACCCTCAGGGAGGGCTACATCCTAAGATGGCTTTCTATGCTATGCACTTCCTAGTGGTTAACAATGGTCTTATCGCCTCGACCCCAGTACATCTCCCGTCACTGGATGCATGCCCTTGAGCTCCCCTTGCCGATTCGAGTGGGCTCCCACAGCTTCGGGTTGAAATCAATCATCGGTTGCCACGCTCACGATAGGATCATCATCTTTTCTCCCTCCATGAGGTCGAGATGGAGGACCATTGCATTTTCTCGGTGTCCCATCTATTACGAGATTAGAGGGAGATTCCATTGTCTTTTCAAAGAGCATCTGACCCTTTCCAATTTCTTTAGATACTATGACCAGAGGTGCCTAGCTTTATATATGCAAGAGACTCTCAAACTTCGTTGTGAGACCCTTCAGCCCCCGCCTAGACAATCGACTACCCAACAGATCACCTCCTTCACAGTGATTCCTTCAGGGAGGGGCACCAAGCGGCAGTATGACACCAGTCCAGGCCCCCAAACCAGATCGGTGCGGAACCGGGCACCTTCCTCCAGTCTAGGAGCTTCCAAACACATACGAGGCTGAGATCATCCCTTCACAGACGTCTGTGGCGGTCCACCAGACCTGCTCAGAGAGCTTCTCACTCCAGACATCAGCGTTCCATACCTTCCACTACGTCCTCCACTGGACATCAACGCATTACTAGCTTCTTTCAGCCGGCCTTGGATGCTAGATGAGAGAGTTCTTGTTCGGGTTCTCTCCCTTCTACACTGTATTCCCCATGTCCCCCAGCTCTGGGGTCATGGGTCGTGCACGCTTCTGTGGTGGCACTTCTTGGCCATTGGCCCTCGCTTCATTTCTCTCTTCTCTTTCTGTATTTCTGTTCTTGTTTTCTTGTGGAAACCCGTCTTGGTTTCCTGGCTGGTTTCTGGTCCCTTTGTATGGTGCAGTCCCTTTGACCTACTTTTGTGGTCATCTGTTGGACATTTAATATATTTATCTTATCTTATCTAAAAGTTTTAAGGGGAAAGGGAACAACGCTTCTTGGTATAGAACACACTATTAGCAATCAAAAATGCTTATTTAGAACATCACACTTGATCATGCAGTGAAAATAATAGTATGGTAAAGGTTTAACTGGTGGAAGATTACAAGAAAAATAAAATAAAAAAGTAATCAAACTTTAATCAGCAATACTCGGCAGATTCGAGGAACTGAAAATCAGAAATGACGCACAGTCCAGGAAGAGGAAAAGAAAAGCTTGGAAGGCCTCCTTCAAAGTAGGAAAGGCTCGGAATAATAGCAAATTAATGAATTACCTAAGGGAATATTACAAGAAGAAAAAAAAAGTAATTAATCATCAACTAGCAAGACTTGGCAGATTTGTGGAACTGAAAATCAGGAAAGACATGCAGCCTGCTTGGGAGGCCTTTTACAAGGTAGGAAAGGCTCAGATGTTGTTGGACAGACGTATCAAGATTCGAGAATAACTACTGGTGCTCAAACTAACGTGGACGATAACCAATAAAGACTTGATAGACTAAGCACAGAAAAGGAAAAACATGGCCAAAAGATTAAAGAATGAAGAGGCAAACTTGATTTTAAAAAAGTTAAAACCATTAAAATCAATTCGTACACAGAAAGGACCAGATGAAAGTTTTGCCATAATGTTTTTGAAGTAAAAAAAAACGTAAAATCCTAAATTAAGTAAACATTTGCAGTCAGACAAGAATTTATGTCATTTGTTCAAAAGCCCCATACAATATTATCATTAATGGCTGAAGCACAAGGCTTTAGATTGAACATATATATATCAAAGAAACCTGCAATAGATGTTTTTAGCAATTTTTACAATTTACAACTAAGATGAAAAGACCTATTAGTCATTAAAAATCAAGTGACCAATTGCTTCTTTTAGTCTTCTCCTCCAAGTAAGCAAGGAAAGAAATCTTAGCAACTTGAAATTCTATAAGACAACGAAATCGCTTGGTTTAACAGCTGACAGCTAGCTTTAAGTGTCTTGTTCATGACAGCAGTGGTTTAAATGCAAACAGTTTGAAGCTATCAGTAAAACTAAAATCTGGTTTGATACCATCTACAGTACGTTTTCTAGTACATGACAAGGCTGTCACGGTCAATCTTAAATACTTTTTTGAAGAGACAGGCTCCGCTAATGGATGACCCGTACTTGTCAGCCAAAAGAAGTATAGAAAAGAACCCGGTGCCTTAAGAAAGAATGGAGCGAAAGGTGTCCTCGCATTCTTAATTTGGCATGCACATTCTACAACCTAGAAGGAAAAGAAAGAAGTCATTCAGTTTAATGGCTGACAGCTAGCATTGAGTGTCTTGTTCATGACAGCAGTGGTTTACATGCAAACAGAATTTTAAGCAGCCAGTAAAATCAGGTTTGATGCCATCTACAGTATGTATATTAATTTTTAATAGATGGCAGGGTTGTCATAGTCAATCTAAATTACCTTTTTCAAGAGACAAGCCCCATTAATAGAAGCACCATACTCAGCACGAGAAAAGAATATAGAAAAGAAGCTAATGCCAACGAAAAGAAAGGCATCCTTGCATTCTTAAATCTGTATGCAAATGCTTCAACTTAGGAATAAAATGGCATCAAACAGTCATAATGATGTAGAATCCACAATGTTCAACAACGTAAATTTAAAATTCACTAACAAGAAGGTTTTCCATGGCATAACAGTGAATGTGGATGCCACAGAAATTGGTCACTATTATTGTTATTTTGATAGAGAATGGTTAACCTCCACAAGGCGCTATTGTAACCTAGATCATTATTTGCATATGGCTCCAAAATTGCACAAATTCATATCAAATGCTACCCTTCCTTGTGGATACAACTCTAGCTTTGAAGTATATAATCTATTGCACAAATTTCTCCATGCAAAATGTATTTTGCTACAAAACGTTCACTTGTGTGACACAAGAGATTTCTGCTGCCAGTAGAGTCTACCTGTGGTTTAGCATAATCATATGGCATGGGAATGAAAGAGATGAAACGGGGACTCAATATTGTGAGACCAGGGTCTAGCAGAAAAGCAGAACCCATGTTAAAAACCTAGCGGGCTCCATAGAGCAATTGAATAGGGCGTGAGGAATCAGTCATCTCTTTGACCAAGTCAAAGAGATGACAGTCATACAAATGCTCATGAAAAAACGAGATACTGAAGATTACAGTTTAAATTATAAAACTTAATGAAATAAGAAAGTGCATATATGCATGACAATCTTCTATGAATTTTTTTGTTGCCCAGGGAATTGGAAGGGATCATAAACTGCAAATGAACGAACTATGATTGGAAGTATAAAACTTCATAATGCATAAAACGCATATGTATGACAACATCGTATACATTTCGAATGCCATATAATTCGCAAAGTTATTCTCAACTGCATATGGAGAAATTAGGGTTTGATAAGGCCAAAACTAAGGTTTCATAAGGCTCAACAATGTACAACATATTACAATTTTCAAGGACAAAATTAATGATGTTATAACTAAAAATTTGAAAATTCGTATGTAGTTTTCAATGCATCAGAATATGCGAGGGGAACATCAAATTCAAATGGAGAGATTAGGGTTTGATACGATGACTAAACTAGGGTTTCATAACGCTTTATAAATAGAGTTCGTAACAGTTCGAAGACCTGCTCAAATTTACAGAAATCGGGATCCTAAATCAATTCGGTTTCTGAGGAGGCGTAATAATAACCTGAATAAGCCTTTGCTCTACCTCTGCCATTGCGATCGCCACTAAAATTTACAGCGCCCGCCACGAATGCCTTAGGCAATTGAATAAATTCTATGAATGTTTTGATGTTGTCGAGCCCGTTATTATTGTCATCACTTTCCTTAATGTTATTATAGTCTTCACTTTTGTAATGTTATGTTATTTTATATGAATGCATCATATTATTAAAACTAGCAATTGCATGTATACAATGCAATGTGAACGCCGAACGGTATATGTTATTTGATTTAGAGGGATAGTTATTTCTTGTGTAGTTGATGTTGATAAAGGGTGTGCCCAATTCAGACGCACCATCTGTTTTGGGGGTCAAAACTGTGTATTCTTCCCTTGAGTCTTTAGGAAAAATTGTATATTTTCACGCAAGGAACATTTGGGTATTATAAAGGGAAGAAGGAAAGGTTGCGCTTCTAAGGAATACATGAATGGAGAAAGCTGATTAATAGAGATGTGATTTGATGTTTTTTAAAATGGGCCACAATCTACCAAAGTCATTCAAAGCCTTCTAAGCACCAACAAATAACAACGAAGGTAAAAGGCATGAAGTTGGAAACACCAATGGACACGGTAAAGAATGCAAAGTAGAAGTATTTGCAAATAAAGAATTTAAAAAAAGTAAACATGAGGGGAAAAAATTAAGCATTATAACTGAAAGCTTGGGCATCTAAAAAGGATTGTTTTAAATGGAAGCAAGATGTGGTGTCTCCTCATAGGTATGAAAATCATATTAAGGCAATGTAGCAGCATTTGAGCTATGTAGTGGGAGATGGCTACATAGGGACTTAAATCCAAGTGAATTGTGCATTTGAGTTACAGTGCTTTATGTATTGTCAGGATACATAACAAGGTTTTATCAACACCAATTGACAAAATGGGTTATGATTGTGTTGTGACTTCAATCATGATGGAGGTCTTCACTCTACAAGGACAGACACTTTTCTTTGATGATTATTAGGGATGATGTTTGGGCAATTAATCATCCATAATTTATAAAGGAATCAGTACATTAGTGAGTTATAACAAATGTTAGGGATACAAAGGGTCAAATAGGCTATACAAATAAGATTAGGTGTTGCACAGGTGTGGAGTCAGGAATTTTGAAGATCAAGAGACAATGTGTTGTATTTTTCAATTGTGTTTTCTGTAAAAAAAAAAGGGTTGCGCTCCATTAGGGCGAGCTAACCTCAAAAACCTGGCCTCAATTTGGAAAGGCTAATGAATTTATTACATATTATGTCCCATATTGTTGTGTTTCCACTGCTTATTTTTATTGTATGTTATGGATGTTTTGATCTCATTTTCAGCACATATATGTATGCTTGTGTAAGTATCATATTAGGTTTCCCCTATTCATGTAGGTAACATCATTATACTACGAGTCATTAGTAGTGAAATTAATCAATGGGACCTTGAGGTTGTTGGTTAAAACTTTCCTTTGTGTTCAATGTCACTTTTTACAAAGGATATTTTGAGTATGAAAAAACATACATTGTAAGGGATTTTTTCTCCTAAATATATTTTAGGTTTATCGTGAAAAGTTTTTAAGCAAGAGAATAAAAATACCAATCAAATGAACTTTAAGGCCCAACACCTTCTAACATGTACTTGTAGAGACTTATTAATTAGTTTCATGAAGAACATATATATTATAAAAGCTAAAACCCAAACATGATAGCATGATAGGTATAGCCCTTTGAATGATATCATTTTCTAATCCCACAACATCAACAACGATCAAAGTGGACCACACAACACATTAGGGTCTTATGGTATATACTTTTTCTATAGGAGTTGTATTTTGTCTCAAAATCTTTCCATCATCAATATACATTACGCATGCATTCCCACTCAACCAATTCAATTGTTTTATTCTATGTTGAAGCCTTCTCACCATCACAAGATCCTGATCATGCCTTCAATTGCAAAAATGGTAAAAGGGATATTGTTGTAAAACCCCATATGGTATGTGTAGTCTTTGTTTGTAGAAACAATTACGATGATCACCTATTCGAACATCAAACCTGGTAAAGCATCGTCATTGTTGAATAAGAATCCAAACAATTGATGCAAAGAGTCACAAAATTGCTCAGCAAAACAAGGAAGCTCAGATTCCATGCAACAGTTCTCTATGAGGACCTCTAGTTCATCTCATCCCAAAGGGATTTTTATGTCTAGAACCTATAAAAGTCATTTGTGATGCATAACGACCTCTAAAGGTTGCAATAGATATCATTCTGAAACAAGGACTCAAGACGTTTGTTATTCCTCTAACAAAGGGCATCATAGAGTTTTGAAGGCCAAACATCTCCATAATTACCTAACTTCCAAAAAATGTGAGCCAACCTTTTTAAAGGATAAAATACATTTTTACTACAGTGGAAGAGAATCCAATATAATGTGCAATAAAATGGAAGAATGCAAGGAAATAACCCAATGCACACCATGCAATGTGATGTAACAATATAATGGAGAGAGAGAAAAAATAATGGGTCACAGACTCACAACGATGCAATCTGAGATAAAAAGACACCATGGAATGCAAGAATACAATAGAAGGGGAAATTGTTGATACAAAAGTTGCGGTGAACTGCGCGGGATCTTAGGATTGTAAGAAAAATCTTCCATTTGGCCTTGCTTTGCACCAAGAAATGGCCCTTTGATCGACCCACCATGCATGATGTTGCCAGAGTTCTAAAGTCGATGTTGCCAATGCCTGCTCCTAAGCAAGTTCCTAGTATCAATCGAACCAACTGACCCCATACAAATGTCATATTATAAGAAGAAAGCCAATAAATTGACAGAATGAAGAAAACCAACGAAATATTATTTCATAAAAGAAAATCCTATACATTTTCTCCTCAAAAGAAATATTAAAAATTGTTCTCAATGGCAATGTTGTACTATCTTTAAACAATAGAATTCATTAGATAGATTGAGAAGCCATGTCACCTATCCTTAACATTGAACATGTGATGACTACTTCTGCACTGAAAATCTATACACCATAGTATGACGGTAGATCTGCCCTGGTTTGTAAACTGTATTGGGAAAGTTTGGGTGGTGGACACCATCAGGGAAGGTCTGGGTCTCCAAGGCCAAGGTTGAATATTTCCCATAGATTGCACCTCCTTTTCCCACAGTCGTCTTCAGCATATTAGAATAGTGAAATTGCAAGCTCGGAGCAGTTGTCCACAAATTCAGAATCCTGCCACTGAAATCATCCTTCACTCTAACTGCATGTCTCAAGACCAGGGTTCTTCTTTGGAGGGTCCGAGCCATATTTATATCATACCCTCCAGGCACATTATTTATTTTGCTCCCAATAGTGGTCTCTTTATTAAAATCATAGGGTGTTCCTTTTACAGGCACAACAACCCCTATTGGAATAAGATGTTGATCCACCAGAGTATAAGAGGAAGCCCATATTTTCACTTTATTATCAAGTATGGTTTTGCTACTATTATGGCATGTAAGGTTCCAATAAGTATGTTTCACCAAGCACACAGGGGTGGGCTTATTTCTGGGTATCGCCCTCATAACAAGTGCCAACTCCTTATTTCGAGTTATGGTATATGTAGCATATACATCAAGGGAATCCTAACAACCATCAATCAACAAAATTTGCATTAAACAACATATGAATAAAGATCATCAGGAATCCTAACAACCAATCAACAAAATTTACATTAAACAACATATGAATCAAAATCACCATGGAATCCTAACAAATATCAATCAACATAATTTACATTAAATAATGTAGAATTCTTGCCAAAAATATAATCATTTTTATTTTGAAAGAAATGAAAGTAGGCACTAACTGACCATGGAGTGTATTATTCCCATCATTGGCAGTCAAATGGTTAGCTACTTGTCACAATTGCACCAAAGTAAGGGTCCAAAGTGCCATTATGTATGCATAGATTTAAATCAAGAAACATAATAAATTAATCCATTAATGTGCATGACAAAATACTTCCCTTTAAGATGTTTGGTGATGTTATTGGCTTTGAGGTCAAAGTTGTTGTCCTTGGAAGGGATAGAGAGAAAATTTGGAGTCCTTCAACTCCAATAGATGTTGCAAGGTTACCCTGGTAGCTCCATCACTCTTCACAGGTTCTTGTTTTTTGCTCAAGGAGGTTCTAAGGACGACCTTTGTTAACTTGTAGTCCTTCCTCATGCTTCGTCTAGTAGGAATGAGGGCTTTCCCACTACTTTTGAGGCTTGGCACCTGATGGGGCATCCTTCCCTTGTAGAATTTTTTTCCGGGGTCAAGCCTCTTCATTTTGTTGTTGTAACGAGGATCCTTTTCTTCATCTTCTTCCCTTGGTGTAGCCTCTTTGGGAGGATCAAATTCCTTTGCTTTAGATTCTTCGTCAACTGCAATCAAAAGCTCATTCATGTCCCATTCTCTTGAAGCTCTTCAACCTTTGCTTCTTATTTTGGAGGATTGTTTACTATTAAGTCCTAAGAAGTAGTGATACATGTTTACTGTTGTCATGATAGATTATGTGTACTGAACACCTGGATTGGTTTCCTTCAATGCTTTTGCAGATGTTGTTGCTTTGATCACAATTCCTGCCTTGTATGACAAATACGAGGATCATGTAGATAGATTTGCAGAAATTGCGGAGACAAAAATTGTAAAGATTGCAAAGAAATTTGATGATCACATTGGAAGCAAGATTGTGATGGTTCTTTCAAAGGAGAAAAAGATGCAGTGATACAGATGTTTCTTTGTTTAAAGCATGGATGTGCTTTTGTTGGAATTTGGGATTGGTTTTACAAGTAAATATAGCACCTAAACAACACAACTTCCAGCTATATTGACAGGTTGATAAATAGCACAAAGTCAAGTCTCAGTATAGAGTATCATTTTTGAGGTCGAAAATCATAGAAATATTTGCACATTCTAGTCTCATACCTGTGATAATTGTTAATAGGATGGCCAAAGTCTGCTGCATTGGTTACTTGGCTGAAGAGCAATTGATTTGGAATTGACATTCTTTGATTAAAAATTTTGGTACTATTTCGGTGTTAATTTGTTTAATTTTTAGATCAAAAATATTATTCAAGTTGCCCATGTCTATGTTGTATGATGTTTGTATGCATTATACGATGTTGTTAGTAATTTATAGTAATATTTAACTAGAGAAATTCAAGCCTTCAAGATTCGAAGAGGAAGGAAGGCATGTTGCTCCTTACACATTTTTACCCTTCGGAGGAAGGAGCACCTGCCCTGGATGGGAATTTTCAAAAACCCAGATATTACTGTTCATACATTATTTTGTTAAAACTTTCAGTGGCTACATCCCACTCGACCCTAACGAAAACGTGTTAGGGAATCCAGTCCCTCCTCTCCCTGCCAATGGATTTCCTATAAAACTTTTTCCCAGGCCCTCAGTCGATCAAGGATCACCCATGGAATAAAGATTACGAGCAAGATTAGTCTTTGGTTTTTTGTGGCTCTTTGGAATTTAAAAAACTTAAGTTTTGTTGTAGTTTCATCCTAGTTTAGTTTTAATGTAGTTTCTTCTAATTTTAATTTTACTGTTGTTTTCATGTCACTCCAGTATTTGATTGTTTTGAAATAATAGATTTTTTATATATTTGTCAAGAACAAACTTTGTTGTGTCTCGGGTAGTTTGTGCAAGGGCTAAGATTTCATGTTTCAAACTAGGGAGGGAAGCAGAACTTAAGATTTTGTGCCCTTATAATCTAAAAATCAGAGAATTGCAAGGTATTCTATGTTGTATGAAGTTTTTATGCATTATAGTCAGTTTTGTGTGTAATTTATTGTAATACCTAACAATCCATCCACCATTCAATGGCATTGAAAACTATAAACAACCCCTCAAAAAACAAAGGCATCCAAAGCATTAACGAGTACTCCACACTACCGTCCCTGCATCCAAACACCAAGGTCGAGCCACTACTTCCTCTGCCTCTTGCCCCCAGGTGATACATCGACCGCACAATCTCAAAGAGGCGAAAAATAAAATAAAAATAGCGACCCTGCTCCAATCAACCTGCAATAGCCAAGGAAGAATAAACAGTGTGGAGAAAACAGGGGGTCTTTTCTATTTGAACTTTGCGGTGGTCGTCATCCGGAACCCGTAATATGAATCCTCTGCAGAATCTTTCAACAAAAAAAACAGAAATACGAACTAAACCCTCAAAACCTCTTCCTCTCGAAAATGTCCTCACTTGCTCGTTATCCTCTTTAACTCGCGCTCCAAGCCATGGACTTATGCACCATACTTACCTTTGTGCATTCTTTCTTCTGAATCACAGAGATCATTATTGACCTTACTCTTATTTTTCTTTTTCTTCTTCAACTACACTTCCCTGTTATTCTCCCACGCCTCCTCTGTGCAAACGTTGTCATTTAGCCCACTGCTAGTGTCATTCTTCTTCTTCTTCTTAATAGACCCAGCTCCCTGTTTAACATTGCTTCCTTCTTCTGCAAACATATCATCGCTCAAATCAAATTTATTGTCAATCATTTTATTTTTGTTCTTTTTCTTCATCTTCATCAACTGGGTCCCCTCATCACCCTCAGGCCCACCCTCCATGTAAGCTACTTCATGCAAACCATCAAACTTATCATTCATTTTACACTCCTTTTTCTTTTTCTTCTTTTTGGAATCAGAAGTGCCTCTTACATTGTCCAAATTATCATCTTCTGGGACAGAGACACCGTGAACATGACCACTTACAGCACGAAATTTCTCGTGTTTGCCCTCATTTTTCTTCTTTTTCTTGTAGGTTTTCTCGGATGAATTCTCACAGGATAATACATCCATTTCATCATGTTGTTTACTCTTTGCATCAATTCTGCTGATTGATTTATCTTCATTGTTTTCTTCAGCATGTTTGTTTGCATTTTCTTCATCTTCCTCCTCCTCCCCCTCTTCTTGATCTCGATGATAATAATACTCAAGTAACTTATTTTTTTCCTTCGTTTTTTTGGGTCTGTCTCTCTTGTCGAAAGTAAGAGATTCAGAGAAATTTTTATCAGAAAACATGTGCTGAAACCTGGAATCGATTTGTACCTTGGAGTTGTTCCTGGGAAGCCACGTAAAACGAGGGTCTGAATGAAGACGAGAAAATCACTTGTCTGTAATGACTCCATCCATACTTTCTTTTGCTAGATACACCTTTGCCATTTTTTTCTTCCTTCCGTGAACTCTGAATTTTTTGTTAAAATCTTTAGCTCGATTAAAACCCTGAATGGAGCTGCAAAACGTAGAAAAGCACGAAAACGTTTGGACACCGTCGAAACCGTCAAAACGACCATCTAAATTAATTACTTTGCAAAAATGTCCAAACGGACATCAAATTTAAAATAGTTGCGAATACCTTCGGAGGTCCTTTACCATAGGGGAATGCTTCGGCGTAAAAAAAAAAAGGTTACAACGGTCTCAAATTAGCATTAGCGAGTTAGTGGTGCAATGGAAACATTGATAAGGATGTGATGGTGAATTTAAACTTAAAGGAAGAGGGGCAATGAAGAAGGGGATTGAGGGAGGAGAAGTTGGGGGTGGGAAAAATGTTGGGGGAACGAATGTGAAACTCTTATTTCTTCGATAACACATATATAAGTTTCCCATCTTGAGCCAATGTAGCAGCTTGAATTTGATAGCCACAAAACATGGTAATTCATGTGGTTTTGTGCCATCTCTATAGACCATTGTCTTAGGCCATTCTCCATGCTTACATAAACAATAACAAGTATTAGTTGCAAAACTTTTCCTTATAAATTTTCATTTTACATCACCTCCTCAACATTTCAACATCTTAACACTAATTAAATTTGAAGCATTTTCATGTGTATAATGGCAAAATGACACATAGAGGTATTTCATGCTCTATAACTCTTTGTAATAGAACACTAGTGCTCATCTTGCTTTTGGGTGACATCAATGCCATCAACGACATTGCCTTGTCTAGAGGAAATGAAATGGGTAGTTTCTTAACAAATTGGATGCTCTACATGGGGATGGGAAGAGAGGATCCGAGAAAATGTAGGTAAGTGTTGTTGAGATGTTGTCTTTATCGATTAAGATGAAGACAATAATAATTTCCTAGAGAAATTCCTCAAATTGGAATGACTTAGGGTGGCACTCGTTGTAAATGTGAATTGTGGTCTATTTACCAATACCATTGACCAAGACAAGAGATCTAGCTTGAACACTTTGACATGGGCACAATATCCTTCCTCTACCAAGTATATGACATCGACATGATTTTGTGGACTACCACTACTCGGGTGAGTTGTCATTTTGACCCAATGTTGAGCACCCTCTTCACATTCCACATAAATGATACTAGAGTTTTTCTCACCACACGAGAGAGATTCGTCCCAATGTTAAACTCTCAAGTAAAGTCCGAGATGGGTCACACCACATCCAATCAAATCTTTATTCTATGGGTTGTAATGTGGTAAGGGCACTTTGGAAAACATTAGAATCCCCTCATAGTCATGTACCACATTAGTTGCACATAACAATTATTAGACTTGTTTGCTTTAGTCTTTCACTTTAAGGTTGTGATTTTGTAGAGACAATATTTTATAGATATCGAAGTAGAGGTGGATTGTTTCCCACTTGTTGAATCATCCCTTCCTCGATTTTTTTTGGAGCCCATGTGGCTATCTATGATAAGGTCGTACTTCAATGACCAAATAATTACATTCCTTTAAATGTGTGTTCGTTTGTCACTATTTGTTCGCCCTTACACGAAATCTAATTTGGAACATGCCAATCGATGTAATTGAAAAACACGTGCTTTATACTGATATTAGATTTTAGTTGTAAAAAAGTAACTTTGAAATATGTTTACATTTAAAATTGGAATACATTTTTATTAAATAATGTTTGGTTGTTGACACTATCTACATTATTGGGGTGTTAGCCTTGCCTTATTGGCCAATATTTGAAAATAATTATCATAACAATGTAACCCAAAGGTCGGGTCCATAAACCATACAAATGGAAAACAATGTTATATCCTTTATCTCTTATAGTTTGTTTTAGAGATGTGAGGTTATGAATATGGGTTCATATGAATTGAAGAAGGCAACATAGACCATGTGTGCGAGGCATATTTACTCTTGAAAAATCATTTTGCTTATAACATCGTTTTTGGGCAGCAATATCTTTGCATTCTTTGTCTTCAAAGGTCCTAAATACAACAATTCTTTGTCCCACCTTCGCTTCTTAATAATATATGATTTTAAAGAGCTTCATGGAAGTTTAATGTCACACAACACAACCTCTTTACAACTCAATATGAGTTTAGAAACTTAAATCCAAGCTCCACACCACAACTACACAAGATGATTTGTCGAATGAATTGAAGGAAATTGTTGCGGGGCACAAGCTTTTGTTGGGTTATAATTGTATGTTCAACATGAACACTATTTACGATCCGAAGGGGTATTTGTGCATGATGAAGGAGGACCGATTGGAATACACAGGACTCAAAGTTGGGAGGCAGGTTTCTCGGCGATGACCATCTAGCACATGCACTAATGTTGCAAAGTTGTGAGCCTCTTCCCGTAGGTGTTGCTTCCCACCGGCGCCTCAAAACTACACGGAGCCTTTCCCCTTCTTTGAAAGCATGTGAACCACCCATGTTGACTTGAGCATCTTTTGAATGCCCTATAACTACAAGAGCTACATCTATCTCATGAACCACAAGAATCGTAGGGATGTTTGGGTTGATCACAAGGACTACTTTAACCTCGCCTTGGCGAGTAGTTCGGGTGGATGAACTCCTTTGACACCTTACACTTGAGCATCGACTAAGTGTTGAAATTAAATAAGGGCTCAATCTGGATCATTCTCGATGTCAGATGAGGAATAACAACCTTCACCATCAAAATGTCTAAGCACAAAAGAATGCTCAAGCACAACATGATGATCCTATCAAGGTGGGTGGAATAAGACTTCCCCATATGCCTTTTGAAATTTGTGGACGGGGGAAAAAAAATTTCTTGGTGGAATGCGACATTCGTTTCGTAGGAAATGTATAGATGATTATATGTTGCCTCATTCCTCCTAGCCATTTTGTAGGTAGAGTCTTCTGGACATCCTGGACGAAAAGAAAACGATTCTTGCAATCTTGTTGTATAGTTACCGACAGGAAGAAGAGAGTGTAATTACGTCTTGAAGAGACATATGAGTGAGTTATATTCCATCAACTATCATATACATAATCAAACCACAACTATTAATATTTATTGTGTGTCAAAATTAACTGAATTCATTTCATATTGTCATAATTAACGACCAAAATAATCCTATACAAGAGAACTCCTAGCCATATAAAAAAACAAAACCTTATTAATAAGCTAATTTTAAAAAGACACGTAAAGAAGGCTTAAAGAGCATAATACTACCATGTGGCACTAATGAAAAATCATCTAAAACGTTAAATGAAATCTTCATATTGGAATCACCTTATGTTATTTAAAGCTTACTAGGCATCATCACCTTAGGCTATTTTAGACATTTTTACAATGGGCGATAAAAGGTTTTTCATGTGAATAGGGATTTGTATTACCAACTACTCACACTTATGTTAAGCTCTCCTTTTCATGAGTTCCATTTTTATTAGTTTCTAAGGGAGGATATGTACCTTTCACATTGGTCTATTAGTTTAACATATTTTAACCAATCATATTTTAGAAATTTTTAACTTATGTTAATATTTCTAATTTATGGATATGATGTAACTTTCCAATAATAAAATTTCAAAACAAAATTATTTGTCTCATTATGGAAATCTCTTTTTAAGGATAACAATAAATTTTTCAATTTAAAAAATATTGACATGTGTACTACATTAATTTGAGATGTGATAATGACTTTATTATTGGAGGATAGTGTATAATTAGTCAAAAAAATCAAAAATCAAATATATTGTTGCTAACAAAAAGGACGGAGAGCGATCATGCGGGAGAATGGAGGGAAAGATTGCGAAGGTGGGGAGTAAGGGAAAGGCCGAAGGCAGAGGTAGGAGGGCACGCAGCCATGACAGGGGGGAGGGAAAGTCCACGGTCGGCCGCAGGGATCTCGGGCGAGGTGGTGATGAGCACGGTAATGGTGGATGGGGTAAGAAGGGGGGGAACAATGCCCTAACCCTAGGGTTTTAAAATTTTGCCGAGACTTCGTTGGGGATAGGCGGGAAAAAATATTGTAACAGAAGCAGCGGCGGCGGTGCTACAGGCCATCATGGTCCGGATATTTCCGGAAGACTACCTCTTTCAAAGATATACTCAAAAAGCAATGGCGGATGATCCTCGAGCAAACAAACAACAAGTAATCTTGCCTACCTGGTTGATTTGGTGAGGATATATAACCTAAGGTGGAGGTATTTCAAAAATTTATCAAGGGACTCGACTCTATACCAAGTGGGTATTCAATACTCGACTAATAAGTGTGAAATATCCCTCTATTCTAAGGGATTTTTCATTGTCCATTTTAGAGAAGTTGAAGACTATCAGCGATGTTTGACAGATGGTCCGTGGTTCTGGGGACATGCGGGTTTATTTATAACTCCATGGTTTCCAGATTTCGATCCGAACACATATTCGGTTGCCAAAACACCTGTTTGGGTTAGGCTCCCTAATCTCCCCTTGCATCTATGGTATGCCCTGGAGGATATTGGTAACGGTTTGGGCAAGTTTATCAAAGAAGACTTGGATAGAACACATTCGGGTCTGTGTTCTTTTGCTCGTATGTGCATTGAACTCGATTTGAGCAAAGGATTACCGGATCGGATCAATCTTAAATTTGGTAATTTTCAGCATTGCCAGATCTTAGACTATGAGAATACTACATTCCGGTGTAGATTATGCAGAAATACGGGTCATCTACAAGCCTCTTGTCCCTTCAACAAAAACCAGAAATCTACAAAAAAGAATGGATCGACCTCCTCTAGCGGTTGGGGCTCTGTTAACCCTGATTTGGTATCTGCTTCAAATTTTAAGGATGCTCTGAATAATCCAACCCCACGAATAAATTAGACATAGGGAAGGAGGACTCTAAGATGGGAACTCAGGAAAATCACCTGGTTGCAGGTGGAACAAAAAGAGGACATACTTCGGAAAGTTTGGAATCAGATCGGGATTTTGTGTCTGATAAAATGATTGCTTCGGAAATTCCTAGTGAACTTGCGTTGGTTATCTCGACTAACCAAGGCAAGTGGTTCAATAAAAAAGTGAAAAAACAAAAAGGGTAGAATGGGCAGCATTGAGGATTATTTTCCATCGCAAGGTGGGAAGTAATTTTTTTGTTTAGGTTGTTTTGGTTTTTCTTATACTTTTGTAAGTCATGTTCAGATGTAGTTGTTGTTTACCTTTGGCTTTAAAAGCATGTTGTTATCCAGAGGATCTGGCCTCTGCTTTATGAATAGGGAATAGGTCCCTTCAACCCGCTTTATCAATAAAAAAAAAATCTTTCAAATCTAATACAATAGCATTCAAAATCAATTGAAAATATAAATAATTTCTTGCAACATATAAGGCAAGAGTGGCGTATTATAACTCTTGTTGTTATTTTTTCACGCTTCACTTTTTTTGTTTTTACTATTTTCACGCTTCTATAGAGGGTATAATATTGCCACAATGAACATAAACAATGACAAGTAACAGACATGACGTAGATGTAAAATGGAACATGCAAAGGGAGGTAACTGGCTAAGGATAAAATTTATGCCAAATGACAATGAATGGGCATTCACTTTCCTCCTATTATATCAGGGCTATCTACGATCACAACAATGTGACATTGACGGTTCCAGTTAAGTCATATGTCAATACACCCCTACCCTATCACAACCACCATCGATATACTATAACATGAATCCTTTGTCCAAAAGGTGCATGCTTATTAGCATAAAAAGTTGGTCACTTAGGATACTTGGCCATAGAAGCTCAACAAAAAGAATTGGTGATAAATGGCCAAAAATTTACAAAGTAGTAAACATAAGCAACAAAACAAATTCAACACCTCCTTGAAGAGCAATGGTTGGGTTTAAAACTATAATCCTCCATGCCAAAAGAAACATGGGTGACATTAAAGACCTCAAACATTTGTTTGAAAGGACCCTCAACCATAACTTTTTATTTTTGAATTTTTCAACCCTCAACAAAGCCGTGAGGGTATAATGTTCATCCTCAAATTGAGGATGACCTTGATTCTTGTCTGAATCAAATGAATATGTTTCATGAAATCTCTTTGTTCCACATATTGAAAATTCCATTAAATCGATCTTATTTCTCCATTGGCACCCTTGAATCACTTTGTTGTCATGTGTCTATGTGGATACTTTACTTTTGAACATTGTATTCCCCTTTAATTGTCCTCGGTGGTCAAGTTTTTCTCCGTCGGATTGTCCTCATCTTCTCGAATCTAGATGAGGATAGGTTTGTCATTCTTTGGGCTTGGAGGGGTGATCTTATTTCCTTTTGGATGCCCTTTGAGTTATGGGAAAGAGTTTTGTAAATGTCATGTTTTCTTGTAGATCTGACAATAAAAATTTGTGTTTTCATAATCCAGGGTCTAAGACTACTTTATGTTACCTTGTTTTAATGAAATCTTATCTGGAAATCCTTTGTTGAGATCTATCTTTGTGCATAAGTGAACAACCCCAAATCTTCTCATTTGATATTTGTTTTGATGTGTTTTCCAAACAAATTCCCAATACCTTCCAAAACTTCAGGATGCAAAAAAATGAAGAGGCAGATTAAGAAGATGAACCCAAACTACATTTTGGATACTATCATTGTGTTTGGGTTAAAATTGAGGAAGCATGGAGTTAAAAAGAGCCATGCTCTACCCAAAAACTGAATTCCCTCATTCAAAACCTTTTAAAATCCCTCCTTTGAAGGCATTTGAACAATGAATAACCCTTTGGAGCAAAAGTGGACTTTACAAAGCTTGGTCCAATTTTTGAAGAATAATTGATATATATCTGAAGAGCATGGCCAAAACCCATTAAATCTATAAGATACTACAATTTGTTGATGATATTGGCACATTTCTTTAGTTGTCTCACTTGAAAATTACCATGGCAGGCATCACATCAGTTTTATCAACCATATAAGGGTTTGACATCAAGTAAGAAAAATCGGTCTTTCTGCAAAGGAGACCAGATTTGAGGTATATTTATCCTTGGGTGCATCGTAAATGAGGAAAGTTTTGGGGCATCATGTTTGGCACTATTATTTCGACATTACACCTTCTCATTGCTCTCGTGCTAAACCTACCTACCATTGTGAGAGGGTGAGCCCTAGACTAAGTAGAGCCACATAACAAACAATCATGGTCATTCTATAGAAACCCTAATCACTTCCTCTTCCAACGTTATGTTATTCACTTTTGCTATAGTTTTTCCCCCTCTAATCATACAGAGACACGTGTAAATTATCAACTTTGGGTTATTGGTTGAAAATTATATCTCTAGATTTTTAAATAGGCCTTTATCCTAAATTTTATTGGCCCAAATATTTTCCTAACCTTATAGGACTATTTTCATTGATTTTTAAAGATAAATTTGCCCTTAGTTATGAAATAATGTTACATCATATTTTTTTGTTAAGGTTATCTACATAATGTTTTTATTTTGTTATTGGATAAATGCGATATTAATACACATCATTGTCTACAATGGCATGTGTGACTATTTGAGGCATGTAGTGTGTAGTAAGAAATGAAAATGTGTTTGCAATCGCAGTGTGGCATGTTTGTCGATTAAAAACATTTGTATTTTCATTTTTTGCATAGGAAAGTTTGTGAGAGTGATATTTGAAAGTTGTGGTTGTTTTCATGGGAGAAATTATCTATAAACCTCTACTTTGGAAATTTACGAGACCACAAAAATACTGTTCCTACTTCCAATTTGCTTGAAAATGACAGTTCTTAATGCTAGTGAATGAAATATGAAACTTAGAACTATTTTTACAACAATGAAAAGATAACAATTCAACTCACAACATAATATTTTATCCTAGAAACCCCCAATTTGAGGAAAACTAGTCGGGAAGGGCAATTTCTCTTTCTTCCCAATATTATATTGGCTAATTCAAAGAAAATACATATTACAAGAAGTTGAAGTAAGGCAAACAATGTCACTTCCACCCTTCTCTACTTGTTTTCTCTATTCTCACACCTTGCTTCTACAAAAAAATTCTAGCATCAATGGTTTCTTACTCACTTCTCTCCATCAAGTCTTGATGATCCAATTCCACATGTTCCTCTTACTTAAATAGTGTTCTCCCCATGTCCTCTCGTGCACTTTGAAAAATGGGAAGAGTCGTCAAAAGAAGAGACACGGTCCATACATTTAAAATATGCAACCATTCATGGATTTATTTATTTTGTTTTCATTAGTGACAGGACCGTTGGTGAACGCAGATTGGCGGTTACACAAATGCCGGCTGTGGTTATGCAATCGTTGAGTCGTGTAAAGGGGTAGTTACTGAATCCGTCACTCTACACAAGCGAGGTTCATAACTTAACAGTCTGCTCTCCTTTTTGATTAATTTTCCTTCTAATTCTGGTTGTTATGATGAAGTGGTGTTTCTTTAGATCCCTATGGATCACACCTCCCCTATCAGGAGGCTTTTGGTCCCACAAAAGCTTAATGGGGGAGTAGATGAGGAAACAATTCCCTCACTTTCTCCTTCGAGTACCATCGGGCTTGTCTTGGTGTCTTCCCCTTGAGTCCAACCTGCCAAGATTCATGTGGACCTCTCCTTGTTTCTCTAACCTTGTTGTAACACTACATCCTCCTCTAACTCGCCTCATGAATCCAAGACACAATATTCTATGGAAGGTAGCAACTGACATTCTTCTTCTTCATCAAGCATGGATGGCTCATATAGGTGTAAGTTCTCATAATTTACTACTGATTACATCTGCATGAAGTGTGGAAAGTCAAGTCTGAAAGCATTTTCTCGAACTGCTCGATATAATGAAGGGTTCATACCGTAGTGGTTTGAGTTTCCTTGTTTGACGTTGTAGTCTTTCCTTTCTCAAGTAAATCCAAACCTTATCTCGAACATGAATTTTGTGTTCTCTACTGATATTTATCATTTCTATCCTTATACTTGGCTTGATATTTCTCCAATTGTTCTTTCACCTTGAGATGAATTTTGGATCCTCTCAACAAACTTCGTTGCTCTAGTCACTTTTGAATCATGTTTTCCCCTTCTTCTTATCCAACCGCAATGATATCAAGTGGATTGGTAGGTAGATACCCCAAACATGCTTCAAAAGGTGACTGCATAGTGGATGTGTGTACTGCCCTATTGTAGGAATGTTGAATGTAGGCTAAGGACTTGTCCCAAGTCTGTGGATATTTTCTATTGTATCCTCTAATCAGTTGTACCAAAGTCATGTTCACCACCTTTTTCTTCCCATTGTCTTGGGATGGAAGGTTGTGCTTCTTTGTAATACGGTGTCCATCTTGTCCCACAAAGTAGTCCAAAACTTCCCTAAGAATGTAGAATCTCTCAGTTAGAGACAATAGACTTTGGAAAAACAAAATGTGCCCATACATTAGCAAAGAAAAGTTCAACTACCTCACATGATTTTATTTGTCTTTTTACATGCCATAAAAACATGCACTTTACTAAATATATCTACAACAACATATAGATATTCATGGCCATTTTTAGATATAGGTAGTCCTCTTACAAAATCCATAGAGATATCCTCCCAAGGACGAGTAGGGATCGGTAATGGCATATATAAACCTTCCTTTCGATTTTAGGCTTGCTTGTACAACAAAGTTTACATCATATAATAAATTTAGATAATTCTTATTGCATATTGGGCAGTACACATACCTTTACAAGTCAGCCATGGTCTTGCCAACACCAAAATGTCTTGCTACTTTCGAGGTATGTGCTTCCCTTATCAATAAAATCCTTTCTTTTTTGGCACACAAAGCTTCTCCCATCGATAAAGTAACCCATCTTTGAGATAACAATCTCTAATACTCATCTTTTTAGCCCTCTTGGACTACAATGCTGATATGTCACCCCAAAAATATTTTTTTTTGAGCATATGCCTCTCTGTAAGCTTCCTTCGTGAAGGGCTCAAAATGAGAGATAGTTTCCAAACTAGAGATCTTCTCCCATGTGGGTAGCCTAGAAAACATGTCTACCACCAAATTTGTGCTACCTTTCTTATACTTGATCACCAAATGGAAGTGCTAAAGGAATCCCATCCACTTGTAGTTCCTTGCCTGCTACAATTTAGACTGTGCTTGCAAATACTAGAGAGATTTTTGGTCAGTGTGCACAATAGTTTCTTTACCTAATAAATAATGTTTCCATTTCTTAATTGCTTGAACTAGTGCATACATTTATTTATCATATATTGAATATCCCTTAACTGTTGAAGTGAAATTTTTAGAATGATAACATATTGGCTTACCTCCTTGTAGTAACACTGCTCTCCCATAACATAATCACTAGAATTTGTCTCTACTTCAAAGGGCTACTAAAAATTAGGAAAAGAAAGTATTAGAGCGTGACTAATTTTGTATTTCGATAACTCAAAAGCCTTATCTTGTTCCTTACCCTAGTTAAAACCCTTACTCTTTGTGGTCGTTGTGTGTGTATAGGTGTCACAATAAGCCACACATGCATTATAATGCTCCTACAAAACTCTTAATATTTATAGCTCCCATTGGTGTTTGCTAGTTGGTGATGGATTCCACCTTCTTCGGATCCACTCGTAGCTCTCCTCCTCCAACCACGTGCCCAAGATAGACAAGTGATTTTTAGAAAATTCACACTTCTTCATATTGCATAACTAGTTGTTTATCCTTGAGAACTTGCAAGACTTGTTGCAAATGTGTTAGATGTTCCTCCCATGTGGCACTAAAAATCAGAATATCATCTAGATATACAATGACACATGAATCTATGAATTCCCATGGTACATCATTCATCAATCTCATAAACATAGCAGGTGCATTACATAAACCAAATGGAAGCACTAACCACTCATACAAACCTTGTTTTTTTTTAAGGTAGTCTTCCATATATCCTCCTTCATTCTGAATTGGTGATAACCCGATTTGAGATCCAGATTAGTGAAGACCTTTGCATGTTGAAGTTAGTCCAAGAGATCATCTATGCACGGGAGTAGATATTTGTTCTTTATGGAAATCTTGTTCAAAGCATGGTAATCGATGCACATCCTCCAAGAACCATCCTTTTTAGGCACCATCACAATAGGAAAATCACATGGTAAGGTTCTTAGATGTATTACCCCTTGGTCTAATAGCTCTTGGATTTGTTTCTTTATCTATGTACTCTCCAACAAGGATTGCCTATACAACTTGATATTTGGTAGAGGAGATTCTAGGAACAACTAAATATCATGCTCTACCCCTTGCTTTGGTGGTAACCCACCGAGAGGTTGGAACACTTCTTGAAAAGACTAAATTATGTTATCTAAATCCTTCATCCCTTTGTTAGAAATATCTAAAATTTTTACCCCATCTTGCTTATCTTTCAATAAAAGTAAACAAAACTAGATATGATTTTCCTGAATTAGTCTCTTTGCTTGGTTAACACTTACCATAGCAAGTTTTGACTTACAGTTGGTGTGCCCGGATGTTGTAACTGACTCCATCTTTGACCCATTTTTATCGAGTATCCCTTCTCATGAATATATCATCTATGATATACAAGTAAGGACTCTGAAAAACAACATAAAATGCATAAAGTGGAATTACATCAGCTTCTAATACATCTATATACTGAGAATTAATCCCAAACTTGAACTTACATCTTCTTGTTACCTGAATTTCTACACCCTTCTTCATAGATCCCAAAGGATAAGGATGTGGATGCTCATAAGTTTCAAGACCAAGCTTCTTTACAATTGCATCAGAAATCAAATTAGATTGAGAACCAGTATCAACCAAAGCATTTACCCACCATTTACCTTAGTCCTCTTGATTTGGATTTTGATTTGAAATAGCTTACTCATCTCTTCCTCTTGTTCCCTGGATATTCATGTTGGTGGTTGTGCATATGAGCCTCTCATCTACATCGGAGAATCATCCTCTATCTATACCTCCCCATATGTCTTTACAAGCTGTCATGGACTTCTTGGAGTCCTTGTTTGGATTATTTAGATGTAGTTCCGATGTAATTTCCAACATGTAGCACTAATATGACCATCGATATCACAATTCTTGTAAAAATCTTAAGATATTTACAAGTATTTAAAGTTGTAGTGATCCTTTTACCTTTATTTACTTATTTGTCCCTGCTCTTTCTTTGGCTGATTTGTTGATTGTTTCATCCTTGACTCCATTTCTCCTTGCTTCTTCTCATCATCTATGTAATATTCTTGTACACATGCTTCATTGAGATCTTGGGATTTTTGGAGATGACCTTCCTTTGAAGGTGAGTGTGAAGTCCTCCCAAATATTTGGTCAGAATATCCTCATCCTCCAAGTCCATATTGAGCAACATGGCTTGTCTCCAAAATTCCATAGTGTAATCCTGCACACTTTGACCACTACTTTGTCTAAAATACTTCCATTTAATCATCTGGTCAGTCTTATGGCCAATAGGATAAAAAATTTCTCTAAGCAATTCTTTAAAACCCTCCCAAGAACTTACAATAGGACACTTCTTCTTTTCACAAGTGGCTAGATGGGTTTCCCACCAAACCAAAGCATGTCCTTCCATTTTGAGACGTGCAAAGGTAATACTTTATGCCTCGGTGACATTATGCACACTAAAATAAACCTCCAATTTCTTTAACCATTTATCTAGTAATTCTGCATCTACTTTTCCTTCAAATATTTTAATCTCAACCTTAGTTTCAAATTTAAAAGGAGCATGATCATATTTTACCTTCTCTCTTCCAACTGGAGTTTCCTCTTCACGCTCTTCCACATCTTCTTCCTCATTATGGATCTTTCCTATGCCAAAATTCTCCCAAATCTCGAACCACCAAGTCCATGAAATCTAGTTTAACCGTTCTTGTCTTTTGTTGATTGATCGAGTTACTGTTGGTGTTGAAACAACCTATCCATTCCAAAGTATCTCAATTCTATGGACCAAGTTCTCTTCTTCAATTTGATCTCTAATCCTTTATTTCCACTTCTTCGTAGATATATCCGGATCGAAAGGTAATACTTCTTCACCTTTAGACCTTGTCACTGTCATACAAATCACACAAGAATGAATACCATAGTCCCTTGGATAATATAATTAGCTCGATACCAAAATGATTTGTAAACCTCTACTTTGGAAATTTATGAGACCACAAAATTATTGTTCCTACTTCCAATTTTCTTGAAAAAACAACAGTTCTTAATGCTAGTGAATGAAATATGAAACTTATAACTATTTTACAGCAATGAAAAGATAACAATTCAACTCACAACACAATATTTTATCTGGAAACCCCCAATTTGAGGGAAAACCAGTCGGGAAGGGCAATTGATCTTTCTTCCCAATATTATATTGGCCAATTCAAAGAAAATACAAATTACAAGAAGTTGAAGTAAGGCAAACAATGTCACTTCCTCCCTTCTCTACTTGCTTGCTCTGTTCTCACACCTTGCTTCTACAAAACAATTCCAACATCAATGGTTTCTTGCTCACTTCTCTCCATCAACTCTTCAATGATCCAATTCCACACGTTCTTGTTTAAATAGTTTGCTCCCCATGCCCTCCCATGCATTGGAGAATAGAAAAATTTATCCAAAGAAGAGACACGACCCAGACGTTTGAAATTTACGACAATTTGTGGATTTATTTTTTTGTTTTCATTATTGAAAGGACCACTAGTGAACGCAAACCGACGGTTACTGCCGCCGCCATGATGGTTTTGTAACTGTCAGTTTGTGTAGAGGGTAGTTACATAACCACCGCCGCAGGCGAAAATTCTGTAACTTAACAGCCTGGTCTCCTTTTTTGATTAATTTTCCTTCTGATTTTGGTTGTTCTGATAAAGTGGTGTTTCTTTAGATCCCTATGGATCATAAAACTTGCATGGTTTTTTTACGATTTTTCATATATTACTACTCAAAAGGAACATAGTATTTTGTTTCTAATATGTGTAAATTCTCTTTTATAGTTGTTTATGTCATTGTTTTTAATTTTCTTTTTGAATCTAATATAAGTGAATATATTCTTCGTATATATGATTTATTTGTCAAACATAACACACGATGGGTATTTTCCATGTTAAACATGTAGAAGGAGTGTTTTATTTAGTTATGCATTTCAATTTTTGTTTGCATAGGAAACAAAGGTTGTATTGACTTTTTTAAACGAGAGATACAATATTATATATATATATTCAATGTATATAATCCAAAAAGGAAAGTATTTCGTTGTTTTGTCTATTTATACCATGTTTTCTTGTTTGGGGATATAATTTAGAAAATATACATTCATTGTATAATATATGCACTCTTTGTTAGCAAATGCGAGATGGGTTCGACACGATGGGCAAGTTTTTTCACTTTCAAATACATTTAGAAACTAGCAATTGCATGTGTACGGTCTGTAAATATGAATGACGAATGGTATAAGTTATTTGATTTAGAGGGATACGTTAATCACTTTTGTAGTGATGTGGGTTGTAATTATTTGAGGTGATATTGTATTAGTGTTGCAACGTGTTTGAGATGGTGGTTGCTTGCTTTTTTGGTTACAAAAATAGAACAAATGAATAAATATAGGTAATGTAGGGATACACTTCACTCAATATTGAAACCCACCGAATTTCCTTTAGAGACAACACTATCTTCTTTACTACGGGAGAAAGATGATAAAAGATATCATATTGTTGTGTAGCTAGAGTCTTTGTGCAACTTATCCCGCATGAAAAGCCAAAGAAGATATCAGGAGGTGGAATTACACTACAGTTATCTAGAACATAATGAAAGTCATGTAGAGATTGCAATAGATTTCCCTAGAACATAATGAAAGTCCTCACAGAGGTCATAATAGATTTAAGAAAAATATGCTAATAACTTAAACTAACAACAACCTACTTATAAGATTAAGTGAAATAAGAAAAACCATAAAATTTAGACAATCAAAAGGAAAAATGAATAAGCTACGTAAATACAACATTTGGAGAAAATATGGAAAAATATCTCTAGGAATTTCATAATCAAGGAACAAATACCCACAGGAGTTGTAAGATTTGAACAAATAATGTGAGAAAAGACTAAAAAAATGCGAGAATACATGAGACCTTGATGTAAAAAAATCAAACAATTTATAGAAAAGCAGAGAAAACAAACAAAGGAGTAGTTTTAGACTTGCTAGATTTTGAAGAAATGTTATACTTTTTAAAGATTACACCATCAAGATTTAAATCTCAAATATTTTACAGATTTCAAGAGGGGAAAAAGAAAACCACTACAAGACTTCACGGATCTCAAAAATGAAGTAATAAGAACTTACAAAATCATAGGAAAAAATAAATCAACTTTTTTTAGACTTATGAGATTTGGAGAAACAATATATATAATGAATATTACACCTCGGGGCTTCAAAAATCGAACAATTTGCAAAATTCAAAAATGATAATAAACGACCCAACCAGCCTACAAACATACAAGGTCCCAAAAATGAAGTAAAAGTATCACATGAATGTTGAGGAGCAATCGATAAACAAAATTTAGCAAAAATGCGAAAAAACAACACAAGAGAAAAACAAAGCCACATCAAGCTGCTACGCACTTACAAGATCTTGAAAAATGATGAAAGAAAAATTCCTAGATGATGAACAAAATCGGTGGATATACATTCTAAGTCTACCCATTATTTTAAGATGGTTATTACCAAACATGTTCGAGATATGATATTCTCCTATCGTGAGGGTAAATCTATACACATGTTTCCCACATATGAGGGTAATTACACCAATCAAGGTGCCTATAATCCCCCACACGTAAAGAAAAAATCAAAAGAGTGGTTCACATGCTTTCGATGTTGTTGTGATTTATGCTTTTCATTTTTCCAAAGGGGGAGAAGCTTTGACACCATTTTCGGTGACAAGGCCACGATTTTCACGTTCTCACCTTCATTTCTCCGTTGATTTGGGGATTCCAACGATTGGACGTGAATGACCTCTGTAGAGAGGTGGCGGTGGGGGATCTTTCAAAAAGTAAATGACTACCAACAACCTTACAAGATTTGGGAAAACAATGCAAAAACATAAATGGTTTGAGGAATTATAGGAAAATAACAATTCTCTGTAGACCTAAAATATTTGAAGAAATAATCCAAAACCAAACTCAAAAGGATCACAAAATATAGATAAATTATAAAGGAGTAGCTAAATATTTACAAAATTATAAACAGAGAGAACTCGAGAAAATCAAAGAATGTAGAGGAAAGAGAATGAAACAAAGCTACATGTTCTAAAATTTTGAAATAAAGCAAAAACTCTCAAGAAATTCATAGAATACGAGAGAGACAAAAAAGTGCCACAAAATTACTAGATTTGAAGAAGTAATACAAAATAAAATTCACATAATATAGAGAAAATATGTGACTGACTACAAACCTACAAGATTTGGAAAACTAATGCACAAAAGCACAAACATTTCCCAAAAATACACTAAGACTTTAAACTAACAACGTAGTTATAAGTTTTGGTGAAATAATGTTAAAAAATCACAATAATACAAAAGTGGCTAGATAATTACAACATAGGAGCAATAATGGAAAAATGTCTCAAACAATTTCAAAATCGGGGAACAAATGCCTTTGGGACTCATAAAGGCGGGGTTCATTTTAAGAGACCTCTTGGAAATCGGAGGTGGAGAATACGGCGAATATCCTCGGAACAGTTTCACGAGAAGGCGAATTTTTGGGGGATGTATGAAAAATTTGCTGATTATCAAGCTGCGATAGAGAAGGTTGCGATGTTGCGCGACGGAGATTTTTTTCGTCGCGTCAAAAAAAAATGTAGTGACGCGTGTCACTAAGGTCTTTGACACGCGTCACTACATTTTTTTTGACGCTAGGGGAAAATCTCTCTCGCCGCCGCCGCTGCGACCTCCGCCTTTGCTTTCTCATCAAAAAATCTCCGTGTCGCGCATCAACAAACTCTTTGTCGCGTGCGTCTGCGCTATGCGCGTCAATATCTGCATTGTACCTCCTCGCTTATCGCGCGTCGAAAAAAATGCGGTGGCGTGCGTCAGCAGACGCTTAGTGACGCTGGCGTCAGCGGACCTCGGTGGCGCGCGTCAACACGGTTGTTGGCGTGTGTCACTAAGGTCTGTTGGCGCCGCGTCACTACATTTTTTTGACGGCGTGACGGCAAAATCTCTGTCGCGCGTGTCTGACCTCGACCTCGCTTTCTCATCAAAAAAATCTCCGTGTCGCGCATCAACAAACTCTTTGTCGTAAATGCCCATTATGCATCAATATCTATTGTGCCTCCTTATCGTAAGCGTCAACTATCCGTCGAGGTTGCACGTCAACAAATAACCCTCATTGACGTGCGTCAGCGGACCTTAGTGACACGCGCGTCAACAACCATGTTGGCTGACGCGTCATCGAGGTCCGCTGACGCGCGTCAATGCATCGGCCCCTGACGTGCGGCGGTAAATATCTGTCGATGCTGCAGGCCTCGCCCTCTTCTTACTCATCGAAAAAAACTCCATGTCGCTCATCAACAAACTCTTTATCATGCGCGTCTACTATGCGTCAATATCTCGGTATCTCCTTGTCTGCGCAAGCCCTCTTGTTTGCGCGTCAATAACTTACCCCCTTGTCGGCGTCTATAATACGGGATATATCATATTGTTGAAAAATGTGAAGTAGAAGTGTTCTACCGGCGAATAATCTAGGTTTATATAGGGAATATTTTTCAAGGGTAGTAAGCCGACCCCTAAAAAAATTAGTGTAATTTTTAGGCGAGCAGGTCAGCGACCCGTGCAAAAATTCACTTTCTCAAATTTTTCAAAAATGGAATATTCGCCATATTACGAATATTCGCCACTAAAATTTTCCCCGCTGTGAGGTTTGAATAAATAACACAATAAAACTCAAAAAAATTACGAATACGGATCTATGATGTGAAAAAAATCAAGCAATTTGTAAAATACGAGAGAACATAAACAAAGGCGCAATTTTAGACTCACAAGAAACATTGTGTTTTAAGAAAATTACACCGCACAAGATTTGAACAACTATTGCACAAAAGAACAAACAATTCCCAAAAATATACTAATAACTTAAACTAACGACAACCTACTTATAAGATTTAGTGAAATAAAAAACCATAAAATTTAGACAATCGGAAGGAAAACAAAAGCAACTACAAAAATACAACATTTGGAGAAAATATGGAAAAATATCTCTAGGAATTTCAGAATCAAGGAACAAATATCCACAGGAGTTGGAAGATTTGAAAAAATAATGTGAGAAAAGACTAAACTAATACGAAATACTGAGATCTTGATGCGAAAAAATTGAACAATTTACATAACACAGAGAAAACAAACAAAGGAGCAGTTTTAGACTCGTCGATTTTAAAGAAATGTTATGCTTTTTTAAAGATTACATCATCGGGTTTTAAATCTCAAATAATTTACAAATTTCGGAGGAGAAAAAACAAGCCACTACAGACTTCAGGGATCTCAAAAAATGAAGCAATAAAAACTTACAAAGTTAGAGGAAAAAAATAAATCAGTTTTGTTGGACTTACAAGATTTGGAGAAACAATATATATAATGAATATTACGCCTCGAGGCTTAAAAATCAGAACAATTTGCAGAATTCAAAAAATAATAATAAATAGTTGACCAACTACAAACATACAAGGTCCCAAAAAATGAAGAAAAAATATCACGAGAATCTTTGAGGAGCAATCGATAAACAACATTTAGCAAAAATGCAAAAAAACAACACGAGAGAAAAACAAAGCCACATAGCTATGCACTTACAACATATTGAAAAATGATGAAAGAAAAATAAGGGGAATAGATGAATAAAAATTCCTAGATGATGAACATAATCAATGGATGTAGTCTAAGTTTGCACGCTTATTTTAAGATGACTTTTACTAAACATGTTCGGATATGATAATCTCTATCGTGAGGGTAAATCTATACACAAGTTTCCCAGCATATGAGGGTAAATACTCCAATCAACGTGCCTATAATCCCCACACACAGATATAAAACTAAGAAGAGAAGTTTGCATGCTTTCTAATGTGTCATGATTTGTGCTTTCCGTTTGCTAGAGGGGGAGAAGCTTTGACGCCATTTTCGAGTGATGGGGCTGATTTTCTCATTCTCACCTTCATTTCTTCGTTGATTTGGGAATTCCAATGATTGGATGTGAACAACCTCTGTAGAGGTGACAGTGGGGGTGATCTTTCAAAAATTAAATGACTACCAACAACCTTACAAGATTTGGGAAAACAATGCAAAAAACATAAATGATTTGAGGAATTATAGGAAAATAACAATTCTCTGTAGACCTAAAATATTTGAAGAAATAATCCAAATCCAAACTCAAAAGGATCACAAAATATAGATAAATTATAAAGGAGTGGCTAAATATTTACAAAATTATAAACAAAGAGAACTAAAAAAACCAAAGAATGTAAAGGAAAGAGAATGAAGCATGCTACATGTTATAAAATTTACGAAATAAAGCAAAAAATCTCAAGAAATTCACAGAATACGAGAGAGACAAAAATGAGTGCCTACAAAATTACCAGATTTGAAGAAGTAATACAAAATACAATTCACATAATACAAAGAAAAATATGTGACTTCAACTACAAACCTACAAGATTTGGAAAACTAATGCACAAAAGCACAAACATTTCCCAAAAATACACTAATACTTTAAACTAACAACTTAATTATAAGATTTGGTGAAATAATGTTAAAATAATCACAAGAAAATAGAAGTGGCTAGATAATTACAACATTAGGAGAAATAATGGAAAAATGTCTCAATTAAATTCAAAATCGGGAACACAAGCCTTCAGGACTTTGCGAGGTTTGAATAAATAACACAATAAAACTAAAAAAATTACTGAGAATATTGATCTATGATGTGAAAAAAATCAAGCAATTTGCATAACACAGAGAACATAAACAAAGGTATAGTTTTAGACTCACAAAAACATTGTGTTTTAAGAAAATTACACCGCCACAAGATTTGAACAACTAATGCACAAAAGAACAAACAATTCCCAAAAATATGCTAATAACTTAAACTAACGACAACCTACTTATAAGATTTAGTGAAATAAGAAAAACCATAAAATTTAGACAATCATAAGGAAAACAAAAGCAACTATAGAAATACAATATTTGGAGAAAATATGGAAAAATATCTCTAGGAATTTCAGAATCAAGTAACAAAAACCTACATGAGTTAGAAGATTTGAACAAATAATGTGAGAAAAGACTAAAAAAATGTAGAATACAGATCTTGATGCGAAAAAAATCAAACAATTTGTAGAACACGAAGAAAACAAACAAAGGAGCAGTTTTAGACTCGCCAGATTTTGAAGAAATGTTATGTTTTTTAAAAGATTACACCATCAGAGCTTTAAATCTCAAATAATTCTGATTTAGGAATGGAAAAAGCAAACCGCTACGGACTTGAGGATCTCAAAAATGAAGCAATAAGAACTTACAAAATCGAGAAAAAAATAAATCAGCTTTGTTAGACTTACGAGATTTGGAGAAACAATATTTATAATGAATATTACGCCTCGGGGCTTCAAAAAATCGAAACAATTTGCAAAATTAAAAAAAAAATCTAACATTCTACAGGCATAAGATCTCAAAAATGAAGGTAAAACTATCACAAAATGTTGAGGATCAATTGATCAACAAAATTTATCGAAAAATGTAGAAAAAACAACAAGAGAAAAACAAAGCCACACGGCTACATACTTACAAGATCTTGAAAAATGATGAAAACCAAAACTACAACAATTTGCAAAATTGAGAAAAGAGAAAAACAACGTCTTTAGGCTTACAAGATTTAAAGGAACATTGTTTTTTAAGAAGATCACACCGTTGGGCTTCAAAATCCTTCCTTATGTAGAAAATAAAAATTATTAACACATTAATAACCACAAAAGGGAACAAAAATACAAAGAATATTTAATTTTTCGAATTACAATTCAAGGCATTATTCCTAATCAAGTCACCTATCGGAAAAAGTCCAAATTTCAAACAATATGAAACTTTTATTAAAAGAATATTCTCGTATTGCAATTTAGGGCATCATTCCTAATCGAGTTTCCTATGTAAGTATGTGCAGATCTTTTGCTTTCTCAGGAAATTTTTCAAAAATCTAGGGAATAGATGAAAGAAAAATTCCTAGATGATGAACATAATCGGGGATGTATGTCTAAGTCTACATGCTTATTTTAAGATGGCTATTACCAAACATGTTTAGATATGATATTCTCTATCATGAGGGTAAATCTATACACATGTTTCCTGCATATGAGGGTAAATACGCCAATCAATGTGCCTATAATCCCCACACACAGACAAAAAACTTAGAAGAGCGGTCCACATGCTTTTTAATGCTGTCATGATTTGTGCTTTCTATTTTTCCAGAGGGGGAGAAGCTTTGATGCCATTTCAATGACGAGGCCACGATTTTTTCATTCCACCTTCTTTAACCAACAAGAGAATTGTACCTCGACACAAAAATACAGAATCTAACAAAACCCTAAGTCGTCATGAGGGTAAATATATAAACGGAGTTTCCCGTGATATGGGGGTAAATACACCAATCAATGTGCCTATAATCCCCACACACGAGATAGAAAATAGAGAAGAGTGGTCCACATACTTTTTGATGTTGTCGTGATTTGAGTTTTCCATTTTTCGAGTGGGGAGAAGCTTTGATGCCATTTTGATGATGGGGCTTGATTTTTCTCATTCTACCTTCTTTAACCAACAAGAGAATTACACCTCTGACACAAAAATACAACATCCGACAAAATCCTAAAAATAAAATATGTTTCCAGCTAACAATTCACCTCACTCGGCCATATTCTTGGTAAAAATCATGCTCTCCACGCGCCACATTTTGCCATTTAGGGTGACATCCTCGCCGCCTGCTCTTCGCAGTTGCGACCATCTATAAATAATATCTATGAGTTCTTCAAGGATATTAATGGAATTCAAGCGAATCAACGGTAGATATTTTAAGCTTTCAATGGTGTTGATTATTTAGATGAACAAGCAGAGGCTCTTTCTCATAGGGGAAATGCCTTTCGACATAATAATAATTTGTGTTTTTAAGAAATTTCCCCAAAACCATCAAAAAACAACACATGGATTGAATTTATCTTTTTGTTATATGAGTAATCTAGCCTAGATATAATTGTTGTATTGTATTCATTGTAGTAGTAAACCCATGTGGGTCCTTTTCATGGCAAGCATGGGTTTTGTTTGTATGACACCCAATAAGGAAGTAAGCTTCTATTTTATGTATTATTTTGTTGCCTTTTCATATTTTAAAAAAATGTATTAAATTATCCTTTTGAATGTGTGTGTGTGTGTTCGTGCGCATTTGTTTAGAATGGATAAGTATATGTATACATATATTCCTCGAGTATCTAGATGGAGGAAAATATATCGTTGTTATGATTATGTGGCTTTGCTTTTACAGGGATATAACCTTAAAACTTGTTTTTGCATTTTTAACTTTCATATATGATATAAATGGGACATATTTGTCTCATACGTAGATTGTTTGTAAACAAAACCATGTGGGGTCGATGTGATTGACAAATGACTTTTATTTGCAAGATATCGATATGGAAAGTTTTCTTATTTTGTATTATTTGTTTTCTTTTTATAAAAAAATTATGTATTAAATTTGTTTTTTTCTCTAAAATTAGGAAACATAGGTCAAACATATCTTACGTACAAGTGTGGGTAGTGGATTTAAGTGTTGGTTATATGTGTTTTCTTTTATGTTTGTATTTATCACTAAAGAGAACTTTTCATTTGACTACTATTTTTGTTTTTGAGTGATTTTTTGTTTGAATGCTTCTTTTGTTGATTTTATTTTTCCTTTAATTATAATATAGATGGGGTATATTAATTGCATATTTATACTATTTGTAAAAAAATCCATGTGGGTTATGTAAAATGATTATAAGTTTTTGTTTGCAAGATAACCTTGAGCAACATTTTGTGCTTTTCGGTGTTTTTAAAAGAGAAGTGAAGTTCCACTTTTTCTTATAGTACGTGATATAGGTGGAATATATTTAATCTATATATATGCTATAAATATGGACAAGTGTTGTGAATCTAAAGGAATTCTTGTGCACCTTTTTTGGAGAAAACTAAATAGAAATATATATTCCTTGTATATATGCATTATTTTTTAACATATATGTGTGGTATATGTGTATGTTTTTTCCTTCTAACAAATATATATTTGCATTTGTATTGTAAACAAAATGTGACTATTTTTTTCAACATTTATATTTAGATAACTTAATGTTCTTGTTTTTTTGGGTTATTGTAAATAACATCCGGATTGGATTTGTTTTTTCCCCTTAGATAAGCTATGTAAGTTGTTATTATGCTGGGACATGATGTAGGTGTCAACAAGTGTATTTTAGGGAATATATGTGTACGTATGTTTATAGAGACATGATAGGAAAAACTATGTAGGAAGTTTATATCTTCTATTTTGTTAGAAAAACAACAATGAATTGAATAGATTTTGTTTGTGTTGTAAACAAATTCTAGATACAATGTTTTTGTATTGTCAATGATTCGGATATGAAGTTTTGTATTTTTTATATTTGGTATATTCCCTTGTATGGATGTTATGAATCAGTAAACTCAATTTATTTGTATGTTATGAGTGGGGATGTTTGATATGGGTATTGAGCAAATGATATGTGCTTGTAAATGGTGTTTTTGTTCTTAGTTGTCAAGTGCACAAAAAGATAATATTGTTTATTAATAGTTTTACATGTTTTTCTTGTAGGGTGAAATATAAGCGACTTATAATATATGCCTTCACCCTCAATGTCTTTGAATTGCTTACAAATGCAACTTGCATCTCTTTCTTAATTTTAATCAGTTTTTCATGTTCATGTATTTTCTCTTTGAGATATAATCTAAATGTAATATATTTATTGCATTTATGCATTAATTTTTTAGCATATGTGTCCTTCATTTGACAAAATCATCCAAATGAGGATGGTATTCTCCTTGAGTTGGACAAACTTGTCCAACAAGCAACATCCAACTAGGAAGAATTTTTCCTCTTTAGTTGTTTTATACTAATTTGTTAAGTACATTGGTTTGCATTTAGTTTATTAGATAGTTTATGGCCATTCATGTGTTGATGATTAATTTTTGTGTCCTTTTACAAGTATATGTGCACTCGTGAGAGTTTCCTCATAGGAAACATAAGTAAGCGGATTGAGGCATTGGGTCTAGTTACTAAAGATCAATCTACCATATAAGAGTAAGGTTGGGGGCCATGAGCTACTTACACCATATCCCCCATTATGTACATTTGTTAATGGTATTGTGTAGATGGGATCCAAACACTTGTACATTTTGGATGCCTATAGGGGAGGATACAATTAATCTAGAGGATGTGTTAAGGATTTTGTAGTTGTCAATTATTGGAAAATGTGTGACCATGAGTAATGGTGTGGATTATAGCATGATACATGGGCATTTCACAAATATTAGACTAGTTGGTTGACATAAGCATTGTGAGTCTATAGTGTTAATAGTGACATTTTTTACAATCCATTATTATGTAATTGTGTAAACATATGTGTGTTCTTTTCGGTGCCTTTGTAATAACTGATACTATGGGGTTTCTATCTCTTATAAGATGTGCTCCACCATTCAAGATATTTAGGATAGTGGTACCCATTTTTATATGGGGCATACTATGCTCACCCACATATATAGGTATTTAAATCATTTTTTCGCAGAGAGGATCATGGTGGTTATTTGTGTGTGTTTACGTCACTTGAGGCGGGCCTATGAGCACATGCCCATTATGAGGCCTAGAATGTATAAAGTAGATTGGACTATGGATTAATGTTATGTTACTTGGCGGGTCCCCGTATTGTCGGTCATTAGGAGACACACCATTCCATGTCAGAGGGTATTGGATGAGTTAGTTTGTAATGATTTTATTTATCGTCCATATTAAGACTATGTTGGTTGACTAAAGAATAGGGTTCAAATGTGTCCTGAGTATGTTAGGAAATAACTCTAGGACAAGTTTCCTAACACTATGGATCTCCTCTAGTATGAGTGTGTGATGTAATTATTTGGCATAGTGCAACATGTGCCACATGCTCTTATGTCATTGACTAAGATGCACATGTGTGCTTAGTGTTATAGGGATCATATTTTCCCCACTAAAATAGATATGGTGGGTATAAAACATGATGATGGGATGATTATATCATTATTTTTTATATCGATGATGTGAGGTGTATAAAATGGATATACTTAGTGGTGGGTAAAGAGTGGATGTCCTCCACTTATTCCTATTGACTTGGAATCATAAGAACCTTCCCATGAGGTAGATACGGGTGTCGGATTAGATGCCCTATCATTATTGAACCCCTAAGATTGATCTGGTTATTATTTTGATGATTTTGACTTAGATCATCATTATGTGTATAGATTATGACTTGCAAGTAATATAGTTTTTGACATTGATGATAGACAAGTCCTTACAGAGGCTTACCCATCATGTCGTAAACATGAAGGAGGGAGGATGGTTTGAGAAATTCACAATGGAGTTGGGGTAGTTTCCCCCTTATTTGATGAAACATGTATGGTCATGATGTATAACTATGAGGCAATTTAGTGTGACGAGGTGGAGGAGGAGTTTGTTAGACTTCAAATTTATCTTACATAGAGGGATAGCCGTCCCCCATAGCCATAAAATGTTGCACTTGAAATGGTCAATTTTACATAGGATGTTTAGCTATAATAGTAGAATGATTGATTACATGCCCAACTTGCAATTTTTAGGAGAGGGAGAGGTAGGGAACACTCTCATGCCGATTTATATAGTTCTAGGGTACTTCTCATAGATAGGAACTTGGATGTCGAGGAGTTGATAAAACATGTGTCATAGTGGGTAGCCTCCATGTATTGTACTTGACACGAGATGTATTGAAATTTGATTGATACATGGATATATGCAATCGGATTTTATGTGGCATTGATGATCTTATGTGTATGTTTTGATTTATTGTTCCTTGTATTTGCATTATGGAGTTTGTTATTAATGATGCTTTGTAGATGATTGGTGTTGTAAGCGATTGGTGTTGTAATATGCGGTGCTCTTTTGCTAGCAGAACCACACTCCTTGCTTGTGTTCTTTTTCCTACTTTTCAAATGGTAGTTAATCTGCCTGTACCATGGGGAAATGCCATGGGTCCTCTAGCACTGCCACATCTGTACACCCCCTCCCCAGTGGGAATCGCAAGAATTTCCCAAAATTTGATGGGAGCGGAAATCAAAGCACAGACGCACATATAGTTGTGTTTATTATGTCATGCAGTATTCTAGACGTGACTCATGAAGACGTATCGGTACATCTCTTTCTTGAGACCTTGCAAGGGCCTGCATCAGAATGGTTCCAACATTTACCAGCCGGATCCATCACCAGTTGGGCCACATTACGGACTGCATTTGAAGACAGATACAAGCCTTCAGAAGACACATTCGCATTATTGTCGCGAATCACTCACATGAAGAAGGAGGCCAATGAAACCATGCGTGATTTTATCACCCAATTCAATTCACTGATCAACCATGTGCCGCCTGCCATGATGCCAACATTAGAGAATCAAAAGTGTTTCTTCTTGAACGCCATGAGTTCGAAAGTAAGTTTATTACTTTTACAGGAACAAATACCCACCTTGGTCCTTGCCGAGGGCTATGGCCATTCAGATTGAGGACAACCTTCTTATATCGGTGAGTTAAGACGTGAGCCGTCAAAATCAAAGTCTTCAACTTCTTCTCGGGCTACCTCATTAGATCCAAGATTCTAAAAGATGGCCAATGTCTTGCTCACGATTAAAGAAGCAATTGGCTCAAACATCATCTACCACTCCTTACCGGGATATCCCACAGAGGAACTTCACTCCCAATAGCACCCCCCAAAGGTCACGTTTGCCTGCTACTTCTCCAAGGTTAGCAATTGAAGCCCCTCCGGTTAATGCTTTGGTTGAAATCGAAGAAGATGATACAAATTATGAAGAACCTTTGTCGCAAGGTGAAGATGATCAAGATGTCGGTGAACCGACTAGAGACTCTACTATCGGGTATATGGAATTTGAAGATGAGGAATCTGATGAGGAAGAGGGTACCCAAGGGTATGTGAGCAGAACAATCATACGTAATTTTCACTCGCTCGCAAGGAAAATAAGCAAAGGTTGCTATTGAAAGACAAAAGGAAAAGGCTGTGGTAACTCTTCCTCCAACGATCGCTAAAAGAGGTAATACCCTTCCTACTTAACCTCCAATTAAACCTTTTGTAAAGAAACCTTTTCCTCCCGTTTCTCCTCCAATTCAGCCTTCCTCCAATTCCATAAAGACCAGTAATCCTCCCCCACAAACGTGAAATGAAGGACTCATTCCTTCATTAGTGCAACCCTTGGTCGCATTCGATATAATTGATCACGCCAAAAAGACCAAAATCTAGATGTCTGAAGTTGAATACCTTCAGTCCAACCCAGAGCAGCTTGTAAGATTAACTAAGTATATCCAAAGTCAGGCTGCCATCCCTCCTCCCATTTCCCTGAAAGGAATTCTTCCCACACCTCCTACGTCTCACGTAAACATTGCCTCGACTTCCGCATCGGGAAAATTGAACCTTTTTACCTATCTCTCTTGATCAATGGTCATAAACTAAGTAACTGTATAATTGATTTTGGAGCTTCTGACAATGTTATGCTAGTAAAGGTCACCCATGCTTTGGGCCTCACACTTACTAAACCTTTTGGCAGATGCTACTCCATGGAAACCAAGCAGTACCATTGATTGGTCAGATCAAGGATGCGCAGTTCGCATTCATAGCATTTCCTGAGAAAAGGGTAAAAATGACTATTCTCGTAGCTGATATTCCAACAGCATATGGGATATTGCTAGGGAGGATCTTTTGTAAAGAAGTTGGTGGGGAAATTCATATGGATTGGTCCAAAGCTAGGATTCCTGTCAAAGGAGTGATGCAAACATTAGAACCAGAATCACAAAAGAAATATCTAGTCACCAACTCTGATGACCCTAAAGCTCAGATTCTTTTCGAATCGTCAGGGATGGGAAATTATTTCTTGTCCACTCGACTCAGATAGGATGGACATTCTCATCTAAAAAGAGGATCTCAATAAAGTGTGGACATTGCAGTTTGATGGCGGTTGTCAGAACGAGTGGATGCGGTCTGGCCGCTGTTCTAATATCTCTGAAGAGGATATTTTTCCTTTTTCTTTCAAGTTCGGTTCTTCAATATGAATAATCTTTGTCACGAGTACGAATCCTTGTTACTTAGCATGCAAGCTGCAAAGAAAAAGGGATAAAAAATCTAAAAGTACAAGGTGATGTTGAGCTAATTATCAATCAGGTAAAAGGGATATACCAAGTAAAAAATGACTGCCTCAGACACTACCGTAATGTCGTATGGGATAGCATCGAAGAGATTGATGCTTTCTCAATCAAAGTAGTTCCACGAGCTCAAAATGATATGGCTGATTCATTGGTCGTCTCAGCCTCTCTCATGCTCCCCACCCAGGGTTAAAAATAGATACATATACCATTGAGGTGGTTTTTCGCCCAAGTGTACCAGATAATTCACAAAGACTTGGCAAGTGTTCAATGATGACAACCAACTTATCGCCTTTCTGGAGAAAGCTGACAATTTCAAAGAACTTCATTTCGATGGATCAACTTTTGCGTGTCGTGAGTCTCTCACCGGTCAAGCACACGAATCTGAAAAAGAAACAATGATACAACTCAAAGGAAACAAGATTTTGAAAGGTTTAGTTTCCTTAGAACGATTATTTGATAATCATGACCGTTTTGTCAAGAAAAAGTGACAGGATGATCCTTCCTCTTCTCCGAAAACTGAATCCGTCAATCTGGGTATTGCGGAACATCCTCGTTCCATAAACATCGGGAAGTGTTGTACGCCCGAGGAAAAGTGAAAATTCGTTAAGTTGCTAAAAAAGTACATGGATGTGTTAGCATGGTCTTATGCTGATCTGAAGTCCTTCAAGCCAAAGGACATTCGGCACGACATTCCGCTTAAGGACAACGTCAAGCCTTTTCAAAAAACAAAGGCACTACAACCCCAAAATCTCAGGTACCATCCAGGCTGAAATTCAGAAGATGTTGGACGTAAGAATTATTTTTCCAATTCATCACAGTACCTGGGTTGCAAATATTGTACCTGTGTGGAAGAAGAATGGTGAGATACGCATATGCGTGGACTTTCGTAACTTGAAGACCATCATCCTTAAAGGATAACTATCCACTTCGCGATAATGGATCAAGTCTACAAGAAGTAACCGGTTCAGAAATGCATGTCTATGTTGGATGGTTTTTTGGGTTACAATCAAATTCAAGTCACACCTGAAGATTAGTTCAAAATAGCATTCACCACTCCTTGGGGTACCTTCACCTACAGTAGAATGCCGTTCGGTTTGATTAATGCCAATGCCACTTTCCAATAAGTAATGGACTTTGCATTCAAAGGTATGGTGGGAAAAGTCATCATAGTTTACCTAGATGACACGACCGTGCTCTCCAAAAGACGAAGTGATCACTGTGATCATTTATAGCAAGTCTTGATCAAATGCCGAGAGCACGGGATTTCGCTAAATCCTAAGAAGTCAGTTTTTGGGGTCACAGAAGGAAAGCTGCTAGGACATGCCGTCAGCAGAGAAGGAACTAAGATAGATGTCGAAAGAGTCAAGGTTATTCAGAGCCTTACTTTTCCTACAAGCAAGACTAGTGTTCACTCTTTCTTTGGAAAGGTAAATTTTCTTAGACGCTTCGTTCCTGATTTTGCTGAGAAGACTCGTCATATATCTAATATGATGAAAGGGTCCCAAACATTCCAATGGAGTGAGGAAGGCAAGACATCATTCGAATACATAAAAACCTCCATCGCTCACGCTTCTATTCTAGTGTGTCCTGACTTCAACAAAGACTTCATCATGTACAGCTATGCCTCTGTGCATATTGTATCAGCTATCTTGATGCAAAAGAACTCCGAGGATATTGAATCCCCGATTGCTTTCATGAGTTCTCCTCTTAAGCCTCATGAACTAAAAATGTCACAATTGGAGAAGCATGCCTTTTCCGTGGTAAAAGAAATCAAAAGTTTATGCTAGTACATTCTAAATTCTCATACAATAGTATTGGTTCAGTTTACAACCGTTAAGTCTATCTTGATTCAACAGGAGTTAGGGAGCTTATGAGGGAATTGGATCGCAAAGGTCCAAGAATACGATCTAGACATCAAACCGACCAAGTTGGTAAGGGTAAGGGCCTGTGTTAGCTAATGGCTGAAAATAAAGACTCAGAGGTACTTGAAGAGAAAGTCGATCACATCGATGTAGAATAAAATAAAATGGAGAAAGCGGATTCTTTACCCATGGTTCTGTTTGTCGTAACCAATGACGAATGGTATTTTGAAATCACGTTCTTTCTCACCTATGGTGAGTGCCCAACTCACCTAACCACTAAGGAAAAGTAAACGGTAAAGCTCAGAGCTGCAAGATATGTCATATGGGATGATGGATTGTACAAACGTGGAATTGACGGCATTTTTCTACGATGTGTTGACAAGCCACAATAGGTAAAATTGTTGAAAATTTTCATGACTCAGCTTGACAGTGGTCACTTCTCCTCATCCGTGACAACACATAAAATCATTCGGGCCAAGTACTACTGGTCGATGCTTTTTTCGAGATATAGCCACTTGGGTAGCGAAATGTGAACTTTACCAACAATTCATTGGCAAACCAAAGTTGGCTGCATTTCCCCTCAGGCCCATCATCATTGATGACAAACCATTCAGACAATGGGGAATTGATTTCATTGGAGCACTCAATCCTCAATCGAGTGTTGGACATAGTTACGTCCTAACAACAATGGATTACTTCACAAAATGGGTGGAGGCCATACCTGTCAAGCATGCCACTTCTGAAGTTGTTTGCAACTTCATCAAGAGAATATTATTGTGAGATTTGGCATTCCACACAAAATCATTGCTTGACAACACTTCCAACTTCTCTTCATGGGAAGTTATTGGTTTTGTTATGGATATGGAATAACCTTGGCTCATGCTTCTGATTATTATCCTCAAGGAAATGGTCAGGTGGAATCTAGCAACAAGAACCTAGTGACTATCATACGGAAGCTAGTTGATGAAAACCAGTGGTCCTGGCAAAAATCATTGTATGATGCTTTGTGGGTGGATCGTATCACTCCAAAGAGGTCTCTCAACATGTCACCTTTCAGGTGTTGTATGGGATCGATGTTGAAATCCCTCTCTCCATGAAATTCTCTCTGCTCTGCGCTTGGCTCAAGCAATTGAAGATGAAACTTTTAGAATTCTCTTGAAAAGAGGATTATGTACCTGACGAAACTTGAAGAAAAGTGAGTAAAAGTGGTCGACAAGATCACTGAACATCAGAATCAAGTTAAGAGGTTATTCGACAAGAAAGCTAAGCAGAGAGATTTCCAAGTGGGAGATCTCGTTCTTCTATGGGACAAACGAAGAGAACCGAAAGGTATGCACGGGAAATTTGACTCTCTTTGGAGAGGGCCCTACAAGATCAAGTAGCTCAATGAAGAGAATAGTTTCTATCTCTCATATCTGGATGGAACCGAGCTCCCACTTCCCTATAGTGGGTAGCACCTAAAGATCTTCAGGAAGTAGAGCTTGCTCTCTTCTTTGTACAGATTTCTTTCGTTGTGTGTTTACTCTCTATTTGTTGCATGCTCCCTTCCTTCCCTTTTTGGTCGCCCTTGTTTTTGACTCTCTGTAACCCAATGGATAGGCACGTAAAAATATGGGATTCTCTACCCTTGAGTTTCACTCAAATATAGTCCCCAAAAAGAGCCAGTTGTTATCCTGCAGAATTGACAAGGGCAATTTGTAGGTAACCATATTGAAAATTTCTGTTTTGACCCCTAAGGAAGTATGTTAATGTATGAATGGCCTAAAACTCCCTTTCAAAAATCAAGTCTTTTAGAACTTAGCCATTTTCAGCTTCTTTAACTGGGCACAGAAAATGGTGTGTCAACACTCTCAAAAAACGTGCTTTTTGAAATAGGCGTAGGAATTCTCATGTCGACATGCCAAAATGTGCGCCCCTTAAAAAGCCCTTTGGTGCAGGAAATGTCATGTCAACATACCTAAAATTGCACCACCTTAAAATCCTTCGGCACTCATTGTTGTGTCGACATCAATGAAGTTGCACCCCTTTGGCAGCTGAATTTATCCTGTTAACATCATAAAATGTGCACTTAGGCGCTGGAGGTGTTATGTCGACATCCATAAGGTTGCGCTAAGGCACACTTTTTGTCGTGTCGACACTCCCAAAGGTGCGCAAAGAAAGTTGGTGAAACAATAAATGCCAATTTTTCTATAAATAGGCGCATGACACCTGTCATTTTCATGATTTGAAAATTGAAAAAAGTGTTTTCTCTGCGCCTGTCAGCCATCCTTGTCACCCCGCATGCCATTTTTTGAGCTTGTGGACCCCAACGTCGTCCTTCGTCTTTTATAAAACTGGGTAAGTGGCTTCTGCCATCCTTGTTGTTGTTATGGTTTTTGTTTTTGGTTGTGTTAGGCTTAGGGCTTGTATAAAAAGATCAAATCTAAAAAGAGGAACCTATCAATCTATAACTAGCTAAAACCCTTTTACCTCTCCTCCCAGATCTGCAAATCTGGAAGGCCCCTGCCTCTGAAGAAACCAAAGGCCATCTTTTCCTTCCTATTGCCTTGCCAAAACAAACCCTCTCTTTACCATCTGAGATATCCAAAAAGAGAGAAAGAGAAAGAAGGAAAATAATCTAAGCTATTAAACTGATTAAAAGCTTGGCGTGTTGTCCTTCCTTGCAACATATTTTGAAATTCCACCTTGGCGCACTATCCTTTCTTGCAACATGACCCTAACCCGCGCCTAGTTTAATAACACTTAGCAACTTTCATGGGGCGCAGGTGCAATCTACACAACATCAACAAAAGATGTTGAGTGCTTCAAAACCGTGCCACACGTTTTTCCTTTGGCGCATTGTACCTTCTTGCAACATCTCTCAAAGTTGCGCCTTGGTGCAGCCTAAACCCATGCAACACAATATTTTTCAGTGCCCAGTCAAAGTAGTTTTTCCCTAAGGCGCAGGTGCATTTCCTTAACGTCAACATGACATGTTGCATGTTGTAAACCCGCACCTATGCGCTTTACCCTTTGGCGCTGCATTTTGTCACGCAACACCTCTCAAAAGTGTGCCCTTTATAACCTTGGTGTAAATTTTCTCCTATGAACACGGCGCACCTTTTTACATGTTGACATCTTCAAAAGTGCACCCAACAATAAAAGGCTTCTGCAACATGCTATGAACCTACGCCTTGCGCCCTAAGCCTTATAATTTCTCATTCTTCTTTCTGCAAGCTTTCATTATGAATAACATGATGGTTGACATGGCTCTTCTATGTTGGACCTCCTTGATCCTTCTTGCAGAACAACAACAACCATCCTTGAGCTCACACATGTCTTCATCAAGCAAGAAACCAACAAAGTCTAAAGCTAAAGCAAAGTTGGAACAAGAGATGAAGTACAAATATCAAAAAGTCAGGATGCCTGACTCATATGCAGAGAGCGACCTCGACATCAGAGACTCGAGTGAGGCATATTGATATGGATGAATTTTGGGCAAGGACCAACCAGGCAAGCAGTGGCCATGGATGAACAAGTTGGTGGGCAGTGGATTGCACTTTGCAGTTGGGCTACCAGTAAGTGCTATAAATAATGAATTTATTATGTTGGTTGCTTGGTGTTACAACAAGGACACTAGATGTGTCGAAGACAAAGAGCAAAAGATGATCATTGACCTCATAACCCATCACTTTGAATTGACCCTGGGCATTCCTCATCATAGGCAATATGTCGCCATAAGTCTAGAAGACTGCAAGAAGGCCTGGGACGACAATGAGGATAAATGCATGCAAATGATGAACGAGCTTTATCTGAAAAACAAGAAGTAGCAGATGGCCATAGACCATCCACCGTAGTGACTTCAATGAGGAGTTAAGTGATACAATCACCTTCTGAATAGAGTATTTGGGCTCCCTGATGCCCATTATTTCCACAAATGGATGCTGAGGTACCTAGAGACCATGAGCAAGAATACGCCTGATCAACATTTTGGCTAGGGTGAAATCATCAGTGACACCATCTCCCAGTAGCTTCAATAAGTCCTAACAACTAGGAAGTTCTACATGAATTCCTATGTTGTATATGCTGCAACATCAACAAGAGATTTCACAGGCTTAGCTCGAAATGGGGTATGGCCCCAGGTCAAAATATATGAATTCTACCCAGAGCTAAAGCTCGAGGCCAGCATCTCCCAGTTCTCCAAGATTAATGATGCCTTTTCTATGAGGTAATCTACTTACTGAGGCCGAATATGAGACACGGTCGGACCAGCCCGAGCGTGATTGCTGCCACAAAGAAATGGGGAGCATTGTTCACATAATTCCCCACATTCACATACCTCAGAGCTATGAATTTCGAGGGTGAACCAACAAAGCTAAGGTATGTAGGCCCAAGCTGATCCTCTTGGAGTTGTCAAGGAAACTAATCACTTACCATGAGAAGTGCATGAAGAGAAAGAAAGGAGGAACTCCATTCCCCCTTACAGTTGGTCGATACACCTGCACCACACTTGCCAAAGCATGGGAGATGTATGTTGAGCTTGAGTTGTTGAATCTAAAGCACAACTTCCCAGCAAGGCTAACCTTTGACTGCCGAAGCTACCTCCCAAAGGTGAAAATTGATCCCATCCATGTTCCCGAGATCGAGGACATTTGGATTGACCTGACACATGAGATAGACATCAGGTGAAAGGATCACTCCGGATGGCTCTGGAGGAGATCGTCCACTATGGCGTAGCCATCGTCCCAAAGGGATTCCAAGAGACTGATCAAGAAATTGATCAGGTTTACCTTGACACAGATGGGGATGATTGGCCGTTCGCAGAGGTCGACAGAGCCAAAGCACTAAAACCATTCAAGAAAGGGTTAAGCCCACATTGCAGCGCACCGAACATTGGTGCAAATAGAATGGTCTCACCTACCTCGGAGTAGATTTCACTACTTCCCCTTCAGGTAGAGCACCTCCAAGACCGGCCCAAGTGCCGAAAGGAAAAGGAAAGGACAAGGAGGGAGAATCAAGCAAACAAGAAGAAGCTCCTCAAAGCCCTCCTACTACTTCTGAGAAACAAGTGGTCAACTGGTGTCTCCAGGTAAAGAAGAAGAAACAACAGAAGTTTCAATGGATACATCCACCAAGATGTTATCACAGCTACAACTACTGAGGTACCCACCATTCCTTCTTCTTCCGCTCCTTCTCCTCCCCTATCATTGAAGCATCTATTCCTATGGATGTGTCTTCTTCTCTCCCTTCCTCCCTTCCATCTCCCACCTCTTCCATCTTCTCCTCTCTCGCAGATCTATCACCCAGTGTTCCCTCCATCCAATTGCAGATCCCTTCTATCTCCATGTCCTTTTCTTCTCCTATAGTAACTTCAGGCCCACTGCAAAGCAGAAGTAGCGCATTGGAATCCTTGTCGATGCCACCACCAAGTGTTTCAACGTTCTTCCCTGTGGCCTCTACAGTTGCTTCCCCTTTCACTCCTGTTTCTTCTTCTATTCCCTCTACTCCCACTCCCATAAGTCCTAGCTAGATTTCTAACCATCTGGGCCAGCACAAGAGAAAGGTTCCCATCGCACCCATGGACTTCTCCGTCATTCCGAAGAAGGGACCCAAGAAGCAGAAAGTGATAACTCGCTTTTCTAAGAGCACTTTGGGGGAGAGAGTCATGGAGATTGCATACCCGGATCCCACCAAAGAAAAGAAGGATCTGTCTCCCACAGACTTCACAGTGACTCAAGTCACAATGGGAACCTCATCTGAAAGCTTACAAGGAGAGGCCTTGTCTGTTGTGGATGCTCTCTGCAAGAAGCTACAAGAAGCAAAAGAGGAGAAGAGAATACTCAAGGAACAAAACAAACATCTTCTCCAAGCATTGCAGAGAATGGGCAACGCTCCTCCTATGACTGCCGCCGAACCTATTGAAGTTCTCAGTCAGGATAAAATAAATGAATATGCTAAGATTGGCGAACAAGGTGCAGCAGTATCCTCCTGGATTGAGCGAATCCTCAGAGATAGTGAGGAAATGATTAAGAAATTCACAGTGCTCTACCAGGATATAGATCAAGCAAATAAGGAGCTACAAGTAGTAGCAGGTTCCCTCTCCGAGGAGTTAGATAACACCAGGTTGCAACATGAAACATTCCAAGCAATGGCTAACTACTCAGCTGACGACCTATTGAAGGTCAGCGTCATCGATCACCCGCGGGCACATAATAAATCTCTCGTTGCATTAGATTACAAGTCGATCAAATGGAATATATCCTGGAGAGGATAGATAAAATCAAGGATGAATCCTAGATGCACGATATAACATGGAGCAGACAATTACAAAGATGTCTCCAGGGATGCTCAGTGAATCATACACCTTGAGGGAAGCAGATGATACATTCCAGCGCTTCAAGGCTATAGTCACTCAAGGTTTGGCACCAGAGGTCACTTTCGACCGAGAGTCAATCAATAACCTCTTGGCCTATCGTGATTTCATTGGATTCTTGATCGATGCATGCGAGGAGTTTTTGGGTTACCTGACAAGCTCAAGAATGAAAAAGAAACTTGCAAAGTCATTGGCGACCATTTCAAAGGTCTAGATCATAATCAACTTCAGTCAATGATCAACAAGTTTATGGAATATCAAGCGCAGTGTCACATCGACTCTCCTGATCAGAAGCAAGACACTAAGTTTAAGCAAAGGGATGATGAGGAGTAGTTTCTCCTCTTGTGTACGCTTTGATCATTTTTGTAAAAATATTTAAAAAGCATGTTGGCATTTACGATGACATCATCCATGTTGCACCATGGGATGTTGCCATCCAAAAACTTGCCCAAAGTCAACTTTTGACTTTTTAGATATTTTGTAAATATCTTGTAAGGTACTTTGTAAATAGTGGTTGGTTTGTTTTTGTCTTCTTTCCTCTTCTCCTTCTATAAATACTGGAATACTTGTTGTATTCTAGGTGGACATTTTTGTATGAAAAAAAAGTGAGGAGAGAAAGACTTTGTACTTTCTTGTATCAGAAGAAATATTAATACATATGCTCAGACTTTGTGCTCAATATATGTGTTATTTGCATCAGATCTTTCTTAAGTTAGATCTATGTTTTTATTCTATTGCTAGATTCATTCCTACTATTGTCATATGTTCATCAATATTGCTTTGTTTATTTATGCAAGTAAGTTTGGCTCTATTTACTACCATCCCAAAGCATAAACCTTCTGACCTTTCTATCTTGGAATTCATTTCTTTTCTTCCTTCAAATCTATCTTCCTTCGTTCCTTCCCTCCTATCTTTCTATTCGTTGTTGGAACTACCTCTACTGGGATGAGATCCTAAACCCCTGAAGTTAGAATAGTGTAGATTTGCACAGATTCCTGCTTGATAGATTAGCAATAAACCAGTTTCACTTTGTTGTCTCAAAGAGGGGCTATGCCTTGCACACTGTTGGCCTGTTTCCCCACGACTGCCTAACCGATGATTTTCAAACCAACAAGCATGCATACAAAAATCCTAGGAGTTGGAAGAAAGGGTCTCATCTATCTTGGAATGATCATATGACATAGCTTCCTCATGAGCCACTATTTTATCTACCAAGTTTGTAAAGGACTCATACTTTAGATTAAGCATGGAATTGAGAAAAAGAGGTAATAAACCCTTAAAACATGTGTTATTGTTATTTGTCACCACGATTAAACCTTGAATGATATGCAAAGGCCATGAAATGTGTGACATGGGCTTGGATGGACCCATTGGATTGTTGGCATATAGTCTCTAAGCTATTATAAGTATCATTGGTAATGTCATGTGGAAAAAAACTTATGTGAAATTGATCTTGTAACATGGAAAATTTGTCAATAAGATCACTATGTAAACTATGAAACCAAGTTAAGGCAAGGCATATATGTAGATTATGCACGTATGAATTGAGGCACTTAAAAATTATGAGAGATGTTACGAGATACATTATCCGTGTCCGAGAATAATATAAGTTTAAGCATGTGGAACCCTGGTGGAAAAGAAACATTATAAATTTTGAGTTATTGGCTGGTTGGGGATACTATCATTATCAATCCAACTATTATTCACTTTAGAGAATGTGTGTAAAATTTTGAATTCTTGTTGTAAATCACCTATGGCTTGTATAATTAATTACAATTGTTGCTTAAGAATGGTGATATATTGAGAAGAAGTGTCAAATGAGTGTGATTGTATTTTAGTCTTAGGGTAATCATCATATAAACTAACGACATCACTTAGAGGCCTATTGTTATTACATGAGCTAGAAACATGATCTTTATCCGAGTCAACATCTCGTAGCATGAGAATCAAAAGATATTTTTTATCATTTGTACAAGATGCATCCATATCATTTTCCAAAGGCATAACTTTAGGATCTAAAATACAATTATAATTTGTAAAAGAAACAACATTAGATTTTATATAGAAGCATCATTACCATGTGTACAAGAAAAATTGTTGTCATATGCATCTACGTTGTTATAAGAGTCATGCCCCATGTTATTAATACAAATACCCTCATTTTTATTCCAAATTCTAGGAGTACTAATATTTATAACCTCGGTATAGGTAGGAGAAATGGGAAGATGATTCGCTAGGGTGACTAGTCTCCCACATAGAAGGGTAATTATAATCTTCTATATACTCATCCTCCAACCCAATTCTCAAGTGTATCTCTATTAAATATTTAATCCATAATGTCATTGAAGGTTTCATGACTATGTGGGGGATCCAATGAGATAACACGAAGACATGGGTATGGAAATACATTAGAATAATAATAAACCTTGAATCTCGATAAAACAATGAGCAATAACATGTGATTATATATACAATTAGAACCATAATGGTAGGAGATTAAACCCTAAGGGTGATGAATAAAAAGATATGTTAGCATGATTAATAGATAAAGCGGGTTCACGAAAATGTAATATCAAAACTAGGTTAATATAATTAAGATATTGCAACTAAATGTCTATAAATAATATCGTAGTAGTAAATGTAGATAAACAATCATAAAATTATGGCATAAGATAAATATTCCTTTAACACAATTTATAAATATAGAATATAAGTAATTAGGTTTAGGATTTTGAAACATATTCACCCAAAAATGGGCTCGGTTGTGCGAAAATGATCTCGATTTGAATAAATGGAGTACATAAAGTGTTCCAGTGACACATATAAAAATTGAGAATCTACAACTGAAGGATGTATAGATTCCTCTTTTTGGGGCCAAATTCACTCAAGAACCTATCTATCCTTTAGGGTTTGGTGCCACAATCTGAATTTAGGGTTTGTTACGATTGTTTCCATGGATATGGGATTTATAGCTAGTCTCTGGTGATAAAGCTCATGTACCTACAAAAGTCTTCTCGTTGTGTTTAAAACCCTATATCCTCCCTTGGCAACCTGAAAGGGGTAAGTACATAATTAAGTCGATCTACCTCAACACCCTTGTGATGATGAACACACGCTTACATAACACTAATCCAGAGAAGCCTCAAACCCAAGTAACTCCCCTCTTAGTAGGTGTGTGCGAACATGTGAAAATAATTTAAGGCTACATGACATTCCCTAAACCCAAATGGAACAAGGTACAAATGATAATTCATATTGAACAAATAATATTAATCAACATGAAAATAGATGTGTAAGATCCTCTTGAGATATTAGCTATTGAAAAATTGATGATAAGTCTCCCTTTCAAATGGTTTTAGATGAACCCTTTATCGTGCAACCGACACAAATTCAAAAGTATCAAAAGGTTGACTTATAGAGATTTGCATTTTAAAATTTTAAGTCAAAATGAAAAGAGGACAAGTTCATCATCCTAGGAAATGTTCATCAGCCAAATCTATCCCTGGACATAGTAGAATGACAAATAAACAAGTCCACAAGATTGGGATCCCCTAAAAACACATTAAAGTAGAAGAACGAAGACCAAAGTTTTTAGGAACTATTATGGAAGAAGTAGAGAGTAAAAAAAGTGGTAAGCATGCCAATTAGTCCTTTTATTCGAGTTAATATACCATACACATAAAATCCCTTAAAAGATGTTATAAAAAGGGCATGCGCCACTTTGGGGCATCTACACATATATATCATTTATGCTTAATGAAACACAATCATGTAACTTCAAGTGAAAAGAATACAAGTGCATGCTAAAACACCTACTTGTTCATGCACTAAATAGTCTTATAGAAACCTCTTGAGAGTGTTCAAACCTAAACACCCAAATAAATTTTTATCTTTAAACAAAAGCAACATGCTTTTACAACGAGAGGTTATAAAGGATACCAAAGATAATCATTGTACATAATCACATTACTAGTGTTGATGATTTAGGTTACCATATGGATTGTGATTACTTTTTGGATGTTATTATTGACTCATTTGACTCCTTATATTCACATTCCTTGAGCTTATCACACTTTAATTATGATTATACATGACAATTGTATGAACATCTAGAGAAAACATTGATTAACATTTCTAACCTAATCCTATGTGAGCTCGATTACATGACTTATTATACATAGATGTCTTTTTAATTCCTTAGGTATATTATGTTCTGTAACCTTCCCTTGAGTTGTTTTTTTCCATTGACTTTTGCACCCCTTAGTTTAGGATTTGTTTAATTTGACAAATATTTTAAAGTACAAAACACACATTTTTTTGATACATGATTACACATATTTACATATTTGTTTATTAATAGAGGTACTACATATACATTTAGCATGCAAGTACTTATCATAGTATTCTTTGAGTTAGATGTGGAATATACAAGCTACATATGATCATAGATTTAAAGATATTTCTCAACTTCATTTTATTTGTACCTTGGGGTGGCATCCTTTCAATTTTGGGGACATGCCTATACTAGGGGCATCTTTCACAATGTTTCATATTCTCTTTTCTACTTTTCACAATCATATTGAGCCATATACATTACTCATACATATCACACTCTAACTTAAATCTCGTGTCCTTATATATATATTGTTAATTATTTTACATAATTGTTGCATTGTGTGCTCCTTGTGTACTCCTTATTTCCCTATAATTCTTTCTTGTGTGTGTTTGTACTTATGTGTTCTTATGCATGGATGTCATTTTATGTTGTGTTTGTATATAATACTCTGTTCGTCATGTCAATGCCATTTACATGTAATTGATTTCTTGTGTACTTATAGATTATGTTGTTGGTTTCAATGCTTTAATTTAAGTATGTGGTTACACGTTTATAATTATTTATAATATGTGATATTATATGCTAGGTGTTAGCAATATTTTATGTCACTTTGGTTATTTTATTGATTTCAATGACCCAACCCATGAAAGTGGCATAAAATTACCTAACCATGGAGAGATCGCCTATCACTAAATGATAATGTTATCTTCGTATGCATTTTAAAGGGTAACATCCTTGTATGATGTGATTATTTATAAAGTTTTTATACTTTTAACCGAGAAAGTACTGAATGGTGGGAAAAGAGAAGAATGGAGAAAATAGAGAGGTAAGAAGATGGAAGGGAGGAGTCCACAACATGTTAAACATAGAGGGATTTTGGGACAACTCAAGGATAGTAAAAAAATAGGGAATCCCTCTTTATCACATGAGAAAATGAACATGGGAAGTATCTACAAAAAGAACAAGAGAGACCTAGAAGCACATAATATTCACCATTTATGGATTACTAATGTATGTCATAAAGTACACTTTTGCAGTATATGCAATAGAAAGCCTATAAATCCTAGCATCACTTGTAATACAAATGAGTTGAAAGGTGGAAAACATCCAACCAAAAATAACTAAACATGATTTCGTGATTGGAAAACATCCACACCATAAGATGAATTCTTCTTCCAATACTCATATCCTTTATTCATGAAGTATGAAAATACATTGTACACACAAAGTTGCAACAACTCTCTTCATAGCTAAGAGAGGAAAAGAGAGAATCCCTTTTACAATTGAGCTCAAAATTTTTATAGGAATTTACAAATGACTCTTCATATTTTAGGTGACTTTTCAACTTAAAGTGAAATCCCAATGAAGAAATAGAAACTCTAAGTGACTTAAGTAACTTTTACAAAAGTGATTTCACAATGGAGAAATATGATTGGGGGAGAGAGAAGCTCTAGTTACGATTGATCCAATCATCTACTAGCACCAAGGATAAATTCCAATGAAGCATGTTTTAACTCAAAGTGATCTCCAAAATATCCTTGTTTGTCATGTCAGTCAACTTTTTGTACTAATCCTCTCTTTCGCCAATAAACCGAGTGATCAATGTTGCCTTTACTAGTGAGGAGAACATGGTTAGAACTTGATCTTTCCACAATTCATCTTTAAAAATTTCCAAACCATACTATAAGGATCCATTCCTTACAATAAAGGTGTGAACAAAATTTTACGAGTGTTTGAAGTGTGAAAATTGAGTTGTGCCTAAAACATCTTTTCCTCTGTGCGGCCAAAACAATAGTTGGAAGATGGTTTCTCAAAAGGGTAAAAAAGTGGTCTTAGAGCTCTAAAACCTCTGAAAATTTAACCTTGGTTCCAATATATTCCCATCAAATAGAATGGTGCTAAAACCGAGCCCATATGTAGAAGTTATGGCCCTGACAACATTGGTGACCATTCCATGGTTGAATCTGAGCACACCCTCTCCAAAAGAGACAATTTACAAGGAGAGGAAGGTGATAAATGTGTTTCATGATGTAAAAACTAGAAAGAATCATCTTTATCCTAATTAAATCCTTTGGGTAATTATTTTGAGAGAAAATGGGAGCAATGTGTAGCAATTTTCAATTGGAGTCTCCCAGTGAAATTTGGTGGCAATCCTCCTTACCAAATGGAAGTTATGAGCATTTTATTATTTGGAGCACATGTGGAAGCCATGAAAGTGCAATTTCAAATCTTCAATAACACAAAAATAAATTGGAAGAGAATAATGAATTCAATTCATATTTTGTCCCTTCATTGTTGGGAAATTTACTTAGAGATGCTTGTGAGATACAATTACATTTGAAGAGGGAGCAAAATTGGAATTTTTTGAATTTTTTTCAATAGATATGGTAAAATATGATGAAAAAATAGTCATCCATATCTACTAAAATACTCAACCTCACCATACAAGAGATAGATAAAATGAAAGGTGTTTTCAAGGGGAAGTTATGCTCAAAATTTCAAGTCATTTGGTCCGCTAAGTCATTGGGAAAGAGCAAAAGGATTTTGGGCAAACTAGAGCAAAAATGGTTTTCATGGCTGGAAAATACTTTCCCACATTAAAAATAAATCAGTTTATCATTCAACACGAGGTTTGGTTCTTCTTAAAGGCATTTTCAAATAGAGCATTTTGGCAAAGTTTCATGATTTTTCCTCCATGGAATCAATGGGGGTGAGAAAAATGAGTTCTTGACAAGCTAGGGCACTGGAGTTTCTTTTCATGGCTTTATCAAGAAAAAATGAATGTCATGATATGTTTTCCCCTTGCACTTTTTTATTTTTCTATTGGGAGATTTGGAGGGAAAGAAAATTTTTAAAAATCACTTAAGTGGGATGGAGATTTAGAAGGGAGATTGCAAAACTCAAATGCAAAGTGAAATGCATGGAACATTTAAAAATGCACCCCAATCGACGAGGGCACACTTTTGGATTGCTTCATGCAATTCAAATCTCTAGCCACAAATGCATGAAGGCCTAAAAATGTACACATTCCTAGAATGGCATACAAACTGAAGGGGAAACATGAAGGGAGGAGCAAGTTTTGACTTTTTGTCAACAAAAACCTAACCAATAAGAAGGAGTGTTAGGTTAATTATTATTTACCTAATATTATTAATTATGCATTATATAATTAATTATTTAACTATTGTTATTAATTAATTATTATTGTTATATGGTTTTATTAAACCATATTTGTCTTATTATATTCACGGATATAATTGTTATGTTGTTATAACAATTATATCATTATTCATTTATGCTTCCCGTATGATATTTTGGAAGCTTATGTATTGGGGTATTTTTGCACGAGCTTATGTATTCAGGGGATTATTTTGCACCCGTGCGGCTTATTTTCTTATGTGTATTCAGCTATACAATTCCTATAAGAATTGCAACACTCCATTGTATTTTTGATTCTGGTTGATTAATATAATTTACAAGCTTCCGTCCCTATTCTACATTTGGTACGCAGTGAGAATCTAGACTTGTGAAGGTGTGGAAAGAGAGAGCAACAGTGATAGAGGAGATTGGAGAAGCGTTTGTAGCAATTGAGAACCCGTGCAGCCTCCGCAACCTACCATGCCCCATCCTCGCTCCCCACATCCTCCGGTTCGTTAGGAGTTTGGAATGCATTTTTTTGCATTGGTGCACCTTGCACTAGGCAATTTATTTGTCCCCATTAGGGGTTTTGTCACTAAATTTGGTGACAATATTAGCCTTAGCTAATATTAGCAGGCTTCTGCATATTGGAGGTTTGTAGACAACTTTGCAGGTTGAGTTGCATTTGGAGGAACCACGTTGATCGACCCCGCTTTGCAAACCTCCTAACCGAGCCTTTGGATGAATTGAAGGATTTACAACCAAGTTGTTTGCATTTACTTGAGCTATGCATAAGATTCAACGAATCCATTCATTGAAGCCGAGCCATAACATTCAACATAACATTTGAAGCAAGTTACATTGCGATTGTTCAGGTTGAGCGGTGAGCTTTTCTTGGATATTTCCCACCGGCAGATTTCTCCCACAGGCCTAAGCTAGTCGACACCCTACAAACAACGACCTACACACTCTTCACACTAAGCTTCCTTCGCTCTTGCGAGTCCTTTCCATGAGTTGGAGACTCCATCAATCCGTGGTCAAGCTACGTCCTCCCCTACAACTGCGTGACAATCAAAACAAACCATGGAGATAATATAAAATAGAGAAAGCAATAATTAGGAAAAATGACAGTTAAATACAAAGGCGTGAATGAATGAAATTTGAAGGAAATAAGATAAAGATGGAAGTTTCAGATCCAGTTTTCATGCATGAAAAACCTAAACCACCTACAAACATGCAACCATGCGCAGACCCACCTCACCGCGTGGTGATATGCAATGACTGTGTGTGTAAAAGGTTAGTCATTTTTCTATCTTTGTTAAATACAATATTCTCCATTTTCTATGCATAGCGCATTAAGCGCCTCAGTGGATAGACCGGAAGCTTTGGGTGAGTGAGGTGAGGGGTTTGACCCCCACCCCCAACAATTTTTTTAAAACCAATGTGTTTTTAGTGCAAAAATAGTAAAACCACCAAATTTGGAGGAGTATTTAGCCGAAAAACCATCTCTAAATTGCTAGTTACAACTAAAAAGGCCTCTAAAATTTTTAGTGAGAAAAACCCTAATTTAGGGTATTTTTAATCCTATTAGGCCTATTTTTCCATTTCGAACAACATTTTCCAAAGGAAGACTGTCTAAAAACTTCATTTTGAGCTACTTTTTAACGGTTTTTGAATTGAGGGTTGTATTGGGCTCCGAAGGCCACTAGGGCCCGCAAAACAATTTTTTTGCCTGCCATTCAATTTTTCAATTTTTTGAATGTAATTACATGCTTCAATATATTGTACTAATTTTCAAGTTGTCATAGTCAACCAAAAACTTTGTAATTGCTCATAAACTAGCGAGAATATTGTAATAAAAAATAGTAAAAATTTGGTTCTAAAACACTCACGAGATCTTAGATCTCATTTTCAGCATTCGATATATATGGTGCCTCTGGGAAACACTTATGGGTAAAGTTGTCACGACTACAACTACACTTTAATGCCTAATAGAGCTGCAACAATGTCCCTTGTGTGAGTGTGCTAGATGAATGGTTTGTAATGCTCTTTGTGCCTTTTAATGCAATCTTAGGTGATGATAGGTAATGCTTAGTGCTTGGCCCTTATTTGAGATCAATAACTAAGTGTATATGTGATTCCCTTGTTTGAATTTCATAATTGATAGCTAAAAGATCTACCCAAAAGTGTAAAAGGTGACCAAAAGGTAAAAGAGACCCCAAAGAGTTAGAAAATGGTAGAGAGGTCGGGAGCACCCAAGAGGGACAGGAGGATCTGGGCACTTCTATCCTAACTAGACGCTAGTGTCCGAGGTCAGTAAAGATAAATAAGTCAAGTTTCTATAGGTTTGTAAGATGTGTAAGACCATAAAGACGGTAAAAGATAAAGTAAAAGGCAAAAGGAGTCTTCGACCACTAGTTTTAATGCTTAGGAATCGAGTATATATTAGCATGCTTTATGACTTAGAAATGTACCCAAGTGTATAAATTTTGTGTCTACAAAGCCAAATCACCCTTTTAGTATAATAAGGAACAATCGTGAGTTGATTTGTCCTAGGAACTTGAGAGGAGTTGGAGCAAAACCAATGCTTGGGCCATGAAGAGGATTCCATGAGATTTTATTTGACTACTTGTTTCCTTTTGAATCCACTTGGATCTCTCGGAATGTCCAGTTGAAGATGACCTTTCTCTAGAGACCAAAAACACCTTCTTCACAAAAAGCACTAGGAGTGAATGGGTTCCCAACATCGTTAAGAACTTCCAAAATTTAACCTAAACCATACTAACATGAAGTAAACTCTAAAACCTTTCCAATGAATGCAATCAAGATTCCCAAAATCACTCAAAACTCACCCAACACTACCTAAAAGTTGACACTTGCAAAAGGGTAAAATTTGTAATTTCAACCATAACTCTAAAAGAGGAAATTTTTCTTTGGGGTTATCAAGTAAAATGCCTAGACATTTTACATGCCAACACTAAGTACCATAATCTACATCATTACACACTACTACTTAAAATTTTAATGGTTAGGCATCTATGTTGGTATGATCCTTATAATGCATCTACTAGGGCATACTATTGTTGTGTGTTTCATATTCGTATCTAGTCCCATATGGACATTCTTGTTATGAGTAGGGAAATATTGTTTGTATCCATCTCTTTGATTACAAGTGGGGGCATATAATTTGTTTTCCCACTCTTTTTTGTTATGAGTAGGGACATATAATTTATATCCCTCTTTTTCTTATTATGAGTGGGGACATATCACTTATCTTCCTCCTTCCCTATACCCCTACTTTGTTGGTTCCAATGGGGCATATCATAATCCCTCTTATTCATGAAGCCTTCATAATTACATAATTTACATATCTACATATCGTATATGCTATTGAGCTTTGACGATCACATATTTTCTAGCAATTGCATATTGGATTACATGTTATATATTGAGCTTATTTGATGACAATTTTTCTATATTTACATATCCTATACACGTTTTTCACGATGATTACAACTTATGATTTATTTTTATCTCATACAAGATGCATGTAAAACTTTTTATTTGAAATGAGTGTATGCAAGAACATCTCTCACATCAAAAGGGGAACATATAATCACCTGTATTCTTCATTTTGGATCAATAAAGGAACCAAGGTCCGAGAAGATCATATTCAACTTTCTTCTCTCGGTCAAAGCACCTTCTTTACCACCATGCAAAGGGTTAGTTTTGGGCTCGTAATGAACCAAAGATCATATCGTTCACTTCTTCGGCCAAGAGGTGGATGTCATGGAGCCAATATTTCTCCATTCTATAGAGTCAAGTGTGACCCATTACATTAATATTTCTCCATTGAGCAATCAATACCTCTCCATAAAATAGGGGCAACCAAGGCTTACCACATTTGTAGATAGTTTTTGTCGTTTAGGACATTAAGTACCATGATAATCTCCAAAAATTTCAAAAAGGGCAACATGGTTCACATACCAACTATTGTACTCATTCCTTTGCTCATTTCAAATTTACAAATTTTTATTAGGTTACATTTTTCACTTTACTAAGGATTTGACCTACTCGCATGCATTTATGTTTGATTGTAGATACACATAAAGCATGGATAATAGAACAATCATATTGGAACATCTACAACTTTATCCTTTCCTCTAGTCACTAAGCTACACTCTTGGGTAAACATCCATTTTGTTTCTATTTCGGTATGCATGTACACAATTATATTAAAGGGGGTATTATGTAGATGGTAAAATACCTAATTTTGGTATAGGCATGTGGTAACAACAATTTTGACACCTTTGAGGACACTTGCACCACTAGTGCATATTAGGTTCCTTTTGGCATACCTTTTCCCCTTTTAGGGTGTTGCACTTATTTTGTCACCATCACTTGCCCTTAAACACTCAAAATATCTTCCACTTTGCTTATGACATCCAATACACCTCTCCGGACACATAAATTCCTATTTTTGAGACCTTTACTACTCGAGTCATCATTTGTGGTGGAGGGACACTACTTGGTGGTGCTTGATAATGTCTTAAGACACTAGTAATGACTGATAGTGACCCCTTTTACCAAACAATCAATTTTATCATTTGGGTATATTTTTGTGGTCAACCTAGGTTTGAATTTGGGACCGGCTTTGCATTGAAAATCATCCCAAAGATGCCTATATAAACAAACTCCTAAAGGTCATTTATGGATATCCTAATATAACAAGACATCCACATATATCCCAAGACACTAAAAGAGCTATTAAGAGATCAACACAAGAGTAGTCAAAGTTATCCAATCCTATAAAAATCTGCACTTAGCCAAATTTGGTCTTATGTGCTCCGTACCAAAAATTAGGTATCAATATATGTTCAAAGACACCTTAAAGAAGAAGGATCAATTAATATAATGAAGTTGTTTGGTTGAGTAGGTGGAAAGCACTTCCTTTACTAATGCACCTATCAAACCTATCAACATATACAAAAAAAATGTTATCTTTTCGTAAAGGCACTAACCCCAATACATTATAATTACACTTACACGATACACACTACACTATGCAAGACACATTTCATAAGTTACATGTAACCCAATGGAATAACACAAATGTCAACAACTTAAAGGGACATGTAAAGACGGGTTTTACGTTCTAACATTACATCACTCTAATAACACATGCAAATAAGGTTTACATTAATTTATTAATGAACAAGGGGCATCACAACCCTATTGTACCGACAATTTAAATATTTCGAGAACATGTCTACATGACACATTTACGATATATATTTTCAAACCCCAAGTTGAATTTGAAACTAATTTATAGTTGTCTTAACTCCCGACTTAATCCTAACTTAAAACACAAACAATGCAATAGTGCTCACAACCGATGTGGCCTATTCAAGTGGGCTAACCACCCATTTTTAATTGTGACAAATGGTGCTTTCATTCCCAGTTATGTGACTCCATCAAAATTTTTGGACCTTTATCTATTATTTATGACTCACCTCTATATTTGTAACTTATCCGCATGGCCCTTCATGCAACCTTTTCAACTATAACACAATCTAGTTCTTCTCCTCACCTCTCGAGCTCCTCATAGAATTCCTTGATCAAGGATTTATATTGCCCCCTTCTAGATACTCAACACTCCTATGCTGCTTCCTACATTCACAATTGTGCTCCCTTCATGGTCTTTGTGGCCCCTTAGTCTAACTTTAGCTTCCATGGAAGCTCTAACATGTACAATGGATATGATTATGCAAAGCTTCTACCTTTGGGTAGTGGAGGTGATTATGTGATCAATGATGTTAATGTAATTTGTTCACCCTAGAGTAATACCCTTCTAAAAACACCTCCTCATCTCCTCGGTGGTGCTTATGATCCACTTCCATCTAATTATCATCATTCAATGGCCGTTGTAAGTAACACTCTTTTTAGCACCACATACACTCAAAAACTCCTTGTTGGTGGAAAACTTCAAAACTCGATCGCTTTTATTTTCCCATAGAAAAGATTCTATATTAAAATTACTTTTTTCTCATGGGGAATAGAATCTTTGATTGAGGATTCGAGAGACCAAAATGTAGGGTCGGAAAAAGGGTTAAACTACATCCTTGGACAATTTTTCGACGACTCGAAAATGTAGACAATTCTACCAAATTCTTCTGCTAGCTCATGATATTAGGATTTTGTGTGAAAACCCCTATTGAGGATCCAAAGGCCAAATCAAAGAAATTGGAAAAGGGTCGAACCACATTCCGCGATGATTTTTCAAGTACTTTCTAGAAATGTAGATTGTATTATGAAATTCTTCATGTAGTTTATGATATTAGGATTTTGTGCACAAACCCAAATTCCTTAATTTTTGCAACCTGTGAAGAGTTAGAAACCATATTTCAAATAAAAATCATCATCTATATCTATCAATGGATGGAATGAATCTAATAAATTCTTTTTCAAACTTAACATTTCACCTTTTCTTCTCAAACCCAATGTAGAAGCTCCTTTCACAATTTCTAGTTGGATAATATGCACCTTCACCTTTCAATAGATTGGGAATTACCTCGTAATCTTGAATATCATGTGAGAATGAGCTCCTTTATTTCCCCAAGATGTTACCAACTCCTTCCAAAACAATTTCATGATGAAGATTCAATAGATAATCTACTCTACCAACATTAATATTTCCAAGCAATAATGTAGAGATCTCCATAACGTCGATATTTACAGGAAATAATGTGGAGAGAGAAATCAATTGGATAATGAATAATAGACCAGGTCATAAGACAACTCCCATATGTTTATATACATTTGTATGTCCTTAACTTATACGGTTAAGGTAGGCCTTGATAATTTACCATGCCATAAGGTAGAGTCTGGACATTGTGGATCCTAAGGTACTATAAACTTGTACCTAATTAGGTTCATTAATGAATGAGAACCAAAAAAGTAACCTAGTACTAGTGCATCAATGAAAAGGACACATAGAGATGCTCCATTTTATCACCATCACCAGTAATCTCCGCAACGTCACAATCCATCCTTAAAATGATGAAATCTATTTATGTCTCTCACAATTATTTCTGTGAGACTATCTTAGAGATAATTTTGACGACACCGTAACAATCACCACACATACGTAGGTTTTAGTTACTCGAATAGGTGTGCCTGGGATTGTACCGATAAGATTCAATTTTATTCTCTCGGTTGGGAAGCACCTTCTTTGCCACCATGCAAAGGGTTAGTTTTAGGCTCGTAAAGAACCTGACTTAGATCATATTGTTCACTTCTTTAGCCAAGAGGTGGATATTATGGAGCCAAAATTTCTACATTATTTAGGGCCAAGTGTGACCCATGACATTAATAATTCTCCATTGCGTAATTAGTACCTTTCCCCACAACATGGGTAACCAAGGGTTGTCGTAGTTGTAGATGGTATTTTCGAGAAAAGGTAGAATGGTTCACATACCAACTAGTTTTTTCATTCCTTTTCTCATTTCAAATTTACAATTTTTCATTAGGTTACATTGTTTTCACTTTACTAATACATCAATATACTTGCATGCATTTATGTTTATTTGTAGCTACACACGAAACATGGAAAAAGAACTTTCATATTGGAACATCTACAACTTTACCCTTTCCTCTAGTCTCTAAGCTATACTCGAGTAAACATTCCTTTTGTTTCTATTTTAATACACATGCACACACACATATTAAAGGGGGTATTATGTGGATAGTAAAATACCTAATCTTTGTGTAAGGCATGTGGTAACAACAATTTTGACACCTTTTAAAACACTTGGACCACTTTGGTGCACATTAGGCTCCGTTTGACATACATTTCCCTCTTTTTAGGGTGTCACACCATCTTTGTTACTATTGCTTGCCCTTAAACACTCTCTAAATAAATTTTCTTAGGACATCCAATACGCCTCTCCAATTACACACATTCCTATTTCTAAGCCCTTTACCACTTGAGTCATCATTTGTGGCAGAGGGACACTATTGGTGGTGCTTGATAATGTACTAGGACACTATCAATAAGCGATAGTGAGCCCCTCTACCAAGCAATCAATTTTGTTTTTTGGGTATATTTTGATGGTCGGCCTAGGTTTGAATTTGGGGTTAATTTGCACTAGAAATCATCCCAAAGATGCATATACAAACAAACTCCTAAATTCATTTAGGGATATCCTAATATAACAAGATATCCACATCTCTCTTTAGAAACTCGAGAACTATCAAGACATCAATACAAGAGAAGTAAAAGTTATCCAAGCCTATTAAAAGTATGAACTTAACCAAATTTGATCTTATCTGCTCTATATAAAAATTAGGTATCTACATGTGTTTAAAGACAACTCAAAGAAGAAGAATCAAATATAATATAATGAAGTCTTGGTTGAATAGGTGGAAGGCATTTCCTTTACTAATGTACTCATCACACCTATCAATATATAAAAATGGATAGGTTGACCTTTAGTAAGGCATTAACCCCAATACATTATAATTATACTTACATGATACACACTACACCATGCAAGGCATGTTTCATAAGTTACATGTGACCTAATCAAATCATTAAACCTAATAGAAAAACAAAAACATCAACAACTCAAAGGGATATGTAAAAATGGGTTTTATGTTCTAATATTACATCACTCTAACAACACATGTAGAGAAGGTTTACATTGATTTATCAATAAATAAGGGGAATCATAACCCTGTTGTATTGACAATTTAAATCTTTCGAAAACATGTCTATATGACAAATTTACAATTAATTAAAAACATTTGTGGTTATTGTAAATGTCATAAATTATGCACATATTTTTGAAAACCCCAAAGTAAAATGTGAAACTAACTTATACTTGTCTTAAACCGAACTTAAAATAAAATAAATGCGGTAGTGCCCTCCACAACCAATGTGGCCTAGTTAAGAGGGCTTACTACCCACTTGTGATGCAATGTGGCCAATGGTGCTTTAATTTCCAATTGTGTTGCTCCTTCGAGTTTGTTGGAACTTTATCCATTGTGCATGGGTCACATTTGTCCTGTAACTCGGCCTCATGACCCTTCATGTAGCCTTTAAAACCATTTACGCTACACCACAATCCAGATCTTCTCCTCACCCCTCAAGCTCCTCATATGATTCCTTAATCGGGCTTTATATTGCCCCCTTCCAGACACTTGAAACTCCTCTTCTCCTTCCTACAGCTTACACTTATGCTCCCTTCGCGGCCTTTGTGGCTCCTTAGTCTACAAATTTGCTTCCACGGAGGCTCTAAGGTGTACAATAGATATGATTATGTAGCTTCTACCTTTGAGTAGTGCAATTGATTATTCGGTCAATGATGTCACCACAAATTTACTCACCCTAGAGTAATACCCTTCTAAAATTTAAAAACACCTTGTCGTCTCCCCTCGGTGGTGCTTATGATCCACCTCCATCTAATCATCATCACTCAATGACCATTATGAGTAACACTCTTCTTAGCACCACCTCGCACTCAACAAATTCTTGTTGGTGGAAGACTTCAAAACCGACAACTTGTGTTTTTCTCAAAAAGGTTCTATATTAAAATTAAAATTTTCTAGAGGGGAGTAGAATCTTTTAACTGAGGATTCAAAGGCCAAAATGTAGGGCTGGAAAAGGGATGAACTACATCACTATACAATTTTTTGAATACTATATGAATATGTAGACAATGCTACCAAATTCTTTTGCTAGCTCATAATATTTGGATTTTGTGTGAAAACCCCTATTGAGGATTCAAAATCCAAATTGGAGAAATTGGAAAAATGGTGAACTATATTCCCTAACAATTTTCGAGGTTCTATCTAGAAATGTAGATGGTATTGCAAAATTCTTCCTTCTAGTTAATGATATTAGACTTTTGTGTACAAACCCAAATTCCATAAATATTTGCAAAACGTGAAGAGTTAGGAACCATCTTTCAAATCATAAAACCGTCATCCGTATCTATCGGTGTCAGGGGAACAAATATGATAAAATATTTATCAAACTTAACATTTCACCTTTTCTTTTCAAACCCAATATAGAAGCTCCTCTCACAATTTCTAGTTGGACAATATGCACCTTCACCTTTCAATAGCTTGGGGATTTACCCCAAGATCGAATATCATGTCGACGGGCTCCTTTATTTTCCCAAGATAGACTAACTCCATCAAAACAATTAGATGCTTAAAATTTAATATATAATCTACTCCATTAGCATTCCATAAGTGTAGACACAAAATCACGTACTTTGGGTAATTATCTAGTCCTAATTACATACTACTATTCATATGATTCCTAAGTAAGAAAATTACTAATCAACCCATGTCTTTGGCCACCTTTCTTTTTTTTTTCTGTTTCTAATTTTAGTCTTGCACCTTACTTGTTTAGTCTACATTTTTACTCTTCAACATTTGTCATCCTGGACACTAGAGCCTAGCTAGACGCTAGCACTAGACATCTTCATCCCCTTTGGGTGCCCCTGTCCCCTTTGTACTTTACTCACACTTTTTGGGTCCTTTCTAGCCGTTGAGCATCTTATCTTTTTGGTAGTTGAAATTTTTGGGGTTAATTACGAAATTCAAGCAAGGGAATCATACACACACACACACACACACACACACATATATAAAGCTATGTGATCATAATAAGGGACCAAACACTAAGAATTAGCTATCACCACCTAAGGTTGCATCCATCAAGGCATCTAAGAGCTCCATTGCATCCATCTAGCTCCATCACAAGGGACACAAGGGCTAGTTTTTGCATCACACTTCATAGGAGGGAAGTTCATTCTATTCCATGCACACATTTACTACATTCTACATCTAGTTACTTGCTCGCTATCTAAGTGCGACATGCACAAGAGCAACCTAGGGCACAATTTTGCACACACACATAACTACATTGGGTCTGAGATGTAGTGCAATGCTCATTCGTAAGTTCAACATTGTGATAGTTGAGGAAAATCCACCCCTCAATCTGCATCTTTATTTTTTGGTATTTGATGTCTATTTGAGGGTTTTACAAGTCCATATTTCATTGTAGGTTTATAGCGACCTCGATGATCTTGGTGCGACCTCGGAGCGATCAAAGGTGACTAAAGGAGAACACCTGTGGCACCTCGAGGAAGTTTTTTGAGATTTTCCATAGATCCAGGTGCCCAGAAATAGGTCTAGGGTGCCCACATGTGCTATTGTCCATCTCCAGGAACCCCAATCTAACTTGTTCCTCCATATCTACATTTTTTCGAGCTCCAAAGTCATGATGACAGTCAATGCTTCATATTTTCTAGTTTTCCAACTCTGTGCATTCTCCGAACTCTGCGAATCTAGTTAAGGATTTTTACCCTCTCTTTACAATTAGGGTTTCATTATTTATTGCTTAGTTGTTTGGGTATTTATTGTTGTACTTAATTATTATTCAATTATTAACTATAACACTTATATTAAGCATATAAATTACATTTTAGTCTAATAATTTTGGTGAACTCCGCTGCGTTCGATTACTCTTGGATCTTTATTTTTCTTCCATCATGGATCCTAAGGTTTGTCAATTCTCTTTGCTTTAATTGATTCAAATGCACCCATCTTGTAAAGGCGTTCTCCAAAAAACCCTAGAGACTATGTATATGCCTATCAACATGTTGCTGCTCAAGTCAATGCTATTTTTGATCGTCTTTTGAGGACTCTCTTGATTCCAAATCCAATCAATCTATTTGCAAATCCATTCAAGCCCTTCATTCTTTATTTCAAGATAAATTTTAGACTATGGAATCCACGATTACATCTCTAAAATATGAAATACAACATCTTAAGGATGCTTCTCAGGCTCATGTTTGTTCTCCTTCTACATCTCATCTTCATTCTATGTCTTCTACATGTGCTCATATTAGTGAACCTCAAATCTTGTTGCTCCCCACGCCTCTCAAGTTTGTAATCAATAATATATTCTTCTGAAACTCATAACTCATCAATTAATCAACTTGCCATCTACTCATTGTTATCCTCCTTATCGACTTGCAAAATATCAAGGTCTTCCATATTGCAATTATCATCAAATCAATGGACATACTGACAATGATTTTTATGTTTTACAATGTAGAATCAAGCATCTTGAGCGTCAAGGTTTTATCTCATTCACTGCACAACGTTCTATTACATGGTCCTCTCCACTTGTTACATCTCAATGGGTTCCTAAATCTGATTCGTTTATGTCTAATGAGAATCCAATCATCACTTCTAATGTTTCTTCTTCCGTCACTCAAGTGCTACCTATGCAATCTACTCAAGTCAAGCAACCGCCTCTCAAAATTAGTCTCACTCCCCCTCCTCTTAAGGCATCTATGACACTATCAAGTCAACCTAAGCAACCTCCTTTAAAAATTAGTTCAACACCTCTTCCTCTCAAGTCATCCACAACATTACCAAGTCAAATTACATAACCACCTCTCAAAATCAGTCCACCTTCTTCTCCTATCAAGTCTTTTGTAGTGTCATCAATCCCACATAAGATCCAACCAATCACTTTTGTCAAAGAAACTACTCCTACTGATGGCAAAAACACATTTCAAATTTTTCCACCATTCGCATGGTCCTATTGTTGCTTCAACCTACCATTGTGTTGGCCCTCACTCTTATCATGACACAAATAACACTCTCCCACAATGGCATGGTACCTCTCACGTTGCTACATAAATCTCCATCATTGGCACACTTGGGGGCATCACACTTATTTCTCCCTAGCATTGACGCATGTCTTATATTCACATCATTTCACACCTCTATTTTAGCATATTCATCTTCACACATGCTTGTATTGTTGTTACCCTATGACGCACTCTTGTGTTTTGGTTCACACTTGATTGTTGAGGGCATCCTATACACATGAACCTCACACACTAAACATTACACATCATGCTCCTTTCTCCTCTTCAATCTACTATGCATCATCCACACTTTGTGCTTTATATACATATACATCGTACACATTCTACACACTACATTACTCTACATTTTACATTATCCACATCTTCGACATCACACACACTTTGCGCTTCTACACTTGTATAACTTACACATCTTGCATTACACACCACACATTCCACATTACACATTTCACACGTCACACACTTATGAAATTTTCTCCACCACACCTACTACACATATTACACATTTTACTCATCTACTTCTACGCTCTACACTCACTACCCTATGACACACTCTTGTGCTTTGGTTCAAAATTTATTATTGAGGGCATCCTATACACATAAACCTCACACACTACACATTACACATCATGCACCTTTATCCTCTTTAGTATACTATGCATCATCCGAACTATGTGCTATATACACCTATACATCGTACACATTCTACACACTACATTATTCTACATTTTACATTATCTGCATCTTCGACATCACACACACTTTGCACTTCTACACTTATATAACTTACACATCTTGCATTACACACTACACATTTCACACGTCACACATTTATGACATTTTTTCACCACACCTACTACACATATTACACATATTACTCATCTACTTCTCTACGCTGCACTCACTCACTACCCTATGACACACTCTTGTGCTTTGGTTCAAATTTAACTATTGAAGGAATCTTATACACATGAACCTCACACACTACACATTACACATCATACACCTTTCTCCTCTTCAATATACTATGCATCATCCATACTTTGTGCTTTATACACCTATACATCATACACATTTTACACACTACATTATCTACATATTCGACATCACACGCGCTTTGTGCTTCTAGACTTATATAACTTAGAAATCTTGCATTACACACTACAAATTTCACACTTCACACACTTATGACTTTTTATCCACCACACCTACTACACATATTATGCATTTTACGTATCTACTTCTATGAGTTGCACTCACTACCCGATGATGCAATCTTGTGCTTTGATTCACACTTGACTATTGAGGGCATCCCATATACATGAAACTTACACACTACACACTACACACATATTCAACACAACACACCCAATATAATTGTGACAAATTCCTCCTACTACACACATTCAAACACAACCGGTAACACACTCAATATATATCCAACATACTACAACACAACACTTTTATGACATACATCTTCTACATCATATGATATTTCTCTCTTGCGCGTAATCCACATAATATACTACATACTCGACATCTTCACATTGCTGCAACACAATAGATAACTTTACAACCAATCAATTACACAAACAACACGCTCGTAACATCTTTCTCTCTTGCACACAATCAACACAAACATCTTATATAATCTACATGTCTTTGACACACTACACATGCGGTGCCCTTACGACATACTTGTCTTGCACATCTTACTATACGATCAACACGTACAAAACACATCTCTCTCCCACATAATCAACATAACACATTATACATTCAACAATTCACATCATATACTCAACAATACAATCAATATCTTTCATTACAATCAAACAACACCGCACATCTCTCGCATAACCAACACAATACACTACACGACAATGCACTTTAGTCTAATGGTTCATACTGATTGCTGAGGGTCCACATCAAAATTGAACCTCACCTCCTCACACTTGCATCATTCTACACTTTTCCCTTCACAATCAATCCATAAATATTTTTATCATACCATACGACATTCCTAGTTAGTGCCCTATTCACACTTATCATGATATGTGCTTTATGCTAAGTCATCAATCCTTTCTAGCTTACCTATTCATTTATTTTGTGATATACACTTTGTGCTACATCATCACATTTTATCACATTCCATCCATGCATTTTGTGGTATGCTCTTTGTGCTACATCATCACATTCATATATTTCGTGATATATGCCTTGTGCTACATCATCATGCTTGCTAGCATCTTACTCACCTATCTCGTGATATACACTTTAGGCTAAATCATCACACATCCTAGCACCTCATTCTAAAACTTTAAGAGCAACCATCCATATGTTGCATTCAATATCATCTACACATCATCATTTTACAAAAACCCTCGTGCTCAACTCATCACCTCTTTACAACACATGATGACACATTATTCATACCATTTCCGATGATGCATTCTCGTTTTAGTTCATTCTTGATATTGTTGAGGGGCATAAATAAATGAACCTCATTGCATACATACACATCCACTCGAGGGCTCGTTTCCCCTATCATTCACACTGCATTCCATTCCACATCATCCACAACATACTGCATATCTTGGTTGTATTTACTTTTGCTTACATTTACTTGTTACATGTTCATCTTCTTACACATGCTAGATAAATATCTTGTATTTCATTATATTTCCATACACACATGCACATTCACTTGATTTCCATTGTGATCATAGATTTTAAAGATCCATTACAAGCAACATGGATGCTTGGTGCAATACTATTACCGATCCTATAACGACTCTTGAGAGCATCCATTTTTGTACACTACATGTGCTATTGTTTCATTTTATACTTAACACTTTACATTATCAGTTTATACATGCTTTGACATATTTTTATCTTTCTAACATGCTAATGGGTGCTTCATGTGCAACATTTGTTATGTAAGACTATTTGCTTCCATGGTTGTCTAATACACTGTTTGCCTTTGCTTGTCATTATTTGCGGGCTTTGCCCTATGTCTTGCTTATTCTCTAATTTTTTGTGGCCATTATGGCCTTGATTGTCTTGCGACATCATGAGTGGTGTCCCATGTTTATAACCCACTTTTGCAGTCTACATTGTCTTCTTGTGTGTTTACTTACGTCTTAGCTTACACATTGTCTACTTAGCTTACATTTTGTCTTACACATGCATGCATGATTGTCTTCACTAACACTTGTTTCCTAGCCACCTTGTTTGTCATGTGCCTTGGTTTCTACCAAGCACATTCCCTTCCCCCTATAGGGCATAATTCAGCACAACGGTTGGTCCTCCTTTGGGCATACTCCTTCAGTGACATCGCATGCACCCCAAATGAGGGGGACATCATTTGGGTGAATCAGTCACCCCATACATAGATATATAGAGCACGGTACCGGTACAATACAATTTTTAGTTTTGGATAGGGCTCAAAATCAGACTTGGGTCCTTATCACAACAACCTTTCCTAGATTCTCGAAACCGGGGACAAGGTTACAATAATAATTGTTAGTCAACACAGTCTACGAACTCCACACACAATGGCTTTTATAGGGCAGACAATCCTTAGCACATGCGTTTATACACACCATATGCAGTGGTGTTCTACATATTAGGAAACAGTTAAAGATTGGAGGATGACACTAGACTATTCTCCTACACTTCTTCCATTTCATTGGCATGAGATCGCTCGAAAAATTATGCGTCGACATCATCTACATGATCCTTTTCTACACCCTTTCCTCATCATGGATTAGGTGCACATGTTCCTTTTTCACATTTTTAGTGTTTTTACATACTTTCCTTACACACTTTTTTTACATATTTTGATCATATACATGCGTATTTGACTACTTGTTTGGCTTCTCTTTTGTAGGTCCATCCGTATGGGAAGCGGTAGTCAACATCAACAACGAAAACATCACACACACCAATAATGACATCACCATCAACACCATGTACATTGTTACATCTACACATGCGTTTTTTTTTGCCTAGGTTCATTATCATCACCACTTTTGTAATTTCTCCTCCTTAACATCCATGCTTTGTCTAGTCCCTCATCATGCTTTCATCATCAATCTACATGGTTATTAGGTACACATCTCTATCTACTTTATGTTACTTCGAGCTTTTTTCTTACCAACATAAAGTGGGGGAAAATGTAGACATAAAATCACACACTTTGGGTAACTATCTAGTCATGATTACATACTACTATTCATATGATTCCTAAGTAAGAAAATTACTAATTAACCCATGTCTTTGACCACCTTTATTTTCTTTCTTTGCTTTCTAATTTAGTCTTGCACCCTTACTTATTTAGTCTCGTATTTTTACTCTTAGACATTTGTCATCCTAGACATTAGTGCCTGGGACAGGACGTCGGCGTCACATGCCTTCGTCCCCCGGGGCACCCATGTCCCCTTTGTACTTTACTTACACTTTTTGGGTCCTTTCTAGCCGTTTGAGCATCTTATCTTTTTGGCATCAATATTTTCGAGGTTAATTACGAAATTCAAGCAAGGGAATCATATAAATATAAAGCTATGTGATCATAATAAGGGACCAAATACTAAGCATTAGCTATCACCACCTAAGGTTGCATCCATCGGGGCATTTAAGAGGTCCATGGCATCCGTCTAGCTCTATCACAAGGGACACAAGAGGATAGTTTTCGCATCACACTTCATAGGAGGGAAGTTCATTATATTCCATGCACACATTTACTACATTCTACATCTAGTTACTTGCTCGCTATCCAAGTGTGACACACACAAGAGCAACCTAGGGCACGATTCTACACACACACATAACTACATTGGGTCTAAGATGTAGTGCAACGCTCAGTCATAAGTTCACCATTGTGACAACTGAGGACAATCCAACCCCTCATTCTGCATATTTCTTTTTGGGATTTGATGTCTATTTGAGGGTTTTGTAGGTGCATATTTCATTGTAGGTTTATAATGACCTCGATGATCTTGGTGTGACCTCAGAGAAATCAAAGGAGACTAAAGGAAAACACCTTGCGACACATCAGAGGAGGTTTTCGAGTTTTTCCGTAGACCTAGGTTCTCGAAGCAGAGGTCTCGGTGCCCCCTGCCACTCCTAGGTGCCCAGTCCATATTGCTCCTCTAGATATGTTATTTTTCGAGCTCTAATGCGATGATATGTGCTTCATATTTTCTAATTTTCTAACTTTGTGCATTCTTCATAACTCGTGAATAAACTAAGGTTTTTACCCTCTCTTTGCAATTAGGGTTTCATTATTTATTGCTTAGTACATTTTAGCTTAATCAATAAGCATAAGCTCCATGTAGACCATTGACATTTATAAGAAAATGTGTAGAGAAATCCATACCATTGATACTTATAGGAAATAGAGTGGAGGGGAGAGAGATTAAATGAATAATGAATGATAGATGAGGCCATGAGACAACTCCTATCTATTTATATACATTTGGATGTCCTTATCTTTATCTTTGTTAAGATAGGCCTTGATGAATGTACCATGCCATAAGGTAGATTATAGACATTATGGATCCCAAGGTACTATAAAATTGTACGATTAGATCCACCGGTGAATGAGAACCCGACAAAGAAACCTAATACCGGTGCACTAATGATAAAGATACAAAGAGCTGCTCCATTTTATCACCATCACCAAGTAATCTTTATGAAAAACACAATCCATCATTAAAATGATGAAGTATATTTATGTCTCTCATAATTATTTCCCTGTGAGACTATTTTGGAGATAAATTTGATGACACCGTGACAATCGCCACACATGCGTAGGTTTTGGTGACTCGGATAGGTGTGCATGGGCTTATCACGATAAGACCAAATGCTAACTTCTCACTATGTGCAGCAAGGATGTTACTACCTTTTTCCCTATTACATATGTAAATTTTCCAATAATGAATCAAAATCGACGAACATTTTATACGAGTGTAAGTGTATTATGAGATTCAATTAAAGTTCTTTACAAAATCTTATTCGTTATACAAATCAAATATGTTAAGTTATTTGATCCAACATAGAGATGGTCTCCTTATAATTCATCAACCAAATTCTTTACTTTTTAATTTTAGAGATGTAAACAAACCCCTTTGTCTACTTAAGAGTCACGAGTTCTTAAGAGAAAGATCTCAACAACTTTTTTGTTTTATGTTTTAATACCGTACCCTCTTGTAAGTTCTTATTTGAGATATATTTTTATTTTAGTCCTATACACCTATTATACATTAGAGTTTTAGAATGGAGCCAAGACAAGTGAAATAACCTCAAGACATTCATCCACGATGTCATGTGCATACCTACAAAACATTAAAACAATATAGACACACATATATGAATAAGGAAAAATGACTTTTAATAGTTATATGAAGCGCAAATGTGCATATAGGGCCAAAGGCCTTCCTCACATAAAGTATACAATACAAAATAATTGTGTGGATCTACCTTCACATATACCCCAATTTTATTTATAGATGAGTAAGGAGGTTTAGGATAAAAAGACTCACTATATTTAGGGATAAAAGCTCAAAATAGACAAACCCTATATTGAATATAACCACTTTAGATATTATTATTTATAAGTGGCTTATAGATAGATCACTATAAATAAGTGTGTAATTTATCCATAAATTGTATAATACAAGTGTATCATAAGACTATACGAACGTGTATGTCTTAATATATGTAAACATCTCTTTTAAGTTGTACTTTGTAAAAGGAGATGATGAAAAGAAGTTACACTAACCTAAGTAAGCTTAGGAAAGATGTTAAGACATGCTCAAGGACAAAATCAACATCATGGTTTTTATTTGACACACACACACACACAATAAATTTAAAGAAAAATTACATGTCCTGTTGGCCATTGTGTGGTTGTGTTTTCATTGATATCAAATCCCATTCATGGAAAATGGTGTCATGGTGTAGTATGAGTCTCCATATGATGTCAATTAAGTGTCAAATCTAAAGGTTGATTGGTAGTGTCAAGTTTTGGTGTGTTCAATATGGTCTTGGTGCTTGGTTTGCTAGGAAGAATCATGATTTGAGTCACCCTAAGCTGGTTAGAGTGTTTCATGAGGTCATTAATAGTCCATATGATGTTTCATGGGTGTATATGGGTCCACATATTGTCAGCATGGTCAGTTCATGGTTGAGTCAAGTCATTCCAGGCTTGTTTCTAGCCCTAGAGCATGCAAATGAGATGGAGACGTGATATTTGGACAATATATTTATTATTGTATCATGGTTTCAACATGGTGACAGTGTAACTAAGGTTCATGATGAGTTTCAAGTCAGAATTCAGAGGTTAGATGCATTTACAACATCCTTAGGAAGTTACATATGAGAAACATACAATTTGACATAGGTAAGTCACCGTGGATGGAGAGTTTGAGGAATATACGGGATATTTTTTTATTATGGAAAGTTATATGATGTTTTTATGATGCTTCATGACAAATTTTAGGTCATTCTGAAGAATATTTTTGAATATATGCAAGTTTTAGTGAAATCGGGTAAGTTTCAGTGTGATTTTAAAGCAAAGTTGGACCTTGATGCTCGTTATGGATTGTATGTTTTGCATGGGGACTTGAAATATATGGAATATAATTTTAGGTCATTTATTAAGGTTTTAAAAATAATGAGGTTGTTTGATAGTCACATTTTTATGAACAATCGTTAAGAAGATAAAGTGGTTTGAAATCCTAACTAAACCCTAGCCAGGAGCAACTTACAAAATAGTGAGTATATTAGAAATGTTTTGATTAATTTTTAAAAATGGATGATTTAATGTTGTAGAGGAATATTCCAGGTTTCAGAAATATATGGTAGAGAATGTGGGTGATATGTGGGCCCTACCTAAAAATGCAATTTTTTGAAGAGTTTCAATTTGAGGAGAAAGTTGCCAAATGAGGTATGAACTAAATTTCCATTGTGTGATGTATGTGAGTTTTTATTGATGTAAAAATATGTTTTAGGTTATGGTTATGCGATTACATGGTAAAATGAGATTCATTCAAGGTTGGTGGTCAAAGGCGGTTTTGAGGCATAAAAGTAGTCTTGATAAATGCGAGCATAAAAGAAGCTACATGTAGAGTTAGGAGGTGATTAAAGTTGAGTTGGAAATATAATTCAGATATATTTCTAGTGGTGTAAGGTTTTATTCAAAATAATGAGCTTTGATATGGTTTTACGAGGTTAGTTTGTGGACAAGAATATTTTTGGCTATCGAGATAGAATTGTTCTTGTTGAAGTATTGAGTTTTTGGAGCATAAAATGGTTGATTTGATGCTTTTATATTATGTGAAAAATTAATATGGATAAATTTTTAATCAATTAATTAATTTAGAGGTCTTGAAAGTGTCATGGGAATGGTGTTAACTAGTTGTATTTTGAAAACAACTTTTTGGGCAACATGATTTGGTGAAGGCAAAAGTTGATGTAGTTTGAACAAGTGGTTGTTTCATGAATTATAAATTTCTTAGAATTTTTCTACAGGTTCTTAAATTTACATAAATTTTTCACATGCAATAGTTTTTGGTTTGAAGAGATATTGAGGCCCAAAGTTAGAATCAAGGGTCTGAAGGGTCTTTGAAAACATGTGTTTTAAGAAGTATAAGAAGCAATGGTCCCATTTAATGAAATAATATTGATTGGTTGATGAAAATTGTGACCATGGTTAATTTTTAAATGATTTATTACTCATGTTTTATGAATATGGGAGCTTTATAAGCATGGTTTTGGAATGAGGGGATTTTTGTCATTCCAATGCAAGGGTTTTAGGATTTTGGTGCATGAATGAAGTGTTTTTTGCTAGGCCGACCTATATGGGTCACTTGTGAATATTGTGATAAAGTTATGGGATGTTTTTAATGATGCATTGGTCGAACCAAAGGTGTATGACCAACCTCCTTTGGGTTAGAAGAAAGAAAATCATATAAAAGTGATGTTTTGGGTTCATTTTTGAACTAGTGCTCTTGGAGGGAAGAAGTGTGACCTAGAGGAGAGTGATTTTCAGGTATGTGTGCATGATTTTAAGGATGAAGAAGAGCATGATAGGTTGAATACTTATCTAATACATGAGATCAAGATATTAGAGCAAAATAAAGATCATGAAGAAGAAGAAGATAGAGCAAGTTTGATGCCCTAGGGCATGAGTTAGGGTTAGGGTTTGTGAGTTGAATATGTGATATCCATTAGTTGTGGAAGAAGAAAAATCAGAGATCAAACATCTTCAGGTGGCTGAGTTGGTGCTTGGTCATCTAGGGGGTTGTAGCCTCCTTGTGGAGTTGGTGCTTCACTAAATTAGGGGTTGGTGCTCTTTATAGGGTTGGTGCTCTACTAAACTAGGGGTTAGTGCTCCTTGTGAAGTTGGTGCTTCACTAAATTTCTTTGTTTTTGAGTAATATCAAAAAAAATATTTAGTGGTTTTATTCCCCTTGAGGGTTTACCACATAAATTTGGTGTTCTTTTGTACTCTCTTGCTCTTGTTCTTGTGTATGGTGTATTTAATGCTTAAGTAAACACACATATGGTTGTTGTATAGATGAATGGTTATTTTATTGGTAATGAATGATGAATGGAAATGGTTTAAAGTTTTAATATACTGATTCACCCCCTCTCAGTCTCTTGTGCTTCCAACATTTGGTATCAGAGAAGGTCCTTGTTAAATTTTTTTATCAACTTGAAGGAGATCCTTTATAGCACAAACAATGGGTAAGTTTTGAGATCTTGTAGCAACATTAAGAATGAAGATTAAAGTACACGATTCAAAAATTTATGGCTACCAAAATCAGATCAAGGACATGGAAGATAATCATAGTCAATCCATTCTTTCTTTGGAATCTCAAGTTGAAAGTTTGACCAAATCCCTAAAGGAGAAAGAAGACTCTTGTTTCAGGTATGAAGAAAAATTAAAAGCCCTCAAATCAGATTTAGAGGATGCTTCTAACAGGTTAAGGATGTATGAGAAGATTGAGAAGATCTATAAATCTCTTAATGAGTTATTAGAAGGACAAAGAGACTCAGATGACAAAACATGCCTAGGGTTTCAAGGAAAGCATGATCATGAACCTAGGAGTTCTAAAATTAGATCAGAAAGGTTGACTAAGAGAACTGGTTTGAGAATGTTTAACTCAGTTAGACAACCTAATGCTATGAGGTATGGCTATTCATTCAATGGATATTGTTTTATTTGTCATGAGTTTGGTCATAGAGTTAGAGATTGCAAAAGAAGGGCTCTAAGGAATGAGGTAGGTGTCTTCAAAGGTGAATGTTTTTCATGTTGTGAGTATGGTCATAAGGCCAAATATTGTGGATGGAATCTTAGTGTGTTTGAGCTAGAAGAAAGAAAAGTGTTGTTTGCTTCAATTGTTAAAAATATGGTCACATTACAAGATTTTACCAAAATAAGAGGAGGTTCATTATAAGGTTTGATGCTTATGATCAAGAAGAATGTTAGATCAGATTCTAAAGTCAAAAAGGAGGAGATCATTAAAATAGGTCAAGAAAACTAATTATCATTCTAAATTGCATCCTAATCCAATGAGATTCTGGAAAAGAAGGGTTTAAACTAGTTCATCTCAAGAGGTATGTTTGCCTTATTTGAAGGGCTCAAAAGTGAAGAACATCATTTGTGTATTTTAGCCATTCACTCTCTCCTGTACATGAGAAGTTAAAGTCGAACTTGGATTATTGGATACATCAAAGTGTATAAGGTATGTGAATTAATGCCTCCATGAGTATTTGAGTCATGCATTTGTTATAGGTATCTGAGTTTTGAGTCATATGGTCATTCATCTTTGTGTAGTTGAGGTCTTTAAGTGTGTTCTCCAAGATATCTTGAGTCGATATAAGTCATGAAGAACTTCAGTATGCTATGTATGCATGTATTTCATCTTGTTGTATGTCAAAGCTATTATAAAGGTCAAATATGCATCTCCTTTTTTATCGTATTATGACCTAATCATAAATAGGTCCATGATCATGTAATGACAATGAGTTCTAAGGTTTGTGTCAATGTTCGGTAGTCTAAGTAGTTCTTGAAGCTAAGGTACTATTTCTTGTAATAAATATGTGAAGTATATTTTCATGAAGGTTTGTTGAAGGAGTGTTCTTGTAGAAAGAGAATTATGTCATGATTCCAAGATGTTGAGCTAATGTTCTTGAGGTCATTTTGTTGTTGTAAAGTGTCATTATTTCTTTATTGAGATGTGCTTAGTAGTATGATTGTCATAAGTGATATGGAAAGTGTATTAGGTTTGTCTAGTCCATATTCATACATCATAAATCTATGAGTTGCTTAATGTTGTCAAGGCATAGTTGTTGTAACTTTCAGTGGCATATCTTTGAAGTCCAAAAATGTGTTGGTTAGTACTCAAGACTGGTATTCATGTGTCAAGCTATTTCAAAGGTATGAGATAAACACTAAGGAATTCTGTGGAAAGGTTAAAGGCTCATCAAATTCATGTAAACTTCTTGATGGATCTTCATATGCAAGTTCAATGGAAATAAAGGATGAGTGCAAGAAAAGTCATTAAAGTGACTATGAAGGAACTATGAGCTCAATTGCATGATACAAGTAAAGATACATGTTGAGGGTGTTAGTTGTGTAGTCTATATGTGAAGAATCAAGTTTTGTAAAGTGATTAGGACTGTGAAAGCTTGAAACAATGCTCTTCAAGGTAAATCTACAATCGAGTGGGCTGCAAGGTTGTGTCCTTAGTCATAAGATCACGAGGTCTAGTTGATATGACAAAAATATGTTATGGTCTGCCTCTAAGTAATCTATGTTCAAATGAAGGAAATTAAGTTCTAAAAGAGCATGTCAATTCATCAAGGGAATGGAAGTGGATCTAAAAAAACTAATGAAAGGTAAAATCTTGTTATGATTGTAAGTAATTTTCCTTTTACAAAGAAAATCTGGGCATGGAGCACAATATGTGGTCTCTCCTAGTAAAATGTTGACTCTACAAGTTAGTAGTAGGTATGAGGAGCATCATGTTAATGCATTGAAAATGGTAAGGACTCAAAATTAAGTGTATGAGCAGAGGTATGGAATTGAAATGATCTTTGACCTCTAGATGAGAGTTACAGATTCAAGGGAAGCTTGAATGCACTTAGGAGAATGTTTTCAGACCTAGTATGATCTTCAGTTGATCCAAAGTATCTGATCTGTCTATAGTGTTCAAGGAGGTCATCATGATTGTGTATAAGGTTTGTGGGTTCACATTTTCATCTTCAAGGATTCTTAGGAGTGAGATCTTATTTCATTAGCTCAAAGTATAATTATCTATGAAGAGTTGTATCTTGAGTTAACTAAATGGTAATAAGGGTTATTGTTTTCTCATGAAGGCACAAGGTGTTTTCTTAAAATACTTTAATCTTTGCAATAGTTAAAACAATGGTTGTAGGGTAATATTTCAAAGGATAGACAATGCCTCAGTCTTGAGGTGTATTGCATTGGCTCAAGATGTGTGTGATTGTTCTAAATAGGGTGTCAAGATGCATGAAGTCTGAAGAGAGTTTGTATTGATTTGTTTCTGTTCCAAGATGACAATGCAAGGCTTGTAAGGTCAACCTCATGAAGAAGAGATAAAATTCACTAACATATGTGTATGAAATTTTAAAATTTAGCTGTGACTTCAAAAATATGGGGAAAAAAATCCTAGCTTGGATCAAGATCCTACATTTTCAAGTTGTTTTGAACATGACAAAATCCTTGAAGAAGACTCTTAGGTAGAGGAGATAAATCTTAGTTCCCATTTAGACCCAAAGGTGACCATGGTTAATGATTGATAAGAGATTCCTATATATCAATGAAAGAAGTTGGTGGGATTAAAGTCCCTACTAGTTCTTTATCAAGTCTTTAAAGAAGAAAGAGAGTACTATTCATTATTATAGGGATGTCTACGAGGTTTGAATATGGTCTTTGAAGAGTATAATACAAAGATATGTCTAAGTTATTGAAGATATAAAAGGTTACTACGGTGAGCTATGAATTCAAACTTTAAAGTATAGAGGTTTGTCAAAGAGCTTTAAGATTTAGAATGTGATTTGGGCAAGGAAACAAATGGAAATGATTTCCTATAGGTTTGTGATGAAATTTTTGAGGGGGGGGAGTCAAAAGATCTAACACAAGATTTTGATACATGAACAAGATTCCTTTAGTTCAAAGAGAGTATTAATAAATATATCAAAGTTGCTAGAATAGTATGATGGAAAATTTCAAGAATTATCAAAGATATAAGGTCTGCATAGTATCAAAGTAATGAGGATATGGAAAAGAAATCTGTATATAGTGCATAAGAAGCCATTGAATGAGTTTTTACAAGGTATTATATGAAGCTTAAAGCTGAAAAAAGGTTGAAACACTATCGAAAAGAGTGTCTACAAGTCATGAGTGATAAACAAAGTCTTTGTTCTAAGAATAAAAGTGCCATTTATGAGTAATTTAATGTGCATCTAGGATTGTGAAGTGATTGAAAGTTGTGAAGGAGGTTTGTAATATTAAACAATGCTATCTATCAGTCTTATGAATGATTGATAAGATTCCATAACAAGGTACAAGATGTATAAGAAAACATCAAGACCTCATAGTGAGGGTTTCATGGGGTAATAAAGTAATGTGATAGAGGTCTATAACCATGAAGTGGTAACCTTGCAAAGAAAGTGTCTTGAGGAACATAAGATGTTTGAAGCTATTAAATGTGACTCTCGGGACAAAGTTAAGAACATATAAGAGATACTGAGGCATGAGAAGGTATGTAAAACTCTTGATACTAAGTTTTTCATCACAATGTATGGGTTTAGACCTATAGATAGCATTTTTAGGCCCGACATAAGGTCTAAAACAAGAATATTGGTAAGGTCAAAGGATAAAAATGATTGTTCCCATCATTTTGACATGGTATATTTTGTTTCAAAAAACTGAAATGAATCTTCAAGGTATCAAGTGGTGTATGGTGTGATTGAAATTGAAAAAAACAATGTGATCTAGGTTTATGAATGCTCACCAAGACATGGGGAGTTGTTTTTGGCTTTGTATCGGGAGATTTAGGTATCTAAGATGTTTGGAAAAAAAATGATGCTTGCAAGAGTTTTAAATACAAATGATAACTCAAAGAAGTTGAAATAACTGAAAAAGTGCTTCAGAACTAAGGTAAGTGATTGATTCATCCATCCTGGCCATGGAAACAAGGTATGTGCTATTTTTTTGACTTTCGAGAGAGTAATAAGGTGTATGAACTCGGGGATACTTTTAAGATTGTCTTGTTTGATTGAATTGAGTCTATGGTATGATAAGTTTGTTTATTTTGCCTTGATAAAGTTGTTTAGGGACAATATTCCCAAAGGGAGTTTTTGAAATCCTAAAGACAAATTTGAGTTATTGTGCATGATAATGGCCTAGAAAAGAGATGTGGAGTGAAAATGAAGATGAAATGGAGGAGTATCATGCTTAGGGGGAGATTTTTGGTCAAGTAAGTAAAGTTATGCATTGTTTCATTGTGTGTTGTCATTTTCCATGTTGTAGTGTCATTGTAGCCTTTGTCATAGATGGTAAAGGGGAGAGAGGCATCAAAACATGGAGTTGAGGTCATGTAAGTGTGTATGTCATATGTTTGCCATCAATGTTTCTAAATGATGGTTTCCATCAATTACAAAGGGGATATTTTTGGCCATTGTGTGGTTGTGTTGTCATTGATGTCAACCCTAATTGATGGAAAATGGTGTCATGGTGTAGTATGAGTCTCCATATGATTGGTAGTGTCAATTTTTGCATGTTTAATATGGTCCTAGTGCTTGGTTTGCTAGGCATAATAATGATTTGAGTCATCCTAAGCTGTTTGGAGTGTTTCATGAGGTCATTTAGAGTCCATATGATGTGTCATTAGTGTATATGGGTCTACATATTATCAACATGGTCGGGTTCATGGTTGAGTCTGGTCATTTCAGGCTTGTTTCTAACCCTAGAGCATGCAAAATGAGATGGATATGTGATATTTGGACCATATGTTTCTTTTTGGAGCATGGTTGAAACATGGTGGTAGTGTAACTAAGGTTTATGATGATTTTGAGGTCAGAATTCAGAGGTTAGATGCATTTATGAGGTCTTTGGGAAGCTACATGTGAGAAACATGTAATTTGGCATAGGTAATTCTCTATGGATGGAGAGTTTGAGAGGAATATATAGGATATGTGGTGATTATGGAAAGTTATAGGATGTTATCATGATGATTCATGAAATTTTTAGGTCATTATGAAGAGTATTTTTGAAGATATACGAGTTTTAGTGAAATTGGGTAAGTTTTAGTGTGATTTTAAAGAAAATATGGACCTTTGATGCTCGTTGTGGATTGTATGATTTTCATGGGGACATGAGATATTTGGAATATAATTTTAGGTAAGTTATTAATGTTTTAAAAAATAATGAGGTTGTTTTATTGTCACATTTTATGAACGATTGTTAAGAAGATAAAGTGGTTTGAAACCCTAACTAAACCCTAGTTAGGAGTAGCTTGCATAGAAGAATGAGTATATCAGACCTGTTTTGATTCCTTTTGAGAAATTCATGACTGGAATTTTTAGAGGACTCTTTCAGGTTTCCAGAAAGGTATGGTATAGCATGTGTGATATGTGGGACCCACCTAAAAATGCAAGTTTATGAAGAGTTTTAGTTTTAGGAGAAAGTTGCCAAATGAGGTATGAACTAAATTGCACATTGTGTGATGTACATGAGTTTTTATTGATGTAAAAAGAGTTTTCAGGTCATGGGGATGTAATTACATGGTAAAATGAGCTTCATTTAGGTTGGTTGGTCAAAGGGCAATTTTGGGGCAGTAAAAAATAGTCTTGAGTAAAATGAGCATAATGAAGCTACGGTAGAGTTAGGAGGTGATTCAAGTTGCGTTGGAAAGATAATTCAGATAAAATTACATTATTATAAGGTTTAAATCATAATAATGTATTTTTTTATGGTTTAGAGGTCAGTTTTTGGACAAGAATATTTTTTGCTATCTAGGACATAAATGTTCTTGCTAAAATATTGAGTTGTTTAGAGCTTCAAAATGGTTGATTTGATGATTTATATCACCTAAAACATGAAAGAGGGATAAATTTGGAATCCAATGAATTAATTTTGAGGTGTTTAAAGGGTCAAAAAAGGTGTTAACTAGTTACTTTTTGAAAACTACTTTTTGGGCAACATGATTTGGTGAAGGCAAAAGTTGATGTAGTTCGAACTAGTGGTTGTTTCATGACTAATAAATTTATTAGAAGTGTTATAAAGGTTATAAAATTTCCATAAATTTTTCACATGAAATATTTGAGTTGGTTTGAAGAGATATTGAGGCCCAAAGTCAAAATCAAGGTTTTGAAGGGTGTTGAAAACATGTGTTTTAAGAAGTATAAGAAGCAGTGGTCCCATTTAATGAAATAATATGATTGGTTAATCAAAATTGTGACCATGTTTAAATTTTAAATGATGTATTACTCATGTTTTATGAATATGGTAGCTTGAATAAGCATGTTTTTGGAATGAGGGGATTTTTGTCATTCAATGCAAGAGTTTTTTTATGATTTTTAGTGCATGAACGAAGTGTTTTTGCTAGACGACCTATATGGGTCACTTATGAATATTATTATAAAGTTATGAAATTTTTTTAATGATGCATTTTTGAACCAAAGATGTATGACCGACCTACTTTGGGTTAGAATAAATAAAATCATATAAAAGTGATGTTTTGGGTTCATTTTTGAGCTAATGCTCTTAGAGGGAAGAAGTACGACCTAAAGGAGAGTGATTTGTTGGTATGTGTGCATGATTTAAAGGATGAGGAAGAGAATGATAGGTTTATTACTGATTCAATACATGAGATCAAGAGATTAGAGCCAAAGAAAGTTCAAGAGGAAGAAGATAGAGCACGTTTGATGCCTTAGGGTATGAGTTAGGGTTTGTGAGCTGAATATGCGATCTCCATTAGTTGTGGAAGAAAAATTCAGAGATAAAACATTTTCAGGTGGTTAAGTTTGTGCTTGGTTATCCTAGGGTGTTGTAGCCTCCTTGTGGAGTTGGTGCTTCACTAAATTAGGGGTTGGTGCTCCTTATAGGGTTGGTGCTTTACTAAACTAGGGGTTGGTGCTCCTTGTGAAGTTGGTGCTTCACTAAATTTCTTTGTTATGAGTAATATCAAAAAGTTTCAGTGGGTTTTATTCCCCTTGAGGGTTTCCCACATATATTTGGTGTTCTTTTGTACTCTTTTTCTCTTGTTCTTGTGTATGGTGTATTCAATGCTTAACTAAACACACATATGGTTGTTGTATGGATGAATGGTTATTTTATTAGTAATGAATGATGAATGGAAATGGTTTAAATTTTTAATAGACTAATTCACCCCCCTCTTAGTATCTTGTGCTTCCAACATGTCCAATTAAAAAGTTAGGTGGAAAGACATCACACCCTGAGTAAAATTTGAAACATAGACAAGCCTATAGGGCACATAGATACATTTACATCTTGGAGATGTTATAACACCATACCCATTTAAGAGAATTATTGTTCTTTGAAGAACGTGTGGTTCACTTTCACAATAATACTTTATCTAATAATTGTGTTGTGCTTGGTGTGTAGTAATAATTTTAAGTATATAATTTTGAAAAGAGGGGGTTATCTAGTATTATGTACATCAAAAAATTTGCTAACTGGAAGCGCATTTTGAGGTAAGAGTCTTGTGGTTGATGTGATAGAATTTTCTCACTTTGCAGATTACATCCTCTTACTCTTTGGTACTAAAATCATGCCTTATCAACCTTCTCTAATTTATGATGGTGTTGATGTATCGACATCTCACTCCTTTCAAGTACCAACATTCTTTAGAAGTTTCATAGTTATACTCTGTTGACCTTCTCTAACTTATAGTTTTCATATAATGTAAAACACAATTTTGATTATATCATTACAATAGAAACCTAAAAATGGTAATGTCACCTTTATTTAGTGTTATTTAATGAATTTTTAGTGCGTTTGTATATTTTTTAGTATTGATATAAAGTAAGCATTATTGGTGTGTTTTTCAAATTTCGATGGCTCTCCTTCTTATCTCCCAAAACATCTCATTTCTCTCCCATGATTCCTAATACCTATATCAGGAGCACCCTTTATTTCCCTATCCCCTTATGCAAGTCTTTTTTTAAGTCGAGTGCAGTTGTCCCCCTCTCTCTATATTTTTCACTTCTAGTTGTTAAAGGTTGGTTCGAACCAACAAGGTCATACGTTGAATTCAATAAACAAGTGATTACGTTCATTTGATGCACATAAAAATTCTAAGTAGACACAAGATAAATATAAGAAATTATTATAGCATTATAATTGTTTGATCTATCATTCTATTGTAGAGCACCATGGAATCCCTTGAAAATTTCATTTCATTAATTATATATTTTCCAACTATGTAATGTTTATTATGCACTCTTTCATTTATCAAAATCTTTATTATCATTGAGGGGCCTCATAAATAGAAAACTAGTTGGTTCACACTAGTCACCAATATTAATACAAAACCCAAATACTTTCCTTGCCCATTTTCATGTATTTTAGGTCATAGAGCACAAACTAAAGTGAGGAAATAAAAGAACAAAGGAAGGAAAACATTGTATTCAAATTAGTTTTCAGTTGTCTCTCAATAGCCTCTCACTTTCCGGGAGTAGTGGAGGTATTCTAGGCACTTGTTACAAACATTGAGGCATTTCTAAAATCATGTTAGATAATCATATTTTCTTGAGTGATGTGTTTGAATTGTTTGGAAATGTATTTCTAGAGTCATATCGAGACAATGGATCTCGACGATAAGATATTCAAGATACACCTTATTAACCCTATGAATTTACCTTTCTAGTTGATTTCAAATATTAATTTAGTATTGTTGTTTTTATTTCATTGTATTTAGCTTTGATTGAATTTAATTCATTTATTTGTATTATATTGTTGTGATCCTAATTTTTGAATGATCCTTGGGTTTTCATCTTTAGGGTGAATCATATTCCCTCTAGGTTTGTTTCCTTTTAGTATTTCTAAATGTATATGTCATAGTTGTGACTATTTTTTTTTCTTGATTCTAAAGGGTATTTTAGTATTTATCATTGAATATAGAGATAAGGCCTCCTTGTCCCTTTCATTGTATTCCTCATTAGCCTCCTTTGTCATTTATTCCAACATCATCATTATTTTCTTCATCTCTTATTTTAACCCCAAATATTTTTTTATGCATATCATCTTCCAAGAGACATTAGGAGACACGAATACTCTCTCATTACTTGAATAATGATCTTATGTTTCATTCTTGTAATTGTTTCCATAAAAGGCCTCAAAACCTATTTTTTTCCTACCCCTTGGGATTCCAAAAGGCACACCCTAGCTCTTAGGATTTCCATTCTCGAGCTTGTTCAAATATTTTTCTACGTGCTATAGCCAACTCAAAAATATTTAGACATTGACCAACTCCAACCCTAATTTATTCAAAGATGAACTCTTCCTTATCCCTTTACATATACGCTACCTTAGATCCTTATGAAATATTCCTCCAATGATTTATACTCTATTGTAGAAATAATATGAGAGTGTGATACGATCTCCACTTATGTATTCCTCACTTCTTCTATAGTTCTTCTCCCTTTCATGATCCTAAATCCTTCATAAAATGATAATAATGTTGTATTATTATTCATTTTAAATAATTCATAGTTATGATGAATTGATTGATGTATGATTTAGTTAAATGAAATTAAAGTTGATATTTTTCATTTGTACTAATTATAAAAACTATAGAATTTATTATTGTTTATATTATATCTTTACACTATATTAACCATGTATGTTAGCTGTATGGGTGGTTATATGATATTTTCCTAGTTATGAATATACCCAAAGGAAGAGTATAATTTAAGAGAGGAAACACTAGATGCGAGAAGACGCAACCATGTATAGAGGAATCACACACACATTGTTTTTGAATTATTTAGTTGTTGCATGGGTAAAAGAGTGAATAATATCACTTGGATGCTTTAGCTATGTAATCATTTTTATTTGTGTTGAATTATTTCCTTTTACATTTTAATGTGTTTATATGAATTATGTGTCTTGTCATCATGTCTTTATGTATATGTAAGAAAATTACTTATATTTATGATTTGAGTATTTCTTGGGATTATGTTAGTGATTTGCATGAGTAATTGGGTGCATAATTGGATTTAACAAGTGACTCTTTGATCAAATACACTTGCATTATATACTTATTGCCTTAAGATTCATAGTATGTTGGTTCATGATCTTGTTTTATTTCTATCTAAAGAGGCATTATAACACCTTTGGAGGATAATATATCTCTTAATACATGCATTATCTTGAGTTTATAACAAGAAATCTTAACATTTAAATGATCTTTTGATGTAATTCTAATTAGGATTCCCTATTACAGGATTCTTTAGAGCACACTGACCCTCAAAATACTTAGTGGAATGGTATGTATACATTGCAAAATATAGATACTCAAAAAATATGGAACTTAGAACCATAAAAATATTATTCAATCATAAAATACATTACATGGAAACAAAATAGTACCTCACTTGTGAGATTCTCAACAAAACCAGATCCTAAGATATTTAGTCGCTAACTCATAGTATTTGCAAGTATAACACTATAACACAAATCATACACTAAATTGAATGGTCTAAGTTGAAGTATCATTTACCCGGGAGTCATCACTAATGAGAAGAGTAGTGGTATGTCTATATAATGCAAGACCCACCTACCGATAATATCACTTCAAATCTAAAAGTGATCCATAGGACACTAACGCTCATATGAAACATCTATGCAAGATAGGGCCCAAATACACCTCAATGAAAATCGAGTCCACTCTATGGTTATAATAATTGGTGTTAGGAAATAAGAGATAAAATATGCGGAATAATCCCTCACATAATCGCAATAGTAGAAAACTAATATGCAGAAATTATTACAGATCTCAAATAAAATTGTAGAATAACACGACACAAAGAGACAATATTTAACGTGGTTCACCCAATTTGGGCTACGTCCACCAAGAATCACTTACTCAAAATTTATTACAAGTCACCACTCTCTCAATACAATACCCATATCCGTTTGGAGCTATGCTCAACAAACTCTACAGAATTCACAGCCGAATTCAAAACACATCTGCAATACATTTACTTGTACATCTATCATATGCATAAGACCATATAAATAGACAACTACTTAGCGAGTTTTACAAAATCAGTGGGTATCAAAACCATGGGAAAAACCATCCCATAAACCTATGGGTCAAAAACTTGCCCATATGAGAAGAGCACATTTCCTGATATGTCGGGTGCATTTTTTGAGGCCAAAAAAATTTACACCTAATTTTTTTTTTTTCGGGGGCTGCGCCCCTGAACCCCTGCTGGGGCAGTAGGGCCCCAAACCCCGATGAGGATACATGAAAAGTGTACAATACTCTTAGTGTATAGTCTTCAACACTTTCACACATGAAAACAAGCTCCACAACCTAACAATTGGATTAGGTAAAATCCATGTTAAATCATACCCTAATGAAGTATTTTAACTTCACAAGTAATGTGCCATGTGATGAGCCCCTATTTTGTCATGTTTTATCCTATGTGAAACCTTGTTTTGTCATGTCATCATTTTACACTATGTATAATATTGTCATTTTGTAATTAATACTTTACTATGTTTTGGAAGGAAATATTGTGCATATCCTTGTTATTTTCATCTTGTTGTTGCTTCTTCAAATATGGTTCAAATGAATCTTTATGAGTATTAACAATGCATTTGGAAATCATATCTTAAAGTCATCATAGGACTCAACTACAGACCAACACATGAATGCTTATGCACTAGCACAGGACTCACTTTATAACGTAGGAATCGCCCTTACATGAGCGCATGAATCACTTAGAGTACTAATGTAAACTCTCTTGGAATTAGGAACTCATACAAAAGAGGCAAATGAATCGGATGACGAAGAAACAAGTTTATGTAGTTGACACACCAGTTTATATGATGAAATGTGTACTTCTATCTCAACCTCCACATGGATTATGAGGACCATGCAATCTCAACTTAACACTAGTGCTCAAAGATGCAAAGTAAACAATCAGAACACATAGAATTATAATCATCATGATTATAGGGAACCAACTTGAGATCTAAAATATCTTCTAATGATGATTGACTATCTCAATTAAGAGTCAATTATGGACCTCATCTGTAGTTAATAGGATGAATTTGATCCAAACACAACATGGACTAATCCTTCCATGATTTTAATTCCTTAAACAATTAGTTTTTGTTATAGGTATCTTCTAGTTAAGTAGTTTTCATTAATTTCAAATAACTAGTCCTCTTTCAGAGAGGCTAGGATTGATCTAAATATAAAAGAGCAAATGTAGTAGGGAAAAAAGTTAGTTCGATTGATTATTGTAAAAGGAATTATTTCATTCAATAAAGTGTAGATTCAGGGGAAAACACTATTTGTGTGACTCATAACTTTAAACTAGATCAGCGGGAAGGAAAAATGGCCACTCCTCCCCAATGTGAAGGGATAAGTTCCTGTTCATTTTCCTTTTATTATTTTTCATTTATTTATTAATTAACATCACATTGTTTTCAATAATTTTAATTCTGCATTCAATAATCTTTTGTTATCAATCAACTTCATTTATTTATGGCAATTAGTATAGCATTTGGTTAATTTTGTTGTTGAATAAATACTAAGAATGATTACAACCATTTCCTTTGTTACAAATAGCCATGGATACTACACTGGACTGATAATCATAATATAACTAAAGTGCGAGTATGAACAATGCTCGTCACTTTTTGGCATCATTACCAGGAACTTCTCAAGGTGTTATCAAATATTAAGGTACTAATTGGAAGTGCTACTTGATTTCTTGGTAAGTTTCCATTTAGTAAATTTATTTCCATAACTCTTTCTTTGGAAGCAAGAAGACCTTGTAGTGACAACAATATTCTTTTGTACTTTGGATTATGTGGAGCACAAACATTTAGTTAATCATTGGTAGTTAGGAAATTTTCCTCAGTATGGTAGGATTTTATGTTTATACCTAGAGACCGTAGAGGTAGATTTATTAGAATTAATTTACAAAACCCACATGTGGAACAACTTGTCAACAAAAAGGATGGTTAATGGAGAGGAAAACTCTAATGGTCAATGCTCGATAATGACAACCCTCCACATATAATTGGACCCTAATGATATAGCCCCATGAAGAATATATCACCTTTAGTTCTTCCAACCTTTAGGGGACTAGTGTCGAAAGATCCTGACCAACTCCTCTTTAAGTTCAAATTCATATGCCAAACTTATGATTACACCTCAGACACCCAAAAGCTTAAGTTATTCCTTGATTACGGAAGGACACAACCATGAGGTGGTTCATGGGCCTGAATCCCAACTCTATTAATAGCTAGGAAGATATGGAAACAATATTCTTAGATAAATATCAGGATTACTGTAGGGTGAGGGATAGGAAAGAAGAGATCTTTAGGATACAACAAAAGGAGGATGAGAGTGTGGAAGACTATCTTGATCGGTTCCTCTTCCTTCATAGGAGGTGTGGCACTGGTCTTGATATAAACCTTCTTAAAACTCTATTCCTCAAGGGATTGGATGAAGACACACAAGAAGCCTTCAATCTTATGGGAAAAGGAGACATGAAAAAATTATAATTTACTGATATTATTGACCTCTGTAGGAACTACTCCCGAACTTGCCCCAATATTCATAGATAGAAAGGAAAATTTTCCAATGACGACATATCCAAACTAAGAGAGGAGATTACAAATTTAAGAACATACCTCTTAGTTCAACTTAACACAATTATGGATAGGGAGAAATCTAGGAACACAAAGCCTTTGTTCATCTACTGTCCAAGATGTAGGAAAAAACATGGGCTTAAGGACTATTCCCTAGATAATACAAACATCTTCCTTATCGTGATCTATAAAGCATGACACAAACCGGTGTGGATTGCTTCCCTTACTGAAAAACCATTTAAAACAAAACACATAGAATAAATATGAGTTAAATTATATGGCTCAAAGGCAAGGAAGGATTTTCAATCAAATCAAAACCAATCCTATGCACCAAAAATAAATGGGTCCCAAACTAATGGAATGCACCATGGCCATACCCCCAGCCTTGGCTCAATAAGTTCCACAGGAATGGATTCCTTAGTGGAATGTATCGCCAAATTATTTTCAACAATCCTAGACTCCAAACCCAAACATTCCACTGTTTCAATAGTTTAATCCTCAATTCCAACAACAATGGAATGTACCTCAAGGATCAGGGAAGAAATATTATAACCAAAGAAGACCCCAAGGTCAACAAGCTTTGTTGACTGGGCCTACAAATGCTACCTCATCCGAACAACCTGCCCAACCATAGATTCCAGCTCAGACTATGGAAAACCCAAAAATGTGAGGTAGGGTAACCCAACATACACCGTGGAATCAAATAAAAACCCCATAGTAAACTCTATGGATTGTAGAAACATCTTGCTATGTTAAGGAAGGTTACCTCAAAACCTTCATCTCCTATTATAGAAGAAATCCTTGAAGATAAAGAAAAGCCAGAAGAAAAGAAGCCCGGACTATTATTAAAGAAATAACCTAACCAAACGCGTATATTCCTTTTCCATCCAAAATCTTGGAGAAACACAACACTGTAATTCATGAAAAACCAGAGTTAGAGCTGATTCAGGGACTAAGGAAATTGAGTATTGGAATCCCTCTGTTGCAAGATCTTAAGAAATTCTAGAATTGAATAAAACCATCAAAGAGCTTTGTTTTAAGACTCAGGTAGAAGAAATAATCAACCTAAAACCATCCATGTTGATGGAAAATTGGCTAGTATATTGGAAGGGAATATGACCCCTCCTAAATATAGAGACCTTGGAAGTCCTATTGTTACAATTTGCATAGGAGATGTGTAGATCCCAAACGTTCTAATTGACTTAGGAGCTGTTATCAATGTGATGACCACAGACACCTTGTCCACATTATCTCTCCTTGAACCGCAATCAACCTCAATAGTTTTACAAATGGAAGATCAGTCGTAAACAAGCCAAAAGGAATTATAGAAGATGTTACCATAACCATTGAGTACTAGGATTCTTGGTAGACTTTATGGTCATAAAAATAATAATAGGAAGATTGGATACCCTTTGATCCTAGGACGCCCTTGGTTAGCCACTGTTACCACCCTCATTGATTGTAGAACAAGAAATATGGTGATTAAAAACATACATGATTTGAAGAAATTATCCATCTATCTAAAAAAACCTTTTACTACAGAGAATAAATAATGGTGGAAGGATAATACAGATGAATCAAAAGACATGATTTCATCTCTAGCCATGGTCATAATTCAAGAACATTCAGATCAAATTCAGGATGGTGACCATGATTCCTATGTTGGATTGAGTATAAGTCATGCACCTCAACATGAATTTTACACTAAACTTACTATCCTACGCTACAATTAGTGGAAATAAGAGATGACATGATGGATGAGAACAATCAACCTATCATCTTCCCTTTTTCACGAAATATAGATTTGACTAAGTTTTTCTTTCAAAATATCACTGCTATTCACATATTAATTCCCCACAGGTGCCCATTAAATATATTATTGAGAGATTATCCTATTGTAAATTCTTTCCACCCAGACACAAAACAAATTCCTATCTTTCCAAGAAAAACATTGGTAGTTAATAGTTGGTGACTAGTCAAGAAGATAATACCCTGTTTAAAATTTTATGCTCTCATCCTCCCAGATTTTTTTGGGAATATAGTGACATGAAGGGTATTCACCCCAGTATTTGTACACACCACATTTACACAACTAATTCCAGACAGTTAGACAACCAAAAAGAAGGATAAACCCTGCTTAAGAGACATTGTAAAAACTAAAATTGAAAAACTTATTAGGGTAGGATTCATTTATCCAATCTCAGATAGCTAGTGGGTTTCTCCATTAGTTATAGTTCCTAAAAAGAATGGGAAATGGAGGGTTTGTGTGGATTATAGGGAGTTAAATAAGGAAACTCATTGAGATTATTTTCCATTACCTTTTATTGATCAAGTCTTAGATAATTTATCTGGGAAAAGGTATTTTTCATTCCTTGATGGGTTAAAGGTACAATCAAATAATAAGTAGCACCAAAGGATCAAGATAAAACCAATTTTACCTACCCATGGGGAAAATTTTCTTATAGGGTATTACCTTTTGGTTTATGTAATGCTCTTGCCACTTTTCAAAGAGCCATGTTAGCAATCTTTGCTGATCTCACTCATGATTGTGTTGAGATTTACATGGATGACTTCATTGTTTATGGGGAAACATTCCAAGAGGCAATTGACAATCTAGAAAAATTCCTTTCTAGGTGTGAAAAACATTAGTTATCCTTAAACCATGAAAATGTTTATTCATGATGGAGTAGGGGATAGTCTTAGGCCATCACATTTCAGCTGAAGGAATCAAGGTAGATCTGACAAGGTTAGTATCATTGTAAAACTCCCATATCCTATAAATCAAATAGAGGTGAGAAGTTTTCTCGGGCATGCTTAGCTACTATAGAAGGTTTATTTCAGATTTTAGTAAGATAACTTCTCCATTGTTTTCTCTCCTAACTAAAGACTTTGAATTTGAATGGATAGAGGCATGCCAACAATCCTTTGATATTATCAAAGAAAAATTGATAAATACCCTAGTATTAAGAGGCCCAAATTGGAAGCTCCCCTTCCATATATAAACATATACTTCAATGAAGCAATAGGGGTTGTACTTGGACAATAACAAGAAGGAGAAACAATGCATGCTATTTACTATATTAGTAAAAATCTCTCTCTTGTTGAAAGGAACTACACCACCACAGAGAAGGAATTTCTTGTAGTTGTTTATGCAATTAAAAAGTTTCACCATTATATCACAGGATATGAAGTGATTGTTCACATTGACCACTTTACTATTAAGTATCTAATGAATAAACCTTTAGTACATGGCAGGATTGTAAGATGGTTATTATTATTAGGAATTTAATATTAAAATTATTGACAAACTAGGGAAATCAAATGTGGTGGCTGATTTTATTTCAAGGTTAACCATTTCAGGAAAAGAAGAACAGGTCAATGATGATTTTCCAGATGAACATCTATTTGTAATTTTTATTGTCTCTCCTTGGTTTGCTAGATATGGCTAATTACTTGGCTACAGGAAGTTCCCAACCTTTTTCACACATAAACAAAGAAAGTAATTGATTAAAAAAGTGTGATGTATACATGGTTAAATGGAATTATTTTTAAATGTGAACTGACCATGTTTTACTGTAGGTGTGTAGCTGAAGATGAGATATTTGACATACTTAGGGCATGTCATGATGAGCCATCAGGGGACATTATTCAATTAAAAGAACCATTCACAAAGTTTTGGGAGCTGGTTACTATTGGCCTTCCTTGTATCAGAGATGTCAAAAAGTATGTGTGGTAGTGTGATCAATGTCAAAGGATGGGAAAACCAACATTTACATATGAGATGCCACTCCAACCTCAAGTTGTTTTAGAACCATTTGAGAAGTGGGGATTGGATTTCATTGGACCAATTGACCCAAATTATCAAGGGAAGGAGTACATTCTAGTTTGTATAGATTATGTCACTAAATGGGCTAAGGTGCAAGCTCTACAATATGCAAGGGATGAAAAAGTTGTAGACTTTTTATATGAACACATCTTTCAGAGATTTGGGACTACCAAGATCCATTGTTTTAGACCAAGGACCACAATTTATGTCAGGTGTAATTAGTTCCTTTGTGGAAACATATCAGCTTAAGCACAATAAGTCATCACCATACCATCCACAATCCAATGGTCAAGTAGAAGTTACTAACAGGGAGTTGGAAAATATCCTAACAAAAACAATGGATATCTTAAGAAAAAATTGGGTTCAAAAGTTACCTGAAGTAGTGTGGGCCTACAATAATAATTGGAAAACAACCACAAGATTCACTCCTTATGATTTGGTTTATGGGAAGAATCCTATTATTCCTATAGAATTTGAAATTCAGACCTTAAGAACAACTGCTTTGAAGTGGGAATTGATTTATTAGAAGAAAAACAAGAAAGGATTCTTCAACTAAATGAGTTGGATGAGATGATATTACAAGCATTGAATTAGAAAAAAATCATCCAACATCAAAGGAAAGTATGACATGATAAACATATTAAGGAATTTTTCAACAATGGGACAGTTCTGATAATTCCAATTGATGGCGAGGAGAAAGTAACGTTGGTTAATGGCCATAAATTGAGGCTATACCACAAACTAACATCTAAAGAAGAATTCCAAAACATGCTACAAGAAGATGGAGCTCTGAATTGTTTGGAAATTTTTCTGTCTAATTAAACTTAGAGCTAGGTGAGTTCTCATTAAATAAATAGGGATGGTTGAACACAAAAATATGGCCATCATCCTATGAGGTATTGACTAAAAAATAGAAATGGTAGTCACTAATTCTATAAAAGAAAAAAAAAAAAAAGAATAAAAATTTGAAAAAATAATAATAAGTGCAGGTGGCTGAAAACCAACAATGGAGGTCACCACCCTTGAAAGATATAGAAAATAAATGAAGAAAAATACATGGAGGGAGAATCAAAGAGACATTTAAATGATAGTTGACAATGTGACAAGTGAAATTAATCGGTATGCATAATCATTCTTTTCTTAAATGTGGTAAAGTTTAATTTATGAGATGATCATTATTGTGCTTGTGCGAATTGATGACCTCCCTCATTCCCAATGTCTTCCCATATACCACATATCCCAATAAATCTACCACTCATCCCCATATTAATCTCCCACACGTACCAAATTACTTCCTCCTTTATCACTTCCACATTGGGATTTGTTAAAACTTTCAAAATTTGTGTTAATCTATATATACTTGTTTTATCTCCCTATCTCTTTCCGAAATTTCACTTCGCCATTTAACTCCTATAATGCTACCGATCCAATCTTATGTTTATTCCCATTTCTATGACATTGCGTCTCCACTCCGTGCCCCATTACTTTCCAACTATGCAATTAGTTACTTTTTGATAGAACCATCCATGGGAATTAAACTTAGGCATGAACCTACAAATTCAGATGAATTACTGGCTGATGCAAAGTTAGTTGCAATTTTTGAAAAGGCGGGATGGTTAAACTTTATCTTTGGTGTACAAAGAGTTGAATCCAAAGATGACATAGGAGTTCACCGAGAACATTGAGGAAGGACATGCCATAGTGAAAGGTAAGAAAATCATGTTTAGTCCTACTATTATTAGCCATATTTCTGGAATACTAGAAGAAGGGAAATTAGTTAACTCTAGGACCCTCTATTATGAAATTATTAAGAGATTTTCTATGGGGAAAAAGGAAAAATTTGAACTAGTTATGGAAAATAAAGGAAAAGATAAGGGAATAAAAATAGGTACTCTCCCTAAGCCCTGGGTGGAGGTAGCTAAGTGGATAATCAAATATTTCACATGTGAGGGCTAGTATGAGGTAATTTTGGGCCATGTTTTAAGAATTCTTATCCACCTTCGCCATGGCCAAGATAAAGCCCATAAAAAGTAAAATTTCCCCAATTCTTGTTTGATTATGTCTCCTCTGCTACTAAAAAATTTCATTGGGGTACTTCTTATTTGAAATTCCAAGGCCTAATACACTTAATTTGCAAGCATCATTTTATCAAGAAAATACATGGCCTTAAGAAGTGGATGAATTTAAAAAAATTATGTCCCTAAGCCAACATTGGTTCTAGAAAGAGGGCCTTCCACTTCAAAAATGACCTAGGAAATGCCTCGGGACATCTAGGCCTACTCAGACCCTCAATGAACCCCAAGCAGAAATTGTTCCTTCTCAAGAAGAACAAGAGGTAAGCTGTCATCATGTAAACCTTACTCTAGAAATCATCTATGTCTCCTACTCATTTTGTATCACCCTCTATTATAGTTACTAAAAAGGAAGTTGATCAAACCCCAATCACTGCTTGTTGACTCTCCCATTAAGGACAAGGTAAACCACCCTTGATCAAAGGAGAACCTAGTTCCCCTCTGATTTTGACACAATCATGCCATAAGTCTTATCTATTTCAAAAATTCAATATGAACTCCAATAAGCCCAGGAAATAATTACCCACATACAACTCCTTTTGCAATGAAAAGTTTCTAGTTTCTCTCAGATGGAGTCTAAAAAAGAGCAAAAAATCCAATAGCTTAATAAAACCATATAATCAAGAAGAGGAAAATATTCAACTTCAACATGTTTTAGAAGAAAAGGAACAACACATTTAGTCCCTTCAAACCAAGATGAAAGAGTTTAACACGTCACTTGCGATCATGCAAGAAATTAAGAGGGAAACAAAGCTTGTGCCTACCAGAGAACAAATAAATCAGATAGACTTTGTGTTTCCTCAGATTATTGTATTGAGAGGAATGGCTAGAAAGATGCAAGAGTGTTATAAGATTAGGGTATTTTTGAACAAAATAAGGGTTCAAAGGAAGAAAAAAAATTGCTTTGAGATAATGTGCTTAATATTTGTCGATTGTATGATCAAGCCCTCTCATGTAGGCCCCCTTCTAATTTCTATGCATTGTTTTTAAAGGAAAAATTCTTAAAGTGGAAGATTTCTAGATTTTTTTCTATGCAGGATATAGAATTTGATGATGATAAACAATTTGTTGGAGCATACATAACAAGAGATAATGTTGTTAAGAATCTACTATGTGAATTTTATGTTCATAAATTCCTTCTCCCTGAACAAATTGAAATCCCAATTAATCTATATGTGGGAGAGGTACAATTAAGGGAATTTATCTCTACCTTAAGGCATCACTCTGTGTGGAGGGAGTAGAGGGGAAAATACATCCGAGAAGAAGCTAATATAGACCTCTTAATGAGGCATGATCTCCTATTCCCATCTGATTTCTCAGAAGGTTTCATCTTAAGTGTATTGTTTACAATTGGTGGAAAGGTATAGGCTATTCTAAGAACTTACATATTAGATTTTAGGGAGCAAGTAATCCCAACATTTAATGTTAATTTCCTTGCTTTCCAATTGAGATATGAACTACTTCTAGAGAACTATAAGAAGAAGGAAGTGATTTCCCCAACTAACCTCTCGCTGATCATTGAAGAGGGCCAAAGACCTCTATAAGATTATTCTAGAATGTAGGAAAAATGGATTAGAATGAGGTATAGACCTCCGTTAATAATATCCCCTGTGCCATGATGGAATTCCACTGATGATTAGCCTAAAGCTAGTTATACAACTTCGAAAAATGCAGTAATAAAGTTCTTTAGTTTTTGTAACAAATATTTAGATGAGACTTGGCAGAATTTTGCCAATGAATATAATTGTTCAAGAATCGTTGAGAACTTGAATAGGTAGTAGGAGGACCTGCTAGATCTTAAGTGTGGGGGAGTGATGAGCCCATATTTTGTCATGTTTTATCCTATGTGAAACCCTGTTTTGTCATGTCATCATTTTGCACTATGTATAATATTGTCATTTTGTAATTAATACTTTACTATGTTTTGGAAGGAAATATTGTGCAAATCTGTTTATTTTCATCTTGTTTTTGCTTCTTCAAATATGGTTCAAATGAATCTTTATGAGTATTAACAATGCATTTGGAAAGAATATCTTAAATTCATCACAAGTCTTAACTACGAGACCAACACAAGACTCTCGCTTATGCACTAGTGTAGGGTTTGCTTTATAGCGTAGGAATCACCCTTGCATGAGCACAAGACTTGTTGTGGAGCACATGACTCACCCAGAGCACTAATGTAGACTCACTTGGAATGAGGAACTCATGAAAAAGAGGCAAACGACTTGGATGATGAAGAAATGAGTTGATGTAGCTGACACACTAGTTGATATGATGAAACATGTAATTCTATCTCAACCTTCATATGGATTATGAGGACCATGTAATCTCAACTTAACACTAGTTGCTCAAAGATGTGGAGAAGACAATCAAAACACTTATAGACTTATAATCACCATGATTATAAGGAACCAACTCGAGATCTTTAATATCTTAGCACCGATTGACTATCTCAATTAATATTAAATTATGGATCTCATTTGCAATTAACTTGTGGTGAATTTGATCCAAACACATCATGGAATAATCCTTCCATGATTGTAATTCCTTAAATAGTTAGTTGTTGTTATAGGTATCTTCTAGTTAAGTAGTTATTAATTTCAAATAATTAGTCCTCTTTTAGAGAGGTTAGGATTGATACGAATATAAATAGCAAATGTAGTAGGGAAAAAAGTTAGTTCGATCAATTCTCAGAAAAGGAATTCTTTCATTCAATAAAGTGTGGATTCAGGGGAAAAATCTACTTGTGTGACTTGTAACTTTAAACCGGATCGGTGGGAAGGAGCAAGGGCCACTCCTCCCCAACATGAAGGGATAATTTCCTATTCATTTTCCTTATGTTATTTTACATTAATTTGATTTATCAACATTGCATTATTTTTCAGCACTTTTAATTCTGCATTCGGTAATCTTTTGTTATCTATCAACTTCATTTCTTTATGGCATTTAGTATAGCATTTGGTTAATTTTGTTGTTGTATAATATTGAGAATGATTTTGACCATTTCCTTTGTTGCAAATAGCCATGGACACCACCCTGGACTGAAAATCATAAGATAACTAAAGTGCAAGTATCAACAACGCTCGTCACCATGTTTGCATCATCTCACATAATATTATGCTCGAACTAATCCACTAAACTATTTTTCACTATCTCAATATAACTCCAACGAATATGAAACTCCAAGGGTATATATGTGATATTGAATGGAATACATGTCATTAATGTGATATCTTAGAAAATATTGATTTCTTACAACACAAAAAATATGTGAATCTATTGTGCATTGTATTAAAGTCACCTTCCTTTGCACCAAGTGATGAAACATCGTGCCATCAATCCAATGCTTCTTTTTACCTACAAAAGTTAGTTATGAACTCTAGAAGATTTTGTAATCCTTGAATACTATAGAAATGTCCCAACCACTCTAACATAATAATACATGGTTGTATCTACAGATAGCGTGGAAAACTATTGATATTATTATACTATAAAAACTATGCAAAAATAAAAACAAATCATTACTACTTTAGGATGCATACGGATAGAAATGAAACATTACATTAGATACTTGAATTGAACAAGACTCTTAAAAACATACAAATATACTCTTGAAAAAAATAACCCTATGCATAGAATAAACAACAAATACTTGTGAAAAACTACATTATAATGTTTTGGGTGGTGAAATATTGTTATAAACCGTGATGCTCCTAAATCATATAACTTGAGTAACAAGAAAATCATAATATTTTGATTATGTCTCAATTAATGGTACTCCATGCTTCACAATTTTGAATGCACTTATCCAAGTCAAGTCCTTCATGTCTTATTTCTTATATTTGACTAAATATTCCTTATATTCATTATCACATCCTCTTGCTTATTCTTATACCAATTAATCTTTCCACTATTTATGTTGTTTCTCCAACATACACTTTCTCGTAATAAATATTTGACTCGAATTTTAATCTTCACTTCCTCATTCATCATACATCTCATATTATGGATATAAATTTTCCACATTGAATATAGGTGAAATATAAACCCCTATGATAAATCAATTTCATATGCATTCTTCACAAACTTATGTAGCACTTTGTATCTTCCAATTTCCTTCACTTTCAATTTATTATAGCCCCCTTAGAAACTTATCCTTTTGTAAATGTGTTAATACCATCTCTCCTAGTTGATATTCAACTTCCTTTTGTTTTATATTTGCATATTGTTTATATTGTACTAAAATTATCTTCAATTGATTACATACATCCCTCATTTACTCAATAAAATCTTCTACCTCCACATTCATTATGTTTTTAATTTTTATGTCATGTAACTCTATAATACCTCTTGGAATTAAACCATACACATATTGGAATGATTTCTTTCTTCTTTTCTTGTTCATTAAATTATTATACACAACCTCACCTTGCGCTAGAATGTTAGCCCATGTACATGGCCCATATTCAATAAAACACCTTCCAAACTTCCAAAATTCAATCAATGACTTTTATCTGTCCATATATGTGGAAATCAATTGTAACCTTGTGTTTAGTTTCTTCGAAACATTCTCTAGGAATTCCATTCATACTTAACATCCCTATATGATAAAATTCTTCTTAGTAATCCATACAATCTAACAATTTCCTTGAAAAAAAAGTTAGCAATATTAGTTGTGTCATTAGTATTTCTAAAAGTCACAAAATGTGTCATTTTCAAACACATATCTACTACTACAAACATCCCCTTTCTAATTTTTAGGAAAATCCTAAAATAAAATCCATATTGATATCTTTTGTGATATTCCAATGGTCTCTCTAGGATAGGTAACGACTAATGAAAATATCCATTTGAAAATTTCCCCTTAGCTAACTAACATAATCTACATTTTTGCACATAATACACACATATGAACTCATCCATGACAAAAAATATCTTTCCTCCAATTGTGCATATGTCTTTCATAGCCAAAGTTCATTTGATGGAGAAACGAAAATGAGAGAATGAGGATCATATGAGATAACACAGACATCAATCGAGTTTCACTCGAACGACAATGTGGTGAAGTTTTGTGAGGGAAACAAACATTCAACCATGAAATGTGCATGTAAAGAAAAGGTCTCACTCATCTCATTCCACATAGATCTAAAGAAGAAAGGGGTACAAATAAGGGTGTTGTGTAACCCCAATGCATGATAATCATACCTCCTCAAGTGGAGAAGAGGAGTTACATTCTTAAAATGGAAAGTACCTATTGTATGATACATTAACGCACACAAACATGTATGACGGAATCTGTCATACCCTCTAAGAAACCTAAGGCCTATGACCTCACCTAAGTGAGATAACTCACCACGTGATGTGGAAAATGACACACACCAACACCCCCTTCATTGTAACTTAGGATGATGCAGAAAGTAAGAAATGAGAAATGGGTCCCAACACCTAAGCCTGATGAGGCACCATGAACAAAAAAAAATCTCAAGTAGTGGAGGAAAACCCAAAGGGAAAAACATCCACAAAACGAGATGAAATAATCCCCTAAAAATCTAAGAAAGATGCATAAAATGGGTCCTAATAACTGAGGGCTTGATAAGATACCCGTGTACAATTCTAATCTCTCTTGAAGAAGATGAGAGAGGAGAGGAAGGAGACAAGAGGAATTACAAAATATTTGAATCCATAGTTGGATATGAACTCTATAACTCTAGGAAGTCTCCAAGAAGAGTGTCGATGACATGGTCCTCGGCCAGTAGAGTGAAGAAGATCCACCCACATCAAATAATGTGCATTCCTTAGGAATGATAGAAATGGATTACTGGAAATATGTGCACTCCACAAAGGAAACTGAAGGTAATAGTATAAAGAACTATGAATCTGGTCCATTGAAATGTGGTATAGGTCTAGCAAATGAATGCACACAAACCAAAAGTAATGCCACGAGCATAGAACTATCAGAGTGAGAGAGAGGAACATCTGCCGAAAGGATTCCCAAGTGAAGTGAAGGAAAAACAACAACCCCAACAACGGTAGGAAGAGGAGACAAAAGAAAGGTTGGATCAATGATGATATCTAAAAAAGTGGAAGTGATAAGAGTCCTAAAAGGGGAACTCCCAACAAAATATATGAAGGAATCCTTTGAAACACTGTAGAAGGATGAGAAACTCCCTATATTACATCACAAGTAGGCAATACAAAGAGATGATGAAGGTCTAGTAGATACTTGTCCTAAAAAGGTGGCTCGAAAAATAGAAGAGTGATGTCTGACAGGTATGAATCATCAATACATGAAGGAGGAGGAGTGGAAATGGCCTCACACACTGGAAGTGGAAAGGAGGTAGATGCAATGATGGTATGAGGTTGAGAATGAGACTTCTTGATGTTTGATGGGAAGGGAGGAGTGTCAAAATTATATGAAATGTAGCCAAGATGAGGAGGAGAGGAGTCCTTAGTATTCCTCTCGCCATCGAACTAGAAGAACAATCATTATCATCAGGGATGGAAAAAGTGAGTCTATGTCAGCAAAACTATCATCACATGAAGAAGAGGAGATAACTATATTAGCAGAAGAAGAAACAACTGCGGTCTCATGAAGGGTCTCCAAACAAGGACTGAAATATTATCTAGATAGTGTGAGGAGGATCTGAGTCTGCCACATGAAGGTGGAGAGGTCTGGAGACATGCAACATCAAGTGACCAATAACATGGTCACACGTGTTAAGGTAGTCTTCAAGATGATAAGGATCAGTGGGTGCATGGCTGGCCCATACAGAAAGAGAGAAAGGCCCTTGTGAGTAAAGTAACATTCCATAGAAGCATGCCATGATGTATAGTTCTCTCTACCAAGAATAAGTGGTGGATGCTAAGAAGTAATCCTAAAATCTCAACTCTAGAAAATTATCCTCAATTATGTGCATCCGAAAAAAGTGAAAAATGCATGAAAAAATGGTGCGAGAGTACACACAAGGTTGCAAGATGTCAAGAATGTGTTTGCATGCAATACAACACCCAAGAATAATGATAAACCCCTATTTATGACACTTTATAAGTAGTGTGTTGATTACAATAAGGTGTGTTTGTGCGACATGGGATAGTTGACCACTCACCTTACAGTAGGCGATAAATCACGCAAGAGTGGAGGCCACAATAAGTCTTAGTTAAAAGCAAATGAATAACACGTAAATAAGAAAAAAAGAGTGTAAGCAATGAACAAGGGGAAAAAAAAATGTTCGGTGTGAGATAAGGTATCTCACATAACAAAATATGGGCTCTCTTGTAGCAAGGTGTGGCATATGCGCTCACTATCCACAAGTTAAGAAGAAAACCTTTGTAATGATGAACGATCTAAAAAACATATCATGAAAAATCCCAATAACCCTAGAATGATGCCAAAATTAATGATGAATTTTGATTGATTTTCCTTAATTAAGATCAATCTTAGTAGAAAAAGGAAAAAAGAGAAAAAATCCAAAAGGGGTAAAAGGGAGCAACCTAGGCTCAAGGGTGAGCCAACTTAGCTCGATGAGCTAGGAGATGATCTCATGGGCGAGATCATGGGTGAGTTGTATGAATGTGTCGAGTTAGAGGTGAGCTCTCAAGCGAGCAGTGCATTGAGTTTGTGTAATGAGAGTCGGTAGAACTACAAAGTGATATGTCAAGTAGATTAGTCCATATATTGAATGACGAGGATCTCGGACGAGATGGATGGGTGAAGTGGTGAGTTGATGCAAGCGCATAGGTGCTTTGAGTTTACAGGAGTTCAAGCCACCAAGTGGAGCGAGTCTACATGTTAAAGAGCTAGAGTGGGTTGCGAGGAGTCAAGTGGAGGATGACACACGTTGAATTAGGCCATTGAATGCATGGTGAGCTAGGTAATGGCTCGACATGGTCAATACGTCAAGCTAGCTAGAGCTATAGAGTAGGGTGGAGTCGAAAAGCACAATGATGAGATAACTAAAAATACAAAGTAGGGCACGACATGACATAGAGCATCCAAGGCAAATGATGAGCACGTAGGGGACCAAAAAAGACGGGGTCGATGGTGAAGCAAAGGTACAAAGAGCCAATAACGATTAGATATAGAAGTGCGATGGAGCCGAAGGTTGAGCTAGGAGTAGATCAACATAGATTAGGAATGAATGATGAGCATGGAGACCAAATGAAGAATTGATCTCATGAGAAGAGGCAACGACACAAAGGCACGAGAAGAGGTTCAATGCATAGAGGCCGAGCAGGTGTGAACTAGTGAGGTGATTACATGACATGTAGAGTAGTACATGAAGTAAGGAGAGCGTAGAAGCTAATGCACAATATGGACCAATACGAAATGACCAAACATGAGTCCTCGAGAGAGTTTGGATGTATGCAATGCAAAATGCAGGGAGAAAACACAATACCATGGGTTCATAGGAAAGTGGCTGAGCATGAGCTCACAAAAAGAGGAAGAATCAAGTCAACGGCCAAAGCCAACAGACAACACATGTCAAGGTAAGAACTCTAGCACATGGAAGAACCAGTATGCAGTGAAAATTTGAAATAGAGGAGTTCGGGTGAGCTAGGGATAGCTAGCTCGGTTCCCATCTCGCCAAGTGGGGCCGAGTTAGGATTAAAACACCTTTCACCACTAAAATTTGAAATGCAATGAAACCTAAAAATGTAACCTGAACTTACAATAAACTCCATAACATTCATGTAATGTTAGAAAACCTATAAACCCTATAAAAACACAAAATAATAGCCTACGAACAAGATGTGAACTCGAATAAAAGCATATCAATGCATATAACACATAGATGGAATAGAAATTACAAAACTACACACGAACTAAGAGTAGTAGGAAATAGAAAATAGAGAGTAGCACAGATCCCAACAATGTGGTTTGATACCATGATGGAGAAAGCAAAAACGTGAGAATGAGGATCATGCGGGATAACACTCACATCAACCAAGTTGCACTCGAATGGCATCATGAAAAAGTTTCATGAGGGAAGGAAGCATTCAACCATGACATGTGCATGCAAAGAAAAGGTATCACTCATCTCATTCCACATAGATTTGAAGAAGAAATGGGTATAAATAGGGGTGTTGTGTAACCCCTAATGCATGGTTGTCATACCTTCTCAAATGGAGAAGAGGAGTTACATTCTTAAAATGAAAAGTTACTCTGTATGGCACATTGATGCACACTGCGATGCATATGACAGAATCTATGATGGAATATTTCATACCCCCTAAGACACCTAAGACCTATGACCTCACCTAAGTGAGATGACTCATCACGTGATGTGGAAAATGACACACACCAACATCCTTACCAATCCACCACTATATTTCTCTTTCACCAATTTTTTGTGCATTGAACCTCTTGGTATACATTATTTTTCTCCTTTGAATAACAATCCATCATGTATGTGAAATTATAATCATGGGAGTCTATCTCCACCCAATGATGTTTTACATGCTTTCCATCCCTCACTAAAGTCTTCATCTTCATCATAAAGTGTCTTAATCGAATCAAATCCTAAAACATCAAATCTTAATTCATTCAAATGCTAAATCCTCCCACTCAAAGAATCAACTATGATATACTTGTTTCTTTTACGTTTCAACATAAATGAATATATTTGTGAAATTTACACCTACTTCATGTGTCTCGGTTTAGTTTATCCTAACTATAGATGAGTTGTAACTCTTGATTATTTGTATATAAGACAAAATCATTGGGTAATAAATAATGTCTCAATTTCTTTAAAGCTTTAACTATTACATATAACTCTTGGTCATATACATAATATTAATTCTTTGCATCATTAAGTTTCTCACTAAAAAATGTGACGGGTTTTCCACATAACTCTATTGTGGTTCCACTTATGTCACAATATAATTAAAAATTTATTAACCTTATGGTAGTACCAACGTTGATTACATAGTTGTCTTACATTTCAATTGCTAGAAAATACTCTTTCTTCTATTATCTAAAAAAATCATTTTATCCTTCCTAAAAACATTTGTAATTGCTATGTGAATTCCACTAAAATTTTGGATAAACTTCATGTAAAAACTTGCGAGACCATGAAAACTTTGTGCCTAAAAATGACTCTAGGTGATGGCTAATCACTTTTGTGCATACCTTTTTCGATCCATTTTAATCCTTCTTTAGAAATCACAAATCCAAAGTATAATAACTCTTAGTTCTTGAAAATACACTTTTTGGATTAATGAAAACTTCTAATCTCTTAGCTTCATTAATACCTTACACAAATGTTACAAGTGATATTTTATTGTCTCATTAAAAGCAATATATCATCCGAGAAAACTATAAGAAACTTACTAAGATATGATTTCAAGAATTCATTCATTAAACACATGAAAGAATTTGGTTTATTTTTCAACCTAAATGACATAACCAACTATTCATACAACCCCTATCAAGTTTTGAATGTTGTCTTCCATTCATCACCTTCTCTTATGTGGATCTAGTGATATCTTCTCTTCATATCGGTCTTAGATAAATACTTCACGCCACTCAAACAAGCCATCAAATCATCCATATGTGATAACAGAAAATTTTACTTGATTATGATATTATTTATTCTTTGGACTATTTTTGCAACCCTTTATCCAATAACTCTTGGAATTACTTTTTCACCTTTGCATTTTTTTGTGCTCTTAATTTGTATGTAGCTTTATTTGGTAGACCCAATCTTGGGATCAAATCAAACTAATGAATAATGCTTCTCATAGGAAGTAAACCTCGAGGTAGATCATTATAAATAATATCCAAAAGATCACCGAAAAAATCATTAACTTCTTACATAAGTGTTATTTTCTTATCTTCAACCTTTGTAACCAAATTCTACATGGGATTATCTATAAGAAAAAATGACCACTTTATTTTACTTCACTCAAAAATGACTTACATGATATCAACGTCACATTTGAATTTTATTCTACATCTTCAAACATGTTCTTAAGTAGACTTGAATCACATTTCACTCCATCTTTTTCCATTAGTGTATGTGTTCGCATGAACATCGGGATGTTCCTTACATTCAAACTACTAAGGCCTCCCCATAAAAATATGACAAGTGTATGTATGCATTATATAAAAATAACCTCATCCGAGTATTCTCCTATTTGAAAATTCACTAAGAATTGTTTGTTTCACGGCATTTGATGATCCTTCAAAAGAAATGAAAATTTAAATATAATGGATTATAATGTGATATATTATTCAATTTCAATTTTCCACCATTTATTATAAAATAATGTTGTGGATACTACTACTTTCAATGATCAATTTATTATACTTGCCTCTTAATTTGTATATTCACTTGAAAAATATATTATGTTATGCTAGACCATCCTATTCTTTCGTAGGATTTAATAACACCCTCTTCATCCGAGTCACTCCCATATTTCAAGACCATTAGTGTGATAATATAATACAAAAGTATATTCATTTTCTTGTGCCATATGCCCATTCAATTTCTACTACCATGTAAATATGTGTGAGGAAACTCAAACACTCTAATTCCCAATTCTCCACATGTGAAACAAGTTACGGTGAATCCACATTCACAAACTCAACCATAAGATGCTCTACACTAGAGTTGCCTTATCCTATTTCATGTTATTATCACATTGTGATGTAACTTAATTATCATTGATTTGTAGATGTTCCCTTGGCACTACCTTTTCCTTGACCTCACATAAATTTAGTTTTTACTTATGGAGTGCCTAGCTGTTGGTGTACTAACTCTTCTTCTACCTCTAGATCACATTGATAGTATTCCTTAGTAGATTGTATTCTAATCATCCCAAATTTGTCTCAAAATTCCATATGTAACCCATTCATATAAAACAACATCATTTCTCGTAACATATTTAATATGTCCAACTCTAGCATTCATCCTCTAAAATTTCTCTATGCAATCACTTACACTCATATCTCTATTTTATAAATGATGTCACTTCTTAAACATATTCATATGATGATCTTGAGAAATGAACTTAGCCTTTAGATTTTCCATAAATTTATTCCATTTTTTTATCCTTTCTTTTTCTATGCAAAATATCCCGATTTGTACATTTTCCCACTAAATATATGCACTACCTTTCAATTTTGCTCGAACAATTTTGATTTACCATATATCCTCCAAGTTCTCATACTCAAAATATTTTTCAAGATTAACGATTCAATCAATAATATATTTAGGATTCAATCTATAAGAAGCAATTAGGAATATCAAATTTTGGTTTACTTGTCGTTATTGCGATAACCTTCATTAATCTATACTCATGTTCTTCTATTTCTTCCTATTCAATTTTAGTTTCTTCTTCAACAACATCAACATTTCTTACATGATATTTAATAGCAACACCTCATCATTTGTCTGTTTCCTTCACTTCTAGATGATCTTTCATGTACCTCATCAAACATGATAGATCTATAACTTTGGGTATTATTCCATGAATAACTCCTCCTTATGGGGTTCTAAAATGATTATTGTTTCTTTTTATTTCCATTTCTTCATTAAAAAGATCCTTTATGCTGCTTTTGTTGCATCTTCTATCCTAATCATTCGCCAAAAGATGTCTTAAGTTATCTTAGGACACAAAATGATCATGTTATTCTACACCTTATCTCCAACTATCACTAGAAGATTCCTTTAACTACTTTTTACTCATACTCAAAAATTTGAAAATCAACAATACCAGATGATACCAATCCTTGATACCAAAATTTATACATAAAGATACTTAATTGATGATGGATTTAAAATAGTAGAACCTCAAATTTATTTCGAATGATGCGAGTCCACAATTAGGGTTCCTTATTATGGGATTCCTTAGACCATACAACCATCAAAATATTCGGTGGAATACTATGCATAAAATAAGCGACACAAAAACTCAAACAAAATTATGGAAATCTGAATCACATCAATATTTATTTAGTCACGAATGCATTACACGACAATATAATAACTATCTCATAGGTGATTTTTAAAAAAACTCTAGATCCTAAGATCTTTACTTACTAACTCGACACCTTTACAAGTATAGCTTTGCAACATTAAACACACATTGAATCGACTAGTCTATACTATAATATCATATGTGTGGGATCCATCTCTAATACACCATTAGTGGCATGATTATATAATTCAAGCACAACCTATTGACAATATCAGCTCAAATTTATGAGTGATCGATATGACATTAACATTTATCCCGATTCTTTATACAAGATAGGGTCCAAATACATCTTAATACAAATTTATTCAAATCAATCAATTCATACCAAAGTTTCATATTGATAGGTTATACACCATGTTTGTGCCATCCCACATAAGATTCTTCTCTTAACTTCTCTATTAAATAATTGTGCATTATTTTAATATAGCTCCAATGACTTTGAATTCTAAAGGTCTATGCATGTCATTGAATATAATAAAGATGATTACATGATATAGTTAAAAATTGAAGCATTCTCATGCAAAAATATGTGTCTCGTATTGTGTACTTTATTGAAGTTAACTTAGTTTGATCTAAGTGATGAAACCTTGCACAATAAATCTAATACTCCTTTTGACATGCAAAACTTAGTTATGAAATCTAGAAGATCTTTGAAATGGTATGCATGATTTGCACAATAATAATACTATCTTCTATTCAATCTGATTTCAACCGGAATCTTCACAAATATGTAGGAGAGGTTGTTCCTATAATGTAGGAAACAACCCATGAGTTGTTTTAACAACTCGTTATTACAAACCAAATAATGACTATTATAATTATGAGTTGTTTTTAAACAACTCATAATATAATAATAAACTAAATACAAATAATGTTAACACTAACATAATCCTAACATTCACCCCCTTAGTGTGAACATTATTTACTGATATCACCCCCTTAATGTGAACATGGAAAAAATTCACCATAGAACTAGAACCAGAATCGTATGCCTCTGCATACTTTTAGGTCTGCATACTGCTGGCTTGGATCTTGCTATCTGGATCTTGCTGCACATGACCAATCCACTTCACCACAGTGAACCCCATACCGGATGATCACACTTCCACCGATTCACCTACATACGTGAACTCAGCTTCGCTTTCACTTCCAAAGTGAACGCTAGATTTCACCGCCGATCGATGTTAGAAGTACGACAGTCGAAGAATCTCTGCAGTCAAAGGATCTCTCCAGTTCAGCTGCCCTCCTATACAACTGTTCTCAGCACCCAAAATGCATATCTTCCTCATTTGAATCAAAACAGGGGAAGAAAACCACACATCATTTTATTCTGCACACCACACAACTGAAATAATATAAAATATTGCCACCAAATTTTAATGCGACCCCGTCGTTGGTGACTAACGAGAGGCGCTGATCGCCCTCCATCCTCCGTTGCCTCCGTCCTCCAGTGAGATGCTACTTACTTAGTGGATTTGTTAATGAAGCTCATTTTACAATTTTGACTCAAATGACAAGACGTCGGTTTCTACCGATATTGCGCCTTTTTACAAACAAATAGACAATAATGACTATTCTTTTTTGTCTACATAAACCAAATCAGACAGAATGTTACAATACTACTCTTTCATCAATCAGGGAAGATACCTCTTCATCGAGCCATTTAACAAATGCTACACCATTTGTTGTTATCTTGCCAAAGTATGAACTTCACTTATCATTGACTAGACAAACTTACCTTGTGTCTCAACGTTTTTTATTTAAACTCGAGCTCAACGTGTATAAGACTTGACAGTCATCGTTGAGGTATCCAAAAGATCAGACTGGGTGCATTAAGCATGCCTGAGAACTCACCTAAAATACAGGTCATCGACAAACAACAATACAAACAAAAGTGCGTTGGGCATGCGTCATCAACACCAACGATACTGATTCAAAATGATCCAAATATACAACGCACTTGTATTAAAAAAAAAACTTCCAACGTAGATCTCTACATATCTCTACACCCGCATGACTTGTGTGGATCGGATCGATCAATGTAATTCGTGTATGCACCGCGGCCCAGATCTCTACAAATCTCGGTTTGGGCGGCTTTAAAAATCTTAAAAACTAAACTTTTTAAAGTGCATAAAGAAATGTGAAAGGAATCTGCAAATCCCTGTTTCAATAGGGATGAATTAAAAATGACTTCAGCTACAAATCGTGGGAATCTAAACATGTACGAAGTTTGCTAAAAAACTCCCCTGAAATTTGTCGAACACCGCTCAAAACTCGCATTGCATTAATGCGGGTAACATATACCCGATCAACACGAGCCTAGTAGATGGATGGTACACTGATTTGGCATGTGAGAATAAATCTGACCAAAAACGAGCATAGGCTATCCACATTCACATAGATGCACAATACAATAACATTTACAAACTACGAACTATATCTAGAATGCTCACAAAAAAAAATCTCTCATTAACCAGGGAAAACGTGAATAGAAAAAGATTTTCCCTGTATAATATATCATGGATCCATAGTCGCTTCCGATACCAAATGAAATGGTATAGAGGATTTGCACAATAATAATACTATCTTCTATTCAATCGATTTCAATAGGAATCTTCACAAATATGTAGGAGAGGTTGTTCTATAATGTAGGAAACAACCCATGAGTTGTTTTAACAACTCGTTATTACAAACCAAATAATGACAATTATAATTATGAGTTGTTTTTAAACAACTCATAATATAATGATAAACTAAATACAAATAATGTTAACACTAACATAATCCTATAACAGATACCGCGATCCTTGACAAATACTTCTTGAAATTTCATAATCAATTTATCTTCAAAATACCTACATGTATCAATAGATAACAAAAAGCACTATTGGAATTTTTGTGCAATAAAAACTATATGAAAAATACAACACAAATCAATAGATTCTTTTTTGACATTTGTAGCTTATGTTTTTAGCCACATGCTAGGGAGGGCTCTTTATCTATAACCATAGGAATACTTGTAACTCTTATCTATGATATAAATAAAAGTGTGAGGGACCCGTTAATCCTCTTTTATTAATAAAAAATATAATTTCTACCTTACCACACATGTAGGAGGAGATGAAACATTACAACAAACACTTTTATGGAATAAGACTAAAAATATGTAAACAAACTCTTGGGAAAAACAACACTTTTCATGGAGCATAAAACAAAGACATGCCCAAATGCACTTGTGCAAAACTACACTAAAATTATTTTTTTGGTGCAAGTTTTTGTAAATGTAAATTCTCCTACATCATATTTTACGAATGCATTGAATAGGTCATGTGAGGAGGAAAATTAAGACCACATGTTTTGTTTGAATAGTGATTTTTAATCCATTATAGGTTATATGTTGACACTGTATATTTTGTATACAAATCGGATATATTTTGTATATGTACTCATACTGCTTAGTAAAATAATGTAAGTGACATTGAAAACATTCTTAGGTATGGTCTACGTTCCTAGGATGGTGCACCAATTTTATTACTATAGACACCCAATTTTTGTACAAACCTTTTTATTTCAATATTTTTAGCATGAAGTTTATGCGTATGGCTCATTGATTTAGATTAGGATTTTATTGACACTTTATTTTTTATGTTTTTGTCTCTCTTCCTCTCCAAGTGCTGCCGAGTGCCCACATAATCCTCTTTCATCTATTTTTTCTATGCTCTATCTTTCTTTGTGTCATGGGATACCTCTCCATTTGATATCATTTCATTTATGGTCCTTTACCACTAATAGTGTCTATTTATTATCTTTGAAAAATAATGATGTGCATCAATGGTCAAGGAATTTTGGGTATCCTTACATTTTCACAATTTTATTTTGATTGGGCATATTTATGTTAGCATTTAAAATTATTTTTAGGTTGTATTGTGCACCAATAGGTTTGTAATTTGAATGTGAAAAGCTTATGTATACAAATAACTCTAAATCATTCTAATAAAACGTATCATATTAAGGATAAAGAAACAATCTAAGGAACAATTTTTCTCTAAGTGTATATTTAATCTATTATGTTGTTTCTAAGAATCTATTCTATTATGGATACTTGTACCAAGATAAGTCCTAGGATAACTATCACACAATTTATTTCAATTATTAGGGATATATAAAGGGTTGAGGAATCAATCACCTTGAGAGGGATACTATTATGTATAGAAATATATGAACCTTGATTCCTAACATGATACATAGAGAAACCCATAATGTCGGGTGGTACAAGTTAATCACTCTTTAAATTTTATCATTTTTGGGCAAGTTGTTAGCGTTTAGATATGAGAAGAAATTTTATCATACTTTTACATTCATTCTCATATCTCGAAGAAGATTTAAATCAATAGTAGATGAAAGAGCATACAAAAATTAGTGTATTTTACCAAAAAAGTTGGTATCGATTAACCTATTTCACTTGTCGTGTTTATCAATTTGTAAGAAATTATGCATATACACAATATTTTTGATTGTTTTAACCATTTACGTTGTGGAGGGGCTACTAATGCATTATCCTCCCGAGTGGATGCCTTAAAGGTCATTTTATAAAATCAAATATAAGATAAGGACACCATTGATCGAGATAAATATAATAGTGTCCACGCAAGATCAAGTGACAAAAATGTAAGCAAGAGTGAGAAATATGGTTTAGAGAATGATTTAAATTGTATATGTAGGTTTAGACTGATTCTAGACCGATGAATATATCTTTGAAAGGTATATTCTAAACCGTATTAGCATTGTGTCTGATTCTGGAAAGTGAAAATCTCAAGGACATGAGCACTTAGAAGGGGACAGGGCCACCCAAGTGCTAGCATCTATTTTGGGAACTAGTTTCTATGTGGAATCTGGTTCTTTTGTTGCTTAGTGTCACTCCTTATTCATTATGGGTCACATAAGATTCATTGTCTCGCACTTTATACCTATAAAATAAACCCTAAATAACTATACAATACTCAATCACACATTAGATGAATAAAAATATGCATATGCTTGAGTTAGAATGACCTCGACAATCACCCTAATGTGATTGTCACTAAGCACTGCACTACATTTCAAAATATATGTAGTTATAGTGTGTGTGTGTGTGTGTCTTGCGTGCGTGTGCGCGTGCGTGATCAAAATAGTGTCCCTTGAGCTAGGATTTCCTAGTGCCATTCACATAAAGAGATAATGAGCTACAACTAATTTGTCCCAAATGAAAATGTGTGGTATGGAATTCATAATAAACCCTCATATGCAATGAATTATGTAGTGCCAAAATGCAGTCCTTGGTGTAGTAGATAGAAAATATTAGTTCCTTGTAGTAGTATGTGCCTCCTGAAATGATTTCCCCTAATGAGGTTAAATAAGACATGTATATATATGATTCCCTTTCTTAAGTTTCTTCATTAACAAGTGAAAGGATTGACCAAGAGTGATAAAAGAAAACAAGAAAGAAGTAACATTCGAAAGGTCAGAAAAAGAGGTAAAGAGGACACGTGCGCCAAAGGGGACAATAACACTGGAACTCCCTGTCCGTAATGGGAGGTCATGTATCGATACTTAAAAAGGTAAACAATGAAATTAGAGATGAGAAATATGTTAGATGGTATGTAAAATTGTAAGTTTTCAATCAAAAAACAATAAATAATAAAGATGAAAAGGATAAAAGAAATGTCAAAGTAAAGTAAAGGGGTGTTAATGAGTAATTCTCTTGCTTAGGAATCATGCATATAAATGAAGTATTTATAGGATAGATGTACATAGTAAGTGCGTGATTTAGTGACTACATTTTCCCCACTTTATGCTGGTGAATAAGGATTCGGTAGCATAAAGTAGAACAAAAAAGCATACCTTGGAGATTCAAAAGAAGATTGTGCCCAATAGTGTGCCAAATGAGTGTTGTAGTGTGCCAAATGGAATAGTGCAAGATGTGTACCATGAAATTCTAAGGAGAGGGAAGGATAAGGATCTAGGGTGACCTTTGCATGTGTGGAGTGATAATGTGTGCATATAGCTCCTAGAATTCCATCTTTTTTGGAGTGTGCTTGAGATTTGTTTCATGGTTACTTGTGTGCTTTTCTTCATTGGGATATGATAGGACCTATAAAATAAAACAAGTGTATTCAATGCTCTAGGTAAATGCAATTGAAATTTAACTTAGAAAATATGTAAAAATGGAAATGTGTATTGGAAAAGATAAACCAAGGGGTTAGAGTACACCTAGAGTGTTGAAAGAGAAAGGGGTAGAAATTTGGTCTTGCTTATAGGTCCCCGATGCTTATGAGATGTATGGAATAACACTAAGGATTTGGGCATCCTGTCTCCAAACTAGGGATTTGAGTGTCATGATGATAATCTTCAAATTTAGTCATGTCTTGTTACCACTAAGGGAAAGTGTATAGGGAGAGCGGTTTGTTTTAGCCTCCAACCATTAACACTTCCCTACAAATAAGTGACACTACAAATGATCAAAAACCAATTTGTAACTTGTCTTGGGTGACATAAAGGCTCTAAACATATCAATGTCCTACATATTCCCTAGGTGTTATTCCCTTAATTATTTCCTACTTTGGTTCCTAAATTAGTAGTTAGATCATGTTAGTAACTAATTCCAATCTGAAACTAGATGTGTAATTTGCTGAAACTAACAAAAATTATGAATGTGTAATTACTGAAACTAGTTTTGCAATTATTTTCCCCCCAAGGCAAGGTAATTCCCATGTGGGACTCTAAGAGCAACAACAAATCAATACATGCAATTTAATTTATTCTTCTATGTATTGATTCCACATTAAACATACGAAGATACAACAAATATATAGAAATATGAAACTCCTAAAAATTAGGAAGTTTCTCTAACAATAATCCTATTTAGTTGTGATTGTTACTCACGTAACAATACACAACTCAAATCATATGAGTTGTTAAAATAACTCCAACTAATATATTATTGTTTATATAACAATAATATAACTAACTAATTATTATTTACCTTTCGGTAAATATCCCACTATAATGTAAACATTATATTTCCTAACATTCCCCCCTTAATGTTTACATGGTAGTAAAAGAATTTTCACACTTCCTTTATAGCCTACCGCCTTTGCGTGCTCATGATCTTGGCACACACTCAAACTGAAGGTAGAAGAAGGAACACATCAAATTCTTATCAACCATGCCTTTGTCGGGAACACATCGACCAAAAAGGATGGGAACATGCTCAAGAATCATCTCGCTTATCAAGATGTCAACAATACTATATGGAACACATATGACCTAGCAGTGCGGGAACTCAAGTAGGAACACATCCAACAACCTTCAATGGTTTTCCAGAGGATAACCAAAAACCTAGGTATGATCAAGAACATATATGACTGTTCAACTTCTTCAAGAATCATGATGTTACATTTCATTGTGCTATCTATTCTTCACTATGTTATTGCATGGGGGAATAGGAATACTCACATACACAAGTGAATAGGAACATATGACATATGTTCTTATTTTTCAATTCACACTGAAAACCACACCAAACTGAAATGTTGAAATCAAACATGTTGCACGTTGAAATAAGGCACACCACTCCAAAGCAAAAACACACATGTGCCACCAAATTAGTGAAGCGGCCCCATCGTTGGTGGACTGATGAGAGGTCGTTGGTTGTCCTCCAGCCTCCGATGCCTCCATCCTCTAGTAACATGTTGCTAACTCAGCCGGATTTGGATATGAAGCTCAATTGTTTCCACATTGTTTATTATATCTTCCCTCCTGCAATGTGAAACACTTTATTTTTCTAGACGTCGGGTAACACTAAAAATGCATCCGTAAGACTATCCTAAAATCACCTATTTGACAACAAGACTCAATTTACAAATTAACTTAATATTTGACTTAGGACTTTGAGACTTTTGACACTATAACTTTATGATATTAAAAATGTGACATCACTTATATATGGATGTGTATACTATTGACAAAAATGATAATTCATTTATTTGACATTTGACAGTGATGACACTTAGATAAAGAATTTACTATGATACCTATGATGATAAATTTATATGGATGACACCATATCAACGACTCTATTTAATGTTGTAACATGGAAAAAATAACAATAAAGACTCAAATGGTTATCATGAAATCCAACTATATAATGGATTCAAACAAAACTTAACAACTCATAGATCTTTGACAACTTTAAAAAATATATAAAAACAAATGGTAAACAAACTATACTAAATATTCAATTAGACTTAATACCTAAAGATCACCTCATATAATAATATTTCAACTACGGGATTTGAAGTATCTTTGAATCAACATTATTGGAGCTTGGCGTATACATCCATATCAATGGATCCTACATGGAAGCAGATCTGCTACACATCCAACAAAGAAGATATCCTTCTTCTTTGCCAATGAATGCTTGCAAATGTAGAAATTCCAGCGTTTGTGTATCAGTATTGAGATTCACGTGAGGAAAACAAATGTTATCACACGGAGAGAGCCAAACGACATGAATGATATATTATTACTTCTTGCTGCATCCACTACCTTTGATGCTCATGGAATAGACAAATGTATGTGTGTAAGTCGATTGTCAAGAAAAGAGCTTTTTCTATGGGTGAAACCAATCCATGCCTAAAGTGCATGCCATGTTAAGATATAATGGTAGAAATAATAGATCGTGGACCTTTGATGGAGAGATAGGCACCGAATCCCACAGTTTTAGAAATATGCAATCTTATTGAAATGTTTGAAACACCACTCAATAAAAAGTGAGATGCTCAATCGATGACCCAAGTGGTGATGCGTTCTAAATTCCAAACGTATATAGTTGTCAAGTACTCCATGCAAATATTACATGAAACAAATGCACACCATCCTCTGCCAGATCAATGAGATTGAATTGCATGTAATAAGAGTTGAATTTGGCAAGACTACGTATAGTAAGATCTAAACAAGATACCTCAAACTATTGCAAATATCTAGAAAACCAATCTGCACTCTGATAAACTATTATTGTTAGAAAATGAAACTCATAAATTTGGGGCAACTACATAGACTATGACGATGCCCCTTTTTCAAACTATTTCTCCATTTTGTCAAAAGTCGATACAAATCTAAGAGTAAAAACAAATCAATACATGTAATTTGATTTATTCTTCTTTGTATTGCTTCGACATTAAACATATAGAGATACAACAAATATATAGAAATATGCAACTCCTAAAAATTAGGAAGTTGCTCTAACAATAATCCTATTTAGTTGTGATTGTTACTCATGTAACAATACACAACTCAAATCATACAAGTTGTTAAAACAAATCCAACTAATATATTATTGTTTATATAACAATAATATAACTAACTAATTATTATTTACCTTTCGGTAAATATCCCACTATAATGTAAACATTATATTTCCTAATAGGGACACTAGTGCCTAGGCATTCATGTCTATTCTGCACTTCTTAATCATGTTGAGTTTTGTGGCCAAGTCTATTTGGCCCTTTTTAATAAAAATTTCTATTTTGTTTCTGTTTTCTTTGTTTTTGTAACTACTAGGAGGGTGAAAAGGTTCACCTAATGTTTTCCCCCACTCATTTGGGGTGCATGAGATGAAAAATGCAAATGGATCCCAAACAAGGAATGCATAAAATGATGTGCACATTTGATATAGGAATCTTATAGGGAATATGGATTACACATGGTAGGTACCATGGCAAAAGTAAAACAAGGGAAAATGCTAGCATACAAGTGTTAGTGACAAAAAAGTAATGCACATTGAAATAGTGACTAAAAGAAAAGTAATATAGGAAAAAAACAAACAAGGAATCAATGAGTAGCTAGTTACATACATGGGACACCACTCAGGATGTCACAAGATAATCAGAGCCATCAAGGCTTGTGAAAACAAGGAAATCAAAAAACATAGGGCATAACCCATAAACAATGACAAACAAGGTACAAACAAATCATATAACCATGATTGAAAGGAGTCTTGTAAGGAAAATACTACACATGAAGCACTCATTAGCATGTTAGGAAAGATGAATAGTATGCAATAATGTAATATCTAAATATAGGAATGAAAATGTGAAATATAACAATGATAGAACTTGATAGTAAGTGAGGAAAGGTAGATGCCCCCAAGAGCCTTAGTGGGACTAGTAATGGACATGGCCAAGCATCATACATCATGTAACAACCTATAAGTGACTTGCATTCACCTCAAGATACCATGTGAATGTGCATGTGTGTATGAAAAATGATAAAGCATACTATGAATCATAGTAACATGATAAGAAAATGTACAACATAAGAAAGGAAGAATGCATCCAATCAAGATCTAAGATAATGTTTTTAGATTTTTGATTACAAATATGTAAATGAAAAACAAATTAAAAGAAGGGATAAGGATGCCCTGGTGTGTGTACAAAGTGAGGTCCATATGAAGAAAACCTCAAAAATCAAGTATGAACCAAGAACAAGAGTGCATCATTGGGTGGTGTGGGGGAATTAGGATGCCCCCAAATGTGAATGCAAAAATTATATATGCAATGAGAGTACTAGGAAAGGGCCCACGATCAGCTGATGTAAAAGAACTACACATGTGAACATGATCTAGGATCTGATGGTCACGAGAGAGTGCATGAGGCCAAGTATATGAAATAGGTCTAGATCAAGCATGTGGAGAAATAGAGTGTGAAACATGTCTAGATGGAGTATGTGAAGCATGTGACCTATGTGAAGAAGTGCACCTATGAGGTGGGCTATGGGTTATAGAAGCGGCGTACGAGGCCGATGAGTAGTAGCCGCATGTGAACTAAAATTAAATGGATGTGTGAAATGTTCCATAAGAGGAGCAATAAAACTATATACCATGTGAGGTGTCAAGGCTAAGGATCCATCATGAATAGAGAAGATGCACTAGGAGTAGGAGCAATGAACAAAGAATGATTGAAGGAGTTAAAGACAAAGGTGTCCATGGTGGAATGCCTGGATAGTGATAAGATGTCACTTGTGGATAAAATTAAGGAACAAGTGAACAATAGAAGGTATGAATTTGGCATCCTAAAGCCAAGGGAGTCCTAAGAGCATGTCATAATGTGTAACAATAGATCCAATAGTAAATGGCATAGAAATAGTAAGAGGCCCAATAATAATGGGTAGAATAACATGGCCATGAGAAGTGGGAGACTTGCGTGTCATCTGAGATAGAGGGAAGCCAATGGATTGTAAGAAAGATAATGAGAATGCATTGTATTTGAATATAGGATGTACCATAACATTTTTGACAACATGGAGGCCTAATAGAAGCATCATATGTAATCTATGGGAGGATAATGAGGCATGAAAATCAACATCAGTGAAAGTGATAACATGTGATGGGAGATCAGTAAAGCACCAATAAGTAATCCAAGGGGATGATCCAAAGAATGAGTAAAAGGCATTTCATGGTAAGTATGATTAGAAGAGGAATCAAGGCTGACTTATCATGATTAGGTAATGGGTCATTGAATATTTTAACTTTCCATTGTCATTAGTAGATTTGGAAGTGGAATTAGTGGATTCAGGTAACTGGATATCATTATTTTCAATGAGATCTTGAATCAAATGGTGAAGCTTGAAACACTTGTCGGTAGAATGTCCATTACATCTATGGTAATCACAACATGCATTCTCATCAAACTTCCTACCATATGGGCCTATTAGGATCATACTCGAGAGGAGGTGGAAGAGAAATCAGATTGCTTTTAATGAGTTGGGGCAACAACATATATGGAGGATAAGGAAATCAAGTAAATATACACAAGTGTGTGGAAATGATTTGAAGCTTAGGAGGTTGAGAAACAACATTGACAGTAGGATTAACATCATTATACTTGGGTTTAAAGGGAATCTTTCTTGGAAATTTAGAAGAGGAATGATCAGAAGTATTAGAACCATATTTGAGTTTTCCCAAAGAAAGTAACTTAGTCTCACAAGTCTTCAAGGTATGACATAGATGGTCAAAGGAATGATAGGAATAAAAAAACACACATTCTTGCAAAGGAGGCAAAATACTTTGAATAAATAGATCTTGCAATTCAAATTCAACTAATACATTGTTCATTTTAGAAATATTGTTCTTGTAACACAATACATAATCACTAAGATGTTCATTAGATCCTTGTTTAATTTTAGCCATTTTTGCATAAGATATTTTCATTCCAATATTCATATAAAAATGAGCTAGAAACAAATCAAAAAGAGTAGTAAATGATTTAACAGAATGCAAGGGAAAGTCATAAAACCATTACAAAGCATAATCTTATAAGCTCTTAGGAAACAACTTGGTCAAGAGGGTGTCATCACATGCATAGTCTAGGAAAGCAACATGAAAAGATCTAAGGTTCTCTTGAGGATCTCCATGGCCATCGAATAGAGGAAACTTTGGTGAAGCAAAATTGGGAGGGAGTGAATAAGAAGACACTTTAGGTGTAAGAGGACTATGAAGAAGAAGTGAAGAATCAAGAGATGGGGATGAAGAAGAAGTAGCTTGTTGTAATTGATGAATTTGTGCTTGTAAATCATGATAAAGAGACTCTAAAGATTAGGTTCTGGAAGAATAATTAGGATGAATGTGTGAAATAAGAGGAGAAGAAATATTAGGATTGGGTGTGGAAGTAGGAATATGACCGGTGGAAGCTCCCACATTGGTAGGGGAGGAGGAAAGAGGAATAACATATGTGGTAGTAATAAAAATAGTGGTACCAATAGAGAGAGGAGGAAACAATCCTTAGGGCTTCCTCATTGGTGAAAAAAGCAACAAATCAAGATTTTTAGGATGCTTAACATGATAAAACTTAAGTTCATTGAGATCCCCAGTAGAAAATTCATGAGAGGTACTAGCCATGATGGAAAGGGATTTGACAAGGTAAGTGTGAAAGGGATCGGGTTCACCAAATTATTTAATAAAATTAAATCTAAGATAAGGACATTATTGATAAGATAAATATAACAATATTCAAGAAAGATAAAGTAAAGGAAATGCAAACAAGAGTAATAGTTAGGGTTTAGATAATGACTCAGCTTCTATCTGTAGGTTTGGATTGATTCTGGATTGATGAATAATGTGGAAAGGTAGATTCTAAAATGTATTAGCTTTGTGTTTGATTCTAGAAAATGACGATCTCAGGGACAAGCCCACCTAGAAGGGGACAAGGCAACCTAGACACTAGTGTTGGTGTTCTAGGCATTGGTTCTTTATGTTTCACTCCTTACTTTTTGTGGGTCGCATTAGATTCGTTGTGTTGCACTTGTACCTACAAAATAAACCCTAGATACCTACACAATACTCAAGCACACATTAGATGAATAAAAATATGCATATGCTTGATTCAAATTGACCTCGGTGGTCACCCCAATGTGATTTTCACCAAGCACTACACTACATTTCATACTCTATGTAGTTCTAGTGTGCGTATGATCCGAATAGGGTCCGTTGAGATAGGGTGCCCTAGTGTCAATCACACAAAGAAATAATAGGATACAACTAATTTTTCCCAAATACAAATGTGTGGTATGGAATTTAGAATAAACCCTCCTATGTAGTGCCTAAATTTATTCCTTAGTGTAGTAAAAATAAAATATTAGCTCCTTATAGTAATATGTTCCTCTTGAAATGCTTTCCCCTAACGAGGTTAAATAACACATGTATATATATTATTATATATATGTACATACACACATACACACATACACACATACATATACATATACATATACATATACATATACATATACATATACATATACATATATATGATTCCCTTGCTTAAGTTTCATCATTAACAAGTGAAAGGATGACTAAGGGTGATAAAATAAAACAAGAAAGAAGTAACATTCAAAAGGTTAAAAAAAAGAGATAAAGAGGACATAGGTGCCCAAAGGGGACAATAGCACTCGGGTGCTCTTGTCTCTAATGGGCGGTCTGTACGGATACTCAAAAAGGTAAACAATGTAATCATAGATGAGAAAGATCTTTGGATGGTATTCAAAAGCGTAATTTTTCAATTAGAAACAACAAACAATAAAGATAAAAAGGATAAAAGCAATGTCAAAACAAAGTAAAGGGGTGTTAATGAGTAATTCTCTTGCTTAGGAATCATGCATATAAATGAAGTATTTAGAGGCTAGATGTACATAGTAAGTACATGATTTAGTGACTACAAAAGGGGCCTATTAGGATTAGGGTGTGACCGAACTTGGTCATGTGGGCTAGACCAAAACATTTGAGAGATGTCATTGTTATGCCTTAGTTACCACATCATTGGCTTATTTATTCCCTTTGTTCACACATTACATCCATTATGTCCACTTATCCCATTATGTCTACTTGTTACACACTATTATTTGTATTATTGGTCACCCTATACCTTCATCATCAACCTCCATTTAACTTTTAGCCTCTATCTCCCATGTTTTACCCTTTTACTTAGGTTTTCCCAAGACCAATGCCATCACCCATTGGCGATGGTGCTGGTTCTTATTTTTCCATGGATGATGCCATTTCCCATAGGTGATGGTGTCAAGTATATATACCCCATCCACTAAAAATTACAACCACTAAAAATCACTCTTGTCATACATGAAGGCACTTATAGCTTGCATATTTTTACACTATTTCACACCTACTTGTTGAATTGGAGTCTTGGAGATTACCTTTGTGAATTTTGGGTTACCATAGTGAGTTAGGATTAGATACATTCTTGTTCATATTTCCCTTTTTCCACCCATAATGATTATATCTTGATGTTGTTTTCTCTGGGGAGGATTATGTATCAACAGTCATAAATGTTGGCACCAAAATTGACTCCATTTCATTTTTTATATCCTACGACTAAAACTTGGAGTTCCAAAGATTTTTACGGTGATTAACATGTATTTTTAGTGCCCTTATGGTTTGAAACTCACTAAAATACTTTCCCCTCTTGATATATATGTCTATAGGATGGATCTAAAAGAACTTTTTTGATTTGGGGAGTTTTTGGCCTTTGACATCCGGAAGAACTCTGTGGTAGGGTTGATAACCATTAATTGAATCCAAGTGTCCCTATGGACATGTTCCTCTCATCAACACATGAAAAAGAGGACATAAACCTTAAAATGTTGCGGAACATAGTATATTGATGGGTGAAAAGTGTCACCCATCGAATCAACAAGCTAAGTCAAAAGATAAGCCTGTAATGCTTGAGTTGAAAAATGTAAGAGATGTGTCAACAATTAACAAGGTATATGTATGGGTGGCCAAAGATTCAAAGAGTTGTAGTGGGTGGTGGCACTCGATGAAAACTATATGTTTCCCATCGGTGGCCCATAGGTATGAAAGGCAAGGCTCTAATGGCCCATGGAGGATGATGACTTGCTGATGGAGGCTATGTGTTTTCCATCGTTGGCCTATGTCTATGGGAGAAATAAGAACATAAGCCTTAATGTTGTGTGGATAATGGTTAGATTGACGAAGGCCATGTGGTAAGGATAGAAAATTACTAGAGTTCAAAGCATAGTTAATTCAAGATACATGGTGTGCCATAGTTGGTTAAATGTCTTAAATTTGATGACGAAATTATAAAGAGAAATGAGCTAGAGGATGTAAAACTAGGAGAATCCATCAAAAATACCATAGGCTTGGTTGTTTGCTCGTAAATTTTGACATAAATATTTAATCAATGTAAGACTAAAATAGTTGGAAAGATTGAAGTGTTAGGAATATTATATTGTTTACATTGGTGAATGTTTTAATGTAATATATATTATCATGGAGATAATATATATGGGTGAATAAATAAAATGTAATATTATTAAATATGAGAAAATATATCTCATATTAATAATATAGGTTTTATATATTAGTTGTGAGTTTGTTGTATAAACAACTCACATTGGTATTTTTAGGATTAGTTGAGTGTGTTGAGATAACTAAGGGATTGAGAGAGATTAGTGGAAGGTTGAGAGATATGTGGGATAAAGGATGACTCCTATTTAATAGGAGATCATATGTGTATTTATACCTCTCAATGTAAATGAAGACATATCCAGATGAATTGAAAATTATTCTAATATTATTTTATTCGGTGTTTTTATTGTGTAAGATTATTTCCAATAATCTGTACCAACTTCAAGATGAAGAGGGCTACACATTGGTTCCATTATTGAAGAAAATGGTAGAGAGATTGGGATATTTTACGGACAAAATTTGGGGGCGTTTTAACTAATTTTCTTGATCAATTGGGCTCTAAATCACCTTATGATACTTTTAGATTATTCCTCCCACTTGAAAAGATGCTTTCTTGATATAATATTCCATCCATTTCCCACAATAACACATCAAAGAGTTTAAATTGTTGAAGATTAAAAAGATAAAGTTGTCACAAAGATCCAAAGTTGAGATCTTAATCGAATAACAAATCACAACTTCTTATTCATCTATTTTCCCAATTCTAAGAGTGTACATGTGTTTTACCTTATGGATCTCCATCGTGCTTTATTTATAATCAATTTCATGTCATATTTGGCTTATATCAGAAAAATTTGTGTTTCTTCCATACCGATATGACAAAGTGATCTAAACATGCTCATATCTCTTCTTTTATTGGTGGATGATATGCTTTTATCTAGAATTAACAATTAAATTCTCCCGAGTTTTTGATTTCTTTAGAGGGAATATTATAAGTACTTTTGTTTTATATTTTTCAAAGGAAGTTATATAAATTTGAAGGAGAAATTCTTTAGACTCATCTTTTAGATATTGTGTAAACCTAGTTATCCTAATTGACACTTTGTTTTCTAGTTTTATGAGCAATTGGATAGTGATAGCATTTTTATGGTTCAAATATAAAATGTTGTAGGATGTTGAGAAAGTGTTGTGGCATTATAAAAATCTTTGAATGTGAAGATCATTGTTTGGTAATTAAGATTTTTTTGTGTTGTGTAGACATATATAAGTGCCAAGTTATAAAATCCTTGTATATCATAATTTATTTGTATCTTCGAAATTGTCCCAATATGAGTGTGTTGTCATCTTGCAATGTCTTATTCGATGGGTAATAGATGGTACGTGTAGGACCATTACATTACTTGTTTGAATTCATGGTGGAATGGACAATAATTGTGTAGATTTTTGTATTCTTTTGGTTATCATTCATTCACTTGGTTTAAATATCGGTGATTCATCTCCCAATGGATTCGATCACTAATCATAGTCCATCGATCACTTTCTTTTGTTAATATTTCATTTCCCTCCACGCTTTCTTTGAAATATCACTTTGCACCTACAAATCCTTTAAGGTTTCAACTGTTATACCTTTATATTCATGTCTATAAGGTTTTTTTGAACATTGTGCACTGTTTCATAGAGAAATTAGCTTGTAGATTATGGAAATATTTTCCCTCGTCATCTTTTTGAGTGCAACCTTTTCCTAGTTTCAACTAGCCTTTTGATTTTCCCACTAGTGACATTAAATTGGGTAGGATTTCATAGTGGTTGAGTTGTTTGTATATGTCTACTATGTTATATTTGTTTCATCTACGTTCTTTGACATCACTATGGTTGATGTAGGGTCTTTCCCTAGGTTTAATAGAGCTTAAAGAATAGGAGGATAACCACCATTCCATTTTATTACCTTGATTCTTATATTATAGGTGAGGAAAACAACTCACTACACAAACCTATCTTTCCATTTTCACTCATTTTCACCTTAGTACATAAATGGGAGCCAAAAATTGGCACCGTTGTTGGGGAATTACTTCAAGTTAGCTTTAGTTCATCACTATTTGCACTTCTCGAGGCCTATTTTATAGTATTTTTGCTACATACAACTTGTTCTCATAGTTTATCAGTAAATTTGGTCTTATTTGTGAAAATTGTGGTACCATTTTTTATCTCTCTAGTTATAGTCACTATATTTTGAAATTTGAACAAAGAAATCATGTTACGTTGTTGAAATTTTCACAAATAATCTAGGTCTGATTTTTGTATGTGTTTGTTAAGTATATCTACATGGTATTGGTGAAGCCAATGCATTTTGAGATTAGTTATCCCAGATATTGTTAAATATTTGTTAATATGTTGTCCCTTGGTCTTATGCTTCTCATTGTGACTCATAATTTGCAAATATAGAGGTGTTACACTTTTCTTTCAAGGAATATTTAATCAAAGAAGTATTTAGAAATACCACAAGTGAAATTAAAAATCAAGGAGAAGCTGATTTGGAAGCCTATGTAAAGAAAGTTATTTCTCCTAATCAAACTTCTGAACATACTCTTGATTTATATCTTTTTAATTATAGAGAGAAAATATTTAATTTAGAACATTGGAGAGAATTGTGATTCACCCTTTGAATACTCTAAACCACTAAGTGAGAAGACCAGTCTTATAGTGTATTCTCTTTTCAATTGCATGACAAGCACTAGTAAATATCTTGCCTCTAGAAAAGTTCATAACCTTTTCTCTTCACCTCTGTTTAAATGAAAATAAGTATCTCAACCCCAACCCTCGTTCGAGATTTTTTTACTTTTGATTCCACAAAGATAGTTAACATTCCTCCAAGTGAATTGAAGGAACAATAAAAATCAAATCTTGATATCCACATTGTTGTTCTTGATACTCCATCTCCTAATCATCCTCCAAAGTCGATCATTCCTCATAGATCATAATATGATTCGAAATAATAGAGACCTAAATGTCTTTGGTTTTTCTAAATTTCCTCGCCCATTTTTGGGAGAAAGTAGGTTCAAAAAAATTGATTTCTTAGAAATGTAAGGTTATCCTAATGAGGTCCCTACTGAAATCATAAGGATAGTGCCTAAGTTTCAAGGAAATAATACCATCTTAGGTGATCAAAATCTTATATTATTTAAAAATTTGATGGATGATTATGAAATTCTCTATAAAGATGTTTTTATTAAACTATTTACTCATACTTTAGAGGAAAATGCTAGAGACTAGTTTGAAATTTTCCTCATGGAAGCATAGACTCTTGGCATGAGATGAAGAAAAATGTTAAGTTGTAATTTGGTGAAAGAATAGACCCTATATTTATCATGAGTGATTTTGATAATACCAAGAAACATCCTAATGACCGTGCATAGGAATTTAATGCTATATTTACTAAATTCACGATGAAATTACCGAGATTGCAGGACCTCTTGAAATAAACTTCCTTATTAAATATTGTCGGGCATTTGATGCTAAAGTTAGTTTTTATCTAAGAGATAAAGGATCAATTAATCTAAGGGAAGATTATACCATGTAAATTAGTATTGATAATAACATCGTATTTGTAGATAAGCCATCTAAAGGGGTGATGTGAAGCTCCTTCCACCAATAGAGAAAATTTCTCCAAGAACTTCTTTTCATGTGGATGAAAATCTAGGCAAAATGATGAGAAATTTAAAGGAGATATCTTAAAGAGTATTTATAAACGAAAAGGGTACGCTCTTATTTAGAATAAAATATTTAAATTATGTACCACATAATTATGATAGAAGTCATGTAAATGATAGAGCCTTTAATAAGGGGAAGAGGCCTTTCCATAGAGAGATAATGCTTGAATAGAGGTAATGAAAGAGATAAACCTCGCCCCTTTCTAATAGTACTCATGAGATAAATCAGTTAGAAGGGTTTTTTTGGTGTGATGAATTCTTCTTGTTTCATATTTCTTGTATGTTTGCTTCATTAATGCTTTGATTGATTGTGCTAATAATGACTTGGAAAACTCGAATCTATTTACATGTTGAAATGTGAAAATATTCAATCATGTGGCTCACACCTATGAACTTCTTGTGTATGAATTTGAATATTTGAGATCTTAGATGATAAATAAGTATAATGGTGGGAGGCCATCTAAAAAGACATTCTAGATCTTTAGTGTTATAACGGCTCAATTTAAAAGCAATCATAACTTGAGAATCCATAAAGATTGAAATGCCAAAAATGATATTGAGGAGGATTCACTTCAAAAATATGTCAACAAGGGTGATAATAATATTGAGAAGGCTACTGCTATTATAGAGAAGAATATTAATCCACCTCAACCAGCTAAATAAAGAATTTTTATACAACATGTGAAAGTTAGGTCTTGTTTTATTACTAGTGTAACTAAGGAGCATTCACGTGCTAAAAATAATGCTAAGAACAAGACTCAATACGTAGACGGGATGAGCCTATATGTTAAATTAAAATTAATGCCCCTATATGATTTGATTTAGGGAATCCCTTTTCTCAAGCCCTTGCCTCATGTATACCCAACCTTACTACCATCACCTTGTCTCCCAATGCACTAATGCCCGAATAAAATCCATGTGATATGACATATGTTCTCATCTAATTAAAAATAACAACCACCTTAGTTAACTTTCTACACATCCTATAACACAAAAGTAGAGAATTTTCTTACCTTAGTGCCCAAAGCTCCACCTCCCCATACACCTCTATTGTTAAAACTAAAGAGATCAGTGAAGATCTAGAAGAAATTCTTGAGATTTAATTTGGAACATCATCGATAGATATTCAACTAGAAGTGGATCCATTCTACACCACTTTGCTTGTGAATGGTTCATTATTTAACAAGCTGCATGTTAGATTCAGGAGCCTCTAACAAAATAATGCCTTTAGATGTAATGAATGATTTAGGGATCAAAATCTCAATCGCTTATGGGAGGTGTTATTCTATGGATTTTAGAGGAGTTCCCAGTAGGATGTGTTAGGGGACTTGTTTTTCAATTTGCATCTTATACTAGTAAGTTTTTGGATATGGACCTTGTTGTGGTGGATTATCCTCCCAAGTAGGGTATGTTATTGTCAAGAAAGAGGGCTACCTTAGTTGAATGTAGCATTTAGATGGATATGGCTTGTGTAACCGTACCTCTTGATGGAGAGAGATTCAATATTTGTATAGATTAAAGGGTGTTACACTTGATTGAAGATCCAAAAAGGGCCTTGAATGAAGTATTATATATTGATGTGGATATGTAAAACTTTGTGGGGGATACTCATTTTTATTGAGAATCATATTGACCCAAATTGCTTCCACAGTGCAATAATTGATTTTGATGGTGTATGGACTATGTTATTTTATGGAGAATGTTTAAAAGGAAGATCAAAAATTGGAATTGTTTTATACTCTCCATGAGGAAATATTTTAAATTATCTTAAAAGTTGGATTTTGAATGCACTAATAATGTAGAATAGTATGAATATTTTCTAATTGGGTTAAAAATGGCCTCTAAATTCAAGATCAAAGATGTGGTTGTAAAGGGAGACTCATAAATGATTACACAACATGTAAGGAAGGTGTACTCATCTAAGAATGAGATTTGAAACAATATATGAATTTCATGCGAGATTCCCTTGATTATTTTAACTCTTTCAATATCATTCACATTGATAGATCATTAAACATAATTGTAGAACAAGTTTCTATCCATGCTTCTTAATATTAGAATAAAGTGGTTTCTCTTTTTGTAAATATTATGTTGAAGTGTTAGTGAGACAATCCATTCCATATAACATGAAGAATTGGTAGGTATTTCAAGATAACAACCATATCCTCAGATTTTTGAAAATTATAGATGAGTTCGAGGACCAACTTATGGAATTAGAACCCTTCATTGAAAATTAGGAAGTAAAGGAAGTTATTATGGGATAGGAGGTCATTTACCTAAAGACAAGAAAGATCCAAAAATGATTTCTTTTACTTGAGAGAGATTTTGATGGCGCGCAGACAAGGTAATAAAAAGGACACACCGATAATGAATGATCAAGAAGAGATTAACTTAGGTGCTGATGTGTATTCTAGGCCTATTTTAATTTGGAATAACTTAAAGGAAGAAGAAAAGAAGTATCTCATTATTTTTTGGAAATATAAGGATTATATGGCTTGGTCTTATGATGAGATGAAATCCTATATGGAAGGCTTGTTTAAACATGCAATTCCATTTCATCTTGATCCAAAACCATTTAGGTAAAAACATAGGCCAATCAATCAAACGTTGGCAAAAAGATGGAGGTAGAGCTCATATAATTGAAAGAATGGGGAATTATTCAGCCAATAAGGTTCTCCTCATGGGTTACTAATCTTGTTCAAAGAAGAAAGAAAATGGGGATATAAGATTGTGTGTGGACTTTACAAACTTGAACAAAATGTCATTAAAAGACAACTTTCCACTACCAAACGTGGATAATATTATGTAGAGATTTCTGGATTAGAACTTATTTCTATGGTAGATGGATTATCTATCTACAATCAAGTTGTATTTAAATAACCTTAGAGGTTTAAGACTCCTTTCACAACTGATTTTGGGGTACATATGTTTATATATGCATGCCTTTTGGTCTCATAAATTTTGGATCAACATTTTAGAGGGAAATGTATTATGTTTTTTCCAATATAATCAATGATATCATGGTGGATTACTAAGATTACACGACAATATATTCCAAGAAGAGAGAAGATCATGTAGGGAATCTAGCAAAAAGTGTCTCTAAAGTGTAAAGAGTTTGGAATTTATCTAAATCCCAAATAATACATTTTTGGGATAAAAAAGGGTAAATTGTTTAGAACATTATGTCTAAAGATGGAGTGATGATTGAACATGAAAGAGTGAAGGTGATTGATAACATTCTCATCAAGACTTCAAAAAGGGCATTTGATCCTTTTTGGCCATATTAATTTTGTGAAGCATTTTATATCAAATTTTTGAGATCACCATTCCCATTACTAACATGATAAATAAGGACCAGATGATCAAGTAGACTACTAAAGCAGAGAGATATTTTTGGTGTGAATGAATTTATTAAAAATCTCTAAATGATGAATTCGATTATAAAAAGGAAGTCTTTTTTGATCTTTTGTTTTACATCTCCTCACACCATAGTTGTTGTTTTGTTGTAGAAGAATAATGAAGGGCATGAAAATCCCATTGCCATTTTCAATAAATAATTACAACATGTTGAGTTAAACTATACCATTATGGAGAAAAAGACAACGTGGTTCAAACAATATAGTCATTTAGATCTCATGTTCTCGTTCTAAGATCGAGCACATGTGCTTCATCCCATGGTCAAAGAAATCTTAACTCTACCTAGAGACTTATGGGAAAAGATGTAGATGCGTAAATAAACTTTAATAATTTGACATTAAGGTGTAAAACACTAAGTTTGTAAGAGGAAGGGACTTACCATGATTATTACAGTGAAATATGGGAATCACTGAAGTTAACTTACAAGACAAGGGTTATGTATAAAATGAAGATGATATTTTAAAGTTAGAATGGTATAAAGACATTGTGTATTATTTGAAATATCTTATTTTTACCCCCTCATTTGGATAAACCCAATGTAAATATTTGAGATTAGATACATCTAAATATGTGCTCACCAAAGAAGGTTTATCTTAGAGGATTCCAAAATGAGTCTCTATGAGATTTGTAAATGAGGAGAAGTCTAAAAATACGATTTCATAATTCCATCGTGGACTATATGGAAGTCAATATGCAACCAAAACAATTTCCTATAAGATTATCGGAAGCTTGTTATGGTGGCTCACGTTGTTTGCTGATGTTACCAAGGTTGTATTGATATGCTTGATCTATTCCAACATTTTGGAATACTTAAGAAGTCTAGTGCTCTCCCTTTGGTCCTAATTGTTGCATATATACCCCATGTAGATCAATCAAGTTTTGGACATATGTGAATATTAGTTACACATGATTACTTCACCAAGTGGGTTAAATCCATCCCAACTAAAAATGAAACTCATAAAGTGGTGATAGAATTCAAGCAAAATAATATTATCACAAGGTTTGGAGTGCCCAATAAGATTATTGTGAAAATGACAAAGCTATGTGTTTTAGGGTTGTTCCTCTTTTGTAGATGTGTGACTAGTTTAAAATCAACCCAACTTATTCATCCAATTATTACCCTGTTCCTGCACCAAGGAAAAATTAGGATAAGTCTAAGTAACAAGAATATAATCATAATAGTTAGAAGGAATCTTGAGTTGAGATAAATGAAATGGGAAGAGAAGATGATATTTTTAATCTGGGAATACAAAGTTACTCCCAAAAGGGCCACATGCAAAGTCTCCATTTAAATTGGTTTACTACATGAATACTTCTTTGCCTCCAAACTTAGAGCTTCCAACTTACTAGATGATACAAGATGTAAAATTTGACGAGGTTTATCCATTTTCTGATTGAATAAATCAACTCTATATTTGGATGAGATTAGAAGGTAATCCCATGAAATATTTTTAAAATTTAAAATCAAGATAAAGAGAGTTTTTCATAAAAATGCTTATGCAACATAATTCCAATTAATTGAATTGATATTGATTTGAGATAACAAACATGAGGAAAAAGGAAAATATGGCAAGTTTGACTCATTGTAAATGGGGCCATATGCCATTGATGTCCACATTGGAGAAAACACTTTTTTCCTTAGGGATCTACATGGAGAAATTTTATATTTTCATGTTAATGGAAAGCATTTGAAACATTTTTTTAGCTAAGTTAAGGAAGTGAAATCCACTGTATAGTGTAAATAAGTGTTTGGTTTCTTCTTGGTTTGTTTTTCTTGTACATATATTTTGTTTGGTTATACATCTACCTAGAATTTGGTTCTTTATATACACATTGAAGTGTCTTGGATTGCAACAAGTTATTTGGCTTACTCTAAAGCAAATCATTTTTGATTGGAATGATGTTTTAGTTGCGAGAGGTCAAAATTATGGAAGGGTCTTGGATCTGTTTATGGATCACACACTAGTTTTCTTCTTCCATATTTTTGGAATCTCTAGTTAAATGTAAGGATACTTGTACCCACCCAAAGCCAATGTTGGCATTAAAATCAATGAATCTATTCAATTTTTGTACCTTGAATAAAACTTGGATTTTAAAATATTTTCATAGTGCTTAATAAGCATTTTTAAGTGCACTTATGGTTTAAAACTACATTTGCTCCCTCTTGATATCCATGTGTACGAGATGGATATAAAAGAACTTAGTTGATTTGGGAGATTTTTTCCTTGGGACATTCATTTGACAATATAAATGTGTATTTTATATTTTCTTGAGGCCTTCAAATTTAAGATGAGTCTTACAACTTTATGGTAGGGTTGGTAATCACTAATTAAATCCAAATGCACCCAAATACACGTTCTTCTCATCAACACATGCTAAATTTTAAAGGTGAGGAGATACACCTAAAAATGTCATAAGAACACATTATATTGATGGGTGAAGTTTCACCCATTAACTCAGAGAGCTAATAAAAAAACCAAGCTGTAATGCTTGAGTTGATCGATGGAAGACATGTGTCAATAATCCTTAAGGCATATGTATATGTGACCAGAAGCTTCAAAGAGTTGTAGTGGAATTGATGGCGGCCACATGTTTCCCATTGAAGTGGCCATGGGTAAGGAAGAAAAGGCTCCAAAGGGAGAGTGGAGCTGATGTTAACTATGCATCATCCATCGATGGCCTTTGGTGCATATGAAGAAATTAGAACCTAAGCCTTAAATCCGATCAAAGAATGGATAAACCAATGGTGGCCTTTGTAGAAAGATTGACTGAGAGGATAGAAAAGCATAGTTAAGTAAATTTAAATTGTTTACTACATTTGGTCACAAATTTGGTTAAAAGGATTAAATTTGACAGCCAAATTATAAAAATAAATGAGTTTTGGGATGTTAAACTAGAGACTCCATTAAAATGTGCAAAGGTGCAATTTTTGCTCATAACTTTTGACATAGAGCTCATTCAATACAAGTCTAATAAGTACTAGAAATATTATGAAGATGGGTTACACGTTGGTTCCATTATTGAAGAAAATGGTGGAGAGATTTGGGATATTACGGTGAAAGAATTTGCACTAGTTTTAACTAGTTTTATTGATCAATTTTACTCTAAATCACCCTTTTATACTTCTAGCCACTTTACGATGAATCGTAAGTCAAAATCCTCTTCAAAAATAAACAATTAGTGATTATAAGCTAATTAAGCCTATTTTTCCCTTGATTTGGTCAATATACCCTAATATTGACTCAAACCCCTCTTCCAACCACTCAAAATCACCCCATTCACCTCCACAATGTCTCAACAAGCTTCAAAAGCTTATCCTAGCCTCCTAGTTGACCCTAAGCGGTTGATTAAGGCTCCCACCTCTTAATCACTTGGTAATTCACTAATTGTGATTAGCAAGGCCTAATCATGATTAGCAATTCTAATCTAATTTGGGGCTTTTAGTCCCACATGCACCAAAATACAAGTTTCTCCCAAAAGGAAACTATAAAAAAGAGTGCACCTCATTCCTTTATACTTTACACCATGCTTTGATTTGCATCTCATATAATAAATATGATATATAGCCAAGTTCAATCCTTGCCTAAAGCCTTCAACAAGGTTAGTAGATGGATATCCAAAATGACCAAGTAGTCATTTGGAGAGGTCATTTCACCATTGTTTGGAGTAGCAACCATAACCATTTGATTTCCCTCTTAGGTCTATTTAGGCCCATGTTAGGTAATTCAAGCATATTAGTAGGCATGTTTAGTTAGATTTTGTATTGTTTTCATACTAGTTAAGCATTCTTTTAAGCTTCTATCTTAATGTTACATTCCTAGACTTAGAAACCTTAGCTATAGGTGGAAATGGTGTTAGCCTTCCTTGTTTAGTCATGTTAATTTTCTTTGTAAAGTTTAGGGTGCTTTCATTTGGCACGCCTGGTGGGACAATACCCCATTGCATTCAATTTTTAAAGCTTTTTAACTTAGTTTCAAGTTTTTCATTTCAAGTTTTAGATTAGTTTCAAGTTTCCTAGATTAATTTCAAGTTTTCTAGTTTACTTTCAAGCTTTCTAGAGTACTTTCAAGCTTTTTAGATTAGTTTCTCAAGCTTTTTAGATTAATTTCAAAGTTTTAGAGTAATTTTCAAAGTTTTATAGATCAATTTCCATTTTTAAAAGTTGTTTCAACTAGATTAGTGGTAGAAGTTGTGTTTTCATGTTTTTGTAGGATATAAGGAGGTGAAGCCCTATCAAAATTCCCTCAAAATACCAAAGATTGACCTTTTTCAAGAAATCTTCTCAAAACAACATTCATCAAAGCATTTAGATATGTTAGAAAAGGACTAGTTTTCTAAAAATGAATACCCTAAATTCTTGGTAACTTTTTGCTCCAATTTTATGTTGGCATTGTGTAGTTCACTTCAATACCTTTCCAACGCAAAAAAAAATGGAGTCATTTTGAGGTTGGGAGCAAAATTTATGGCCTAGATAGTTGAGCACCTACATCAGAAAAAGAGCACCTGCTGCATGACATGAGCCTATGCATGCATGCATGACCTGCATGTGAAATTGTGCATGTGCATGATGCAAAGTGCATGCTCATGCATGACTGTGATGCCCTTGATGCACACATGAATTTTTGGTTATGAGTGAAAAATGTCCATGCATGACTGAGAGCACCTGTGCCTCATTGGAAGTGCCCATGCATCATTGATTGTGTGAAAAATGATAGAGGGGTGCTTGTGCATGATGTGAGCACTTGTGCACTAAGAGGGGTGCCTATGCATCAAGGTAATTTTTTTCAAATTCCAGAATTTCAATTTTATGATTCTGTTAGTTTTTAAGGGTTTTTAGATGTTGTTTTTGTCAATTTATTGATTTTAGAGCAATATTCCTAACAAAATTGGCTTAGGGTTTGATAGATGATATGTTTTCATACTTTGTTTTGAGTTTGGAATAGGGTTGTGTATGCTCTTCTCTTGCACCTAGTGTGATCTTGAGAACCAAAACACCCCTAAACCACTTTTTTGCTTCTTGGGAGTAAGTAGGAACAATCATCCTTCATTTTTGCTTAAGGGAACAAACTTTCATGTTTTGACATATGCTTGATCTTTTAGTTTAAGAGATTTTTCATTTGATAAAGAAATCAAGGCTAAAATTTGTGTATGCTCTTCCCTTGCACCTAGTGTGATCTTGGGAATCAAAAGCAATTTTAGTCTTTCATTAAGAAGCACTTGGATTAATTGGGAATAAACCTTTTTTTGCAAATTTTTATGGTAGTTAGTTGATTTACAAGATTTTGCATTTCTATTTAGTTGGATTATTTGTTGTGTATGCTCTTCTCTTGCACCTAGTGTGATCTTGAGAAACAAAAACAACACTTAATCCTCTTTCTATGATATTGTGAACCTTTTTGAACTACTAATCATTTTTGTGAAGGACCTAAAAATGCTTGTCAAAGAAAGAAGGGCTCTCTTTAAAACCAAAATCTAACATTCATGTGTGTTGTAGGTTTCATTGGTGGTCTAAACCAAATTACTTAATCCAAAAGATAAAAAAATACACCAACACACCATTCAAAAACATTGTATTATTGTAGGTTTTGGTTAAGAGCTACGGCTCATCTCGCTCAACTAGGACATAACCCCTTTGGCATAAGCCTTAAGCTACAACAATGGGGGTGGTCCTAGGAACCCTAAAGTAGTTCACGCAAGAGGGAACCTTGTGAATGAAACAGAAAGTGCTCCACACTACCGACTTGTCTAGTACACCTTGGTGAGATTAGAGTCAAAGATATATCATATCACGACCCCAGTGAAAGTATAACTGAACACTTTGGTGCTCATTATACTGAAGGGGGTAAAGTAAATCGAGATACTCCTTGGGAAACCTTGGTAAATCGAGCTCGCTCTAGATATCTTGTGACACCTAGAGAGAGAACCACCTAGGAAGCTTGTCGGCTTGGAGCCATTGTTTTTGTCTTAGTTGTTATACTTGAGAGCTCTCACAAAGTGACAAACTTTGTTAGATTCAAACTCTTTTTTTGAACAAGGGAAAGAATCTCTTAAAGTTGAAACCACGTGATTTTCATCATGAAATCTACTTAGTGTCATTTTGTCCTAGTTTTTCACTTGTCCTAAGACAAGGTGAAACTCTGCCAAAATAACACCAAGTTTATTTCAACACCACTTGGTCTACACCCTTGTTTTCTTGTTGCCCATTTTTGGACAAAAGGAAACAACATATATGGATACCGCTAGATATCACGTGTCCACCACTTTTGTATTCTACTTGCGTGACTAGGTTGTAATGTCAGAGTGCAAGTGTTGAAAGTGTGCATGGTACGTACTCACGATCTAGTAGGCCCCCTTGTCTCAAAACCCATATTTGAGACTTATTATCATCATAGTTAGGTGATTTCATCCTTGTCTTCTTTTGAGTTGTTACGCTGCCCACATTATAGCCATATAATTGAGATATTTATGTCTTGTTTCCATTGTGAAATTAGGCCTAAATCTCTATATTGTAGAGTTACGTTGTTCGCACATGCATAACAATTTCTTTGATATACTTAGACAGACGTAGTTTTTACACCCTAGCTTTGTCTTGAGTTTTGTGAGTGTTGAGGTTACTTTGTTAGCATCGCTATAATGTCATTTTGATACTAAAATCTTGCTTTCTCGTAAAGTTTGATTACGTGTCCAAATAATAGCATTGTTATGTTGCTCACATTTGTATCATCCATTTTACAAAGCTTAGACTTTGTTAGTGTTTAGAAACTGGCTTTTAGTATATCTTGTTAGAAGATCGCATCAACATTCTCTTATCATTTAGGCCTTGTTTGTTGCAAACTTGACCTAACTGGTGATATTGTGTTGTCACTATTTGGTTGCAAACCTATCTAGATGAAATCTTAGAGAATAAACTATTTGGTGTAACTAAATTTTGAGTGTTGTACGTCATTGTATTATTCTAAGGAAAACTTGTGTCATATATTACCTTGCTAGGGTAGCTTGTTCGTTATTCTTTAGTTCATACGTTTGCTTTTGATCTATCAATTTTGTGGCTATTCTATAGTCACCTTGTTTTTAACAATTTAGTGTCGTTACGCTACAAAAATTTGACTAAGGTCCCTTTTTAGTAAACCTTAGTGGAAATTTTTCACGTTGTATTTCCTATCTCGAGTATGCCTACTACGAGGATGGGATCCCAAAGATTAGGAACCGATATATTTGGAGGTGACAACCCTCTTTAGAGGATAATCTCATGGTTGACCATAGTGGTGGAGAGGAAGATTCTCCTCGTATGAATATAGAGCATCCTCCCACCAATTTTGATGATTACATTTTTCAAAACAAACATGAGGTTCTTATGTGTGTTATGGAACTAGGAGCTAAGTTACCTCCCATAGTGGACCCTTCTCTCATTTCCACAATGGTTTCGAGGGGAAGAAGAAGTGGAACATCCTCATCACCATATAGATGACATATTAAACCCAGGTCATGCCTCTACTTCTGCACGAAAAAATAATGAGGAAGTACCTTTTGAAAAATGATGGAGACTATCATTTACCTCCTATTAAAATTATGTTGTGAAGACCATGAAGAACATGTTCATCATGCACAACCTCCCCCTAATGAAGATCATAATGAAATACCTATTCAAGAGGTGACGTTAGAACAACAGGTCCAAGCCCTCACTCACCAATTGGCAAGTTTGGCTTCACATATACAAAAGGAACAACCAAAAGTTTTGAAACAAGCCATACCAAAGGAAAAACCTAAAGCTTCATTTCATGAGTTCCCAATAAACACTCCTCGATGGGAGAGACACAAAGAGATCCTTATGAGAGATTTTCACAAAAATAGGGGTGGGAATACACCTAGATTTAACCCTTTGTATAGACCTATGCCACCACCCACGCAAGACCACTCTTCCACCAAGAATGGTCTACTATGAAGAACACCCTTCAAGCATTACAAGAGGGCCAAACCAAGTAACAATAACAAGAAGTATCGGTTTGATGAGTTATGTCCCTACCCATTTGACAAAGCCATGCTACAAGTACCTTTCCCAAGACACTTTGATTTTCCAAAATTTGACAAATATAAGGGAAAAGGTGACCCTCGTGACCATATTAAATATTTTTATATGGCATGTCAAGAGGTGGCATTCAATGACAATTATCTTATGTGCCTCTTTCCATGAAGTTTAGGAGCAAATGCTAGAATGGTTTGTACACATCCCTAAGGGATCCATATCAACATGGCTAGAACTAGTAAAGTTTTTCATATGACACTTCTCTTTTAATATAGAAAATGATGTCACCATGTTAGATCTCTGCAATGCCAAACAAAGAAATAATGAAAACTTGTTGCACATTTTTACAATGATGGAGAGGATTAGCTAGCCACTTTCCTTGCTCCATACCCAAAAAATAGTTAATAATATATTTTTCCCAACCTCCATCCAGACATTACATTCCACTTGCAAATGCATTGTGGCAACACATTTGAAGAGGTAATCAAAAAAGGGAGTCAAATTAAAAAAGCATTGTTAGCTAGGGGGACTCTAAAACCTTTCTCCGTGATCATAATGATTCTAAATCTAATGAAAAACAAATTTTTTCCCTAATAGAACAAAAATGTTGTTAGTGATGGGATAGTAGATTCTAAGTGAGTACAAGCCATTCAAAACAACACCTTTGAAGCTTGCAAAGGGAGCTCCACCTATGGAGTATAAGCATCGTACTTTCACTCCTCTATCTGACTCAATGTCATCAATACTAAAACAACTAGAGGTGGTTAATATGGTTAGATATCCTGAAACTATGCCTTATGAGGATGACGTGCCTAAACCATCATGGTTTAGAGATAATGAATATTTCCAATTCCACCACGTTAAAGGTCACAAAATAGATAAGTGTTTGAAGTTGCAACACTACATCCAAGACTTAATCAAAAGTGGTGATGTGGAGATGGATTCATCCACTCCTAACAAATCCCCCAATATGAAGACTTTTCCTAAACATAATCAAGACAAGAATGTTAATTATGTGTCTAATGAGGAGAATCATTTTGATGCTCTCATTGGTTGTGTAGATACACCTGTTGAACATGTCAACACAATAACCCCATGTGATATCCCCTGGACTATCTATGTCTAGGCATGTGCCTGAAAAAGATTGATTATCATGTAGTTCCACATACTTATGATAAGGAACCTAGGTTTCAACATTCCCATCAAAGGATGCCTATCACAACTAGACCTCATTTGATTCTTCATGCTAAAGAACTCGTTCACTTACCTCTTCCCCCATCTTCAACTCATGGTAAGTGGTATGATTTTGATTCTTCCAAAGATTCCAATCCCAATGATTCTAAGTCTTTGATTCTTCTGAAGATTCCAATCAAATTATTCCTCTAATACGACTCCTAAGTCATGGTCCTCCTTGTCTTCGCAGGACCCCATTTCTCAGTCACCTCAATGACCCCTTCTTCCGTCGAAGATCTCTCGACTCAAAGTCCTTCTAATCAATCATCCAAGTCGACTCCCATGTCACATTCATCCAATCAACCTCTTGTGGTAGAAAAACTACCCACACCGATTGATTCATTTCAGAATGAAGAAGCCATTAGAGAATTTATGAGGGTACATGAAGACATTCCTCTAGAATTTTTGAGCAAGAAACCTTTAGACCTTGATACATTCACATATTGGGAGGAAGAGATTGATGCCTTTTTTCAAAAAAAAGGAAGACCCTAAGATCGTTCACGAGGAGATCCTCCTCTTATTCTTTCATTCCTTTTTTCAAAAAATCAGAGGAAGATTCTATCAAGATCATCAAACATGATCCTCTTCTTATTATCCATTCACATTCTTCATTAGGTGATGAAATTCTGGGTCTATCATTCTATCCATGGACCTATATCAATCATTCTTTTATCTATCAGATTCCTCCATCTCAATCCACCTTGGGTGCACCCATCAGTAGTCACCCCCATCATCATCTTTTCATTATATGTGGGCCACCTCAGCCCCATCATCATCTATATGTGGCTCACCTCCATAGCATCCCATCTTTCGTCTATACTGGGGCATGTCCTAGAAGTCCCTCATCTTGATTCTTGGGCCACATCCTAGTAGCCCATCTTCTTCTATATATGGGACACCTCTAGGTAGTCCTTCATCTTCTATCTATGGGACACCACCAGGAAGTCCTTCATCTTCAATCTTAGGGCCACATCCTTGTAGTCCTTTATCTTCAGTCTATGGGACACCTTGGTAGCCCATCCTCTTCAATTCTTGGACCATATCCTTCTTGCATCCATCATATTGTTCTTCTATCAATGATTGTGGCAAACCCACCATCATTTCTCACATCAATTCTATTCATCCACTTTCTTCTCCCACTTCTCGGGATCAGACAAGTCATGTTATAGCTTATAGAAACCAAAATGGTTCCTTCATCAGGCTCAGATCAATAATTCCAAGAGCTCCAAAGCTCACAACAATTTAAACAATCTTAAAGTTCAGAATCAAACACAATTCAAAAATGCACATCAACGCACCCATCAAGTATGGCGTAAAGTGTAGAAACCTCTGGATAGGGACCTCAAGCTCCCACAAAAAATCCATGTTTCATGATAAAACACAAGTCATCTATTGAGTATGAGCTCACCACGATCATTGAGATGGGGATAATATGACTCTTGATAAGAAAACATGCCTAGTCTTCCTTATCAAGGAAATTGCTAACATTGTTGTTGGATCTTATCATGCCAAGTGACCTTTTTGGTCCCACCTTTCAAAAAAAAAAAAAGACAAAATACAAAAAAAAAATGAGAAAACATTTCAAAAAAAAAATCAAAGGTAAATGAACACACATTGCAATCAGGTATTACATACACATGGATGTTCTTTCTTCCCTTTCTTGTTCTTCTTCTTTGCAAGTCTTCCTACCATTTTCATCCCTTGATGATATTTTGGTTAGCCTATTCACATGCATTTTGTGACATTTATCTCTATGGTATCCATTTGGCCTTGGTCTTTTATCACCTTGGTAAATTAAAGAATGACTGACCTCTTAGAGATCCTATCACAATCAACATCTAAAAACTTGTTGTGAAGAAATTTTGGATATATTTGTTGACACTAGCCAATGTCATCATCACAATCACTTCCACCTCCTTCCATCAAGCCATCAAGTGGTTCTTAACCCCTTGTCAAACAAGAGAGCTGAAATAGTTTTTAAAAAGCAAAAAAGAATCAATCAAATCAAAAAAGCACAAAGCTGAAAGCAAAGCTAAAAGCAAAAGCAAATTGATATATAACTCTCTCTTGGGGTATTTCCAATAATCTCTACCGGGGCTATGGATGCCTGACTAGTAGTAGAGAAATGTTGTGATTAGAATCAAATGCATCTCCATCGGGGCTATGGATGCCTGATCTGGTGGTAATGAGCAATGTACGACTCTCCTTCCACAATCCATTCAAAAAAATCAACTTTGAAAAATAAATCATTCCTACACATTGGCTAGGGTGTCTTCACTTGTTGTCTATCAAATCTTCCCTCCAAGAGGTAATAAATTTCCATGCACACACTAGATCTCTATGAGAAAACAAGATTAGTATGTTACCAAGTGTCTTTTTTTGGACCTTGTTCAGACTCTTACTCTAGTTTGTATCTTGTCTCATGATTCGTGCCTTTGGCTAATCACTTCTTCATCATGAGGCTTCTAAGCTACATTCACAACATTCACATCATTCTTCTACTTCAGTTCAAAACATCCATGTGTATAATATTTCCTTTTTCCATGTTTTTGGGCACCTTTGTCCCCTTTCACAAAAACAATCTTCCACTTCTTTCTATCATGTGCTTCTTGGCCAACTTACGCGTTGGGGGCATCCTTGCTCCTTCCTAGCATGTCATTGGGTTACATTCATCATCATGTTGAACCTATCTATATTGGCCCTGATCCAACTTCTTGTGTGAAGAGTTTTCCTTTGAATATTCCCATCTAATGTTGGGGCAATTTCACATCTTCACTTTCTTGTGCATGCATACATATGTGTGGCATTCTACCCTTGTACATCCCATCTATCACTGGGGCATCCACATTTCTTCATTTCCTATACATAGCTTCAAAAACTTCTAGAAAATAAAAAACATTCAAATATGTTTCAAAAATAAAAACATTCAAATATGTTAGTCGGAAAAGTCAAAACATCCAAATAAACATAAAAACCCAAAAAAATTGGTAAAAAAATTCAAAAACCCAAAAAAATTGTAAAAGTAAAAAAATTCAAAAAAAAAAATAAAAAAATTCAAAAACCCAAATTTATCTTACCATTGTGCGTATTTCACTTTGATACCTTTCCAACGCAAAAAAATGAAGAGTCATTTGAGGTGGGAGAAAAAGTTATGGCCTCTGGAAGATAGGTAGTGCATTTAGTGTTGCACAGTGCATTGTGCAGCCCCATGTGCCATGTCAAGTGCACCTCAACAAGCCCATGCATGCACACTAAAATAAATTGCAAAAGCACCAATTTGCACCCATGCACCATGTGCAATGCCAAAAAATCCAAAAGTCTAAAGAAAACAAGCAAAACAAAAAAAAAAATCAAAAAATGCAAAAGCAATGCCAAAAAAAGCCAAAAAGTCAAAAAAAGCAAAAAAAAAAGTGTCATGCATCAACAAATGCCATGCCATGTTGCACAAAAAATCAAAAAAAAAAAAAACAAAACAAAAATGCAAAATTAGTGTGCCCATGCCCATGCTCACAAAATGTCAAAAAACCAAAAAAAAAAACATGGCTGCAGTGCCATGTTTGCCCTCAAAAATGCAAAAAAATCAAAAAAATGGCCAACAAGTGCCCAAAGCCCCAACCTCACAAAAATCAAAAAAAAATCAAAAAAGGCACAAGTGCACATGTGCCCATTTGCCAAAAATCACAAAACCCAAAACCAAAATTTGCCGCACAGCACAGTGCTCCCTGAGAGTGCATAGTGCACCCAACATTGCGCAGGCCATAACTTTTGCTCCCGACCTCGAAACGACTCCATTTTTTTTGCGTTGGAAAGGTATTGAAGCAAGCTACACAATGGTAACATTAATTTTGGCTTTAGATTTACCAAAAATTATGGTTTTTCATTTTTAAAATGGATTACATATACAAGTACTCAAGCTATGTATCACCTGCATTATCCTCAACATCGAAATTGGTCCTACAAAACCATCTTTCTGACGTTCTTGCTTGTTCTTGTCTCAAATGACATGTGGATCATCATGATCTACCTCCATTAACAAATTTGGGTCTGCTTATTATGTCGGTACTCCCATGCAATAGTGAGTTGTCAGGTATTGTGTCATAATGCATGAATGTTTTCCATGGGACTACTTGTGTCCTCCATTTTCCCCTCGCATGTGTTATTGCTTGGGGCATCATTTTTAACCCTTTCATTACAACATGAACATTTGGGAACTACAACTTGATAAAAAAAACATTGGTGCAATTGTCTTGAACATTGTTTGTTTGAGTATATGTGATTGTTTGTTTCTCTATTAGGTTAGTTAGTTTACTTTCTCGTATTGCATTGCATTTTTATGTTGCATGGAGTTAAGCATCATTTTACTTTCTCATATTGCATTGCATTTTGTATGTTGCATGGAGTTAAGCATCATTTTACTTTCTTAGTATTGCATTGCATAATGTATGTTGCATGGAGTTACGTATTTTTAGTAGTAAACAAATGTTAGTAATTTAGCTTTTCATGTTATCTTACACTTTTTTTATTTTTAATAAAGGTCGATGATGTAGACCTAGGGGAAAAATGATATAAACAGGTTGCTTATGAAAGGTTGGATGCAAAGATTGGGCTTGTCCTATATTTCTCCATTAATCATTTCTTCTCCATTATCATTTATTACCATTACTAATTTTTCTTCTAAATCTCACTGGGGCAATAAACAACCATGTTTATCCCTATCCTTATTCCTTCTCAATACCTAAGGGTTTCACGCCCATTCTAACCTATTTTCTTCTATCCATTTCAATCATATTTTGATCATCGATTGACTTCTTCTATCACCCCATCGACACTCGAGGGGGCATCCTTCATTCCACTAATTTTTCTTCAAAAATTTACTACTTGTTTATGTTTTTCTACTATATTTGAAGTGAAGTCACTAACTTCACCTCAAACAGGGGCAAATGTAGACACCTAAATTCCACTTTTGCAATCTTATTGCCAAACGCACACAAATCACTCTTATTCTTCCCAATTCCATTATAATTAGTGGTTTTTACTAATTAACTAATGTTTCTTACCACTTTGGTCCAATTAACACCACATTGTTGATCACGTAACCTCTTTCGCATTCAAGATGCCACTTTATGATGAATCGTAAGTCAAAATCCTCTTCAAAACAGACAATTAGTGATTATAGCTAATTAAGCCTATTTTGCCCTTGATTTGGTCAATATGCCCTAATATTGACTCAAACCCCTCTTCCAACCACTCAAAATCACCCCATTCACCTCCACAACGTCTCAACAAGCTTCAAAAGCTTATCCTAGCCTCTAGTTGACCCTAAGTGGTTGATTAAGGCTCCATACCTCTTAATCACTTGGTAATTCACTAATTGTGATTAGCAAGGCCTAATCATGATTAGCAATTCTAATCTAATTTGGGGCTTTTAGTCCCACATGCACCAAAATACAAGTTTCTCCCAAAAGGAAAACTATAAAAAGAGTGCACCTCATTCCTTTATACTTTACACCATGCTTTGATTTGCATCTCATATAATAAATATGATATATAGCCAAGTTCAATCCTTGCCTAAAGCCTTCAATGGGGTTAGTAGATGGATATCCAAAATGACCAAGTAGTCATTTGGAGAGGCCATTTCACCTTGTTTTATTATGACATTATCAAAAAGCTTTGATTTTGTAGATCATTGTTAAGTAATTAAGCATTTTTTTGTGTTGTGTAGACATAGATTAGTCATAAGTTATAAAATCCTTGCATATCATCATTTATTTGTATCTTCTAAAATTATCCCAATATCGAGTGTGTTATCATCTTATAATGTCTTGTATAGATGGGTAATGGATGGTACGTGTAGGATCATTCTATTATTTGTCTAAATTCATGGTGGAATGTGCAACAATTGTGTAGATTGTTGTCTTCTTTTGGTTATCATTCATTCAATTGGTTTAAATACTTGTGACTCCTTTCCTAATGGATTTAGTCACTAATCATAGTCTACCCAATCACTTTATTTTGTTAATAATTTAATTCCCTCCATGATTTACTAAAATCTCACTTTGTATCTACAAATCCCATAATATTTTATCCATTATAACTTTAGATTCATGTCTATAAGCTTTCCTTTGAACATTGTGTTAGTTTAGAGAGAAATTAGCTTGTAGATTATGGAGATATTTGTCATCCTCACTGTTTGAGTGCAACAAATTCCTAGTTTCAAATAGATTTTGATTTTTCTACTAGTGAAAAAAATTGGGTAGGAATTCATAGTGGTTGGGATGCTTGGGTAGGTCTACTATGTTATATTTTTTTCATCCATGTCCCTTGATATCACTCGAGGGTTGTTGTAGGGTACCTCCCTAGGTTTCACAAAGCCTAAAGAGTAGGAGGTTAACCACCCTCCCATTTGTTGACCTTAAATATGCCATTCTAGGTGAAGTAAGTAACTCATTACACCGATTTATTTTTCCATCTTCACTCATTTTCACCTTGGTACAAATTTGGGAGCCAACAACACACACACTACAAGTAAGTATTTCTAACCCTTCATAGTCTTTATCTTACACATGTATGTTGTATGTTGTTCATTAATTGCTATAGATTAGAATAGATGTATGTTTTATTTGATCTATTGCATTGTTTTATTATATTACACCATTGGATTTATTTGACCCTTAATTACTCTTATTTTTAATCCTAGTAGGATACCTATCCTCATCTCATAAACATGCCTCGAAACCTATAACTATCTTTGGGTTAGGGTCACTATCCTCTAGAACTACGATATTAGCTCTCCTTAATAACCTTTTATAAACACCATGTGTATGAACTTAGATTCAATCACTACATTTGAGAATATAGGTAGGAACCTATATATTTCCAATCATAAACTTTGGCGAACTCAACGTGAATCTTAGTTTTGTAAATTAAGTTAGATTCATCTTACTTCTTAATTTTTCTTGAATTTTCTACGTAATCACCCCTTATGCGGAACCCTACTACACAAATGATTAGAAGAGAATTGATCTTTTAAATAAATAAGCGGGAAGCTATAATTAACATAATATTCAAGATAAACAAAGAAATAAAATTGACATACATAATAGTTATGATGGGAAACCCTTTTGGGAAAAATACCAACACAATAACTTCTCTCTCTTATCACATTAACTTAACCATTTAGAATACAATAATGTACTTCAAGTTATACTCTGCCCTATTGCATGTCTACCTATATGTAAGCACATCAATAAGAAACCGTAAAAGTAGTTTTACAAGATAATGGGTACAAAAACCATAGGCTAAAAAAACAACCCATAACAGTTCCCCATAAGTCATGGGTTATGAAACCACCCATCTATGCATATAGATAAAAATCACATATATATACTCCTAGAAAATAGGGATCCCAAAAAAATTTCTTGGGGAAAACTCCTAAACCCCCGATTGGGGGATAATGCCCCCACTAGGGCCAACCCGGATCCCCACTAACACTCACGAGAAGAGGTGTACCATACTCCCGGGTATATAATATGTACATTATACAACATATTCTATTAGAATTTTGATCACTCTGCCATTACACCATCATCCCCTATAAATAACCTTACTACATGGTCGATCTTGTTTATAAATTTCTCACTAAAGACTTCGCCATCAACCCTTGTGCATCTACACACAAGATCATGTTCATATCTCGGGAAAAATATTTTATCTTCTAAAATTCATCTGGTTCATTCTTCATCATGTCTTCTCTAAGGATATTCTTGGCCAACCCATACCCTTTTAGGTTTCCTTTGGGTTGTTCATTTATTCCTTCATCTTCCTTGGAAACATCATTTTTGTGGATCTCTTTCTTCTCCACATAGATTAATGCCATCGACCTTTATATTGTACCTAGTCCGATTCTGTCTAGACATGCCTCTCCACCAATTGACACCATAGGCCTTTATAAACTAGCACAACCAATCCCATCATAAAATATTATTGCAAATGAATGTAATGTAGTAGAACTCATAGGAATTTACCCTAGAGAGGTTATCAAGTATCTAAACAACAATGAATTCTACATACCTAACAAATAAGGGGAATTGATCAATTTTTTTCAAGGCATAGGTCCTATGGAGGAAGCAACCTAAAAATCCATTCAAAATCCATTGACCCATGGCAAAAAGCCTTCAGAACCGAATTTACCTCTAATTAGTCTCCAAAAAATCCTCTACAAAATAAAAAATTCCAAGGCTTCTTCATTTAGTGTCACTAATCATCCAATTGATCATAATCTCATGGTCATTAAATGGTTAGATAAAATGACCATTATGAAATTGTTGGTGAAATAATTTTTCATGTTGCAAATTGTTGAGTTTTCACCACAAAGTGTTGGGGAAAAGCACCTCCTTCTTTTGTATGGTGAGGATCCCATTATTGAATGTAAACTAATCTAATTTTTTGGGGTGGCCAAGAGGTTGGGGATCACTCGAAAAAAACTCTAATGAACTCTTAGAAAAGTACTTGTACAAAGTACAAGGGAGGAATTTGCAGCGAAGATAGGTAAAGGGGAGTTAGGGAAATAAGGAGAGAGGGTTATTGTTGTGAGTAGGAACTAACAAAGTTCACATACAATAACCAAAGTAAGTCCACATTCAATTAGAAGAACACAACAATACAAATAATGATAAGACCAACAAATCATAGACATAGAATTCCATTGACTCATTTATCAAAGGTGCAAACACCTTTCTTGGTTTTACAAGATTATCATGTATGCAAAGTTGGAAAGAAGAGAGTAGAGGAACATAAGATAAGAAATAGAAGAATTGTAACTTTTATTGCTTGATGTAGAAGTGGTAATCTCAATAACCTACATTTAACAAAAATTGTTAATCCCTTTGGAATGGAGAATCCATTCCAATTTATAGAATTAAAAATTTCTCTTCATCTACCCCACATGACCTTTCACCTGTCCTCATCACTTGTGACCTTTCATATTCCTAGGAAGTGAGTCTTTTTCTTATTATTGGAAAAAGGACTCTTATAATGTTTAGCTAAGGGTCACTTAAGTGAATAAGATGAAATAGTGAAAAGTATATTCTTAATGGAAAATTAGAACATGGAGAGAGAATAAGGAATAGATAGAAAGGAAGGGTTGACCGATCTGATGAAGAGAAGATTTGTTGATAGAGAATTTTATTATTATAATCCTTGAGGGAGAGTTCATGTAATGATCTCATGTTCTTTGATTCTTTTACTAAACTGAGCTACCACAGGTCCCACCTTATCTACTTTTGGAATGCAAACACAACTCAACACTTTGATCTATGTCCAGGGAACATCATTGATCTTCTTGCATTGATGAGCCATCTTTTGTGATCTATTACAAAATCAAAAATCAAGTTTTGATGCTAGAAAAGGACTCTATGTTATCTTCTTTGAAGGAAAGAGGATCACCCACCTATTTCTTGACCATGTCTTAAGGAAGGAAACATGATTTCTTCGATGATGAATTCTTGGTGAGTGGAGGGAACTCAAGTCTCTAAACACAAGTAGTAGACCTCATTCAAAATCTCAAAAGATTTTTTTCCACTAGAGTCAAGTTCAGAGATGGCATATTTGATCATACTATATCTAACATCCATGATGCGGACCTAAATTGGAGACAAATTGTAGTAGCTTATGCAAACACATTTTTACTCATGAGGGTGTGAGATTCGAGGGAGCTCATCTCAAACAAAAGTGGGAATACCTCATCCAAATGAATATTCTCTTTTCAATCTTCTCCCTTGTTTTATTTACTTCCAACAAAGTGGTAAGAACATAATTGAGTAGAGAGAGAACCTCTGGGAGTAATGTATTTCCTTTCTCGATGATATTCTCAATCCATCTCTCGTTAGCCTTCCCTTACATCATAATACTTTGTGCTTTCTTGATATGCTTAGGTCAAAGCTAATAATTAGAGGAATGTATTCCATAGGAAGAGGAGGTGTTAAATTGGGTTCTAATAAAGGTTGAATGTAAGCACTGAGAGTTTTTACATGTTCCTCCAATTGCTCAATTGTTTGTTTATATTCTTCATTTCAAGCAAGAAGGCAGGTAGAGGATTCCTTGAAAAAATGAGAGTCACCCTCATGTGAAGCTTGACCCAATGAGATACGGGTCAAATCATAGTCTAATGGAGTCATCTCCTCAACATGATTTACATTCTTAGGCCGAGAAACTTCTACATATTGGTTTTGAGGCACCACTAAAGAAGCAGGAAGTTGTCTGGGCCTTCTTCCTCGATTGGATCTCAATATTTTGTGATATCTCTAAGGTCAGGCATTGTAACTTGCTATATTGTTTTTTATTCAATTTCAAGCAATTCTTAAATCCATAGAAATGGATCTTCAGGAGTTGACATGATGTTGGTCACGGGAGCACTTTCAGGAGCTTGATGTAAGATCACATCTTGTTCATTATGGGAAATTCCGCCACTAGGGAAAACATACATGGATGACCTCAACAGATGGAGGTTGTGATGGATCACTCTTTCTTGACTCAAGAGGCTCTATGGGATCTATGATGAGCCTTACCTTCTTATGAACCCTCCTGGAATATGGAACTACGTGCGCTTGTTTTCATTATCTTCTTTTTGAAGGCTCATGTTTAATGGTTCTTGGTTATAGTTATGATGCTTCATATTTTAAGGACTAACACACTACCATGATATTTATTGATTTTTTAAGAAAACTTATTTCTCATGGAAAAGGATGAACTATTGATTCTTCACACATGATGGCTTGAATACTCAAATGACTTGACTAGCTCACTTTATTTGCTTCTTGGAGAGATGACGATGGATTCAAGGCATGATGTTTCTTATCTTGCCTAAAGATTTTCTCATTTCACCTATGACCATGATGAAATAATTTAATGAATATTGAATTTCAATGGGGCTCTTAACACTTTTCAAATCCTTTCCAACTGCACAATGTCCTTGAATTTCACCTGTTGCACCTCGATATGCTTTATCTTTCCTTGACACAATTGTGATCAAAATGATGCTTTAGGACCCTTTCAGAGAGTTATTTTCCTTGTTTGAAATATGTAACAAATTTAAAACCATGAAATGATGTAAAAAAAGTAGAGGTTGAGTGAAAACAAAGCTAACAACAACTTTCTACACGGAAAACATAAACTTTTATTTTGGCGGAGTGCGACCAAGAGCTGTTATTTTGGGAAATGTTAATTTTTTTTGCATAAAATTTATTTTCAAAAGATATTAGAACAATTAATTCACACCCATTGGTGATGTTTTACCATTTTAGGAAGTTTCTATTTTTTGCAAGTTGCTTTTTCAGAACATGCTATTTTTGGAAAATTGCTTGTTTTTCCTTGCTTGTTGTTTTGCATTGTTTTTGGATATGCTAAGTGACGTGGGATTGTTATTTTGAGAGTCTTACTATTTTTAGTAGGTAATTGTATAGATAATATAATATTTTAAAATTGGTCATCTTTTGGTTTTGGTTTGCAACGAAAAAACCATTGTTGGATTCGGCTTTGCACCACGATCATGTGCTCCAATTTTCATTGTGTTTCTTCTTCTAGAACTCTTAAAAATACAAAAAGAAAATTTTGGATGGAGGGTTACAAGTATGATGCTTTAGAAAACTATAGAATAATCTCATATGCAGCTAAAATGAGCACAAGGGTGGCTAGGAGTAGACTTTTCTATCAAAAGCTTGGTGCAATAAGTTTTCTGGTTAGCAAGTTATGAGAAAAGCTATTTTTTTGAAGCCATGGCTAGTATGGAATGTGTTGGAGAAACACCTATAATATATTTTGATGTTATTTAAAAAAATTAGTTGTAAAAATGGACTAAATATGAACAATGCAAAAAGATAGATTAAAAACACTTTACCTTTCACTTTTTTCTTAACTCTTGACTTCTGATTTGAACATGGGTAAATGGAAGTTGAGTGGGGCTGAAGAAAGGGTTTGATGGCTTACTCATGGGTGAATTTTTGTGTTCCTTCAACCCCCTTGGAAAAATGTACAAGAGGGATAATAAAATGTGATTTGAGCAACATGTTGAAAAGTGTCGCCATGAGGTGTAATTTGAGGGAGATTGAAAAAAATTGCTTGAGTCTCCGGGGCTGAAAATAGTCACGGGAAGAACCAAAAAGGGATGCTCAAAGGTGAATTTTTGTTTCCCCTCTATACCCTTGGAAAATGGATAAAAGGGACACAAAAATACAATTTGAAAATGATCATTACACTTGGAAACCTCAGTGCGGGCTTGGGAAATGAGCTTAGCCAGTTAAACACTCTGGGTGAGAAGGGTCACATGAGGGACTAGAGAGGGGATTGATCTTGGGTGAATTGTTTTCCACTTAGGAAATAGAAAATAGGGACACAAAATTTCACCATGGAGCAAGAAGTTGACATGTGGCAGTTGAAAATTTGGCTAAGTATGGGAAACACACTCTACATTAGAGAGGACTTGAAAATTTCACTCCCGAAGCTTGGAAAGGAATTATTACCTATACTTTTATATGATTTGAATAAAAGAGACATTATAAGATCAATGTAATATGTTTTAAGACTTAATTCTTCTTGAAAATTCAAAAAATGGCTCTTTATTCTTCGGGACAACAGGGTGTGCCTACAAAGATTGAACTACCTCAAGAAACGCTTAGGTCTTGGAACAAATGTGATGCTTCCACCATGTAGATAATTATTTCAGATTTAAAATTCATAATTTTTTACCTTTAACTCGATATCTTGGAATCATTTGAAGAAGTTCAAGTTCATATTTAAACCCTTCACTCCTTACACCTAAAAATCCACTTTTGCAAAGATTGTCCCTAAACCAAAAATATTACCTAAACTTTCCTAACCACTTATAATACAATATTGGCTCTCCAATACCACCTCTAGATGATTATGATATTTTGGAACCTTCTCGGAGGATGCACACCTACTTGAAATGGCCAAAATTGGCTTTTCTAGGCCTATTGGAGAACTAGTCTTCATTACACTTTGTTGAATGGAAGAGTTGATCTTGTCACATCATTTTAAACTCCTACACATGCTTGTTAAACATATTATGAGGAAATGAAAGGCTGGAATGATCATGACATGGAAGGAAAATAGACGGGGAGAGGGGTTTAGGAGGATTTGGAGCATGTTTTCACATTGGCTTAGTTGCATGGTTCAAGTTTTGAATTTTTGGGCTTGCAAAAATGCATGAAAACAGAAATATTCCTATACTTTTATCATGTTACAAATATTAAACAATATTTTCCAAGTGGCCCCTTATCTAGACCAATTACTTATAGGACCTAATCATACTTCAACGTCTCCTTTACCTTTGGATGCTAATGTGATTCCCATCCATCCTCCTTCAATTTGCAATAAGATTCTTAAAACATTGCAAAATTAACCTCTAACACATTACATAAATTCTATGGATATAGGGTATATCTTCCACCATTTATTACGTTTGGTCAATTGACCCATCCATCAATCTTTTTTTTTGGAAACATCTAGAAATAATGGATTCAAATCAATACATATGCTACAACTAAGATTATTGCAAATAATTTTCTAGGAGATGATTTAGAATGGTATAATCAACTCCTTCAGACATTATTATAAACTTAAATACCTTATTCCAAGCCTTATTGAAGGATTTACAATAACATGGCCTCCCTGAAAACACATTTCAAAACTTCATTAACTTGAGACATTCTCCTAACAAATTGAATCATGATTTCATCAAGTGATGTAAGACATAATTTGATCAACCCAACCATTATCTTGATAGTAAAAATATTTATCAAATATTCCTTAAGGATCTTATTCCTAATCTCAATATAAGGTCCGATACTTCTCTCACCAAGTTGGAAGAAGCTCTTGAGTAGGAAAAGTGGTAAGATTACCTCATCCGAGAATTCAAAAAATCATCTAAGACCTCAAACACCCTAAAATAAATATTTAATTGCATCAAATCTCAATCTCTTTCTAAAGGAAGATCTATTCCCTCTTCAAATGAAAATACACAAAGTGGTTTTCTCATAACCTGCATCGCCTAACTTTTCCGCATGGTGAGTTATTACAACTTCTTCTTACCCCTCACATTTTTCATCCTACTAAACAACCATCAATTTCTTTTAATATGGATTTATTTTGTTGTTAGAATGCCACTATCACCCATTCCCACGAGTATTGTCGATATATTAAGAAAGTCTCCTTGATTTCTTTGCTCGAACCAAATTTTACACCAATACTATCATTCATGAATGTTATAAGAAATTATAGTCCGTTCTCCAATCTTACAAGGACCGTCAATCTCGAACTAACAATAATAAGGAGCCCATAAACCACTTCTTAGGTATAATAGAAGGATCATATGATTATAATTGCCTCGATTCCCAATATTTCAATGTGGCTAAACTCAACTACGATGTAATCTAGTGCATAAAGATCCCATCCACCAACCTAAAACCCCTTCTACCAATGACCAAAATCTCACTAAAACTTCCCAAAAATAAAGTTGTGATGAGCCCACTCCTTCAGTTGAGCCTTATCCAAAGACCACAATAGAAAGCATCCATGTAGATCCTATTATGTCACCCTCATATGACGTTACTCAATCCTACAAGCCTCGGTTGGCTACATCTACTTCTCATCCCTTCAAATACCATTATGACACTTATCCTAGAGTCGTAATGGAATATCTTGGATGAACTCAATTCCATGACTTGCAAGATCCATTTGATGGAGCTCATGCACACATCTCTACAACATAGAAAATTCCTTATGTAAAAATTTATCACTTTAAGGATTCTTTCGAGGAGGCAAGAGGAGCTCCCTCCATCCCACCTTTTCCTAACCCCAAAATTCATAACATAGAAACTACCATTCCTCTTTAGAATTAAAAATTAATAATGATAAAATATCCTAAGAATGACATGATTAACGACGGGGAGTTATTTTGTGTAAATTATCCTCCACTCCTTATTAGCCATGTTGTCATTCATGATGCAAAATTAAGGCCAATATTAATGGATGAAGGATTTGGAATCGATGTTTCTTCCTGGTCTCTTATTAAAAACCTCATATTTTCCATTGATGATCTCAAACATATATAAATAATTTGTTGTAATTTGATAAAATTCATCAAAATACACTCAATTGCATTTGGCTTGTTATCATAGTGGGCCCTAAGACCATTGTCAGACTAAGCTCATGGTACTCAATCATCCTATTTCTTATAATTTGCTACTTGGCCAACCATGGATGCATTTCATGCATGTTGTTGTGTCATCTAGATACCAATACATCAAGTTCATTCACAATAATCAATGATATTAGCATGATGCTAACCCAAATCCTTAGGACATACCCATTACTTTCCTAGATAAACCCTTTCACATCCCTATCAGTAGTCGTAGTACCTAATATCCCATACCATGAGTTTTATGTTTATAGAAATGATATTAAGGTCACTTAGGATGAATCAAATGATGATGAACCTAAAATTTATAAAACATGGTTAATAATGTATGCATGAGAAGATTAGTTATGTTAATAAAAAAGAAACTAAGTAGCTCCATGATCTTACTTAAACCTATCATAAACAACAAGATGAGTGCTAAGCAAGATAATTTCTACAATAATTAATTAAACTAAAACACTATCATTTTATCTCTAACTACTCTATGATTACTTAAAACATAAATTGAACCTAGTTAGACCTATGAGAAATCAAATTAGATTTGTTGTTTGCTTTAATGGAGGTGAAGAGGTCTCTCTAAAATGGCTACAAGGCCAAGTTAGATACCCTCCTACTAACCTACTATGAAGTTATGGATGCTAATATGGAGGAGCTTCAACAATGGAGGATAGCCAAGATCAAATGCCTATTAGCTTGGCTAATGCAAATGAGTTCTAATGCCAATATCTCCAAATGTGAGAGATATTTTGTTATGTAAACAAGGTGTGTGTTGAGAGGGAGGGGGTGACCCTTCTATTTATAGTTTTTCACTTAGGATAGTTTGGAATTAGGGTGCATGTGGGACTAAAGCTCAAAAATCAATTTTTAGATTATATTAGGATAAACATGCTTTAGGCTTATATAAGCTTGGTTTAGGCTAGTTAACTAGGTTTAGGCTAGTTAAACTTTATTAGCAAGTGATTAAAGACTCATTGAGAGTTGGGAGGGGTCTGGATAACCAATCAGGATTGAGTAGATATCCTAGGAAGCCAATAGAAGTGGTCTAGAGCGAACTAGGGATGTTTTGAATGGTTGAAAGGAGGAATGTTTAGCTAATTAGAGAGATATTAGCCAAATAAGTTGATTATAGGAGGACTACGACCGAAGAGTGTCATGAATGGGCATTCGATAATGGAGAGAAGAATAGGGAATTAACGAAGTGTCATTAATGGATGGATTGGATGAAATGCTAAGTGTCTAAGCATATATGAGGTGTCGTGACGTTACTTCAAAGAAAGTAGACAAGCATAAACAAGTAGAAATTTTTGAAGGGATAGAAGAAAAATGAGTAGAATGGAGGATTCCCCCTTGATTGTCGATGGGGTGATAGAAGAACTCAATTGACGATTGAAAAGATGACAAGAAGAGAACAAAAGAAAGAATAGTGTGAAGAAGAAAGGGGATATAGAAGAAAAAAGGAATATGAGGAAGAGGGAATGAGCTAACATCCATCTAGTGCCTTTTAAACAACTTTATTTTCATCATATTGCTAAGGATCTTCATCATCGAGTCCTTATTAAAAATAATGAACAAAAGTGTAGTATGACATGAAAAGCCATATACGAACAAATGTCCATTGCTAAAAACACCAACTCCATGCAACATACAAAATGAAATGCAATACGAGAAAGTAAAATATTCCTAACTCCATGCAACATACAAAATGCAATGCAATACGAGAAAGTAAACAAGCTAAACTAACAGAGAAACATAATGTAATGTTTTTATTATCAAGATTGATTCGACTGTGTGAATTAATGACAAGGGTTGATGATGGTGCCTCAAGCAAGGATGCATATGGCGGAATAATGAGAGGACACTTGGTCGATGATAAAGTAATGTGCACTATGAAACAATAACAGGAAACTCGTTGTTCCCAAGAGTATAGACGAAGTAAGCAACCTATCTTTTGTTGATGGAGGTAGATCAAGATGATCTGCGAGTCACGCACATGAACAGGTGAGAACCAAAGAACGACGATTTTGTAGGATTATTTTCAATTTTTAGAAGTTTTCTTAAACATATTTGAATGTTTTTATTTTTCTAACATATTTGAATTTTTTGATGATTTTGAAAGTTTTTGAAACTATGTATAGGAAGATGAGGAAGCATGGATGCCCCTAGTGATAGATGGGATGTACTGAGGGCATAAGGCCACGTGCGTGAGAAAGGTGAAGATGCAAAAATAACCCATCAATTAGGTGGGAGTATTCAAAGGAAAATTCTTCACTTGGTAGAAGCGAGACCCAAGGCCATTATTGATAGGTTCAATCATGATGATGAACTTAAACCAATGAAACCGAGAAGAAGCAAGGATGCCCACAGTGTAAGTTGGCCTAAAAGCACATGATAGAAAGGAAGGAGAAGATTTTTTTGTGAAAGGGGAAAAGGTTTCCGAAAACATGGCAAAAAAAGTAATCTTATGCACATAGATGTTATGAGCAACAAAGTAGAATAACGATGTGAATGATATGCATGTAGCTTAGAATCCTTGCGATGAAGAAGTGATTAGTTAAAGGCACAAATTGTGAGATGAGATAAGGACTAAAGTAAGAGTCTCAAAAAGGTCCAAAAATACACTTGGTAACATACTAATCCTACCAACTAATAGAGATCCGGTGTGTACACGTGGAATTTAATTATCTCTTGAAGGAGAGGTTTAATAGACAACAAGTGAAGACACCCTAGCTAATGTGTAGGAATGATTTATTTTGACTGGTGATAGGTGATTTGGATGGTGGAAGGATATTCGTACATTGCCCCACTACCAATTTGGCATCCATAGCCCCAACAAAGATGTATTTGATTCTAATCGCAACATTGCTCAACTGACAATCAAGCGTCCATAGCCTCGATAGAGTTTATTGGAAATACCCCAAGAGAGAGTAATATATCAATTTACTTTTGCTTTGTAGCTTTGTGCTTTTTATTTTGATTGATCTTGTTTCTTTTGCTTTCAAAACTTATTTCAGCTCTCATGTTTGACAAGGGCTTAATAACCACCGATGACTTGATGGAAGGAGGTGGAAATGATTGTGATGATAAAAATGGATAGTGTCAAAAATATGTCGAAAGTTCTTCGTAACAAGTTTATTATATATTGAATGTGATAGGATCTCTAAGAGGTCGGTCGTTCTTTAATTTACCAAGGTGATAAAAGACAGGTCAAATAGATACCATAGAGATAAATGTCGCCTTGCAAAATGCATGTGAATAGGCTAACCAAAATATCACCGAAGGGATGAAAATGGTAGGAAGACTTGCAGAATAACAAGGAAGGGAGAAAGAAACATCCATGTGTACGCAATACCTGATTGCAATGTTTGAGAAAATGTACCTTTGATTTTTTAATGTTTTCTCAATGTTTTTATATTTTTGCATTTTTAATGTTTTCTCAACGTTTTTGTATTTTTGCATTGTTTTTTGATTTTTAGCTTTTTGATAGTTTTGGAAAGTTGGGACCAAAAATGTCACTCCATGTGATAGGATCCAACAACGATGTTTGCGACTTCCTTGATAAGGGAGACTAGGCGCGTTTGTTTATCAAGCGTCATGTTATCTCCGATCTTGATGATTGAGGTGAGATCGTACTCAACAAATGACTATGATTTATCCTGAAACATGGATTTCATATGCGGGATCTTGAGTTCCCTATCCATATGTTTTTGCACTTTGCACCATATTTGATGGTTATGTCGATGTGAATTCTTGATTCACGCTTGATTTACAATTTTGATATTGTTTGAGTTGTTGGGGGCTTTCGATCTCTTGGAAGTTTTGATCTGATCTTGATAATGAACCTGTTTAGGTTTTTATAAGCTGACGTGTGAATTTTCTGACCTTGAGAAGTGGGAGAAGAGAGTGAACATTTATGATTGATGATAGGAACAAGAGAAATGATGGTGGGCTTGCCCCAATCATTGGTAGAAGGATGATGTGATGGATGAATAGGATATGGTCCAAGAATTGAAGAGGATGGAATACCAGGAGGTGAGCCACTAATAGAAGATGATGAAGGGCTACCAGGATATGGCCCTAAGATGGAATAAATTGGGCTATGAGGACACGGCCCAAGAATAGAAGAAGATGATGAAGGGCTACTAGGGTGTGGCCCAAGTATAGATGAGGAGGGACTACTCGGAGGTATCCCATAGATAGAAGAGGATGAAGGGATACTAGGACATGGCCCAAGAATAGAAGGTAATGGGCTACCAAGAGGTGACCCACAAGTAGAAAATGGAGGACTACCTAGGGGTGGCCCAAGGATAGAAGAAGACGATGGGCTACTCAGCGGTGACCCACAAGTAGAAAATGGAGGACTACCCAGGTGGTTCCAAAATAAAAGAAGACAATGGGGTACTCAGCGGTGACCCAAGGTAAGATTTTGATTGAGGAATGATGATAGATAATGAATGATTTGGTAATGAGAAGATAGGCCATCGCTCAATGCTAGACCCTAGTATCTCATCATGCTCAAAGGAAGGTGAAGATGGAATAGAAGAAGAATCAAGTTCCATGACCTTAGGCTCCTCATCTATATTATGAAAAAAGGGATAAAATTCTTTTCCCAATACGTGAGCGTATCAAGTTCTAGAAAGAATCCTTGTTTACAATCCTCTAAAGGGATATCTTCATGTAGTCTAATTGTTCCTTCATTCTGAGAGAAATCAATTAGTAGAGGTTGTTGTTCTTTGGCCATAGAAGGTTGAATAGAAGAAATAGGTCCGATGAGTAGGAAGATTGATTGACAAAAGAAAATGACTCAAGAGAGGAAGTATGATTGGTGGTAGGCGTCTCATGAATGGACAATTTGGATCTGGACCTAGATTGCTTTTCTAGAAGATGATGTAATGTAGGAGAGAAAATAGGATCACATAGCCATCTGTTAAGTTGTGATGTAGGAGTCGAGTTGGATGATTGACTAGAGGGAATATAAGTCATGGAACTCTTCGAAAAAGGAAGAGGTCATAGAGACGACTAATGAAGGAGGTCCTGCAAAGAAAGGGAGGACCGTGACTCAAGAACCAAATTATATGTTCGATCGATGAAACTTGGAGTCACACAAATATTCAAAGGAGAAAGACTTCATTGAGATGATTTGGAATAAAGGTCCTATGAAGGAAGGGAGGACTATGATTTAGGATTTGATCTAGGGGTATCCAAACAATAGTTGGGATCTCATGACGATAGAAAAGTGACATGCGAGGATGATAATCGACAAGTGACCTTCCCGTGCACTGATCTCTCGAGGTCATGCCAAGACATTCGGTGGTTTAAAATGTGGGTGACTTAGATGAAGATGAAGCCACAGCTAGGATTATGGCCAATTTTCTATGATAGAAAAGCTACAGGCGAGGATGAGAATCGGCAAGCAACTTTCCTATAGCTAACTATGGGAGGATCAATGACTAAGATCTGGTAGTGTGATCTCCTGGTAGCTGAAATGACAAAGGGGAGATTTAGAGGCTATGAGCGGGTAGCGTAAATTCCCTATGGTTTATCCTCCTAACTAGGATCTAAGTGTTAATCTAGTTTTGAAGTCTCTGAATTAACTTAAACTAAAAATAACAATTTATACTACTACTGAAAGGGAAACTAATCTAAACAAAATACACGATTGAAACATTATAATTACAAACAACTATTTAAAATACTTTTATACTAAAACTAAACAAGCAAGATAACCCGATGTGGTCATTTACCTATGCAAATGTGTGAATATAGATGAAAGACAATTAATTAACTTAATTGAAAAACTTCAATCTTACCTCGAAGTGAGGAACAAATCATAGCTTCTCGAAACTATCATTCTCCATGCTTCCCTGACAATATTGAAAGAGCACTTTAACTAAAAAAATGATTCACTACTCTATTTGATATATTGTAACTACAACTTTGATAATTCAAACCTGGAGTTTTACATGTGAATAGTGACGAATCTAGTTGTGTGTCATGACTTGACCCTCAAAGGTGATCTCTTCGTTCTTTCGTGTTCTCATGAATCCGGAAAAGTGGGAATGCAATAGTGGAAAAGCATGAAGGAGATACTCGAGCAGTGGAAGCTTAGATGTTTCTAATAGAATGCAAGTAAGAGAGGGATAGTGCAAGTGAATAGAGCTTAACTATGTGATTCCTATCATGATTTATTACAGGATACAACGCAATTATACAGAGAATTCTAGGATCTATTTCTTGTGACAAAACAACAACCTACAACTTCAAGATTATCAAATGAACTTTAATCTAGAACTAAAACTATCTTATGTTAAGTCGTTGTGTTGAGGATAACAATGGAGAAAAATGAAAGTATGAAAATCAAGTGATCTCTAAATTAGAAAGGAAGAAAGGAGCCTTGAATGGAGAGGTGAGAATTCATGCAAATTCTAAACCTATTGAGACTTATGGAATAACTTTAAAACACAACTCGAAAAATAATTCATAGAGGGAGAGGGGACATTTGCTTGTAAACAAGCTTGGTATTTATAGCATTTAGATTTACCAGAGGGTAATTTTGAATTGAACTCTTTTATTATAAACAAAGAGAAATTACTATTTACTAGGTGGCTAAAACATAAATGCAAGCAAGAGTGGTTGAGGAATGCGAGTGCCACTTGATTTTTTACGTTTAAGAAAGCGTTAGAAAGTTCTAGAAAACATGCATAGGACTGCCACCTTGTGCGTGGCGGCGCCATGGGACCACCGCCTGTCACGAACGGTGGTCACGGGACCGCCACCCACAGGGTGGCGATCCTATGCAACTAAAGACCAAAATGTAAGAAAAGAGCGAACGGGTCCGAACTATTAATTTTGGATCAGACTTGCACAGTAAAACACACTGAGAATCAAAATATACTTTCAATTCATTCCGGATACATTACATTTTTCATACAATGCATATGTATAGGAGAGATTGCTCCTAAATATGAGGAACTACAATTCCTCAAATATCTCCTATAACATCTCCTGCAACTTCTCCTAAAACAATAATCTATTCGTGATATATTGTTGTAACAATATATCACCAAACAATATATTCGTAAATATAAGTTGTTAATAACAACTTATATACTAACAAAATATATACGTGATTTGTTATTACAAATCACTCATTAATTCTTTATCATAGTAAACATTAATATTAATTTCCTAACATTCCCCCCCTTAATGTTTACATGGTAACATTAGAACTTTCACACTTCCTTTGCAGCCTGCCGCCTCTGCGCGCTCATGATCTTAGCATACACTCGAACTGAAGGTAGAAGAAGGAACACATCAAATTCTTATCGACCAAGCATTTGTCGGGAACACATCTGACCGACGAGGATGGGAACACGCTCAAGAATCATCTGCTTATCAACCAGTCACTCTAGGGAACACATCTGACCTAGCAGTGTGGGAACTCAAGCAGGAACACATCTGAACAGCCTTCAATGGTTTTCAAGAGGCTAACCACAAACCTAGGTGCATCTAACAGAACACATCGACTATTCTACCTCATCACGCGTCATGATCTTTGCGTTTCACCGTGTTATTTGTTACAGACTTATGTTTTTTGCATTTGGGGAAATAGGAAAAGCCACATACTCAACTGAAAAACGAAAAATGGAACATTGGATCATGTTGATCATGTTCCCCCCTCAATGTGAACATTTCACTTATTCAATCCAAAACAGAAACTCTGAAATCATACTGCACACAACAAACTGCAATTCTGAAATGAAAGAAAACTCACACCACAAACTATGCCACCAAATCATTACAGCGGCCCTGCTCGTTGGATCGTGACGAGAGGTCATTGTCGACTCTCCACCTTCTCCGATGCCTCCATCCTCCATTATCATGCTGCTAACTCAGCAAGATGTGAACATGAAGTGCATTTGTTTCCACATTGATCTTATTCTTTTCTTCCTTCCGCAATGAAACACTTTATTTTTACGGGACGTCGGGTAACACCGAAGCTCGCATCTAAGTAAGGCAAATTTATTTATTTTTATTTTTTACAAGTTTTGACTCACATAACAAAACTTTATGGTTTGACTAACCATATAACACAATTGACTTGGACAAGAAGACTCGACTAGACAGATAACCTAAAATCACCTATTTCAATTAACTTGACATAAGACACAATGAGACTTGACAATAACGAAACTAACAACATAATTACAACACTTTTGGTATTTTGATTCTAAATGACAAATAGACGTTTGGTTCACAACTAATTAATTAAATTAAAAAAATGGTGAACTATTATAAAAGACCGACTTAATAAAAGATCGACAAATAGATTATCAATGATGAGTGTAGAGGAGATACGTGGTGTTTCTAATCCTATCTCTAAAAGCATATTGACTTATAATAAAAAACTATTGACAACAAAATGAACCAGATAACTTCTACCAGAATTCTCCTCTTTGATCAAACACGCATGGCATGTGGCACATGGAGACGAAAAAGCTATCAAATGCATGCTATTCATGATTGCAAGAGCTGGAAATATCAAAATTTACCAGACATAGATAATACAGTTGCTTGTAGGAGAATGGACGAGCCGCAATCAATGCACATGATACGGAAGTCTTCCTTTGCATGAGTAGATTTTTAGTAGGAGATGCATGCATTTCCTCCTATCAACATGTAGATTGCAGGTGTATGGGCTCCACTTGCAAAACATATGCTGGAAACAACCCTTTTTTATCAGCTAGCTGGTAATCACTTTTGATGCAGAGAACCGAGGAGTTAAATACAATAATAATGTGACGTCCTGTCTTGTACAATAATACAATACACATGAATGTAAGCACACCGACTCAGATATATGTATGATATTGCGTTGACAGTCAATTGATGGCAGGTATTTTACAACTACACCGCAAAATGTGAATGCTGACAGGTGATCAGAATATTCATGCAGTTGAGGGATACACTCCAATATCCACAATACACGCTCTAATGTTGACAATCCATGCTATGTAATTAAGAACTGATGCATGCATTAGATAAGAACATCCATGAGTGGAAGCAAAAATGACAGTTTGTTAGATATCCACGCATAAATATGAACCACCACTTGAAGGAACAAACACAGGCACAAAACCCGTCACATTTCTGCACAGAACTGCTCACTTATCAAAATGAATTTTCCAAAATGATTTTGGGTTTTATTCCCTGCGTTGCAAGCTTTTCAGAACACTTTGAAATTCTCAATTTCGTTAAGAAATGAGAAAGTTACGAGTATTTTACTGAAGGCCTGTTTTGGATCAAGCTTGGCGGAAGAGCTGCGCCATGATGTTACAAAAACGTCTTTTCTTCCCTTTTTTTCTTTTGCTGCTGGAAATAGAAATGAACCAGAGGCATCCCCTTCTCTAATATGAAAAATGCATTATGTGAACATGGTTATCCACGCTCTGATACCAAATATTAATTCGGATCGACTTGCACAGTAAAAACACGAATAATAATATACTTTCAATTCATTAGGATACATTACATTTTACATACAATGCATATGTATAGGAGAGATTGCTCCTAAATATGAGGAACTCCAATTCCTCAAATATCTCCTACAACATCTCCTGCAACTTCTCCTAAAACAATAATCTATTCGTGATATATTGTTGTAACAATATATCACCAAACAATATATTCATAAATATAAGTTGTTAATAACAACTTATATACTAACAAAATATATACGTGATTTGTTATTACAAATCACTCATTAATTCTTTATCATAGTAAACATTAATATTAATTTCCTAACAAGAACAAAGCATGCGGAGGATGGATAAGGCATTTTGGGATGCAAATGTATACTCAATGAGCTTTTACGGATTCAGAACACCTTGCAAAGAGATCGAATCATTATTGGGGTTTTTTTGTAACTCTCTTTGGCAAGTATAGTACATACATTTTGGGTACGTACATATTTCCCCAGAGAAGTGTTTTAGCCATGAAGGGGCATAAAACAGTGGGTCCGAGTATGGTGGTCCGAAATGGGGAGTTAGAAGCTATACCTGACATACCCGTGTGTCACAACGTCGCCATCTAGATTCTCGTTATCTACAAAATGAAAAGAGGACTCAAGTGCAGATAGATAAAGAAATCAAAAAATAAACACTAAATTAAAATGAAATGAGGACTTACCATTTGCGCAGGGATAAGAACTTACCTCCGTTGGTGCTCCAACTCTACAAAAGAACATTCAAAACAAGGTTAGAATATTATATATATATATATATATATATATATATAATGAGCTCATTTTCCTATTCATTTGTGCGTATCGATTTGGCAATTTTTGAGCTCTGGGACCCACGGTAACTATTTTCGACAAGAGTACAGTCAAAACATTCATTGTGAGATCATGATCATGCCTCCGAGAGCAGGACATCGACCTGTGAAGTCTCAGGTTAGTTTTTCTTAATTCATTATTTTTAAACCTAAAATATAAAAATGTTGAAATCTTTGTCTTGGGGGTTATTTTCAAAAATCTTAGTGTTAAATGAGTCTCTAGGGGGCACCCATAGGGTAGGTTTTTATTCAATCAAAATGGTGTATTTTTTTTTTGTTTTTAGGCATTTTAGGGCTTAATGGGCACACGCGACTGAATCGGCACAGAACCGCCGCCCTACACAGAGCGGTGGTCACGGGACTTGTCATCACCAATCCGACACTATGATAATTCTTCACCGGGAAATCCTCGTGCTATGATTATTTACTAATGCACTGACCTTTAGTTTGGTGGATGTAATCACTGGAAACAAAACAACAAACATAACACAAGAATACCATCGACTATGATAAGACGGAATGATGACAAATTTGAAATATCAAAGTAAATTATAATATTAACATGAAATTGTTACAATCTCACCCATGAGGTACTTCAAGTGTTATTGACTTCACTTGCCTTCCACCAATACTATGGGAGAAACTTTACAATTACACCTCTTAATGGCTTCTTCAACACACCTTTAAACTGATGGCTTCCTTTACACACTTCATACAATATTTCTCACTACTTCCTTCTATGCTAAATGAGGGGGGTGGCCTCTTTATTTATAGAACTTCCAGGCTTATCCATCTTATCTCTAAGATAGGATAAGAAATCCACTATGATGAATCATATTCCATACCTTAACTCTTATATGTACATGTAAGCTTATCTTTTAAGATAAGATAAACCTTATCATTTCACATGGGTTCCACATTTTTAGACTTTTTACAAATAAAATACACAAAATATTTATGACCTCACTCCTTGTCCTTATTACCAATATAATATTTCTAATTCCTAATCATGTAAACCCTACTTCTCTACTTATCCCAACTTTGACATTTTAACATTACCGGACCACTTACAACAAATATTTACTTTTACAACATTCATATTGTACTTTTATTTATTACCATACTCCACATTATTGGCGGCACCGTACTAACGGTGCCGTTATCTTCTATCAGACGCTACTACTAATTACACTTAACAACATCCTATTCCTAATACATACATTAATGAAATAGAAATTACAGAGGAAAATTTTAGTGTCATCTTCCCCCTTCTAGCTTCTACTCCGTCCCTGAGTAGACTATTCTGAGCTTGGAAAATCTTCAACTTGTCGTGGTTGACTCATTTCGTAATGGGAGTTCCATCCAATTCCTCCCAGTCAGTCGTACCATTTTCATGCACAACTCGCTATTTTGTAGGGCCCCATCCATTTTGGAAGAAATTTTGTGTCTTTTTTTTTTGTATATGGAATCATATACTAGAACCAAGTCATTCACATGAAATGGAGACCAATGGATCTTTTGATCAAAGTATTCCTTCTGCTTCATTTTCTTCTTATGGCTTGTTTCCTTTGCTATTTCCCTCATTTCCTCTAGCAAATGAAGATGTACCAACCTTTCTTTTACTGAATCACTTTCATCCATCCTTTCATTTTTCATAACTCTCACAGTGGGAATATCAAACTCAATAGGAAGAACTGGATCAATGCCATAGGCCAACTGAAATGGGGAGTATCCTGTTGTTGACTTTGATGTTGCCCTATATGCCCACAATGTTGCATGAATCCTTTTATCCCACTTATGTACCTACAAGGCTGCATCTTTTGCTAGAATTTGACACAACACAAAATTTGTTCGTTCCACCTATCCATTTGTGCTTGGCTTGTATGTTGTTTCCTTCCTGTGCTTAATAGAAAATTTATTGACTAGGGCTTCTACTACCTCATTAATGAAGTGGCTTCCTTGATCTATTACAATTTCTAATGGACAACCAAATCTGGTGACAATGCGTTCATATATGAACCTTGCCACCTCATCCATGGAAGCTGTTTTCAATGGCCTAGCTTCAACCCACTTGGTTAAATAATCTGTGGCAACTACAATATACTTATTTTGGCGTGAGGTAGTTGGAAGTGGACCTACAATGTCTATTCCCCACTTTTCAAAGGGACCAAGTGGAAGAATAGGACATAATGGAGCTGATGAAGTCTTACGGTTAAAATGTATTTGACAAATATCACATGTCTTACAATAATTATAACAATCTTTAAAAAGAGTGGGCCAGTGATAACCTACATCCAAGATCCTTCTTGCTGTAAGTTGTCCAGAGAAGTGCCCTCCACATGTACCATTGTGGAATTCTTCTAGCAGTTCCTTCCCTTGATCACGCCCTAACCGCTTCTCTTGTCTTGGTCCATCAAGTCCTATTTGAAATAATACTCCATGCGAGAATAGAATATGGATGACTGGGCTTGAGTAATCTTTCTCTTAGTCTTTGCATTGGCACCATCAGAAACTTGAATTCATTGGATAATTCCAAATATCTATGTATTCACTAGGGATTGTGTCAAGGGATAACAATCTTTGCATCGGGAAATCATCATCATCACAAGATGATCCTAAACCATCATAGGCTCGAGAGAGTGCATCTGCATTGAAATGCTTCTTTCCTGGCCTATCTATAATATCAAATTCAAATTCTTGTAGCAAAATTATCCATCTTGCTATCCTCCCGATGGGTTAGGCTTATTGACAATATATTTTAGAGCCTGATGATCTGTTACAACTATAAATTTCTGCCCTAGCAAGTAATTTCTAAACTTCTTTACAGAAAAAATGATAGCTAGAGCCTCTTTTTCAGTTACAGTATAATTTACCTCAGCACTGCTCATTTGTCTGCTCCCAAAGTAAATTGGATGTTCATTCCCATTTTCATCCTTTTGGCTCAAAGTACTTCCTAGTGCTGCATCTGAGGCATCAGTGTACACAATGAATGGCTTGCTCCAATCTAGATTCTTTAAAACAGGTGAAGACACCAGGGCTTCCTTTAGTTGTCCAAAAGCTTCATGTGCCTTATTTCCTGGTTCATAAGTAACATCCTTCTTCAAGAACTGGGTTAGTGGCTATGCAATCTTTGAGAAATTCTTGATGAACCTTCTATAGTAACCCATATGGCCTAAAAATGATCTCAACTTACTTCTATTCATAGAAAATGGTAAATCTTTGATTTTTGAAACTTTATCGGGATCGTACCAATACCATCTCTGGATACTGACATGCCCTAACAAAACGCCTTTAGAACATCCAAAGACACACTTTGTAGGGTTTAGTGAGGCTTGTGCTTTGTCTAACCTTTGAAATGCTATCTCCATCTCAGTGCAGGTGGTCCAACTTGCTCCCATAGATGCAAAAATCATCCGTAAAATACTCCGATGAAGGTCCCAATGTAGGGTTCGAACACCCTATTCATCAAATGCTAGAATGTTACAGAGCATTACCTGACCAAAAAGGTATAACTCTATAAGCAAACGTTCCCCAAGGAGTGGTGAACGAGGTCTTCAGCCTGATCTTTCTCCGCTATACGTACTTGGTTGTATCCGCTATATCCATCAGCAAAACTATAACACTCCGCCAGCCTACTTCGTCCAAGATCTAATCTGAGAATGGAAGAGGGTAATGATCCTTCTTTGTTGCTTTATTGAGCTTTATGTAATCAACACAAATGCGTATCTTCCAATTCTTTTTATTGAGATCACAATGGGAGAAACCCATTCTGAATTCTCCACAACAAATATGAATCCTGCATCAAGCAACTTATCTATTTCTTCTTTTACAGTCTTGGAAAAATTAGGATTCATTCTATATGGCATTTGCTTTATAGGCTTAGCACCATCTACCAGCTCAATAGAATGTTCTACCCAACTTACTTGATGGAGTTCCTTGTAATCAAAAGTGAATATGTGTATGTACCTTCGAAAGAGCTGGAGGTAGGATTCCTTCTCACTCTCCATCACAGCATCACCAATATTTATTTGTTGGAGACGATCATCAACTTCTTCTTCAGATAATTTTATGGGGTCATGAGTCGGTGTGACTGGAAGGATATCCATGACTGAAACATCAACCTCACTTTCTTCATCTTCTGTATCCACTTCACTGGTACTAGAGTAATTAGAGGATGTCCAATCATCAGTTTCATCACTTGAATCCACAGGTTCTACCTTATGATGTCGAGGGATCACGTTTATCTTCACCCTCTTGCTACCACGTCCAAGTGTCATGAAGCCTTCATTCCAGTAGTTTCTTGCATGAACTCTCCTTAGCCATGGTCTTCCCAGCATGACATTGGGTGCACAGCATTTACCATTTTTCATCACCCGAAAGTCTACCACACATACAACACCATAATGAGATATTGCCACATTTGAAACTACACCTTACGGTTTAGTTTTTCCCTTATTTAATGACCTTAACATAAGTGTTGAAGGGCGATCAATTTTTAAACCCAACATATTCATTACAGACTCGGTCATTACATTAACTACAACACCTCCATCAACTAAGACATCATGAATTGAAATACCATTACATAATACCTCAGCTTGTGGAGCATAGGGATCCACCTCTGCCTCCAAAACAGGGGACCTCGGCCTCCTTCCTTCATCGAGCATTGAGTCCACTTCGCAGCTCCCACCTCTTCTCGAAGACATAGCCAAGAGTTGACCATATGTAATATTTGCGAGCCTTTTGGATGAGATCTTCCAAGATGGAGTATGGTCATTGCCCCTGTGAAATCGAAAATCCTGCACACCCAACTTTCTTCTCCTATGTTTCTTACTAGTTTCTCCTTTCATCTTCTTAGGATCATTTCCATCTTGATTATCTTTTTCTTTCTTTCTTTTTTTTACAAACACATCTACTTCATTATTTTTGCTCTTATCTACTACATCAAAAGAATTCATGGTGCTTTTCCTTTATCATTATCTCCTTTACGGATGTAGAAGCTCTATCGGACAATTATACTTATAATGACCCTTTTATAACAACCATAACATACAACTTCAGAAATATTTCTTTTTGGACCTCTATCTCCTCCCCGAGAACTAAATTCTTTTCCTTGAAGAAGATTAATAGTTAATCGACCCATCTTTTGAGCGAGATCTTCATACTCGGTAGATGTACTAGGAGAAAGATTTGTGCTCATCGAGAGTGGTTGTGGATTCAGAGCAAAGGTCTTTGGTGTAGGCTCTACTTTAGCAACAATTTCTTTGGGATCCTCTTCCATGCTTTCTTCTTGCCTTCTTGCAATCTCCTTTGCTTGTTCAATGGTAGCTGGGGTCATACTTCACTCGTTGTCGATCTCTGGCTTCATCCCAAGAATGAAGTGCTTACATAGGAGATTATCCACGCCATTCATCAACCCATCCGCTAATCCTTCCTTCCGGATACGGGGCGTCGAGCTTCCTCCTTAGCTCTAGAACACGAGCATGATAATCTCTTATCTTCTCCTTCTCTCCTTGGGATAGCTTTGTGATATCGATCATGAGATCTGCATATCTCTGTTGTTCACCAAATTCTTCAAGAAAACTTTGAGTTAATAAATCCCATGAGTTTTCACATTATCACCTAGTGTTTCAAACAAACTAAATTTGAACCATCTAAAAAGGTAGGAAAAATTCAATCCATTATTCCCTTCTTATAAGGCCATTACAAATACAAGATCGTTTAAACTCTTGAATGAAAGAGGAAGCATCTTCATTAGATTGGGCTGAAAAAGCAGGGAATCTTCCCCATTTTCAAAAGTAACCACAAAGTGAAATACCAACCCAAAAAGTACAATCAACAAGACTTATGTGCACCAATAATTAAAATCAATATAATAGAAAATAGAAATGACTACGGTAAACTATGGTAAAACTTGACTTATTGCGGTAAAAAGCCCGACTTTCTTGTGGTAAACACTATTCATGATAAAAGTGAAGTTATTGCGGTAAATACTATTCACGGTAAAAGTAACTTTACTTGTGGTAAATACTATTCACAAAAAAATGAATTTACCATGGTAACTACTATTCACGGCAAAAATGACTTTACCATGGTAACTACTATGCACAGTAAAAACAAGGTTACCCTCCAATTGATTTTTGACTAAGTGGGAATATCTCTCCAGACAATCCACCAATGAGGAATGGTCAGCAACATGAGAACCAAAATGTCATCACCAATTCGGCACTATGATAATTCTTCATCAGGAACTCCTCGTGCTATGATTATTTACTAATGCACAACCTTTAGTTTGGTGGATGTAATCTGGAAACAAAACAACAAACATAACACAAGAATACCATCAACTATGATAAGACGGAATGATGAACAATCTGAAATATCAAAGTAAATTATAATATTAACATGAAATTGTTACAATCTCACCCATGAGGTACTTCAAGTGTTATTGACTTCACTTGCCTTCCACCAATACTATGGGAGAAACTTTACAATTACACCTCTTAATGGCTTCTTCACACACCTTTAAACTGATGGCTTCCCTTACACACTTCATACAATATTTCTCACTACTTCCTTCTATGCTAAATGAGGGGGTGGCCTCTTTATTTATAGAACTTCGAGGCTTATCCATCTTATTTCTAAGATAGGATAAGAAATCCACTCTGACGAATCATATTCCATACCTTAACTCTTATACATGCATGTAAGCTTATCTTTTAAGATAAGATAAAACTTATCATTTCACACGGGTTCCACATTTTTAGACTTTTTACAAATAAAATACACAAAATATTTATGACCTCACTCCTTGTCCTTATTACCAATATAATATTTCTAATTCCTAATCATCGCAGACTCTACTTCTCTACTTATCCCAACTTTGACATTTTAACATTACCGGACCACTTACGACAAATATTTACTTTTACAACATTCCTATTGTACTTTGATCATTACCATACTCCACATTATTGCGTGACCATGTCATCGTGGCGCCGTTATCTTCTATCGACGCTACTACTAATTACACTTAACAACATCCTATTCCTAATACATACATTAATGAAATAGAAATTACGGAGGAAAATTTTAGTGTGACACCGCCATTCCTTTGTGATGGTGGCGGTCGTAGGGACTGCTTTGCCCTTATATTACGGTGGTCCCAGAACCACCGCTCTACACTGAGGTGGTGGTTCTGGATAGAAGGCAAAACAAAGGCCTTAGTTAAATGTTTTTACATTTTTGATATTTTCTTATGTTTATAATGAGCTTATTTATTGGACTATGTTGCTAACTTGCTCTTTTTCTGTGTTTTGGGTGGATGCAAGAAGGAGGAGTATATTAGATGGAGTAGAGAGAGGGAGTGTGATTGGCTCCGGCTTGAGTGTTGGACACATTGACCTAGGCAGAGAGAGACACTTTACAGAGGGCCGGTATTTTGAGGATTTCACAGTTCCTCATGTTGCTCCTGCTAGTCACATATTGTGTGACTTGTTCTCGTATTGGGATGCGGACCGAGAACACTTTCCAATTTCCAGGTGTTAGGGGTGAGTGGAATATCACCCTGGAGGATGTCTATCACATACTGGGGGTTTTGATTCTTGGGAGGTGGCTGTCTCTTAAGACAGTAGGATCCAGATCTCAAATGATTTAGTGGGCTACCTATATGGGAGATGTTGTTGTCTCCTTTGGCTCGAAGAAGGGGATGAAGGTCCGATCCATTGCTACTTCTCCTATCCTTGTCATCCGCAAGGCTATTATGGGTATCTTGGCCTCATGGTTGATTGGGGATAAGGGAGGAGATACTCTCTTATCCGCTGGCTCCCATTATTGCTGATTGAGGCCCATGGTTGTACTTATGCTTAGGGAGCAGACATTCTTGGGACTACATACCATGACTTATACGGGTGGTGGTCAAGGTTACAGGGGTAGTCTTGAGTCACCCCACTCTAGTTATGAGTTGGGTGTATGAGTGCATCGTCCCCTATGAAAGGGGTGTACTAGTAGAGGATCCGAGGGTCATTAGAGCAACAAGGTGGATGGGGATGACAAGCGGTGCTCGGGATGCCACATCAGCCCAAGTGGCTTCATTGACTACCACAGAGATATGGAGGCCACTCCTTATCGGTCATGGTAGGAGTATGGGGAGAGGACACACTTACATTGATTGCTTGCTCTACTAGTGTTGGTAGGCAAGATAGAGAGAGGGTGGAGGTCCACCCATTTGACTGAGTCCCTCAGCAGTTTGGCCTCCCCTATGTTGATATGCTTCCTTTAGTGAGGCCAGTATACAAGACTATTCATGAGGCCCCAGGAGGCCTTAGAGGATATCGAGGGTTAAACAACGGTTACACCGGAGTTCTTATCATGGTTAGGTGGGTGGTTCGGGCCCGAGGGGTAGCCAGTGCTCCTCGAGCACCTTTACTTCAGATCGGAGCCACTCCCACTTTTAGCGGGGGGGAGGACGATCTTGTTGATGTGGAATCAAACTCTGAGGAGTTCACATGAGGGGAGATTGAGGAGGAGACGATGGGAGGTGAGACCAGTGGGACGACCGAGGAGGATGATAGAGATTCTGAGTGGCATGACACTCAGGATATCTTGAGGGCCGAGAGGGAGGAGGTGAGTGCAGAGAAGGTGACCCTAATCTTAGAGGAGTTTCCTTCTCAGGAATTAGGGAGATGAAGATTTTGTGGCGGGGACGTCATTTCTTTCCAGTATTTGGGCGAGGCTCATGATCGGCAGCGACGTTGGTAGCAAGTGTAAATCCTAGAGACCCTACTTGGATGCCTGGAGATCTCGAGTGAGTTACTACTCTTTTCTCGACTTTGTTAGCTAGAAATGTTAGTTGATATTTCCTTTTTGTTGTTTCGCTTGTTCTTGACTTTGTTTTCATGATTTTCTAACTTGTTATTTCTCCTTTTTATTTACGGTGATCTGCTCAGGGAATGGCGAGATTTGATTCACTTGGGTCTACATGGACACCCTGTTGCTCCCCTTGGAGATGACTCGGGCTCAAATTTTGAGGACATTGGAGAGCCTTCAGCCGCTAGTAGACATACTGATGTGTTTTCCCCTATTTGGAAGGTGGCAAAGTTAGTGACCTCCCTTCGTGTTGAGGTAGTTGGATATAGGACTCGTTGAGCGTCTGATGAGGTAGAGTCATTCTCGTAGTGAGACCACAGCCAGTGGCCATGATCATGAGCACTCAGTTCATTCAGAGCGTCATTGTAGCAGAGTCCTAGACGTGATCGTCGCACCTTTGAGGGATCCACATGGATTGAGAGGCCATTTGGTCTTTTTGTAGTGACTTTTATGGATGTTTATATGGGTTGTTTTTGTATTTTTGGGCTCATTGAGTGTTTTGACCATGCCTAGTGCATGATGGCATTGTATCTAGATCTTCTTTGTATCTAGAGTTTTTATGGTTTGTTTCCCATGTGTACACTAAATGTTTTTGGAATCTTTGTTTTTATATGCTTTTCGGAATGTATACTGATGGATGACAAGTCATAACAAATTTTTGAAAATAATGTTTCTCTTTTATTTGTTTTTGTAATGCTAATACGTGATGATGTAAACATATTGTAGTACTGAACTTTTGGCTTCTTTGGGTAATATTCTTTGCTTCTTCTTGTTTTGGAAAAACATGATGAATATGTAGTGATAATGAGATGAACTTGCCCCACTCCTAACTCCATGCAACTAGTAAGATGCGAGGGCTCAACACCAAGAGTTGGGAAGGGCACAAATTGTATGAGTTTGAATGAATGAAAATGATGAGAGAAAGACAAGGTTTTGATAGAAATCAAATTTAGACTTGCGTACTTACTCTTACTCAAAACTACTACATAGTTTAGAATGCAACTTGATTTCCATTTTATCTAGACTTGGATTGATGGATGGAAACTTGGTTGATAAAATCTGGTTTTGAGGATTTGATCTCTTTGGAATTTGGATACTTAATTTCACTTAATGCACTTTGCTTTAAAATACTAAGATTCATTAATTTGCGTGAATGGACCCCCTATGCCCTGCCCCATGCTACTAGTAAGAAGTATGGGCTTACCACCGAAGGTAGGACATAGGCGAGTAAGGGCACTTATTTCCTTTCTCAACCTCGCACCACTAGTAAGAGATGCGGGCTCATCACCGAAGGTTGGTGGGGAAAAGAAGTGTGTAAAAATAAAATATTCTATTTTGTTTAGTATTTTTGGTCTAATTTGGTTTTGACATTTCTTATTCGTGATTTTGGAGTATCTTTGTTTCAAAGAGACGTAAGAGGAAAGATGTGACACCAAGAAGCTTCTAGAATAGACCGTAGGTAAGAACAACTTAACCTAGTAGAAAATAATGAGTATGACCAAGTATGCGGGCCTTGGTATGTTTTTGTCAATACTTTGTCTGTCGAATTAATGAGATGATTTCAAAACTATTTGATGATATTATGAAAATCGAAGAGATATGATTTGAATGCTTTTTTCAATATTCTCATAAGCTTGTAGTAAATTGCTTAAGAATAAGTTCCTTGACCACAAAATTTATGAAATGAGTAAAAATAATGAAACAACTAAGTGACTAAACGAATGTGGGTAGATATAATAGACAAATGGTGATGCATGATGACTTAAGCATAAAAATGTTTAAGATGCAAGGAATTGACGGTTTCATTGAATTCCTCACCTTTTATTGTACACAAGAGTTACACACCGTTTCCATAGTCTTTCATGACTCGGTATGGGCCCAATCACTTGGGCTGAAATTCCTTCCTTCGCTGGCTTTCTTATCAATCGGGTTGTCTAGTCTCAGAACTAGATCTCCCTCATATATTTCTCATTCGTAGACCTTTTTGTTATATTTTCAACACATCCGGTTAGCATAGGCTCTATGCCATTGTTTGACATTTAACTTGGCCTCATCAAGGCTTTCTAGTTGAGAGAGGTGTGCCTCTCTATAGGCTTCTTCTCCCAAGATCCCTTGTAATGAGATGCGAGAGACTAGGTATTTTGACCTCAAGTGGGAGAAGCGCCTACGTGCAAATACTAATGAAAAGGGGTTGTCCTGTCGGTTTTCTTATTGACATTTGATAGTCCCACAAAGCCGGGTATAATTTTAAATTCCAGTCTCGTTTGTTCTCCTTAACTGTTTTGAGGAGAATAGATTTTAATGTTTTGTTTGTGGCTTCAGCTTGTCCATTGGCTTGGGGGTAATAAAGAGAGGCCGTATGATGGTTTATCTTGAATTTTCTGCATAACTCACGGACCTCATTGTTTTTAAAGGATGTGCCATTATCTGAGATAATGAATTACGGGACACCGTACCTACAAATGATTTGATTCAAAATGAACTTAGCGATTACAGAACCTGGTACGGTGGTGAGAGGCATGGCCTCTACCCATTTAGTAAAATATTTTGTGGCTTTAATTATAAATTTATGGCCATCTGTTGACAAGGAGAGAATTTCCCTATCAAATCTAGGCCCCACGTGGAAAAGGGCCATGGGGTTGCGATTGGTTGTAGAGCTTGTGCTGGCATGTGAATCTCGTGGGAGAATTCTTGGCATTTATGACACTTGCACACAAATTCTATTGTGTCATGTTCAGTGGGCCAGAAATAGCCCATCAATGTATTTTGCGAGTAGTGGCATGGCCACCAAAGTGGCCTCCACATATCCCACTGTGGGATTCGTAAAGAATATTTTTGGATTCTTTCGTGTCAACACATCTTAAAATCATTCCATCGAAGGCTTTACAATAGAGCACTTGTTCTAAAATAACATATTTAGCAGTGATAATGCGTAACTACCTTCTTTTTTGCGATGTGGCACCTTCTAGGTATGTATGGTCCATGATAAAATTGACGATGTCAGTGTACCAAGGACATATAGATATGGGGGGCCTAGTTTCGACAAAATATATGCACTCATCGGGAAAGTCTAGATCTACCAGATCACCTCCATCTAACGGATTGTCAGCTAACCAGTCTGTAATGATTTTTCCTTTAATGATTTCTAGTTTACAAATGTTAGTTCAAACTCACCCATTAAGGTTATGAAATGTCCAACCTTTTTAGATAAAGACCCTTGCGTGAGGAATGTCCGTAAATGATCTGTCTTTACAATGACCCTTATTTCTTGATTTAACATGTAATGTCTTAAACATTTTGTTGTGAAGACTATGACAAGGCATTCTCTTTCTACCTGTGTGTAATGTGTTTCATAATAGAGAAACATCCTGCTAATGAAATAGACTACATGTTCCTATTTATCATTATCTTCCTGAGCCAAAGCATGCGAAAGCTAGTGAGACATCGTGGCCGTGAATACATGATCAAAGGATGATTTGGTCTAGGAGGCATTAGCATGGGAGGAGACAACAAGAAGCGTTTAACTACTTTGAAGGCCTCGTTGCATTCTTCTGTCCAATCAATGCTATAATATTTCTTTAATAAATTGTTGATTGGATGAACAAAAAAACTTAAGTCCGGAATGAACCTTCAAATTACACCGAGTTTCCCAAGAAATGATCTGATACTAGACTCGTCTGATGGTGGAATCATTTCAAGAATAACCCAGATTTTGGCTAGATCGACATCAATCCCTCGTGAGGATATAATGTAGCCTAGAAGCTTTCCTCCTATCACACCAAATACACATTTCTCTAGATTCAATGTGACACCATATTTGATCAATCGTGAGAGAATGATACAGTACTTCTAGGTGATCACAACACTTCTTGGCCTTGGCCAACAAGTCATCTACATAGGACTCCACAATCTTATGAATAAGGTCATGAAATATGTATGTCATTGCCCACTGGTATGTAGCGCCGGCATTCTTAAGACCGAATGACATGACAACGTAACAATAAGTTCCCCAAGGAGTTATAAACATGGTCTTGGCTTGATCTTGTTCAGATATTTTGATTTGATTATATCCGAGAATCCATCCATGAGAGACAAGAGCTCAAATCCGGTTGTTACGTAACAATGATGTCAATGGATGGCAATGTGAAGTCATCTTTGGGGCAAGATTTATTAATGTCCGGAAGTCTATGCAAATGCATATCTTCCCATTCTTTTTTAGAACATGGACGATATTAGATACCCATTGTGAATAGTTGATTGGTTTGATGAATCCCACCTAGAGAAGTTTCATTACTTCTTCTTTCACCATGAGAGCCACTTTTGGTTTCATTGGTCTCGACTTTTGCTTAATTGGATTTGCATCGATTTAGTGAAAATATTATGTACTACAAAATGTGGTACAATTCTTGTCATTTCTTTGTAATTAAATGCGAAAGCCTTTTAATGTTCCTTAAGGATTTGGGTATGTATTTCTATCTCCTCTAGAGTTAATAAGGATCCCAACTTCAAAATATTTGGCTCTTCCTCCATTCTAATAGTTATGTCAATCATTTCTTCGATTAAGGAAGCATTGCCTTCTTCAAAGTCGGGGAGGGGCCAAACGTAGTTCCAAACCTTCTCTGTTATCTACCTTGTAGATTTTGAGATTCTTTTGTGGGGAGATTCTACCATGGGATTTCCAAAATAGGAAGAGGAATGTCGGATTAGGGAAAAATCTACAATGTGATGAGTGAGATGTAGTTCTACATAGGCATTTGGATATCAAGAGTGACTCTATCACTGACAAAGTGATCCAAGATAGAAAACTCATTCTCAGCTTCTATACGTGCCATGATGGGGTTTGTTGGTATTTTACGCACCAATGGTTCAGTATGAAGTGATACCATGAAACCTGTATTTTCTAACTCACTGCTTGGAGAGAAATGGGAAGCTAAGGTTGTTATTGAATCAGCGAGAAGGTTCTATTCTCGTGGGATTGCTTTTATTGATATGAAGTTGAATCCTTTGGTTAGATCTAATACCGCCGTTTTATAGAGTTGTAAGTGTTCAGCTCTAGTCTCATATACCTCAGAGACTTGGTTTGCAACTAATTGCGAGTCTCCTAGCACTCTAATGTTATCAATACCCATCCTTTTGGCTATGATGAGGCCAAGGAGAAGGGATTCGTATTCATCCCCGTTGTTTGTACATTTAAAGTTTAACTTAAAGGCAAAAGGTAGGATCTTTCCCTTGGGAGAAGTAAAGATCACACACCGCCCCAATCTTATTTCTGGAATAATGTGGAAGGGATTGCCTTCATGCGATGTATCCATGGTCGATCGAGAATCATATTATAGTTGGTTTCCCGATCTATAATATAAAATTTGGTGAGGATTGTCTTGGGTCCTAGGGTGTTGGTAGTACTATAGTCCCAATTGAAGTGGCCTTGAGGCTATCATAACCTCTTAGCGTATTTCGTGTTGTGGAACAATTTGTTTCTCCATATCCTAGATTTTGAAAAAAAGTGAAGGGGACTATGTTAATTGCTTCCCCATCATTAATCATTGCACACTTAACATAATTATTATAAACCCATACTGTAAATGCAAGGTGGGTCGCCTCTACGCACAATTTTAACATCTGTTGGCATGTTTCTTATATCAAATATAAACTCGGTATCTCTATCGGCTGCCCTGGAGGGTAGACGTCAAAATCTATGTGGTTTACCTACATTTCGGGAGGAGTGATGTTAATTAGATGACAAGACCTAATGCTTCTAAGAGAGAAGCTCTGTGGATAGGAGAGTTCTTCAACAAATCCAAGAAGGAAATGTGAGAGAAGGTCTTTGTTAGGTAATTAATTAGATCGTAGCGCTATGGGTTTTACCAATGTTTGTTGAATGTTGTATGATTCTAATGGGTAGGTTGGAACTGGTTGAGAAGAATAATCTCGTGTTCTTGTTATGGTTTGTACGTGTAGTTCAGTATCTAACTCTACCAAGACCAACTATCTTGGTTTGTGGTCGAGTTCCTAATTGGGGTACAACCGGTGGATTTAATGCAGTTGAGGCTTCATGATCATTGTTTCCTGTCATAACACCCTTGTTCATCCCATTTGGATCTAACCTATTATTGTTAGAGTGGCTCGGGAGTGGATAGTTAAAAATCTTGAGGGGTGGATTTTGAGGGAAACTTCCCTGTGTAAGTGTTTGGCGTGGGTAATGCAGAATTTGCTAAGAACATATCTATAAAGAGTTGTCTTTGGTCTTCTGGAAAATGTTGCATGAATTTATTATAGTCACGGAAAGTCCTAGTATCATGGCCTTGAATCTTGTGGAAACCACAATACAAGTTGGGATTATAGTTTCGAGGTTGTTGGTTTGAAACTTGTTGTGGTCCAAAACTCTGATTAGGTTGTTGGTTGTTAGAGTTAAAATTTTGAGGTTGTTGCCTTTGGCTTTGGTTTGGACCTTGTGTCTAGATTTTCCATTGTTGTTGTTGTTTTTGTTGTCATGATGGATGATTAAAATCCACCGCGTTGATTGTTGGAGTAAAGTTATTATTTTGCTGATTGTTAATGGGTGGTGAAATGTTCATGACGTTTTCCCTTTTAACCTGGTTTGTGACTCCATCTGTTGTAACCCCACAGTTTTTGTTAAGGATCTTGGGTCCTTGATTGGTATTCTGACATTAGGATAGGTCGTAGTGTTTTGATTGGGAGTGATTAATTTCCCGTTTGTTCCATATGTCTTATGACCCATCTATTCTTTTGATTGATCTATTAGAGAGCACTCTTGAGTACTTCATCATAAGTCCTTAGTGGGAACTTTTGGACTTCTTCCTTTATCTCTCTATTGAGAGAATGAAGGAATAAGTTGCATAGTTCCATTTGATCCATGTTTGGAGCACTTGTTGATGAGTAGAGGATTGTACACCATCTTTGAATAAAATGGGCAGCAGATTCATTGTACTCTTGTTTAATATGTAAGAATTCCCTGATCCATGTTCTTAACAATTTGTTCATATCAAAATCTTTGATAAATTCTAACACAAGTTTTTTGAAAGAGTGTATCGAGGCCCGGGTATTCTATAATACCAATCAAGGGCAATACCCTCTAAGGTTTTAATGAATATCTTAGCAACAACTGCATCCCAAGGGAGCAATTCTCAAATGGCCATGGCATAGGCCTTGATATGTGCATTTGGATCTCCCTCCCCTTTGTATTTAGGAAAATTGGGAAGAGGTCTTGGAATCATGACACTTAAATGCAGTGAAATCTAGAGGTTATTTTAAATATTACGAGTAAGTCCCTATCATATAGGTTTCGACCATTAATGGTGTATGGTGAGGGGGTGGAGGTGGAATGGGTTGTTGATATGACATAACATATGTATTTATAGGGGACATAAGGAAATCCTTGTGGTTGAGAAAACATCCTGGGAGAGGAGAACATGTCTCCTTGTGGTGATTTTGAATAAATATTTAAGTAGGGAGGAACATTGCTCTGATATGGGTTGTTTGGTGCTAAGCGGGAGGTATCATACTTTCAATTGGAGCGGCGTTTGAAAATATGGTTCTAGTTGGTGTTTGTTGTGGGTAGTTATATGAATGTTGAGGAGGCATGCCTAACGTGCCCATTCCTGTGAGGAGGTCAACTTGGCTGGGATGATGTGGGGGTTGGAAGTTCCTGCTTGCCCAAAATGTGAATTTTGATTTGCTTGAGCAAGTTCTAGTCCTTTAACCTTCTCAACTAAGGCTGAGATGACCTCAATTGGTGAAGACACAATGTTTTTCCTTAATGGTGGTTGTTGTATACCTTGAGGTTGTAAAGGGGTATGGTACCCTGTTATGAATTGATCATTACCCTGCCAAGCTTCACCGAGAGTATTTTCCATAGGTGGAGGAATGGGGGTGTTTTCTTAGAGCAGGGTATCAGGTTGTGTTTGCAAACTTCCTATAGGTGGGTACATGTTTTGGAAGTGTTGTTTGCTTCTAGCGTAGCATGCTAAGTACTCCTCATCCAAAAATGGGAGTGGATATGACTGCCTACTAATTTTTGGTCTGAACAAAACCCAAGGAGATGAAATGGATTCTCTAGTAAACATCATATTGTTAGAGCTGAGGGATCTGGTTGTTGTGTTTGTGTGAGCTGATCCAGCTCCTCAATTCAGAATGAAGAACTAGAGCTAGTTCTTTGAGGAGGAGTTTGTGATGAAAAGTAGTTGCTTGAATAGTTTTCAGCCCATGCAAAAAGTGAGGGTGATGATTGTCTATTTGTTTGACCATAATATGCTTCGAGACATGAGAAAGGTTTGTCATATGCATCATATCCCGACATATTTGGGGGTATATAAATACCCTTAGAATAATGGGAAAGAGTGAAGGTGGATGAAAGAAAAATAAAAGGGGAAGTTTGCTTCACGTCAGGTTCACCAATTTTGTACGACAGAAAAGTGACATGCGAGGATGATAATCGGTAAGTGACCTTCCTCGTGCACGACCTCCCGAGGTCGTCTTTGAGATAACTTGATGGTTTGAAATGTGGGTGATTTAGATGAAGCCACAGTCAATATTATGGCTAGCTTTCTAAGATAGAAAATCTATAGGTGAGGATGAGAATCGGCAAGCAAATTTCCTATAGCTAATTATGGGAGGATTAGTGACTAAGATCCGGAAGTGTGATCTTCTGGTAGCTGAAATGAAAAAGGGAGATTTAGAGGCTATGAGTGGGTAGCGTAAATTCCATATGGTTTATCCTCCTAACTAGGATCTAATTGTTAATCTAGTTTTGAAGTCTCCGAATTAACTTAAACTGAAAATAGCAATTTATACTACTGCTGAAAGGGAAACTAATTTAAACAAAATACATGATTGAAACATTATAATTACAAACAACTATTTAAAATACTTTTATACTAAAACTAAACAAGTGAGATAACTGATGTGGTTATTCACCTATGAAAATGTGTGAATCTAGATGAAAGACAACTAATTAACTTAATTGAAAACCTTTAATCTTACCTCAGAAGTGAGGAACAAATCATAGCTTCTCAGAAACTATCATTCCCCACAGCTTCCCTGGCAATATTGAAAGCAAGCTTTAACTGAAATAAAATGATTCACTACTCTATTTGATATATTGTAACTACAACTTTGATAATTCAAACCTGGAGTTTAACAGAATAGTGGTAAATCCAGTTGTGTCATGACTTGTCCCCTTAGTGTGATCTCTTCGTTCCTTCGTGTTCTCGTGAATCCAAAAAAGTGGGAATGTGACAGTGGCAGCAGAAGGAGATACTCGAATAGTGGCAACTTGGATGTAAACCAAATAGAATGCAAGTAAGAGAGGGATAGTGCAAGTGAATAGAGCTTGACTATGTGATTCCTAGCAGGATTTATTACAGGGATACAATGCAAATATACCAAGAATTCTAGGATCTATTTCTTGTGACAAAACAACAACCTACTGACTTCTAAGATTATCGGATGAACTTTAATCTAGAACTGAAACTATCTTATGCTGTTTCGACTATGTTGAGGATAAAAATGGAGCAAAATGGAAGTATGAAGATCAAGTGATCTCTAAATAAGAAAGGAAGAAAGGATCCTTGAACTGAGAGGCTGAGAATTCATGCAAAATATAAACCTATTGAGACTTATGGAAGAAATTTAAAACACACTGAATAATAATTCATAAAGGGAGAGGGGCCATTTTATTGTAAACAAGCTTGGTATTTATGGCATTTAGATTTACCAGATGGTAAGTTTGAATTGAACTCTTTTATTATAAACAAAGAGAAATTACTATTTACCAGGTAGCTAAAACATAAATGCAAGCAAGAGTGGTTGAGGAATGCGAGTGCCACTTGATTTTTATGTTGATGAAAGCGTTAGAAAGTTATAGAAAATGTGCAGGACTACCACCGAGGACATAGACGGTGGTTACGGGACCACCGCCCGTCCGGGCGTGTCATGGGAACGCCGCCTGCAGGCTGTGTTCTTGAAACTAAAGACCAAAATGCAAGAAAAGAGTGGAACGGGGTCAAAACAAAGCATGTGGAGGCTGGATAAGGCATTTTGGGATGCAAATGTGTACTCGGCGAGCTTTTCTAGATTCTAAACACCTTGCGAAGAGATCTGAATCATCATTGGGGTTTCTGTAACCTCTTTCCAAGCAAAGATGCAAGACATACATTTTTGGGTATGTACAGGATCCAAGTATTCATAAGAAGAGTGGGAGTCTGAATGGTATTTTGGATCTTAAACGAGAAGAAGAAGAGTGGGGGGAACCTGAATAATAATTTGGATCAGAAGCATCCAAACCATACCATCAACTATGAGATGAAGGTGGGGAACAAGGTACCCGTATGGGCCCTCTAGCATGAAGAACCAAACGAGGTTTAGTTGTAATGGGAATCTTTTGATTTGAATTGCTAAACCTAGGTTCTATATTATAGTAAGTGTGAGAAATTGTGCGATAGTTAGTCATTGTTGGCATTGTTTAAGCATAAATGTCTAGACCTAGATAGTGGGATGAAACTCCTTCAAAGGGAAGGAAGTGACATGTCAATTTGAGTAGCATAATGACATCCAACTAGACATTTTGTAAGTATGGAGATGTGTGCATGATTTTTCGAAGGTCTAAGGAAAATAGACATTGTGATGACAAAATATCGACGAAATCAAAAAGGATTTGTTCTAGAAAACAAATTTTCAAGATGCATAATCACAAGGAACAATTATGCAAGTGTGAAACACAAAGCCAATCAACAAGGAAATACACCCTATGCAAATGCATGTGTAAACTGAGTTCGATGCACGGATGATCAACACAATGTCAACATTTACGTCAAGCTCGAAATGAACAAGGCGTAAATTTTAACAAAGGGTAGATGTGACTTCCAATCAAAGGATACCACGATAATTTCAACAACCAACAAGGTCTAAATGTTAAAGGGCGAGGATTGCAAATGTAAGCCACGTAACCACACCAATTGGACACCTTAATCAAGCTTCATGAAGAAGTGAGATATTAGTGCCAACGTGGTATCAAAATGACACAAACAAAGTAAGCAACACTCTTCAATATTTTGGACAATGTTTGAAGTAAAACTAAGTCAAGGTATACTGAGGATGTGTTAAAATGTGTGCAGCGTAATGCCACAATGCGGATACTTAGATCACATTTACAAAAAACACAACATAAGTATCTTAATTGTGTCGAGACAATGCAAACAAGGTAACACGTCAAAGGGAGATCAAAAGATGAATAAATCCTAACTATGATGATGATCTCTAAATCAAGATCAAGAGGCTATCAAAGTTATAAGGACACATCCATGCACTTTAGACGTTTAACTATTCAGCCGCATGAAACATGGATGAGCGTAAATGGACAAAAAAATGGTTAACACTATCTATGAAAACACTCCCAAAAGATGCCTTCTCTTGCCCCAAATGGGAAACAAGAATGCAAAGGTGTAGATCAAAATATGGAAACAAACTAAGCGTCACTTGGGTAGAGTTTCACCTCGTCCAAAGGTGAGAAAGAAACCAAGATAAGTGATACGTTGTTTTAATTTCGTGATGAGATACACTTAGATATAACTTAAATGGATTCGTTACCGTGTTCAAAAACAAGGTTTTGAATCCAAACAAGTTATCACTTCGTGATGGCTAAGACATGATAATGGACTAGTAAAGTGGGCTCCTTGATGGAATGGCTTCCTTAATAAGATCTCTCAACTAGGTGTCACAAGCCATCTAAGAGTGAGCGTGATTTACCCAAATAGTCACCCTGACTATCTCGAGAGTATCTCAGCTTTGCCCGTTCAAGTACAATGGGAAATAAATGCATCCATCGTGTACTCTTACCAGGGTCACGATACGGACAGCTTGTGACTCTAACTCACAAGGAAAACTAGTCAAGTGAGTAAGTGAAGCACTTCCTGTTTCATCCATGAGGTTACATAACGGTGGATTACTTTAGGGTTCTTGGAACCACCCCCATTGTTGTAGCTTAAGGCATTATGATAAAGGGGTTATGTTCCAATTGAGCGGATAGGGACGTACCCTTTTGAAAACCTACAATATAGTGTGATGTGGAATGATGTGTTTTTATCTTACTTAGCTTAATGTGGTTTTAAGTAGCACACCATTTGGCAACCTGCATGAAAACACATGTATTAGAAGTTTTGTGTTTTGGACATCTTTCTTCTATAAGCATTGGGTCCTGTAGACAACAAGTTTTAGTAATTTTCCAAGTTCACAGATTGATGTCAAGAAAGAGAACTTTACACTTGCTTTTGATTCCTAAGATCACTAATAGGTGCGAAGGAAGAGCATACACAATGTGAAAAATCCTACTAAATCACATGAAATTTTACTTTATCCTTTATAAAATAAGTGTTTTGAACATTCGATACAAGTTTTGTATAAGTTTTTATGATCTCCAAGATCACTTTTAAAGGTGCGAGGAGAGAGCATACACACTTTTACAAACCTATTTTAAGCTAAGAACCAAAAACACTTAACTATGCAAACTGAAATACCAAAGAAAAACTCGTATTTAACTTGTTAGTCCTAGAAATCTGTAGCAAAGATCAAAAAAAATGATTTTGTAGACTGTAGATAAATTTCCAATTTTTACACAGACACTTGCGCTCCCAAAAGCGACACGGCGCTCCCTAACCGACGGGTACACGCCTAACTCAATGGATACACTGTAAACCAAAATTAGTAAAATCCGAAACCAAAATACATACATGACCGAGAAAGAGAGATGCTTTTGCAACTCAACATGGACACTTAGGTTTCAATGGAGACGTGCCCAAGCATAAAATAAAAAGTTTCAAATTTTTACACAATGGAGTTATTTACAGCATACCGACCAGAGAGACAGAGACACGAACTTGATGGAGATGCGTGCACCTCCTACAAAGATAAAATTTTCCAATGATGAACATAGCTAGACAGGGTACATGCACATTCGGACAGAATGCTAGGGTTTCAACGTGTACACGCCCCTTCACAACACTTACGCGTACCCTGTGAAAAACTTGCAAAACTCAAAAAAATTCAATTTTTCAAAAGAAAAAAGTTAGTTGTTAGTCAAAGTGTCTATTTCTGTATCAAACCCTAAAAATACATGCAAATGAAGGTCATTTATCTAGGGTTACAAATAGAAATAAGGAAATAACAAGTGATTTGATCCAAAAAAACTTGAAAATGAACTTTGAAGAACTCAAAAGACCTCCATTAATGGAGGATGGACATAAGTGTCCCACCAAGCGTGCCAAATGTATGCATGAGAAGATTAGTTATGTTAATAAATAAGAAACTAACTAAGTAGCTCCATGATCTAACTAAACCTATCATAAACATCAAGATGAGTGCTAAACAAGATAATTTCTATAATAATGAATTAAACTAAAACACTATCATTTTATCTCTAACTACTCTATGATTACTTAAAACATAAATTGAACCTAGTTAAACCTATGAGCAATCAAATTAGATTTGTTGTTTGCTTCAATGGAGGTGAAGATGTCTCTCTAAAATGGCTACAAGGCCAAGTTAGATACCCTCCTACTAACCTACTATGAAGTTATGGATGCAAGATGGAGGAGCTTCAACAATGGAGGATAGCCAAGATCAAATGCTTATTAGCTTGGCTAATGCAAATGAGGTCTAATGCCAATATCTCCAAATGTGAGAGAGAGATTTTGTTATGTAAACAAGGTGTGTGTTGAGAGGGAGGGGTGACCCTTCTATTTATAGTTTTTCACTTGGGAGAGTTTGGAATTTGGGTGCATGTGGGACTAAATCTCAAAAAAATGCTTTTTAGATTAGATTAGGATAAACATGCTTTAGGCTAGTTAACTAGGGTTTAGGCTAGTTAAACTTGATTAGCAAGTGATTAGAGACTCATTGAGAGTTGGGAGGGGTCTGGATAACCAATTTTGGTGATAGATAGCCTAGGAAGCCAATAGAAGTGGTCTAGAGAGAACTAGGAGGTTCGAATGGTTGAAAAAAGGAATTTTTAGCTAATAAGAGAGATATTATCCAAATAAGTTGATTATAAGAGGAATACGACCCAAAGAGTGTCGTGAATGGGAATTAGATAATGGAGATAATAATAGGGAATTAATGAAGTGTTGTTAATTGAATAGATTGGATGAAATGCTAAGTGCAAACATATATTAAGTGTCTACAAATAAAAACCACTTACCAAACACGTAACACTCTGGCCATCTAGTTCAATTACCTCAAGATAAATTTCCTCATGTTCTCGAATATAAGGAATCCCCTATAGTTTTGCCTCCTCGAGCCATCACAATCCCCTTAAAAATGATGAAATCAAGATCACACACCTTTTTAAAGACCCACCATCCCCACTCTCTTTCAACAAAATAAGGGTAATGACCCATGCAACGATAACTTTGAATCGACATGCTCGATTGTGATTTCATGACCCACACTACTTCACCTATAATTAATGCGGGATTAATAATATCTCATGTTGAATCATGTCACTTATATTTTATTCATTACCAACACATCTTAGCATGAACACATGCTTTCAACAATGATACTCACATGATCTCGCATCCTACGATTTCGACCCTCCTTACTATAATGATACTAGTGATAGTGAAGATGAAGAAAATTTACCTTATGTTCCACCATATAATACTCCCTTACTCAACATCCCTTGGGTATTTAAATAACTTTACAACTAGACCACTATGAATACAAGTTGTCCTCACAAAAATGACCCCACAACACCTACATTTGACCCTATCTACTATAGCTAAGTTCTATATGATGTAATTGACCCATCCAGAATGTTACATGATCAATCATGTCCCTACCAATTTTATCTCTACCGATTCCATCGGCTCTATTTTTGTGTCTCTAGATTAGCATGAGTCACCACGCCGCCGCCTTTACCGATACCATGTTTTACAGCGGGATACATTGTGTTTACTAATCTATAAATGACTTTATAATGAATTGCAAGAGGGCATGAACCAGATCTCATATCTGCAAGCTGTTGTTGTAGCTAAGTGTAATTTGAGAACATCCCTGTAGAAGGTCATCCTTTGTAAGGGAGACAGGATAGTTAGGGTACACTTCAAATGATATTGGGCCATTATGGAGGCTGTTTGGATTGCTGCCAAAAGAGAATCTTTAAACTTGTCAAATCTTAAATCTAACAGACAACAAAGAATCGAGGCGTTCAAGCCACGACGGAACAAAGGCGTTATGCCAATCTGCACACATCCTACGTGAGCAAATTTATAGGTATTTTGTTTTTGAGGCTTTTCACATCTCGATACCGATAAAATGATGAATACTGCAATGTTTCTCCGTGCTAGGTTATGTGACATGACTCGTGTCAAGGAATACCAATGTTTTATGCGAAGGTCAGACATGACCTGCAACATCAATGATGAGACTATGCGTCTCAGGTACATTGAGTCTTTTCCGCCTTATTTTGCAACTCAATACAAGAAGGCGATGCACGGCCTCAGAACAGCAGAACTCAGTTTTGGCGCGATCAACCAGATCATTGATCAAACCAATGCCAAACTGTGCAAGGACAAATGGGAGCGCAAGCAAGCGCTCAAACATCAAAAAGCACTAGGTAATGTTTTCTGTGAACAATATGCTTTAGAACCATTTGGGTGTCCAGATTTAGAAATCTCTCCACAGAGCAAATCCTCTTGTAAGGATTGTACTTTTTCAAAGGGGGAGGATATGAGGTATTATAAGAAAAAGAAAAGAAAATTCAAGAGATCCAAAGCTTTAGAATCCTCATTTGACGGCCCAAGAAGAGATACAAGTTCAGAAAGCATAAGCATATCGCAAGCGTCGAGGTTCAAACCAACATGTTACATCTGCAAGGGACCACACTATGCAAATAAGTGTCCCAAGAAAGATTCTGACAGAGGTAAAGCAAAGATAAATGCTTTATCTGTTAAAGGTATAGATGAGGAAAACTATGTTCTTGTTTGAATCTTGGCAGTTTCTCCTCGAGATATTTCTTATATGTCTCTTGATGAAGGTCAATGTAATCTGATACAGCAGATATCAGACAATGAAGAAGATAGCACTGATGATAGCGGGTATAGTTCTATTCCCTCATTTGCTAATTTTGCTATCAATATGGTTTCCAATTTTGCACATCCAATGATTCCTCCAAGTGCAGAACTTTTAAGGAAACAAACTAGAATGCCTTGATCTCGAACATGACAGTTGTCCCCCATGGGACACAGCCAGAAAAGATGGCACTGAGCAAAAGCTCAGAGATATGAATGACAGATATATCAGGCAACAGGAAGCTGAGCAAGCAAAGCTTCAAGAACAAGCAGAAAGTCAGCTGATGACCCCTTCGAACCCTTCCTGGTTCGACCTCCGTTTCAACAGAGGATAAGACATCGTCAATCATTGCCTACGAGGTAGAGAGGACCTTGGAGAGGTCGTGGCAGAAATCATACTCCTCAAAGGACTCATTCATCCTTTGAGTTTGGACGATCATTAGGATATCTAGATCGATCCAAACTTCTGTAGAAGCCTATAAGAACTGGAGAAAAAGCAGATTGGAATTACTTGAAAAAGTAATCGCCAAAGCAATGTAAGAATACACCAGTTCTTTGGTCAAGAAGAACAAGAGAAGAAAAATACGGAAGAATCTCTTGAAGATACCTACCACATACAAGCATCTCAAGACAAAGATTATTCGAGGTATGTACAATCGGTTGTACACGAACCCTTTCATTGCTATAGTAATCAGTATACCTCATATAAAGCCTTATGTTTTGGATGCCATGATTGACACTTTGGTGCAGAAATTAGTCTCTGGCAGCAAAGTATGCTATCCCTTCTGATTGTTGGGTTAAAACCCACACCAAGATCAGATTTGATAAAAGGGAAGTAGATCAGTAATTTTATGGCTAAGGTTCTCATTAATATAGAAGGAAATTCTATCAAAGCATAGAATTTTACCAAAGACAATATGGAGAATTATGACTGTCTTCTAGGAGTTGATTTTTAAAGCTTGCCATACTTTCAAAGTGTGTCACAACAAGCATATTATGTTATTTAATCCTCCTATTCAAATTCCTAGAAGGTATACATTTCAGTCAATAGTGCCCTTGCCTGAGAAATGCAAGACAGTAAACAATGCATGGATCCATAAATCCATAGCAAATTGTCAAGTAAGCATAGAAGAGATTGTATCCAAGATAAAGAAAGATGTATGTAATGACAATCCTCATGCTTTCATACATAGGAAGAAGCATTATTGCTCTCTTGATCTGCAGTTAATTAAAGATTCTGAAGGAAAGGAGATAGTGCCCACATTCAAAGCACATCACAGAGGTATGCCTCCCTCAGAAAGAAAAGAATGTCACGAGGAAATACAGAAGCTTCTCAAAGGTGGCTTCATCCAAGAATCAAATTCCCGTGGTCCTGTAATGCCTTTTATGTTAATAAAAGGAGCGAGCAGATCCGAAATAAAAAGAGACTAGTAGTGGATTATAAGCCACTCAATAAGTATATTGCTTCAGTGCAACATCCCATACCTGCCAAAGACGATCTTCTCATTAGAATCAGAGGATCAAAGGTATATAGTAAGTTTGATCTAAAGTCGGGTTTTGGCAAATATTTCAAACATGAAGACATGTTTAAGGCGGCCTTCATTGTCCCTGGCGGACAATATGAATGGAAAGGTGCTACCATTTGGATTAAAGACTGCTCCGTCCATATTCCAGAAGATAATGGACAAGATATTTGGTGAGCTTGCTGATTTCTTAATTGTTTACATAGATGACATATTAATTTTCTCAAAGTCACCAAAAGAGCATATAGCACATTTAGAACAGTTTTATCAGGTTGTCTATAAAAATGGTATATGTCTTTCTCCATCAAAGATAGAAGTATTCAAGGAAGACATAGACTTTTTAGGCATAAGGATAAGTTCAGTAACATAGAAATGCAAAATCATATTGTCTGTAAGATCCAGAACTTCCGGATGAATTAAGAGAAAAACAGCGACTATACAATGTTCTAGGTTGTGTGAACTATATAGTGGATTCTACCTTAGGAACATTGCTGGACAGGATTCTTCTAAATAGAGGCTGAAAAAGGATGCACCGCTTGGAGTAAAGAAATGACAGATGTAGTCATTAGAATCAAAAGGCAAGTACATGAACTTCCACCTATGTCTTTGCTGGACCAGGGCTTAAAAATCATAGAGTGCAATGCTAGTGACCTTTATTGGGGTGCAATTTTAAAGGAAAAGAATGATAATGGAAAAGAGAAAATCAGTAGATTTGCTTACGGTTCATTCAAGGATCGAACTAAAATATCATTCCTCTCATAAGGAAATTCTTGCAGCAAAGAAAGCTATCAAAGCTTTCCTCTTCTTTATACAAAATGAAGCTTTTATTCTTAGATCTGATCTAAAGGACTTTAAGAAGAGACTTAATGGTGGTGATCCTGCCCACAAAGCTGCATGGAATAGACTTCAGAGATGGGGACTATGGTTCGATAATTTTGAATTTACAGTTGAACATATTGAAGGAAAGGCCAATGCCCTCTTGACTTCGCTAGCAGAGAACCGATTCTGCAAAAGCTGTAAATATCACGCAAGTCATACACGAACCCCATGGTACAGTTTGGGATCATAGACATTCAAAGGCACAGATAGACACATTGATTATCAATGATAATAGAATGTCAAAAGAAGCCGAGACACTTCTTTTAGCTTGAGAGATTTCATCTCGTAAATGAATATCGATGTCGGAAGCAGAGTGTAGATTCTTCGACCACGATATTCCGGAAGACAGATTCCACACACCTCAAGAACCAATGGTTAAGTGTTGCCTTCATTGGCAATGGAGATCTGCCTTCACGGTGGAACAAATGCCGGACCATCTACTGTTGAAGGGTTGCGTCTTCGGCAACTCATACCAAGACAGGATACTCTCTGGAGGTTTGAATTCTCCAGACTCTGGACAGAGGAGCATCCGCTCCATTTTGACCTTTGGAACAGAACGCCAACAGTTGGAGACAGGAAGTACATCTCCATGCATTTTAAATATTTCTTGTTAAAATATTTACCTACTAAGCTTTCGACTCTCCTCTTCGAATATACATCCCGACACGCTTAGAAATGTTTTAATACAATGTAAAATACCTTGGTTTGTCAAGGTTCATTATTATGTTAAGACTAACCCTGTCAGAATCTGGTAGAAAGGCCAAATGCTACTCTCGGCGTAGAATCTTTGCTCCATCATACTATGGTCGTGTGACCACCTGTCCCCGGACAAGATTTAAAGATTCTTGATCATTACCTTTATCCTACTCTAAGCATCATCTACGTACCGAATAATGATGGCTCAAAGATCAATGTCAAGAATCGCTCGAACGTCTAGAAAGAAATCTAGAGCCCGCACTTAACGTGAAGACGGCTCATCTTCCACTAGCAAGAATGATGAAGATGATTCAATGGGACCTCTTTGTCAGATTTGATTCTCCGTAACATCTTCTTTCGGTGATGCTTTGTTGAGTGCGCTTTGCTTTTTGTTAGTGCGCTTGTTCGTGCACTTTTGTCTGCATCGGCTATCATGGCGGGCTTGTTGCCATGTGTCTTGTTTGTTGTGTCGGTGCATGGTGGGTCCATGTCACTTTAATAAAGACTCTCGTGAGTGGGGTGTACTCACATGGTTGTGTCTGTGTGTCGGTCCTTTGGGAATCTTACCGTCTACCTCTTGGTCCGGTTTCCTTTTCCCGGTTACTCGGTCTTCAAGTGAAAAGCTTTGGAGAAGTCTATAAATAAGACTTCGTCCATTTCATTCACTACATCGAACGGAGAACACCGAAACGGAGAACACTTAAGTCGAGAGACATCGGAACGAAGAAAGATAAGAGATAAATCTGCTTTGAAGAAAGATTCGCCTTCCGATTGTGTCTTTGTTTGAGTTTATGAGGAGTCTCGTAATAAAAGCTGAAGTAAGTCGAGAATGTTTGATTCTGTTCATGCTTTAATAATCAGTAAATGGTGGTCTCAAATTCCTCAATATAGATGATTTCCATACTTTCAAGAATATTATGAGACAGAGGATACATTTGATATTGTTGTCAGTATAATTCATGAGATCTTTAGAGATGCGTATATTTGTATCTTACTTATCTTTACTTTGGATTAAGTATGTTATTCTCGGTTGGTTTCAGAGCGTTTTTATCAGAGCGGTGTTTGAAAAGTATGTGTTTTGATGGTTTTACTTTGTAATGGTTGTTTGAAGATAAAATGGTTCTTCTTCATCCTTGAATACAGATGCCACTCTAGATGCTAAAGTTCTCGGATGTAAGGAAACTAAAATATAATCAACATCACAAATACAAGTGGCATGTGGCCCTAAAAATTTATGTTGAATATAATGGTACAATACCTACCTTTGATAATCATGAGCCCATCCTTGAGTTAATACATACACACGAGGATACACTTCCTATTCAATGTGATAAGCTTTTCCATCTCCATGATAAACCCCTCTTTTAAAACTTTGTCTCTCTCGCTGATCTTGTCGGTGACGAGGTTGCTAAGCTTCCTAAATCCCCTTACCCATTTCAAGATGACAACACCATGCTTGTTGAAAACACCATTAACATCCAAATCGATGATGATCCATCCCATGTAGTCATGTTAGGTGACCGCTTCCCCATCTACATGATAAGCATTGTGAAGTACTTCACAAAAAGGAGGTTTTTACTTGGGGATACTATGACATGCCCAAAATTGATCCTAATATTGTAGTACAAAACACCATTACTTATCCCCATGTTGTGCCCATCGGGTAAAATATTATCAAGTTTCCTATTGAATTTAATAGCCTATTTCATAGAGAGCTCACATTAATTCTTGATGGAAAAATCATCCATCCTTTTGACTTATTTTGAATGGGTATCCAACATCATTCACATTCATAAGAAATTCATGTTAGCCATCTATATCTACATTGAATTTCATAATCTCAATCGGCTTTTCCTAAGGATACTTTCCCTCTTCCTTCCATTGACACCATCGCCTATGCCATGGTATGCTACATGATGTTATCCCTCATGCATAAATTTTTAGGATTTAAAAAATCCAAATAGCACTTGAAGATCAACATAATATCAAATTCACTATTGAATCAGTGTACCAATTGCTATCTTAAGATGCCTTTTGAACTTAAAAATTCTGGACAACCTATCAACGAGCTATGACACACACATTTCAAAATCTTATACAAGAGATCATCAAAGTCTATGTGGATGACCTTCTCATCAAATCTCAACACACATAGGATCATTCCCATGACTTAGAAAATTTTCTCCAATGATTCTATAAATACAAGGTCCACCTTAACTGAAAAATGCATCTTATGCGTCACTCAAGGAAAACTCCTAGGATTACTAATCTCCAAATGTGGGATAGATATGGAACCTACAAATATTAAATCCATCCTTAATAGGTCTCATCCTACGTCTATACCTCACATCCACCTTTCTTAGTGATGTTTGGGACAATCGATTTTTGTCCCCAAATTCACATATTGTACCCATTTGACCAAAAACCTCCTAAAAATGGTCATCACACTTGAATGGACCAAATATTGTCAACAATCCTTTGAGAAATTGAAATTGGATTTTCTCAATAATCTCAAATTACAACCTATGTCATTTAATTGACCACTTATTCTTTATACCTCATCTACTCTCGTATTTTTGGGAAATGTTTTCCTAAGAGGAAAAAAAGTTAAAGAGCACAATCTATTACATTAGTTGAGCTCTCCTTGACTACGCAACTCACCGTACATCTATTGAATGAATTTTCTTGACCATATATTTTATTACCACTAAGATTCACCATTACATGATTCATAAAACCACTTATGTCATTATCCACACTAATCCCCTATGTAATTTCTTCTTCCATATTGTCCTCCTAATGGATTTTATTGATAAATGGATGACATTGCTCATGGAATTTGACCTACACATCATTACACAAAACATTATCAAGGGTAAAATCATCACAAATAAAATTGATGATGCTTCGATACTGTAACCCAACCCATTTTAGATGCACTACATGATGAGGACGTAATAATCTTTGAAGGAATGAATCAAGCCCTTATAATCAAGGATTGCTACTATAGTTTCACTTTTGATCTTGAGCACAATCCCTCTCATCCAATGATGAGATTATTAAGCCCAAAACTATAAAGACAAATATTAAACCTCAATATGAAGAAAAACTATTTAAATCCATGAATACAATTTTATTCTCCATTTTGATGGAGAAAATTGTATTTAGGGACTTGGGGTAGGTTGTGCTCTCATTGACCCTTCAAACAAGACACTTTATTTATTTGTTTGATTCAAATTCAATATTACTAATAACGTGACTAAATATGAAGCTCTTATTTTTGGCATGAAAGTTTCCCTTACCTATAATATCACATATCTCTACATTATGGGTTACTCCTAACTTGTATGCAAGTCGGGTTGTGCCTACCAATGCCTCATGGGGAGAGGGGTTTCGTTAGATCGACAAATGGGAGACCCACTCAACAGGAAGAGTCCATGCTATTTGATGTTTGGAATCTCTTCTATGTATACTATAGTTCAACCCCAAGGAGGCTAGAGATAGTAACAATGGTCCTTCATGCTAGGGTATCGGGCCCATACCCAATCCCTCAAGGTGAGGGTGGGGCTATTCATGTCCCGGTTCCCCTAGTACCCCTTGAAGGGCATACCAAGGTAGTCATCCAAAACCTATGTGTAGTCACAAAATCACACACTTACTATTACATTAATACCTCCAATTATGTTATTTTATATATCTATCTCACTTAAGAAAAGTATTCACTAATGGTCTATTCCTAGTCATATCATTTGTTAGTTGGTCATCATCGTCATTTGTCTTGCAAAGTTGTCGTTATTTACATAGTTTCAGTTATCTCTCAAGGAGTCTTAGGTGTCGTTATTTGGGTATTTGTCATCTCTAGTCTTTGAATAGGGTGCCTAGGGTAATCTTCGAGCACCCGTGGGTGCCCGGTCCTTATTTGTAAGTGCTTGGTCCCGACAACACTTGCGCCTAATTTAGAGTTTGAGGTTAGTATTTTTGGTTTGTTGTCTCATTCTCCTAGGTACTAGTCGACATGTTGGGTCATTAGTGTCAAACTTTGAGCAAGATATCCCTATATAGGAATAACATACCTACTATCTTATGTGGGGACTATCTATTATCAAGAACTAGCTATCTATTAAGGAAAATGGCTAAATTTGGGCATCACTTACATCCGAATCACACAAGCATAGGAGAAAAGGGTTTTTTTCATTCTATTCCATCCATCATTTTCATTTTACATGTAGTTATTTCCCCCTATTTTGTGTGTCATCGATGCTAGAGCACCCTAGGCACACAATTGTAGACACAAGCACACGAACTACATTGAGTCCGGAATGTAGTACAATGCTTAGTTGTAAGTCCAATATTGTGGCATCTAAGGTTAGTCTGATCCCTTTATATGCATCTTTATTTTTTAGGGATTTGATGCTTTGTACGGGGTTTTGCAGGTAGATATTAATCATAGGTTTACAATGACACAAGTGAAGGTATTGCGACAACCATGCGACAAAGATAAAGATATTGTGAAGATCTAGCGCACTATCTCGATTCAAATCCCGAGATTTTCTACATACCAGAGCACCCACACACTGTGAGACTAGGGAGTCCCAGTCTGGGTAAATCTTCACCAACTACAATTTTATGGGTCATGTCATCATACTCGCTTCGTCTACACATCATCCTGTTGAGTCCGATTCACAATAAGGTAAGTCATTCTCATGTTAGTACCTTATCCCTCCTATTTCAATATTTCATTTTGAGTAAATATCAAATAGAATTATTTAGCAAGGATCCAATAGCCTTTACTCGTTGCACACCATGTTATATGACTACTTGTGATCCTCCTTTTGATCTTTCAAAGGAAACTTTAGATGATTCCCTTATTGATTACTTTTTGGTATTGACAATCGCTCACCGGTGCATACTGATTCTTCTTCTACTCCAGCCACTGATATAGTTCCTTCTCATGATTCTACCACTTCTAACATTGCTTCTCATGATACATCTCATACTAGTTTGCATGCTCCTTCACATTATGTTGATGATCCTATTGATAACATTCTTAGCAACATTCTCATTTCTGAGTCTCTATCTGATACTGGTGAGGCAAATGATAGTCATGGTTCTCCTTATTTCTATACTGCTGAGTGTGACTCTCCTACTCCATTATTGCCTTCTCCTGAGATTGCATCTAGCACTATGCATGAGTCACCACCATCTATCACTTCTTCTTCTCCTACTATTTCATCTCCTCTTGTTACATCATCTACGTCTCCTAGTCCATCTTCTCCTATAGATGTGTCTCCATCAGTCACCTCATCTATTAAGGATGTTTCTGATGCTAGTCCTACCATTGCTATGGATATTCCATATATATCTCCTACTATAGCTTTCAAGCACCTACTCCTAGTGTTCCTTTAGCATCAAAATCTCCCACATCACCTCTTGATATTCCTATGATCACTCATAATGGAAAATTACAACCGCTTAATACATTGTTGCCATCTTCCACCATTCCTTCACAAGATATCATCTCTCTCATGCATGCCATAGGTCAGTTACAATCTCAGGTTTAATCTCTCACTTTAGAAAGTAGGGCTTACTATGCTTCTATTGACAACAATTCATTACATGGTAACCCTATCCCTAAGAAGATTCATAATTTTGCATTCCCTCAGGACTTCATCATGCCTACTTTCACATGTTTTGATGGTACTGGTGACCCTCATGCTCATCTTCTACATTATCGTATGGCTATGGCCTCTTATTATAATGATCGATTATTACTTAAGGCCTTTTGCTACAAAGTATTATTGATGAGGTGTTACAATGGTACACTCATCTCCCCTTTGGGTCCATTAGTAATTTCTATGACATGGAGGACACTTTCCTCCATCAGTTTATAATCAAAAATGGCCCTAAAGTTACTTATTATCGTTTACCTACTCTACATCAAAGCTTATCTGAACCTATCAAGGATTATATTTTACGATTTAATGCTTGTACGCATCAGTTATTATTCCAACTCATAGATCTTGAGAAGCACCAATTCATCTTCTCGTTGTGGTCTAATTCCTCCACTCAAGTAAATATTATAGTATGATACATGTGAGTCATTAGTTCTTCTATGGTATAAAGTTATTTACCTAGAACAATATCTTCTCTTAACCCACATCATAGATCATCCACACATCTCTATGGCTATTGCCTCATCTAGTTCTTTGTCAGTGCCTCCGGTTGAGCATCCTACCTAGTCTCCAACTTTACCTCAAAATCAAAGAAAACAAGATTAATCCACTCCACCACAAAAACATACCTGTTTCTCCGGCTATGCAAAATGATACTTCTCCTACCACTCCAACTAGGTTGTGTGAGCCTTTATATTTATCTCATCACGCTCGACCACACAATGTGCTATGGGTTTTACTTATCGAGCAATTAATTCACCTACCCTCTAACAAGCATCATCTATATCACTAATTACAACATCAACATGACCAACCTTATTGTAATTATCATCGCATAAATGGCCATAGGGTGATTGTCTTGTCCTTCATGATAGATTGCAACAACTAGAGGATAAGGGCATCATCTCCTTTGGCTCTTGCTCATGTGAATGATCCATCTCTCCTCTACCTCATCAGAGATTTTCTACTATAATTGAGTCATCTCCTTTATTTAGTACTCAGTGCCATGATACGCCCACCACCATAGTTTGTTACTCATACATGCTCTCCACCGCATCCATACACCACTACATCATCACATCCATTGCATTCATTTCATCCATCTCATCCATCGCATTCATGCTATCCATTGCATCATGATGCTCCTTCACATTGGTTTCCACAACACTCCACTCTTGTGCATCCCACCACAACTCCATATGACATTCAGTTTGGTTCATACACTCATGCTTCTTCCATCCCACATGCTTCCACCACTTTGTGCCGCCTTGGTATTTGGTAGGTGATTACTATCACCCTACCCCCAATGACGCACTTGTGTTCTTGTAGTTCTTACATGACTATTAAGGGTCTTTCTCTAAGAACCTTTCACCACGCACTTAGTCATTCATCTAACACATCCAATCATTTCCTAATGATGTACTCTTGGTTTCCAAGGTTCATTATTGATTCGAGGGATCTTAATTAAATGATCCTAAACATCCATATCTGGGGAATTTCTACTTTCCCCCATCCCCATCATGTTAACACATCATGATTACATTACATTATTACGACACACATTCATCACAACATGTTAGTTCGATAATCATACATCATCTCTTTTTACATTCATCATCATGCTAACTACATGTTACAAAACACTTCACTTAGATCATTATTCACATTTGTTATCTATTACACATCCTATTTTCTACTATTGCACAAATATTACATCAATCAACATTAACAACACTAACTAAAATCATTGCATACATTCCAACAATAATCACCAAATCATACAACATCGATATAACACAAAATAATATCATCGCATATAAATCACACGTGTCCATACATATGTAGCAAATAAAAGAATCATGGGGGAAACTCCCTACACATATACAATGATACCAATAAACACTTGTCATCGTTATCACTCTTAGGTACTGTGAGAGCCTTAGAAATAGTTTCCTCACCACAAATGCGGTGTCACTATTCACACCTAGATACCTCTTCACTTGCCTACATAATAAGGTGTTATTTGTAGACTTCTCTCGAGAATCGACACTTTGTAAGTCCATGTATTGAGAAAATACATCTTACGCTATGGGACCACCACATAACGCCTCTCTGGATCATCAAGTCTCCTCACGTACCTCATCCCTCTCGGATAACAATACAATACATGTTGCTTCCTCCATGACAATAATCTCAAATAAATGGGCATGCTCACCCGTGATCTCATCCACTCGCTCAAGTATGCCTCCACCAAGTATATCGGTCAACACATTCCGCGTCAAGGTGTGGATGGATGTGTCTACTATTAGGGACCAATACACATCACCTACAAAAAAAAATAACATAACACATTAGACAACCATCACTAAAACATAAAACAACACAACATACATAACACAACCACATATAGATACTTACGATCTCATATAGCTGTGGCCACATCATCGGGGGCATGTGCTTCCCCCTTTCCTCCTCCTCCTACATGTGGTAACCCCACTGGATCTAAAAATAATGGGAACAAAAATACCCATTGATGTGCCGCTCACCATGTGTGATACTCCTCTATTCTACCAGATCGTCCGAGTCTCTCACCTCTATCGCTACGTCTATATCATTCGGAACGGGAGGTACTAGCTTCTCTGATGTGGGCCCTGGTCTAGTTCTAGCCCTCCTCGGTGTCATAATAGCTCTCAACCATATATATGGCTCTAGGGGAACATCTAAAGCCATACCAAATTGACGAGTCACCCTCTCCACCGGAATAGATCAGACACACACTGGGAATTAATCCTCTAACCACATAGTCCTCCGAATACACCACAACTCTACAGACAGATCGGGTCATCCGCTATAATCATGATATGGCCTCCATGTAACTACCTCGGGCCCCATTCTATCTATCACTGCCCTGTAGGTATCTGTATCCATCCTACACTCGTGAATATTGACCCACCTCCTTACATATATCTTGGGTCTAGCCCACTCTGCTCACACACCTCCAACTAGTCTCAACACTGCTATGTTATCATACACCCACACGTGTAATAACACCGAAGCTCCTATGCCACCTCGGTTCTCATCATGAGTAAATCGGTACAAATCTCTATATAGGTGGTCAATAGACACTACGCCCAAGCATTTCTAGTAATCTCCTCCTCTATACACCAACATATATCATGCATCTATAGATGAAACAATAACAACTATTATAAAATTCCGTAAGCACGAAACACCATAACTCAAAATAACACCCAAAATAATATGGGCCTTGGACGTGTACTTGAGTCCCAACAAAATACCATCTGGAACTCGTATCTACCTCTCAATATCCTCTAATGGAATCACCTATAATCTCTCGATAACAAAAACCTGCAATATATGATACACATCCTCTAAAGTCATAGTCATCTCCCCGTAGGCAACCAAAATGTGCAAGTATTTGTACACAATCTCTTGCATAGTGAAGTGAACATAGGCATATTATAGGACACATCCCCCATCCATGTTATGTTCCATAATATAACATGGTCCATCACATCCCACTCATCATCTAATAGGCCCATCCCAAGAAAAGTACTCAAATGACACCCACCGTGGAACTCCCTCGAGTGAATATCCCTCTGCACACTAAAAATAACCATAAACACAACACTAGAACACTACAAAACATAAATGAACTTGCTTATCACATTACTATATAATACATATCTATTTTTTACCATTCTAGGCCATATAGAAAAATTCTGGACCGGGCGCCCAAAAGTAGGACACCAACACCCAGCCTTCTAGGCACTCCTATCCCAAGGGTCACTAGTGCCCTCACCGCTATTGTCCAAGTCTAAAATGTAGAGAAAATTAATTTTCTCAAATTCAATAAATATGACTATTACACCATACATTGTTTTGAAAAACAATGCACTTAACAACTCCGCAGTCATGTGTGGCGCTACGATGGTATCCACTCTCTCAAACCGACTAGGATGCACTGCTCTCACTTGTGGCATGTTAACTCACTTTGTGCTCAATCTCACAATCATACAAACAAAAAATGAAGTGTCTAAACACTTTTTCACTTCACTAATTATAGTTACTTGTTCACCTACTTTACTATAGTCATTATTTCACGCTTATTCACACAATTAATACACACCACACCGTTTTTGTCATATCTTGAGTGTTTCTACTCGATTTCCACCCTGTTTACAACATTATTTTTAGAATTCTACCTACCACCATAACATACACATTACACATGCATTATATCTCCTTGAATTTTTCTTCCATCCACTTCATACACATTTTTACGATTTCTATCACTTTCTATCTATTTCGTGCTTACTTTTAGCTTAATGTTCATTCTTATCATCACTTCCCCTTTTCCGAAAGGGGGAATATCATTGGGGTCATCCTATAATCCCCTTACATTACCATGTGATTAATAAATATTACCAATCCATCATTTTTAAACATTTACTAATTCACGCATGCGACGTATCACCATTAATTCCCCCTAATGACCTAATTTGGGGGCAAAAATATATAATTTTTCTATGCAAAGTTTCATCACTTCCCCTAATGACCTAACCTAGGGGAAACTAGCATAAAATATCTCTATGAGTAATCAATCAAATCAATCAATCAATTAATGCATTCAAATTTCTAACAATCAAAATCATATCATTCAATCAATAAAAATTTAACATAATTGGCCTCCCAAATGACCTAACTTGGGAGTTATGTGTGGCCTCCTAGATGACCTAACTTAGGAGATTACATTCATTGCTTTCTCAGATGACCTAACTTGGGAAGCTATTCATACATTTTGTGTTTTCTTCCAGATGACCTAACTTGGAAGCCATCTTACATTGTGTGTTTTCTTCTAGATGACCTAACTTGGAAGCCATTACATTGCGGTGACACCCATGGAGTGGGGGCAAGAGTGCCTTTCCTATACCACTCCTATATGGGTCAACTATTTGATCAAAATTATTTGGATCAAAAACCACAAATATTTGATTTGAGTCCATCTGCAGTGGCTAGATCTTGAGGATCCAGTTAGAGATTAGAGAATAAATACTTTTCTCCTACACTCTTCCTCTAGCGGCTACAGGATGCCCAAATCCTTTGGTCGTTTATTCATATACACACATTTGGGTTGGGAACTGATCACTCCCTTCCCATCTCATCATCATTATACACATTCGAAATCATCATACATTGCAATCATCACTCTCGTTTAGTGCACTTCATCATACTAGTATGATTTTTGTTACATTGTATGGATCAACCCACTGATCCATGGTTCGACACGCTTTATAGTTCTTTCAAAGACATTTTTACTACCACATCCGCATGTTCTACTTGCAACATGGGCTTCTTCAGATTTCTCTTAGGTATGCATCTCTATCTACTTTATGTTACCAAAGATTTTCTCACCAACATAAAGTGGGGAAAATGTAGTCACAAAATCATGCACTTACTATTACATTTATACCACCAAGTATGTTATTTTATATATGGATCTCACGTAAGAAAATTATTCACTAATGACCCAATCATACTCATTGTTAGTTAGTTGGTCATCATCGTCATTTGTTTTTGCATACTTGTCGCTTATTTGCATAGTTTGGTTGTCTCTCAGGTGTCATTATTTAGTCATTTTTCATCTCTAGTATTTGACTAGGGTGCCTCGGGTAGTACTCGGGAATCCCGGTCTGGAATCATTTGTGTCTAATTTAGAGTTTTGAGGTCGGTCTTTTTGGTTTTTAAAGAGATCCCTATATAGGCATAAAATACCTACTATCTTATGCGGGGACTATATACTATCAAGAGCTAGCTATCTACTAAGGTAAAGGACTGCATTTGGGCATCACTTACATCTAAATCACATAAGCATAGGGGGAAAGGGTTGTATTCATTCTATTCCATCCACCATTTGTATTTTACATCTATTTATTTCCCCCTAATTCGTGTGTCATCGACACTAGGGCACCCTAAGAACATAATTGCACACACAAGCACATAAAACTACTTTGGGTCTGGAATTTAGTGCAACGCTTAGTTGAAGTCAACCATTGTGGAAGCTAAGGTCAGTTTGACCCCTTCATATGCATATTTATTTTTAGGGATTTGATGCTTTATATGGGGTTTTGTAGGTAGATCTTCATCATAGGTTTACAAAGTGGCATAAATGAAGTTATCGCGACAAAGATAAAGATATTACAAAGATCTAGCGACACCTGTCGATTCACATCCCGAGATTTTTCGCAGACCGAGCACCCACACTACAAAACCAGTGGCACACAAGCACCCTAGTCCTCCTCCAAGCACCCAATCTAGGTAAATATTCACTTACTCCAATTTTATGGGTTCTGTCGTCATACTCTTCTTCATCTACACATCATCCTATTCAGTCCCAAATCATAGTGAGGTAAGTCATTCTCATGTTAGTACCTTATTCCTCCTATTTCAATATTTAATTTCAAGTAAATATCAAATATAATTATTTAGCATTTACATTGTACTTCATATCAATTATTTCATTATTGTTACTAGTTTAGATTAACTTAAAATAACACGAAATTCAATATTTTAGTTAATCACTATCCAAACTCTATGATAGGTCGACTTACCAGATCTATGATTAGGTTGGGAAGTGATAATATAAAAGCACATAACGAAACCATCCAAGAACTCATATGAAAATTTACTTCTTTCACCATTGAATCTATTCCTTGGGAACATAGTTCCTTGGTTGAATCTATAACATCATCTGCTACTCGATTCTAACCTCATATGGATATCCCATAGGATTAATACATGGTCCCAATCCAAAAAAATTTCCATAAAACTTTATATCTAGGCTACTCTTATTTGTCACATAGATCACATTCCTACTTCTAGCAAGATGTGGTATACACACATCATCCAATTAATCCAACATCAAACTTACCCTATTGACTCTAATTATTGTAAGTGCACTATAATCCACAAGAAATATCTAAAATACGTCATGAAAGAAAACATCATGTATTTTCATCACTTTGAAGGGTGTTATGCTCTATTGTATATTTTAGGATGAAGTTAATCCTCTCCTTGAAGAGGTGAATTGGCACCTATGGTATACATTATGGAGGCTCACATAGATCAGTAAATGCCTACACATGGGATACTATTTTCCTACATTAGAATATGATGCCCACATGAATGCAAGAATGTAGATACATAGTGTATTGAGGAATAAGTTTGAGTTGTAAAAATAATAGAATATTGCTAGTGTATCAAGAAAATGAGTGATTGAAAGCTGTTAGGAGAGCTACGGAGGCTATGGAAGAGTGACAAGGGAAGAATTTTGGACATGGAACTAAAATACACCGATGTTTTTCTATACCTATTGAAAGGTTGAATTTTATTTTTCTCCTACCTTGCATAAACAATAACATGAGCATATTGTAAACTTTGCCATATCTTTTCAATAAAAAAGTAAAGGGACCCTACGACCATATTTCTAACTAATTGAAAACAATTCCAAATGTGTTTATACACTCGGGTATTATTTTATTTTAAACAAGTAAATTTCATTTCCTAGCTTAGAGGGGGGAAAGTGTAAATAACTAAATTTAGTAATTTATCACTTGCTAATATTAATATTGTATTAATCCCTAAATCATGACTTGTGAACCTATTCCAAGCCTAATTTCTATATCCCTAGTCATATTGCAAGACTTGTTCTCCTATTAGATTGCTTTGTCACACATTGAAGCCTCCTCCATTTTATGTTTCATTAATCATTGGAGGAAAATTGGTGCATAATTGCATGATTGATTTGGGGGTAAGTAGTTCGTAATACCCAAAAAAAATAGCTAAGCAATCGGGTCTCAAGATGAAGTCTTCTCTAGAGGAGTAGTACAATTGGATGGGGCAGCAGTGACCACTGTTGGAGTCATCAAGGATCTGAGCCTCACTTTGCATGCCTACCCTAACATGACTGTATTGCAAAGTGTATTAGTCATAAACTTGCCACCACATTTTGCATTGTGTTTGTCAGGGACTTCACTACCAAAATTGGAGGATATTTGTCTACTAACTAGTCGCATATGCTCTTTAGAACAAGGTATGGAGTGAAGGCCACAATCAGATCCAAGCCCATAGCAGATTATCACATTGAGTCCTATGTGCCTAGCCCAATCAATGCAAATTGTTCGGCTTTTGATTAGGACCTCCTAAACACTTCTGAGGCAGATACCAAGGTAGGGTGTATCCTGGACCTAACTCTCGATGAATGGGCGGTCAAAAGGCATGCTTTTGATCCCTATAAGGAGATGGAAGAATATGAGCTAGGATTCTACTACCTACATGAGGAGAATCATCCTCTTCCTGACATCATTAAGCCAGAGCACAAAGATGACAATGAAGTATGGAAATTGTTCTTTGATGGTTCGAGGAGCAGACAAGGAGCCGGAGGAGGGGCTATGATTGTGTCCCCCCAAGGTATGAAGTATTACTCAGCTTTTTGTTTCCAATTTCTTGCTCAAATAACACTGCAGAATATGAGGCTTTGGTTCATGGGTTGCATTGGGCTAGAAGACGAGGAATCAAGAACCTGCAGGTGTTTGGTGATAGTTTCCAATCAAGTAAAAGGACAAAATGTTGTCAAGAATGACCTGCTAAAAACTACAAGAATAGGGTATGGGATCTCATTGAGGATTTGAAGCCTTCAACATTGTGTCCATACCCAGAAAGGAGAACGAAGCTCGCTGATAGGCTTGCAGTAGTTGGAGCAACATTTGATGTAGTTGACAACATCAAAAGGGACAAAGGACAGCCACATATCCATGTAGTTGTGAGGCCAAAGTGCCAGATAACAACACATGTTGGCAGGTGTTCAAGAATGATCAACAGATCATCAATTTTTACAAGAGGAAGCTGAATTCTTAGCTAGAAATCAAAGCAAATTAGAGCAGCAATATGGAGATACGGTGCATACAAACAAGCTTCCCAAAGGCTTAGTGACATTGGAGTCTATCTTCAATCCCAATGATCAGTTTCAAAAGAGAAGGCTAATATACAAATCAAAGGAGAAGATTCAGAGTCAATTCTAGTTGGAGAAGGCAAAATGCTTCAAATTGGCAAAGTGGCCACCAAGCAAGAAAGGTATGAATTCATGCAACTTTGCCAAGAGTTTCTAGATGTATTTTCTTGGAGCTATGAAGACCTAAGAGGGTTCAATCTGAAGTTAGCCCAACACACAATCAAACTAGATCCAATTGCTAAGCCCATTAGGAAAAAGCAGAGACCAGTCAATCCACATATTGAGCCTCTGATGAAGAAAGAGCTGAACAAGATGATAGAGGCAAGTATCATATTTCCAATCAAACACTCAAGTGGGTCACAAACTTGGTCCCAGTCAGGAAGAAGAATGGAGAGATTAGGTTGTGTGTTGACTTTCATGACTTGAACAGAGCTTCCCTCAAAGACCACTACCCACTCCCCTCAATGGAGAAAATCTTGCAGGTGGTGTCTAGATCAGAGAGATTCTCTCTCCTAGATGGCTACTTAGGGTACAACTAGATCATGGTGAAAGAAGATGATCAGTTCAAAATGGATTTCACCACCAAATGGGGCACCTATGCCTACGAAAAATTCCATTTGGATTGTCTAATGTTAGAGCCACTTTCCAAAGGGAAATGGATATGGCATTCAAAGGGCTGATCAACAAAATAGTACTAATCTATCTGGATGACATTACTGTGTTCTCCAAAAATGCAGCAGACCACCTTTTTCACCTAAGGCAGGTGTTTCAAAGGTGTAGGAGATTTGGGGTATCATTGAACCCTAAAAATGCATATTCTTGGCCCATGAGGGTAGGCATTCTAGGCCATATTGTGTCAAAGGAAGGTTTGGTAATTGACCCAGAGAGAGTTGAAGTAATAAGAGCATTTCCATTTCTAAGCCATCAGAAGGCTCTTCAAATCTTCTTAGGAAAAATCAATTTTGTCCACAGGTCTATACCAAACTTTTCGCCCTTGTCAAGCCAATAATGTTGATGTTGAAGAAGATTTTGGTGTTTAGGTGGATAGCTAAAGGAAAAGAAAGTTTTGAGGCCATCAAAGAAGCTATATCACAAGCCCCAACTCTCATGAATCCATATTTTTCTAAGGACTTCATACTATATGCCTTTGGTGGCAGTGACACAATTTCTGCAATCCTAGTACAATAGAACAAAGAGGATACAAAGTAGCCAATTGCTTTCTTCAGCTAGGGTCTGGAAGATTATGAAGTGAGATACTCCATCGAGAAGCAAGTCTTGGTAGTGATTAGAGGTTTAAAGAAGTTTAAGCATCTGGTTTCAAACAATAAAATCCAACTATTAGTCTCCCATGCAGGAGTTAAAGACTTCCTTCTCAGCAAGGATCTGAATGAAAAACATGCAGGATGGATCACTTGTGTCATGGAGTATGACATTGAGATCAAGGTTACTAAGTTGGTCCATGGGAAGGGATTGTGTGAACAACTAGCCTCAAGTCAACAAGATGAAGCAAACGGTAATGAGGAATCTATTTTTGTCTCTGCGAGAATAGTCAAGAGGAAGAAAATGAGGATGTGCCCACTCCTTGTTGGACTCAGAACATGGTACACTTCCTTCAAACAGGCCTATGTCCTCCAAAAATGAGTAAAACAAAAAGGAGACACTTTAGACTACAGGCCATCCCATATGTGCTCATTGACGACGTCTTGTTCAAAAGGGACATCAATGGCATTTTGTTAAGGTGCATTGGGACAAATTAGTTGAGAGAGTGTTACAAGAGTTCCACGATGAAGTAGCTAGAGGCCATTTTCTCCATGGTGACAACGCTTAAGATCATGAAGGTGGGTTATTATTGGCCTAGGGTGTTTAGTGATTGCTATGCATGGATCAAAAAGTGCAAGAACTGTGCATTCTTCAGAGGAAAAGAAAGGCTAGCAACACTTCCATTGCACCCAATTTCAGTTGACCAACCATTCATGCAATGGGGATTGGACTTCATTAGAGTCATCAATCCAAATTCGAGCCAAGGCCACAAATGGATTTTGATAGCAATAGACTATTTCACCAAGTGGACTAAGGCAGTGGCACTCAAAGAAGCTAATGAGTCTAACATACTAGATTTCTATGAAGGGATAGTGACCAGATTTAGAGTGCTAACCACCATTATATCAGAAAATGCATTGGCATTCATAGGTTCTAAAATCACAGGATGGGTTGTTAAGAATGGGATTTACTTGAGCACCTCATCAAATTATTACCCTCAGGGTAATGGCTAAAGCAGAGTCCATAAACAAGAACATGATAAATATTATCGGAAGGGCTCGGATGAAAATCAAAAAACTTGGCATACAAAACTCAAATCGACCTTATGGGTTGATAGGAAACACCCAAGAGATCTACAGAAGCTCTCCATTCAAACTGTCTACGGGAAAGAGCGGTGTTGCCTATATCACTTGAGTTACCAGCATTAGAACTCATGAAGAACCTGGAGATGTCTAGTTTGAACCAGTGGACATCAGGCATGTAGAGTTGATGGAGTTAGAAGAAACCAAAGAGCATGCACTTCAAACAATAGAGAAGTATCAAGCCTCGATCAAGAGATACTTTGAAAATAAGGCAAGAACAAGGACCTTCCAGGAAGGAGACTTGGTTTTGAAATAGGACGTAAATCGGGAAAAACTAGGAAGGCATTCTAAGTTTGATTCCATTTGGAGAGGCCCTTAAATGGTCACAAAATGTAAAAGTAGCAATGCTTTCCAATTTTCTACATTGGATGGTGAATATTTACATATTCCAATGAATGGAATCTATCTTAAACACTGCTACTAGAAGGAAAGTTCTCACCTTGTATATATTAGTTTAGTTTCTCATTCCTCTAAGTGCTTGTGCACATTGTTTTGTTGTAGTTTAGGTTGCTTTTCTCCTAAGTGCTTTACACACTCTACATGTTCTACTTGGAACATTTATGATTTCAAATTTTGTATATAGTTGTGGTGCTATTTTGTTGCTCTTTGCAACCCATACAAAAATGGATGAAGCTCCGGATCAAAGAAATTTTCTACTATTAGAAACAATCGTTTCGAAATCTCTTATGAAAATTAAGAGTGCAAACAGTCAGCCTCGTGAATCAGAGGTAGGATCAGTATCAGACCATTGTTCTCGACTCCATGCCCAATAGATATAACAAGGAAATTCATATTTTCATCTAACAGAGCGAGATACCCTTATGAGTCGCCAAATTGTTATCCATATGTTTCCCCAAGAAAAATATTGAATCAGAATGACCCCGCACTAAAAGAACCTAAGAAATCACGTTCAGTTCCTGCAAACATATTAAAGGGAGACTCTATAATGGAAGTAGCAAGGCTGCAAAGATCAAATAACCCCTGTGCAAGAGAAATTCGAGGAAAATAGTTCTATCGAGTGAATCGGGCCTTAAATATATTCTACATGTTATAGGTAGGCTCGAAAATAGAATAGCAGGGTTAGAGGAGGATGAGGAGTGTCACAAAGAAGCTAGGAGAAAGAGAGGGAAGAAAAATGAAGATATGAAGTCTTCGGGTTCAAAAGCGGTTTAGAACAAGTCTAGAAATTGACTAAGTATGGAGGAAGCAAAGTGGAGAGAACCACGTGTCGGCATGACGCCTCTCCAAAGTTGAGTCCAAAACAAGAGGCTCAAATGAGCCGAGGCCTCCACCATCCGAGCCCAAAATTTTCACGGTTGTGAAAAGTCTTCGACTAGGTAGGAAGGTGCCAGGTGTCGGCTCGGCGCAAATCCAAGATGGGAGCCCAAGGTGAAGACTCAAACTCATGCTAGCCCTCCACGTAAAAAATGGTCAACAAAGGTCAAAAGGTGACAGTGTAGGCCTCAAAAAGGCTAAGTATGGAGGAAGCAACAAAGAGAACCATGTGTCCAAGTGGTGCACCTCCAAAGTTAAATCCAAATGTGGAGGCTCAAACAAGTGCCAGTTCGCCACATAGCCCAAGGTTCAAAAAGGTAAAGGGAGGTCGTTGAAAATTCCAAGACCCACGGAGGCTTCCAAGTGTTAACTGATGCTCCTTCAAAGAAAATCTTGATCGGTATTTCAAGCGAGCGCGGAGCCTCCATGCGTCCAATCTCTTCGAAGGGGGCAGAGTGGTTAAATAGTCAAGGCATAGTGGCAGGCCGGGGGAGAGTGCCAAGTGTCCAAACGATGATAACTCAAGGGTCGAATAGAGAGAGGGTTTTCAAACAAGTGCCGACCGCCACGTGTCCCCGATCAAGAAATATGACCCCGCCGAGCAAAGGACTTAGCCGAGAAACAAATAAATTGAGCAAGCCGCGAGAGGAAGCCACATGTCGCCTTCGCACCATTCCAAGAGCAAAATATAGAGGCCACCTTTAGACAAGCGCTAGCCCTCCACATGTCCCATATTAAAAAGGGGGCCCATTTTTCAAACTAGTTTTCCTACCCTTTTGTACGGACCGATACAAACTTTGAAGGGGCATATCTTTCGACTCAGGGCTTGAAATATTGCAAATCTAACACCATTGGAAATATCTCGGCCTCGCCCATGCCATGGAGATATGAAAATTTAATTTTGGGGAGGTTAGGTAAATAAAAATGGAGAAATGTCTTCAGGGCCATTAATGCGGGATCTATCTACCTCAACAACCAGATCGGATTAAATCTACTCCGTTGTTTCCTCCTCTTTCAAGGTGCCGAACCAGTGGTTGATGCTTTCAAGGCAAATTTGGAGGTAGATTTTATAGGAGGCTTTAATAGCAGTGGTTGAATTTCGACCTGCTTTTCCTGCTTCTCTCTCTTTCTTTCTTCTCTCTGATTGAATCTATAAATGCAGGGTCGAATTCATTGTAAAAGGTTGGATATTCTTTGTTTTGCAGGCTCCCCTTTCTTTCTAGCAAAGGAATTCATGGGGTTCAAATCTTCCATTTAAATTAAAATATGTTTCCTACCTTCTCGTCATTTGTAATGCAATATATCAATGTAGAGCAATAGAACACGTTTGTGATTGATTTTAGATCCTTTCTTGTCTCTTTTGCTTTCATGTGGTCTTTCATTATAGATCTGGTTATTTGTTCTTGGTTATCGTATGTATTTTGTTGGTTTGTGTCTATCAACAAAACTAATGTTCATCATTCCTTCGGTGCATCACCTTATAACTTAGTTTTATTTCTTGTATTCCTTTTATCCATGTCACCTTGGTAAAAAATAGATTAGGATTAGGAATAAGTCTCTCTGTAAGTTTCCATGTATGCACTTGACAGAGGAATAGGAACCAACCTTTAATCGGAGAGTTTTTTCCCATTTACAAAGTCCTGCACTTTTGGGAACAAATTAATGTTATGTGAATCACACCAAATGAATCTACCTAAAAAAAAGCATATCGACTCATTTGGGAGTGTTGTGATTTTGCACTAACAATTTCCACCAAGATTGGAAGCAAGGAATCGAGACATGGCTCATAGAGAAGATCCGGTGAGGCGGAGAAGAACCTTTCTACAAGTTGGAGGAGAATGTGGGAAATATTTCCTTGTCTATGGGGAAATTGGATTCCATCATGGGATTGCTCATTGAGAAACTTTGTGTTCCAAACGAGGCACTAGGATCCCATAAAGAAGGTATTTACGAGTATGAGGAAGAACAACCCCATGCTAACCCAAAACCTCCTTCATTCAAAGCAGAGGTGAATATAAAAACTCAACCTTATGATGGGGACATGAATGCCGAGAAGATAGACCATTTGCTAGCTCAACTTGAGGTATATTTCTGTTTGTATAAAATCAATGAGACTCGGTAGATTTCCTTTGCAAGGTTAAAATTAGCCAACCATACTTTAACTTGGTTTGAAAATTAAGGTGATTCTTTGGTTGTTAAGAAACTTCCTCCAATTACTGAGTGGGATGAATTTAAGAGGATAATCAAAAAGTAGTACTATCCTATTTGGTATGAGGAAAAGAGATCCATGTATTGGTAGTACCACATGTAAAAGTAAGGCTAGAACATGTAGGAGAACACTAGTGAGTTTTGGAAGAATTTTTTCAAATGAGAAAATATGTAGTAGAATGGGACCTTCTGATGAAGTACATTAGTGGAATCATAGCCACTTAAGGATACCAATTCTCTTAGCCAACCCGATAGATGTAGACGAGGCTTGTTCTCAAGCCCACTGTTAAGAGATGGACAAGAAGAAGAGTTCATCTACCTCTCAACATGCTTCAAACAAACAAAGTGACACCAAGAAAAATGACAAAGGGAAAGGCAATAATAATGCTACTTCCATTTCTAAGAAGGATACTAAAGTTCATTATGGTCCTTGTAATGTTGACACTCATTTCGAGGAAAAATGTTGGAAGCTGTACTTGAAATTACATCCCTTCATAAATAAGAAAAATAAGAAGAAGGCCACGAATGCCCTCTAGGGAGAGGAATAATTTTGTAGTGAAGAGGTAGATGAGACTATGTGTTTTTCCTTCATATGTAGAGAGGTATGTTTGGGTAGTAACAATGTTATTTAGGAAAAGGAACTAACTATGCTTTTTCATATAAAAATTCAAGTGAAGAAAACTAAGGTGGATACTCTTTTTGACATATGTTCTCAAACTAATTTTTTCAGTAAAGAGTTAGTACACATGATAAATTTGGAAACTTACAATCATCTAATGCCATACTCATTGGGTTAGGTAAAGAAAGGTGTAGACATCAGGGTTACCAAACAATGTCAAATTATGTTTGGTATTGATAAGAAATTCATTGATGAAGTTACTTTGGATGTTGTTCCCTTGATGTGTGTAGTGTAGTGTTTGACAACCCATATTTGTATATCGAGGATGTTATCTTCATGAGGAGATCCAACTAGTACCATTTGGTGAAGGATGGTAAGATCTACATCATTTCAACCTTTATAGGAGACTCGAAGATATCTTTGGTAAGTGTCAATGAAGCAAGAAATCTTATTAATGTCGTGGAAATTTTTCATTACTTATTTTGAGTGATATGCCAAAAGATGAGGTTATTTCATCTAAAACAACTTGTAGCATGTTTTCTAACAAAGAGCAAACACATATAAAAGAGTTGGTTCAATAGTTCAAGGAGTTTTCCAAGATCCTATAGGGCTGCCCCTGATTAGGCCAATTGAGCATGAGATACACTTGCTACCCGATAGTCCACTTCCAAAATTGAGATTATACATGTAGTATTTGAAAGATGCCAATGAGATAAAACTATAGTTAAAGTCTTTTATTAAACAAGGTATAATCCATCCTATCACTTCTCCATGTGGTTCTCATATTGTTTTAGTACTTAAGAAAGATGGTTCATGGAAAATGTGTGTTGATTATAAAGATTTAAATTAAATAACCATAAAGAATATGTACCCTCTTCCTTGCATTGATGATTTTTTGGATCAGTTACAACATGCTAAATATTTTTCTAAGCTTGATTTGAAATTTGGGTACTACCAAGTGCAAATCAAGGAAGAGGACATCTGGAAAACAACGTTCAAAATTAGGCAATGGTTATATGAATGGTTGGTGTTAATGTTCGGGATATGCAATGAGGTTTATGAATTAGGTAATGAGGTCATCTATTGATTCCTTTGTCATTGTGTATTTGGATGACATTATGATTTTTAGCAAAACTTTTGAAGAGCATATTGACCATTTGCATAAAATTTTCAAGTTCTTAAGGAGAACCGACTAGTGTTGACTGAGAAGAAGCACTTTTTCTCAACATTCACTTATATTTTTGGGACATGTGGTTGGATACGGAGAGTTGAGGATTGATTACACTAAGATAGAGACCATTCTGAATTAGCCTACACCATCGATTTTGACCGAGGCTAAGAGATTTATTAAGTGTAGTTCAATATTTGAGGAAGTTCATCAAAAACTTCTCATCCATAGCAATTCTGCTACATTAAGTGAAAATAGAGGGTAAGGATTTTGATTGGGGTAAGAATTTTTTTATTTGAGTCATTTAAATACAAGATTATTAATTCTCCAGTTTTGGAATTACCTAACTTACAACTGCCTTTCAAAGTGGAAATTGATATCAGTGACTATGTTATAGGAGTTGTCCTACTCTTGGGGAGGTAGGCCCATATGTTATCATTTCGAATTGTTTCATAGTGTAGTTTTGAATTATTTTACATATGATAAGGAATTTTATGCTCTTGTACAAGTGATCAAGAAATGAAAACATTATCTAATGGGTAAAGAAACTATTATACACACAGATCACCAACCTCTTCAATATTTTGCAAGCACATAATAAACTTCAACAAGCTAGACACTATAAATGGATGGGTTTTTCACAACAATTCCATTTAATTATAAAATATAAGAAATGTGTGACTAACAAGTTAGCTGATATGTTATCTAGGCATCCTTTACTTTTAGCTATGGGCACATTAACTCTTCTTGAGCCTTTTTGTGTGAAGCATATGAGGAAGGTTATGAGAAGGATATAAATTTTAGAGAGATCCTTTAGAAAAATCCTCCAAAGGAAGGATTTTCCCTAGGGAAAATACTACTTCTAGGACGATCTGTTTTACAAGAACGAGAAACTTTGTGTTCCTAAGGGGGAAAGAGTTCAATTGTTGAGGTAAGCACACACATCTAAGGTAGCTGGTCACTTTAGTGTGACAAAGACTGTAGCACACTTACAAAGGTAAGTTTATTGGCCAAACATGCAAGTAGAAGTTTCTAAATTCATCAGGGGTTGTGTTTTATGTAGTAAAAGAAAGCCTAATAACAAGAAATTTGGGTTATATATGCCATTACCAGTTCCTTCCCAACCATGGGAAAACATCTCCATGGATTTTGTGGGTAGTTTTCCTACTTCTAAGAAAGGTCATGATTACATTTTTGTGGTAGTATACTGATTTAGAAAAATGTTTATTCTCATTCCTTGTAAGAAGACCATCAAAGAGCGATGCAACTAAATTATTTTTGCTAATGTGTGGGTTCATTTTGGTTTTCCTAATTCTATTATTTTAGACAAGGACTCACGGTTCATAGGAAATTTTTGGTCTACTTTGTGGGAGAAAATGGATACGAAGCTGAAGAGGTCTACCAATTTTCATCCACAGATAGATGGGAAAACAAAAGTGGTGAATTGTACCTTGGTCTAGCTCTTGAGAGGGTATAACAGGAAATATCCAAGGACTTGGGATGATAACTTGGTATATATCTAACATTCTTATAACATGGTAGTTCATGTTTCGACTAGTAAGACTCCTTTTGAAACATGTTTTGGTTATTTTCCTAAAAGTGCTTTTGATGTTGTTTTGATATTACCATGTAGAGACAATGGAAAAGTGGAACTAGAAGTCCAAAAAGATGAGAAATTCATTGAGAAAATTCAAGATATACACCTTAAGGTACAAGAGAGGTTGATAGAGTCACATGACAAGTACAAAGAGCAACATGATCAACACATGACTGAACATTCCTTCCTTGTTGGAGACAAGGTATGGTTGTACTTGAGTAGAGAAAGGATACAGGGAAAAGCTAAGAAACTCAAGCCTCTTTGGTATGGCCCATTTGAGATTTTGGAACAAGTGGGTAAGAATGCATTTCTCTTGGATTTTCCTCCTTATATGAGGATCTACTTAGTTGTGAATGTTGAAAATTTACGTCTCTTTGAGCCCTCCATGTTGGATGAAGAAGAAGAGGGAGTGTTGTTACCATCTATTGAGGATATTTCTCTAGAAAGACACAATTGGAATTGGAGGAAGATGTGGTATTGCAATGGAAAGAGAGGATGAAATAGAGAGGAGTGCATGATAGGTGGTTGATTGGGTTAAAAGGTCAGTTTCCTACCAAGGCCAAGTGGTATTCTAGAGAATATGTGGTGAAGAAATTTTCTAACCTCATCAATACTTAAAGCTTTTAGGGACTTAAAATCCTCAAATATGGAGGTATGATCCAAAAATGGATATGAAAATACTCAATTCTATGTATTCTCCTTATTTGACACTTCCAATGCATATTCTCAACATATTATTAGTTTAGGAGATGGTCTAGTCAAGATGAGGGTGATCTAGACACCTTCGAATGACATCGAGGGTCATCATTGGTCTGCTCACTGGAGACTTTCTAGGAGATAGTGATGTAACCACCTCGGTGGTTACGTAACCACCTCTATTCATAGAGAGGTGGTTATGAAACAACCACGATGGTTACGCAACCATGGATCTACGGGGTGAGTAGTTGTGCAACCGCCACTCTATGGTCATCGGCAGTCATGTTCCCGATGATGCTAAAATGGGAATTTGAGCATCTCAAACACTGGACTGCCTAGATCGGTTCATTTCACCTTTACCTCCATCCTTGGGTAGATAAACTATAAAAAAATTGGTTCTTCATCTAGCAAGTGATTTTGAGTAAATTCAAGTGTGAGAAAAGAGGAGTTAGAGTTCTTTCTTGTTTTGTTCATTAACAATGAGTTCTTCATTGTTGAGGATTGTAAGCAAGAAAATACAATTAAGAGGAGTGTTAAATCCTTCTTGAAGGCCAATATTTGGTAGTAAATTTTTATTTTTGAGAATTACATAATGAGAGGGAAGTAATTTTTTACCACTAGAGTTTTTTCTACCTTGGGTTTCTCCGAGATAAATTCGTGTGTCTCCTTTATCTTCTATCTCTCAATTTATAGTATAATTTTAAATGTTTCATGCATATTATATTGGTTAAAAGGAACTTAGTAATTTTCCCTTCAATTATCACTAGAACAAGATTTATTTATTGTTAAAAAGATGTAGTTTATGGATCATATTGGTCTAGTGTTGAATCCTTCTTGAAGGCCAATCTTTGGCAATAAATTTATATTTTGGAGAATTACATAGTGAAAGGGAAGCAATTTTCTTACCCAATGGATTTTTTCCCACATTGGGTTTCTCCAGGATAAATTCTTGTGTCTCCTTTGTCTTCTATCTCTCAATTTGCAGTATAGTATTGAATGTTTCATGCACATTATATTGGTTAAAAGGAACTTAGTCATTTTCCATTCAATTATCACTAGAACAAGATATGTTTATTGTTAAAAAGAGGTAGTTTATGGATCAAGTAACTCACAAAATTTTTCTTATTATTCCAAAATATTCCATTAGCCATAAATTTTTAGACCCTTAATAAAATAAATGAGCGTTTGATATGAGTTTATCCCTTATCTATTAGTAGGTGTAAGAATGTTATAAGTAGAAAATTTGGATTAGTTGATCCACATCAACATCACAACTCATAATATAGATATTAATATATTTTATGATGATAAAACAATGAAATGATTATTTGAAACACAAAGAGGGATGAGTAATTAGATGATTAGTTAGGTACAAATGTGATCTAGGTGTGTAGAGTGAATCTACATGATATTCATCTTTGGATTGTGTCGGAAAATGGTTTTGTATGGAACCATACAAATTCTACTAGGGCATAGTACAATTTTGTCATAAGATATATGGTCGTAGACTAACATATGTTAGGGTTTTATAACTTTTGGTGCTCATGGGTGGCTTAGAAATATGCTTCATTTTTTATCACTAGGGCTCATAACTATGCAAACCGTTCTTGTGATGACATAAAATAGATAAGACCATATATTACCTAAACTAGCACTTCATGAACATAATTAGATAACAAAATAATAAATCCATGTTTGGGTGGAGTTAGATTGACCATGGCATTAAACCCTCACTAAACCAATCCATGCATTGTACTACATCTACTTGCAAGTAGGAGTAAACTCCATGTAGTTATCGAGTGTAGGTATAATTGTGTACTTAAAATCTAATCTAACCCCTATGTTTCCTTGCATTTCTTGACACAAAGAATAATAGGAATAACTATAGATAGAATAGACATGTACCTTGTGCAAAAATGATATAGTGTGATTTTCTTTAGATGATAAACTGATTTCCATTTGTACCTTAGACCTTTGACAATGCTTCATGTGACTCATTCTTGTTAAGACTTAGCTTTAGGACCTTTGGAGGATTACGATTTAGGAAGTACAACTCGTGAACTTGGTTAGAGTGATTCAGGCCTATGTGATGGCTATTCTAAGAGATGTGTTGTTTCTTAAGAAAGATTTAGGATAGCTTTGTGTGCTTTAGAAATGTAATTTTCAATGTATGCTCTTGAGAATGTTAAGTGAATTATTAAGTGAATTACACTTGTTTATATAGAATTTTTAGGTTAGGTATCATATTAATACCAACCAATAGGATAAGAAATGATCCATAAAATATATTCAAACTAAGAAAAAGTCATTAGAGATTGGTAGAGAAGAGGCGGTACAAGTTGGCCAAGACCCTAGTACAAACCGATCCCCTTATTTTATATCAATCTTATAAAAATCAAATAGGAATATAGTGGTTAGTGTCCTCTCCATTTGGGAATGTTGTACGGATAAGAAATGAATTATGTTCAACCAAGATTCTAAATGAGATACTTGAAAATGAGATAATGCTTTTGATAAATGAAACTAAGTGAGTGAGCTAAAAAAGCAATGTGTAGTGTTAAAAAATTATGCGAGAGAGATAAGGATATGTTAATTAGGCTTAGAATAAACCTGTAAGTCATAGTATAGGAACAAAGCCAAAATTTTCATTTCTAAACAATAAGTTGCCAAATTTATGTGTCTATATTTCACACCTTTAAGTGGGAAATTAAAAAATTGCACACTTAAAGAAAAACACACCTAAGTGCACACACAAACTTTACCTTTTCTCATAATTTTTTCTTGTGTTGGTGGTGCCATGCTCTATGATGAAATCTAAAACACAAAGTGTAGTTAATGTCCATAAATAAAGTGAATTGTACCTCAAATGTGACCATTGTATGCAACTTTAAATATTGAGTTTGGCATATTAAAGTAAAGGGAAAACACATGAAAGGAGTACACTTGTTCGCTTTCTTTGAGGAGGAGCTCATGATCTTATTGTTCTTGGAGATTCTTCTTTATATTGAGTTGTTGAAGGATTGGGGTGATCTTTCCCCAATTTTTCCAAAGGAAAAGCTAGAGTATGAGAGAAGTTTAGTACACTTGACCCGACACCAAGATGAGAGGTATTGTATGAAAATTTTCCCAAATAACCCCAAAGGAAAGGAAGAGTAGTATACATAGTATCTATCCATTAATATGATACATTTCCACCCCACAAACCACACCATTATAGACATATCTAAACCCAAGTGTGTAATAGTGCAAATTCAAAAAAGATAATTAAGTACATATCATGCCCCCACTATGTGTTGTAAATAGTGTATCAATTGTATGCAAATGCTAAATAATGAAAAAGGAGAAGAAGACTCATTCCCCCATACCCTATATTTGAATGATGTATTGAAGAAAGAATGAAATACTCACACCCCTTATAGTAGTGAAATATTCCTTGAACTATGTAATCTATATATGAATTTGTACTTAAGTCTCAGTAACCATATGTAGAAATATGAAAATGTTAAAATTTCCTATAAATATGCTCCTGTGACGATCACATCTAGCTTGGACCATAGTGTAATACGGTTTCAACCCGACAAACTGTTTTATACCAATGTGAATTTTCTTCTTATTTAATATCTGTATCTATTTTTGAGGAATTGTGTCATGCATAACTTTGTATTTGAGTGTTGAATTATGTCAGGGTCATCAATATGTGTATAATATACCCCACTAAATTCCCCCTCTTTTGAGGTGGATGAGATGTGTCGATAGGGCACAAAAAAAAAAGAAATTATCTTTACCCATTTAAGATAATTCGATAGTTTGTGTTGGATCATATGGAGGGCTATCTCAGGTGGCTACCATTTGGGTTCTTGTTCCTACAAGGGGTGTGTATGATGGAGACCATGATGTATAAACATAACAAAAAAAAAGCAATAAATAACAATCCTAATAGCAATTAGGTATATGAGTAAAAAGGCACAAAGGCAAACAAGTATCAAAGGCATAGAATCAAAAACATAGTGCACTAAAGTATTACAATACAATCATAGTGAAAGTGCATATGCCACATAAAAATAAACAAGTATGCAAGTACATAAACAATGTTAAATACATAAGGGACATGTATCCATAAACAAGGGACACCAAGTGTGTCACAAGACATAACAAAGGTGATAAGCCACATACATAGAGTCACACATATAAGTAATGAATCAAGTGAGAACAATAGAAAATAATAGCTCAAGGCACATTAAACAAGATCAGCTAGCTTTGAACAAGACACAAACGTTAGTCATGTTAGTCAAAAAGACAACATATACACAATATAAATAATTGAGCATAATAGGGAATGAAAGTAATTATAATAAAACAAAATCACATAGATAGTATAAGAGATGCCCCCAGGAAGATCATGGTCAACTAGAAAGGGTCTAGGCTAACACCCATCATTTTGTATTTTTGTATGTCACGTATTAAACTCAAGATACATCGTGAATGCATGTGTAAAGAGTATATAGAAAAATATGATATCTATCAAACCAATGTGAAAAAAACATATGTAAATTATCAAGGTAGCTAATAAATACATATATAAGTCATCATTTTGTATATTTGAAAAAAAAATTGTGTATATGATTATTTGAATGTTTTTGTATTTATCATATTTATAGAAAAGGAAAGGGAAAATCAAGAGATATCTTGTGATACTATCAATATGTAACAAAATTAAAAACAATATAGCTTCCCCAACTTGAAGGGGTATTGATTATGGATCGGTGAGCTACTATGTAATGCATGTTCAATCACTCCAATGTCTCAAGGATGCACTATTTTATTATATATGGTTTGAGTAGCTAATTGTTGCAAATTAGATTGCTTTCTCATTACAACATTAGGTAGAATAAATGGTTGCATGTATGATTTAACGCTTTTTCAAATCGATGTTTGAAAACTATCGATGAGAAATAAATAATGCTACAATTGAATTAGTATTTTGTGTGTCATCGCCGATGGGATTAAAATTTAACTTTCACAGATACTCATTTGACATATAATATTGGTCATCATCGCTACCATAGTAATCATTAATTGATCATGTTGCTATGAATTACTTAGTAATGGTAAATCAAGAGTATACTTAGAATTTTTCTCCATGTTTTCCCCTACATGTGCACGAGTAAGCTCTAATTGATATGTAGTCATGCGTAATTTTTTTTTTCAAGCCTTTGTTTCTTTTCTTTCTCCCTTTCCAATGTTTAACCTTTCTTTTGATAAGGTTACTTTAGGTGATAAATATAGCATATGAAGAATTTTGAGAAATATTTTATTCATTAGATAATGTATTTCTTCGTATGCGAGTTTAGTCATTAATCAATTGATTTCTATGAGTAGTCATTACTCTAATGAGGGTCTCAATGTGCGATTAATTTTTGATTGAACACGGATTTTTAGAGTCATAGAAATTATTCAAAAGAGGAATATCCAATGGTTGGTGTGATTCCATTAGGTGTCTCTACTAACATTCATGGGGCTACGCCTTTATGCATTGAATGGTGTAACTCCATTATTGAATGAAAACTAATCTAATACTATCTATTATTGTGGGTTGGAAAAAAGGCCAAAGGATCACATAATAACACTCCACCGAACCTTGGAAAAAAATTTGTACGTTGTACAAGGGAGGAAATTACAACGATGTAGGGTGAAGGAGGGAAATTAAAAGAAATCTTATTTTTGTGAGTAGGCCAATTGCAGAGTTCACACCCAATAACCAAAGTAGTTCATCATTCAATATAGAGGAAAGAAACAATGAAGCTATCTAGTGAGAAGAACAAACCCAACACAAAGTTCTTGGATTCATTTATCAAAGATACAAAGCTCTTTTGGGATCACTATGCTTACAAAGTGCATAAGAGAGAAATAAAAGAAACATAGAAAAGGAGAATGGAAGAAATGTAGCTTTTATTTCATGTGTATTGATGACACAAATTCCAACAACAACAATCCATAATTACTACAACATAGATGCTATCACAATCTAGCATTTTCAGGATTTTAAAGATCCTTTGGAATGGAGAAGCCATCCCAATTTATAGCAATGTGAATTGACCTCTCATATCCCCTTATCTAACTCTTCATATTACTATTCCACTTGTGACCTTTCATTTTCCATTAGAAAATACAAATTAAGTATTTCTCTTATAATTTTGAGAAAATACTTTTACAATTTAAAAATATGTCACTTAAGTGAATAAGACAAAATACAATGATTACACCCAATGAATAATTAAAATAGGAGAGAAGAAAGAGGGAGAAGTAGAAGAAAAAGGGAGAAGTTGACATTTCTGATGAAGAAAATTTCTTGATGAAGAACTTGTTGATTCATGATTCCTTCTCTCCGTTGTTCGTAAGAGTATAACTTGGATATGGAATTCTTTAGAATTGCATATTTCATGTCCATGATACAGATCCAAGCTTGAGACAAGTTCTCGGTAGTGAATGCGAACACGTTATTACTCACGAGGGTGTGAGAGTTGAAGGAAATCATCTCGTACACTTGAATGTTCTATAATTAATTACTCTCGCTTGATGGATCTTTCTTATCTTGAGAAATTCAAACCAACTTGCTCACCTAGCCCATTGAGATCAACTATTTTGGCTCACTTTGGTCCACTCATAGAGCTTTTTCACTTGTTCACTTTTGGAGAGTGGATGCCTTCAACCGATTAAGGATTTGCAATGATGATCTTTGGAGCTCTTGAGCCTTTTTAAAAATCCGCTTAGATTACATGATGCCTCTCCTTTTACACCTCAAAGCAGCCTACGGTATTCTTCTTTTCTCATGTACACCACTATGACCAAAGTGATGCCTTGAGATCCCTGTGAAGATTGAATTTCTTTGTTTGAGATATGTAATCGTCGTACCACCCGTGAAGATACAAAGAGATGAATGGAAATAAAGATAACTCCAAATTTAATTACTCGGAATGAATACTTTCTATTTTTAGAAAATTTACCTTTTGCTCTTTCTTACTTTTGATTACCTTGTTCGTTGTCTTGGTTATTCCTTGTGAACACCTTTGTCTTGAAGAAGCTTTCCTTGTATGAGTGTTTACTATTTATAGTAAGTATTCTTATAGAGACTTACTATTTTTGGAAAGTGCCCTTCCACACCTTAGATTTCGATGAAACCACCTTCACTAGGATAGGTTTCTTCTCTCGATCTCGCATATAAATTTTCAACTCAATCCGATCACCAGAATGATGGGAAATAAAAATTTACAAAACTAGGGCACAAAGTCTAGGTTTTTTTCACTACAAAAATATGGTAAATGCATGTCATTACTATCACTTGTGTTCTAAAGGCATCGGAAATGGTGAAGAACACAAAAATCCCCACCTCAATTCATGCACCGGTTTGCAAGATATGAAACTTTTTCCTTCACGGGCTATGAAGTCATTCTGGCAAACAATGTACCTGGAGCCTTTAAAATTTTGTAATTTTTATGAAAGTTTATTATGTTGTGATCATGAAAATATGGATGGATGAATACTAGAGGAAAAATGGAGGTGAAGGATTCCAGAATTTTTTTCTAGAGTTCCGAGATAGATTCAGAGCAAAATGGGGGAGAATGAAAAAATGGCTAAGCGATGTAGAGTAAAACAATAAAATCATTCAACTATTTAGTTATCAAGATAGTTACAAAATTCACTTCTACCTTACTATGCAATCGAAGGATCCTATAAGGTTCTCAATGGGCCTAACTTGGCTTGTAGTGCAAGGAAGGTTCTAATGCACCAACATACCACGGTTCTTACTCTAAAAATGACACCATTTCATCATTTGAGCCATGCACTTCATCCTTCATTTATCTTTCACCAAATTTGTCTCGCCATTCATCTTCGTGGTCTCTTTATTCCAATATTCCACTTTAATTTTTGGTATTTTCCACCTTTCTCCACCCTACACCTTGTTTATCCACTCTAGATAATACTAGACCATCCACAAAATATATGGAAAAGAATAGAGAATTCAATCTTTTACTACTAGCCCAAATTTGCGAATTAGTCCCTTAAGACAATGCACCTAGCTCATCCATGGTTGAATAAAATTGAAGGCATCCAGAATGTGTTATTACCATCATTAATCACTCTTAAGTATACCCAAGGTGTATACAAAATCTTAGTATCCTACTCTCTATATTGTTCTCTATACATCACCTTTTACATTCTTTCTCACAAACCCTTACTAGGTTTGCCTCCTACCACTATCAAGCATAGAATATTTTCAAAGGAGTTTCAATACAAAATAAATAGCATTTATAGAAACCATTAGAGGGTTTTAAATGTCCATAAATTTTCATTTCCTAATTCCATCTCTAGAACACACCTCCTTTGTAAATTGGCTCTCCTCTTTAGGTCTAAGATTGTGATATATGACTAGGCAGTACATTGTTAGAGAAATCTACACATTACACCATTGGAATCTCAATTTTTCCATTGAATCTCCTAGAGCATCCTCTCAACATCATTTGTACAAATTTTTAGGTTTAAATTCCCATATTTGGGTCCTCAACCAACAAACCCTAGCTAACTCCTCATTGGAATCTCCTAGTAACCCGGTAGGAAGCAAATGGGAATAAAATACTCATAAGTTCTTTTAGGGAAATAAAGTTATACCAAACCTATGTTTTTATATCCTTCACATAAAAATATTACTATTAGTCTCCCAATATCACCCATCCACGTGAATTATCATAAAGGTCATCAGTACGGTTTAAGCAAGTATGATGTGCCTTCCTTTCCAATGCTTGGATGATTTTTACACTCCTCTTCTCGGTATTAAAAGGTTGAATAAGGGTACATACCTAACCCACAGTTCCCTTTCATAACATGCAACATCATTCTTTCCAAATCTCTCTCCACATTTCAAATCTAATTTTTCCCTCTTAAATGATCTGCTACATGAGTTAGCTAAGGAAGTCTTTCCCACTTTTATCTCCCAAACGAAGATATATCATCAATAATATCACCTCATAATTTTTCATATCCTCTTCCTTCGTGGATGTAATAAAAGAAGGTATAGAATATCTTAGCACTTCAATCAATCAATCTAATCTCACCAATGTCTTAAAATAGAGCATTCTTAATCTTGTCACAGTCATTACAAACAATTTCCTTCTCCTTTCCTCACGGGGTCTCTAAACTATAATGCCAATCTCTTCCTACACTTATTTATCTCTCCCAATTGCACAAAGGGCTTGATTTTTTGGTAACATACTTTAATGTCATAACTTATACAGTCCTAATCATCATGTATTAGCATTTGGTGATGGAATCACACAAAACCTTATTAAAAAGGCTTAACACAAATCTTATTACCAGTTATGGACTCTTCACTACTACTTGCATAGAGTTTTTGTCAACATTCAACATGTACAAGAATGCTTCACATAGTTTCAATATTACCTACACACAAGAACACCACCATTTTCATCCTTGAAGCTTCACCTTGATTTCCATTCGAATGGGAATGATAAAAAATAGTTATAATTACACTTTTATACCATCTCCTTTCATTTTTCCACCAAATTACCAAATTTTCCAAGGTCTTATAAATATAAATATTCTTTAATTTCATCACCTAATAGTCTCGTACTAGCTCTAAGACAAAGGTTTGGGATATTACTCCATGATCAAATTTTCTAATATAAATAGGCTTTCCACAACATATGAATGCTCTAAGGACCCTTATAACTCAAAACAAACCAAAAATTCCTTGTACAAATTTAAACTATTTTTGGAGGGAAAAGACATATTCAAAATTTGCAAAGGCTTAAACCACAATCAAACTCACTAAATGACCACATATGACTCCTAGAACCTATAATCACACTTTCAAGCCAAAATGTGAAGAGAACATGACATATTTACATAGTGGAGTGATGCTCCTGCATCATACTCCAATGGTAAGAAGAATCATGAGTTCCACTATCTTTCTCTTCTTCTTCTTCTTCTTATTCCAGTTCCTCTCCATCTTCATATTCACTCTGATCTTCTCTTTATCTTTAACTTGTTTATCCTTCATTTCTTCATTACAACTTTATGTCTGGTCTACATTCTTCATCTTGTATGTATAGTGAACATATGCTTCTAATAGTGTCTCTTTGACTTCATTGTCATTTTCTTCCATAATCATATCATCTCCTTGGACCTGCCGTTGTTGTTCATTCCTAAGTTTGTTTTATTCAACTTGGACTTCATTCTTAACTGGTACATGTTTGATACTTTCCTCTACTATATGAAATTATTTGACCATTCCTTCCTTCTTCTTGCTACGAGCTTCGGATGCTATTCTTTTTCTATTCTGGACTAGTTTCCACCTCTTTGTCACATGGTTTCATTGTGTTTATAACATGCTCTAAGGCTGCTATCTCTATGGGAAATTTCTCTAAGCGTTCATAGAAAAACACATTCTCTTGTTCACTTACTTATTCTTGTTTTTGACTTATTGTCTTCTTTATTTCATATTCTACCTCATGCTCATCCTTCGTACTGCAAACACACACCTACACATAATGTTAGAATCACAAATTTGAGGCTTGGCTGCCCCTTTAAATTCCTTTTCTCATAGAAAATATTCATTTTGTTTTCTCACAAGTGTTGCTTCTTCTTTCTCTACATAACAACTGCTCTCATCATGTTCATCTCTCTCAAGAGAAGATAAAAATGCTTCTATCACCTCTTCATCATCATCTTTATCCTATATCAATAACATTTCTTTAATCATCTCTCTTTCTTGTTTCCTCATTCTCTCTTCCATCTGTCTCGAGTCTTATTTCTTCTTGTCTTATCCTTATCTTCAGCTTCTTTCTTTAGCTCTTTTCCTCAAGAAATTTAAGCGGCCACTTGACTCTCTTCTTTATCACCATTCCTATTTCTTGTCCTTGTTATTATTTCTCTCTTTCTATGAGCACCATCAATTGTGCCACCTCTTGCTTCAATTATGCGATCTCTTGATGAAACCACATCTCTATTCCCTTTCTTCTTTCTCTTTCCTTTTCCTTTCTCTCCTCTTCCTATCTTTTCTTGTACCTCATCAGCTCTATTAATCCCTGAATCACCTATGTTTCTGATTCCTCTTCATCCCACTCATCAATAAAATCTGATTTCCAAGGCCTAACAACCTCAACTCTCTCTCTTCTTAATTTCCTTGTTTCCATCAAGTCTCTTCTTTCTTCCATCATCTTTACTATTATTCTCTGTTGTTCTTTTTATCTTATTCTCTCATGCACTTGTATTGACTTGTCCTCTTCTCTTTCGCTACTCGATTTCTTCATCCATGGTGGCATCCTATACCCATGGTCACTCTTTTCTTATATAATCTTCTTATCCATATTTTTCTACTCTTCTTTCCACTACACACAATTCCACACATTGTTAGCAACAACAAAAACTATTAATTCAAATATCAGTACCATGCTCGACACCAAATGATATGGAGAAAAACAATAAAATCATTCAACTATTTAGTCATCAAGATAGTTACAAACTTCACTTCTATCTTACTCTGCAATGGGAGGATCCTATAAGGTTCTCACTATGCCTAATTGGCTTGTAGTGTAATGAATGGAATAATTACCACTTGGAAGGTTTTAATGCATCAACATACCCTGGTTATTACTCTAAAAATGACACCATTTCATCAACTGAGTCATGCACTTCATCCTTCATTTATCTTTCACCAACTTTTTCCATCATTTACCTTCATAAGCTATTCATTCCAATAGTCCACTTTGATTTTTGGTATTTTCCCACATTTCTCCTCCATACACCCTGTTCATACACTCTAGATAACACTATATCATCCAAAAATAGATGGAAAAGAATCAAGAATTCAATATTTTACTACTTGTCGAAAATTTCCAATTAGTCCCTTAAGATAATGCACTTGGCTCATCCATGGTTGAAGCAAACTGAAGGCACCCATAATGTGATATTACCATCATTAATCACTCTTCATTATACCCAAGGTGTATATAAAATATAAGTATCCTGCTCTCGTATTGTTCTATATACATCACCTTTTACATTCTTTCTCAAAACCCTTACTAGGTTTGCCTCCTACCACCGTCAATCACAAAATATTTTCAAAGGAGTTTCAATAAAAATAAATAGCATTTCTAACACCCATTATAGGGTTTTAAATTTCCATAAAATTTCATTTCCTAATTCCATCTCTATAACATACCTCATTTGTAAATTGGAACTCCTCTTTAGGTCTTAGATTGTGACATCGACTAGCAAGATAATCGTCAGAGAAATACCCACTATACACCATTAGAATCTCATTTTTTCCTTTGAATATCCTAGAGCATCCTCTTAGCATCATTTTTACAAATTTTAGGCTTAAATTCCATATTTGGGTCCTCAACCAACAAATCCTAGCTAACTCCTCATTGGAGGCTCCTAATAACCCAAAGTAGGAAGAAAATGGGAATAAAATACTTATAAGTTCATTTCAAGGAAAAAAATTCTACCATACCTTTATGTTTATATCCTTCACACAAAATTCTTACTATTAGTCTCCAAAATATCACTCGGCCACGTGATTTCTCGAGAAAGGTCACTATACAATTTTAAAAAGTATGACGTTCCTTCCTTTCCAATGATTAGATGATTTCTACACTCATCTTTTCAATCTTTCAAGGTTAAATAATGGTACATACCCAACCTAAAGTTCTATTTCATCACATGCAACATCATCATTTCTAAATATCTCTCCACATTTCAACTATAGTTTGCATTTTCCTCTTAAATGATCCGTTATAGGCTAGTTAAGGAAGTCTTGCCTAGTTTTATCTCCCAAACGAAGATATCTCATCAAGAATCTCACCTCGAAGTTTGCATATGCTCTTTCTTCATAGATGTAATAAAAAAGGTATAGAAGATCTTAGCACTTCAATCAATCAATCTAACTCTCACCACTCTTGTCTTAAAGCAGAGCATTCTTAATCCTATCACAGTCCATACAAACAATTTCCTTCTCCTTTCCTCACGGGGTCTCTAAACTATAATGCCATTCTCTTCCTACACTTATTGATCTATCCAAATTGCATAGAGGGTTTGCTTATGTAGAGCTTTCTTGTTTAGTAACATATTTTAGTGTCATAACTTATATAGTCCTTCTCCTCATGCATTAGCATTTCAATGATGTAATCACACAAAAGCTTATTAGAAAGGCTTAACACATATCTTATTACAAGTTATGGACTCTTCACTACTACTTGTATAGAGTTTTTAGTGTGAAATTACAGCACCCCCAAATGAGCTCTAAAAATCTACTTTTCTTAGGTAGGCTCATTTGGTGTGATTTGCATAACATTGGATCATTCCCCAAGCTGTGGGACTTGCAAATGGGAATGATCCTCCAGAAAAGGTTGGTTCCTCTTCCTAATCCTAGCACTAAACTACTTCTAAAGAAGGAAATGCGATTATATATTCCTAATCTAACAATTCCAAGGGACCAAGAGAGAGAGAGAGAGCATGAAAATAAAGAAATCCTACACTATATAGGTGATAGCACTAAGAAAAGGGAGCTGTGATCACAAACCCAACTGCTTGAAATGGAGAGAGGTGAGCAATGGAGGGGATGGACTAGATGCATCACAGACCAAGGATAAAGTTCACACATAACACCATTTCAAACCCCTTAAACACAACTCCCAAAACTTGTAATGGACATCGGAGATATGCACAAGTATACCCTGTAATGGTGAGAGGTGAGAAGAGACAAAAATGAGCAAAGGATGGAAAAACGCATCACGAAACATATTTTATTGCTCCAGGAGTTCACACACTACACCATTAACGACCAAGTGGTAGGAAAATGCCATTACAAAGCCAAGGGAGGAGGCTTAAACTCCACATGCGACCCTAGAGAAGAAAGAGAGAGGGGGGTAGGGAAGAAGAATGAACAACAACCCTTTACAATGAATCTTGCCCCTGTATTTATAGATTTGATCGGAGAGAAGAAAAAGAGAGGGAAGTAAGAAAAGTGGGTTAAAGCTCAACCAATGGTGTTAATGCTTCTAATAAAATATGCCCCAAATCTGTATTTACTACATGATTCCTTGATTCGATGCCTTGAAAGAAGATGAAATGGCATAAACAGATTGAATCTGATCTGGTTGTTGAGATAGATGGATCCTGCATTGAAGGCCCAAAGACATTTCCTCCATCTAGTTGGTGAGGCTGAGATCTTTCCAATGGCATTAGATTTGTAATATTTCAAGCCCTGAGCTGAAAGATATGCCCCTTCGAAGTTTGTGTCGGGTCCGCATGGGGGCGGGAAAACCAGTTTGAAAAATAGGCCCTTTCTTTAATGTGGTATACGTGGCAGCCAGATTAGGGAAAATTGGGTTTGTGGGCTCAGAATTTATCTTTTCCCCTTTTTCCACGAAAGGAAAATTTTCACTTTTCCCTCCGACTCCCCGCCTTGGCTTTGACTCGGGTTCTAATGCTGACTTTTCCCCGACTGAGTTGCGGGCCATTTTGCAACCTTTACCCTTTTTGTGATAACAAGGGGCAAAGAATCAACTTTTCCCCCAATGGTCTACTTTCCCTTGGGACATGTGATAGTCTAGCACTTGTTTAGAAACCTTTTCTCTATTCACCCCTTGAATCAACGCCATACTGACACTTGGCATTCTTTGCTTATACCGTACTACTTAGCCAATTTTGAAGCCTTTTCTATCTGCCTTTTGACTTTGTTTCCACTTATGTGGGATTGTGGTCGATCCAATATTTGGCACGGGGTGAAATATGGATAACAATTTGGTGACTCATGGGGACATCTACCTACTAGATGAAGAGACCAGTGGCCTTGAAGCATCCATTGGGCATGGAGTCTCGCAGCATGAACATGAAACTAATCGAACCTAGAAGTCTTGATCCTTGAGCCACTACGATCCCGATCGAACTTTGAGTCGAACTTCACCAAAAGGCAACTGAAATGGACTATGCAAGAGTAAAAAACAACAGCAAAAAAAACTATGTACAAACTGAAAATCAGACATACCCTAAGTGGGATATATAGAGTGTGCAAAAGCACTTCTTATGCTGAAAACAAACCTACCTACTCTACTCTAACCAAGAGCAAAGGGAACTCAAACAAAACATGTAACTTGTAGGAGAAATAGCTTCCCTTCCTAAAAAATGGCAGCCATACAACTGATTTGGCACTGAACATGGTTGGTTGGATGAGTGAAAAACTGATTACAAGCTGGTCTTCCACCCAAATGACCAAAGTATCAATTGAAGACAAATCCAATACCTCTTTTAGTTGCTATGCATTTGGATTGAAGAGGTATGGCAGCTGATCCTTGGCACTTTGCATATCATCCTCATGCTTAGAGGCAAGCATGACTGGTTGTGGCTTCTCCTTTGGCTTCAATGAAGGCAAATACCTGATTGGGAAAGGTATGATCCATTTGATGTGCCCATAGCTCTGAGTTTCAACTCCGAAAATGGAGTCCTCCTGCAGATCCTCCTGAATGAATGGCGTGGAAGAAGTGGTGAAACTCTTCTGCTCTTTCCCTTCCTCTTCTTTTGGATTTGGAGCAGCTTCTCCTTCCTCTGTTGTTTGAAGACCATCTTGCCCTTGGATAACTTCTTCCTCTAGCATGAAGCTTGTCAAAGAAAACTCTTCAAACTGCTGCTCTAGAGGACTATTTGGGACAGCCATGTCTTCTTTAGAATTTTCCTCCATGATGGATTCATCAACCAAAATAGGCCCTTCGAATGAAAGAAAGAAATTATCAATGATGCCTTCTTCTTCTGCTGTTACAAAATCTGATTTGGTCTCATCCATTTGCTCCTTCCCAATGGGACTTTGAGCTGATTGTTCTTCTTCTTCCTTGGCTGATTGTGCAACTTGAATTGGATCAGAATTTCTCTTAGACAAAGTGCCATTGTGGACACTACACTCTGAGCAACTTGATAACTGATCTTCTTCCTTTCCTTGTTCTTCTTCTGCTGCAACAAAATCAGTCCTAACCACCATTGAGTCTTCAACCTTGGCCTCCTCTGTAGGCTTAACCAGAAGGGAATTTTTTCAATTCCATACCTGAGAGCCAAACTTACTAAACTCTTAATCATTTCTTCTTCCACTGGCTCTTCTATTTGTTTTCCTTGACTGATTTTTGGAATTTCATCTTCCTCACGTGGAATTGGGAAGGCAAGAGAAGGATTGGGTTGGGATTCAACCATTTGTGCAATTGTTTGTGGTGGTGGGAAGGATGGAACTTCTTGTTTCTTTGGAGGGGAAGGTGTTTCTTTTGGCTCTTGTGGAGGGGATTTGGATTTGGAAGAGAAGAGGGAAGAAAATATGAGATGGGATGGAAGACTAGGGGATGGAGGGATGGTTTTCACAACTGGAGCAACATTGGCTGGGTTTACAACTTGACATTCAAACTGAGATGGTGTTGCTTGAGGAATGGAAAGAGAAATACCAGATGATGGTGTAAAACTTACCCATTGACAAGGCTGCTTAGTACCAAGTTCATAGGCCTCTATCTCTTCTGTCCATTGTGCAAGTTGGGGAAACATTCCAATCATGAAGTCCAGCTTCTCCTGAGGGCTGTAGTGTCTTGGAAAAGGGCCTTCCCATGGACAAGGTGTCCTTGCAACCAATTCTGAAAGCCATCATTTAAGTTTTTGCCCTTGATTGAACCATGCCAGTCTCCATTTTTGAATTTTCTCCAGCAGACCAGCATCTTGCATTTGATTGTCTTCATTGCATGCATATCCCTATTCTTGGAAATCCCCATAGCCAAACTGATTTTGGCATTGCTGCTCATAGGGATAGACATGTTGATTCTGAACCTACTCATAATGATGATTTGAAGGAGTTGTAAAGCATATTGGAGGTGGAATGATCTGTTGTTGTTGTAAATGTGAGTTCCATGAAGGGAATGAAGTCATGATTGCACAACCTCATGGAATGGGAGAAAATGAAAGAGATGGAAGAAGAAAATGGATGAAATGAGTGGAAATGGATGGAAAAGGTCTGCAACTCAGAGAATGGGTTTTTGACTAGATGGAGTTGCTAGATGTGCTTGAAAGTGCCTCCAAAGGCTGAAATCTTCACCAAGAGCACATCAAACCTGATGAAGTGAAGTGGTAAGGTGCTTCATACCTGTCCCACCGGGTGTGCCAAAACTATTAGTGTGAAATCATAGCACCCCAAACGATTTCTACAGGTTTTCTTTTCTAAGGAAGACTCATTTAGTGTGATTTACATAAAATTGGATCATTCTCGAAAGTTGTGGGACTTACAAATGTGAATAATCCTCCAGAGAAGGTTGGTTCCTCTTCCTAATCCTAGCACTAAACTACTTCTAAGGAAGGAAATGTGACTATCTATTCCTTATCTAAAAATTCTAAGGGACCAAGGAGAGAGAGAGAGAGCACATCGAACCTGATGAAGTGAAGTGGTAAGGTGCTTCAAACTTGTCCCACTCGGCATGCCAAAACTATTAGTTTGAAATCACAACACCCCCAAACAAGCTCTAAAAATCTACTTTTCTAAGGAAGGATCATTTGGTGTGATTTTCATAACATTGGATCATTCCCAAGCCGTGGGACTTGCAAATAGAATGATCCTCCAGAGATAAGGTTGGTTCCTCTTCCTAATCCTAGCACTAAACTACTTATAAGGAAGGAAATGTGACTATCTATTCCTAATCTAACAATTCCAAGGGACCAGAGAGAGAGAGAGAGAGAGAGAGAGAGAGAGAGAGAGAGAGAGCATGAAAATAAAGAAATCCTACACTACAGAGGTGATAGCACCGAGAAAAGGGAATTGTTGATCACAAACCCAACTACCTGAAATGGAGAGAGGTGAGCAATGGAGAGGATGGATAGATGCATCACATACCAAGGATAAAGTTCACACAGAACACCATTTCAAACCCCTTAAACATAGCTCCCAAAACCTGCAATGGACATCAGAGATATGCACAGTATACCATGCAATGGTGAGAGGTGAGAAGAGACAACAAATGAGCAAAGGATGGACAAAACGCATCACGAATCATATTTTATTGCTCCAAGAGTTAACATAGTACACCATTAATGGGAAAGAGGTAGGAAAATGCCATTACAAAGCCAAGGGAGGAGGCTTAAACTACACATTCGACCTCGGAGAAGAAAGAGAAAGGAGGGCAGGAAGAAGAATGAACAACCTTTACAATGAATCGCCCTATATTTATAGATTTGATCGAGAGAGAAGAAAGAGAGAGGGAAGGGAAAATTGGGTTGAAGTTCAACCACGGTTGTTAATGCTTCGATAAAATATTCCCAAATCCGTCTTTATTGCATGATTCCTTGATTTGGCGCATTGAAAGAAGAGGAAACAACGGAAGCAGTTGATTGAATTTGATCTCGGTTGTTGAGACAGATGGATCCCTGCATTGAAGGCCCGGCGATGTTTCCTCCATTTGGTTGGTGAGACCAAGATCTTTCCAACAACATTAGATTTGCAATATTTCGAGCCCTGAGGCAAAAGAAGTTTGTATCGGGTAAGTACGGGGGAGGGTGGGAAAATCAGTTTGAAAAACATGCCCTTTCTTTAATGTGGGATACGTGGAAGCCAAATTAGGGAAAAATCGGGTTTGTAAGCTCAGAATTTATCTTTTCCCCTTTTTCTATGAAAGGAAAATTTTCCCGATGGCAGTCGCTTTAACTCGAGTTCTAACACCGACTTTTCCCCGACGGAGTTGCGGGCCATTTTGCAACCTTTACCCTTTTTGTGATAACAAGGGGCAAAGAATCAAATTTTCCCGACGGTGCTTTCCCCGGGACACAAATGATTCGGCACTCATTTAGAAACCTTTTCTCTATTCACCCCTTGAATTAGTGCCATACTGACACTTGGAATTCTCCGCTTATACCTTTATACTTAGCCAATTTTGAAGCCTTTTATGTCCACCTTTTGACTTTGTTTCCTCTTATGCGGGATCGTGGTCGATCCAATATTTGGCATGGGGGCAAAATATGGATAACAAGAGTTTTTGTCAACATTCAACATGTACAAGAATTTTTCACATAGTTACAAGAATACCTACACATAAGAACACCACCATTTTCTTCCTTGAAGCTTCACCTTGATTTCCATTCGAATGGGAATGATAAAAACAATTACAATTAGACTTTTATACCCTCTCCTTTCAGTTTTCCACCAAATTGCCACCTTTTTCAAGGTCTTTTAAATACAAATATGCTTTTATTTCATCACCTAATAGTCCCTACTAGGTCTAAGACCTAAATTTCTAGGTTATTACTCCATGATCAAAGTTTCTAATCTAAATAGGCTTTCCACAACATATGAATGCTCTAAGGACGCTTATAACTCAAAACAAACCAAAAATGCCTTATACAAATTTAAACTCTTTTTAGAGGGAAAATACATATTTAAAATTTTTAAAGACTTGACCCACCATCAAACTCACTAAATGACCACATATGACTCCTAGAATCTATAATCACACTTTCAAGATAAAACGTGAAAAGAACATGACACATTTACATAGTGGAGTGATGCTCGTGCACCACTAACTCCTTTGATTTGTATGCCTTGGGAGGGGGTCACATTTTTATACTCCCCTTGTCCCCTTGGAAAGGGATGAAGGGGACAAAAATATAAACCTTATCCCTAGGATGACAAGTGGCGATCATGCACATGTGGAGGAGAGAGAGGAAAGAGCTCATTTTCGGACTGGGAGCCAAACTTGGTCGAGTGAGGAATCAACTAGTAGCAAAGTGGGGGTGAATTTTTCTATCCCCCTTTTCCCCTTGGAAAGGGACTCTAGGGGACACAAAATTATTCCTTAGCCCCTGGGTGACAAGTGGTGGGCATGCATGGCATGGAGCGGGGCTAGAAAATTGCCAAAAAGAGCTTATTAGAGCCTCAGGGTCATGTGATGGGTTAGGAGGTCTAAGGTGTGGGGAACATTTTTCTATCCCCCTTTTCCCCTTATAAAGGGATGAAGGGGACATAAAAGTGCACCTCAGCCTCATGCTGCCACGTGGCACTAAAAAATTTGACTAAGGATGGAGCTTGTACCTTGGGAAGGAGCTTGAAAATGATGTTTTCGGAGCTCCCGGATGAATTTTTGGGCACTTATTTATATGAATTTGATTGAAAAAATAATTTTGAGAAGAATGGGATGGGTCTCAAGGTTTGATTCAAATTGAAACCTCCTCAAACATGCTATTTTTTATCTGGATCATCAGTTGTGCTTGCCAAGAATGAGTTGTGGAAAGAAATTCATGGGCCTTGAAAAAACATGATAATAATACCTTGTAGGGAATTGAATAATATTTCCATTGATATATTTTTTGAATTCCAACTCATTTTGGAGCTCTTGAAATCATATTTCGAATCTCAGGTGCTTTTTTGCAGTGTAAGCTCTTTTGCCCTCAAAAACCCACTTTTGTTGAACTTTCTCCCAAACCTCTAGATATTTCCTAAATATTCCTAAGTCACTTGAAAATGGTATTGGATCATTAATACCTCTCCCTAATGAATATGGGTCTTTAAAAATGCTCCAAATAATATTTTCCTAAATTAGAAAGGATAAAAATAGCCATTCTTAAGTCTGCTGAAAGATCTGTCATGAGAGACACTGTCTCCAAAGGATCTTGTGAACTTGTTTTCATCTTTCCAACATATGGGAAAGGTCATTATAACACATGAAAGAACTAAAAGGATTGGGATAGGCCTGACACAAGGGGTAAACTGATCTAGAAGAGTGCCCTGAGAGTTTTTACAATCTAAAATTTTGACGTTGGGGTCCATTGTGATGCTTGAAAATATGGAATTTCCATGTAACACATTTGCATGAGAACAACTGGCTCTTGTTTGGGGACATGTTCTGAATTGAGCACAATGAGGATAGAGAATGCAAGAATCCTATAATCTCAATTAATTTTGTGGACCAATGCCTTATCCATTGGGCTTATGGAATCATTTCTTCCAACACACTCACAGAAATAAACACGTAGAAGGGAAACACACCAAAAGAGGAAAAAAACACACAACAGAAAGGGAAATTATCTTACGGGGGGATATTTATAGAAGTGGGGAAATAATATACACATACACAGAAACAGGTTGAGAAAATTACATGCCATCATAGAACAACAGATTGAAATGTGATATTTGAGGCATGGAAATTACTATCTGATCATACCATGATCTTGTGATGACTTTTCATGGTTTGAGAAGAATGGTACTAACCAAGATTCCATCCTCATACTTGTATTGCACTAAAAACATTCTTGCATCGATGAAAAATTTGTTACCTACTTGAAACTCAGTATCTTGCAATATCCCCTTTATGTTGTTCGATCATGAGACATTATTCCTCCATGTTCTCGAAAGTGGAAATGTTGACCTTATCATGAAAACATATCTCATCCTTGGAATGCAACATCACATCATGCCTTGAATAAGCGAGGCACTTAGAAGGAGCGAGAGAAAACTGATTTTCTTCTCATTCAACAACTTCTCTGAACATCTCACTTTGTTTCTCTAAGCAATTACTTTTCAAAATGGAGGAAAAATCATTGACTCAGGGACCTTCATCATAAATAAGTGAACGTTGCAGCATGGAGACATGTTCAAGCCAAATTAGAGCTCAGAAATAGTGAGTGCAATCTGATTTTGAATTCTTTCACAAGAGTCATGCACATTCTTTCTTTGTTGTTCAAATTTGTTTTTGTCAATATCCATCCACTCAAAATAAATTTTGACGTCATTTTCAAAATTGTAACCCTTGATTTTATCATAGAAGAATTTATCTCCCTTGTTCGCATTGGTGAAGCATGCAAAGGTGGTGAGAATAAGTTGACCCTAACTACACTCACAAAAATCCTTCATCTTTCTGAACCATTTTATTTGGTACAAATTAACTCGACACCTTTCTCACTATCATCCTTCATGGAAGATGTGTTGTATTAAAGGTGGAGAATATTCATAAGAGACTCAAGAATCTCCTTTCCTTTGCATTTATGATCTTCTTCACAGGGCATGAAAGAGAAGGAAATATATTCACATTCACTCTCTCTCGACCAAGGAATTGGGAGGACATCAAGCTCATCCATATACTCTATATCATCATAAAAATTGGTGTATAAAATGAGAATAAAAATTTACTCATAATTATCTTGCATTTCCATAGCCCGAATCAGGATCTCAAGATTGAGTTGAGGGTCTCAAGTTTCTTCCATAACCTTCAAGATGTCTTGCACACATAACTCTTCTAAGTTTTCCATGTACTCATCCTCATCCTCATTAGAAGAATATTTACTTTTTGTCTCCGGAAGATGGTTGAAAATATGATCTACACATGGCCAAACTTCTTCTTTCTCTTACTCAACATTTTTTGTCATCCAAGTTTCACCTTCTTGCAAGAATGAGCACACTTTGTTCTCAACATTTTTTGACAAGAAGAAGAGATCCATGCTCTGTGGGAAGGGAAATCCTTCGAGTTCAAGATCCATTTCATCATCCTCATGATGGGAAGTAGAGAATCTATGATGATCAACATTATTCTCCTTGGGTGAGGATGGTGGAGTTAAATCCACGAAGAGGTTATGTTCGAATCGTTAATTCTTCTTGGAGTTAAAAAGGGAATTGGCCTCTTCCATTTGGTCATACATGGTCGTATCAAGAGAAGAACTTGATTATTCAACTATCTCAATTTCATCATCAATTGAAAAATGAGAAAGAAGATTATCCATGATTACCTTGAATTCTTTGTCTTGAGTCAGGAAACATGACAAAATCCTTGTACTTCTTCATGATTGATGGAGTATTTAGTAAGCATTTGATCTTATATTGTGCAACAAGAATCCTCACTTGAATTCATTGTTTTTTAAATGGGCTGGCCTCGAGCTAGAAGGGTTTTATGAATGGAGGTTTAAATCCATCATGTCTTCTTCATCATCCTCCATAGTGTTGATTTGATTCTCAATAGAAGGTTTAAGAATATGAAATTCATCGAAGTGTCTAATAATATTCATGGAATGAATACCTCGTAAAGTAAAAACAACCGTCAGGATCTTCCTCTATAGGAAAAATCTCCTCTTATTCTTCTTTGTTATGGAGTACTTCAATTTGTTCATACATTTCTTGCAATGCTTTAACATATTTACAAATTTTGAGGTAGATTTAGGGATTTGAATTACCTTGTGCATTACCCAAAATATTTGCACATATTTAGTCTTCAAGGTTGTCATTTCTTCATTTCTATATACAAGGAAATCATCCAAGGTAGAGTGATAAAAGACATGGCTCTAAGATTCTCATTCAGTTGTGTGAGATTGAGAGTATTACCTTCAACAGATTCTTCATCTTCGTGGACTTCATACAACATCTTGTACCTCCTATGGATCTTCTTCATCCATCTCCTAGATTCTCGATCATCACCTGAAGTGTTTCCCATTTTATTTCCTTTAGCAACACTTTTCTTAAATTGTAACCACCATGACTTGATGATGGGATCTTCACAAACAATAATTTTCTTCATTCTACAAAGTCTTTCCTTGATTTTTGGAGACAAGTATTTTCTTGAAGTAAGAGACCCTTTTGTTGTTCTTGAATTCTCCTCTTTGCAAGAACTAGTCAGAATGATGGTTGATTAACAATTGACATTTATCAAGCAACCATCTTCTTCTTCTTCATTGTCACTCATTGACACCTCACTCCAATCTAGAAATTTCTTCATTGTGTTGTAGGAAACAAATGTGACACAGATTCATTCCTCTATGGAGTCACCTTCACCAATTGATTTTTATTTGAAATCTATTTTTTTTTTTTTATAATATATACTTTTTTAAAATTTTTTGACAGAGATCATTTTTGGGTGCACTTGGGAAAATATCTCCCTAGCAGAGTCACCAAAAACTATTGGTGAGAAAATTTGTCGATATGGAAAATTAGGTGTCTCCACAACGTTCACGGGGCTACGCCCCTCTACATTGAATGGTGCAACTCCCATTATTGAATGAAAACTAATCTAATCCTATCTATTTTGAGGGTTGGCCAAAAAGGAGGGTCAAGGAGGGAAATTAGGAAAGGAAGGTTATTGTTGTGAGTATGCCAATTGAAAATTTCACACCTAATAACCAAAGTAGTTCATCATTCAATATAGAGGAAATCAACATTAAAGCTACCTAGTGAGAAGAAAAAACCCAACACAAAGTTCTTGGATTCATTTATCAAAGATACAAAGCTCTTTTGGGATCACTATGCTTGCAAAGTGCATAAGAGAGAAATAGAAGAAACATAGGAAAATGATAATAGAAGAAATGTAGCTTTTATTTCATGTGCATTGATGACACAAATTCCAACAACAACAATCCACAATTTCTACAACATAGATGCTATCACAATCTAGCATTTTCAGGATTTTCAAGATCCTTTGGAATGGAGAAGCCATCCTAATTTATAGCAATGTGAATTGACCTCTCATCTCCCCTCACACGACTCTTCATATTCCTATTCCACTTGTGACCTTTCATTTGCCATTAGAAAAGAAAAATTAAGTATTTCTCTTATAATTTTGAGAAAATAAATTTACAATTTAAAATATGTCACTTAAGTGAATAGGACAAAATACAATGATTACACCTAATGAAGAATTAGAGAGAAGAAAGAGGGAGAGAAAAAGGAGAAGTTGACATTTTGATGAAGAAGATTTATTGATGAAGAACTTGTTGATTCATGCTTCATGCTCTCTGTTGTTAACTAGAGTCCAACTCGGATATGGAATTCTTGAGCATTGCATATTTTGTGTCCATGATCTGAGATCCAAACATGAGACAAGTTATCGTAATAGATGAAAACACGTTCTTACTCATGAGGGTGTGGGATTCAAGGAAATCATCTCGAAACTTGAATGTTTTGCAATGAATTACTCTCACTTGATGGATCTTTCTTGTCTTGAGAAATTCAACATAAATTTCCCACTTGGCCCATCGAGTTCAACTAGTTTGGCTCACTTTGGACCACTCATTAAGCTCATTCAACTTGTTCATTAGGGGAGAGCAGATGCCTTCAACCTAATCGAGGATTTGTAATGATGATATTTGGAGATCTTGAGCCCTTTTGAATATCTACTTATAATGCACGATGACTCTCATTTTCCACTTTTGTGCCCTAAGGTATTATGTTTTTCTCGTGTACAACATTGTGACCGAAGTGATGCCTCGGGATCCCTTTGAACATTGAATTTCCTTGTTTGAGCTATGGCGCAACTATCATACCACCATGTGAAGATGCAAAGAGATTAATGAAAATAGAGATAAATCCAACTTTTAGAACTCGAATGAAGACTTTCTATTTTTATAAAATTTCCCTTTTTACTCTTTCTTAATTTCGATCACCTTGTTCATTGTCTTGGTTATTCCTTTTGAACATTGCCTTGAAGAATCTTGCCTTCTATGAGAGTTTACTATTTATAGTAAGTTCTCGTATAGAGACTTACTATTTTTGTAAAGTGCCTTTCCATACCTCAGATTTTGAAGAAACCACCTTCATTGGGATAGGTTTCTTCTCTTGATCTCACGCATACAAATTTTCAACACAATCGATCACGTAACGGTGGGAAATAAAAATTTACAAAATTAGGGCATGAAGTCTGAGTTTTTTTCATCGTAAACAATATGGTGCATGCATGTCATTTCTATCACTTGTGTTTTGAAGGAGCTTGAAATGGTAAAGAACACAAGAAAATCCACCTTGATATGTGCATTGGTTTGTAAGACATGAAATATTTTCCTTCGAGGGCTATGGAATAATTTTGGCAAAAATGTGCTGGAGCCTTTAAAAATTTGTAATTTTTATGAAATATTCTTTAGTTGTGATCATGGAAATATGGAGGGATGAATGTAAGAGGAAATATGGAGGTGAAGGTGTAGACACCAAAATTTGGTATCGCTACCCTTGTTTCCCGCGTCGCTTCTTTCACCATGGTCCTATCTAGACCCCCTTTATTTTAATCCTAATTCATATTTTAATTCTCACCTTTCTTATCTATTAACCTATCAACTTTAATTTTTAATTAATCTTCATTTAATAATTTTCTAATCCTCATCTCATTAGCTAATTACCTCTAATTAGCTTTCATTTCTCCTCCCTAGGTTGTTTATTATCCCTAACTACCTAGTTCTATATCCCTATGTTTTTTATAGATTTTATTTAATCCATCTTTATCTCCCACTTACCCATGACACTTCCCTAGGAAACCCTAACCCACCTATATGCTTTAAAATACTCATCCTAATCCATAAAATCCCCATATCTCGAATAAATCACCCATCCACCACTCAAAGGGACAGTTCTCGCAATTGGCGTCGACCCACCTAGGTCACCATCGACCCTATAAAGTTGGTTTCCCCCCCTTCAAAATGAGGCATAATTAGAGTTTCTTGCATTGTGTGAACTTATCTTTGAGCTTGAGCATCCTTGCAAATTGTGTCAACCTTCTTGGAGTCCATTTGAGCTTATCTTACATCTCTTGTGGAGACTTTGGGAAGTTTATCCTTACTTTGTGTTGGTTTATGCTATCATTTCTTATTATTGCTATTATATTTCAGGTACTAACATTTTGTAGGTTCAATTATTGTCAAAGCCTCATCTTTAGCTTCCTCTTTCATTGATTCTATCTACAAGTTGTCCATCCATCCCATCCACCCTCATCTTTGTTTAACACTATCCAGGGTTGTTGTCGCTCCACTCAAGTCGTCGACCCAACCTTGTGTGGTCACTCATTTTCCTTCAAGATCCTCATCAATGTGTTCTTGGTTTTGTTAATGTAACTAGCTCTCAAATATGTCATCCTACCTCCCTATCGGTCTAAATCTATGTGTTCTTGGTTTTTTATTGTACCCATCTCTCAAATTTATCATCTAACCTCCCCTGTCGGCCTAAATTTTTTTCTATCTCGTACTAGTCGCCGCTAACTCAGCCCAATCGCCGTCGACCTGAGTCCTATTTCCATCCAACCTATCAAAATATTTGTTTTCTTGTACGCTTTCTATTTCCCTATCTCAGATCTCCCTCGTAGGTTTTTGTCGAATTTACTGAGTCTCTATCATCTCCACATCTACATTTAGGATCCTTCATATTTGTATTTTATTTACTATTTTGTTTTATCTACTCAGTCATCATCGACCTACCCTCTATATCCTAAGTCATCAATGACCCAACCAGGTATACTTTATTTTATAGCAATCTAGATCAGATTTTTATGTGCCTTAAATTTCTGCATTTTCAATTTCTGTGTGCCTCAAATTCTGCATATTATCTTGTCCATTATCATTACTTTTATCATATCATTTCTATATGGGGGTTGACATCCATGAAGGAAGTTAATGCTTCTTGGAACCGAATTCATCTGGGAAGCCCCCTCATCTACCATCTAATCCATTTTCTTTCTAGTTACCTTTGTTGTGTAGGTTCATCGAGTTTGTAGCAAGGTCATCTACTTTGTGCCCGTCCATTTGCATCCATCATACATCAAGGTACCTTAAACCCTTGCATTTTGGAGTTTTTTGGTTTTCTTTAGTATCTACTTCACTAATCTGAACAGGAAAGAGAAAATTTGATCAACAACTCGGTGGGACCTTTTAGGTGAGTCTTTTGCATTTCTTGTCATTTTTATATTTCTTCCATTTTCCACTAACATTGCAAGTAAAAGCTTTCGTTTTTGCATGTTTGTGTTGGGTTTCTAGTTTGTTTGGATTCTTTCTCTCCGCTTTCTTTAAAAATCAAAAAATAAATAAAAAGTGTTCTCCAAGTATTCTTTTTTGTCTTGTTTTCTCCTTTTTGCATCACATTTTCCCTTTCTTGTGTGCTTGTTCTCATCAAACTTTCACATTGGGTTTTGGGCTTAAAACGAAACTTTTGCATCCTTGTTTTCTCATCTAGAATAAGTAGGGGTTTAATTGGTTGCATCTCACATTTCATCACACACAAATGAACTCACACATCTAGACATTTCCTACTAGGTGGAATTGATTGAGATTTTATCACCCAATAGGAAAATCATCGTGGTGTTTTGGCCACGTTATAAATCCTGCACAGATTCGGGCCTCACGTACCTTCGGGTATATCGAGGAATCCACATCCAAAAATACCTCAAACCTACCCTAGATTTCCATTTCCTAGGTACCTTCGTTATCCACTCCCCTCTTTATTTTTCACACTTCCTTAATAAATCAAGATAAATAAAACATTGTGTGCTTGACTTACTTTCCATAATCAATATAGTTAGTTTTTTCTTGTTTTGTTTCATTCCCATTATCACACACTCTTTAGCTAGGAAAATGGAACAAAATATTGCATCAAACAATCCCATCGTATCATCCCAACCAACTTCCACTAAGTGACCGTTGGCTCATCCATGCCTATGTTTACCTCTTCTATCGGCACCCAACCGTTGATCATCAATTTTACTCATCAAGTACCGCTTGTTCAAACCTCCACCTATGAGGAGACCAACCCATTCTTATATCATCATGTCATCCCATCTATACCGGATACACCACCATCTCCTACTCTGGGCCCCCTTCTAGCCCCATTTATGACTTCATATTTAGTAGATCTCCCGAAATATCTCAAATATAAAAAATCCACTCAATTCTTGGATCCTATTCCACCCCTACCACCTCATACTATCACCATTACCACTTCATCAAATATCATTACTAGCATTCCTATCTAGCCATCCCAACCTACTGACATTCACATTTTTACTTCTCATGTGCCCCAACAATCAAGTATTCCCATCCAATCCCAACCATCTTATTACATTCCTACTTTCCAACATCACACATTCCCCCAACCAATGCAATCTTCACCCCTTAACATCTTCAAACAACCCTTTCCTAATCCACCACCGAAAAATCAATCTCCACCTTCCAAATATTACAAATCTAATCTTTATGTTGTCAATACTATACATCAAACACCTCCATCCTTAACTATCTTATCTACCTTATCATCTACTCCTACCCTAGACATTGTGCCTACAACTTCTTCAATATCTACCCCCACATCCACGTCAGCTATATCCACGACTACCACGCCTATCACATTAACTTCTACCACTTTTTCTACATCAATTCCTACCTTATCCACATCCACATCGACTTTGACTATACCTACCATGGCGTCCACATCTATTTTTCCCCAACCTATCATATCTAACCCTCATCTACATCCACATCAAACACACAAATCACTACATTACTTGCATCCCTAAACATTCCAATCGTACCAATATCTCCATCAATCCCAACTACCTCTATATCTACCACATCAATAAATTCTTTCACATCTTCCTTGACATCTTCATCACATATTCCTACATCTTTTCCCATGACCCCATCACCTATTTTATTTTATCCCAATATTCTACACTTAATCCTTCAACATCAACCATTTCCACATCTATACCCACTACCACACCAATCACATCTTCTCGATTTGCAAACATATCAATGATACCCATTGAAACATTTATGAAACAAACACCTCCACCTAAGAAAAACAAGGGGCATTCATTTCTCTTCTACAAAACCAACCATTTCCACATTAACCAATCTAAAACCTACACAATCCACATCTCACATAGACCTCATTAATCACATCATACAAACACCTCTTTCTCCATCAATATCCACATCTACACCCACCATTGATTCTACACCTATATCTACTTCATCACTTATCACATCCACTTCATCAGATTTGATTGTATCCACTATTTCACCCACATCTACTCCACCCTTACCTATTATGCCACCCATAGAATCAATCCCAATTCCTCTTTCCCCACTTTTACCCGCATCAACCACATCGACTATCGTGACTACATCTACACCATCTTCTCCCCCCACATCATTCTCATCATTTGAAGAGTTTTTAAAAGCACTCCAACCCGCGATAACTTCAAATGATTTCCCTATATCATTCAAAAAATTAGGCATCCCCACATCAAGCCAATCTTCACCTTCCTTAGATCTCATCAAACACAAATTACTTCCTCCACTAATACCAACCACACAACCTTCGGCTCCAGTTGAGATTGTTTTCATTCCTCCTAAGGGTAATTCTTCACAAGAAAAATCTAAGACCCTTGGCACCTTTCCTCAAAGGTCTCTTTCACATCCCCACAAAAGATATACATTCCTAAGATCAAATAATCCAATGTCACATCATCTATCTTAGGACCACATCCATCTCTCCTAGGACCAGCCCCTTCATCCAAAACATCACAATCAATCAATCAACCCAAACCAAAATCATCCAACACTTCTTCTTCTAGAACACCAACCATCACTAAACCTGAATCCAAGACATCAAAACCTCCAAAATACTAGAACCCAACCTTCAACATCCAATTCATCCCACACATCCACATCTCAAACATCCACTTCCTCTTCTAAATCCAAAATTCTCACAAAGATAAGGTACCTCCTAATACTTTTGTTGAATCATATGCAAATGTCTTCAACACTTGCTTCAAATTTCTGCCATCACACTTCCTCCTATCAAAGCCTTTGATCCACATAGTAAGAAGCCATCTTGGTTTGATCCCAATCTCATTTGGTTCTATCATCGTACCCGGGTCATGACACCGAGCATTGTAAGGCCCTTCAAACCATCATCTATGATCTTATTGAGGACAATGAATCTCTCATCCAAGGGGATCTTCCTTCTCCATCCACCACAACCAATCCAATTCCTATTTCTACATCCCCATCCATCAAATTTTCTAAGTCTCCTCCTTCATCCACATCCTCCATTATCATCTCTCCTCTCGCATATCATTCCTCCTAAAGAGGGTCCTCCCTTGTTCATCGATATTGTTTGTCTTTCCAATCACCCCTATGATCCCCAACCATCTATCCAATCCAAATCCAAAGTTATCATCGACATTCCTTCTAATGATCCCATCCAATCTCCTTCAACATCCACTAGCTCATCTACATCTAAGTTGCCCAATGTAATATAGTCTCTTTCGTTGGGGGAGCATCTTCCCCTCGTTATTGATCCTCTCACATCTTTTTCCTCATCCACACATCTTATCCACATCAATTCATCCCCTATCCATCCAAAAAACTCTCTTGATTGGGGACTTCACTTTAGGATTGGTGTACCATCAGGTTAATTCCTCTTCATTCTTGACATTTTCTTATTTACCTCATCCAATCTTATCAAACCCATCTCATCCAATCTCATCCAATTTATTGTCTCATCTTAGCCATCCAATCTATCTATCATCTTGTTCTCATCCTAAGTCCACCTTTGTGGCCATATCTGTGCCTCTTTTGGGGCACCTTATTTTTCATCAAATTCCATCGTTATGGTCATATTTTTTCCTCTTTTGAGGCACCATTTTTCATCAAAGCCCACTTTTGTGGCCATATTTTTGCCTCTTTTGGAGAACTATCTTTTTAGTCCACCTTTGTGGCCATATTTGTGCCTCTCAGGGGCACCATTTTTCATCATAAGCCCACTCTTGTGGCCATTTTCTCGTCTCATAATACACATATCTCTCGCTTCCTCATTTTCAAGGTGTTGTGTATATTTTATCATATCCATCTCATCCAATCTTATCTAATCTATCTTGTCCAAATCTTCTTATCTATCCCCTCGATCAAAGTCCACCTTTGTGGCCATGTTTGCTCCCTTCTCGGGGACCATATTTTCATCCTAATTCCACTTTTGTGGCCATCTATTTGTCTTGTTAGGGACACATATTTTCTTCACTTCCTTAAGGGTAGCACATAGATTTTATCTTCACTCATCTATCTCATCGTATCTCATCTTTTGCAAGTTATCCGTTTATCCTATCGTAAACTTAATTTTGGTGACCTTGTCCTTAAATCAAAATGATACTACTTAGAAATGAGCCAATGTGGAAAGTTTTCCCCAATTGTATTGGACCATACATTATCATACATAAGTATGGGTCAGGAGCCTATCATTTGTCCTCCCTTGAGGGTAAACCATAATTCAAACCACTTAATGCATTGCACTTGTGACCATTCTATTGTTAACAAACTACCAATGAGCACTTAAACATATCCATAGATCATTCCTCCATCATTAGCCTCTTCCATATATCATTGTAATGATGTGGAATTATGTGGTCTACTGTCACTTTCCTTGACATGACCTTGAATATGGAATCTTGGCTCTTTCATAGCATTTTCCTTATAGATAGGTTCTCCCTTCTTGGTGAGAATCGTGATCATTACATTCATCACCCTTTTATTTACCTATTGGAATCACGCAAAGGGTCCAAAGGTGTCTCTTGTACATCTTACTATTCCCTCCTAAGTGGTCTACCTAGATATTCCTAACTTTTCCCCATGTAAAATTCAAAATTTATGGATGCTCTTATCAAAAATTCAAAGTTATAAAAAAACGGCTCCTGAAGGACAATTGTTCATTAAAAAAATCAATCAAAATAAATAAACCAATCCCTCGAAGGAGACTATCATTCTTTCCATCTATATCATATATGTATAAAGTAGACCATACCCTCGAAGGATGGCTACTCTTTATACCATAGTAGTGAAGGCTTCTCACATCGATCAACTTCTATTATATTAGCATCCTAAGAAAGCTTCCCGCATTGATCAACTTTCTCCTAGCAAACTTCCCGCATTGATCAGTTTTCTCTTTCCCCTACCCAGAGCTGGGGCATAGATTTAGGGAACACCACTTATGGAGAACCCTCTTTGCATGTACAAGTTACATCACAAACCCATTTTTCGTGTTGACATTAGGTTTATGAGTTCATTCCATCCATTTCTTCATGATTTATTGGTATTCTATTGGTGGTTTATGTGTTAACATGTGTTTTGGTTGTATGTGCCTTGCATTACTTGGATCCCCTTATTGTTTACCTCTAATGTGGTTGGAGGCATCATTTCCTCATGCACTCCTTGATATGATGTAGTATTGTTTGTACCTTTGGTCACCATCTATCGAGTTGCACTCCTTTTCTACCATCTAATCTAAGCCTATATCTTCCATTCCCTATCTATTATCCTAACATCAATTCTACATCATATGATCCATCATTTTGTCTATGTGTGACTTATCTTATCTCATCTTATCTCATCTTATCTAATCGACTATCTTATCTTATCCATCTAGTGTGATCAATATCTATTATCTCACCTCACCCAATATATTACCTCATCCATCATCCTATCACACCTTATCTATCTCATCCAATCTTCTCTAATCTATTTCATCTTAAGTCCACTTTTGTGGCCATATTTTTGTTCCCTCTCGGGCACCATACCTCATCTTTTTATATTTCACCTCCTTGGCCATTATCATGTCCTTTATTAGGGTACCATTATTTCTCTCCTCATCTATTTTGTGCTCTTTTGCTAGGGCGTCATCTCATCTTGTCTCAAGTCCACCTTCATGGCCATATTTTCTCCCCCCTTGGAGAATTTTTATCATCACTTTTTCATATTTTATATTTTCGGCCATTTCGTGCCCTTTGTTGGGGTACCATTACTTCCATCCTCATCTATTATGACACATACCTTTTCAAATCGATTCCTCACACATGAAGGATTTCACATTATTTTTGCATTTGGTTACGCATATTTTGATGTCTTCCTATGACCCATTGGTCCCCATGGATTGCATCCATTTGAGTGGTTTCCCATTGGATTCCCTCCATTTCATAGTGATTTTTTCCCACTCATTGGTCCGTAGGACATTTCCACTATCTCCATTGAGACCATCCTTTGTTCCCTACTAAAGTGATATTGGAATCACCACCATATTTTAATTGTTTTTGCTTGAATCCTTCTAGCTTGGGGTATCTTGCCTCACCTTATCATTTTCCCCCTTCTTTATTTTCCCACCTTCCCTTCTTCATTTACATTTTTCAAACTTACGATCAATTCCCATTTACGTTATTGATCCCTCGTTTGAGCAGGAGATCATCATCAATCCTTCGTCATCCTTCATTTTACTCGATATCTCTTATCAATTTTTTCTCATGGCTTAAACGCAAACCAATCAACAAAAAAGGGCAAATGTAGACACCAAAATTTGGTGTCACCACCCTTATTACCTTCCTCCATCCATCCATCATCGAACCAAGTCCTATTTTCATCCAAATATCTATTTTCTTGCACCCTTTCTGTTTCTCTATCTCGATCTCCCTTGCAGGTTTTTGTCGGCATTTACAGGTCTCTATCATCTCCAGATCGGGTTTAGTATCCTTGAGATATGTATTTTATTCATTGTTTGGCTTCATCTTCTCAGTCGTCATTGGCTTGCCCTCTGGATCTGGGTCATCATTAACCCAGCGGGTATACTTTATTTTATAGTAATCTAGATTAGATTTGTATGTGCCTTACATTTCTACATTTTTAGTTTTGTGTGCCTCATATTTTGCATATTATCTTGTCCATTATCATTGATTTTATCATATCCTTTATATACAGGAGTTGATATCCACTAAGGAAGTTAACGCTTCTTGGAACCGACTTTGTCGAGTGGCCCCCTCATCTACTGTCTAATCCATTTTATTTCTAGTTACCTCTAGTTGTGCGGGTTCATCAAGTTTACATCAAGGTCATTGACGATGGAAAAGTGACGAGCGAGCGTGGGAATCTACAAGCAACTCTTCCTTGCGACCCGACCTCCCGAGGTCATGTCGAGACAGCCGGTGGGGATTGAATATGCATGGGATGCAGACAAACTAGTTAGGAAATCTGATGTCTTCGACACGCACTAGTGGAAATTGTGAATCTAAGGCAAAGAAGGCCCTTCTAACCTGAACTGGTGTGATAGATCGATCAGCAAGGATGACTACTCGAAGGCTCCAATCAATATCGAGCTCTGGTGTGATTCGGTCTATGGGTTATGGAATATGTGGAAAATGACCTGGGATAGTTTCGTGTATGTTTCCAGATAAGGTCATAGGGTGGATGGTAACTATATCTGACTCTATGGGTGATTCTCTGGCTTAGTCCAAAATTCCCTAGCTTTGTTAGCTGCTATGTCTAACAAGGATAATTGTTCAATAATGATAGGTGGAAGTGGAGTAGATCTGAATACTAGTGTACGTAAGCCAACGTCAATGTTGAGTGACCAATAGATTCGTTGGATTGAGGGATTTGTGGGTCACAACCGTAGATTCGTGGTTGTTGTGGTCTGCTATGGTCATGTGCAGAATCAGTCCCTAATCCCTAGTATCTAGTAATCGTATGCTTTCTCAGCTTCTATATTCAGAATTAATAATTGTGCAATCTTCTCAGAGTATCTTACAGGGCATTTGTGCAACCTGAATTCTCAAGCTAGTATCTATGTCTATGAGAGTATCCCCTACTTCTGGCTATGGGACCAAAGGGTCACAACCGAATGCTTGCTCTCTTTCAAGCCTTTCTACAGTCATGTGGATATATACCTAGGGTAATATGTAGTTTGGTTGATTTGACCAAAACGTGTGCACTTTGTCATCTTCTATGTTTAACCCGCTTAACTGGGAACCAATTTGTTGTAAGTTTACCGTTGTTCGGAAGACTTGGATCCTAAGATTTTGATCTATATCAGTTATTGCTATGATGAGATTGGGTTGGGGCACGATTGGCTCGAATACGTATTCTCTGGGCTCTCTAGGTCCCGTGATTGTCATACAAAAGAAAGTTATATAAATCTAACTAATGACAGAATAAACTAATTGTGAAAAATATGTCTATGTATATTCCTAAATCTGATATATCTATCTACTAAACAAAATTTAAAGAACAACTATCTAATATATCTAGAATTGACAGTTTAGAATAACAAATTAAAACAAACAAGATAATCGAGTATAGCTATTTGTCTGTGCAACTGTGAACCTATTCTAAATAATGAAACAATTGATCTAGTCTATTTGCAAGACTCTTGATCCTACCTCAGAAGTGAGAAATGAATCATAGTTTCTCAGAAACTATCAATCCCCACAACTTCCCTGGCAATATCGAAAGTAAAATTGACTGAAATAAAGTGATTGGCTACTCTATTTGATATGTTTCTAATTAGAACTTTGAAAGCTAGAACCTGGATTCTGCAGAACAGTGGCGAATCCGATGGTGTGTGTGGCTATGTCCCCTCAGTGTGATCTCCTCATTCCTTCGTGTTCACTTGGATCCAGAAAAGCGTGTAATGCTAGCATCAACAGAAGTAGATATTGGGACAAAGGCAGCTTAGGATACAGACTGAATACAATGCGAGTAGGAGAGAGATAGCGCAAGAGTACAGAGCTTGGCTTATGTAATTCCTAGCGGGATTTATTATGAGTCATGCAACATAAAACGTCCAGAACTTGAAACTATCTGTTTGAAGAACAAAACCTGCAACTTTAATGGCTTCCTATTGAAAACAAACTATTTTACTCCAATGGATTGGATGAAATATCAACAGCATTTGCACAAGATGGATATGTGGCTTCCTAATAGCAAAACAACACTAACTAGGCATGCAATGAAAGAAACTAAGAATTCTAAATAAAATGAAAGACTAATCTATTGCAATGAGAAATTCAGAGGAAAATTTGAGGGGCCATTTGCTTGAGCACAAGCCAACTATTTATAGCATTTGCATTTACCCAAGGTAAAAACCAAATAGAACTCTTAAACTATAAACAATGGCAAAACACTATTCCAGGGAACCAGAATCATTAATGCAAGCTCATGGTGGTGAAAAAAAGCTGGGAAATGTTGAAATTTACATGATTCGTGTTTAAAAGAGCATTTGGAAAATGCGTAAAGGACCGCCACCTGACAGGCGGTGGTTTCAGAATCAAGAGCAAAAGGCCAAGAAAAGAGGGGAAAAGAGAAAAACAAAGCATCACGCGGGGGCTAAGTGGGGCATGCGGGATGTTAACGCACACTTGGGGAGCTTTTCCGGATCCCGAACACCTTGCGAGGAGACTTATATCATCATTGGGGTACGTGTTACGTTGTTCCAACGGTGCAGTACCCTTCAATTTTGGGTACGTACATATTGCCCCCTCGGAGAAGCATTTTAGCCATGAAGAGGCGTAAAATGGTGGGTCCGAGTATGGCAGTCCCGAAATGGGAAGTTGAAAGTTATACCTGATACGTCCGTGTGTCGAAATGACGCCATCCAAAATTCCTGCTCCCTGCAAAATGAAAAGAGAACTCAAGTGCAGATAGACAAGATAGATCGGAAAATAAACGCTAAAATAATGGGAAATGAGGACGTACCATTTGTGCGGGGGTAAGAACTTACCTCCGTCGGTGCTCCAAACTGCGAAAAAAGTATTTTAAAACAAGTCAGGTTCTATATATATATGAAAGTGGGCCCATTTTCCTATTCATTTGCGCGAGTTGATTTGATTGATTGAGCTCTGGGACCCACGGTGACGGTTTCTTGCGTGAGTAGAGCCAAAATGTTCGTGATGGGATAGTGATCATGCCTCCGTGAGCGGAACATCGACCCGCGAGATCACAGGTTAGTTTTCTTCAATTTATCCTTTTCACCCCCTTAATTTTAAAATGCTAAAATCTTTGTCATGGGGGGGTAATTTTTGAAAATGTTAGGTTCAAAAGGTCCATCTAGGGGGCGCCTACTGGGTAGGCCTTGTTTTAGTAAAAATGGTCCTCTTTTGGCATTTTTTGGGCTTTTAAGTTATAAAACCCGCGTGGGTTTTGGGACACGACCGCCGCCTTGCCGGTGGTGGCGGTTTATGCATGACCGCCACCCTATTCAAGGCGGCGGTTACATGACCACCGCCCTTAAGGTGGCGGTTATGAAACCACCTCCCTGCTTAGGGTGGCGGTTTTGCACAGAATGCCAAAAGAACATCTATTTGAGATTATTTTTACATTTTTAGCATTTATATGTGTTTTCATGATTTTTCTAGTATTACTCGGATGCTAACTTGCTCTGTTTTGTGTGTTTTTGGGTGTATGCGGCAGTGAGAGAGGAGTATATTTGGTGGAGCTAAGAGAGAGTGTGGTGGCTCCCAGCAGAGTATTAGACACGCACTTTCACAGGATGAGGAGGACACTCTTCAGAGGGCCGGGATACTACGTATCTCACGCATTCCACATGTTGCACCATCCAGTCACATTCTTTGTGACTTATTCTCCTATTGGGATGCTGATCGGAACACCTTCCGATTACCAGGGGTCCGAGGTGAGTGGACCATCACACTAGAGGATGTTTATCGTATTCTGGGGGTCCCGATCATTGGGAGACGTCTTACCCTTGAGACAATAGGTTCATGGGCCCAGATAGCACAGTGGGCCACTTATATGGGAGATGCAGTCATCTCCATAGGTTTGAAGAAGGGGGTCAGAGTTCGATCTATTCCTAGTTTGCCCATCCCCTTGCTTTCGCCAGGCTATTATGGGGATCCTTGCCTCGAGACTGATCGGGGACAAGGGAGGAGACACACTACTATATTTTGGTCCCCCATCATTACATAGATAGAGGGACATGGCCAGATTTATGCCTGGGGAGCGGATATACTTGGGACTACCTACCATGACTTATACAGGGTAGTCTGTTTACAGGGGCAGTCTTTGAGCCACCCGACCCTAGTCATGAGTTGGGTCTATGAGCACTTCATCCCCTATGGCAGAGGTGTAGAGGTGATAGATCCCAGAGCTGTGAGGGCAGCTAGATGGATAGATATGTCGGTGCTCAGAGCACCTCATCAGCCAGTTGCTTCTTTGACCACCGATGACATGGAGGCCACACCATATCAGACCATGGTAGGCATATGGGGCGAGGAGGCTCTTACTTTGATCTCCTGCTCCACCACAGGGCAACTTATTGACAGAGTGGGGCGAGTGGAGATACACCCCTTTGGCCGAGTTCCTCAGCAGTTTGGCCTACCCTACATGGGCATGCTCCCCGTAGCGCCAGTATATAGGTCAATTCGAGAGGCCAGAGGGGGTCCTAGAGGCCGGGGTTGGACAATTGTTACCCCTGGCGTTCCTATTACGGCTAGGAGGGTAGTACGTGCCCGAGGGAGAGGTGCACCTCAGGCACCTTTGCTTCGGATTGCTGCGGGTCCTGCCCATAGCAGCGATGACCCCATCGACATAGACTCGAGTCCGAGGAGTTTACAGGGGGAGAGACAGAGGAGGAGACTGAGGAGGATAGTGATCCTGAGTGGCATGACACTCAGGATATCATGCAGGCAGCGAGGGCCGAGCAGAGTGCAGAGAGAGTTACTCTGGTTTAGAGGAGCCACTCTCCCAGGGCCATGGTGGGGAGGATGAGTCTGTTGTAGGACGCCACGTTGCTCCGGCCCACGGGGAGCACCTCGGTCGGCGGTGGCATCCGTGGCAGTGCTTGACCCAGAGATCCATCCTGGAGGCCTGGTGATCCAAGTAAGTTACCACCCTTCTTTTTAATGTTTGTTTTTAATTAGGATTGCCTTAGTTACTATTTCTCCTCTTGTTTTATTTCTAATTTGTTTTCCCCTTTGTTTGTAGAGACCACCGATGAGTGGTGAGACTGATTCGCGAGTTATGCATGAGATACCCTGATGATCCCCATGGAGAGGACCCGCGCAGAGTTATCGTGGACATTGGGGAGCCCTCGCAGCTGTAGTAGACAGGCTGACGTCTTTGCCCAGTCAGCACGTGGCCGGGATGGTATCGACACTCCTCACGGAGCTAGCGGGGTATAGGACAAGCCAGCGCTTGATGAGGAGTCATTCTCATGGTGAGACCTGGCTGCCCCGAGATCCGAGCCCTCCGTGCACTCGGAGTGCCGCATGTGTAGCAGCAGTCCTAGGCATGGGCGTGCACCTTCAGAGGGGTCTCATAGGGATTGAGAAGCCACTTGGCTCTCCTAGATTTTGTATGATATATTCTTTTGTATATGAGATCTTTGAGCGTTTTGACCATGCTTGGCGCATGATGGCATTGTACAAAAACTTTGATTATCTATATATTTATATTCTCTTTGGATCAAACTTTTGGCATTTATGGCTTTGTTTCCTTTCCAGTTTCCTCATGTAGATTATGATGTTATGCTTGTATGCTCTTTAAAATGTATGCAATGGAGAACAAATGATGCAAGTGTTTACTTTCTTTTTGTATTTCATGATGCTGATATATGGTAATGTAGATACAATGTGATGTTGAATCTTAGTTTCTGTAAGCAATTTTGAACACTTCATATTTGTTTTGGCAAAGTGGTGAAGATAAGCCGGTATGATGAGTAGATAGACTTGCCCCACTCCTAACTCCACACAACTAGTAAGATGCGAGGGCTTATCACCAAGAGCTAAAAAGGGCACAAGTTATGAAATGTGTTGAAATGATATTGATGAAAGATAGACAAAGCTTTGGCGGAACCAAATTAGGATGCCACAAGCCTACTCCACTCGAGTGACTTCATAGTTTTTGGGATGTAACTTGCTTTGCGGTTTATCTAGACTTAGATCCGTAGATGGCCACATGGTAGACAAAATCTGGGTTTTTAGGATTTTTAATTCTCTTGGAATTTTGGACATCTGATTCATTTGTTTTTGACTCAAGACTTTAAGATTTGAATTGTTTGTCTATGACCTTTTGCATTTGTTTGTCAAGAGGACCCCCTATACTTTGCCCCATGCTACTAGTAAGAAGCGTGGGTTTATCACCATAGGCAAGGCATATGCGAGTAAGGGCATTTCCATCCTTTCCCAACCCTACATCACTAGTAAGAGACGCAAGCTCATCACCAAAGGTTAGTGGGGCAAGGAAATATGTAAAATTAAAATTTTCTATTTGATCTATATTTGACTTGTTTACTTGAGTAAAATGTTAGTATGTGCTTATTTCCAAAGAGATATACATACGGGATAGATGTGACACGATGAAGCTTCTAGAACAGACCATAGGCAAGACACCCATCCTAAGAAGAAACCAAAAGTGAGAATAAACCTGCAGATCTTGGCATGGTTACCGTTAAGACTTTGTCATATCTAGCTTTATTTGATGAAATGATTCTGAAATAGTTTGATGATATCATGGAAATGGAGAAGTACGATTAGAGTGTTTATGCCAACAACATCATGAGTTTGTAATGAATTACTTTGAGAACAAATTCCTTGATCACAATTTTTGTACGAAACAAGTGGACAAAATGATCCTAATCTATATGAAGATGCAATGTAGATATAATTATAAGTAGTGCTAGTTGCTTACGCGTAGAATCGTTTGAGGTGTAGGGAATTGATTGTTTCGCCAAATTCCTCACCTTCTAGCGTACATAAGAGGTATGCACCATTTCCATAGTCCTTCATGACTGGTATGGGCCCAACCATTTGGGCCGGAACTTCCTTCCTTCGCTAGTCTTTTTGTCGATCCACTATCTAGCCTTAGAACTAGATCACCTTCATATATGTCGCGTTCATAGACCTTCTTGTTATACTGCCGGCACATCCGGTCAGCATAGACTCTGTGCCGTTGTTCAGCATCTAACCTAGCTTCATCTAGACTTTCTAGTTGGGAGAGACGTGCTTCTCTATAAGCGTCTTCATCTAGAATCCCTTGTAATGAAATGCGGAGACTGGGTATTTCAACCTCAAGTGGGAGAACTGCTTCTGCCCCGAATACTAGCGAGAAAGGAGTCACTCTTGTTGGTGTTCTTATTGAGGTTTGGTGGGCCCATAAGGCCGGATATAACTTCAAATGCCAATCTTGTTTGTTTTCTTTCACCATTTTAAGGAGAATGGATTTTAATGTTTTGTTTGTCGCCTCAGCCTGTCCATTGGCTTGAGGGTAATACAAGGAGGCTGTATGATGGCTTATTTTAAATTTATTGCATAATTCATGAACTTCATCATTCTTAAAAGAAGTCCCATTATCTGAGATAATGACTTATGGGACACCATACCTGCAAATGATTTGGTTCAAAATGAACTTGGCAATTATAGAACCCGGTACAGTAGTAAGAGGCATAGCCTCTACCCACTTGGTAAAATATTCGGTGGCCGTGATTATAAAATTATGGCCGTCTGTGGATGAGGGAGAGAATTTCCCTATCAAATCTAGGCCCCATGTGGAAAAGGGCCACAGAGTAGCGATTGGTTGTAGAGCTTGTGCTGGCATGTGAATCTTGTGGGAGAATTCTTGACACTTATGACATCTACGTACAAACTCTACTACGTGTTGTGTTCTAGAGTGGGCCAGAAATAGCCCATTCGATGTATTTTACGAGTGGTGGCATGGCCACCGAAGTGACCTCCACACATTCCACTGTGAGATTCGTGGAGAATCTTCTTGGATTCTTCTGTGTCGACACATCTTAAAAGCATTCCATCGAATGCCTTTCGATAGAGGACTTGTTCTATAATGACATATTTCGCTACGATAATGCGTAACCGCCTTCTTTGTTGCGGAGTAGCACCTTCTGGATATGTATGGTCCATGATATAATTAATGATATCAGTGTACCAAGGACACTCAGAGATAGGAGGTCTGGTTTCAATGTAGTATACGCATTCATCCGGAAAGTCTAGGTCTACTAGATCGCCTCCGTCTAATGGGTTATCAGCTAACCAATCCACGATGATTTGTCCCTTAACGGACTTCTGATTTACAAATGTTAATTCAAATTCTCCCATTAAGGTTATAAAACGTCCAGCCTTCTTAGACAAGGACCCTTGCGTGAGGAAAGTTCGTAAATGGTCCGTTTTTACCATGACCCTTATTTCTGATTTAACATATAATGTCTTAAGTGTTTTGTTGCAAAGATTATGGCGAGGCATTCTCATTCCTCCTGCGTGTAGCGTGTTTCATAGTCTAGAAATTTTTAGCTAATGAAATAGATCGCACGTTCTCTCTTGTCATCATCTTCTTGAGCTAGCATATATGTGCTAGCATGAGACATTGGAGGCTCATGAATATAAAATTAAGCAAAGCGATCGGTTTAGGTGGCATTAGCGTAGGTGGCGATAATAAGAAACGCTTAACTGCGTCGAAAGCTTCATTGCAATCTTCAGTCCAATCAATGCTATAATCTTTCTTGAGTAGATTGTTGATTGGATGAATGGAAAAACTTAAGTCCGGGATGAATCTCTGGATTGCACCAAGCTTTCTGAGAAATGACCTGATTCCAGATTCATCCAAAGGTGGGACCATTTTGAGGACAGCCCAAATTTTGGTTGGGTCAACATCGATCCCGCGTGATGATATAATGTAACCTAGGAGCTTCCCTCATGTCACACCAAAGACACATTTTTCTGGATTTAGCGTGACTCCGTATTCTATTAGACGTGAAAGAATGATGTGAAGTACTTCCGGATGGTCACAACGCTTCTTGGCCTTAGCCAACAAGTCATCTATGTAGGATTCCACAATTTTGTGAATAAGATCGTGAAATATATATGTCATAGCTCGCTGGTATGTAGCGCCAGCGTTCTTGAGACCGAATGGCATAACAACGTAGCAATAGGTTCCCCAAGGAGTTATAAACATGGTTTTAGCTTGATCTTGTTTAGATATTCTGATTTGATTGTATCCCGAGAATCCATCCATGAGAGACAAAAGTTCAAATCCAGTTGTTGCATCAACAATGACATCAATGGATGGCAACGGGAAGTCGTATTTAGGACACGCTTTGTTAATGTCTCAGAAATCTATGCAGATGTGTATCTTTCCATTCTTTTTGAGAATGGGAACGATATTAGATACCCATTGAGAGTAATCGACTAGTTTGATGAATCCTACTTGGAGGAGCTTTATTACCTCCTCTTTTACCATGAGAGCTACCTTGGGTTTCATTGGTCTCGATTTTTGTTTAATCGGTTTTGCATCTGATTTAGTGATGAGGTTATGTACCGCAATGTGTGGTGTAACCCTGTCATTTCTTTATAATTAAATGTAAAAGCCTTCTGATGTTCCTTGAGGACCCGAGTGTGTATTTCTACCTCTAATGGAGTTAGCGAGGATCCTAACTTCAATATCCTTGGTTCATCTTCCGTTCCGATGTTAATATCAATTGTTTCTTTGATTAAAGAGGCGTTACCTTCTTCAAACTTAGGTGGGGCTGGAGGTAAATCTAAATTGTCTCCATTCTCGACTGAGTATATGCTGAGTTCCTTTTATGGGGGAAGCTCTGTCATGGGATTCCCGTAATAGGAAGATGAATGTGGGATCAAAGATAAATCTATTGCGTGATGGGCGAGATGTAATGCCGCATAGGTGTTTAAGAAATCAAGAGTGGTTGTATCACTATCGATGTGGTTTAGGATAGTAGATTTGTTTTCATTTCCATTTAAAAGAGGTTTTGACATTGTTTTTATCAATGGTTCATCACGAAGGGATACCATGAAATGGGTATCCTCTAACTTACTGTTTGGAGTAAAGCGTGGCCGACGTTGCTATTGAATCAGCGAGGAGATTTTGTTCTCGTGGGATTGCTTCAATTGATATGAAGTCAAACTCTTTGCTTAAATTTAGTACAGCTATTTTGTAGAGTTGTAAGTGCTCGGCTCTGGTTTCATATACTTCAGAGACTTGGTTTGCTACCAATTGTGAGTCTCCTAACACTCTGATGTTATCAACACCGATTCTCTTAGCTAGGATGAGGCCAAGGAGAAGGGCTTCATACTCAGCACCATTGTTTGTGCATTCGAAATTTAGTTTGAAGGCAAATGGTAGGACTTTTCCCTCGGGAGAAGTAAGGATTATACCTGCCCCAGCTCCATAATGACATCTAGCTCCATCAAAATGGAGAGTCCAATACTTAGCTAGGAATATGGGTGCTGGGATATTTGTTGTGTTAACATCTTCTACCTCTACCATGCAAAGATCTACACTGGGAGAGAACCGACACCTAGGGTGCACCCCATGCCTACAGAATCAAATGGTAGGAACATTGGTAGATCTTGTTCTAGTAATTCAACAATTTTTGTAGTAGTTCCTAATGATATTATTTTTACAGTGTTAGCCTCATTTTTGGGGGCTGGGGTTGCCTTAGCTAGGCTTATAGTTTCAAGATTTGTCATAGGTACCAAATTTTCTTTTGGTTTTGCGTCGGTAGGTTTATTAAGTTGGTTCGTTGGGAGTTCAACTCCGAGTGCATGCCTGGTCTTTTCTTTAAGTCACCGGTGTACATCGAATGCTTTGGAGATCACCTTTGGCTATGAACACCTTTCCTAAGTGTAAAAACCTTACTTCTTGAAATAGCGTAGAAGGGATTGCCTTCATGCGGTGTATCCATGGTCGGCCGAGGATCATATTATAGTTAGTTTCCCGATCTATAATATAAAACTCAGTCAGGATGGTTTTGGGTCCTAAGGTGACCGGTAATATTATAGTTCCAATTGAAGTGGCTTTAAGGTTGTCATAGCCTCTTAGCGTATTTCGAGTCGTGGAACAATTGGTTTCTCCATACCCTAACTTTTGAAGGAAAGAAAAAGGGACTATGTTAACTGCTGCCCCATCGTCAACCATCACGCGTTTCACATAATTGTTATAAACCCACACTTGCAAGTGTAAGGCCGGATCACCTCGGCGTGCAATCTCAGCATCTGTTGGCATTTTGTTTATTTCGAATATGAATTTGGTGTCCCTATCCGGCTGCCCGGAGGATGGATATCAAAGTCTATATGATTTACCTGTGTTTTGGGAGGTGGAGTGATGCTAATTAGATGACCTAAACCCAATGCTTCTAAAAGAGCAGCCCTGTGAGCGGGGAGTTCTTTAATAAATCCAAAAAGGAGATGTGCGAGAAGGTTTTTGTTAGATCATTAATTAAATCATAAGCACCCACGGGTTTTATTAATACTTGTTGGATGTTATCTATCCCTGGAAGGTGGCTTGGACTTGGTGAGAGAAATACTCTCGTGTCCTTCATATAGCTTCGATGGGTAGTTCGGCGTCTAACTCTACTAAGCCGACTATCTTGGGTTGCGAATGACTTCCTAGTTGTGGTGCAACTAATGGATTTAGTGAAGTTGAAGCTTCATGATCATTATTTCCTGAAATTACACCCTTGTTTGTCCCACTTGGATTTAACTTGTTATTGTTGTGATTTGGGAGCGGATCATTGAAGATCTTGAGGGGTGCATTTTGAGGGAAGCGCCCCTGTAAAAGTACTCGGTCTTTGGTGACGTAGGATCTGCGCCAAGAACATATCTATGAAAAGTGTCTTTGTTCATCTGGCAAACGTTGCATGAATTTATTGTAGTCACGACATGTTCTAGTGTCATGGCCTCGAATTTTGTGGAAACCACAATACGAATTAGGATTGTAATTCCTAGTTTGTTGGTTTGGTGCATATTGTGGCCCAAAACTTTGATCAAACCGTTGCCTATTAAAGTTTTGTGTTTGTTGTTTTTGATTTTGATTTGATTTTGATAACCAGTTGAGCTTTGGCTTGAACCCTGTGTAAGGTTTTTCCATCATTGTTGTTGTTGTTCTTTGTGGATGATTAAAATCCACTGCATTGATTGTCGGGGTAAAGTTGTTGTTTCGTTGATTGTTTATTTGTGGTGGAGTATTCACAACATTTGTCTTTCTAGCCTGATCAGTTACTCCATCCGTTGTCACTCCGCAATTTTTGTTAAGAATTTTAGGTCCTTGATTGACATTCGTGATAGTAGGATAAGTTGTAGTGTTTTGGTTGGAGGTGATTAACCTCCCGTTTGCTCCATATGTCTTGCGACCACTATCAATTGCCACTTGATCTATTCGGAGAGCACTCTCAAGTACTTCATCGTAAGTTCTTAGTGGAAACTTCTGGACTTCTTCCTTTACTTCTCTGCTGAGAGAATGAAGGAATAAATCACATAGTTCCATCTGATCCATGTTCGGAGCACTTTCGAAGAATAGAGAACTGTGCGCCACCTCTGGATGAAATGGGCGATAGATTCATTGTGTTCTTGTTTAATGTGTAAGAATTCCCTGATTCCTGTTCTTAATAGTTTATTCATGTCAAAGGCCTTGATGAACTCTGACACGAGTTACTTGAACGAATGGATGGAAGCCTCAGGTATTCTATAATACCAATCGAGAGCGATACCTTCCAAAGTTTTGGGAAATATTTTAGCAACAACCCCATCCCAAGGGAGTAATTCTTGAATGGCCGTAGCGTAAGCTTTGATATGGGCATTTGGATCTCCCTCACCTTTGTATTTGGGAAAATCGGGAAGAGGTCTTGGAAGCATGACGCTTCGTATGGTGAAATCTAAGGGCTCTTTCAAGTATTCTGAATATGTCCCTATCGCATAGGTTTCGACCATTGATGGTGCCTGTTGAGGGAGTGGAGGTGGAATGGGTTGTTGATATGGCGTTGCATATGCATTGGTAGGAGCATAAGGGAACCCCTGTGGTTGAGTAAAAATACCGGGAGAGGAGAACATATCCCCTTGTGGTGATTTGGAGTACATGTTTAAGTATGAAGGGGTATTGTCCAAGAATGGATTATTTTGTACTAGACCGGGAGGTATTGGAACGGTGTTAGAAACGGTGGTTCTAATCGGCGTTTGTTGTGAATACTGAGGAGTCATACCTAACGTGCCTATTCTGTGAGGAGGTCTACCTGGCTAGGATGGTGTGGAGGATTAGGATTTCCTGCCTGCATGAACTGAGAATGGTGATTTTCCTGAGCAAGTTCTAATCCCCTAACTTTTTCTACTAACGTTGAAATGACTTCATTTGGTGAAGTCACGGTGTTTTTCTTTAGTGGCGTTTGTTGTATATCATGGTGTTGTATAGGCATGTGATATCCTGTTATGAATTGATCGCTGCCCTGCCAAGTTTCCCCGAGGACATTTCTTATGTGTAGTGGCATGGAGGTATTTCCTTGAAAAGAGACCTCGGGTTGTGTTTGTAAACCTCCTATAGGTGGGTACATACTTCGAGAACGTTGTTCATTCCTGGCATAATGTAACGAATGTTCACCATCTAAACCCAGGTATGAGTCGATTGTCTACATTAATTTGTGGTCTAAGTAGTACTTGAGGAGACGAACTTGATTCTCCTGTGAGCATCATATTATTCGAGCCTGAAGGCTCTGTTTTCCGTGTTTGAGTGAACTGATCCAACTCTTCTGTTTGGAAAGATGAGTTATATCTGATCCTTGGAGATGGAGTTTGTGTTGATAATTGGTTATCTGAATAGTTGTCACCCCATACCGAGAGCGAGGGTGATGACTGCCTATTCAGTTGAGCGTAGTATGCCTCAAGACCTAAGAGAGGCCTACCAAATGCATCGAATCCCGACATATTCGGGGGGTATATGAATACCCGCAGAATAATGGGAAGGAGCGAAGGTGATGGTGAAAGCTAATGAGGTAGTAAAGATGAAAGAGTTTTTTTAATTTGAAAGAACCAGTAGAAATCTGACTCCAAACCAGAAAGTAGAAAGCTTCACGTCGGGTTCACCAATTTTGTACGATGGAAAAGTGACAAGCGAGCATGGGAATCTACAAGCAACTCTTCCTCGCACCCGACCTCCCGAGGTCATGCCGAGACAACCGGTGGGGATTGAATATGCGTGGGATGCAGACAAACTAGTTAGGAAATTTGATGTCTTCGACATGCACTAGTGGAAATTGTGAATCTAAGGCAAAGAAGGCCCTTCTAACCTGAACTGGTGTGATAGATCGATCAGCAAGGATGACTTCTCGAAGGCTCCAATCAATATCGAGCTCTAGCATGATTTGGTCTATGGGTTGTGGAATACGTGGAAAATGACCTGGGATAGTTTCGTGTATGTTTCCAGATAAGGTCATAGGGTGGATGGTAACTATATCTGACTCTATGGGCGATTCTCTCGGCTTAGTCCAAAATTCCCTAGCTTTTGTTATTGCTTATGTCTAACAAGGATAACTATTCAATAATGATAGGTGGAAGTGGAGTAGATCCGAATACTAGTGTACGTAAAGCCAACGTCGATCGGTGACCAATGATAGATTCGTTGGATTGAGGGATTTGTGGGTCACAACCATAGATTCGTGGTTGTTGTGGTCCTGCTATGGTCATGTGCAGAATCAGTCCCTAATCCCTAGTATCCAGTAATCATATGCTTTCTCAGCTTCTATATTCAGAATTAATAATTGTGCGATCTTCTCAGAGTATCTTACAGGCATTTGTGCAACCTGAATTCTCAAGCTAGTATCTATGTCTGTGAGAGTATCCCCTGCTTCTGGCTGTGGGACCAAAGGGTCACAACCGAATGTTTGCTCTCTTTCAAGCCTTTCTACAGTCATGTGGATATATACCTAGGGTAATCTGTAGTTTGGTTGATTTGACCAAAATGTGTGCACTTTGTCGTCTTCTATGTTTAACCCACTTAACTGGGAACCAATTTGTTGTAAGTTTACCATTGTTCGGAAGACTTGGATCCTGAGATTTTGATCTATATCAGTTATTGTTGTGATGAGATTGGGTTGGGGCACGATTGGCTCGAATACGTATTCTCTGGGCTCTCTAGGTCCCGTGATTGTCATACAAAAGAAAGTTATATAAATCTAACTAATGACAGAATAAACTAATTGTGAAAAATATGTCTATGTATATTCCTAAATCTGATATATCTATCTACTAAACAGAATTTAAAGAACAACTATCTAATATATCTAGAATTGACAGTTTAGAATAACAAATTAAAACAAACAAGATAACCGAGTATAGCTATTTGTCTGTGCAACTGTGAACCTATTCTAAATAATGAAACAATTGATCTAGTCTATTTGCAAGACTCTCGATCCTACCTCAGAAGTGAGAAATGAATCATAGTTTCTCAGAAACTATCAATCCCCACAGCTTCCCTAGCAATATCGAAAGTAAAATTGACTGAAATAAAGTGATTGACTACTCTATTTGATACGTTTCTAATTAGAACTTTGAAAGTTGGAACTTGGATTCTGCGAAACGGTGGCGAATCCGATGGTGTGTGTGGCTATGTCCCCTCAGTGTGATCTCCTCGTTCCTTCGTGTTCACTTGGATCCAGAAAAGCGTGTAATGCTAGCATCAACAGAAGTAGATATTGGGACAAAGGCAGCTTAGGATACAGACTGAATACAATGCGAGTAGGAGAGAGATAGTGCAAGAGTATAGAGCTTGGCTTATGCAATTCCTAGCGGGATTTATTATGAGTCATGCAACATAAAACATCCAGAACCTGAAACTATCTTGTTTGAAGAACAAAACCTGCAACTTTAATGGCTTCCTATTGAAAACAAACTATTTTACTCCAATGGATTGGATGAAATATCAACAACATTTGCACAAGATGGATATGTGGCTTCCTAACAAAGCAAAACAACACTAACTAGGCATGCAATGAAAGAAACTAAGAATTCTAAATAAAATGAAAGACTAATCTATTGTAATGAGAAATTCAGAGGAAAATTTGAGGGGCCATTTTCTTGAGCACAAGCCAACTATTTATAGCATTTGCATTTACCCAAGGTAAAAACCAAATAGAACTCTTAAACTATAAACAATGGCAAAACACTATTCCAGGGAACTAGAATCATTAATGCAAGCTCATGGCGGTGAAAAAAAGTTGGTAAACGTTGAAATTTACTTGAGTCGTGTTAAAAGAGCATTCTGGAAAATGTGTAAAGGACCACCGCCCAGGCAGGACAACGGTTCAGAATCAAGAGAAAAAGGCCAAGAAAAGAGGAGAAAAGAGAAAAACAAAGCATGTGGGGCTAAGCGGGGCATGCGGGATGTTAATGTACACTTGGGGAGATTTTCCGGATCCCGAACACCTTGCGAGGAGACTTGTATCATCATTGGGGTACGTGTTACGTTGTTCCGACGGTGCCGTACCCTTCAATTTTGGGTACGTACAATCATCTACTTTGCTCGTTTATTTTACATCCATCATACATCAAGGTACCTAAAATCCTTCCATTTTTGAGTTATTTGGTTTTATGTAGTATTTACTTCACTAATTTGAACAAGAAAGAGAAATTTTGACCAACATAAGGATTCTGGAAAACTTTTGTGAGAGTTCCAGGTAGATTCGAAGGAAAATGGGGGAATAATGAAAAAATGGCTAACTCCTTTGATTTGTATGCCTTGGGAGGGGGGCACATTTTTGTCCCTTTTTTCCCCCTAGAAAGTGATGGAGGGGGTAAAATGTGCACCCTATCCCAAGGATGACAAGTGACGATCATGCACATGCAGAGGAGAGAGAGAAAGGGCTCATTTTCGACACCCGAGAGCCAAACTTAGTCATGTGAGGTTCATCAACCCAGTAACAAGGTGGGGGAAATTTTAATGTCCTTGTCCTCTTGGAAAGGGATGAAGGGGACACAAAAGTGTGCCTCATCCCCTAGGTGACAAGTTGCGTGCATGCATGACATGGAGAGCTAGAAAATTACCAAAAAGAGATTATCGAAGCCTTCCAGGGGTCATGTGGTGGGTCTAGAGGTCTAAGGTGGGGAGAACATTTTTCTGCGCCCCTTGTTCCCTTGTAAAGGGAAGAAGGGGACATAAAAGTGTGCCTCAACCTCATGTTGCCATGTGGCACTTGAAAATTTTGACTAAGGACGGAGCTTGTACCTTGGGAAGGAGCTTGAAAATGACGTTGTTGGAGCTCTCAGATGAATTTTGGGAACTTCTTTAAATGAATTTTACTAAAAAAATTCAATATGAGAAGAATGGGATAGGTATCAAGGTATGATTTAACTTGAAACCTCCTCGAAAATGGATTTTTTTATCGGGATCGTTAGTTGTGCCTACGAAGAATGAGTTTTGGAAAGAAATGCACGGGCCTCATAAAAAATATGAAAATACCACCATGTAGGGAATTGAATAAGCTTTCCATTGATATCTTGGTTGACCTCAAATCATTTCGGAGCTCCCAGAATCATCTTCCGAATCTTAGGTGTTTTTTTGTGCAGTGCAAGCTCCTTTGCCTTCAAAAACTCGCTTTTGTTGAACTTGCTCCTAAACCTCTACATATTTCTTAAATCTTCCTAAATCACTTGCAAAATGACCTTGGCTCATTAATACCTCTCTATGATGAATATGGGTCTTCAAAAATGCTTCAAGAATATTTACCTACCTTAGAAAGGCTAAATAACCATTCCTAAGCAACTCTTTGAAAGATATGCCATGAGAGACATTGTCTCGGAAGAATCTTGTGAAATTGTTTTCATCTTCCCAACATATGGGAAAGGTCATTACAACACATGATAGGATAGACTTGACTAAAAGGATCGGGATAGATTTTTCTGATCTAAAATGACACAAGGGTCTTGAAAACCAATTTGAAAGAGTAGAGAGGAATTTCTCTGTGACATCACCCTTATTGACATAAAATCATGATATATTAGGGTTTATATGTTCTGATGACCAAATCAACCAACAAATGTGGGGAGTTTTTGATCAATCCAAAATTTTGACATCTTGAAGGGTCGTTGTCATGCTTGAAAATATGAAATTTTCATGTTGCACATTGCATGACAACACCAACCAATCAACCATTATGTTAGTAATATTTATTTCATTGCAAATATATAATATGAGAAGGATCTAGTGAACCAAAACAAAAAAAAAACTTTAACCTCTTGTGACATTACCCTTATTTTTGACATAAGAATCATGATATATTAGGGTTTATATGTTGGGATATGTCCTCTCGGGAGTATATACAAAAGCAATTTAAGGTCAAAGATTTAATTGTTGACATTATTTAATTAATTTGATAAATTATTATTATATAAGGATGATGTTTAACCAAATGGTTAACCAACAAATGTGGGATTAATGTTTTTGATTTATCGATAAGGATTTAGCCCTTTTAGAGTCACCAAAATTAAAAGCTAATTCTAAGAACATTCGCTAAAAAGAGACATATAGTAGACACGACATTTAGGTTGTATGATAAGACATTATGTATGTTTCCTTGATATTATTCCCAAAATTATATAAGCAAAAAATATCATTAGAATAATGATTGTTCATAAGATCATTCAATTATTAATTAAATTCACAAATAAAATGTCACAAAAATACCTTATCTAAAAAATTACTCATCAAAACCACCAACTCAACATTATTTATTTCATATTGCAAATATATAATATGATCTTGCATAAATGTTGAATAGCACCAAAACTTCATCACTTAGTAACTCATGTTCAATGATGTAGTTGTTATGAAAGTTTACATTGTCTAATAGGATCCAGGAACCAAAACATTTGCAACTATATCTAACAAAATTCCTCTATATTTGTGGCACGGGGTGGGAGTACTTTGGCAAATTTAAACTAATTGGGTTGGAGCCTGTTTGTTGCGTATGGTGAAACAAGGTGAGGAGTATCTTTGGCAAATGTAAACAAGAAACCACTCTTTGTGCACGAGTAGTGCAAGCGGTTGCAAAAGTGATGAATATGTACATGGGAGTAGAATCGGATGGATAAGAACACAAAGATGGAAGCCTCGTTTATAAGAAGCATGGAGATGCTCTTCCTTCTGACATCTTGGGTATCATTGGCATTGGAGTTTCTTAATCTCATCTACCCAAACATAAAAAAAAACTTTCAACCTGATTAAGATTCAAAAATTGTTCATATACATTTTAAATGCCAAAATAGATTCAATAGTTATGATATTTATTTAATCCTACAGAAGATTATAGAAAATGTTTGAAACTGTATATTCCATCTTCATATACCAACAATTGTGGCCCATAACAAAAAAGGGAAATATGACATCTCAGATAGTAGGCAATGTTGTACTTGGAGGTATAGTCCTCTTCACACAAACTTAACATGGATATTGGGATATGTCCTCTCGGGAGTATATACAAAAGCAATTTAAGGAAAATGCATAAGATTTAATTAAAATTGACAAAATTATTTAATTAATTTGATAAACAAAAAATTATTATTATATAAAGGTGGATGTTTAATTATAATTGTTGAATATATTGAATATTGGTTAATTGCTTGACTCTATAGTGAAAAATACCGATGTAAATGCTTAATTAATATTATTGTGGTGATTTAATACCAATTTATCGATTTATCATTAATTCGGCAATTTAGCCTAAATAAAAAAACTTATTGCCATGTCGTTCTCCAGTTTAAATGTGCACGTTGAGAATTTTTATAGATGCATGTAAAGAACTAATAAAGGCTATGACCATTGATAAATTATCCAAAATTACAAAAGGGCTAATTTGCCTATTGGAGAACATTGCTGACAAAAAAGACAATATGAAAAAGACACCTAGATTACACTTGGTTGTAGTGACTAAAGCATGTGATTATATCATGTTTCATTACAAAAATATCTAAAATATCCTACATTGAATTTGAGAGTCTTCTCAAAGTAAATAAATATATAAAAACTTATGTACTTCTTTGGTTTACCACATTGCACAAAACAAATCTTTTCCCTTCTCATTTTGCAAACCTAGCTTCCCGAAAGGGTTTGGAGAAAGGTGGTCAATTTCTTAGATAACATAAATGTTACTTGATTGTCTCAAAGGAGTGTATTAATAGCCCTGAAAGAGTATTTTAACAATTCTTATGAAGTCATCCGATCGTCGTGCATTTTTGGGTTCTCTTTGTGCAGCCATAAATTCCATGATTCTATTGTTTGTCCCTAACAACTATTTATGGATTTGCGAAAAATTAGATATTCTTTAAATAAATCACCTCTTGTCAAATCTTACACTACAAATATTTAAATAATTAAATTAATTTTACCGTTTTGGATTTGAATAGATTTAATTGTATGTTTATGGGTTGATGTATTGTATTATTGATGTATCACCACTTTCCCATCATTCAAAGCGCAACTTGGTTAAGTTTGTTTTTATTACTCTTCTTTATAGATATGAATGGCCAAGGAGACATGACCTCACTATTACAACATCATCTATCATAGTACCATCCTCAACTGCGACTTGTTAGCCACATCAAGTTTCTTTATCAAAATCGACATTGGGTAGAAGAATAGAGCAACACATCAATATATAAAAACAAGAATGAGACATTACTTTTCAAGGACCACATTACTATCTTCATTGCTATGGTAATCCAAGTATGCACTTGTGTATTGTTGAGCATGTGAATTTGGAGTACTATCACTAGACTTCTCATCACTATTGTAGAGTTACAAAGATTTGAACAACAAAACAAGGTTATGGGCACTTATCAATTCCAATTTTTCCAATGAGTTCATGGGATTGAGCAATCTTTCAAAAATGCCAACAGATATCAAGTGAAATAAAGGCCCCATTACTAACAAGTTTGTTAAAAGAGGAACATCAACAATATAGAGATTCAATTACCTAGAAAATCAAGAAGGGATTCATTGAGTTATACTATTTTTCGTAATTAGGTTACCTATCCAACCAATCAACTTTTTGTTAGGAAGATGCTTCCATTGTGGCATCATCCCTATTGGCATAAGGATCATGAAGTATTGGAGTTGATATGTTACAATGAAAGCCATCCAATCAATATAGGATTAATCAATTCCAAAATGCACTAAAGAGACTTATCAAGACAATTTTATAAATATTTTTTGAATTTTATTAATGACTAAAATCATATGAATAAAAATCTCACAAAAATCTACTATCTAATCAAACTACCCATGAAAACCTCCAACTTAATTATATTTTATTCATAATATAGATGTAAAATGTGATTTGAAATAAATATTGAAATAACACCTAGACAAATGTTCACATTATCTAATAGGATCCAATGAGCCAAAACCGAAAAACCTTTTGAGGCTGTGGAATTTAATTGTTGATATTCATTTAATTCCATGCCATTTGGGATTCAATACTTACTATTCTATTAATCTTATAATTAGAAAAAAATTTATTTCTTACATCATATATACACAACCCAGAGGAAAATATGTCTCAAATTACAAGCTGTAATGGAAAGTAAAGTTACAACATGGATATTGGGAGATGTCCTTTCGGAAGATTGAGGATATACAAAGCACTCTTCCACAATAAAAGCATAAAATAAAACACAACTAAAATTCACAATACACCAGGTCCTCTTTCCTTTTAAGTAAAGATTGCTAAGGATGTCCCTGCCCCTTGTACCCATTTCTCTCATCGCGCCTATTATTCCTGAATGCACAACACCCAATAGAATAAACCACAATCAGAGCAACCAGCACCACAACATTGATGATAGCAATCTTGTGCCAGTCGCGCTTCAAGTTTGCAAGGACACCAGCCTTGCAGGAATTACAGTCATAGCACAGCTGATCCTGTTCATTACTCCACTTGCTACAGTCTGTATCTGTAGAGTTTGTAGCTATGGAAGTCCAATTGGTGGCGTTCACATATACAAAGTTGCACGAGGTAGGTGGCTTGCAGCAACCCGACTGCAAAACAATAATCAAATTTCAGAAACATCAGAACAGACAACTGTAACAGAACAAGAAAATTCTAACATGCATAGAATGAAAGAGCTTGAGGGATTCTAAAGTGATATGGATCATAAGATAGCATACTTAACAAAAAAATTGCAAATGGTATTAAGTAGAAGTAGTTAGGTGGGTTTCGTTGTCAAAGTTCTCACATCTAAGCCCAGGAAAGTCTGCTTTGTAAGATACAACCTTAGTTAAAGGTTTTATCATAGGAAGCTAAGGTGGTTTGATTAGGGAAAGTAGAGATTAAGGGATGCTAAAGTGATATGGATCATAAAGTATCATACTAGTTAAAGATTTTACAAATGGAATAACAAGTTAGGCGGGTTACATTGCAAAAGTTTTTACATTTAAATTCAGAGAAATTCTGGTCCGTAAGATAACTTTTGCAAAAGGTTTTATTATTGGAAGCTAAGCTGGTCTGTGTAGGAGAAAGTTTTGTTAAATTATATTGAAATGTAATAATATTAGAATGATTGACCGTCCACCAAACTCCGTTCATAAAATACAATACTTGCTGAATGGAATAGAAGGCTAAGGCTACGGTCGTGTGGAAAGGGCTTCCTAATTTTTTTGAACAAGTACCGATGATTGAATTTAGAAGCCTTTTTTTTTTATCAGTAACAGAAGTACCAGTAAACAACCACACATTTCCTTTCAATATTCAATCAAAAAACAAATAAGACCATGCAAGTCATCACATGGGCACAAAAAGCCCTAAATATGCTGGGAGACTTTCAGCCCCAGCTCACAAGAAGTTACTGAAAGTCTGCAGGCTCAGAGGATGGTCCCATGGAGGGCTTCCGCTCATATATTTTTGTAGTGGTAGATTCTATGACTATTTTTGAAGGCAGCTATAGTAAATAATAAAATTTAGGCCCAAAAATTAGGAGCTTCACTTTTATTGCCCTCTAAAATTAAGAGATTGCTGGAAGGGGAGGCTGGGAGTTCTCTCCTACAATTTAAGCTGATTTTTGCTCATGTATAACATAATATGCATTTAGAGGCTCCCATTTTACAGAGAAGGGTTTATTTTGATCCTATAGCTGTATTTTTCTAATTTTATGGGACCATCCTTTGCATAAAGGAAGTGGCAGAAGCCCTTTCCATGAAACCATGCCTAAAGGTGGCTTGAGTGGGAGTGAGTTTGGAAGGGAAGAACATTAAAGATAGGTAAAAGTCTTGTAAAAAGTTCTGCAAATGAAATAGTAAGTTAACTTGGTATGGACAGAATAATAATAGGATGAGTAAACCTCTAACAAAGTTTCCATTATAGGAATAGAATATTCTCTAAAAGTTTTGCAAATATAATAAGCAGCTAAGATAACTTGATGGGTAAAATTATTTAAGTATTAAGTGTGCTTGAGACTAAATAATATTAAGATGAAAAACCTTAACATGCCTTGCTGGTTTGATTGGAAAACGAATTTTAGATCTAAATGAAACTAGAGATAAAATAATATTAAATTGAAAGACCTCCTTAGAAAGCGGCCTATAAGATACAGTAATCACTTTCAAAATTCTCCACCCAAATTCAAATCTTATCGAAAACTTTAATATATAATAAATGTGGGTAATGTGTTAACCCCCAAAACTTGGGAGTTTATCCTTGATTTGAGCCACTCTGTCCCACCCTGGTATGGGACTGTTTTTGTTGATAAACTTTTTTTAAAAAGTTTGATTGGAAACAATTCTATAGTAATCAACTTTTAAAAAAGTATATGAAAAAAATTCTACAGTAATCAACTTTTTAAAAGTACGATGGAAAAGATTTCTACTGTGTGATTAACAATTAAGAAAAAGACTGATTGGGAAAAAATCTACATGGTAGTATTTTTCAAGAGTAAGGTATTATAGTGGAACGAAATCCTAAAATGTTTTGTAAACAGTAACAAAAGACTGCATAACAACAAAACATAACAACCTCGAATAAAAACATAACAACCTCGAATAATTGCGAAACTGAAACTGAAACTACAGTAAAGGAGTCACAGTAAAACCCAAAGATTCAAACATTTAACCCTTTAGCATCTTATGACATTGGCAAAGCTTTTGGTACCAATAGTATTTTATAAACCAGGGATTATGGCCCACTTCTTTCACTATATGGTGATGCAATGAATGCCCAGAAACCTTTTCAATCTCATAAAGATGGGTTTCTTGTCAAATGAACGATGGGTCAACCTCAAACAAACTGAAATCTTTAAAAAACAAAGAAATTGTGCCCTACAAGTTTTAAGCGAATTACCTGAGTTGGGGACAAATTCTTTTTGTAGAACACCTCTGCAAGCTCATTGACAGAATCATCAGCAAGGCTCTTGCACACTTTAGCATCCTGAATACAGCTTTTGATCTTGTTCCAGTTGCTGCTCTTCTCCACCCGCTTCTGCAGCCAGTTAGAGTAATCTCCCAGTCGGTATTCTTTGTACCCTCTGTTTCCCACCGCCTGCCCGGCCCCTTGTTGGTGACGACGAAGGCGAAAACAGTGAAGCAGAAGAGCAGCAGAATGAGAATAAACATGACGGCTAGGTAAAGCCAGAGCAGCCATGTGACCCTGCAGCAGGCACCCACTAAGCCAGCGAGGGAGACGAGCATGAGCAAGCCTCCAATGGCTATGACGGGCCATTGTAAGAACTTTTCACAGTCAGAATCGGCTCGGTTTGCCAGCCATATTCCTCCGACTAGGATGGGGATTGACACCAGAAAAGTGGCAAAATTAAGTAATGCTATGAGGGTGTTGCTGAATCGAACCATGGTTTAAGAACAACAAAGGGAATATGAAATCAATCGCTAAGCAGGGGCTGGTTAGAAGCTTATAAAACACGGGAAATGAAAAAGACGGCCGTAACTGGAAAAAGTGAGGAAACCCCTGCCACCTGGTTGCTTCTCCGTGTTTTCTTGCCCGGGTTTTAATAAATTGGCCATTGAAGACGTGACAGGTCCACACTCCAGTAAATGGGGTGGAGCCTTATCTGCTTACTATGTCGTACCTAATACCGACACTCGTGAGGATGTGACTCTGTGAGCATTATTGTATTTTGGACTGTATGTCAAAGTGTGAATAACGTGTTGAGCGTTTCGTGGCCTCTTTGGTGTTGCTTGGAAGGTGTGGTGGACTATTCAAAACTATGAGTAATATCTAGTTTCCTTGTATTCCCATCAAAATCAAGAGATATTTATATATTTTGAGTCTTTCTTGCCCTTGAAAAGGTCATAAGTAGAAGTGGTCCTTGTTGGTGTAAATAATATATCAAAGTTGACAAGTTCGAAATAATATAATTGTGTGATTGACGGCCCTTAAAAATGTGTGTCAAAGAGTACCAAATAAGGATTAGTGAAAACGACTCTTAAAAATGTGTCGAAGGGCACCAAATAAGGATTAGTGTCTTAATAGTGATGATGGGAATGTCCCAAAGGTGTGGGACCTTGGCTCCCGTAGGGCATACATTTGGAGAAAGCTGACTCTTATCCTAAGTACTCTAATGCTACCACTACTCTAGTTTACAACAACAATTAGAAGGGGTAAAAGGGAGAAAGAAACGAAAATAAACATGAATGGTGATGCACGAGAGAGAAATAAGGGGTCACTTTCCTCTTGCCTTAATTGACACAATTTATTAAAACCATGCAACTACATCCACATACAACATATCATAGAAGAGAGGAATGTAAGAGAGAAATAACATAAGCCATAGGGAAAATATAAGCCACAACAAACATCATACTAATCCGTAAAAGATGCACAACCTGCTATAACATCGACATAAGCATTGGATTCATTAGAACAACTTCAAAATAAAGGTTTGGATACTCAATGTTTAACCCTTAATTAAATTTTAGGTTAATTTAATTAGGTGTAGATTATAATAGAGTTGATTTACAAATCTAACAAAGATGATACAATACAAATACTAATTCAAATTTGTAACTCAGATCAAATAGGAAGAATTTGCATACACTAATTAACCTAACATGTAATCGAAAACACTAAACGGAGGTAAAGAAGCACTTGGCTTATTTTGATAAGTTTTAGAGAGATATGAGACTATGCAACAACGAAACAGGAGATCGAACTTGAGTAACCCTTGCCTTGAAATGAATCTGTAATCGCACTGGGTCAAGACCATATCTACGGTCCAACACCTTCTGTATGATTTTAGATCTGCTTTGAATATGCCTTTGCAACTTTTTGGGTTGCTCACCTTCCCGTATTTTTTCATCGTTGTCAAACCTTAGTTCTCGCACATTTAGTGTGACTCTCTAAATGGACTAATCATCATGTCTCAAACCCTAGCCATGGATGAAGAGTCCTATAAAACAAACATTAGAATTGGGGGCACCCTCATGCACCGTCGACTTTGGTGCTACTCGAAGAGGCCTCAAACCGCACGTTGTTCTCCACCTAGCATGTGATATCTAGATAGATCAATCATATTTGGCAATTGCTTTGACCATGTTTGCTTTGATTTGTCTCTCTTAAAAGCATTTGGAGAGATGATGTTTGATGCTTGTGGATGAGAAATATGGTTGCATGACTGGTTTGTAGTTCATATCATGATGTAGGTGTTATCGTAATGACTGTAAATGTGTAATTTGAGATTTAGGGAGCTTTGGATGTTTTTGCAAGTGTATAAAGTGAGTGCTCTAATGCATTACCTTAGAAGTTCCAAGTTAGAAAATGAGGTAGTGTTTACTTGCTTATATAGGGTTCCATAGATGATTTATCTAAGAAAGGCCAACCCAAATGAAGTATAAGACCCAACGAAAGATATCAATTTGAAAGTGTAGTTGGAAGACATATCAACCAAGACCACACAAAGAGGTCAAGATTTTATGATACGGTCTTGACAAATTATACGACCCTAACCTTGGAGTAGAAAACATGCTAAATGAAGTTTGGAGATGATAGATTGATGTTTCTCTATTGATTTTATGCATTGTATTCTCAAGATGTGTCAACATGTCAGTGTGCAAGGATAAACAAGCTAAACAATGGACCTCGAAAAAAAACGGAATGGAAAGTAAAATCAACATAGCCAAATCAAGGGTTTTAAAGTGAAAATTACCAAATTTGAGTGTCTACATTTTCCCCCTTTTAAGTATGAAATTAAAATTACATGCTTAAAGGAAATTATACCTAAGTGTGTAAACACACTTTACCTTTTCTCGAATGTTTATTTTGTAATTGCGTTGTTGTGTTTGGTGTTGGCATGCTCCATGATGAAACCTATAACACAGAGTGTAGTCAATGTCCATGATAAATAATTGACCATAACTCAAATAGAACTTATAACAAAAAAGATTTACATTTGCATATATGTAAAGTGAAAAGATGTAAACAAGGAAAGAATACACTTGTTTGCTCGTGCTTTTCTTATGCTTAGAGATTTGTATTGCTTGAACTTTGTTGAAGGATTGGGCGTGATTAACCCCCAATAAGTGTCGAGAAGAAATTGAAGTGTTAGGTGCATACAATCCAACATGGAAATGTGCAAGAGAAAGAAGAAGAAAGAGGTACAAATGCACCCCATGCAAAGGAAGAAGACCATGTATCAAATTTATTCAACAACTCTAATATCTTCCCTTAAAGTGTAATAGGAGAGGAAAATGTACCCACAAAGACCTTATATACTTCGCTTCCTTCCATAACCCCACAGATCACATCGTTATAAATGGATCTAGACTTGATTTTGTAAATAAGGACATACAATACAAAAGAGAATAGGTTCCACCAAACTCTCGGGGATATGTCAAACAACCGATTATGAATTGAAACAAACAATGAAATATGCTAAAATGTGCCAACAACATTGAACTAGGAAGGATACCCATGCCCCCAAGATTCTAAAACTAAAACTAAACTTGAGTGTTGAGTACGAAGAAGGGATGGAAACTTTCATGCCCCCGTATAGATTTGAATTGAGTAATCTGAATGAAAATTTTCTAAAATACTTGTATAAATAGGTGAAAACTTGAAAATGTTGAAAAACTTGTTGAAATTTCCCTTGGTTAAAAATATGGGGGGTTAGGACCATACCATATGGTCTTGACCAAAGTGTATGGTTTTCACCCATGTGTTTATTTTTCCAAAATTATGTGTATAACTACATTTTTGGGCGTTTGTATCTACATCTATACCCCTTAATTCTATTCACGTCTATTGAAATTTGGAATAAACCCAAATGGATACCTCCTCTTTTGTAATGTTTGAGCATGTGGCTCAAAATAAATATATGAAATATTGTTAAAAGATATATACGAAATGTTGTGGAGTGTTGAAGAGGTTAGCCACCTTGGAGAACCTGTACTTGCAAAAGGAAAGGTGTTTGTGACATGGTACACAAAAAAACCAAAAACAGATAGTTATAAATAAAGCATCAAGTAGAAACAACACATGTACAAGAAAACAAGAATAAAAAAATGCAACCAATTACAAACAATAGCATACAAGAGGTTGATTTTTAGGCCTGCAAACATGGGACACCCATGGTGTTGCAAGACAATCAAGGCTCGTAGGCATGCAAACAAGAGAAATAAATTGAAAGTAAGATAGGTATGATGCCACAAACATGGGACACCCACAATGTCACAAAATAATCAAGACACATAGGCCACACAAGGATAATAATCAAACAAGTAACACACAAAAGCAAATATTAATGAAACCAAAGTGTCAAAATATGATAACATGATGTAGTAACCAACATAGGTGAGATATATGAAATAAGAGATGCCAATTTTGCTCAAGAACATGTGATAGTCATGTTAGTTTGAAAACAAGAGTAACAAGTACACAATGTATATGATTGAGCATAAATGAGGAAGTGAAAATGAAATATAATAGAATAATAACACTTGTAGGATGTGGAGGGATTGCCCCAAATGATGAGAATGTAAGGAGACATGAGTGCTCCTATAAGCGTACCAATCTACTTTGTGTCTTGCATCTAACTCAATATACCAAGAAAACATGTGTGTACAGAAATAAAATGTTTTATCTATCAAACCAATGTGAGAAATAACATGTGTAATGTAAAGTGATAATAACTCAAGTAAAATGCACATGTCTTGATTTTGTATTTTGTAAATATTTGAATGTTTTGTATTATCACAATGCATAACTATGTATAAAAATGTGATTAAAAAGAGATAACCAATGAGAACCTCTTGAGGAGGTGAAGGAGATTCCACAAAAGATGGAGATTGGGCCTAATGATGATGAAAATACTAGTGGGACTATTATAGTAACATGTTCTAAAGAAGGCTTAATAGTTTTACTACTAAAACATACACAAAGAGTAGTGTCGATGCGATGGACTAGATGAACGAAAGTGTGATGACCACTTAGAGGGCATGAGAAGCTATGGGGTAGCATGTGTACTAGAGGACCAATGTAAAACTCTAGGGGAGTGAGCACGGTGATGAAACAAAGCCTAATATGGCAATCCCATGGGGAGGCCTAGAGTCATGAGATGTAGAGTGTTCAACCGAAGGCCTATTAGGAGACCTAAGAGGATTAACATCAGAGAGGAATTGTGTGAAACAAGGGTCTAGGTGAATCCACATATTTGGAACTTGAGTGCAAGATTACTAGCCTAGAGAGTAACATAGAAGCATTAGAGATGTTGTGCACAACCAAAGACTTATCTGTAGGAGGACTAAGAGGAGGGATAAGAGAATTTAGGCACACTAGGATGGAATAACTCTAATGGTGATGAATTATTGATTGTGGATGGACTTAACACATTAGTGTATGACCAAGGGAATAACCCTAAGAGTACATAGCCAAGGGAGACCTAATCGTAAGGCACCCTAGTTGAGAATATATGTAACCAAGAATGACATTGATGTAGTAATAGGACCAAAAATGATGGGTAGAGTAATTTGATGGTATCGAGTATTTACATCAAGGAAAGATTGTGCATTGGAATACCCAAAGATTGAAGTAGTGCGAGAGAACAAACATTATCCTTATTGTGTGGATCGACCAAAACACCATGTATGGGTTTTTGATTAATAGAAACATGAATAGACAATGTATCTAAAATAAGCACAACATTGATATCAGATTCATCAAAGGTGATGATCATATCATAAGATAGTGCATGATTAACCAAGCCAATCTTTTCATCCAAGGGGTGATCATAAGAGGGTGGTGGAGGCACACACATGATAAGCATTATGTACATCAAAGAATATTTTGCAAAGTGTCATGCTTAGGAAAAGGATCATTGAAGATTTTTAGCTTAGCATTATCATTGGTTGGCTTAGTATTCAAAGTGGGCTCATCTCATTCAATAACTTGAGAATATAAGATCTTGAATAACACGATGAATCTTTAAGCAATTGTTTGTAGAGTGCCTCACACATCAATGATAATCACAATGAGCATTAACATTGAAATTATTTCTATGAGGTATACTCATATCAACCTCAAATGGTGGAGGGAGAGATATGAGATTGTACTCAAGCAATTGTTTTAATATAACATGAGGAGGACTTGAAAAGTGAGTAAATTAATGACACACAGGATGGGGTTGTACCTTAACTGGTTGTGAGATAGAATTAAAGATGTCTTTAGAAGCATATTTGACCTCATTAAGCTTTTTTTGAATGTGGGTTTTCTTGAAAACTTAGCATTGGATATGGGATGAGGGCTGATAATGTACTTGAGTTTGTTCATATGTAACAACTTAACCTCACACTCTTTCAAGGTATGGCATAAATGGTGAAAGATTGAAACTTATCAAACATGATCAAATCTTGCAAATGTGCTAAAAGATTTGAGTGACTAGGTCTTACAATTCATTATCAGCTAAGAGATTGTTCATCTTAGTGAGAAGGGTCTTATAATGCAACACATAAGCATTAAGAGGTTCAATAGACCCTTGTCATATTTGATCCAATTGTGCATAAGAAATTTTGTCCTCAATATTGATAGAGAATTGCACCAAAATAGATTTGCTAAAGTAGTAAATGCACACAAAATGAGTGGGAAGAGCATAAAACCACTGTAATGTGAATTCCTTAAGACTTTTAGGGAAAATATTGGTAAACAAGATGTCATTAGAAGCATAATCGAAGCAAACAACATGAAATGAGAGAAGATGCTCAACATGATCCCCTTTTACATCTTAGATAGGAAATTTAAGAGCAACAAAACCAACATGTAATGGATAAGAAACCACTTCGTGTGCAAGGGAATGATGAAGTAAATATGTAGAATCCATAATGTTAGAAGAAGTGGATGCACCTTGTTGCGTAATTGTAAGATTTTTGCTTATAAAGTATAAATAAGGGATTCAAGAGCTTGTGTGCTAGAAGAAGATACATGTGAACCATGAGGAGTAGATATGGGATGTGTGGTGATAATTATAGTCAGGTACGAAGAGGCATGGAGAAATTTGGTACTAATAAATGAGGTGTACACTTAAAGGGGTAGGAACCACGGATGTGGAAACAATAGATGTCGGGGTGTGTGATAACAAAGCATTCTTAAGTTGATATCGTGCGTCATAAAGTAGAAATCAATGTTAGAGGAGTTTGATTGTAAGAATTAATAAAATTTTGGGGATCCTCATTAGGGATACCTTGATCATGTTGGTCAGGTTGATAATTAGAGCCTTGGGCTTGACCATGATCAACAATGATAAAACGGAAACATTAGTGAGTAGGTCATGTGTTGTATTAGTAGAACAAGGAGGAAATGAAATATCATGAGTGAAATTTTTATAGGAGTATTAGTGATGGTGAATGGTAGAGGGTCAATAGGAAGTGGTGCCACTTGATGAGAATTGAGGGTGAATTTTCATGGCCTTTGTTAGGAAGGGTGGTGCTAAGATCATCATCACAATATGAAGCAACATGTGTATGGATAGGAGTAGGTGCAATTTCTAGATCATTAGTGCATGCATTGACTTGAAGGGGTGGTACCAAATTTAATTTGGTGGCATAACTCATGAGCACAAATTTACAAAACAGTTTGGGGTAATATTTGGAGGAATCAGTGTGGTTGCAGTAAATGCATCCAAGTCAATAGAATATTTGTGAGCCATGGAAAAACAAATGAAGAGTGACCAAAAAAAAGTAAGCATGATGATTAAAAAAAGGAAGCATATTTCTATAAGAATAAGTATGTACCCAAATAGAAACCCTAAATCAACTAGGGTTTAGAGATCAATAGGCCTAATACACAAGGAATAGATCCTATATTAGGTTAAGGGTTCAATCAAAAGTGGGTTCACCAAAATGTTTAACCCTTAATTAAATTTTAGGTCAATTTAATTAGGTGTATATTAGAATAGAGTTGATTTGAAAATCTAACAAGATAATACAATACAAATAATAATTCAAATTTGTAACTTAAATCGAGATAAGAAGAATTTACATAGACCTATTAACCTAACATGTAATAAAAATCCAAATGGAAGTATATAAGTACTTAATTGATTTCGATGATTTTGGAGAGATTTGAGACTGTGTGATAGTGAAATAAGGAGATGTAAACTTGGGTAACCCGCAACCTAGACTGGAATGGTAAGCTTGCTCCTAGGCTAGGACCATACCATCATGTCAATACAATACCATATAATCCAATCCCTTTTGTAAAGTCTTGGACATGCTCGAACTCCGCCTATGTAATTTTCTAGGTTGCTCACCTTCCTAGATTTGTCCATCATTGTCAAACCTTAGTTGTTGCACATGCAACAAGGCTCTTTGAATGGATTGATCATCATCTCAAACCCTATTTATGGATGAAGAGTCCTGCAAAAGTAACCTTAGAATGGTTGTGGGAACCCTTATGCACCACTTATGTTATCACTCTTCCCAAGAGGCCTCAAACCGCACATCGTTCTCCACCTAACATGTGATATCTAAATAGATCAATTAGATTTGGAAATTTCTTTGACCATGATTTCTTTGACTTGGCCTTTTCGTACAAATATCATGGACTTACATATAGAACTTAGATTAAACATGCACATATCCAATTGGATATTATCCTTGAGGCCTCTAAGAACAAATCATTTAGGTTGTTCTCAGAGATATCATCCACCCTTAAGGACATGTTTTGGAATTTTTGAACATAATCCTCAAATTTTCCTATTTGTCACAACTTGTCTAACTAGATAAAGTAGTTTTCTGTTACACTATTAGAGTAGTACATTTGCATCTCATCTATAAATACCGATCAAGTGGCACTAAGACCCTTGTTTTTAATCGCTACAAATCCATCTATACCAAATAAAATTATTTGGCTCAAGATACAAGGATGTCATTACCACCTTCTTTCCATAAGGAATTTTATGTACATAAAAAAATTCCATCTGGTTGATCCAAGTTACTGTATCTTTACCATAAAACTTACGCATTTCTACATTTGGAAACATGTTCCTCCCCTGTTGTGTATTGTTATATACATTGGCCTGGCTAGAATATCCACCCTAGTTCGGTTGTGTAGAAATTTGTGCTAGAGTTGGTTGACATTGAGGAACATTTATGTTTGCAATGAGTTTTTACATCAGATCATCCAAGAACTAATTCATTTGGTCCACTTTAGTGTTCATATCCGATTGTAAGTTACACATATCGTATTCAATCTGGCTCACTTTGTGATTTGCAGAGGAAAACCATAGAGAAAAATATCCCCTATCCCCATTATTGAATCCATATCCTCTTTATAAAGATTTTTACCTTGAGTATTGCAATTCTTGTTATGATCCCAGTTTGTGGACCTGTAGTAATAAGGGCTTGACTGAACACAATTAAATTTTCTCTATTGACCTAATTAGACCCGAAAATTTATCAATGTAGATGAACTCAAATATAAAATTTTTAAAAATGATCCTGAATGGAAATTTAAAGATCTTTATGAAAATATAAATAAATTTGATAAATTCTAAAAAAATGCGGCCTATAAAACAATTTTATGAAAAAATAATAAAATTGAAGTCTCAAAAAACAATTAAACAATATGAAATTTTATTGAAGCTTTATTGTCATTATTCCAAGCCTTGGTAACAAAATCTCTGAGAAATTCACAACTGTGTGTGAGATATAGTGGAAATACAATTAGTTTCTAAAATCAATGCTTTGATACCACTTGTAATGAAATTACTTCAATATAATAGCAAGAACAAAAGAATACTAATTTCATACACGAGCAAATTTGAGGGAGAAACCTCCCAAAATCATATAGAAAGAATATAATTCACAAATTGGTGACTTGGGAGAGCCATGCTAATCCATATATAAACTTCACTACAAAGGGTCACAACCCTTCATCCACACCTATTTATTAAAGATAAGTCGACCTACATTAATCACTAACTAATGAATGTAAATATTAATGATAAGTGTGCCTTAGGTTGGACCACACATATATCTATGCATGTGATAGGTTAAGCACTTAGCGCTTAGCACTACACAATCTAATTATTTAATCCAATTTTTTTGTTAAAGAGTACACACATATTCAATTTTAACTAACCATGATTATACACAACAAAATTGATGTGGTTCAATTATGTCGTATAACACACCTAATATTCATGCCAACACAAGCCATATGAACAAAACTCAATTTACATACCTAGGGAACATTTTATAATTTGTTAATTATTTTACTCGGTGGATCATTTCAAATGCACCGGGGTATCTCTAGAACTCACTATTGGTTTAGGATTTACCATCAAGGTCAATGTGCTTCCCTTCAGGAGGGGCCACACCTTACTTCATTGCACCATCACAATATTATCAACGTGTTCAAGGGTAAAGATTCTCAAGCTATAGAGCACACACTTTTGAAAGTCTTGGTGTTAATTAAGAAGGTAGTGAAGTATCATAGATTTTGTAAGATTGATTCAATGATGGGATGAATAATGAGAGATCATATGGTATGCGTGATGAGGGATAGATGATTGTAGATGTATGTATGTATGAGTGATCATGTAATAGATAGATATGTTAATGTAAGATGAGACTAGGTTCTTTATTATAACAAACCCTCAACAGTCATATAAGAACCATAAGAATATGAGTGTGTCATCAGGAGGGTAGGGTGACAAGAGTCACCTACCAAAGACCAAGTTTACGTGAAGTGGTGGAAGCATGGTGGGAAAAAGTAACGGTAGGACCATGCGGTGGTGGAATTTGTGATGTGTCTTGACCAATAGTAGAAGGAGTAGTTGCTTTGACAAAAACAATTGGCTGCTAAAGTGGTGTAGGATGGGGAGGTATCTTGAATGGTGGTAGCTTTTGTGGTGTGGATGACGCTGCCAGAAGGTTTGATAGGAGGCCAAGTAGCACTGAGTTTTAAAGGAGGTTGCTTAGATTGACGTGGTAATGTTGCTAGATAGCTTGAGTGGAAGAGAAGTGGAACCATCCTTGAGAGGAGGTGGAGTGGATTGAATAGGTGGAGCTTGACTAACCAAAGAAGGTACCTCAGAAGTGATAATCTTATGCTCATTAGATGTAGAAGGAGGAGATTTAGGAGCCCATTGAGATGCAACATTTGTAGATGGGCATGCAAAAAAATGTTGTGTAGTGAATGAGATAAATCCTTGACACTCAAGATGTTTGATTCTTCACTGTAAAGCATGGCATTCATTGTCATTATGTCCATTTATTCGATGATAATTAATATGGACAACCTTAATATTTAGCTAGTCGATAAGGAGGATAACAATGAGTAGGCAATAAAGTGATCAATTGATGACTAAGGAGCTTAGTAAGAAGGTCACGTTGTTTAGTATTGTGATAAAAATGAAAGGTTCTGGTAATGGTATAACTTGAGGCTCACTAATATGAGCACATGTAGCAGACATAAAATGAGAATGAGGTGTAGAAGGAGAACAAGCATGCGTTTGAGAAGCATCCTTAAGTTGTTGAATTTCAAATTTGAGAGATGTGATCGTGGATTCCATAGTTGTAAAATTGTCTTAAAATAAAGAATGTAAAGTTTGAATTGAGTCCAACATGGGTTGATTAGATGGCGGAGCATGAGGACTAAGGTTATTAGATAGACAAAGGAAGATATGACTTATTTCATTTGGTGGCGTATCTTTAGAATGACTTGACAACCCGGGATTTATTTTAACCAAATCGAGACAAAGGAAATTGAGGAGCTTTATGACCCATGATAGAAGATGAGAATTTGAAGCGTGAAAGACATGGGGTTCACAAAATGATTAACTAAAATGTGGAATAATGACTAATTCTATAGTTAATCTAACATTAAGGACAATAGTAAATAATAGATGAATGTATAAAGAAAATGACCCAAGTAACTAAGAAAGTAGATATGTGAAACCCTAAAGTGCAAAGAGAGTTAGAAAGAACTCAGCTAATTAAATGATCTTTCGGACCGTGTTACAAAATATCGCTAGAGAAACAAGAGGGGGAAACAACTATGCCAAATTCCAAAAAGTGTAGATCCGTGCAATCTGAGTGGACTAGGATGCCTGTCAGGTACGAGGCATCTGTGGGTGCCCTAGTATACAATATGGGCACCATGGTCTGTGAAAAAAATCTATAATCTTCCTCCGAGGTATTGTATAATGGTTTCTTACCTTCGTTTCTGTCACACTAACTTCATTACCTTTGTGTTGTATGTCGCTGGTAACCAATGATGAAGAAAAGACCTACAAAATCCCAAGACAAGCATCAAACCCTAAAAAAGAAAGATGCATATGAAGGGGATGAACTGACCTCAATTGCCACAATGGTGGACTTACTAATTGAGCGTTGCAATAAATCTCAGACCCGATGTAGTTATATGTGTGTGTGTGTGCAATTATGCCCTAGGTGCTCTTGTGCCAGTCACACTTTGTGAAAGTAATGAGCAATAAATATGTGTAGAAAATGTAATAGAATGGTGGATGGAATAGAATAAAATTCCCTCCTATGCAGTGTGATGCAAATGAACCAACCTTGTGCCTTGTGATGGAGCTAGATGGATGCAAATGGATCATTTGATGGATGCAACCTTAGGTGATGATAGTATTTCTTAGTGCTTGGTCCCTCATTATGGTCTCATAAATTTATATTTATATGGTTCTCTTGTTCTAATTTTGTAATTAACCTTGAAAAGGCCGACCACTAAAAAGATGAGAATTTGAAACGGTCAAAAAGTGCCCAAAAAGTGGCGGGAAAGTGTAAAAGGCTCAGAGCACCCAAAATGGGACCAGGGCATCTAGGGCACCCTAGTATTGGGTTAGACGCCCCAATCAAAAGGTAACATGTCACCAAATGAAAAAAAATAGAGGCTAGGCAAGTATGTCTTTGAAGGTCGGAAGTGACGACAGAAACCAAAGTAAAATGGCCAAAAGGCATGGGTTAATTGGTACTTTCTTCACTCAAAACCATATGAATAGTAGTATGAGACCGAGACAAAATAATGTCTAAAGTGCATGATTTTTTTACTACATATGCACTAGTTTTTCGATGACGTCGAAGCTAAATACTTTCAAAGGTGCATTTGGTAGTGCTATATTTGTTTAGGTAGCCTTTTTTTATGACTCTTCCTTCGATAGAACAAAGGATTTGGTAAGGATTTAGTGACTTTATTGGTGTGAGTTGTGTGCATTCGCATCTTTGTCCGTCACGAGAAGTTGGTTCCAGTATCGGTGCATGATGTTAGCATGTTTGTGGCTAATCGGGGAGGCTCAACATTGGGGGTAGTGGAGGGTGTGATGTTGTTGGTTCCTAAACAATGAAAGACAATGTAAATGAATTGGCAAATGAGTTGCCTTAAAGTAGTTTTATGGCGTAATATAATACATTAAGCGTATTACAATTTAATATGCTATTAGTTATGAGTTTTGTATTTCAAGGATGTTGGGGTTGCATGTTAAACAAACAAGTGTGATGAATGACACAGATAAGGATAAAACAATACATACATTCACGAAAGTATAGTAAACAACGTAGGATAGGAAAATGTATTTTATATAACTACAATGATATTACATATGGCGTGTTTTGTATGTTAAGGAGTAGAGGGTTCGGGGTACGTAAACATGGTGGGAGAAATGCCATAGGGAAGTAAAAATCAATCCATACATTCACAAAAGGGGGTGGTGTTAAAAAATTAAATGTCCTCATACAATGTTGCTTTTTTAGGACATAATCACATAAACATAGGTACAATGTGGAAGGTGTTCGTAAAATATATAACTTTTCATGCTTATTCAAAGTAAAGTAAGAAACATATGTAAGGAAAATACAATGTATAGTTCGAGAAAGGCAGTTTACAAAACATCTATAGGGGTTATAAAACGGAGCAAGAACTACAACATATTTATGTAACCATAGGATTTTTGAGTCAGTTCTTCAAAATAACATTTTTATAGTTCCTCAAATTATAACCTACGTGGGTGGGTAGGGTAGGTAGGGGGTATATGTGGGTTAGAAAAAGAGGTTAGTGTAAGTATGAGCATTGCAAACTTGTAGTAGGGGTGAGGTAGGTGCTAAAATTATAGGGATGCAAGGTAAGCATTGAATGTGTCTCTAATGTATTGCTCATTGCCACCAGCGTAGTACTGGTCGTATCCCAATGCACGGAGGAAAGTGTACAAGGCTTTGAGATGAAGGTATGTGTCATCTACCTTTTGCATGAGGTCCAACACAGTGTTCAAATCACTATCTACAATCATGGTTGATGGGATTAGATATTCTGATATCCTACTAGAAATTTTTGTGCATGTAGTCGCATGCAACAATAGAGCCAATGTGAACCGAAGTTGTAAGCGTTGGTTGGAAACTATATATGGAGCTTTGATTTGTTTCTTCCGGGTTTTATAAGAAATAGGGGACCCGTTTGAAGCTATTAACTCGCTATGCGGGCTCCCTAAAGCGGAAGAATATGTGTCCTCTAATATGGTGACAATGGTTGGGCTTCCATTTGGAGTTGCCATAGTACCTGAAAATATCGATGAATTTGTTAAATATAAAACATGTTTCTAATGAGAGATTACAATTTAAATAAATTGATTTAACAATAAATACATATACATATATATGTTATAAATTTCAATAATTTGTGTGGTATTGAAGGTGAAAACAAGAGTTATTGAAGAATAATATTTTGATTTGGAAGTGATAGGAAGGGAAACAATAGTGAATACATTGCTTATAGCCAAAAACATTAAAAAAGGAAAAGAGCATTGATTATTTTTTAAGATAGTGTCAATAAATAAATAAAGTGCATATTTAAATATTATAACGACAATACGAAACTAGGTATTGCATGCCTAAATTTAACTTTTGATATGCATCTCATAGTTTTGTTTTCCTAGTTTGGTTAATTAACACTAAGTGGAAATTGACATCTTAGCTAATCTGTTTTCCCAGTCTACAAAAACTAAAATAGGAACTTTAGCAAATAGGAAAGCCTCTATCAATAAATAAAAAATATATTGTGTAACCAAAGAAAGTTGATATGAAGATCTATAATCTACAAGATAACAAGGCCTTTATCAAAGAATCGAAATCGATAAAACGACACGTTGATCTCCACTTTGGGTGCAACAAGAGGGCACCAATGCTGAAAATAAGTAATCTTATATATGTAGAAAAATCAAGATTGGCTTGACGAATGCTTTGGACAATTTGTAGTTTGTGGTTGAAGGGGAATAAATTGCATGGCTCCGGTGTTGAATCAATATTAATCAAATTTGCACTTGCATTTACGGATGTTAATGAAGAACAATCATCCATTAAAGCTGTCTCGAAATAAAACATATATTTAAATATTGCGGGGATAGTACAAAGTACCATTATCCATATATAGACACTTGAATAGGAAAACTAAGTTGAAAAAAATGATTATAAAAAAACATGAGAAAAATCACAAGCAACATTGACCAAGTGGAAAAACAAATCACTTTCATAACGGTGGAAAATAGTACGTCGTGTAGGGGAAAAACATAAATACTAATATGGTTTTGGGTGAAAAGCGCTTTATGAAATTCTCATAAACATAAAACAATTAGGGAATGAAAATGAAATATGGGGAAAAAAGTGGCACCAATGTCAAGCAAAAATGCTAACATCAATATGTGTTTATCAATTAAACTTTATAATGCCACTAATTATGTATATGCTCATGCCAACCGATACACATATACACACACACACACACACACACACACACATATACACATATACATACATATATATATATATATATATATATATATATATATATATATATATATATATATATACATATATGTATATATATATATATATATATATATATATATATATGTATATATATATATATATATATATATATACATATATGTATATATATATATATATATATATATATATATATATACATATATATATATATGTATATATATATATATATATATATATGTATATATATATATATATATATATATATATATATATATACATATATGTATATATATATATATACATATATGTATATATATATATACACGTATATATATATATATATATATATATATATATATATATATATATGTATATATATATACATATATATATATATATATACATATATATATATATATATATATATACATATATGTATATATATATATATATATATATATATATGTATATATATATATATATATATATATATATACATATATACACACATATATATATATACATATATGTATATATATATATGTCTATATATATATATATATATATATATATATATATATATATATATATATATATATGTCTATGTATATATATATATATATATATATATATATATATATATATATATATATATATATATATATATATATATATATATAGACATATATACACACATATACACATATATACACATAGACATATATAGACATATATATATACATATATATATACATATATACATATATATATATATATATATATATATATATATATATATATATATATATATATATATATATATATATATATATATATATATATATATATATATATATGTATATATATGTATATATGTATATATATCTATATATGTATATATATGAACATATATATATATGTACAGGTACACTATTTCACGTTAAGGAAGTGGAAATGACAAAATATTAAATTGGATTGTGATTCAAATCAGACAACTATAATTTGTTATACTATTTTTTGGGACTTGATATTGTAATTTATTACAGGCAGTTTGTCTATAGTTTTAAAAATTAATATCATTTGGATCATACAAAATGAGTAGAATAAAAATTCCTTCATGGCACAACAATAATAAAGTAATTAAAAAAACATATAACAATAACCATGCAAACCTCTTATATTTCTGAGTTGTGGTGTCTACATGAGGAGAGTAGGGTGTTGCATGTGCCAAAAAAACAATCAGGTGGAGGTGTTCCAGGATGGAAACTTGAAAATGTTGTGGTGTATTTATAGGTAGAGAAATAATTTAAGCAGTTGTGTGAGAGGATGATAACAAATACAACAAAGGAACTACAACAAATCCACTATTGTTTCAACTACTAACAATTATGGCAGGATCAATTTAAGAGTCAACGAGTGGAAACACATTTATGAGGACTTGTTTCAACTTACTTAGTTATAACAATGACTATATGTCCCCTACAAAATGTTGTACAGAATAGCCACATATAGTGTAGTGTATTTATGCCATGGGTGTTACCTATGCATTTTAGTCAATAGATGGGATTGTGGAGTAACGGGTTGGGAGGGTGGGAAAATTTGCTGCACCTATCACGAAAAAGCAAGGAGAATGTGTTTTTAGTGGCCGACTCAGTCATTAATAAACAATGCAAACAATGTTGTTTTCTTGTTCAAAGAAACAACAATGATTTTAGTAAATAAATACAAACAAAAATTGGAATGGATATTGGGATTACTTAACCCATGTTAATTTCTACAGATATCAAGTATCTTTGTGGGATATTATTTTGTTTACATATTCCGTTCATCCGTCAAGGTGACATTTAATAATGTATGTCGGGTCAATCTTTTTGTTTTTTTTGCATGTGTATACTTTCATGATGTCAAATTCTTATGTGCATGTGGAAAGACTACGGTGATTTAATTGTTCATGAGATGATAGGTAAAATCAGAGAAAAATCATATAAATAGAAATGTAAATCCGGGAAGAGCTACTTGAAATTTGACACTTTCCAAAGGGGGTTCTTTAAAGGTGGACACCTTCCGGCGAATTAATTACTATCCCCATAGCGTTTAACCTTTATCTAGTTACATGTGTCCATTGAACATACCGCATTTATGACATAAACACAATAACTAAGAAATCAATGCATGGTAACAACTACAAGTAAAAAGGATAAAATCATTCCTGAAGTAAACATGGATTGTCGTAGGATGGTCATAACCTTCAATATCACAACCTGCACACATACACAACCACTCAACCTTCACTATCCATGAGACCGAATTTCCATGATGCACTTTGTCATCAAATTGTGAACCTTCTATGTACTTCCTCATGTTGTATACATGACTAACACATCCCTTACAACTACATATAAGACAAATAAAAACCACTTTCCACCATACTTTGGGGAATGGCCATAGTATATTTCAAATCTCCCATCTCAAAGTGTATACTTTGAAGTGTTGGAAAATTTAATGGAGATGATGAATAACATGCATATTTTCAATGCTAAAATGTTTCAATTTCAAAATCTCTTGTCATTCTAAATCTCACTATATCTATTAGAGAGCATCCTTCAAAGAGGGTACTACATTTTTGTTGTTGTTGAAGGTTTGGAAATTTTCCAATCTTCTTTAGCTTAGTTGCAAAGTCTAAGGGGTGTCGATTCCACCAAAGTCGCTCAGTGGTACGATCCCAACCTCATCCCTTATTAAGGTGTTTGGGCCTTTACACTCCACAAGAATTGATCTCTAATGGGGTATTTGTGAGTTTAACAACTTCACCAATCGATCAATGACCAATTGATGAAGAAGACACTACATATAAAATCATAACTCTAATATTGTCCACTACCAATTTTAGATTTAATCTCATAACATTATGTAGAAGAGGTTAGTTGAGAAAGATATCATACATTCTACTTACTACACACAACCCCCTCATAAACACTTTTACATATCTTAAATCATTATAGACATGCATTTTCAAGAAAGTCCTTTTAGAGTTTAAGCAAATATAGTCCAACATCAAAATAAGGAATTTTGTTTGCCACACACAAAGATTTTTAAAACATACCACCCTCTCACCAACTCATCTCTCCCCATTAACTCACCAAGCTTTCCGTTTACATTTTATTTCTTCACATTCTTTCCTCTTTTTTTCTTTTTTCTATCTATTTTTAAAAATTATTATTATTATTTTACAGATTAGTTTAATTTATCATTTTGTTATTACTACTATTAGTATTATTGATATATAATATAAATATTATACATTATATAATTTATTAACACATGTCACGAGTTTTATAACCCGTAAGCATATCCCACGCCAAAACACCAAGACGAGGTAGTTGTCAAGACACTTAGAAATTTTGATACAAGGGAAAATCTTGCTCTAAGAGAGGTTTAAGTTTTCTCAACACTAACATGACAATACCTTCGGGTTCAAACACGGTCAACCTGGCACTCCTAACGCATGTCAACATTAAAACATTAAGTGGTTACTTAAAGGCGAGGTCAACATGACAATAAGGAGGGGCACTACGAAGTAAAAAAATTGTATGAAGTCTCAATATTTCTCGATAATTGTTTGGGCATCACCAATTTTCTTACAAGTAATCTAGCTTAAAATTGAAAATGAGGGTCACTGAGAGCTACAAGAAGCAAACGTTGTAGTTGGGTTTGAACCTAGAATATATTGGATTTTCCCATTTTTTTATTTTGGCCCTTTAAGTGAAAATTGCACTCATGTGAATAATGCGAACGAGATCGAGACAATAAAGTGCCACACATATATAGCATATATTATTTGGGTGGGAGCAATTTGAGCCATGGAATAGGTGTGGGACATGTGGGTATTTAATTCCCACCTATTTGTTTACAACTTTCCATTCATGTCTTTGTCTTATCTAATAAATGAAACGTCGTCCAATTGAAAAATTTGACTCCATAAAAAATTAGCAAAGCCCATATAACGGTGGTCATTATGTTGCTGCCTTTGGACAACCCTTTCCCCTGTGCACACGAATCCCGCTTGTGTCGTATGTAACATTGCACCAACACCACTAAATGCTTTATCTTCTCGAGATAAATAAATTGATTGTTTGGGCACACTTGATTCACATACCGAGAAAATTTGAAGTGAAAAATTGAGTAAGGATTCATAGTTTGTGGATGATGATAGATGATGATGAGCCTCTCAATGTCATAGTTTTAATACCACTCCCACTTATACATGAGATAAATCCTCTAGTGTTTGCATTTTCATTTCAAATTGTTGATGAACAAATTTACACAACATCTCCCCTCCTAACTCACAACCCACGACCAAACTAACACATTTCAAACGTGGCATGATAACTAAACTGAATTATAATCTTCAAACCCATCGATAAAATTGTAATATTCAAACTAATCAACCAAATTAATCTACAAACTGATCATCTAAAGTATAATCTTCAAACTAAGGCATTCCCATTTAAAATCTTGGATGAGCTAGAGCATCGAAGGAGGACCCATGAGCGTGCACAATTTTTTTCCCTCTTTTAACAATGTCTTAAGCATTAATTACATCGATATGTGTTTCCAAATGAGAGTCTCGATGGTTGTGTTTAACACACGTCAAGGAAATGGACAACCGAGTTGGAGAGATATATAGTTGAGGTTTTGTGGAAGTAGTCATTGACACATGATGTAAAATCCTAATTATAAATGTGCATGAAATCAACGACATGATGATATCTCATTGTTGCATGGGCAAGTGTGGAGAATGGCCTACAAAGATGGCACAAAACCACATGATTGACCATGTTTTGTGGTTATCAAATTCAACTACAACATTGAGCCGACATGGGACATGTTTCTCCTTCAAATGCTTTATATGTGTCTCGTTGTAAGAAATAAGAGTTTCACATAGGTTCCCAAGCAATTTTCCCACCCCGGACTTCTCCTCCCTCAAATCTCTTATTCATTGCTCCTCTTCCTCCTATAATGTTTTGCTCCCTCAAATTTTACTTCTTCGACATCTCCATTATTCACATGCAATTACTAGTAATAATATATTGTGCATATTTTCATCTTTATTCTCTATCTAAAAGTTTTTACAATGACATCCCTCCCAACTTAAAAGACTTGTTAGTAGGAAATAAGCGCCATAATAGTTTTGTTTTATTCGTCACATATTTCTTGGTTTCTTCTTTGAAACACGTATTAGTGTGAAAATGCCCTTCAACATATGAATTACCCTCACTAACACCAAGTCAATGAAGTTGAAGGTCATATAAAATAACACTAGCAATATCACCTTTGGTGATATGAACAGGCCGATAGGCCTATTTATTAATGGTTATTAATTAAAATTAATAAACATTAAATCTAAGAAAAAATATATTTTAAAAATAGTAAATAAAATAATGATTAAATTAATAAAAGATAAAAAATTGAGAATTTAAATTTAGAATTAAAATTATTAAATAATAAATATTAAAAATTAAAATATTCAATTAACAAAAATTACAAATTAAAAATAATAATAAAATTTAAATTAATAAATATTAATAAAAAAATTGTCTTTAAATTAATAAATATCAATAAAAATATTGTCTTTAATGAAAATTAAATATTAATAAATATTAGAAAATTTAAAAAAATTAATTAAATCATTAAAAATTAAAAATTTAAATCAATAAAAAAATTAATTAAAAATAAAAATTAGAAATAAATTTAAAAATAAAAAATGGATTAAAAAAATTAATTAAAAACTAAAAAATGAATAAAAATTAAAAAATTAAATTTACATATTAAAATTAATTAGAAAAATAAAATATTAAATTTACAAATATTTAAAAATAATAGAATATTACAAATTACTAAAAATTAAAAAATTCACAAGACTAAAAAATAAATAAAAATTTAAAATTATTTAAAGGTAAATATTAATAAAAGTATAAAATTAAATTAAAACTAAAAATTAAAAATTATCAAAAACTAAATTATCATATTATAATCATTAGTGTCATCGTTATCAATTTTCATCATCATCAAATATCATTGTCATCGTCGTTATCATCACCACCACCGTTGATCATTTTCGTCGTCATTATTGTCTTCATAATCACAAATCATTATCATTGTCATCATCATCATCATCATTTTCATCATATTCTCAATCAAATCGTTATCATCAGCGTCATCATTATCATTTCCATCTAATTTTTTACTGTTATTTTCATTATGATCATCATCATCATCATCATTGTCATCGTAATTACTATCATCATCTTTATCAACACCACCATCGTCGATCACTATCATTGTCTTTATCATCACCACCATTATTGATCATCGTTGTCATCATTATCATCACCAACATCATTGATCATTTTCATTATCATTATCATCATCATTATTGTCTTCGTAATCATACATCATTGTTATCTTCATTCTCATCATCATCTCCATAAAATCATCATCATCATTCTCATCCCCATTAAGTTTTTTACCATTATTTTCATCATCGTCATCATCATTGTTGTCTTCGTAATCATTATCATCATCATTATCATCACCACCATCGTCAATATTTTTGTTATCATCATCATCACCGCCATCGTCGATCATCGTCATTCTCATCATCATCACCACCATCATTGATCATTGTCATCATCATTATCATCATCATTGTTGTTTTTACTTTTTAAATTGTAATAAATTTTAATTTTTCAAATTTCATAAATTATCATCATATTATAATTCACACCACCAATGCATTCAAAGCCTTAATATTTAAATATGTAAAGTTGTGCATGTCAAATTATAAAAAAAATAACGTGGTTAACTTATGAAAGGTCAACAATATTATTGAAACATAGTTCCAAGTTCTCTAATTTCACATGTGTTTGTTTTCCTTCCATACAAAAGCTCATCGCATATGATCTCACAACTAATAACGATGCACTGATGAGTTTGTGAGACACCATGAAATGTAAAAGTCCTCATAGTGCATCAAATAAATTAAATTTATGCAAACGTTAATTATAAATATGTAGAAATAAATACGAAATTACAAAATCAAAATGTATAGTTCCAAGTTCTCTAATTTCACATGTGTTTATTTTTCTTCCATACAAAAGCTCATCGCATATGATCTCACAACTAATAACGATGCACTGATGAGTTTGTGAGACATGGTATGAAATGTAAAAGTCGTCATATTGCATCAAATAAATTAAATTTATACAAACATTAACTATAAATATGTAGAAATAAATACGAAATTACAAAATCAAAATGTATATCACACGTAATTAATAAACCTCAGCGTATTTTAAATGATTCACGTTTAGAAAAATTGATCACCATATATCGCTGAACAAAATTACAGAAAACACACAACTATCAACATATTAGAAAAGACACATATTTAAGTATTCAAGGACGAGTGATCAATGTCGTTCCTGATGATGTTTGTTCACATTTCAACAGACGATCTTCCTCCTTCTTCCTAATAGAAACGTATGCACCGTCCTTCATCTTAGAATAACGCTCATAAGAAAAAGGAGGACATATGCGTAATCCATCAAGAGACTTCACTCTTGATATCGCCGTGAATGTTAGCCCCTGTCGCTCCCTACTGCCTATGTCGATCGTTGCTCTGTTGAGAGTGAGTCCCTGTGACTTGTGAATTGTAAGAGCCCATGACATCTTCAAAGGCACTTGTCTGCGACACCCCCTCAATACTGGAGGCACTGGTACATATTTCGGGTGACTTAAATCCCATGGGATGCCGATGTAATTCTGAAACTCCACAACAACAAATATTGGCAGATCTGGAGGCTTCGTCCCAGGGTAATACACTATGTTCTTCACTTTTCCAAGAGATCCGTTAACTAAACCTGCCTCCACCCACAAATTGCACACCAACATAACATGTTGACCATTGCAAAGCAACACCTCACTCTCCAACTGGTCATCGTCGCTTTCTCCATATGTCACTCTTCTCACACGGGTTGCAACAACTCTCGCCACAGGCACATTCAATTTCTTGAGCATGATCCTATTATGAAACGTCACTTGTACATTCGTCGAAAAAAATGACTGGAAGAGTCAAACATCGAGATTTCCTCTGCACCAAAGCACGAATATATTCTGGACATCAACAACTCCCAATCTTCGATCATGGGATTCGCATTTCTCAAATTACATAGCAAGTTTCGAAACTTCACCTGATCCACACTGTCCCCTTCTTGACGAAAAATCGTGTCGAGAGTCACGACATGAGAAAAAGATCTCCATAACTTTTTTCCCTCTGTGTTTCCTGCATACATCGGTATATCCTTTACAAGTGGGAGTTGGGCAAGATCCCCGACTAAAATTACAGACCTACCTCCAAATATGACATTCTCATGCGAAGGGAATGCTTCTCGCAAGCGAATATCAATTTTTTTCAACAATTTTGGACCCACGAAACTCATCTCATCAATAAGAATGTATCTATAATGTCTCATCTGCTCTTGAAATACAGCCAATGTCTATCTAGCCAAACATCTCATGTCACGTAATGGAATTTTCAGTGACGAATGCACCGTTGTAGTAGACGAAAATGTTGAAAGCGAAACTCCGCTGCAAAAGAAGAAGAGGATTCTTACCTGTCATGACACTGTTTGCAAGACATTCTTAATGCAATTAATCAAAAAGATTTCCCCATCCCGAAAGTACCTTGTATTATCATTCTGAGTGGAGCTTCCTCGGGGCCCTTTCTAGAATGTTTGACTATAGTTTCTAGAGCAATACGTTGTTTTCTTGACAACATGTCCACACCCGATACCGAATTGTCTGAAGAATCCACCACATTTTGCATGGATTTGTTCATTTCTATAAAACATGCTGACGTGTCCTGTACGTCCTCGTCCTCCTCTGTATCCCAAACATGGTTCAAATCAAAATCCCGTCTTCCAAGCATATGAAGATCACTCAAATGCACCTGATTGGGAGGAACAATGCCAGAAAACAACTCCCACTCATCCATTCCATCCACGCCCACAAAACTTTGCATCTCATCATCGTCAGTTTCATCTATGTCTTCTTCCTCCATTGCATCCTTCCGGTCAACATGCCATGCACGATACGTATTCTTAATTCTCTCCCAATTTTCTAAAATTTCATCTCTAGTACAACCTATGTCCCTGTGTATATCACGAAATGGCTTATACAACAACAATTCACTCCAACAAAAGTTCTCGCGATCCTCTGATCCACTTTCAGGAACAGAGAAATACCACGGCCACACGCGTATGATAGCAGGTGTATCCCTCGACTTCCATTTGTCTTTCTTTCTCTTCGCATTAAACGACCACAATCTCGCAGCATCAATCAATGAGATGGATTCCAATTGTACTGGTCGATCTTTATATGCATCAATGAAACATGATCCACTTTCATTCTCATCAGATGTCGCAATCACCTTGCGGAAAACCTTCCTACCAACATTCAGAGTCATAAAGGCACGACTGCACTGAACCAACGACAACTTCAATAGCATGTGACATGTCTCTTGCGCCCCAATATCACGTTCCACAATTGTTTCTGTCAAAATCCTCCGATATATACATAGTGCAGACTCTTCCCCCTCCACATCATCTGATATCCTCGTCAACATATCATGAAAGCTCTCTGACCTCTTCTCTGCCTTTGAAGCATATTTTGCTATATACTTTAACACCGTGTGTCTAGAAACAACAGGCTGACAATCTATATTACCTCGCCATATGGCCAACATGTCCGAGTTGTGAAGGTTCAATCTCGCATCATTGCGAGAAGGTTCAAATCTCTTTCGACCATCTGCATCAACAAACAAATCTGAATCATCCCGGAGGTCCCACGGAACATTATAATGACAAACCATGGACGATCCCTTCTTTCTCAAACAAGACATCTCGCTACATTTAGTGTGCCTTTGCACATGGTTGACAAGTTCTTCATAGTCATAAAGTGGGTCACGCTCTAATATCTCGCGAAGGCTTCATCGAGCAAGGATCTTCGTCTCTGGACCGACCGAGCATGACATTTATTTGATGGCTATCACGGGGATTCCACGAAGTGACGTATCTATCAAAAAATGATCTCACAGCCATTACCTGATTCTCATCTTCCCAATCCAATGTTTCCATGCATGGGCTACTAGAACCCACATGAATCCATGGACATGTGCAGATCCTCGATGTTGCCACTCAAACCTACAAATACCATGCCAAAAAAATGCGGCTTACAAAACCATTCGTTCACAATATTGAAAATGGATCAGATCACTGCACAAATTTAAATAAATTTCAATCGAGTACAACTACAAACCTGTACCAATAATCCTTTGCACCAATTAGTTTTTGTATCACCTCTTCATGAAATATCTCAAATCTTTTGTGCATGTATGTCGCGACGATATGAGGATAATCTATCACATTCTCAATCCGCCACCTATACGCCCTCGAAGAATTTGAAGGAGGTTCCCCGGCATCAACCGGTGTAAATCAAACCACTTTGTGTCTGCTGTGGTAAGCGTAAAAAAAGAGTCGGGCTACCCAACTGAACAATCATATCTGTCAACTCACTACGACATGAGTACCAGTAAGACCTAGTCCCACGAAGTTTTGTTCCAAAACGCATCACCTGTTCTACCAACTTATCATCATTCGCATTATTAATGTGACGACGCAAGTCTTCAATAGACATGGGAACATTGTCCTCCAAATTTCTCTTGACAAAAACAGAAGTTGTGGCCTGACTGCGGTGCCGCATTTGTCTATTATATGCACAATATCTAAATCTCGGGTGCCTTCCAAACCTATTGTCATGATACCTTATCAAATGCTTCACATAATCATGAAACTATACTGTTCTAATCCTCGGCTGCAACCATTCAACATCTCCCATAGGAAAGAGGGTCGGAAATGCCATGGAAAACATGCCCTCCGTGTTGTATTCATTTATTGGAGAAGACCCAATCGGTGGCCAATCAACAACATCGACCGACCTCAAATCCGTATTTTCAACAAACAATCTGACTTCCTCCATCTCCCTTCGTGGATTAGGAAGCCTTAAAGCAAACGATGATGGATGATTATGTACATGTTCTTCTTCGACACTCACTATATCCATTGTTCCTTCTCTCCTTACGTGCTCATCTTGTATCTCAGATTCCACCCGACGAATTCTTTCTGATACATCTCCCTCTACTTCCGGGAGATCTTCTAATGCTGCGTAGTCTATCTCCACGTCTTTGTAATACCTATCGTTACGAATTTTGTAACGCAAAGCATTCAATACACGCGAGCGACTAACAATACATTCATACTCCCTCTGTCCAAGCATTCTGTCTTTTCACAATAAGAATATCCACATCCTCTATTCGACGAGGAAGCAGTCTAGCAATAGAAGATACGTCTTGGGGAAAGCAAATAGTGTGTCCACTATATTTGTACTGGCCACCACGTGCATGAGTTACATGCAATATGGGATTCACCCGCGCTATCAACATTTCTTCCACCTGCGTCAGTACACGCAACACTTCTGGTTGATCCCAGGATCCATATTGTTCCACTTTGAATATCGATGACCACCTCATTCACACTTGCATCTCTTGCAAATAGGTCCTTCCACTGAAAGTGTCACAACTATACCAGGATATGACTCTTTGCATATACCACACATCTGAATAACTTCCAGCGCATCAATCCTTTTCAAAAATTCACGACGAGACTCGAGCATCCTATTCAATTGTACACCATAACGTGATGAGTAAAATTGTGTGTAACTTTGATTCGGGCAATTATTCACACCACTTATCGTAGGTATGTTTCGATGTCGAATGTCCTGTTCTGACTCAATATCACGCTCACCATCCCTGGGATAGTGGATGTTGTTGTTCCCTACTGAATGTGTTGCATGAAACTCCATATTCTCCCTATTCACAGACCTCCTACCCTCACCATCTACATTTGCAAAAGAATCCATATAATTCATTTTCTCGGGTAAATTTTGATCGCAAGCATTCATGTTATTCTCCAAATGCTCACGTACATCACTTTGGATCCCAACACGCAATTCACATGAACCTGATGCTCTCGGACATGTTCTATGCATTCCATTTCGCATAAGACTTCTGGATAAGACATCTCCTTGACAACCTACACACAAATATACCGAGTCATAAAGACCTAACAAATGAAAAATGCACCATCTCTGATGTCACATCTTATTTTAATGCATAAATTTTTAAAAATATATCACAAAGAAAATTTCACCTGCACTTCGATTCACGACTGAGTTGTTTTTTTGCTGTTGCAACATTTCATCCAACATCGGATGAGGAATATCAGATATTCCAATAGAAATATCCTGCAATGAACCTCTCCCATAGCTACTTCCACTCGTTGCTACGTTTATGTATAAGAATAGCAATTCGTGAGACATTTTTAGAAAATTTTGAAAATTCACATATACATAACATTCAAAGACATTTTGGTTAACAAAAATCTGACCAACTCCAATAGATCATAAATTCAAAACTATTGCAGGGAATCTATAAATTGGAGAATAAAAATGCACCATCCCGACATCACAACTTATTTTGATGTATACATTTAAAAAGTATCTCACAAAGAAAATTTCACATGCAGTTCGGTTCACGATCAAATTTTTGTGTTGCTGCCGTGAGATTTCATTCAACATCGGATCAGGAATATCAGATATTCCAACAAAAATATCTTGCAACGACCCTCTACCATATCTACTCCCGCTCATTCCTATATCTATGTATAGCAATTTCACCTTGTGATATATTTTATAAAATTTCAAAAAAATTAGATATACATAACATGTAAAGAGATATTGGTTAATAAGAATCCAACCAACTGCAACAAATCATATTTTTAAAAACTTTGACAAGGAATCTATCAACTGGAGAATAGAAACACACCATCTCTGACTTCTCATATTATTTTAATGCATAATTTTTTAAAAATATATCACAAATAAAATTTCACCTGCACATCTATTCACGACTAAGTTGTTGCGTTGCTGATGTGACATTTCATTTAACATCGGATGAGGAATATCAGATATTCCAACAGAAATATCCTGTAATGACCCTCTCCCGTAGCTACAACTTCCACTATGTCCCACATTTATGGGGTTCGCATTTGTCTCAACTACAAAGCAGGCACAATTCTCGCATTCAAAGAGTAATCTCTATCTTTGTCTTTGACACTTCCTATCTGACCATCTCGATCTTCAAGTCGTACATTGACAGTTGGTATGACTCTTAATCTATCGTACGGCGGGGAATTTTTTTCACAAGATTGTACACCTAACCTCGGTATGACGTGTAACTCTGTTCCAACATCTGAAGAGTGTAGAAGGTCTGCACCGACACCTTCAATCGAAAAATGTGTACAAAGCTGACCATGTATCTCCTTCATTTTATCTTGCTCTCGAACCTGTGACTTAAGGAAACGACGGCGATCGTTGTCCCTCTGACATTTTCCAGGAGACTTTCGTTTCTTACCGCTACAAACAGCGGAATGTTCCTTCATTACCTACAACAAAAGGATGCATTAAACAACATTCTTTACACATATATGAAATATTTAGTTCTTAAAAATACAGGAACAAAGACATCAAATAATACATTACACTTAACATTACACCATGAACACCAACCGTGTCATCACGTGATAACAATACACACATCTCTTCTCCAACATAATCATTTGGAGATATTCATTCGATGTTTCTATCCTCTCTAAAGAGGAGTTAACATTCACATTATCTAAACACACCTCCTCTGTCGCATCTATTTCTCTCCTGATCCTTGAAGATGGAAAAACATCTACATTAACTTGTTGGCCTGACAAATACATATAACCTTGACCTCCCATCCCTTTCATTCTTTGTTGTTGTCGAATTTGTGACCTTCGAAAACGACGACGCTCAGCGTCCCGTCGAGAATTTCCAGGTGAATCTATTTCCTCGCGTGTGTGCATGGTGGCATTCTCACTCAATGACTGCAAAACAAAAAAATTGCAACAAACAATCATCATCACACATGCAAGACATATTTTTTTCATTAAACAAGTAACAAAGACATTAAATAATAAAAAATGCAACATTACAAGATCAGTAATGGTTTCTGCGTTTCGCAACAATGAATTCCTTTCCCAGCGCAAATCCCCTATGGATTAATCACAACATTCGATCTTCTCATTATGTCAGACATCGGAAGAGTCTTTTGCGCAACGTTACTCTCACCCGACCATTCATAACCCGTAGGAAGTATCGCATCCATAAGTCTTTCATTGTAGAATTGTGGCCCACAAAATTGGCATCGATTAACATCACTCAACGATTCTATCATCACATTATTTTTCTTTCTCGTACGCGCATGTTTTCATTCCTCCATCATCTACAATAAAATTAAAAATTTAACGTACAAAATTTTGAAAACATAATTATTATTAATTGAATAATGCACTATGCAAAACATGGATGATAAAATCTTCAACAATTAAACCAATAATACACGTACATCAAAACGCAAAAATTACAAGACAACACATTTAATTATGTAAAATCTTCCACATGAACACGAGATACACGTAAAATTTTTTCAACCAAGGAAGAAAAAACATCAGTCAATACTCAAATTACGTAGGTAGAAATATTTTCACAACCAGGAATCAATGGCATGAAACTCACACCAAGAACTACATCTCTACAATCCTCTCTTGTTGGGAAATAACATCCATAACATTCTGATGTGCACAATTTCCTAAAATCTGGAATGCAAGTTTTTCTATCCAAATCATAAAACATGTATGGGATTTGTGCATATTTACACATAAGGACGATGGATCCAACCGAACGAACAACCACGTACCCTGGACATTTTTCGTTTATATCTCGAGAAAAATCCATCAAATACTTCCACACAAATCTAAATCCATCTTCAAACACATTCTCATCGTCACATTCGAAACCCATCTCTTGTTCTTCACCTGAAATGCTTCTGCATCTCGAAGCAACCACACACAAACTTCACCCATACTCATGATGCATAACAAATTATTCTCATGGACAAAATGGACATAATGACACAACGTCACTAAAAGGAATACAACAAAAGTTTAACTTCCGATGTACAACATCCAATGAGAAAATGGTGTACTCGATTTTAGAGAAACAATTCAACTTTTCCTTCACCCAATACATCCTCCCACCACAACATGATGCACCAATAGGAGGAGTCACTTTAGGAACGACGGTATGTGTCGGCACTATCAACAGACTCCAACAATGAGACCTGCTACAATAGATCTCGTACGTGAAATATGAAGACGGAAAACATCGTAATGCAACAAATACGTACTCGTCATCATCAATATCTTCAAACAAAGAAACACATCCATCAATTCCTACGTCAATACTCCCGATTCGCATAACTCCACCCGTGAATGGGTTTGCAAGAATATACTGTCGAGCTCCAAACTCATAAATCGGAAAGGATAACAAAACAAGAGATCCAATCGTCATATGTATCCTTGATCTCTTTTCAAAAGGGGCCCCACTTATGTACAAGCGTGAAAATATTCCATCGTCGTCCAAGTACAAAGGGCCATAGAACCCCGTAACATCCCTCCATTCGCGCACCAAAAATCCAAAGCACCAGATAGTCGGATCTTCCACAATATAATACAGGTTCGATGAATCTAATATAAAGTTCCACAACTTACAAACAATCCTCATACGCATCAATTCTCTGAAAGATAAATTGGAAAATATTTTCTTCATGACATCGATAGGCAATGTGGCACGAGTTCCTGATTCCATTTCAAATAGTGCTCCTGTTATCAAATAAGCAAGTTCAGAACATCTCGTACAAAAGTGATACACAACACCACTCAAATTCATTAAAATCAAAACTGTAACATCTCAAAAAAGAATATACGTTTCTTCATATAGCAATATGAATCACGTTCAAGTCAAAACAACAAAAAAATCACTATTACAAAATTACGTAGACAAGTGTTTAAATTCCATGCATACAGTTCAAGAAAAATAAAACATCGGAATTGGAATCCAATATTTTATCATGTGCGTAATTTAATACCAACATAAGGATAACAAAATACGATAAAATTAATAACTCATAAACATTAATAAACAAACACGCCTCACAAAAGTCTCCATAAACACCAACGTTCGGGAACACCAATGTCTGAAATCAGGTCAACACTGTTAGGACCAGGCATCAGTGCCATGAAATTTCCACCAATAATTTCTTCAGAGATATCATCAAACGTAGGAAAATATACTACACACGAATCAAAACCTGATGAAGTGCATTGTACACACTCTCCCTTGTTCATATCATAATACAAAATAGAAGGCCCATGCTTTTTATACAACATAACAATATGTCCCATGCTCACTTCCGGCGTGTACCCATTGCAAACTTTGTTGATGTCAACTGTTGCATCTAATATATGCTCCCACAATATCTCCCATTGACACACAACAGAATCATATGTTTCTTTCAACAACCAGACACTCAATGATGAGTCATCAAGAATACATTTTACATGATTCTCGTGTAACACCAAACACATACCACGTACACCAGCAAACGGAGGCACAGACACACACCATTTATTACAAAACACATCAAACGCAAACAAATTATAAACGAAGGTATCGTGATCATCAAATTCTGCATGCAACCAATATATTTTCCATCCGTTACAAACTGCATTCCGAGGCACAAGAACATCTACAGGGGATTTTGTTACACACCAACTGTTATTGAAACTACTTTTCATATAACACGCACCACCAGACACCTCATCACAATTTTTAAGTGCAACCCATCCGTAGTTTCGAGCCAAAGCATCTCCACACAACACAAACCAACCACGTATCCCAAGTTCTATCGTTCCCAGCTTTTTTCCCTCGGACGTAAAAGGATTAAGGATGAATTCATCCAATAAATTCATACCAAATTTCTCAGATTCCAAAAGTAGGAATGGGCCCATTGAATAGATTATTTCCTTTCTGTATGGGCTTCCGATGATCCGGGAACACAAGTGAGTTACTCTACCTCGATCATTCAAAAATAAAACGTTTATACGGTCCAAGAAGGAGTGCCACTTTTCAACCAAGAAGAAACCAAATGTTCCACGAATAAGACAACATTTTTAAATAATGCACTTGACAGAGAGAGCATCTCATTCCATTCTTTACACACAAGGCGAAGACGAACCAACACAACAAAAGGAAGTCATGGAAAAATGTGCTTAAAAGCTATTTTTGAAGGGAATCGTGGTGACATTAAACGATCCATAAACACGAATAAAAAAAAACCTACAAAATCAAACACACCCACATCAATATTCACATCAAACATACACTAAAATTCCATAACTACATAAAATCCATCATGCAGAACATTAATAGCTATAGCGCAGTGCAAAATTTAAACACATTTACAAACCAACTTCAAAAAATCTCCAAGAAGAGTCATCATGCAAATGCACAAACAAGACTCAAAAAAGTTATATATAAACATATATCAATAAACGACAACATGCACCATAACATAAAACACAAACTACTTCAAATTAACCAAAATGTCACCGCCTCAAAAACAACTATTTACATCTGTAAAAAAAGACTCATTCTATCATGTTTCCCAAAAATCTCGGTATCTCCTCAGGATTATCACCACTTTCAAGCAACCCTGAAACGGCCAAACCATTAAAGTCTTCATTCGAACGACTAAAAAAGCATCATAAAATCCGCATCCAGAAAGTATATCCATGTATAAACCTGCAGGGCCATAATAGCAGACTAAGGTGCTCAGCTCACAATAAAGTATGGGCACAGGTGCATATTTACATATCAACATGAACCCATCGCACCAGAAACACACTTATACCCAGGAAATCGATGCCACAACATGCCACTTTCGATCTCCATGTACTCCCAATCCGTATCAGACCAAAAAACATTGGCCTCTCCAATATCTGGATCATAACGACTCATATCGTTATTCAATTTCCACAACTGCATGCGGCTCGCATAATTGACAACACACGAAACTTGATCCTCATAAACAACAAGGCACATGGAATCAGCAGAATTTGGAGCTGGAGAATGGCCAATCTTCCATGTCTCATGAACAACATCGAGACATACAATGAAATAAGTCAAAACCTCACCGCCATATAAAACATCACCACTTTGTTCAAGATCCAAACTCAGCCAATACATTTTTCCATCGACAACAACAACATGTTTTGGAGCTTGAAGACGCGCCGGAATTACAATCGGACTCCAAACGTGACGAAGGTTACTACACATATAGAAAGATCTATCAAAAGTTTGAATCTCACTCACACCTGTAGCATGTGGATCATATCAGATGGCAATCCAATCATACCTGTACCCTGTCAAACCCTGACATATCCTAAACCATCCATTCCTCTTACCGATACGAATGTCACCCATTTTCACAAATATCCCAGTAAAAGGATTTATAATCGCATATGAACATATGCTTCGATTTAAAGTTGCATTTTGAAGATACACAAACCATCGATCCAATAGCACATTCAAATCTAATGTCATTCATCCCACTCAAACTGACACGTAAATATATAGCTTCACCTTCATGTGTGAAATACAAAGGGTTCAACACATTTGCCAATGTCAAGGGTCGATATAACAAAAATCCTACGCAACGATTGACGATGGTTCCACATGTAGCCAAAAATCTGAGTTGCTTAACATTGCATTCATTCTTGTGCACAATAAATGAAATCTAACAAGATTCCGAAGCGGCAACTTAGAAATAATGTAATCAAAAATCTCCATGGGAAGATGCTTCCAAATAGTTTGATCCATTATGCCCTACTAATCTATAGACAAAATTGAACGAAGGTATTAATGACCACACAAAATCCAACACAATATAATCCAAAGCAAAGAGTATTATAAAAAAATGTACAATAATATGGAAAACAATTTATTCTACAAGAATAATATGAATACACGTAAATACAATTAAATCCATCACAACAACAAATCATAAAATTTCATCGTGAATTACATCTTCTAAACATGTTTTATACGAATGCATAACATTAGATCTTCAAATCAAGTTAATTGACATTACATAAATAAAACCAAACAACAAATCATCACATCTACAAAAAAAGCAAACAATAATCAATTTCGTGTTAAAAGAACAAGTCTTCATCGACATCATTGTTTAAATCATTATTATTCTGGCAAGTTGTAAAAATTGAACAATGTTCCTCTCATAAATAATACAATTTAAAACACAAAAGAATCAAACGATGAAATCTCAATTGTGTATTAAAAAATAAACAATATCCATGTTCTTCAACAAAAGAAACTCACGCCACCTGTAAAAAAATTATCAAATGCACATTTCCACATTAATCATAGCTTGAAAAAATAAAATATAGAAATGTAAATTAAATAAAATCTCATCCACTCATGAAAATTATAAACAATACAATCCAACCATATTTCATGAGATGTATAGAAAAACATTATGCCAAACATACACAAAATACGATTTCACGGTTTTTTCATAGAAATGTCAAACATTTACGTTTGACATTTCTTATAGAAAAACCGTATCATCACAAAAAGCATATGCTCAACATATATTGGGGAATCTCTCGTTACATTGCTTTAAAAACCTTCTTCAAAAACACGGGCTAACGTCCAAATTTGGACGTCTTTAGAGAGCATAACAGGAAATATCCCATTTGCAAATCCTAGCTCCCAGATCGAAAAAGGCACTTGCAATGCTAGATTCCGAGTTGGATAAATATCCGCAAATGATCCCCAATGGAAATGATGTAAAAATATATATACACATACAATTATTTCTCATAAACATCACACTTAATTTTTCTATCAAATATATATTCGTCAATGTGTTCAAATTATAAATTTACAAATATTCGATTTCACAGATAGAAAGAATATGAATTTTGATTTCACAGACAGAGAGAATATGAAATTCAATGTATAATATAAAAATATCATAATCAAATTATTGAATCCCTAAGAATAAATGATGAAAATACCTGGATTGCGTGTGTATATCCAACAACGAACTGCCCGCTAACTCCAAAGACTACATTTTCAAAATATATGAATCAAATTTCAATAAAATACTATTAAAAAGAAAATTGAAATGCTGAATAATAATATTGTTTTTAATAAATATTTCAACATGCACATATATGTAATGCTTAAATAAATACATCCAAATTTATTAAAAAACTGTTTTTGACACTATACTACTATTGGCATGAAAGAAATTGAAAGAATGAAGTTATCAATCAAATACAATTACATGCCCTTCAACTGTTTGTGAGCCTTTATCTCCCAAAAAGGGAGAGAAACATATGTAATAAGGATAATAAAAAAGATAAAATCCAGAGAAGATCTCTTCAAATTTAAAATTGGTTTTTTATGTTCAACCAAGAAAGGAGAGCGGATGAGCCCACTTGATTAATAATTTTAAAAAAAAAAACTTAAGAAAATTGAAATGATTTAACTTCAAACATATTTTGGTTTGATGAGGGGAATTTGTTTTAAGATATGATGCACAATGATATTAATTCATTTATAACATCAATAGAGAGAGAATGTATGTCATAGTTTATTCAACACTCATAAATTGGTAGACTTTTATCTCTCTATTAATCACAATTTATAAACTATTTAACATTTTTTTATATGCATTTTATGATTACGAGAGAAAATAGACCCCACAAATTTGTGAATGTTGGTCACAATCTGTGTTAATTTACTATTCTTCCATCTCCCAGTAGTTTCTCAATACATAGTTATCTGAATAGTATGACACAAACAATTTATTATAACTAAAAAGTACTACATATCAATTTTAAAATTAAGTGACAATCATATTAATGTCAAATTTAAAATTAAAATGACCCCTAAAACAATTAAATAAACATTAAATTTCAAATGTAAAATAAAAAAAAAAAACACATTCATATCATTACATCCCATTTGCACATTGTAGAATGACTCTTAACATAAGAAGAAGATATGAAACATTCTAGCTTTTAATGAAGGCATACTTGATCGCTGTGATACTCTGCGTCTGACAATAGATATACATCAACATCTTTTATTGGTCATAGCTTGTCTTATGTATCTTGTTAAGCAATATACTGTCCAAAATCTACTCTGCCTTACGAAGAGGAAAACCACTCAAATGCAAGGTAACGAAAAATTAACATGCAAAGATAGTTCTGAGAGGAGTTTAAATGACATTGAATTGACCGACACTACTCGTGTCATGGACTTGTAATAGTTCCTTATGGGTGTTTTTGCAAATCCCTCATCCTCTGTTCTTGTGCATTATTGAAACATTATAAGCAAAACAATAAATGTACTTATTAAATTCCTTTGTGCTCATTTTTTTCCAGAATTTAGATCAAGGCAATTGCCCATTGACTAAAAAGAATTCTAAACCATGCATCCGATTAGAAAAAATCAAACTCAAAGATCTTAGTTTGTACCATGTGTGCTATGAAAACTACTTGTTCAACCTAACTGAACTATTCTACTCCCTGGGAGCAAGAAGCGGCCTCCTATCATAGGACACAGTACAAACTTGTAAGCCACTGGTACTCACTACAAGTCAGCACAATAACCTATATTAATATATCTAGATAAAGGGTGCAACCGGTATTAAATACATTATTTTAAAAATTCTTTAAAAAAATGTTCAAATGCACATTAAAACAGAGATTCCAACGCAATAAGAAATGCAAAAACCATTAAAAAAAGAGATTCCAACCTGAAAAATTGATCCTATGATGCTTTTAGATAATGAAGCTCTGGATTCCTTCACAAAATGTGTGCTGCTGAGTTGGAATCCAAGACTGTCTGCATTCAATAAAATTAGAGACAACTTACAAAATCAGGAAGAACAATGTGGAGCAGGATGGAAAAAATCCATTAAACACTTAATTTTCAAGTATCTTAAAAAGCCATTAAACCAGTGAATTTTAACGTTGTTGGCCACCTGATTTGTTACTTTTATAATCACACGATCTCCTTCCCTAGCAACTATTGCAGGCCCTGCAAAATGCCCGTTCACAGTGATGAGGCTCTTGGTATGGCAAAGATGAGTTACATTCTTCAGTTGAATCTGTAAATCAGGAAGAAAAAGATTTTAATACATTTCTACATCCTAATGATGAATCACTTCATGTAATCTGAAACTTTAATAAAATGTAAAGCGGTTTTATCCCCATAAAAAAATGCCTTTTAAAAATCTTCCACGAATCTGGAAACACAACAGCGATAATGCAAGGAAATCTATGGAAAGAGGGATGCCCCACATCGAATTTGTAGTGTCTTGTTATCCCTGAATGTGTCCCTGATGCAGAATGCGTCAGAATGACGATTCCCGTTTAATAAAAACACAAAGACCCATAACGTCGACTGGTAAACCTAGATGAGTTTTTGGAATAATCAGAGCCCTAGATTTTCCAACCCCAAATCGATTCATGGCACATGAGCAAGGATTCAGCGGAAGATCCACAGTTTTGGAAATATGACGGCCATACAAAGTTTTTATTTTATATAAAAGATAATGATCGTGGATCATGAATACAAATGTTTAGAAGTATTTGGCTTCTAAAAAAACACGTAAACGAAATGAGTCAAATTTAAACAGTAAATGGTAGGGTGTTAGTTGACTGAGCGAACGTTCCAGCTGGCCCCCACTAAACTTTAAAACGCAGACTGTTTACGCCGTATAAAAAGGATAAAGCAGTCCGCCATCACTGCCATCCAGAAGCTTCCAAAGGGACCCGATGCTGTTGAATTCTGAAACCAAATGGAATGCCTTGGAGTTGGGCTTCCCAGTCCAAACCCTATAAAACCCCGCCTTGCGCTCATAATTGACATGCATTAAAACTTTCCCGATCTCTGAAATTTCAATTACTATTTTCACAGATACCTGTCTTATCAATGGCACGATGAAACCAAGCCAAAATAGAGTTTCTTGCACAAAGTAAATACTTTGCGATTGTCAAAATAAAATAGATCTAAGTGTATTTAGAAAACAACGAACTAATGCACAACTATTTTATCCTAAAAACAATTGGAATACTAATTAGACGCTCCAAATAAAGAATCATCACGGCTATTTACCAATTTGAAAGCTCCAAGGTAAAAGAAAAGAAGCAAAAAATGAAAACCTGACTCGAAGCAATGTATTTTTCGAGCTTAAACCAGAGTTTATGTAGGAAAGCGCAAATTACCAGTAAAATAAGATCTTTAGAGTCTCTTCAATGGCGGAACGACTCAAGAAAAAGCATAGTGGCTCGAACTGCACCCTCTGATCTCGCATCTTCTATGAACATTGAGAAAGGAAATCCTTTATTCAGTTCCACAGAAGGGATATCCTTTATCTTAACATGTGGAGAACCGCGCGCAGATGTAACTGCCTGCCCACCGAACTGTTTATTTTATTTATTAAGTACAACTGTTTATAATAATTGTTATTATTATTTATTAGGAGGGTTCGGTCTGTCAAAGAGAGAGAGGGGAAATCTGCAGGTAAATAGACAAACGGTTGAACCAGCTGTCAAACTATTTATTAACTAATATTTGAAACGTTTTTTTTAATTAATGAATAATCTAACCAGCTGTCAATTATCAAATACAACAGTTGTCAATAGTTGTGTGGAAAAGGGCTGCAGGACAGGTGTCGAAATTCATTGAGTGAAGTTATATGTTAGGCCTATCGGCCTAACAAGAAAAACACACAATTCGAACCGGTTCTGTGTCCCTTCCAAGCAAACGACTCCATTCTACACGACGACGTCTGTAGAATTCAAAAGCATTCGGACATGCAACTCACACGCGCTTACACGCCGCAAATTTAAAAGAAGCGCTGTCAATAACTTCCTTATCAAATCCAAACAAAGAAGACTTCGCAACGAAAACAGAGTCTGTGAGGAAACTGAAAAGAAAGAGAGACGCACCAAACAAACACGGAGACGCAACCGCAGACGCCGCCCATTTCTTCTCATTTTCCGACTGGTCATGGACCTCTCTCCCTTCTTATATAACGAGGATCAACTCGAATCCATTTCACATAATTCACACTGCATTCTTCTCTTGAATCCCAATTTGTTTAGTTCCTTCACAAGAGATATTTCTCTTCGAAATCCACATTCGCAATGGTTCGTTTCAGCAACAACGTCATTGGAATAATTAATCTGGCCACATTTCTGCTGTCCATACCCATATTGGGGGAGGAATATGGCTGGCGACGAAGGCAGACACTGACTGCGAGAAGTTCTTGCAATGGCCCGTCATAGTAATCGGAGCATTCCTCATGCTGGTCTCCCTCGCAGGCTTGGTGGGCGCCTGCTGCAGGATAACATGGCTGCTCTGGTTCTACCTGGCCGTCATGTTCATCCTCATTCTTCTCCTCTTCTGCTTCACAGTCTTCGCCTTCGTCGTCACCAACAAGGGGGCAGGACAGGCGATTGGAAACAGAGGATACAAAGAATACCGGCTCGGGGATTACTCCAATTGGCTGCAGAAGCGGGTGGAGAAGAACAGCAACTGGAACAAGATCAGAAGCTGCATTCAGGATGCTAAAGTGTGCAAGAGCCTTTCTGATGACTCCGTCAATGAAATTGCAGAGGATTTCTACAGAAAGAATTTATCCCCAATTCAGGTAATTCTCTTAAAAAGACAATCTTTGGATCACCCAAAGCTCCAATTTTTACATTGCATTTCATTCTCCGTATTTTTTTTTATTGGGAGTTGTACCCATGAAGTTAATTTCAATGTGTCTGATTGTTTGAATTTCTTTTTGTTTCAGTCGGGCTGCTGCAAGCCTCCCACATCGTGCGATTTCGTGTATGTGAGCGCCACAAATTGGACTTCCACAGCTATAAACTCCACAGATACGGACTGTAGCAGGTGGAGCAATGTGCAGGATGAATTGTGCTATGACTGTAACTCCTGCAAGGCGGGTGCGCTGGCAAACTTGAAGCGCGACTAGCACAAGATTGTTATTCTCAATATTTTGGTGTTGGTTGGTCTGATTGTGGTTTATTCCATTGAGTGTTATGCTTTCAGGAACAATAGACGTGATGAGAGAAATGGGTATAAGCGATATCCTTGAGCTTCGCCAAGGGGTATCTTCTGTTTTTTTCCTGCCTGTATCTGTTAAGGCACTGCCATGCCATTCTTTTAGGAGGCGAGTCACGACCTTCATATTCATTTTGTATGATGGATTTATAGATTATAATTTTACGAGAATATTGATTTTATTGTATTATAAATAAAAGTGCATTTTTAGTTATTAGATTAAGAAAAATAACTTCCATTCATTTAAAATGATGTGTTAAAGTATTTCGAGTTATTATTAGTGTGGTGGTAAAGAAGGCATTCAACTTTGTTTCATGTTAGTTGAAACAACATTGTCATGTAAATTGAAGAAATTTAAGTCATCATGTGGTTAAAATATCTCTCAAAGATATGTCAACAACTTTTAAGATCATTCTTTAAAGGTTTAAAGAGCGCTAAACAATTTCAAAGAGAGGAGGTCATTTCCATGGAGGAGATAATACACCATCATTTTTTTTTATCAAGAGAAAGAATGTAATATTATTTTAAAGAGAAATTTTCAATCAATATTATAATAAAGGTACCAAGAATGTAATACAATTTTAAAGAGAGAAAAATACAATTATTAATGTATTAAAGGCATAAGGAAGAGATAATAATCTCCTAAAAGAGACCTCTTCAAAGGCGAAGGTATGACATCACCACTCTACTAATCTTGTGTAGTTAATTAACATAAGTACAACCTAAGAAATTGGATGCAAAAAGAATAGTCATTGTTTGGACACATAAGTACGACCCACAAAACTATGTAAAAAGAATGGTTGTTGTTTGTAAACAAAGGTGAAACACGTATAATATCCCCATTTTCATTTAAGTTGAACGAGTAACGATCATGTGACCGAATGAAACAATTCATCATCAAACAACCCCAACACTTGGAAAAAAAGGTAAGTTGTGCAAACTTATATCCTCAAATCATCGTGTAGATTCTCTTGTAATAAGATTATACTTTCATTTGAGTTAGTTTGAAGAATGGCTTGGGAGGTCCTAATACCCATGAATTATGTTGCTCATTCCCTATTTCCATAATTATCTCAAAGATTGAGGGTTATTAGGGTTTACAAAATTTACACTAGGGTTTACACAATTTACCCTACGTTTTACCCAATATTTTCTATGGTTTACACAATTTACCCTAGGGTTTACACAATTTACTGATCGAGTATACACAATATTCCCTATGGTTCACATTATTTATCCTAGAGTTTTTAGATTTTATTTAGGGTTTAAATAATTTCCTTTCAAATCTATTATAGGGTTTACACAATTTCTCCTAAGATTTGCATTTTACTTCCTAGAGTTCACATACATTATTAATCAAATTTAAATGAAAATTTGCATACTTGTACTATGAGATTTATCACATCTCTTCTTCCTCTAGTTGAGATTTTTTCTCGCCTTGAAGGTATTAGGTTTGCTCCATGTCTCTATCAGTTTCTCATTTTATTTTGTGTTGTCCTTTTTGTTGTTATTGTTGCTTTCTCCTCTTCCTTTTTGCTATTTTTTTTTACTATTTCCTCTCCCTTTTTGTTATCCTTCATTTTTGTCCACTATAGTCCTCCTCCCCTCTCCATTTTCACTTTCTTATTTTCTCTCGTTGTCATTAAAAGAAAGTGAAATAAAGCGAGATAGTATTTTGTTATCCCACTTTATTTTTTCATTAGAGGTGGGTGTGGTGCAATTGTGGTGCAAACGTGAAGCAAATTTACATTGCATTTGTGCACCCCTAACAATTAAAAATATATAGAAAAAACCTTAATTCTCACAAATTTTCTAAGGGAAGAATATTTAAAACAAATTTATATGGACGATTAATGCTACAATTGTACATTCTAAAAAAAAGGAGGGATGCTCAAACTTGTTAATTTTGTGTAGGTAGTTGGATTATTGGTGCAATAATCCTTAAAAGATATGGATAACTTACAACATTGTATTGAAAGGAAAATGGAGTTCATGTAATAAACTAGTAAATGGAAATATGAGTCATAATTATTGTTGGCCAAAGAAACGTATGGAAACACCATTCCAGGAGGCTACTCAAGGTATCCCACCATATCCACCACCATAACCACAATACTTTATGTTTGATTTTATAATAGAAAAGTAGGGTTTTGTTCTAATTGAATGTAGTGTGCAATCTTGATAAACTAGAACTAAGGAAAATAGTCATGTAATAGTCCTAAAATATGTTATTCTTGTATTTTTCAATGATAAACCAATAAAATATAACTATGGTTTTCAAGGTTAGAGAGAGGTATTAAATTACTTAATTAGAATGTAAGAAAAATTACTAATAATGTGCACAAAAGTATATCATGATATCATCAATTTGTCTATAAAATATCAAGATCTACGGAACTTGAGTGCGAGACATATTTTTGGGTTCCTATACACCTTTGAAGTCAAACCTATCCCTAGGGATATAAGCATGTCCTCTATACCTACACACCAAATCTAGATTCTAAGATATTATTCACTTATCTCTAGACGTTTCATTTATGGGTTTGTATATGTGTGATCATTGTGTTGTGTTGAGATATGGCTATTCCTTTCTTGAAACAATATAATTTATGCTTGTGATCTAAGAAGGGATTGGTAATGCCTATGTTGGACTACCTCACCACACCTTAATGTTGATGTGATGACCATGGTGTTGTTGTTAGCATATGGATTTGCACGCATGCAAATGACATGCAACGGTATGGGAACGAATTCTCTCTGAATGAAGGTGAGGCTGCCTTTATTGAAAATAAAAACTATATTTACATCTGTACATTCAAAATTGTATGTGGGGTTGTTTTGGAACATCAATGGAAAGAAAAGTGAATGAGGGAGATGGAATGGAATGAAGGAAAGGAATGGAAAGGAATGAATGGAAGGAACATGCAAGAGTTAGGTAAAATCAGAGCCTAATATTGCATGGAGAAGAACAATAAATAACTAACACAAATAAAATAGAGTTTGCATCAACGATTTATGAGAATGAGTAAAAGGGAACACACATGAGCAAGTGGATAATCAGAGCTTGTTCATTGTGAACTAGAAAAACATATTAATATAGTTGACAATAAGATCCAAGTCAATATTTGCATGCAAGATTTAAACGTTAACATCTAATGAACATAAAAACACCAAATGTTACAAAAGACAATGAAAGGGACACAAAGTTCATATTTCTTTAACTCTAAAACATCTTCTCAAAATAACACAAAGTTTCTTTCCTTGAAGTAAAGTTTGCATACAAAATTATTTTATTCTCTTCTCTCAAATTCACCCTTAAAAATGAACCCCGACTTCCTTTTATAACCCAAAATTTGGTTACAAAGTAGTCGGGGTTTACATGAGCATTAAACAGGAATCTTAAGTGACTTTGAATTTTTCAACCAATTTTATTAAAAGAAACTAAAAATAAGAATCTATTTAGATACCAAAAGTCTTCCAAAAGTGAGTTCAACAATAACATCATTTTAAAATACCACTTTTAAAACATACGACAAAAACTAGTGCCTTATCCATTGAAATGGGGTCCACCTATCTCAATCGTATGAGAAATGGACTCTCCCACCCATGAGAAAATATAGGAAATCACCCTACCATGTTGTTGGTGAAACAAGGATCCTGATTCTTCACCAATTCAAAAGATTTGAGCTTCTGTAATGTCCAAAGTGCATCTTCTCTTCCTCTGGAAAATAACTCGGAAGAAGACCAACCTCACAAAGTACCTGCATTTCAAGAATCTTACCTAGTATGGTATGCAGTCTGCAACTTTAGATTGGATCTCTTCACAAAGGTGTTTGATTTTGAAACATTGATCCATAGAAGAAGTGGAAAAAACATCAACAGGAGTATACATTTCATGTATCAATTTTGTAAACTGTTCCACTAGATGTTGTATTGAATTCCTTTCATGTTGTGTTCATTTGAGAAGTTCAAGGAATCTCTTCGATGAAGGATTGAATGGAAGAGAGTGCGGTATAAGCTTCATTGCACAAATTGTCAAACTGAATTACTAAGTCTTCCAGAATCATTTTCCTGGACTTAGCATGATTTAGCCATATAATTCGTGTCATGTGATGATCAAACTCAAGTATTCCCTCTGAGGCTAAGAATGTAGATTCCATGCGGGAAAGATCATGAAGACTTGGAAAGATCTAATCCAGTGTTATTAATTTTGTAATGAGGCATTCCTTGAATGGAAACATTGAATCAAGGTAGGCATAAATATTCTCAGATATTTTTATCACCTCATCAATTGTTCTCAACCCACCACTTTCTATCTCAGAAACCCATGACCTTAGAGTATGCCCTAGAGTGATCGCATCCTTTTATTGATTGATAATTTCTTGATCTGGGATGGCCACCATCTTTGGAACAGGGAAAGAAGATCACTTAGGTTGATCAAATGTTGAACATATGAGATCAACTGATTCTTTTCTTCTTTGAGTTGGGAAATTTGAGATTTGTATCTCTCAAACCTGTTAAGCACATTGTTCATTGAATCCTTTGCCATAATAACATCACTTTCAAAAGTGGTCTTTCCAAGGGCTATTTTGGATACTTCATAGTCAGTGACTGTCATGTCCCCACGATCCTTTTTAGTAGTTGGAACTACAATTTCTACAAATTTATCTCTGTTATCATCAATCACTACTCTGGAGAAGACCTTAGGATTTTTGGGCATAACTTTGTTGGAAAGGGAAAAAAGAGACTCCAAATCAATGTTGGCCACTTTGACCAATCTCTTTCTCTTTTTTATTTTAGAATCAACCTAGGTCGATGTTTCATTCATTAATTCAACACAAAAATTCAAGAACTGGAAGAAATATCCTCTTTGCCTTTCTCATGACTAAAACTAGTAGGTAGTTGTTTTGTGGCCTCAATCCTTGGTGAAGTAGCATCTGCAACACATTCTTGATTATCCTCATGTTCTTGTGAAATACCCTTATCACCTGGATGCTCGAAAGAATTAGATATATGTACCACTGGGATTTTCTTGGACTCTAGTGTATAACATTGATGACTTGGATCCTTAGTGGGCCTATTGGAACTCTCAGTGATGTGAACATATGAGTTTGGGGTAGAAATACCTGAAACACGTTCTTTTCCTTCCCGAAGATGCACACTTTTACCAACCCTTGAGACATTGCTTCTTTATTAGATACAAGTTTGGGTAACCATCGACTTTGCCTTTGAGATGCGTGTGATGATGTTGGTGGAGACTGATGTGAAGAAGTTTACACCACCTTTTTTTGTGTAAGTCCTCCCCTCGTTGGCAGTTTATGTATCTCAAACATATATGCCTGAAATGGGAGAGGATTTTCCATCTGATTCTCATACCACATCATATTCCTTTTCAACACAGGTTGATTCATGACATCTAGAGAAGTTTCATCTCCTTTACTCCAATCAATACCAGGGAGTGGAGTGAAAAATATTTGATCATAGGAAGGATCCATAAGATCAATTCCATTATTAGCAAGGGTCAAAGGAGGGTCCCTCAATCCGTAATTTTCTATCTGAGCCAGTGTGAGATGAGAAAATTGTCGTTGTCTTACCTCCCTGTCATCCACACATTCTTCCCAATAGTCTTCTATGTTTGCCTTGTGCCTATATCTTGCTCCTAGGGATTTTTCCATGGATCCTTTAATATCAAATTGAGCCCTACTTGTGAAAGAATGTATAGTCATGAGGGAAAATTCTTTTTCCATAAGTTTTGCACTGCGCGAACTTGGACATTTTTATTCCCAATCTGAATCAGGAAATGAACACCTTCTTTACATTTATCCACTAGTAGGCAATGGATTTTGAAAAGTTGACGTGAAAGTTCCATCAATGCCAATTTTTCATTGACATATTTAGGAAGTTTGTAAGGAGCTCCCACAAATCCATCAACTCGTATATAGGAGTAAGAGGGAAACTGGATATACCAAGTTCCCCATTGTTTTATCACTACCTTGGCATCTTCTGAAAATATTTCCTTTGGGTTTCTCCTTAGTGACCGGATTATATAGAAAAGGAAAGCATCGTTTACCCTCTAGAAATGGTGAGAACCGTTCTTGAACTCCAATTGTGGGTAAAAGTGAAAAACACTATTCTTGCCAGGACCCATCGTACCTCTAGTTAGCCCTGAAAATATCTATTGAGTTATGGAGCTTAATTACTTCGGATTAACATGCAATATAAAACTTGTTGGAAAACATAGTAACCGACATCGGTTATGGAGGGACCAACATCGGTCACCTATGACCGGCATCGGTTAGGCAAGGAGGAACCGACATCGGTTAGGGAAACCGATGTCGGTTACCTATGTGTGGATGTTTTAATTAACTTAGGAATTATATCTAATTTTAATATTAAAGTAGATCTATTGATTGTAATTGCATGGCTAAGTGCCCTAAGTTTGTATACGCCTATATAAGTAAGAAAGTTAGGGTTTAGAAGTAAGAATTAAGAAGAACTTAAAATTTTTGATGATTATTGTGAGAATAATTGAGAGAGAGAGAGAGATAATTCTTGGAGAAGAAGCAAAAGCTTGAGAGAAAGAAAGTATTGTACATATGAGAGGTGTGGAAGATTGTAAATCTTCAATTGTATATCTTGTCAAATCATTGGATAATATATTGGCTTGTTTCTTAGTGGATGTAGCCCACATTGGGTGAACCATGTCAAATCTGGTTTTGATTTATATCTCTTGTTTTGTATATTTCTTCTGGTAGACTATCCACTTTTATTTGCATGCATGCAAGTAGATCTCGATATATTATCTGTACAATTGTTGTGCTAACCCCAACAACTGGTATCAGAGATTTGTTTGAGGGTTTTGTGTGTTGACATATTTACTCATAGAGGGTTTTCTAATTGAGTGGGAGCTACAACAATGGCAGAAGAAAACAAGTACAAGGTAGAGAAGTTTGACATTGAAATGATCAATTATGGAAGATGAAGATTGAGGATTATCTATATCAAAGACATTTGTATTTAGCGTTGGATGAGAATTCTAGACCTACGAGGATGGTGATGAAGAATGGAAGATTCTTGACTGAAAGGCTTTATGATCTATAAGATTGAGTCTGGTAGCATCTGTGGCTTCTAATATTACAGAAGCGACTTCTACGGTAGGGTTAATGAAATCTCTTGACAATTTATATGAAAAACCTAGTGCTTCAAATAAAGTATATTTGATGAAGAAACTATTTACTTTTAAGATGCATGAAGGCGGATCTACATTTAATCATTTGAATGATTTCAGATTTATTGTAAATCAGTTAAAATTGGTTGATATACCGTTTGATGATGAAGTGAAAGCAATTTTATTATTATGTTCTTTGCCTGATAGTTGGGATAAATTGGTAATGGTTGTTAGTAATACAACATCTTCTAATAATATTTTGAAGTTTGATGATGTGGATAATATAATCTTGAATAATGAAATTCGTAGGAATAGTACGGTGGAATCATCATCGTGAATGCTTTGAATGTAGAAAGTAGGGGCATGAAAAAGGAGAGATCCAAGAATAAGAATAATGGGAAATCAAATTCAAGGGATAACAGATCTAAATCCAGAGGTAAGGGAATTACCTATTGGAAATGTGGAAAGAAAGGAAATGCAAACAAAGATTGTTGGTCAAAGTATAAAGAGAACCAACAACAGACAAAGGTAAAGAAGTAAATCCTTTTGCAGCAGAGGTAATGAAATATGCTCTTATTCTTTCTTTAGATAATAGAATTGAATCATGGGTTTTAGATTCAGGAGCTTCTTTCCATGCAACCCCCGATAAGGGTTATTTCAAAAATTTTGTCAGGGAAATTTTGGGCATGTTTATTTAGGTGATGATAAACCTTGCAGTATTCTTGGTAAAGGGAATTTCATCTAAAATTGTAGAATGGAAATACATGGGTATTGAAATATGTGAAGCAAGTTCCAAGCCTCGGGAGGAATCTTATATCGTAGGGAAACTAGGTGAAGTTAGTTGTATGGTTACATTTACGGGAGACTCTTGGAAATTCACTAAGGGTGATTTTGTTGTGGCAAGAGGTAAGAAGGTAGGAACGTTATATTTATCTACCGTGTTATTGATTCTTTTTCGCATTATCTACTTAAGATTCGAGATGCATGTATGTGGCATATTTGGTTGGGCCATATGAATAAAAAAAAGAATGTAGATCTTAAAGGCTAAGGGTAAGTTATAGATTTGAAAGATTTAGATCTTGATTTCTTTGAGCATTGTGTCTTTAGAAAGAAAAATAGAATAAGATTTCTCAAAGTTGGCGAAACTAAGAAGGAGCATAAATTAGATCTTGTACACTCGGATGTGTGGGGACCAACTCGGGTATCTTCTCATGGAGGATTCTAATATTATATTACTTTCGTTGATGATACTACAAGAAAGGTATGGGTTTATTATATTAAACATAAATTTGATGTTTTTAACACTTTTAAAAGATGAAAACCCTTGTTGAAAATGAATCAAATTCAAAGTTAAAGTGCCTTAGATCGACAATGGTGGTGAATATCTTGTAGTAGGGATTTAAATGATTATTGTTCGAGTGAATGGAATATGTAGAGAAATAATGGTTCCAAGAAAATCACATGAGAACGGTGTTGCAGAAAGAATGAACAAGGAAATCATGGAACTGCTTTCGAAGTATGAGGATACATGTTGGATTTCCTTTTGATTTTTGGCAAAAGTAGTTGATATAACAATTTATTTTATTAACCATAGGTCATCAAGTTCACTAGATGAAGGAATGAAAGAGGAAGTTTGGACCGTAAAAGAGGTAGATCTTTATTTTCTTAAAGTTTTTGGTTCAAAATATTTTGTGCATATTGATACGGAAAATAGGAAAAAGGTAAATGTAAAATCCAAGAGATGCACTTTTATTGGTTATGGATTTGGTTATTTGATTCCATTTTTGGGATTTAGAGAATTCTAAAATTATTAGGAGTCATGACATTGAATGGAATGAAAAGAGAATGTATAGGGATCAAATTTTGGTACCCAAGGACGAACCGGTTGAGAAGTTTGTGAATGAAAATGAACTCTCATATTTAAAAGTAATACTTGTGGTTACACAGTAACCGGTGTTGGTTGACCCCTAACTAACATCGGTCAAAGCATAACAAGTATCGGTTACAGAAGAGCCAAACCGACATCGGTTATTAAAACTGATTTCGATTTACAGGTGTGACGTCGATCACTAAAAATTTGGATACAAATGTCTAGGAGGTCTAGAATGAGCCTCTCGATACCCTAAACTCCTATGAGAAGGTCACAAAGGGTAAGTAAACCTCTAGAAATATTTACACCTTCTCTATTTTATTTATTATTGATTGATAATGGTGAACCATAAATTTTGAATAAGCAATGCAAGATAAGACCCACGTGTAGTGAGAGCATGACATGGATGGGGAGATGAACTCCTTGGAACAAACTAGACTTGGGATTTGGTTAAGTTGACAATAGGTAAGAGGACATTATAGAATAAGTGGGTTTACAGGATAAGGAAGAAGAGGGTAGACAAAAAGTTACAAGACAAGACTTGTAATAAAGGGATTTGCACTGAGAAAATAGGTATTGACTTTGGTGAAATATTCTCTCTTGTTGTTAAGATGACTTCTATTCATACTTGTATTGAGTTTAGTTAGCAGAGGATTTTCAGTTATAGAAACTAGATGTGAAGACATATTTCCTTCATGGTGACTTGGATGAAGAGATTTACATGCAACAACCACTTGGGTATGAAGTCAGCAGAAGCGTAAATTAGTGCGTAGATTGAAAAAGAGTCTATATGTGCTCAAGAAAGCTCCAAGGAAATGGTGCACAAGGTTTGATATCTTTATGGATTAGCATGGTTACTTGAGATGTGAATATGATCATTTTGTTTATTTCAAGAAGCTTGAAAATGGGAGCTATATTATATTGTTATTGTATGTGGATGATATGCTTATTGTAAGATCTAGTATGCAAGACATTGGTGAGATTAAGGGAAATCTAGCTCACACATTTGCTATGAAGAATTTAGGAAGCTGCAAAAAATAATCCTTAGCATGCAAATACACAGAGATAGGAAGAACAAGAAATTGTATTTGTCTCAGGAGGATTATATCAACAGGGTGTTAGAAAGGTTTAAGATGTAAAATGCAAAATCTGTTAGTACACCTTTGGTTGGACACTTCAAATAGAGCAAAGATCAATGTCCTTCATCACATGAAGAGGTCAAATACATGACACGAGTACCATATGCTTTAGCAGTTGGGAGTCTCATGTATGTTATGGTTTGTACCAGACTAGACATTACATAGGTAGTGGGAGTTGTGAGTAGATATATGGATAATCCAAGTAAAGAGCATTGGAAAGCAGTCCAATGGATACTCAGGTATTTGAGAGGGACATCTAGCATGCAGTTATGCTATGGAGGTTCGGATATTTCATTATGTGGCTATGTTGATTCGGATATGGCTAGAGATTTGGATGGTAGGAGGAGCACTATTGGATATATTTTCATAGTAGGTGGGACGACAATTAGCTAGATTTCAAGATTGCAGAAGGTTGTGGATTTGTCTACTACAGAGGCAGAGTATGTTGCAACTACAGAGGCTAGCAAGGAGATGATATGGATGAGTAGGTTCATGGAAGAGTTGGGAAAGGAGCAAGATGATTGTAAAATGTTCAGTGACAGTTAGAGTGTAATTCATTTGGTAAAGAACTCAGTGTTTCATTCAAGAATGAAACACATTCAGTTGAGGTATCACTTCATATGACAGGTATTGGAGGATGGGCAGCTGAAATTAGAGAAGATTCATATGAGTGAAAACCTGCGGATATGCTAACATAGTCGTTAAAAAGGAGAAGTTGGAGCTACACTCCACTTTTGTTGGTCTTCAAGTTTGAGACTTGAAGAGGAAGAAACAAAGCTAAGGAAGGATCCAAGAATGACATTATACAGGTATAATGTAGTAATTAATCTCCAAGTGGGAGATTGTTGAGTTGTGGAGCTCAATTACTTCGGATTAACATGTAATATGAAACTTGTTGGAAAACACGAAGAATCGACATCGGTTATGGAGGGACCGACATCGATCGGAGTAAGGAGGAACCAAAATCGGTTAGGGCTAACCAACGTTAGTTACCTGTGTGTGGATGTTTTAATTAACTCACAAGAATTAGATCTAATTTTAGTATTAAAGAAGATCTATTGATTGTAATTACATGGCTAAGTGCCCTCAGTTTTTATACACCTATATAAGCATGAAAGCTAGGGTTTATAAGTAAGAATTAAGAAGAACTTGAAAAAGTTGATTATTGTGAGAATAATTGAGAGAGAGAATTCTTGGAGAAGAAGCAAAAGCTTGAGAGAAAGAAAGTACTATACATCTGAGAGGTGTGGAAGATTGTAAATCTTCAATTGTATATCTTATCAAAGCTTTGGATAATAGATTGGCTTGTTTCTTGGTGGACGTAGCCCACATTGGGTGAACCATGTTAAATATGGTGTTGATTTATATCTCTTGTTTTGTATATTTCTTCTAGTAGAATATCCGCTTTTATTTGCATGTATTCTTAGATATGATATATTATTTGTACTGGTATGCTAACCCCCACAATATCCTCCTTCTTGCTACAACATAGATCAAATATGAGGTCATGTAAAAATGACTTGTCATTCTTACCTCAATCAATTACTTATGGAGAGTATTGGTAATGATACTTTCACAATCAATGAACATCTTTGCATCAAGAATGAAACAAATGAACTTATACATCCAAGGATGAAAATTCATAGCGGAAGGGAGACCAAAACCCGTTGAGGAGAGGAATCATATCTCCTATTTCTTCATGAAACTCTACTTGAAATAACTCTTGGGAATTCTTGAAGTGTGAGTTTTTGGTTTGACCAACCAATTTTTATTAATCATCTTGACCATCTCAAAGGGTTTTCATCCCGTCTCAAAGGGTTGCGTCGATTCTTGCGTGATGTCAAAATTTTCTTCATGAAGTGAATCTCTTAACAAATCTTCAATATGATCTGGAGAATTGAGTAGAAAAGGTTCATCTTTATCATTAAAAACTCCTCAACACTCAGGATCATAATGTTCGGCACAAGCTAGGAAAAATTTGGGGCATTGTATGGCAACTGGAAATGCTACTGCTTGAGGTAAGCTGCAACGATAGAGCCTTTTCAAAAAAATAGTCTTTCCTTCCCACCTTACCCTGTCACATAATTGGACCATATCCACGTGACCCATATCGGTATCTAAAATATTATCATACGTTGAATTTAAGGATGATGTTGGAACTAATCCTTGATATGCATATTTTAGTGCTAATTTATTAGAGCATTCACCCATTATGAATTTTAAAGCAAAAAGCAAAAAGAAAACTTACATTGGGAAAGTATCGGGTCTAGTCTCGGATCACTGTTTCGCAAAAAATACGGCTCTCTTTATTATTATTATTTTTAAAAATAAATGAAAAGAAAATAAGTGGTTCTGAATTCAAAATGATAATACAAATGAAATATGGAAACTAAGCTCAAATCACTCTTTGGGGTTTTTAAAAACTACAATTTTAGACTATTTTTATTATTTCTGGCAATGCGTTTTCCATCACTTGAGTGCGTGTGAATGCATTTTAAATCCTTCTCCTTTGGAAATATGGATCTCACCTCCTTTGCATGGGATACGTGGATCTCAAAAGAAACTTCTTATTATTTTTATTATCCCTTGCTGCGCATGGGCTACATGAGCACTGGGTATTTCTATGAATGTGTGAGTTTTTTTACTTGTCTTTTCAAACTACTGTGTGGGATTTCCTTCACCCTTGGCATGGATTTTTGATATCTTCTTTGACAACATATGGATCTCCTTTGACTTCTTGATTAGTACCTCCTTTGATGCATGAGAAATTAATACAAAAACCTTCCTTTTTAATTACCCACATCTTGGCAAAAGATATTTAATTTATGCAGATGATGTGTGGCTTTCTCTGTTTGACTTCATGATGGATTTTGGAGAATTTCTTTCTTGGCATGTGGGAAAAATATGTTATCCTTGCTGACCTTCTCTCCTTGTAAATAGCTAGGTGTGTAGAATGGTTCTCACCATTTCCTTGGCATGAAAAGATTTTCTGTACCCTCGTGAATTGATCTTCTCCTTTCAAGTAATGCGTGGATCTTAAAAATAGACTTCTTGCTGGTATTTTCCTCCCTCCAAGTTTTCACTTTTGGAAGTGAATGATCTCATTTGAATTTATATTAATACCTCCTTTGCATGTGTGGGCTTCTTTGTTTGTGGATTTTTGTTTAAGCAAGTGTGTGGATCTCCTTGGGTGGCTATACCCAGCATGTACGTGGTTGTATATGTCCATAATAAAGCCAAAAACAAAAGAAAGATATAATAATAAACAAAAAAACAACATGAAAATAGAAAGAAAGACCCAAAACTTGAGTCATTTCACATTATCATGAGCTTTGAGCTTCATGCATGTTATGTGGATCGAGATTGAGTGCAAACTATATAGATATCATTCCAAAAATGAGAGCTAGACACATAGGGTTTGAGTTTGTGAGCAGAAGAATTCCCAAGCACGCACCAAAGGCCATATGTCCAACCAGAAATTATCAACTGATGAAAGATGAATCCTAAGCTTGTGATCCCGCAATGGAGACAACTACATGGAGCTCTCAAGGTTTCCTGGCTCTAGCTAATTCTTGTGTCAGGTTTCCGTGTGAAAGCCGAGGAGTGCCTATAGAATAAGTTTTTTCTTCTTATGGCTCTGGATGTCTGCAATATTACCTCGTTTCTTCTTCTTCACAATCTCTCCTACTTCTGCAACCTCTTGTAACCATCTCCTTCTCAATTTCCGGATGATAGAAGCAAAATTGAAATTGTCATGACAATTGGAAGCGGAAAAATAATTGCCCTCGACAATTGCTCACGGCAGTTACGACAATTAAAAAAAAAGAAAAATTCTTCCAAGTTTTTTGAACAAATTTCATGAGTATTAAATTAATATTTATTAATTAAAAACCCTAAAATTTAATAAATTTAATTTTATTAAATAACAAGGGAAATATTAATTAAATAATTAAAACATAGTTTACGTCGTAGTGGGAGAAGGGATTATTCAAAATGGATGAAACAAAAACCAAAATGACCATGAGAATAAGACGATCATGATGAGGGTAATAAGCCACAAGAAAAACATTTAAATTTATTAATTTTTAAAATTCTTACGTTGTGATTTTCAAAGTCAAAATTAGCCGATAACAACCGATCGTAATTGGGGACAAGGACTTCACATATGTAGTAACAAACCCAAACCAAAAATTTAATGAACATGATCCAAAAAACAAAGATGCACAAAAAAAGACGACAAAAGAGAGGAAAATGAAAAACAAGGAAAGAAAACAAACCAAAATCCTAATTACCTATGTACATACTTGGGAAAATCCGTTTTCAATTTTGATAGTACTTGAGATATTTCCCGCTATAGGGCTTAGGCAAATGAGTTCCATCAGGATATGCCAAGTAATATGTGTTATCTTCATAGAAATGCCTGATTTTGAAAGGGCCCCCTATAGTGAATTAAACTTCTCGTGTTTTCCTTTTGGTTTATGTCTCTTGTCCCAAAGAAGAACTAAGTCATTGATTTGAAATAGTCTCTCCTTAGTTTTCTTGTTGAATAAATTCTTCACTTTGGATTGGTGTTTCTAGATCCTATTTGCCACTTGACTTTTTTTCTCTTTGAGATTTTTTAAGAACATGATCCTTTTATCCAACGCATTGGCAAATAATTCATTGTCATTGTTTGAGCCAATCGTAATGCTTGATAACTCCAATGTGATGGGAATTTGAGCATTGGTTTCATACGAAGTTGGAATGGAGACATCGTGATTTATCTTTTAGGAGTTATGCGGTCAGGCGACAATGCATCATATAACTTTTTGTGCCAAGTTATTTGATATTCTTTTACTAACTTGAGCACGATGGTAATGATGCTTTTGTTACTAGATTTTGCTTGACCATTTCCCTGCAGGTAGTAATCTGATGAATGAGATAAAAATATCCCATACCCATAACAAAAACCTATCATCTCTGTAGAAGAAAAATTGGAGGCATTGTTCGTCACGATCTTGTGTGGAATTCCATAACAAAGCAATATATTCTCTTTGATGAAGTTACAAATTACCGTAGTAGATGTTTGTTTCATTTGAATAACTTCTACCCACTTCGTAAACTAGTCAGTTGCAGTGAGCACGTGAGTATGAACAACACTAGAATTAGGATTCAAAACACCGATGAAATCCAACCCCCATTATTGAAAGGGTTATTCAATGACAATCGGCTTCAAAGGCAAAACCGTTAATTTATGTCTTCCAACAAATTGTGACAAGATTTGCATTTTGCTACCCATTTTTGAGCATCGGAAAACATATTGGGCCAGTAATAATGTGCTTCCAAATTTTATGAACTATCACTAGGCCGGATAAATGACCACCGCAAGCATGATTGTGAAAGGCTTTAAGCAACCTAGGTTGTTGTTCCTTATCGACACATCTGAGGAACATGCCATTAATTCCTTTCCTAAACAAAGTGTTGTCCCAAGTAACGTACGACATCTCTCAATTGGATACCTTTCTTTTCCATTTGTCATATTCTCTCGGACATTCACCATATGTAAGAAAGTAGACTATATGGAATACCATTCATCGTGGTCTTGACGAAAACTACCAAAGTGGTAAACTTTATTCAACGGGTTCTTCTTCGAGTCCTCTCGTGGCTCATTCTCTTCAATGAGTTGGCAAAGTCATCTTCCTCGAAATTTTTGGTAGGCTTGATATCCAAATCATATTCTTGGATCTTGGAGACCCAATTACCTCTTTTAGATATTGGTTCATGTTGTGTAAACTTTGATTTAAGCTGTGGTGTCTGGAACTAAGACTTTGGGTTGAGAATTCAAGACATAGTACCTAAAATATTTCACGGCTCGAACCACCACGTATACATGCCTCTCAAGGGGAGTGTAATTGATTTCATGTTTCTTGAATCCATAACTCATGAATGCAATAGGAGATTCAATTCCCTCTTGATTATGTTGAGTCAAGATGGTGGAGATCATGTGCGGCGAAGCATAACAATAGACTATGAAATCCTTTTTAAAATTAGGACACACCAATGTAGGAGCTTTCGCAATAGCACCCTTGATTTTTTCAAATGCTTCTCTACCTTCCTTCAACCATTTGAAGGATTCTTTACCTTTCATCATATCAGTGATTTCTTTGGTTAGCTCGACAAAATTTGGCACAAACCTTCTCAAAAAGTTCACCTTCCCAAAGAATGAGTGAACTCTAGGCTTACTTGTAGGTAAGGAAAGATTCTTGATAACTTGAACGTGCTTAGGATTGATCTTAGTTCCTTCTTTAGAAACAATATGACCTAGGAGTTTCCCTTCCGTAACTCCGAACACGAACTTATTTGGATTCATGAAGATATTATGAAGTCTACACCTTTGCAGTATTTTCTCCAAATCTCTTAGATGATCTTCTCACTTTTTGGAGAACATTGTCAAGTCATCTAAGTATATCACGGCGATCTTGTATTTATAATCTATGAATGCCATATCCATAGCCCTTTGAAAGGTTGTGCCAACATTGATTAAACCAAAAGGAATTCTTCTATATGTGAACATACCCCAGGCGGTAGTGAATGTTGTTTTATGTTGGTCTTCTCTAGCCACTTCAATCTAGCATGGATAACATTTTCGATCCAGTTACTGCCTGTAAAATATGGTCAATGACCAACATTGGGTAGTTATCCTTCAAGGAAGCTCGATTAAGATTGCGAAAATCCATGCAAATCCTAATTTCTCTATTTTTCTTGTGAACGGGTACAATATTAGCTATTCAAGTTGAATGTCAAATAGGAAAACCTATTCTTGCACCTAACATCTTTTGAACCTCGTGGAATATTTTCCCTACTATCTTGGGATTATCTTGTCTTTGCTTCTTCCCGCATGGAGTTGCACTGAGTTTTAAGGGTATGGCATGCTCCATTTCCCTAGGTTGGAAAGACTTCAAGTCTTCATATGAGTAATCTAAGGCATCAAAATATTTGGTAAGGAGGCTTACTAATTTCTTGCGCTCTCGGCTAAGCAACAGATTACCAATGTTGACTAGGGAGGTTTTATTTGGTACCAATGTCAACTTGCTCGCATGATCAATAAAATTTATAGGTCTTGCCTACTCTTTCTCTTTGATAAACTTGTCATGTTTATCAAAAAGTTCTTCAAGTGAAACCAATCCTTTTGGAAATTTATTTCCTTTGACTTGAATGATACCATCACCATGATCCTCGTTCTCAAATCCTTCTTGAATAGGTGAGGCCATCGATTTACAAAAGCGAGTAATTGCTTCCTTCAAATTTAAATTGTTCAAAATTATCTCTCTTTTCCAAGAAGGCAATAATTTGTTGATCATCATTGAATACTTTCCAATTTTTTGCATTGTTAGGAACACTTGGCCTAAAAACCATTTCAATGGTGTATTTGTCTTGATCAAACTTTGAATGAGGGATCATTAATGAAGTTGAGACTGCTAGAGAATCTGCTTTATCATTCTTTTCATGAGGGACATATTTTATGGAAAAAGCATTGAAGACTTCTATCGTGTCCCACACTTTATTTCTATAGTGTCTCAAACGATCATTCTTTACTTGAAACTGATTTTTAACTTGTTTCACGATCAACTCTGCATCTCCGAAAAATTTCAAATTTTGATCCCTTTCTCTTCTACAACTTGGAGGCCAAGGATTAATGCCTCATATTCTGCAGTGTTGTTAGTATTTGAAAATTGGAGTTTATAAGAAAAAGGAAATATTTTACCATTCGGAGATATGAGCACCACTCTTACAATGTAACCTGTTGAGCAATAGCTTCCATCAAACTCAAGAGTCCAAATCTCATTGGAATGTTGGCAAATGATATCAGGAGTATGAACCTCTGTAGGCATCATATAATTACCCATACTGGAGTTTTGAAATAGGATCTATGCACGAGGATCTTTAATTTTTGTCACTGTGAACTTGGCCTGAGCTTTTGGCATTAACTTCTTCATCTCTCCCTTTATAGGGATCATAGCATGAGACCAATCCATTTTAATCTCTCCACCCAAGTCTCTGCAAAATTTCTTGCTTAACAACATACCATATGAAGCGGGAATGTCAACAACTAGAATAGTTACCTTAACTCGCTTATGAGGAAATTGGGCTAAAACCATTTGAGCGTCTTTGATCTACCCAATCGGAGGAAATTTCCTTGTCTCGCATGGAGTAACAAGATTCAAATGTTTTTGTACAAGTCAATCTAAGAGCATGTGTTATTTTCACGGGCATCACATTATCCAAGGCTCTAGAATCTATAATGCAATTACTTAATTTGCATCTGTTGATTAGAAAGGACATAAAGATAGGTTTAACATTTTCATTTGAAGGTGTACTATCTCGCCACACTATTTTGAGTCTTCCCGTCTTTGGGAGTTTTTAGAATTTCTTTAGAGGACTGAACAATATAGTTTCCTTTGATAAACTAGACTAATTTCTCAAGTTGGTCCTTATTGGACTTCAAGTACTCTACCTATGACATGGATTTTTTTTTATTGACATGATCAATGATATCAATTTTGGGAAATATAACCATACTTGACGCCTCGTATACTAGCTCTTTTGAACTTGATGATGAAACACTTGAGATCTTTACTTGGGCTTGATAAATATTGATGTGGAAAACAAAACATTCTTCGTAGTTGATTTATCAACCGATTGACTTGACAAAGGTCCTCATTTCTTTAGGACAATTTTAACCTTGGAAACCTCAATCACCTTGGACTCTTTAGGAATATCAGTTGTCTTGGATTATTTGGAAGTTTCTTTAGTTTTAGATTCTTTAGGAACTTCCTTAGAGCTATTTTTATCTTCCACCTTAGTGGTACTTTTCTCCTTTTTCTGAGAGTGTGTGAAGACCATGAAGGATTGACTATTCATATCTTCCATAATTTCTTCATATTCGTCTTCTTCTTCTGAATGGTACTCGAAGAAATGATTATTACTTTCTCCTTGTGCTCTTCGACTTCGAGGTTTAGATAACCCAGAATGCGGTTCTTCTTCATCAAATTCGATGACCTCAACTTCGTCATCACTTTCTTCAACGACATCACCCTTTGAGTTAGTTACAAGAGCCACTTCAATAGCAAGCCTCGTTGAAGCACCTGTAATTATAGCTTTGTTGGGAACGTAGCCTTTTCTTGGGATGTATTTGTAAGGATCAAGTTTACTACTTTGAGCAACTTTCTTTTTAAAGCTAGCACATCATTAGCCAATTTAGTGAGTATAGCCTCGAAGCATGGGGTTTCTTGACTCTTTCCCTTGAGGTATTTTTTCTTGAATTTTTCTCCCATGATTTAAGTCATCCTCAATTTATATGGCCAAGGATTGAGCAAGTTCCAAAGTAGCCACTCTAGCCCTTCTCATCACCGAAGTCTTCCCATCTCTATTGAACATGGGAAGAATCCTCCTCAAACCTTGTGGGAGGTCATGTCGAGTTGGTAAGGCCAATGGGCCTATGGCATTTCCCCATGGTACATTAGCTGTTGTCTTGGGAAAGGTAGTATGTAAAGGAAAAATAATGTGAGCAAGAACAAGTGCTTGACTTGTAGTGATTCATTCCTTGCTTGATCTTTCGGGACTTGATGTAAGGCTTACAGATCTACGGGGTATGTTCCTCCTTGGAGGAGATAACTTGAAACCAAAATTTCCTTGAAAGTTAAAAATGAGATCTGATTAACCCTTAGCTTTTTATCCTCGTGTAAACCTCTTTCCTGCTAGTTTGAAATATTTATTGTGAAAGGATCACTGACATGTTCTAATCAGCTCTTGCCTTTCCTCTTCGCTCTCTTTCTTGAGCTCTTTGCACTTGAATGACTCGAAAAATCTCGTAGCTTGATCTTCTTCGTTATCTAGTACTGATGTGGTGAGATGAAAATGATAGTTTCTCATGCACTTTTTCCAAATAGCTTGCCTTAGATATGATGATATGACTTCTTGAGTATCTAAAAAAGATTTGGTTAAGATAGGTAGGTTACCCGTAATAGGCATACAAATTATTACCTTGGTGCCGAGGGCCACGTCGGTGAACAACGATCAACACATGTCCAGGAGGTCTTTTGGTCACAAGTGCAAGTGCCCTTCTTCTAAGGTCTTCAATGTCCATACCCACAAGTTGCTGCAAGATTTCATTTTTTCCCAAGCTACAATCCGAAGGTTGGCAACAATGTCTCCTTGAAAATATTAAATCGAGCACAAGATTCAATTGAAGAATTGGAGCTTGTGTAGAGGGGATAGTCATAAATCTTTAACTAATCACCGGTTAATGATTCCTGAATCCCCAACAAAGTCACAAAAACTATTAGCATATGGATTTGCATGCATACAAATGACATGAAACAATATGGGAACGAATTCCCTCCTCAATGAAGGTGAGGTTGCATTTATTGAAAATAAAAACTATATTTACATCTATACATTCCAAAATTATATGTAGGGGTATTTTGGAACATCAATGGAAAAAAATGAATGAGGGAGATGGAATGGAATGAAGGAAATGAATGAATGGAAGGAACATGCAAGAGTTAGGTAAAATCAAAGCTTAATATTGCATGGAGAAGAACAATAAATAACTAACACAAATAAAACAGAGTTTTCATCAGCCTATTTATGAGAATGAGTAAAAGGGAACACACATGAGCAAGTAGATAATCGAGTTTGTTCATTGTGAACTAGAACAACGTGTTAATATAGTTGACAATAAAATCCAAGTCAATAGTTGTATGCAAGATTCAAATGCTAACATCTAATGAACATAAAAACACCAAATGTTACTGATAGACAATGAAAGGGACACAAAGTTCATATTTCATTTACTCTAAAATGTCTTCTCAAAAGAACACAACGTTTCTTTCCTTGAAGTAAAGTTTGCATACAAAAGTATTTTCTTCTCTTCTCTCAAATTCACCCTTAAAAATGAACCCTTGAATTCCTTTTATAACCCAAAAGTTGGTTACAAAGTAGTCAGGGTTTACATGAACATTAAATAGGGAATATTAAGTGACTTTAAATTTTTCAACCAATTTTATTAAAAGAAACTAAAAATAAGAATCTATTTAAGATACCAAAAGTCTTCCGAAAGTGAGTTCAACAATAACATCATTTTAAAATACCACTTTTAAAACATACGACAAAAACTAGTGCCTTATCCATTGAAATGGGGTCCACCTATCTCAATCGTATGAGAAATGGACTCTCCCACCCATGAGAAAATATAGGAAATCACCCTACCATGTTTTTGGTGAAACAAGGATCCTGCTTCTTCACCAATTCAAACGATTTGAGCTTCTGCAATGTCCAGTGCATCTTCTCTTCCTCCGGAAAACAACTCGAAAGAATACCAACCTCACAAAGTACTTGCATTTCAAGAATCTTACCTGGTATGGTATGCAGTCTGCAACTTTAGATTGGATCTCTTCACAAAGGTGTTTGATTTTGAAACATTGATCCATAGAAGAAGTGGAAAAATAATCAACAGGATTATACATTTCATGTATCAATTTTGTAAATTGCTCCACTAGATGTTGTATTGAATTCCTTTGGTTGTGTTCATTGACGAAGGTACAAGGAATCTCTTCGATGAAGGCTTGAATGGAAGAGAGCGTGGTATAAGCTTCATTGCACAAACTGTCAAACTGAATTACTAAGTCTTCTAGAATCATTTTCCTGGACTTAGCATGATTTAGCCATAGAATTCATGTCATGCGATGATCAAACTCAAGTATTCCCTCTAAGGCTAAGAATGTAGATTCCATGCGGGCAAGATCCTGAAGACTTGGAAAAATCTGATCCAATGTTATTAATTCTGTAATGAGGCATTCCTTGAATGGAAACATTGAATCAAGGTAGGCATAAATATTCTTAGATATTTTTATCACCTCATCAATTGTTCTCAACCCACCACTTTCTATCTCAGAAACCCATGACCTTAGAGTGTGCCCTAGAGTGATCACATCCTTTGATTGATTGATAATTTCTTGATCTGGGATGGCCACCATCTTTGGAACAGGAAAAGAAGACGTAATTGGGCTGATCAAATGTTGAACATATGAGATCAATTGATTCTTTTCTTCTTTGAGTTGGGAAATTTGAGATTTGTATCTCTCCAACCTTTTAAGCACACTATTCATTGAATCCTTTGCCATAACAACATCACTTTCAAAAGTGGTCTTTCTAAGGGCTATTTTGGATACTTCATAGTCAGTGACTGTCATGTCCCCACGATCCTTTTTAGTAGTTTGAACTGTAATTTCTTTAAATTTATCTGCTTATCATCAATCACTACTCTGGAGAAGACCTTAGGATTTTTGGGCACAACTTTGTTGGAAAGGGCAGAAAGAGATTCCAAATCAATGTTGGCCACTTTGACCAATCTCTTTCTCTTTTTTATTTCAGAATCAACCCAAGCCGGTGTTTCATTCATTAATTTGACACAAAAATTTCGAGAACTAGAAGAAATATCCTCTTTGCCTTTCTCATGACTAAAACCAGTAGGCAATTTTTTGTGGCCTCAATCCTTGGTGAAGTAGCTTATGCAACACATTCTTAATTATCCTCGTGTTCTTGTGAAATAACCTTATCACCTAGATGCTCGAAAGAATTAGATATATGTACCACTGGGATTTTCTTGGACTCTGGTGTATAACATTGATGACTTGGATCCTTAGTGGGCCTATTGGAACTCTCAGTGATGTGAACAAATGAGTTTGGGGTAGAAATACCCGAAACACGTTCTTTTCCTTCCCGAAGATGCACACTTTTTACCGACCCTTGAGACACTGCTTCTTTATTAGAGATAGGTTTGGGTAACCACCGACTTTTCCTCTGAGATGCGTGTGATGATGTTGGTGGAGACTGATGTGAAGAAGTTTGCACCACCTTTTTCTGTGTAAGTCCTCCCCTCGTTGGCAGTTTTGTATCTCAGACATATGTGCCTGAAATGGGAGAGGATTGGCCATCTAATTCTCATACCACATCATAGTCCTTTTCAACACAAGTTGATTCATGACATCTAGAGAAGTTTCATCTCCTTTACTCCAATCAATACCAGGGAGTGGAGTGAAAACTATCTGATCATAGGCAGGATCCATAAGATCAATTCCATTATTAGCAAGGGTCAAAGGAGGGTCCCTCAATCTGTAATTTGCTATCTTGAGCCAGTGTGAGATGAGAAAATTGTCATCATCTTACCTCCCTATCATCCGCACATTCTGCCCAATAGTCTTCTATGTTTGCCTTGTGCCTATATCTTGCTCCTAGGGATTTTTCCATGGATTCTTTAATATGAAATTGAGCTGTACTTATGAAAGAATGTATAGTCATGAGGGAAAATTCTTTTTCCATAAGTTTTGCACTACGGGAACTTGGACATTTGTATTCCCCAATCGAATCAAGAAATGAACACCTCCTTTACGTTTATCCACCAGTAGGCAATGGATTTTGAAAAGCTGACGTGAAAGTTCCATCAATGCCAATTTGTCACTAACATATTTAGGAAGTTTGTAAAGAGCTCCCACAAATCCATCAACTCATATATAGGAGTAAGAGGGAAACTGGATATACCAAGTTCCCCATTTATTTATCACGCCTTGGCATCTTCTGAAAATCTTTCCTCTAGGTTTCTCCTTAGTGACCAGATTATATAGAATAGGAAAGCATTGTTTACCCTCCGAGAAATGGTGAGAACCATTCTTGAACTCCAGCTATGGGTAAAAGTGAAAAACACTATTCTTGCTAGGACCCATCGTACCTCTAGTTGTTAGCCCTAAAAATATCCTCCTTCTTGCTACAACATAGATCAAATATGAGGTCATGTAAAAATGACCTGTCATTCTTACCTCAATCAATTGCTTATGGAGAGTATTGCTAACAATACTTTCCCAATCAATGAACATCTTTGCATCAAGAATGATACAAATGAACTTGTACATCCAAGGATGAAAATTCTTAGCGGAAGGGAGACCAAAAACCCTGTTGAGGAGAGTAATCATATCTCCTATTTCTTCATGAAACTCTACCTGAAACAACTCTTTGGGAATTCTTGAAGTGTGAGTTTTTGGTTTGACCAACCAATTTTTATTAACCATCTTCAACCATCTCAAAGGGTTTTCATCCCAGAATTGTTGTGTCGATTCTTGCGTGATGTCAACATTTTCTTCATGAAGTGGCACTCTTAACAAATCTTCCATATGATTTGGAGAATTGAGTAGAAAAGGTTCATCTTTGTCATTAAAAATTCCTCGACGCTCAGGATCATAATGTTCGGCACAAGCTAGGACAAATTCGGGGCATTGTATGGCAACTGGAAATGTTGTTGCTTGAGGTAAGCCGCAACGATAGAGCCTTTTCGAAAAAATAGTCTTTCCTTCCCGCCTTACCCTGTCATGAATTGGACCATATCCACGTGACCCATATCAGTATCTAAAATATTATCATATGTTGAATTTAAGGACGATGCTGGAACTAATCCTTGATATGCGTATTTTAGTGCCGATTTATTAGAGCGTTCACCCATTATGAATTTTAAAGCAGAAAGCAAAAAGAAAACATACACTGGGAAAGTGTCGGGTCTAAGTCTCTAGACCACCGTTTCCGCAAGAAAAATATGGCTCTCTTTTTTATTATTATTATTTTTAAATAAATGAAAATAAAATAAGTGGTTCCAAATTCAAAATGATAATACAAATGAAATATGGAAACTAAGCTCAAATCACCACCCAGGTTAAAAATACTACGATTTTAGACCATTTTTATTATTTCCGGCAATGTGTTTTCCATCACTTGAGTGCGTGTGCATGCATTTTAAATCCTACTCCTTTGGCAATGTGGATCTCACCTCCTTTGCATGGGTTGCGTGGATCTCAAAAGATTCTTATTATTTTTTATTATCCTCTGCCTGCGTGGGCTGCATGAGCCTGGTATTTCTATGCATGCGTGGGTTTTTTGACTTGTCTTTTCAAACTGCTGTGTGGGCTTTCCTTCACCCTTGGTGTGGATTTTTGATATATTATTTGACAGCATATGGATCTCCTTTGACTTCCTGGTTAGTACATCCTTACTGCATGAGAAATTAATACAAAAACATTCCTTTTTAATTACCCACAACTTGGAAAAAGATATTTAATTTCTACAGATGATGTGTGGCTTTCTCCCTTTGACTTCATGATGGATTTTGGATAATTTCTTGCTTGGCGCATGGGAAAGATATACTATCCTTGCTGAATTTTTCTCTCCTTCCAAACAACTACGCGTGTAGAATGGTTCTCACCATTTCCTTGGCGTGGGCAGATTTTCTTTACCCTCTGCGTGCTGATCTTCTCCTTTCAGGTAATGCGTGGATCTCAAAAACAGACTTCTTGTTGGTATTTGCCTCCCTCCAAGATTTCACTTTTGGTATCGAATGATCTCCTTTGACTTTAGATTAATACCTCCTTTGCATGTGTGGGATTCTTTATTTGTGGATTTTTGTTTAAGCAACTACGTGGATCTCCTTGGGCGGCTATACCCAGCCTGTACGTGGCTGTATATGTCCACAATAAAGCCAAAAAAGAAAGATATAATAATAAACAAAAAAACAATATGCAAATAAAAAGAAAGACCCAAAACTTGAGTCATTTCACACCATCACGAGCTTTGAGCTTCATGCATGCTATGTGGATCGAGATTGAGTGCAAACTGTATAGATATCAGTCCAAAAATGAGAGTTGGACACACAGGGTTTGATTTTGTGAGAAAAAGAATTCCCAAGCACGCACCAAAGGCCATACGTCCAACCAGAAATGAGCAACTGATGAAAGATGACTCCTAAGCTTGTGATCCCGCAATGGAGACAACTACCTGGAGCTCTCAAGGTTGTCTAGCTCTAGCTAATGCATGTTCAGGTTTCCGTGTGAAAGCCGAGGAGTGCCTGTAGAATGAGTTTTTCCTTCTTCTGGCTTTGGATGTCTACAATATTTTTTGTTTCTTCTTCTTCCCAATTTCTCCCGCTTCTGCAACCTCTTGTAACCGTCTCCTTCCCAATTTCCGGATGATAGAAGCAAAATTGAAATTGTCCACGACAATTAGAAGCGGAAAAATAATTGCTCACGACAGTTACGACAATTAAAAATAAAATAAAAGTTCTTCCAAGTTTGTCGAACAACTTTCATGAATATTAAATTAATATTTATTAATTAAAAACCCTAAAATTTAATAAATTTAATTTTATTAAATAACAAGGTAAATATTAATTAAATAATTAAAACACAGTTTGTGTCATAGCGGGAGAAGGGCTTATTCAAAATGGATGAAACGAAAACCAAAATGACCATGAGAATAAGACGATCATGATGAGGGAAATAAGCCACGATAAAAGACATTAAAACAAAAATTAAAAAAATCTTACGTTTTAATATTGCGAAGTCAAAAATAGCCGATAACAAGTGTATACCACTATTATGAGGGATCAAGCCACATATACTTCTCCCCAACCTTATAATGAGACACATGTGTGATATATTAAAATAATAGAATATGGAACTCTTGATTTGTGACAAGAACACTTGAGAACAAAATTCGATACTTCAATTTTTTCTTATGGTTGATCTAGGGTAGTAATATAGATGTATTCATAAATTGAAGCTTTCAATTAATGCTATAAAATTGGATATTTCAATGCTTTCTCTTGACATTATTAAGTTGATTAAAATAGAGGCTCCCTTGTATGCTAATAATAGGGTGGATGTGTATTTATATGTCACCATTTGTATGAATATCCACTTAATTAACACAAAAGTACCACTTAGGATGACCAAGCTAAGATACCCTTTTGAAAAGATAACCATTAGAAATATAAGGGATAAGTTTGTGAAAGGTGGTGTAGACAAACCTAACTATGATCTACAGTCTTGTCCAAGGAATAAGGAAGCCAAATATCAGTCTTAAACTACTAAGGAAGCCAAGTATCAATTCTATGTATGTGAGAAGATTTTTCAAACTATGTGGACTTGGACATGAATTGTATGAAATGGGATCAAAGCTTATCTAAACTAGATGTAAAATGTAACCAACTTTGATATGGAGTATGTAAAGTGTGAATAAATCTTATCTAAACAATATGAAATGTGACCAATTATGATCTAAACTTTTAAAATGCCCCAAATCTATCTAAATTTGTATACTCTTAGAAAAATTCTCTATGAACTTCTTAATAAGTCTATATAAAATTGCTTAATGAATGCAAAAGAGAAAAGTAGTTAATTGTATCATGTGTAAAAGGCATACATAGATAATCCATTTGAAGCTTGCACACTAAACATGGTTGCATAAATAAACATGTGTAAGATATGATCATTATAGAATAAACATGATATGTGTCATCTCAAGAGTAAACATATTTTGAATATTGTTAGAAATCTGTATAAATCAATAGTTTTAGTGTAATAATGATAATAAGAGAAATATGCTAACACACACATGACTTGACACTAAGGAATCATTTAGGACTCACAACCTAACACTATAAGAAACGACACAATAAGTCCCCCTAAGACTTTTTGACAACACAACTGACATGACATTGTGATGCTAGGATAACTTGACCAACAATAATGTTATTAACTATTAAAAAGTAAGCATATGATCGTGAAACACATAGTAAAGAAGCATTGTGTATAACCATGGAACCTAGAGCATAGAAGTCATATATGATAGACCAAGTACGTGTCGAACATGCACTAAAAAGTTTTGGCTAAATAGTATGTGTTAAATTAAACAAGTATGTGCCAAACGAGTATGTATCAAATATGTATAAAACAAATAATGTATGCATAAAAACTATGTGTAAAACATGTATGCATGTTAGATAGATATGTGTTATAAACATATGTGCCAAACAATATGTGTTGAACAAGTATGTTTCAAGACATGTGTATTCCAAACAATGTGTGCAAAACAAGTAAGTGCCAACTAGGTATGCAATAAACTCAACAAGTCATTGAGTAAACATGAAGTATATACATGAGGCCAAAGTCTACACTAAACATACAAGCATATGCAATAAATATAGAATATAGTATAAAAATAACAAATAATCATGGAGCATTCAATACCACTACATAGAAATAAGCGTGTAGTAATTGTTTGAAGCACAATACAATGTATAGAATAAAAAGCATATCATGAGCAAGGGTATGAAAAATATAACCTAACAATGTTATTTATATGATTCCCCCAATGTAGGAATTCCTTAAGCGAAAATTACACTCACATGAATAATGTGAACGAGAGCGAGACAATAAAGTGCCACACATATAGTAGATATTATTTGGGTGGGAACAATTTGAGCCATGGAATAGGTGTGGGACATGTGGGTATTTAATTCCCACCTATTTGTTTCAACTTTCCAATCATGCCTTCGTCTTTTCTAACAAATGAAACAATGTCAAATTGATAACCTTGACTCCATAAAAAAACAACAAAGCCCATTTTATGGTGGTCATTTTGTTGCCGCCACTAGACAACCCTTGCCTGCACACATGAATATACCACCCATATTGTATGCAAAATTGCACTAACACCACTAAATGATTCCTCTTCTCTCGAGATAATTAGACTAATGGTTTGGGCATGCTTGATTCACATACCACAAATTTTGATGAGACAACTTGAGTAGGGAATCATAGTTTTTGGATGATGATAGATGATGATGATGATGAGCCTCTTAATGTCATATTTTTAATACCACTCCCACCTGGAGATTAGATGAATGCTCTAGTGTTTTCAAGTTCATTTCAAATTTTTGATGAACAAATTGACATAACATCTCCCCCTCCCTAACACACAACCCACACCACCATGACCAAACTAATACATCTCAAACGAGTATAAATTGTCATGATAAATAAACCAAATTATAATCTTCAAACCCATTGATCGAATTATAGTCTTCAAATTCATGATCAAATAAAATAATCTTCAAATCGATTACCTAAATTATAATCTTCAAACTGTGGTGTTCCCTAAATTATAATCTAAAGGACTTCTAATATGTCCTTATAAGAACGGGTTCGTAACAATATGTAGTTAGTGTTAGATGCTTCTAAGTTCCAGGTAATGTCACATATATAGCTTGTTCGTCTCATACCTGGTCACTTGCATTCTTGAGTCCTAGCTTTAATATATATGTCACAAATTTGACAATGGTGAGATCTTTAACTGCTGCATCTCTTTGTCTATCTATAATTGTGCAATAAAGTATCAGATTATAAAATTATTTTCCATAGAACTGACATAAGCTGTTGCAATGATGAAGCTATCGATGGCAATGGATTTATTGCCCGAGATTTGACAATAGAAAACACCTCAGGCCCAAACAGGATGCAAGTTGTAGCTCTTTGAGTAAGTGCAGATCAAAAACCTTTTACAGTGCACTTTCAAGGGAAATCAGGGAACTCTCTATTCCCACACTTACCGCCAATTCTATAGGGAATGTACAATATTTGGCACGATGAATTTCATCTTTGGGAGTTGTGAGATAGTATTTCAAAATTGCAGCCTTGTGGCCTTGAAACCCCTTCTAGGTCAAAATAATACTTGCACCGCACATGCCAAATCTCATCCCAATCAGAACATTGGATTCTCATTCCATAAATGCAAGGTTGACGGGACCCCTAAGCTCTTGTCAATACAGAACATTTCTACTTACTTAGGGACACCATTGAAGCAATACTCCCACACAATTTTCCTCCATTGTTATCTATGGCATGCCCTCATGTTGCCAGTAATGCGTCCTTAAGTAAAGGAACATATCCTCATTGGAGTCTAGCAGCCATTATGACTACATGTATACAGAGTTATGTTGATGTATAGCTTAAAATAAGAGTGAAAAGTGTCTAAAACAAACATACTTTGTTTTCTTTAGTATATCATTTTCTATCAACATTTTTCCATCATAACATTATTTTTTCTTGGAATGAAGCTAGCAGGATAGACAACACTATTTAGCCAATTAAGGAGGCATCAATGGAAAAAGCAACTCCATTCAACTACGGTGCAGGTCATGTTGATCCAAACAGAGCTGTAAATCTTGGTCTGATATAAAATCTTGGGCACTCTAGATCCTAAAAAAGTTAAAGGCAAGATAAATTCAGGCACATCTATGGCATGCCCTCATGTTGCTGGTATGGAGTGCAATGTGAACTCTAAATAGTATAAGTTCTTTGATTTAGAGGGATACGTTAATTACTTTTATAGTTGATGCACGGTTTTTAATTTTTGGTGTGAAATTGTGTCATATTTGATTTGTGAGTTTGGAAATCTTGTACACTTTGTATTTGTGAATGCCTTTTTAGTAAGATAGCAAAGCTAAAATACCACAACAATTTGTTTGTTTAATTGAATGACTAGAGTATTTGCCCACGAATTCATCTCGTAAGTAGAGTTCTTCATCCATTTGATTGATTTGCTTTAATTGATTTATAAACCTACAGATTAAAAATTGCATAAGACTAATATATAAAAGGACAAAGACCCAGTTTGGCCTTTTGATGTGGGTTAACATTAACAAGTAAAATGATTAGGAGCTGGGCCAGATTGAATGGTTAGAACAACGTGTTGATGGGGAAAAGTGCAGAGATCAAGACTCAGAGGGTGTGTATAAGCAAAGCTCAACTCCCAAAGAACTAGACAAATAGTCCATGTGGTAGAGTTCTTCATTCCCTCAGTATAATCAAAGGAAGGTACCCATACTAAGAATACAAATTATATAGAGAGAGAACTATGGCCCTACAAAATATATAAGTTAACCTGTAATTCAATGTCAGAGATATCTATGTTTCAAAATATTCTTTAGGTAACTATCTAGCAGTGTAGAGGTGCAATAGTGTGCATAATCAAATGTTTATCGATCATTTAAGCTTAGCTTGAAGACTATAGATTCCTCTTCTATAAGTATAATTTTTCAAAGGTATTGGTTAGAATAGCGTGTCGAGGGGGAAAGTTCGGAGATCAAGATTTAGAGGGTGTGTACGGGATGAGCTCAACTCCAAAAGAAGTAGACGAATAGTCCATGTGACAGAGTTCTTCGTTCCCTCAATATAATCAAAGGGAAGGTACCTATACTAAGAATAAAAATTGGCCACAAAAGCCTACCATTTGTGATACAAAATCTGCAAATGTACGGGAGTTTTTAGGTATTTATGTTTAGTTCAAATAAAATAGTTTGCAAAACACTACCACTCATGATAAAAAAATTTGCAAATGTATATGTACAAATTTGTAACAAATTTGAAATGTAGATATAGAACCTTTAAATGTAATGCTTCATCTATATTCCTACACTTACAAAATCAATCACACCCCTTATTAACATCAACTATAAAAATAATAACTATTCCTCTAAATCAAATAATATATACCGTTCAGCATTCACATTACATTATACACATGCGATTGCTAGTTTGTAGGAAATGAACACCCTAATTTATTTCATTTTATTCATCACATATTTCTTGATCTTTTCTTTTCTAACACTTATTAGTGTAAAAATGCCCTTCAACGTATGAATTACCCTCACTAACACCAAGTCAATGAAGTTAAAATGTCATATAAAATAACACAAGAAAAATCTACAATTCCAAGCAAACGACTCTGTTCTACACGACGACGTCTGTAGCGACATGCAACTCTCACACGCGCTTACACGCCGCAACTATGAAAGAAGCGCGGTCAATAACTTCCTTACCAAATCCAAACAAAGAAGACTTTGCAACCAAAACAGAGAGTCTGTGAGGAAACTGAAAAGAAAGAGAGACGCACCAAACAAACACGGAGACGCAACCGCAGACGCCGCACATTTCTTCTCATTTTCCGACTGGTTATGGACCTTTCTTCCTTCTTATATAAGGAGGATCCACTCGAATCCATTTCACATAATTCACACTGCATTCTTCTCTTGAATCCCAATTTGTTTAGTTCCTTCACAAGAGATATTTCTCTTCGAAATCCACATTCGCAATGGTTCGTTTCAGCAACAACGTCATTGGAATAATTAATCTGGCCACATTTCTGCTGTCCATACCCATATTGGGGGAGGAATATGGCTGGCGACGAAGGCAGACACTGACTGCGAGAAGTTCTTGCAATGGCCCGTCATAGTAATCGGAGCATTCCTCATGCTGGTCTCCCTCGCAGGCTTGGTGGGCGCCTGCTGCAGGATAACATGGCTGCTCTGGTTCTACCTGGCCGTCATGTTCATCCTTATTCTTCTCCTCTTCTGCTTCACAGTCTTCGCCTTCGTCGTCACCAACAAGGGGGCAGGACAGGCGATTGGAAACAGAGGATACAAAGAATACCGGCTCGGGGATTACTCCAATTGGCTGCAGAAGCGTGTGGAGAAGAACAGCAACTGGAACAAGATCAGAAGCTGCATTCAGGATGCTAAAGTGTGCAAGAGCCTTTCTGATGACTCCGTCAATGAAATTGCAGAGGATTTCTACAGAAAGAATTTATCCCCAATTCAGGTAATTCTCTTAAAAAGACATTCTTTGGATCACCCAAAGCTCCAATTTTTACATTGCATTTCATTTTCTGTATTTTTTTATTGGGAGTTGAACCCATGAAGTTAATTTCAATGTGTCTGATTTTTTCAATTTCTTTTTGTTTCAGTCGGGCTGCTGCAAGCCTCCCACATCGTGCGATTTCGTGTATGTGAGCGCCACAAATTGGACTTCCATAGCCATAAACTCCACAGATACGGACTGTAGCAGGTGGAGCAATGTGCAGGATGAATTGTGCTATGACTGTAATTCCTGCAAGGCTGGTGTGCTGGCGAATTTGAAGCGTGACTGGCACAAGATTGCTATTGTCAATGTTGTGGTGCTGGTTGCTCTGATTGTGGTTTACTCGATTGGGTGTTGTGCTTTCAGGAACAATAGACGTGATGAGAGAAATGGGTATAAGGGATATCCTTGAGCTTCGCCAAGGGATATCTGCTGTTTTTTTTTCTGCCTGTATCTGTTAAGGCACTGCCATGCCATTCTTTTAGGAGGCGACCGCCTTCATACTCATTTTGTATGATGTATTTATAGTTTATAATTTTAGTAGAATGTTTTTCTACTTGTATTATTAATAAAATTACTTTTTTAACCATTAAATTATGATAAATAACTGCATTCACTAAAAATGATCCATTACATTATTCCATGTTAATATTATTACGGTGGCAAGGAAGGATTAAAAATTGTTTCATGATAGTTGAAACAGTGAAACAACATTGTGATGTAAAGAGGAGACTTAAGCCGACTTAAGCTATCATGTTAAAATTTCACTAAAAAGATCACCACCACTTTTAAGATATTTTTTAAGGCTCAAAAATTGCAAACCAATTTCAAAGAGAGGGTGGCATTCAAAAATATCACCACTTTTTTATTAAGAAGAAAGAATGTAATATTAATTTTTTCAAAGAGAGGAAAATTCTATCAATATTACAATAAAGGCGTAAGGAAGAGAGAATAATCTCTTAAGAGATGGCATCTCTTTAGAGTAGAAGATATGACATCACCACTCTACTAACCTTGTGTAGGTAATTAACATAAGCACAATCCAATAAACTATGTAAAAAGAATAGCCATTGATTGTAAATATAGTTGAAACACATTTGTGATGTAATATTTCCATTTTCATTAAGTTGAACGAGTAACCATTGTGTGACCAAATATTGAACAAAATAATTCATCATCAAACAATCCAACACTTCAAATAAAAAGTAAATTGTGAATTCTAGCCTCAAATCATTACGAAAAGGGTTTAATAAGGGAAAGCATCTTCTTTTTCAAGCGTATCGGTGAAAAGTACTACACTGGCGTCATAAGATAAGTGGGTATTGAGATGTAATTTTTGCAAAGTATATCCTCAAATTCTCTAAAGCAATCAAACGTATTAGTCTAGAAATGAAGAGGCAATCAATTATAATATAATTTTTTTCAAGTACTTCAAAACTATTAACTTCTTAACATTTAATAATTTAGAACTTAAATTTCCATCAACACACTTTACATTTTCATGTACGCGATGAAAATCCAACTCCCCCTTCCACGGACATATCTTCCCCAAGAAAACAATCCTCCTCCCCTTCCCCATAGAAAAAAGTATCCACCTTTGCAAGATCATTTCAAACCCACTACACCAGAAGAATATTGTCAATACACAATTCAACTATGAAAGTGAAGCGGAAAGGAGGACAATATTAAGAGTCCACATACATTCATAGTCCACGTGGTTTTCAAATATATTGTTAATATCGAGGGAACTTTTTCCAACTTGGGAAGACACTTTTCATTGTGATCTACATGATGACAATCCAACTCCCCCTCCCCATTGATGAAACTATCAACCTTTGCAAGATTATTTCCAATTCATCACTAACATGCATATCGACAAATACACAATTCAATTATGGAAAGTGAAACTTGGGAAGGAGGACAATATCAAGAGTTTGCATACATTCACAATCCACATGGATTTCAAAATATATCAATAATATTTGGGGAAATTGCACTAACTTGGAAACAGGATTTTCATTTTCATTTATATAATGAAACTCCAACTCCTCTTTCCCCATGAATATATCTTCCCCGAGAAAACAATCCTCTTCTCCCTTCCACATTGACAAAAATATCCACCTTTGCAATCTATTGTTTTCAACCCATCATCAACAGGAATATTGAAAAATACATAGTTTCGTTGTGGAAAGTGAAGTAGGAAGAAGGACAATGTTAACAGTCCAAATATGTACATATTCTACATGGTTTTCAAATATATTATGAATATCCAACAAAATTGAGCCAACTTAGGAACACACTTTTCATTTCATCTGCATGATGAAAATTGAACTCCCCTTTCCCCATAGATGTATCTTCCCCTAGAATGCAATCCTCTTCTTCTTTCCCCATTGATGATGGCATCTACCTTTGTAAGAGTATTTCCAACCCACCACCAACATTATTATTAACAAATTCATATTTTAGCAATGAAAAGGAAAAGAATGCCAACAATCCATATAGATTCGCAGTCTACTTGGTTTTAAAATGTATCATCAATATTTAGGAGCTTGGGTCAATTTCTATGTAAAAAGGAAAGATGTTTCTATAGTGCAAGGAAATAGACGATTATCTTGAAGATTCCGTCCAAATCTCCCTTTGAAGGCTTGTATGCCATTTTCAAGATTACACAACATTTTTCGTATAATGATACAAATTTTTCTTCAATATGTATATGGAAATGGAAGTTATTGATGATTATAAACAATATTGTAAACACCAAAATTTGGTCATTTCGAATTTGTTAATGTTGGTTTTGGCTTGTATCAATTATAAATTACTTGAACATATAAACTAAGCTCAAATTCACTATCTTATTTTATCCTAAGGCTTATGACAAGTCCGATTCCTCATTTTTTTGCTTGGTCACCTATTAGAACACTTATATCGAGGCATAAAATGTCTTATGCCTCTTATACGACCTTCTCCATATCATTACTTCAATATTGAACCCTATGGAACAAAATCATCTGGTAGGGACAAAATTAATTGTCAATTATGTCCCCATATGGGCAATTGTCTCCTTGGCTTACTAACATGTATTAAAATTCAAAGTGGCTCAATATGATTAAAAACTAGCATAGAAAGATATAACCCGAACAATATGTATATGATGCCTTGAGTACGAACACACCCCCAATGTAAAGAGATTTCCCCATTGTGGGAAAAATGCCTTACAAACATGTGTCCATGTTCATATTTAACATATATGTCTTTTATAAATCAAGTATGTTTTGAAAACCATATGTGTAAACCGGAAGTGCAAATCACCATGTATGCATATGATAAGTGATATAAAGTAGACAAATGTGTAGTAAAACAACCAAGACATAGGTCTAAGTTTTGTATCTTCTTTTAATATTTTATTTAAAAATAAGATTCAATAAAACATGCAAGGCCAAGAGGAAATAAATTATACAAAGCTAAGATGAAATCAAGAATAGAAAACCAAGAGGCAATCAAAGGAACAAATCCAAGAGTCTATCAAGGAAACAAAGCTAAGAAACAATCAAGGAAACAAAGACAAGAGGAAATCAAGGAAACAAAGTGAAGAGCCAATAAAGAAAACGAATCTAAGATGAAATCGAGGGAATAGAGGAGGCAAAGAGGTGTAAGATGTGGAATATAACAAAATGGACAGTTCAAAGTTCATCCTATGGTTTTTGTCCAAGCTTAAAGTGTACAAAGTATAAAATCAATGCAATTTCAAGAGGACGAGGGAAAGTGATACTCCCCAATGTAAATGTAGTTATAAATAGTATATTTATGCACAAACAGATTTGCAGTCGATATCTTGAGCCTTGTAACTATGTTTCTCTCGTCATTTGCTCCATACAGATCATAATTTCCTCTTGCATTGTACCATACACATTTTGACACCTCATAATCACATCCGGCACATGCACTATTCACATTGTGACTATACTATCCAATACTATTTTACATTACAACATCTTATACGAATTGCTTTTTTTGGCTCAAGACTCATTTCTCCACCCTTCACCCTTTCGCTGAAATGGGGGCATACAATCGGGATCATCCCATAATCCCTCTCAGGTTACAATACAATCAATCGACATTCCTAATACATTATTATTACAACTTTCTCTATTATCATTGAAAAATAAGTACAATCATTCTATACTACAATCAATACTATCCACTATTTCAAATATATTCCCCCAAATGACCTAATTTGGGGAAAACACAAAACCTCTCCATGAGTAATTTACTAAGTACACAATCTCAAAGAAATATTCTATCATTCAAATAAAATAAAAATTAGTACAATAAGCACATTTACTACTTCTCCCAGATGACCTAACTTGGGAGCTACATCACATTACTATCATTCCCAGATGACCTAACTTGGAAGTCACTTTAAATTTCTATCGCTTCTAGATGACCTAACTTGGAATCCATCTAGCACTATGCAAATCAAAAACACACTATAGGAGTGGGGGCGGTGAGATGGCATTGCCTTTCCTATATGGGTTCTTCAATCGAAACAAACACTTTTTCAAATATAACTAATCGAACTAATATGGAACAACACATAACTAAATTTTGTCTCTATCCATTTGCAGCGGTTGGAACTTTTGGGATGGAGAATAAAACTAGAACACTCTCCCCAACACTCTTCCTCTAGTAGTAGGACGCCCAAATCCTCCCATTTACAAATAAAATTAGGTTGGGAATTGATCACTCCCTACCTCTTCAATCTCCTTTGACAACAATTCAAAATCCCAAAAACTCCAAATCATTTCAACTATTTCTCCAAGTTTTCCTTATGATGGTTAGCTATCACCACTTACGTCGCATAGGTCAAAATGTTGATCCATGATTCGCCATGCTACAAGTTATTACACTTTGCATGCACTTTACAACATGGCTTCTCCAGACTTTATATAGGTGTGTTCCTTACTTCCTTTACACTAATTGAATTTTATTCAAATAACATAGAGGGGGACAAATATAGACACAAAATCACACACATATTAATATTTTATCATGCCATTAGTATGTTATTTATATGCATGGATCTTAAGTAAGAAAATTATTCACTGGTGATACACTCCTTTGTCTATCTGTTTGTTTTGATTGTTTCTATTGTCTTTCTCTCTCACATCTTTCATTTTTGTACCCATTTCTGGTCAAGTCACATGGATCCATGTTTTCATTCTTTCCACATCTATCATCATTCATCCCATGAAATTAGCATCCATTCTTGACACTAGTGCCTAGATGCTCTTGTCCATTTTGGGTGCTCCTGTCCTCTTTGTTCTTTTTACACTTTTTGACATTTGTGGTCGGCCTTTCTAGTTTTCTTATCCCTATCTTGAGCTCATAGTCAGCCTTTTGGGTCATTAGTGTCAAAATTCAAACAAGAGATCCATATATATACACAACATACACTCTATTATTTTGGATGGAAATTCTAAGGGCAATCTCATCTACATACTATCACTACCATTACAAGGGATTGCATAGGAAGGGGAAGTTCTCAATTCCATATCATACATTTACATCTTGTCTAGCTATAACCCGATTTTTTAGCATCATTGGCATGAGGGCAGCCTAAGGACACTATTACACACAAAATCACAAATAACTACATGGATTTTGGAATGTAGTGCAGTGCTCATTCATAAGTTCACTCATCGGGTAACCGCCAGGGTCATCCGACTTCACATATTACATTTTCATTCCAATTTGATGTGTTTGTGAGATTATGCAAGTAGTTAGGGTTTGCATTAAAGTTATAGGTACCCTTGACAATATAAGTGTGAATAGCGGGTGACCAATATGAAGTGATAGTGAAACCCTAATGACACGTAAGAAAGTAGACATCGACCTTCTTTGCAATCACCATCGCCCATGAACAATCACCAATGCCTAGGCGCCCATGTCAGCACCAAACACCCCACGTGCCTCGGCATTATTCTCAAAATATAGATTTTACATAGAGTAGTTGTGACATAGTTCTAACCTTGTTCAACAATTTACACCACCCATATCGGTTCTAGATTTTGCAGGATTTAGTTAAGTCATCTTTCTCTCTCATTTACTTATAGTGTTGCATTGTTTGAGTGCCTAGACTTTGTATATCTATTGTATTTTAGCATATAAGTTACTCTGCAATTATATTTAATTCAATTTTTATTAAATCATTTGGTGAACCCACTTTTCTTTGAACTTCTTTCCCTAGGATCCCCAAAACCCTCATGGCTAAGAAGAGGTCCTCATCTCCTAAGCACCATATGGACGATACATGCTTGAACCCTATCTTTGATGATGTTGTTGCACAAGCTGAATTTCGTGACCTTTACTAAAACCCTCAATGTGATGCTTCCTTCCTCCAATACCTTCTTGCTTTCCAAAAAACCCATCCTTCTAACTTTCACAACTCTAGTATTTTCATAGTCTCTCTTGACCAAAACTTTACTTCATGTTTTCCTTGCTCTCATGAAGTCATCCATGTTGTTGCACCTTCTTCCACTCCTCTTATAACACATGATAGTATTGGTGGAAATTCTTTGCTTGATTATGTTCTTGGTTGTGATAATATGGATGCCAATACTTCTACTTCTAATACTCGAAAATTTACATTTGCATGATGTTATTTCTTCTAGTAGTCAACATGATCGTAAAGTCAGATCTCCTACTCTTCCTACCTCCGCAACTATTTCTAATGAATGCAATGATAAATATGATATTAGCTCTCCTACAACTTCTTTTTATGATGATGATAGTCTTTCTCTCTCACATATTTCGTTTCGTGCACCATTTCTCGCCAGTCACATAGATCCCCGTTTTTCACTCTTTTCACATCTATCATCATTCATCCCATGAAATTAGCATCCATTCTTTGACACTAGCCCGGATGCTCTTGTCCATTATGGGTGCTCTGTCCTCTTTGTTCTTTTTACACTTTTTTGACATTTGTGGTCGTCCTTTCTAGTTTTCTTATCCCTATCCCGAGCTCATAGTCATCCTTTTGGGTCACTAGTGTCAAAATTCAAACAAGAGATCCATATATATACACAACATACACTCTATTATTTTGGATGGAAATTCTAAGGGGAAATCTCATCTACATACTATCATTACCATTACAAGGGATTTCATAGGAAGGGGAAGTTCTCAATTCCATATCATACATTTACATCTTGTCTAGCTATAGCCTGATTTTTTAGCATCATTGGCATGAGGGCAACCTAAGGACAATATTACACAAAAAATCACAAATAACTACATGGATTTTGGAATGTAGTGTAGTGCTCGATCATAAGTTCACTCATCAGGTAACAGCCAGGGTCAGTCGACTTCACATATTACATTTTCATTCCAATTTGATGTGTTTGTGAGATTGTGCAAGTAGCTAGGGTTTGCATTGCAGGTTATAGGTACCCTCGGCAATATAAGTGTGAATATCAGGTGACCAATAGGAAGTGATAGTGAAACCCTAATGACACATAAGAAAGCAGACATCGACTTTCTTTGCAGTCCCCATCGCCCATGAACAATCACCAATGCCTATGCCCCCATGTCAGCACCCGGCGCCCATGTCTTACATTATTCTCAAAATCTAGATTTTACAAAGAGTAGTTGCGACATGGTTCTAACCCTATTCAACACTTTACACCACCCAGATCGGTTCTAGATTGTGTAGGATTTAGCTAAGTCATCTTTCTCTCTCATTTGCTTATAGTATTGCATTATTTTAGTTCCTAGCCTTTGTATATCTATTGTATTTTAGAATATAAATTACTCTGCAATCACATTTAATTCCATTTTTATTAAATCACTTGGTGAACCCACTTTTCTTCGAACTTCTTTCCCTAGGATCCCCAAAAACCTCATGGCTAATAAAATGTCCTCATCTCCTAAGCATGATATGGCCGATACATGATTAAACCCTATCTTTGATGATGTTGTTGCCTGACAAGGTGAAGTTCGTGACCTTTACCGAAACCCTCAATGTGATGTTTCCTTCCTCCAACACCTTCTTGCTTTCAGAAAAACACATCCTTCTAACTTTCACAACTCTAACATTTGCATAGTCTCTCTTGACCAAAACTTTACTTCATGTTTTCCTTGCTCTCCCATAGTCACCCATGTTGTTGCACCTTCTTCCACTCCTCTTATAGCACATGATAATATTACTGGAAATTCTTTTCTTGATTATGTTCTTGGTTGTGATAATATGGATGTCAATACTTCTACTTCTAATATTAAAAATGTACATATGCATGATGTTATTTCTACTAGTAGTCAAGATGAATGTAAAGTTGTATCTCCTACTCTTCCTACTTCTACAATGTGTTTCTAATGAATGCAATGATAGATATGATATTAGATCTCCTATAATACCCCCACTCTACCACCCTCCACTACCACTAAGGACGCTAGAATCACCACAATAACCTCTGCAACCGCAGTAACACCTGGATCTCAATAGCGCATCTAAACTTATATGAGTCTCTCGCCTGTACTTGTGTGTACGTAAAATACTACCTCATTGCCCTCATATGACGTTAGACATCCACTATAAACATCACATGTACTCTCTCACCTATAATAGGCAATCGTAATATCTTGTATACATCCTCCGTGGTCCTTTGTCATCTCACAAGCAGGCAAACGAGAATGTACACGTATATGTGCACCATCTATCACACAAAGCATTAAACATTGACATATTATGTGGTACCTTCCCAATATAGCAATGTTCCATTGGATGACACGATATAATATATCCCACTCAAAGATCTCGACAAGCCCAAAGTTGGCGGCCCGCTCGAAACTCTCTTGAGTGTATATCTCTCGCACAAATGAAAAAGTAACAAATTATTCCATTAGTACACCACATATACTACGAAAATCACTTATCATAAAGCATCTAAATGATCGAATATCGACATTTTACATCACAAAGTTGCCCAAACCCTACTCGGGATGTCGTGCCTAGATGCGCAGGTCAATAACGCTTGAATCTGGGTGACAATGTCCCCAAGGACAAAAAATCTCTTACGCTTCCACCCAAGTCGGCAACGCCAAAAATATACATAAATGCAATTTTTTCAAAAATTGACAAAAACAAAGATAATTGACAATTTTTTTCTAAAATAATCACACCTACCAACTCATCAGTCATTTATAAACCCACGATCGTTGTTACTCGCTCAAATCTAGTCAAAATTGCTACCCTAACATGTGGTGCCCTTGCAGATCAAAGCTCCAAATATAAATCAATCTCAGTAAAAATTAATTACTATTCACTTTTCACTATTACTATATATAGTAATTCCAATTTTTCCTATATTATAGTTACTATTTACAACCACTTTTACAACTAATACACATTGCACAATTTTTCTCATATCTTGAGCCTCGTAACTCTGTTTGTCTCTCCATTTGCGCCATACGGATCATACATTCATCTAGCATCATACCATATATAAATTTTACATGTCATAATCACATCTAGCACATGCACTATTCAATATCTATTCACATTGTGACTATACTATCCAACACTATTTTATATTACAATGTCTTATACAACTTGCTTTCGGCTCAGTGCTCATTTCTCCGCCCTTTACCTGCTGTTCGTCGAAAGTGGGGCATATAATCAAGATCATCCTATAATACCTCTCAAGTTATAATACAATCAATCGACACTCCTAATACATTACTATTACAATTTTCTCTAATCACATTCAAACAAAAGTACAATCATTCTATACTACAATCAATATTGTCTACTATTTCAAATCTATTCCCCCAAATGACCTAATGTGGGAAAAGCACAAAAACCTCTATGTGAGTAATTTACTAAGTACACAATCTCAAATAAATATTCTATCATTCAAAGAAAAGCACATTTACTATTTATCCAAAATGACCTAACTTAGGAACTACATCACGCTTAATATCACTCCCGGGTGACCTAACTTAGGAGTCACTTTACATTTCTATCGCCTTTAGATGTCCTAACTTGGAAGCCATCTAGAAATATGTAAATCGAAACACCTGTTACTATAGGATTGGGGGAAATGAGATGTCATTTCCTTTCCTATATTGTTCCTATATGGGTTCTTCAATTAGAACAGACACTTTTTGAAACATAATTAATCCGAACTAATATTTTAACAACATGAAACAATATTTTTTCTATCTCATTTGTAGTAGTGGTTAGAAATTTTGGGGATGTATTCATGGATGGAGAGTAAAATTAGACCTCTCTCCCCAACACTCTTCCTTTGGCAAAGCAAGATTCCCAAATCCTCCCTTTACAAACAAAATCAGGTCGGGAACCGATTGCTCCCTACCTCTTCAATCTCGTTTGTCAACAATTCAAAATATCCAAAATCTCTAAATCATTTCAACTATTTCTCTAAGTGCTCCTTACGATGGTTATCTATCACCATTTATGCCACATGGGTCAAAATGTTGATCAATGATTTTCCATGCTATAAGTTACTACACTCTGCACGCACTTTACAACATGGCTTCTCCGAATTTATACAATTATGTTCCTTTCTTCCTTTACACTACTTGAATTTCATTAAAATAACATAAATGGGGGGAAATGTAGACACAAAATCACGCACATATTACTATTTTATAATGTCATTGGTATGTTGTTTATATGCATGGATCTTAAGTAAGAAAAGTATTCATTGGTGACACAATCATTTGTCCAATTTCCATTTGTTTTGATTACTTCTATTGTCTTGCTCTCTCACATCTGTCATTTCTATACCCAGTTATGGTCAGTCACGAGGATCGTTGTCTATCACTTTTTCACATCTTTCGTCATTTATCCCATGACATTAGCATCCATTTCTAGACACTAGCACCTAGGCGCTCCTGTCCATTCCTGGGCACTCTGTCCTCTTTATTATTTTTACAATAGTTTTCTTATCCCTATCCTAAGCTCATAGTCAGCCTTTTGGGTCATTAGTGTCAAAATTCAAACAAGAGATCCATATATATACACAACATACACTCTATTATTTTGGCTGGAAATTCTAAGGGGCAATCTCATCTACATATTATCACTACCATTACAAGGGACTACATTTTTGGGGTTGTATACACTACATAGGAAGGGGAAGTGCTCAATTCCATATCACACATTTGCATCTTATCTAGCCATAGCTTGTTATCTTGGCATCATTGGTGTGAGGGAAACCTAAGGACATTATTACACACACAAGCACAAAGAACTACATGGAGTCTGGAATGTAGTGCAACGCTCGTTCATAAGTTAGCTCATTGGGTGACAATTAGGGTCAGTTCGACTTCACATATTGTATTTTCATTCCAATTCAATGTGTTTGTGAACTTGTGTAGGTAGCTAGGGTTTTTGTTGCAGGTTACGTGTACCCTCGGTGATCCAAGTACGAATATCAGGTGACCAATAGGAAGTGATGGTGAAACCCTGGCGACATAGAAGAAAGAAGACTCTAACCCTCTGCGTGCAATCACCAATGCCTAGGAACATGCACCAACACCCTAGCGCACTTGTCTAGCACCAAACATCTGTGTTCATCATTATTCTCATAATCCATATTTTACATAAAGTAGTTGCGACACGAAAATTTTAGTGGTGAATTTTTGTAAACTTGCAAATATTCAAGTTTTTAGAAATTTGAAATGGCGAATATTTAGCAATGGGTACCTACTTTCGTCCACTTCGCCAAAAAATTATGCATCCTTAGTATGGATTAGTTCACCTAGTATTTACACATATAAATGAACTTATGTATGTAATTCACCAACAGTTCAAATACACTTGTTCCTATATTCACCCAAGTATATAAGGTTACAAGGTATAAGGTATAATTATATAATTTTTGCTCAATACATGTTGTCCAAGGAAGAGCCTTGCAAAAAAAGTTGTTCAACTGTGTCTTCCAACAGAGTTGTTTAATAGAGTCACCCAACAAAGTAGTCCAACGAGTTGTCCAGCCAAAAGTCATCTAACCTAAACAAATCCATCCAACCTAGTCAATCCAACTATCCTGTAACCGGTCATCCGCCATCAACCAAAGGTTGTCTCAACTAGGTCGTCCAACTTAAAGTTGTGTCCAACTAGGCCTTCCAACCAGTGTGTCGTCAATTCTAGGTCATCTAATTCAAACCCACCTGACTCAAAGCCATTTCCATGGATTCGGGAAAGCAAAGTAAGAAGGTTACTACAAGTTCAAAAAAGAGTAGTAAGACATTGTTTGGATATTTTGGAAACTCAAAAAAATCACCGATGTTTTCCAGATCTACGAAAAATATAGGTATGTACTATCTACTAATTTAGAGATTTTTATTACTATATTTTTCATTGTATGTTTCAAATACTCTTTACACTCTTTTATTTTTTATTTAGTGTTGTTAATAATATAAATAATTAATACTATATCTATTACACTTTTAAATGCAAACATTTTCAAACACCTTCACAAACTATCAATCTTGATGATCCTTTTGGTTTTAATGATCCGATTGATCAAAACATTCACTCCTTGATCACATCGAACTAGAAGAAGATTCATCAAATTCTCATCCAACACCAACAGAGGAAGCTTGTATTCCAGTGTCTATTTCAAAAAAAGGACACGTGAGGATAGAGATATTCTTTGAGGAACCAGATGCACAAGTTGAAGTTGAAGAAAGTAAAAAAATCTATCAAAAGAAAGAGGAAAAACTGGACAATAGGAAGGACTTTTAGGTTTGACTGGGTAAAAAATATCCTTTTATTGAACCAATAGAGTTGAAAAATAGTAATGATGTTCCAACTCAATGTCGATGCAAAATATGTAGTTGGAAACAAGGGAAAGACCACACAATGCAGCTAAAACTAGACACCATTGAAAAAAACTATGGGAAAATATATATTTCCCAAAAGCAAAAGGATGGGAGCATAGTAAGAACTCATAAATGGAAAGATGCAAAAGAGTGCTTGCATGTAAAATATGTAGAAGAATATGAAAAAGAACAAAAGCGTTTGAAAAATCTAAATGAAAAAGGTGGCACAATTGTTGCAAAATTGAGAAAAGCTATGGAGACTGAAATGCATGTGAAAAGTATTCAATTTTCTATTGTATTCCATATATTGAAAAAGGGAAGACCCATTTCAGATTTTTAGAAAATAAAATTTGTATCAGGTAATTGGCTTACAAAATGTTCCACAATCACATTGGTCAGATACAGTGGTTGGGAAATAGAAAATGTCTTGCTCTGGTGGAAAAGGAGGATCGAAAGAGGCTATAAAAATGCAAAATTTATTTCCCTTTCAATTGATGAGGTTACAAGTTGTGGACAATACCTCATGGGTTTGTATTCATGTATACACATTTGCAAATGAAGTAAGAAATCCCCATCTCTTAGCAGTTCATAAAATGAGTGAAAATTGTAATTCTAAAAACATTTATAAGTTAGTGTTGTCAAGTTTGAAGGATGTTGAGGTATGGATGATTTTTCCATTGCAACAAAGTTGGTTTGTCGTTGGAACAAATGGTGCAGTTGTAATGTAGGGGGCAGAAATGGTCTCTATGTATGATTGCAGACAATTGTTTCCCCCTATATGATTGCAATCCATTGCATGGCTCACAGAATGAATCTGGCCTATAAAATTGTGAGCAATTTCAAAACTGTTGCCAAAGTGGAGGAGTTGATCAAAGATTTGCATGCATATTACTCTAGCAGTCCAAAGAGATTTTTAGAATTTCAAAATTTTGCTATTGGATTGATAGATGGAAAAATCTTCTCAAAGATGTAGATACCAGATGGATCTCAATGTATGAGCCTACTTGCAGAATATTTGAAGAATATCCTTCATTGATAGGTTTTATGTACAAATATCATAGGGATGTGGATAAAGCTAAAGACTTATTGTACCATCTTATAGATATATGAAAATTTACTTACACTCTGTGGAATTCTTCCAATGTTGAAGGAGCTAAATGTTTTGACAAAGCATGCACAAGAGCGTGGAATTTACATAATAAACTTCATAAGACTTGGAATGTGTGTGTTTGAGTTTAGATTGTTTATATTTGTCAGATGATAGTTTTAAGGGTGTTGTTTTTTATAGCTGGAATGCATTAACAAACCTTAAGAATGCAAGTTTCTTCTTAAAATTCAATATACATGATCATCTGTGTATAACAACACATGGAAAAGAGATACCACTTCATACTTTTTAGAAAAGAGTAGATTTGGTTGGGTCAGAGATGGAGGAAGTAAGAGTGACACACATTTTATATGAAACAATATTATCTAAAACTTGAAATAAATTGAAAAATATTTCTTTATCTTTATCTACAGAGATCCGTGAAAGATTCAAAAAGGATAAATTACTTGAAGCAATGGGAATTGTCAATCCACATTTTGGAATACACGTGGTGGCATTCTTGAAACATCCATCAGTGCTTTATTTATCAAATACATGACTAGTCTAATTGAACATTTCTGCAAGTGAGAAGAGATAAACGGAGTTGTTGTTGAAGGTATTTTATAGAAAAAATTTGTTGAGTTCTCAGTCCCGAGATTTTTCCACTACTATGCAAGAGCAATTTTGCTTTCTGGAAGAGCCAGATGAAAATGATTCCATTAGAAGACTTTGGAAGAAGATTTATTCTAGTAGTATTTTGCAGAGAGGATTTGAGTGAGTATATCAGCTATATGAACTTTTCAAACAATGATTTTGGGTTCTATTGAAGACGAGAGGGTATTCAGTGCATTGTCCTTTGTAAAGTCAAAAGTCTGAAATAGATTAGATAGAAATTTAGAAAGTTTGTTGAGATTGTATGTATCTAGTTACTCTATGGAAACTTTCCCTTATGAGTGAGCACTTGCATTATGGAATTCACTTAGTAGAAAGAAGAGGAGTCGGTAACATTTTGACTGATTTGGGGGATCCGAACACATCTATGGAACACGCTTCCGATTCTGCAGTTGTTCCAAGACACAAATGAATGGGTTACGCCAGGACTGTTTCAGTTGCCATAGTTCTAATTTCTTGTATACATTCTTGACATTATTGATATTGGACAATGATTTGATACTGATATATTTCATATTCATTAATGATAATCAATTGGTCTTAATAGACTTTTTTTACTTGTAACAAATTCAGTATTTTTATATTTTTCTTAATTAATGAAATAAAGACTGCTTTATTTGGCTCCATCTGTGTGATTGTCGATTAATGTTTTATCTATGCACGAAACATAAATATTTTCAAACATACACAAACTATGTGTCTTAAACCATCCTTTATTGTTTACATCTCCAAATAGTAACATAAAAACATTCATAGTGAGCAGAAATCCAATTACAAGTTTACATATTAAATTGTTGAAAACATTTAACAAATGCAATACAACAGTTAATATAATTCCAATTCAAAAAAAGGCTTGTATTCATAATTCATTCTATCAAGAGGAGAATACTTTATGAAGACATGTTTTCATAAAGCATTGTTGGCCAATACATATACAAAATTGTGGGTTGTCAATGGTTTTCAAAGCTTTTGGGAAAGTTTTGTCATATAAGAACACATTACGAGGGAATCCTCTTTTCTGCCTATGATTTTGAATCATAGTTGTCCTTACATCTACCACATGGAATAAAAAGGAAAAAATTGGTTGGCCACTATCTTTTAATTCCTACGTCAATGTCGGAATTGTGACAACACACCTGTCACATGGTGAAACTAACTAATTTTTTCAATTTTATGTTGTAGGGGAAGCTTGATCTTTTTTCTTGTGCAAAGAGGTGGAGGAATGTGCTCATTGTAAATAGTGTTATCTGCTAAAACTCTTGATGCCTACAAATCTTGTGCTATGGTATTGATATTTTGAAGAATATTCTGCTCCTCCCTCGCAACATCTCCTCGATGACAAAAGTGATGGATCAACATCTGTCTTTTCCTTTAGTAAGATTTTGGATCCATCTTATGCTCCTTGATTATCCTTCTCAATGTATTATTTTGTTTATTTAATACTATGATTTTTTCCTTCAATTGTACAAATGAATTCAAGATTTTGTGGGCATTCTTCAAATGTGCTTCAAATACAACTGCTTCTTTCTTTAAATTTTCATATTTTTCCTACAAAACAAAAATATAAATGTATTAGTCTATTAGATAAGTTGAAAAAATATATTGTGGTGCTCATAATATTACGATTTTCCTATAAAAGATGACTTACCACAACTTTTTCTTTTTCTACATTTGCTATTAAAACATTTGTCTTGTCTTTAGCCCATTTTTGTAGTAAGCATGTGCTTCAACATTAAGATTCTCCAACTTGTTTAACATTATGTCTATAATATCATCATCATAATCATTATTATATGAAATTGTGCCTGATTGAGCTTTGTTTAGAAAAATGTCAAGCCTTTCCGGTTGGCTCTCTATGGAAGTGAACAATGAATGCCTTTGAGCATGATTATGGTATGGGTATTTATTTCTTTAATCAAAATTTTAGCCCTCCTCTCCCAAGTGCGCACTAAATCCACATCAGACATTACAAATTCTTGAATTATGGCCCCATACTATCTGATATCATATTTTTGAATGCAAAATGTGTCTTCTCATCATCTATTTAGTGGAGCTTTACTTGGAGGAGGAGGAGATTCTCTGTACTTGATGCACATGTTGTTGTGGTTGTGGTTGAGGAGGTGGAGTAGATTGAATCATATCATGGGTGTCAAAATAGTTACCCTTGTCTGCATCGCCACTATCGAAGCCCAAATACTCATCGTCAAGCTCGATGTTGTTCAAAACTTTGGGTGCCGTTATACTTAAGACACCACCTAGTGAGAATCCAGGAAATTTTGTGGTTACATGATGAAGTGTTCTGTCGAGTCTACAAGGAAACCTTATATTCTTTCCTGAAGATCTTCTTGTTGTTTGGATTGTACGTGTTGGCGGTATTGGTGGCCTGCTTGGAAGGTGTTGAGAAGGTCTATTAACTGCAAGAAGAAAACTACAAATTATTAGAAAACTAATCATTATACCCTTGGGCCTTGTAAATACTAAAAAAAAATTGTAACTAAACAAAACATGCTAAATATTATACATTACCTTGCATGCTCGGAGACACGAGACGTGACAATTGATCTTGACACTGAGAATGAGTTTGATCTTCATCATCAAACTCAGAACTTTCTGAACACAATAAATGTAGAAATATTAAAATAATGTACTACTTACATAACATAGGTTGATTGTGTTTCGTCATATTACCTATACTAGTAGGTTAAATTGGTTAATTATATAAACAAGTAAAGTTTATACTGTATAGACAAATGTGATGGTAGGTGTGATGGAGGTATCGACCCCCTAGGTCATTTTTGATGAGGAACTCATATTGGTGTTGATTCTCGTTGAATCCATGTCAGAATCTATAGAGACCTCTGGAGGGCTTTACCTTGAGAAATAGCCTCCTTATGAGATATTGCAGCCATAATTCTTCTCTACAAAAGAAAATATTACAATTATTATTGTATTAAAAAATAGTTAATGTGAAATCGTTATAATGTGAAAACTTTAAAAGTAAATGTTACTTGTTGTTCTTCAACAGAGAGACCAATCATTTTATCATTAATTGTAATTGGAATTTGTGCATGCTGTAATTTGTAGAAAGCTTCTCATGATAGAAAGAAAGTAAATAATTGGAAGAAGAGAATACAATCTTGGATTTATTAGATATATTCATACTGCAGGTGTGGGTGACATCTGTTTTTATTCGATTGGAAAATATGTGCACCAATCAATTTTTTCCCTTGTTAGTGTTACATTATATACTAAACTACCCAAAATAGAATGTCTGCAGATCTGCCCTATAACACAATCTTGGCCTTGAAAAAGTGATACAACTGCAAGAAAGAATTTGTGTGTAATACCTTGTATAACAAGGCCTCTTTTTGAATGATTAAGAGGAGCTGCAACAATAGACAAGAAATGTTAGATGCTTGGGTAGTCAAGTAATATTAAGAAAACAAACATTGAAAATAATATTCAACTTACCATCAACCTACACATTATAATGAGACTCCAAAATTTTTGTTGTCTTCATCTGTAAGGACCTTTGTAGTCACGGGCGGCTGGTTTTGGAATGGTAAGCCAATTAAATGATGTACATATGTGGGCTCAATTGTGAAAGAAAATGTACGATCCACGAGGAGAACGGAAAACTCTCCATATTTCTGGTTGTAAGACGTGAGCAAGGTAATCAAGCACACAGAAATATCAATTTTAAATTGGGCATGTTGACAAGCCCCATAAATTGTGATTTTTGCAACCATTCATGTGGTGTGTCTTTAAGTTTCATCAGAGTTGCTGAAATTGTGGGCACATGAGATTTTTGTATTGGAATTTGGGTAGGAGAAGACGTGGTGCTTGCCATTGTTGAAATTTGTAGAGAGGGAGGAAAGAAACTTGAAAGGTGCACATAAGTTTGTAGAAGATTGGAGAGCTCAGAGCGTTGGAAAATTTCATGGAAAAGTGAATAAATGAACCTCGTATGGGTATATATAAGGCTTAAAAGGTTTTAAGGTACACGTGATGAAAAATAATTACGTTGAGAATGTTGAGGAAACCAACTTACGTGTTGGGTGGCCATCCAATTCTTATAGGTGTACGACATGAGCCATCCAACAAGCCAACAAGAAATTTGGATCTCTTATTTCAACCCCTATTTGCGATGACCTAACACGTCCCAGTCATCCTGGGCTGAGGGATGACCGTCCAACCTAGTTATCCTACCTATGTTGGATGACCGTCCACCTAACCTGAAGACCCTTCAAACCTAACCATCCAACTTTGTGTTGGGCGGTATCCAATCTATGTTGGAAGATCTTACTCGGTCAGCCTATGTTGGATGACCATCCAGTCTTGGTTGGGAGACCATCTAATATCCATCTAACCGTATGAAACCGATGAAGAAAATGCCCTACAAATTCACCTTTTCCATGAATCACTTTTTCAAATATTTTTCACCGTTTCGAAAGTCCATTTTAGAGATTCGCCACCCATTCTATAATAATTTTTCGTGAGGGGGTCTTAAAATTAACCTTGTTTACTTATAGTGTTGCATTATTTGAGTGCCTATCCTTTATATATCTCGTTGTATGTTAGCAGATCATTTACTATGCATACACATTTAATTCCATTTTTATTAAATCATGTGCACACAATGTTGTAATGGGCTTGCACATACGCAACACTAATATGGGGATTAAGTTTAAAAGAGAGCAACATTTTGGTTATGTTGTGGGAACCTATCGCATTATGTTTACATGATGTTACTAAAGTACAATATGCCAAATTACTCAAGAGAACATTAAACATTGGCTAGAAACGGTTGAAGATAAATTTTCACAAAGGTATATTAGTTGTAGGACATTTTCAATAATAAAATAAGTAGAAAGGCATTTGTATAATGCTTTTTATGAGATATTATTTAGCAAAATCCCTACACATTTGTATGCTTCATTGGCATCCTATGATATGCGTCAAGGCTTGAACTTGGGACAAAAGAACACTTGGACGAAGGAGAGCCTTTAGGAATTTACAAAGCTAGATGTTATGTGGACCCATGTGGTCAACATTTAATGGAATATAGCACTTCATAGTTACATCTCGATTACTTTATTTCCATGTACTCTTTTCCCATGGAAAAAAGTTTGAATTCCTCCATGGACGCACGGAACTTACATGAAGCTTCTTCCTCTTTAGATCAAAAAATTCATGGTAGATATTAGGATTAATAATATTTCTAGGGATGGTTAAAATAAAAACATGCATGATCATCGTGAAATGTTTAAGAAAGGAGAAGTTTGATTCATTAGGATTTCAACGTGGATGAGTTAGGAAAGAGATAACATAGGATGTTATGCTATGAGGAAGCTTGACATGAGGTTCTAGCCAAGAGGGGTTTTTAACATGAGGGTGACTCAAACTCGGAATTTTTGTGAAGATCTCAAGTGAATGGGAATGATGTAAAAATGACCATAGTGAACAAGAACTCTTCGAGAAGAAAGCAGACACACTGTTGGAAGAAAGCAAGTTTTAGAGAATATTGAACTATAATATAATGTCAATGGACTTATTTCCCAACCTAACATACTTTCTCATATGAATGCATGTCTTGATATTGAATATATTGTAAGTATAGAAAATTTTATCAATGAGGATTTGGATAAGGGGAAATAGAGAATTTTCGAATGAAGTGTCTTCATTTATATTGCAAAAATTTCCATTTCTATAAAGTTAAGTGGAGGGAATTTATATATCACATAGATATAGAAATGATGAGCAAAGTGGCCCCTTAAAAATATCCCTAATAGTACACCAGTTCATGGAACCATAAATGTTGTTAAAACACAACAACTGCTTAGGATTGCGATATGCTACTCTAAAATAATAATAAAATTCATTACGCCCATCATGTCATGTAGCAGTGTTGGAGGAGGAGCAGGCTAGATGACATGAGCACTAGTAAAATGAAGATTTTGGTGGGGTTAGAATAAGGTTGTACAAATAATATATCAGATCTAAGCATACAAGCAATAAAAGTGGATATTCTACCAGAAGAAATATACAAAATGAGTGATATAAACTAACACCAAATTTAACGTGGTTCACCTAGTGTGGCCTACATCCACCAAGAAACAAGACAGTCTATTATCTAAAGCTTTCATAAGCTATACAATTGAATATTTACAATCTTCCACACCTCTCAGATGTACAGTACTTTCTTTCTCTCAAGTTTTTCCTTCTTCACCAAGAATTCTCTCTCTCACAATTATTCTCAAAATAATCATCAATTTTTACAATCCTCTACTTCTAAACCCAAGATTTTGTGCTTATATAAGCATATAAATGTAGGTCACTTAGCCATGCAACTACAATCAATAGATTTACTTTAATACTAGAAATAGATCTAATTCCCGAGAGTTAAATAAAACACTCCCGCACAAGTAACCGATGTCAATTAGACCTAACCAATGTCGGTTCCTCCTTGCTTGACCGATGCCGGTCATAGGTGAGTGATGTCGGTCCCTCCATAATTGATGTCGGTTATTGTGCTTTCCTGAAAGTTTAATATAACATGCTAATCTAAAGTAATTAAGCTCCATAACTCAACAATCTCCCACTTGGAGATAAATTACTACACTATACATGTACAGAGTCTTATTGGATCTTTTCCTTAGCTTTGTTTTTTCCTCTTCGAGTCTCAAACTTGAAGAACAATAGAAGTGGAGTGTAGCTCCAACTTCTCTTTTACTAATGGCTTCATTAGCATATCCATTGTGGTTTTCTCTTGTATAAATCTTCTCCGTTTCAATTGTCCATCCTCCAATACCTATCATATGAAGTGATATCTCAACCGATTGTGTTTCGTTCTTGAATTAAACGTTGAGTTCTTTTTGCAAAATGAATCACACTGACTGTCATGAACAATTTGTAATCATCCTACTCCTTTCCCAACTCTTCCATGAACATGCTTATTCATATCATCTCTTTGCTAGCCTATGTAGCTGCAACATACTTTGTCTATGTAGTAGACAAAGCCACCACCTTTGTAATATTGAAATCCAGCTAATTTTCATTCCACCTTTGTGAAAATATCTCCGTAGTGCTCCTTCTACCATCCATATCTCCATCCATTTCCAAATCAACATAGCCGCATAAAGAAATATATGAACCTCCAAAGCATAACTACATGCTAGATGTCCCTCTCAAATACCCGAGTATCCATTGACCGTGTTCCAATGATCTTTACTTGGATTGGCCATAAATCTACTCATAACTCTCACCGCTCGTGCGATATCTTCATGATACAAACCATAGCAGATACATGAGACTCCCAACTCTTTGAAGCATATGGTACTCGTGTCATGTATTTGACCTCCTCATGTGATGAAGGACACTGATATTTACTCAATTTGAAGTGTCCAGCCATAGGTGTACTCACTGGTTTTGAATCTTACATGTTAAACCTTTCCAACACCTTATTGATATAAGCCTCCTGAGACAAATACAGTTTGTTGTTCTTCATGTCTTTTTGTATTTGCATGCCACGGATTCTTTTTGCAGCTCCTAAATCCTTGATAGCAAATGTATGAGATACCTTTCCTTAAGCTCACTAATGTCATGCATACTAGATCCTGTAATAAACATATCATCTACATACAATAACAAAATAATATAGCTCCCATTTTCAAGCTTCTTGAAATAAACACAATGGTCAGATTCACATCTCAAATAACCATGCTCATGCATGAAACTATCAAACCTCATGTACCATTTCCTTAGAGCTTGCTTGAGCCCATATAGACTCTTTTTCAATCGCACACTAATTTCTCCTTACCCTTGACTTCTTACCCAAGCGGTTGTTGCATATAAATCTCTTCATCTAAATCACCATGAAGGAAATTCGTCTTCACATCTAGTTTCTCTAAATGTAAATCATGTACTGCAACTATACTCAATACAATACGTATGGAAGTCATTTTAACAACAAGAGAAAATATTTCACCAAATTCAATACCTACTTTCTGCAAATCCCTTTACTACAAGTCTTGCCTTGTATATTTTCTATCCACCCTCTTCTTCCTTGATCTTGTAAACCCACTTATTCTGCAATGTCCTCTTACTGCTGGCAACTTAACCAAATCCCAAGTCTGGTTTTGTTCCAAGGAGTCCATCTCCTCATCCATGCCATGCTCCCACTACACGTGGGTCTTATCCTACATTGCTTCTTCAAAACTTTCTGGTTCACCATTATCAATCAATAATAAATAAGATAGAGAAGGTGTAAATCTTTCTGGAGGTTTACTTACCCTTTGTGACCTTCTCAAAGAATTTTGGGGTGTCGGAGACTCATTCTGGACCTCCTAGACATTTGTTTCCAATTTTGACAGTTGGTCGACGTCGGTCACTGTGAATCGACGTTGGTTGCGTTAACCGATGTCAGTTTGGCTCTTCAGAGCGATACCGATTCAATTGGCCGATGTTGATCGGGTTCAATCGACATTGATTCGTGTAACCCTATCGGTATTATTTTTAAATCCAAAAGTTCATTTTCATTCACAAACTTCTCATCTGTTTCATCCTTAGGTACCAAAATTTGATCCATGTAGATTTTCTTTCCATTCCATTCAATTTCACGACTCTTAATAATTTTATAATTATCTAAATCCCAAAAACTGAATCCAAAATCACCAGATCCATAACCAATGAAAGTGCATCTCTTAGATTTTGCATCCATTTTTTTCCTATTTTCCTTATCAATATGCACAAAAGCTTCTAAACCAAAAACTTTAAGAAAATAAAGATCTACCTCTTTTCCGGTCCAAGCTTCCTCTGGTATTCCTCCATCTAGTGAACTTGAAGGCCCATGATTAATCAAATAAACCACTATATCAACTCGGCTTCGCCAAAAGCGTAAGGGCAATCAATATATATCCTCATACTTCTAAAGACGTTTCATTATTATCATGTTCATTCTTTCTGCAACACCATTCTCTTGTGGTGTTCTTGGAACCATTCTTTCTCTATGTATTCCATTCATTGAACAATAATCATTGAAAGCCTTGCTACAATATTCACCACCATTGTCAGATCTAAGGCACTTTAACTTTGAAAATTACTAAATGACCATTACCAAGTTATCCCAACTATCATGCAAAGAACATAAGAATAAAAGTGCTTTCACTTCATCATCAAATAGAATATCAACCGATTTTAACTGATTTACAATAGATCAAAAATCATTCAAATGACTAGATGCAGATCTACCTTCATGCATCTTAGAACTAAATAGTTTCTTCATAAAATAAACTTGATTTGAAGCACTAGGTTTTTCATATAGATTAGCAAGATATTTTATTCACTCTACCTTTGTAGAAGTCACTTCTGTAATATTGGAAGCCACAGATGTTTCCAAGCTCAATCTTATAGATCTCAAATCCTTTATGTCAAGAATCTTCCATTCTTCATCAGTCATCTTCATAGGTCTAGACTTTTCATCCAACGGTAAGTACAAATCTCTTTGATACAGATAATCCTCAATCTGCATCTTCCATAATTGATAATTTTAGTCATCAAACTTCTCTACCTTATATTTTTTTCTTCTTCCATTTTGTAGCTCCCACTCAATCGAAAACCCTCGTGAGTAAATATGTCAACACATAAAACCTCAAACAAATCTACGATACCGATTGTTGGGGTTATCACAAGGTTATATAGATAATAACCATATCTAAGCATACAAGCAATAAAAGTAGATATTTTACCGTAAGAAATATACAAAACAAGAGATATAAACCAACACCATATCACCCAAAGGTGGGATACATCCACCAAGAAACAAGCCAATCTATTAGCCAAAGCTTTGGAAGATATACATTGAATATTTACAATTTTCCCACTGACTCTCATATGTATAATACTTTCTTTCTCTCAAGCTTCTCCTTCTCCAAGAATTCTCTCTCTCACAATTATTCTCACAATAATCATCAATTCTTACAATCCTCTACTTCTAAACCCTATATTTTATGCTTATATAGGCATATACAAACTTAGGGCACTTAGTCATGCAATTACAATCAATAGATATGTTTTAATACTAAAAATAGATCTAATTCCCGAGAGTTAAATAAAACAATCCCTCACAGGTAACTGACGCCGGTTAGACCTAACCGATGTTGGTTCATCCTTGCACGACCAATGTCATTCCCTCCATAACCCATGTTCATATTTGTGTTTTCCGCAAGTTTAACATAGCATGCTAATCTGAAGTAATTGAGTTCCATAACTCAATAGATTCATTTTTATTATGCAATTTGTTGGGGTTCATGTACCTCATATATTCTACAAGATTTATTTACATCTTATAAAGTATCTTGGGGTAGAGAGCACAACTAAGTACATTCACAAGTGTGAATTGATCTCGGCATGTGAAGGGGATCACTTCTCTTGAGTGTAAGGCACACCATTCTTCATGACCCTTGTGGAATGAGCGCATACTTGGTATTGCAAGTATGACACATAGCAAGCGATGATTGATTACAAATGACTACAAGAATCCTTTCTCAAATTTGACATTCCCGAGTTTGAGTAGTAGAAAAGTTTTCTTTGAAGGATATATGACGAGGATCTAACAGAGATCATGTGCGAGATATGATGCGTATTTCAATACCTTGATCTCTAATATTTCACACAATATCCATCATGTTTAGCATGTATAGTGGTTTTTGGAGGATTGGTGTTGCAATTTCGACGTGCTCTTTCACATAATACTTTCATAGATCCTAGGAGGCTCAAAGCTACATTTTATGCAAATATTGTTTGTAGCATTAATGGGTAAGTGTAAAGAGTTGGGGGGGGGGAAATGTGGCCAAAAAGTGAATTTAAGAGAAACACGCACATGGTTTGTAAAAGTGTTTACGCGCTTTAAAATTATAGGTTTGGTAATTACTAAACCAAAAGCATATATGCGTTGTAACACGTGATGTAATAACACTTACGTGTTATAGCGTGTACGTGTTACCGATAGTTTTGTTGTATATGGGGTATGATATGTGTTTGTATAGGCTATATAATATGTAAAAACATTGCTTAAGTATAAGAAATAATAAATTATAAAGAATAATAAATGAAAAACTTATACTTTAAAGTTATTTTAGTAAATATAAGAAATTAGGGTCACTCTGCAACTTATGGAATTAATCCCACAACTCCATGAGTCACAGTTTAGAATATAGTTTTTCATAATCTAATTTGGTTAATACATAGGTATTTTTCAGGATTTCACAATTCAATCTAAAGCTTTTAGGGTTTAAATTCTACATTCGATGTCTATTTTGGGAAATAATATAGTCATTGTTTGGGTTTTGGGGACTTTTGGGTTATTTATCGACATTTTTTTGATTTTTAGATATGTCAAAATTATATTTTACAAACCCAACTCCCAAAGGTAGTGATAGTTTCTCAAATATATGGACTCATGAATTTTCCCATGAGTGTGGATTTGAATCCCTATTTTCATCTTGGAATTATGGTATAATCATATTATGGATGAGTACCTACTTTACAAGCTTAGGGCATGAATCTTTAAGAGGACCAATCGAGCAATCCTCATGATCAACAGTGTAAGGGAGTGACCTTGGTTCTCATGCAGGAACATATATAATCCTTTGAACCTTATAATATAGATTAGCAATAGTAAGGTTTGGGAAAGAAGATGATCTATCTAAGAACCCCATAATATCTTCATTTGTTCAATAGAAGAAAAAGAGATAACTTGAAGAGTTGGAAGCTATAAGAGTGCATCACATCAATATATTTATTAATCTCAACAAAAGTTAGGGTAGGAGTTAGTGGAAAATGTGCAAAATCTTCCACACATTCATTTCCTTTCCATGGAGAAAGAAACTCAGTACTTTCATCAAGATTTATGGTAAGAAAATTAGTTGCATTCTCAACTTAATGTAGGAGGAGTAGGAAAGTTGATTCAAGTGCCACATACTTCACAAAAAATCAAACCTACATCAACACTAATAGAAATGATTTTAAGATATCCTTTTGTTTTATTGCCAAGACACCATTGAAATAAATTCATATATGACCAAGAAACCATTGGAATACTATTGTACATTACAAAAAGGAATTAGGTGAAAGTGGTAAGAGTGAGATAGTAAATGAAAGTGTACTAGAAAATTCTCATCATCAATTTGAAGAAGAGTAAAATCCAAGCCTCATGGGAACTTTCCCTTTAGAATAAAATAAGAAAGAGTTAGTTATAAATAGTAAAATAGGATATTGGACCTATGATCATGAATACTCCCACACTAATAGTGATTTCACTCAATCTAGTGGCTTCACACTAATCTAATGATTTTTATGATGGTTTACTTGTATACTCCCAACTAATAGTGATTTCACTCAATTCAACCCAAATAGAGTCTTGCACAAGACTATACAAGATGATAGAGATATTCTATAAGGAGAATTTTACACGCATACAATAACTTTAGCTTATTTGATTCCTCTCTACTAAATGTTTAAAAACCATTCTTGTCATAATAAATCCCTTTCTACTTGGGAACAACAAATCTTCTTACAATACAATTCTAGGAGTAAGTCTTATGGTAGAACAAAGATTCATAACAAAGTTTTATCTAAACATTACATTATTGGAGTATTCTAAATTAATGTATACATACTTCAAAACTTCCTAAACATCATCCACGCATCTACATACCCATAATAGGATTAAGGATGTTAATTTGATTATGGTTACTATATTCGTGATTTGACTATTTCGATGAAACATTTATATAAAGTTAATTAAATTACCATGTCGAGATGAGTGTTTCTAAACCTTGGAACTATGCACGAACTTCATTCCATTGTTAAGATAGGATTAGTGAATCATGAACAACATAAATCTATGAACTTCTTCCATCAATTATTATAACCTTGCATATAAAACTTGAAAATCTGTAATTTTTATTTCCCACTCCATTATAGACTCTTTTTATTTGAATGAAAATCCCCCCATCCTCTCTCCCTTATTGTTTAAATTTAGTTAGAGTAAAATAAACACATTTTTTATTTCTCAACCCAAGGTGGTTAACCAAGTTGGGTTGCACAAGCATTTACAAGTTGAATAAGGTGATCTTCCATCCACAATGTGCCTCTAAATTTCCATTCTATTTCCATGAAGGATCACGATCAAACAAGGAGAGAAGACTAAAGGAAAACATTTATTAGACAAACTATGAATTCAAATTCTTTAAATATTAGGTTTTAGCGGGAAAACAAATATAAAAATCTATGATACAAGGAGATAACACGAAATAATAAGAAGACACTATTTTATTGACCCAAAATAAAGTCTAAGACTTCAACACACCAAAATTTCTCTATATACATATTGATTTCCCTTGCATCATTTTAGCCTACAAACTTAAAATTTATGACTATATAATATGTTTTTAGCCCTAATTGCATTAAACATTGAACATTTGGTTGATTGACTCAAAGAGAGCTAAACTACCCTATTTGAGACATATGAGATTATTACAATGATGTGATGAGATTTAGGGATTATTTGGTCTCAATAACATCATGCACATTGAATCAACTATGACTATATGATGTGTTTTTGGTTTTTATGGACCCTAACTTCATCATTATCTGAAATAATTAGTTATATGAGTGAATAGAGAAGTCACCAGAGGTACGAGTTGTGCGCGAGAATTTTACAATGAGGAAGGAGGTTTATATGAAGGAGGAGATGGTCACTATAGACAATCAACACACATGAGATTGCACAAAGCTATATGATGAGGTGGAAGAGAAAAGAAAAGAGAAGGGAGAGAAGATTACATAGCTGAAGAATAAAGGTTGTGCATAACAAAATCCCAACAAAAGGACTAGAGTGAACAAAATATTACCATGGTGCATAACTAATTACGTAAAAGAGAACCCGGTGGAAATGCGAGAGAGTGTAAAGGAGTGTGCAAGAAGAGAAGACTCTAATTTGAGGAGGAGTTGAGGAGTGCAAAGATAAAGGAACACATGAAAATGTGAGAGAGTAGAAGCCAATTGAGAGAATATATGTCATCATAGGATATTAGAGGTGAGTAGAGAGAATAACCACTCGGGAGAGGTCCTTAGGAAGAACACCAAGAGTATATTAAATCTCTATAACATATTTTCAAGATCCATAAAGAGCAGTTGCATGTAGATAGGTCATAAAGGCCATTGAGTGAATGATAAGAAAGCATTGAGTTTCACTCCATTGTGTTAACTCTGTAAAATTTGTCAAGTGGTCACCACCTTTTATGTTATCATTAGTTTATTCATTCAGCTAAAAAGATAATTTAGGAAAATTTGAGAACCTAATCATAGTTGTTACCATGTGATGTGAGTTTCGATTCAATTGACCCCCTAATTATATCATGCATTACATAGTTAGTTGATTGGTGGAATAATAAAAGAAATATTGATTACATTGAGCCATGAGAAACTTATTGGAACTTTATCCTGTGATTTTTACTTCATATAGGGCTAATTAAAAATCTAGACATGAATCAATTAGTCAATTCAATTAAAATTGAAGATGCAATTTGTGATACAAGAGTATCACGGGGATTTAATTTATTACATAAGTTTTACAATATTAGTTAATCATGGGAACACACAAGGATGGTGAGAAGGATAATGGAGAAAGGAAATTGCAACATAAAATTTGGATGATGGTGACGATTACACAAGGCTTTCACCGATGCTTTGTGTAGCAATTGAATTGTATAATGCAGATTGATTACATAAGTGAAAGAGCACGATGTGTGCATGAAGTTGCAAGGCCAAGGAAAAGTTTTTTACATTATGGTGTTTTGTGTAATGTTTACACAATTTCATTATACAATCATGTGAATTGATCATAGATCCTTGGGCCAGTCCCTAACTAACACACAATAATAGTAAACATGTGACATGATTGTCGATAAAACATGTAAGAGGAGCATGATAAAGATTCATGAGCAGAAACCACCCAATTACTTACAATTTAGAAATATATAGAACCTAATAATTTACATAATGTGATTCAAGTATACCATTTGAGGGGCTAGAGTGACAAAGAGTAGAGAGACGAGCTAAGTCACACTGAACAAGTGAAATTTTTCAAGGGTCATGAAGAAACACCATTGTAATAGCTTTAGGATTTTTGTTGATTTTTGTTGATTTTGTATAAATTCCCAATAGTGGGAGTAGTATTTGTAGATGTCATCAAGACTTTTTAAATCATTAAAAACATGTACATGTGTTTTTATTTATTTTGTATTGTAAGACATTTAATGAGTACATATATTTGAGCAAAGTTGTTATCTTTGTGAGTGGTGAGGTTTGTAAAATCTAAATTTGACACATATAAAACTCCTAAAAATGTTAGTAAGCAATCCACAAGGCCCCAAAACCTTTCAAAATGAGCATATGTTTTCCCAAAAATACATTTATTATACATTTAGACACCCAAATTCCGCTTTTGCAACCTTATTTATGAAAGCACACAAATCACTCTCATTCTTACTATTTCTATTATCATTAGTGATTTTCGCTAATTAACTAATGTTTCTTACCATTTGAGTCGATTAACAACATTTTTTATCACCTATCCTCTTTCACATTCAGGATGCCACTTTACGACAAATTGTAAGTCAAAATCCTCTTCCAAACAGACAATTAGCGATTATTAGCTAATTAAGCCTATTTTACTCTTGTTTTGGTCAATATACCCTATTATTGGCTTAAACCCCTCTTCCAACCATTCAAAATCACCCCACTTCCTTCCACAACATCTCAGAAGGCTTCAAAAGCTTATCCTAGCCTCCTAATTGACCCTAAGTGGTTGATTAAGGCTCCTCACATCCTAATCACTTGTTAATTCACTAATCATGATTAACAAGCCTTAATCAAGATTAACAATTCTTAATCTAATTTGTGCTTTTAGTCCCACATGCACCAAGATGTTAGTTTTCCTCAAAGGAAAAACTATAAAAAGGACTAACCACGTACCTTTAAACTTTACTCCCTACTTTGAATTCGCATATCATATATAAGAAATATGATAAATAGCCAAGCTCAATCCTTGCCTCAAGTATTCAATGGGGTTATTAGATGGGTATCCAATATGATCTTGTAGTCATTTTTGGAGAGACCATCTCACCTTCCTTGGAGTAGCAACAAACCCCCAATTTGATTGCTCCTAGATCTATTTAGGTCTATGTTAGCTAGCAATTGAACATACTAGTAGGCATGCTTTAGCTAGGTTTTGAATTATATTCATGTTAGTTGTTTCAAGCATTCCATTAAGCTTTTATCTTTGATGTAACTATTGTTAGATTCAATAAGAATTTTCTCAATTAGACTATGTGGTGTTAGTCTTAGCTTTGCTTGGAACTTTTAGTAGTCTTCATTTGGCACGCCCGGTGGGAGCATACCCCATTGCATTCATTCTTAATATTTTTAACTTAGTTTAAAAGTTTTTATATTTCAAGTTTTCTAGATTAGTTTCAAGATTTCTAGATTAGTTTCAAGTTTTCTAGATTAATTTCAAGCTTTCTAGATTAGTTTTAAGTTTCCAAGATTAATTTCAAACTTTTTAGAGTAGTTTAAAGTTTCCTAGATTAATTTCAACCTTTTTAGAGTACATTTCAAAGTTTTGTAGATCAATTTTCATTTTGATAGTTGTTTAAAACTAGATTAGTAGTAGATAATGCATTTTCATATTCTTTGCAGGAAATAAGGAGGTGAAGTGTTGTTGAAATTCCCTCAAAATGTCAAATATTTGATCTTTTTCAAATTTTTCTTGTCAAAAGTTGTGTTTTGATCACCTATTGGAAGGTCTGCGCCTACACTCAAAAGGGTGCACCCACGCTTCAAATTCGTGTATGTACTCTACTAGACGTGCTTATGCTCTTTTGGATGCACCTACACCTTATTGGACGTGCTCGTGCATCATTGGTGCTTTAAAGTGTGCGCCCACGCCTCTCTAGATGTGCCTACGCAACTAGACTATGTAAATTTGACAGAGGTGTCGTTATCCGATTTTTCCCCTTAGGAAAAATCAAACAAACATGACCTCACACAAATAAAATAGGAGGATCGAGTTGGCCATGGGAGCTCACATTTTGGGCTCGAGCCAAGTAAGTTGAAGTGGGCCGAGCACATTGCAAAGGAGCTCGGGAGTTCGAGCTAGTTCGGGGAATGAAGGAGCTCCAAAGTCTAAAATTTAGACTTCGGAGGTGAGGTCATTCGAAGGTAGGCTGAGGTGAAATTTGGGAACTCGGTGGAAAGAAGTGCAAATAAAGGAGAAAAATTCTAAAACCTAAACTTTGAATTTTAGAGTTTCGGAGGTTTCATGAGCTCGGGCGGGTGAACAATGCCATAAGCCCGAAGAAACAAAGGTCTGAAACCCAAATTCTGAATTTCAAACTTTGGGTTTTGGGACTTTCAAAAAAACTCATCACCTAGATAGATGAAAAGTACTTGAAACCCCAAAACCCAAACTCCCGAAACCTCGAAAACACAAAGGTTCGAAACCCGAAGTCTAAATTTCAGACTTCGGGGTTTCGCATTTCGTAACATTTGAGCCAGCTCACCAAATGAATAGTGATAGTGACTACCAAAGTATAGATACCTAAAGCTCGAATCCCAAAAGTCTGAAATTTTATATTTTGGAGGGTGCGATGCATGGTCAAAGCTCCGAAAAGGCAGATCAACCACTCACATTTATTATAGTATGGCACCCTCATCTTCAAATGGCCATAACTTTTGACTGAGAGCTCAAATTTACACAAAATAGGACTTTTTGGAAAGCTCTCAATGTCCTCTACACAAAAAAAGACTAGTTTTATTAATTTTAGTAAGACTGAGTATTTAAAAATGATTAAATATAGTCCACAATTTTAGAGGAATGTTTCGCATTTCTCATCTACCAAAATGATGAAGGTATGGGCTTCCTTTCTTCCCCAATAGGGCAAGATACATGGAGGTATGAGTTTTGTAGTGGCATCCATCATTGTTATAGGTGATTTTAATGCATTTTAGGGTGGTTGAAGCAAGATTTTGAATTCCTTCTCTCTCCCTTTCTCTCATTCTTCCTATATATTGTAAGGAGGGGCTCATTTCAAAAGGTTGGACACCTTATATATGCCCCTCCCTTCTTTCTTATCTATAAGAGATTTGTGGAGATTTCAAACCTCCCTACTGGACATTATAATGCAAAATTTGTGCCTTTGGCCCTAAATATGATGTATTGTATCAACTTTGAGAGCAATAAAATCATATATGTGGATGTTTCACACTCTTATGAGTTCGACCGCATATTTCTCTTTCATTACATGCAATTTTATTATGTAGTGTTGTTGTTTTCATTGTAGGGTTATGGTAGTGTTTTGTTTATTGTGTAGGTTTTTCAATATCCATCTTGGTGCATCACCTTCCCTTAGATTAGGTTTTATTTTCATGCATTTCCTCTATCTTTGTTTCTAGGAAATATTAGATTAGGGTTAGATTTGTAACTCTCGCACTTTGGAGTAGTTGGCTTTGGGATAGGACATGAAGTCAACCTTCTCTCGGAGGGTTATCCCGATTTCAAATTCCCGCACTTTGGGATAACTCCATGTTTGACAAATCACATTGATCGCCTCAACCTTTCACTTGCAAGCAATCGGGGTGTTATGATTTCAACATAACAATGCGTGCTCGTGCATAATGCGTATGCGTTGCTTCTTCGAGGGATGTGTTCATGCTCTATAGGATGTGCTCTTGTACTATGATACACACCTTTGGCGCACTTAGGTAAAATTGCTTCAAAGTTCAAAATTTCAACTTCTAGTTTTTAGTGTTTCTGTCATTTTCCAAGGATTTTTAGTTGTTGTTGTCAATTTTCTGATTTAGAGCAGGTTTTCTAACAAATTAACTTAGGGTTTGATGAGTGATTTTTTTCATGCTTTGTATGAGTTTGGAATAGGGTTTTGTATGCTCTTCTCTTGCACTTTGTGTGATCTTGAGAATCAAAAGCACCTCTAAACCTTCTTTTTGTTAATTTAGAGTAAGTAGGAAAAATCATCATTCATTGTTATGCTTAAGGGAATAAAATTTCATTTTGGCATACATGTGATCTTTTGGTTTAAAATATTTTCATTAATAAATAACTAAGGCTAAGGCTTGTGTATGCTCTTCTCGTGCACTTAGTGTGATCTTGAGAACCAAAAACAAACTTAGTGTTTTATTAAAAAGCACTTGGATAAATTGGGAAAGAACCTAGATTTACAAAGTTTTATGGTGGTTATTTGATTTGCAATATTTTCATTGTTATCTACTTGGGTTACTTGTTGGGTGTGCTATTCTCTTGCATCCTTGGACAATCTTGAGAACCAAAAACAACATTTAATCCTCTTTCTATGATATTGTAGATCTTTTTGAACTACTAACCATTTGTGTGAAGGACCTAACGCTAGTCAAAGAAAAGAGAACTCTCTTCAAACCAAATTCTAACATACATGTGTGATGTAGGTTTCCAAACGGTGGTCTAAACCAAATTTCTTAATCTAAAAGATAAAAAATACACCACTTTGCAAAACATTATATGTGCAAGTTTGGTTAAGAGATAAAGCTCATCCACTTAACTAGGAGAAACTTCCTTTGGCATAAGCCTTAAGATAACAATAGGAATGCTCCTAGGAACCCCAAAGTAGTTCACACAAGAGGGAACCTTGTGAACAAAATGGGAAAGTGCTCCACACTACCCAATTGATTAGTATGCCTTGAAAGATTAGAGTCAAAGTTACCTCCATTGTGACCCCAGTGAAAATATAATTGAATGTAATTTGTTTCTCATTGTATTGAAGGGGGTAAAGTAAAGTTGAGATACTCCAAGATTAGTCAGTGTGACTTTCTTGGTAAATCGAGCTCGCAGAGGTAGTTTGTGACAACCTAGGTGAGAGAACTAATAGGAAGCTTGTTAGCTTGGAGCCAATTTTTTCTTAGTTATTATACTTGAGAGCTCTCACAAAGTGACAACTTTGTTGGATTCAAACTCTTGTTTTTCAAACAAGGGAAATAATCTCTTAAAGTTGAAACCACGTGACATTTCATCACAAAATCTATTTAGTGTTACTTTGTCCTAGTTTTTCACTTGTCCTAAGACAAGGTGAAACTCTGCCAAAGTTACACTAAGTATTTTTCATCACCACTTGGTCTACTCCTTTGTTTTATTGTTGCTCATTTTGAGACAAAAGAAGAACAAACATATATTAATACCACTAGAAATAATTGTGTACACCACTTTTTTAGTCTACTTGCATGACCAAGTTGCAATGTTAGAGTGAAAGTGTGAATGGTACGTCATCAAGTTCTAGTAGGCCCTTTGTCTCAAACCCATATTGAGACTTATTATCATTGTAGTTAGGTTGTCTTATCACTAATTTCTTTTGATTTTTACACTCGCCCGCATTATAGCCATACAATTGTGATAATTATGTCTTGTTTCCATTATGGAACTTGGCCCGAATCTCTAAATTGTATTGTTACGTTGCTTCGCACACATAGTAATTCCTTGATATACATAGGCATAGTTTTTACATCCTGGCCTTTTCTTGAGTTTTTAAGTGTTGAGGTTACTTTTTTAGCATTGCTATAATGCCTTTTTGATACTAAAATCTTGCTTTCTTACAAAGTTTGATTAACGTGTCCAAAGAGCGTTATTACGTTGCTCATATTTGTATCTTCCATTTTTACAAGACTTAGAATTTGTTAGTGTTTATGAATTGGTTTTTAGTATGCCTTGTTAGAGGATCACGTCAATAGTATCTTAGCATCTAGGTCTTGTTTATTTCAAACTTGGCCTAAATGGTGATATTGTGTTGTCACTATTTGTTTCAAACCTACCCTGAAAAATCATAGGGAGTAAATTTTTGTTGTGACTAGATTTGAGTTTTATACGTTATTATATTGTCCTATAAATCCGGTTTCATATATTACCTTTCTAGGGTAGATCATTCTTTATTCTTTATCATTCTTAGGTTCATATTGACCTATTAGATTTGTGGCTATTTTATAGTCACCTTTTTGTGACAACTTAGTGTCGTTACACTGCGAAACTTTTCTAGGGCCCATATTTGCACAATGTCTAGTTGATTGCGTTGTACTACCCAAATCAACACAGACTTCCTTCTAATTGAAGTAGTTTAATTGTATTATCTCAGTCTCAACATTTGTATCCCAAAAACTCCAACAATGACCAATTATCACAAGGTTCCTTATACATACAACACTAAGGAAATAAAGTTTTGGCATTCCCATCAAAGGATGCCCATCATGGCTATACCTCATTTGGTTCTACACGCTAGAGAACCCGCTCAGGTACCCTATTCCCCACCTTCATCTCATAGTTGGTGTTATGGCTGGGGACGCTTCGATGCAAATTATTATTCGAGGTTCCCCCACTCTTCTTCTAATTCAAATCCAAATTTTTCTTGATTCTTCGGATTCACATTGATCTCGCTAAAAATTCTCATCAAGGCTATTCACTTCATTCAAATCTTAAGTCATATTCCTCCCTTTCTTCATAGAAATCCCCTTATCAGTCACCTAAATGGCATCTTCCTCCTTTGAATATCTCTATGGCACCAAGATCTATAAATCAAACATCTAATTTGGTTCTTAAGTCACGGTCCTCCTTTGCTTTGTAGAGTCTCCCTTATTTTCTACCTCGACAACTTCTTCCTTTGTTAAAGATATGGGTGAATCCAAATCCTTCTAAGTTAAATCACATGTCACAATCATCTTCCAAGTCGACTCCCATGTCACAATCATCAAAGTCAACACCTATGTCATAATCTTCTAAGTCAACACTCATGTCACAATCACCTAATTCGAATCCTATGTCACAATCATCTAAGTCGACGCATACGTCGCAAACACCTCAGATGACTCCTATGTCGCAATCATATGCTGATTTTCTACATAATCCTCGTTGTTTCCTAGTAATATGCCATCTTCTAGGAAATCCAATGCCAATCAATTCTAAATCTACATCTTCTTCTACTCATAAGACATCTAGATCCAAATCTACTTCATCTCTTGGGTCATCGTCTTCTCAATCTTCCACACCAGTTGGACCGTTTCTTCTATTCAACCTCTCATGGTTGAAGAACAACTACCCATACTGATAGATTCATTTCAGAATGAAGAAGCGATCACAAAAATCATGGGGTCACACGATGATATTCCCCTAGAGGATCACATGCAAGGATTCCCTTTAGACATCGATACGTTTGAATACTACGGGAAAGAAGTTGATTCCATTTTTCAAACCCTAGGATCATCAAAATTGATCCTCCTCTTATTATTCAGTCTTCACATTGTGTGATGAAATGCTTGGGTCTAGTATTGATCCACGGCCTATCTTCTCATTACCCAATCTTTCTTTATCTATCAAGATTCCTCAATCACAAGTATCACTTTGGGTCCCCACCAGTAGCCCATCGTCTTCATCTATATATGGGCCACCTCCAAGTACTCCTTTATCATCTATTTATGGGACACCTCCAAGTAGCCCTTCATCATCTATTCTAGGACCACATCCGAGTATTCCTTCCTCTTCATTCTATGGGACACCTCCTAAGTAGCCCATCTTCTTCCATATGTGGCTCACCTCTTGGTAGCCCATCTTCATCTATACTAGGGGCACATCCTATAAATCCCTCATCTTCGATTCTTGGGCCACATCTTAGTAGCCCATCTTCTTCTATATATGGGACACCACTAGGTAGTCCTTCATTTTCAATACTAGGGCTGCATCCTAGTAGTCCTTTATCTTCAGTCTTTAGGACACCTCTTGGTAGCCCATCCTCTTCAATTCTTGGACCGTACCCTTCACGTCCATCACATTTTCCTTCTATCAATGATTGTGGTAAGCCCACCGTCATTCCTCACATCAATTATATTCATCCACTTTCTTCTCCCACTTCTCGGGATTAGATAACTCACAAAGTAGCTTATAAGAAACCCAAATAGTTTCTTCATCAGACTAAGATGAAAAATTCCAAGAGTTCCAAAGCTCAAAACAATTTAGATGATCTTAAAGTTCATAATCAACCACAATTCAAAAATGCACATCAACACACCCATCAAGTATGACACAAAGTGTAAAAACCTCTGGATAGGAACCTTAAGCTCCCGCACACAAAATCCACATTTCATGATAAATCACTGTCACTTGTTGAGTATGAGCTCACCACAATCATCAAGATCAAGGATAATATGACTCTTGATAAGAAAACATGCTTAATACCCCTTATCAAGGAAATCACGAACATTGTTGTTTGATCTTATCATGCTAAGTGACCTTACTAGTACCACCTTTTCAAAAAAGACAAAATACAAAAAAATAAGAAAACATTTCAAAAAATCAAAGGTAAATGAACACACATTGCAATCAGGTATTGCATACACATGGATGTTCTTTCTTCCTTTTCTTGCTCCTCTTCGCAAGTCTTCCTACCATGTTCATCCCTTCGATGATATTTTGGTTAGCCAATTCACATGCATTTTGCGACATTTATCTCTATGGTATCCATTTGACCTTGGTATTTTATCACCTTGGTAAATTAAAGAACAACTGACCTCTCGAGAGATACATTCACTATTTGCATCTAATAAACTTGTTGCGAAGAAATTTTGGATATATTTGTTGACACTAGCCAATGTCGTCATCACAAGCACTTCCACCTCCTTCCATTAGGCCATCGGTAGTTCTTAACCACCGTCAAACAAGAGAGCTAAAATAATTTTTTAGAAATCAAGACAAAATAATCAATCAAAAATCCAAAGCTAAAAGCAAAAGCAAATAGACTAGGTGGTGTTAGTCTTCGCTTTGCTTGGAACTTTTAGTAGTCTTCATTTGGCACGCTCGGTGGGACCATACCCCATTGCATTCATTCTTAAGATTTTTAAACCTAGTTTTAAATTTATACGGTAAAAGATTTAAGCTAAATTTTGAAGTCCCTGAAAAATGCCTATGTACTAAACAGATTAAATTATCAAAAACTATCTTTTAAACTCGTGACTTATGGAGCTATGAGACTATTTATATAAGGTGTATAGTGAACCTAATTTCTTATATTTACTAAAATAAATTTAAAATATAAAACATAGTTTCCACAAACACATATACTACACCATATATATAACACAAATAGTAGGAACATGTACGCATTATAGATCATACTCGGTATTGAGTGTATGCATAATAATGTGTACACATTCCTTGAATTATGCACACAAACTAAAATCTACTAGGCTTAGAAATGCTTCGTTTTTTTGGCTCTCGAGCCCTATAACTCGTTAAAACACAACAACGTGCCCATTTTTGGTTGAAAATGCATAAAATCATCTTTCACGATGATAAATCGTACAAAAATAATTGAAATATTTATTTAAAATATGCCTACAATGTAAAGCAAACTATCATCTTTCTAAATATATAATTTTATTATTATTATTATTGTAAGGTTTCCATTTATATTTATTTCAAACTATGTCTTTTATACATCTATTTTAGTGATTAAAAACGTTTACATTTTGTCGTATATCTTTTGTTTCACTTATCCACTTTGAATAAAAATCATGCGAGACCTAAACTAGGACTAATTCTATACATATTCAAACAAATAATCTAATTTTTGATATTTTTGAGGTAGTTGGGCGGGGGCACGGTTTGTTATCCATTATTTTTCAAATTTCAAATTCTTTTTACTCAAAAATCATAAAAATAAATACTCAATCAAAAATCTAAAAAAGTTATATCCCAAACTAGATGATCCTATCTATTTTTCCACCAAAGGATTTTTAAAAATAATAAATAACAGGTTCAAAAATTCAAAAATGGGGGCGGGGCGGGGCGGGGAGGGGGGGGGCACAATTGACTATCTATTATGTTTTTTACAAAAATAGGAGCACATATTGGCATTTTAGCTCGTTAACCTACTTACACTTAACCATTTAAAAAATAGTCGTTTACAAAATAGACTTGAAATTATAAAATTCATGTTCTTAAAACATTTTCAAATTTCTAGTGTAACTATCTCAAAACCTCGTACAAGTTCACATTTCTTATTTTTTCGAAAAAAAAAACATCCACTTAAGACTCCCTTTTGGCCCCTCATTTCCATGCACTTACCCTAACACAAGAGTAACTCCATTCATGGAAGCATAGTTTATAGAGATGGCTACTTATTTGGAGGGATTTATTGCTAATAGTGCACATGCCACATGAAATAAAGTTTGTTGTACTAATTGTGAGGTTAAGGGGCACATAAAGATAAATTTCCCTTGGCATAATGTGTGTGCATTGATAAATATTAAAAACATTGTAGAGAGGACCATGATGTCTTGAATTGTCCTTTTCTTGGTGTGCCACTCAAGTGAAGGTGTCTCTCTACTAAAAAATATATGACACACATTCTTAATACATGAGATTGTTGTGTGATTGATCAAATTCATGAAGTGTGTGCCCTTGGATTGAGATAGGATATTATTGACAATGCACGAGATAACCATTATGTGAATACACATGGAAAAGTAGGATGTGGTCGAGGTGTACGTGAAGGTGGAAGGTTCCCAACTTGCATTTTTTTATAAATTTGGGTCTGGATCACTATCATCGAGACTAACCTACATTCCCCACTTGTGCATATTGGAAAGGAAAACACAAGGTAGAATATTTCCTAGATCTCATGATGAAATAAAACATTTAAGAAGGGTGTGGACATGATAATGATTGTGCACTCCATAACAAATAAATGGGAACAAATCTTGGAGAAACAACATCTACACCAAGCCCTAAGGTGAACATAACCATGTGAGACCCCGTAACATGTGATAATGCCCCTAAAAATCCTTTAGAATAAATCATGCACGGGGATCCTTCTCCTAGAAAAGGTTACACTAATGGGAGACATCAACAAGAGATCTTATATGAGACCATGAGACTAGTAAGGGAACTCCAAGGAGATATCAATTCCTTGAAGGGAAAAAGTGCACACACTTAATCAAATATGAAGATCTCCAAAAATTGAAGAGTATGAAAAGATGAGTTATATGAAGTATTTAGTCTCTTACACGTTAAAGGATTCATTCCTTTACTTGAGAAGTGAAGTTTGCATCAATTCAAGGAACTTTTAGTAAAAATAATGTTGGCCACGCATGTAAGAGAGAATTCAAGACCATACAAAATGTGGAATATGATAAGGATATTATGGTAGATGTTATAGATGGGTGCTTCATCAATAAGATCATGGTTGATGGTACAAAATTCTACATACTCACTCTCAATAAACATAACAATATGGGGTACCCTGCACTTCATCCATATTCCCGCCTCTTGTTCATGGAAAACAATATGCATACATTGTCGGTTGAGGTCCTCAAGAATGCCACCTTTAACATCATGGGGGTGAATTTCTAAGAGGGGATTTTTAGTAAAAGAGATGGAAAAAGCAAATAGATTCCAATCCCTCTTGGTAAACCTTTGTATTATTAAAATAATTTCGACTTGCACTTTAATATGTAATGAAATTACTTGATTAATTATGATTATCACCAGCAATAGAACACCAAATAACACAATATTGTAGATAAATTCTCTCAATATGAAAGTATAATAGCTTGGCCACTTCGAGGGGGCAACCTCCAAAACATATAATAAGACTCAAATACTCAACATCATGATCATCCACTACCTATAACCCCTATTAATACTATTCATATGCTATGGCCATCGACAAGGCCGACCAACCAATGATAATAGATCATATATAAAAGAGATACATCATGATATTAAGTTATGATAGCAACAAGTCGGCTATATCCATCCCATGTAAGATATATAATTAAGGGCATAACATGCCCCTCCCCTTCAAAGCAACATTGTCCCCAATGTTGGGAAGCCCTAGATGCTACTGCATGAATGCTTCATCTTCCCATGATGCATCCTCAATATTCATATTCTTCCACTTGATCAGGTACTCGGTAATGACTCTGGTCCTCAATCTTTTGGTGCGTGTTTGAAGAATGCCTTCAAGTTCCAATATGATCCTTCCTTCCTCGTCTAGTTCCGGAAGCACTGATTGGGTGGAAATGTGTTGCCCAATAACTTTATTTAAGAAAGAAACATGGAAGACTGGATGTATTCTACTTCCTGGAGGGAGCTCTAGCTTATATGCCACACTACCAATTTTCTGTAAAACTCGGTAAGGACCATAGTATTTAGGAGCAAGCTTATTATCCTTTTGTTGTTGTTTCAAGGATAATTGCTTATATGGCTATAACCTTACAAAAACAAAGTCTCCCTCTTCAAAGTGTCACTCACTCCTATGTTGATCAGCCTATTGCTTCATACGGTTTTGTGCCCATGCCAAATTTTCTCTAAGACTAGAGAGTACCTCATGTTGATGCTGAATGTGATCTTCGACTACTCTCACCTTTGGTTTGACCTTCAAGCTAGATATGAGTGATGGAGGATGGTACCCATAAAGTGCCAGAAATGGAGACATTTTGGAGGAGGTATGAAATGAAGTATTGTACCACCATTCTGCTAGTGGCAACCATTGCACCCAACGTTCTTGTTTATCTGAAGTAAAACATCGAAGATATCCCTCTAAACATTTATTTACCACCTCAATTTTCCCATTTGATTGGGGATGATAAGAGGAAATATGGGCTAGTTAAGTACCTAGACAAGAGAACAGATCGGTCTAGAAGTTACTTGTAAATATTGGATCATGATCACTTACTATAATTTTTGGCGTGCCATGGAGATTTTGAATTGTATCCATAAAAGAGATGGCAACGGTACTAGTTGTGAAAGGATGAGCCATGGCACAAAAATGAGCATATTTGGTAAGTCTGTCTACCACGTCCATAATGACACTTTTCCCTTCGATTTAGGTAATCCCGTGATGAAATCCATTGATACCTCTTCCCATTTCTCACTAGGAATAGACAAAGGTGGAGAAGACCAGTGCCTTAATGGTCTCGCCCATATTTTTGGCAAACCAAACATTCTCGCCACAAATTTTTGAACATCTCCTTTCAACCCCTCCCAAAAGAAATCCTTCTTAACTCTATGATATGTTTTCAATACCTAGCATGGGCACCTATTGGAGAAGAATGTAGCTCGAAATAACATGGTGTTTAAGTGTAGAATTCTTACATAGATATAACTCGATCTTTGTACCACAATGTATCCCCCTTCCATATAAGTTGATCTGATATGGACAAATCTTCCTGGAGATTTTGAATGAGAGTATGCGTGGTTGCATCTTTCTTCCATTCTTCTCGTGCTTAATCTACCCAATCTACATGTAGTATAGAGATGGCACATAACAATGCTTCGGTGGACTCATCCCTCCTAGATAGAGCATCAGCGACCAAATTTTCCTTTCCTTTCTTATAAACAATCTCAAAGTCATATCCCAACATCTTAATGACCCATTTTTGTTGCTCTTCTGATGATAGATGTTGTTCTAAGAAATATTTCAAACTATCATGATCAGTTTTTACCTTAAAATGTCTACCCATCAAGTATGGTCTCCATTGTTTGACTGCATGTAGTATTGCCATCATTTCCTTTTCATATGTGGGTTTTAACAAATTCTTTCCTTTTAGTTGTCGGCTCTCAAAAGCAATGGGGTGTCCTTCTTGCATTAGTACTACTCGATTCCATTTCTTGAAGCATCGCACTCAACTACAAAAGTTTTGGAGAAATCTGGGGTTGCCAATACTAGAGTGGTGCACATAGCTACCTTCAATTTTTCAAATGCCCTAGATGCTTCCTCATTCCACTAAAAGGAGTCCTTCAATAATTTTGTGAGTGGTGTTGCTATACTGCCATAGTTTTTGACAAATCTATGATAATACCCTGTGAGACCTAAGAAACCTCGTAATTGTTTGAGGGTTCTTGGGGTTTCCCATTCCACCATGGCCTGGATCTTGTGAGGGTCCACCTTAACACCTTCATGAGAAACAATATGGCATAAGTACTCCACTCCCCTGTACTCCCAAGAGAACACTTTGAAGGCTTGGCATAAAGTTGATGTTTCTCTAAGACTTCTAAGACAAGTATTGACGTGATGTAAGTGTTTCTCCCATGATTTGTTGTAGATGAGTATATCATCGAAAAATACTAAGACAAAATTTCTTAGGAATGGTCTAAATACTAAATTCATCAAGCTTTGGAATGTGGAGGGAGCATTGGTAAGGCCAAATGGCATCACTAGGAATTCATAATGGCCTTGATGAGTTTTGAAAGCTGTCTTATGAATATCTTCTTGCTTGACTCTAATTTGGTGATACCTGAATACAGATCTAGTTTTGTAAAATAAATGGCACCATGTAACTCATCTAATAAATCATCAATGATGGGAATAGGAAACTTATCTTTGATAGTGAACTTGTTAATTTCTATGTAATCTGGACACATGCGCCATCTTCCATCCTTATGACGCACCATCACCACGGGAGCAGAATAGGCACTTTGACTGTGAAGAATAATACCCATTTCCAACATTTCCTCCACCATCTTCTTGATCTCACTCTTTTGTACATATGGATATCTATAAGGCCTGATGTTGGGGGTTGACTTCAACTGAATAGCATGAACATGCTCTCTTTCAGGTGGCAATCCTCTTGGTTCCTTGAAGACAACTACATGTTGATTAATAACCTTTTAAAGATCAGGATGCAATACCTTCATTTGTGGTTGGACTTCTATAGAGAATAATCATGCTACAAAACCTTCAGACCCCTTTTTAAGAATCTTCTGCATTTGGTGAGAACTCACCACTAGAGGATCTTTAGCTTGTAGACCTCGAAGTTCAAATTTTTTACCCTTAGAATGAAAGCGCATGAACAATTCCTGGAAATTTATCTCTATGGTGCCCAAGGTAGTGAGCCACTGAACACCTAAGACAATATCAGCTCCACCCATGGGAATAGAAAACATCGTAGATTCTAATGTGTAATCACCCATCATGATTTTGACTTTATGGCATTTACTTGAACATTGGAGTGTGCCACCATCTACAATCATTACTTGAAATTCAGGTGTTGGGTAGATGAAACAATTTAGTCTTGTTGCCAACTTATGATTGATGAAATTATGTGTGCTCCCTGAATCAATCAAGATTGTTACATACTTCGCTTCTTAAGATAACCTGACTTGAAGGGTTTGTGGAGTACTAATACTTGATAGAGTATGGCATGAAATAGTGGGCTAAGGATCTCCAGATTCTTCCTCTAATTTTTCCACTTCCTCTGTTGATGTTGCCTCATATTCTTCCTCATCACCAGATCCTTCAATGTAGAACAATTTTTTCTCAGAACATTTATGATTTGGTCCATATTTTCTATCACAAGTTAAAGCATAACCCTTTGGCTCTTTTTCTTCAATTTGTTGAGGTGTCAACCGAATTGGCCGAGGGTAAGAAGGAGACAAGGTGTTACGATCTTTTATGCTAGAAAAGGTCTGCCTTCTACTAGAAAGAAATTTTTCCTCTACTCGACATGCCATGATAATAGAATTAGCAACCTTGAGTGGGTTAAACATGCGTACCTCATGCTCAATGTGGTCCTTAAGACCCCAAGAAATAGGTCATTCAAATACTCTTCTGTAATATCCTCCACACGCAAGGACAAAGTTTGGAATTGATGGACATACTCTTTAACTGAACCAATTTGGCGTAACTTTGCTAATTGGCTGAAGTAATTCTCAGAAACACTAGAACTATAGTGTAATTGAAGCTCTTCAGTGAACACTGTCTAGGTGACATTTAGGCCATTCTTCTGCCTTTGAGCACATAACCAACGATACCAAACAAATTGATCAGATTTTAGGTATAAGGATGCCATAGTTACCTTTTGTCCTCCTGGGATCTAATGGAGATCAAAGAAATTTTCCATTTGGGTAATCTAATTGAGTAGATCCTTTCCATCAAATTTATGCATTTCAACTTTTGGAATCATGCCCCTCCATTGGTGAGAAGATCCACCTGAATGATTAAAGGATCCTCCCTGATTTGAGTGATTTGGTTTTGTGTGACCATTTCTAGTAGAACCCATATGACTAGCATTGGAAGTTGTATTAGAAATAGCATTCAACAACTCTCTGTTGCATGAAAATCCTTTTGAATCTCACTCCTAAGGCTACCTTTCAGTTGATGAAGCTCAACATTAAGGTCATCCTTACTCACCATATTGTTTACCCTTTTCTAAAGTTGGATGACCACCTCAGATACTCCCAAACCAGTAGAATCTAAAGCCATATATTCCTTATTTGGGGTCATTCCTGGAGTTTCTTGTCCTTTTCCTTGGCCTCAGGTAGATTGACCAGCCATGACGAAGGATTTGGGCCAAGTGGTAGACTTAATAGGGCAGAATTTTAGGGTTTCGGGTTTCATAATTATTTTGGCTGAATATAGGAATTTATAAAATATAAAACCTAGCTATTTTTTGGAGGAGTTTCTGAAAATATAAGAAATTTGAAAGTTTTCCAAAAATTACGCCCTACGGAGCCAAATTATGAATAAATATAGAACTATAATAAATTTTACAAAACAAGTCAAAACTTATTGAAATTTGGAGAGAAGCTTACTTGACTTATTTTTCCTCACCACAAAAAAATTTGCAGAAAAATTTGCTACCAATCTTGAGATATAGCCGAACCTTTAGAATTAGGGTTTGATGTTGTCTGGCCGAGATCAAGCTCTGATACCACTTGTAATGAAATTACTTGATTAATTATGATTATCACCAGCAATATAACACCAAATAACACAATATTGTAGATAAATTCTCTCAATATGAAAGTATAATAGCTTGGCCACTTCGAGGGGGCAACCTCCAAAACATATAATAAGACTCAAATACTCAACATAATGATCATCCACTACCTATAACCCCTATTTATACTATTCCTATGATATGGCCATCAGCAAGGCCGACCAACCAATGATAATAGATCATATATAAAAGAGATACATCATGATATTCAGTTATGATAGCAACAAGTCGGCTATATCCATCCCATGTAAGATATATAATTAAGGGCGTAACATAATAAGCGTTACATTAGTTTTGAGAATGACTCCAAACATGTGGTCACTCCAATGAATAACAACCAAGGGTCACCTACGTTTATTCCATTAACGATGAGGATGATATAAACCACATTTACAACATCACCATAGAGAGAACGGTGCATTTTGTTCCTACTCTTATTATAGTCCTTCAATGGAATGATGCTTACTAATTATCTAATACAACAAGCATTACATGTGATTACAGGAACAAATATATTATGATCTCGTGGGATGAGATCATGGAACCTTTAAGTCAAACACATGCCTCCTAAGGTTAGTATTCAAATGCCTCTAAGGATAAGGTACATGAAACACCTAAAAAAGAGAGTCTCAAACTCTTTCGTAGATACCAAGGAGGAGGGAATGTTCAACGGTTTTGGATGAGATGACACAATATATGTCTTTGGAGAAGGAATGAATCAACACTCTAGATTATTCCTCAACATGTACTATTATGTTTTAGTGGGCTACTCATCGCTCCTCGTTGAGTACATGGATTCAAGATCATAATATTATCATGTAAGATTTGAGTGCACTAATCATGTGCATTCTTTTCCAAGCTATAGTGGGGTCACCAAATTGGAAGACAACTTGACTAAGTGTGAATCAGTTTGGGTGGAATGTCCCTTGGCATTACCACTTTCCCTTTGGACACATGATTTCTACTACATGTTATATCTTTGGGTTCTCTCTTGGTATGTAAATCATGAATCGCATTACAACACAACTATTTGGGAGGAATTGAAGTCTTCTTTCATGCATACTATTTTTTTCCCTCTCGTGCATCAGGACTACACCAATCTCTAAAACAGAGTTGGTGTGTGATATTTAATAGTGATGAAGTTTTTTGATAAGTATATGTTTACATTATAAAATGAAAATGAATGGTGCTTCCTAAGACATTTGAAGAGTGTAATGTTAACAAAGATTATAGTGAAGAAGATGATTAGGTATGGATGGTCATGAATTAGCTATGCAAGGGAAAAGTAAATATGGTTTGTAAAGTGGATGAGGATCCCATATAAAATCATCTTGAAGTGTTGAAACGTATCTTGTCTTGCATGAGGTTGTCGACACCAAAGATACTCGGGAATTAACCATATCATGAGCCACAAAATTTAGTGAAATTAAACATCAACTCATATAATTATTATAATCACTACTATTGATGACTATTGGATTACAATGGAGACATAAACATCATTGAATTATTGCATTACCACCAAGAACTATTCCCATGAAATTACAAGGATATGAGTGGTGTGCATCCATCTTTGAGAAAGAATCACATAAAATTAATTTATGGATCCAAATTTATGTGCAAGAGACCGTATATAATGAACCAAAACTTGTGCGCCAAGGTGAAAAAGTATATTGATAATATGATGGTTGTTGATGTGATAACCCCTATTGATGAATTAAAGTGGATGATTCCTATGGTGATAAACATTAATAAATATCATTTTATCTACATCTGCATGGACTACCACCAACTTAGTGCATTGTGTAGTTTATATCTTTCCAACTCCCTTTACCAAGGAAATTTGAAGTTTTATAGGGTGCAAGCTACACATGTTTACATATGAGTACTTAGGATACCATCAAAAAGTGGGGGAGAAGAGGAAGATAGACACAAAAATACATTTAATACTAAGTGGGGGTCATTTTCATACACCATAATTCCTTTTGATTGAATAACACACCTATTGTAATCTCGTGCATCATAGTTATATCATTTGAAAATTTCATCTTGAAATTCCTTCAAGTATACCTTGACAATTGGATATTTTATGGTCTAGTAAAATATTATTGTAATTGACTATACTTAATAAATGGACATTGTGGATATCTAGAAATATTCTTGAATCTAAAAAAGTGTGTCTTCACGACTCCCTTTAGCACTTTGTTTGGCCACATCATATATAAGAAGGAATTTTTCTAGATCCGTGAATATTGTATTTATCCTTCAACTTGAATTTCTAAGAAATCAAAAGAATGTACGTGTGTTCATGGGAAATCATGAGTATTACAGAATTTAATTCGTGGACATGAAAACTTGTCATGCCCCTAGGAAAATTAAGTAAGGAAATTTTGAATGGACAATTTCCTCATAGAAATATTTTGAGTAACTTAAGGAGAATATGGAAAATCATCAATCTTACAATTCATATATTAGAAAACTCCTTTTCATGTACATATAGATACATGTGGCATGGAAGTTGGTACCATTCTTGCACATCTAGAAAAGGACAACATGGATCGTCCCATTTTATTTGTGATCAAGAAGATGACCCCAACAGAGTAAAATTACACAAAAACAAAGTACAAAGGAATATAAATTGTGTATTCACTACAAAATTTCTACCAAGATTTATTGACTACCCATGTTATGTTTTACATAGATCATATTACATGGAAGTATGTTTTTAATAAGGTTGTTCTGCATGGATGCATCAGTTGATGGATTATTTTATTCTAGGAGTGTTGATTCTCTATTTTTCCAAGCCAAAAAAGAATAATTTTGCACTCCAACAACCTCTCACGCATAAACACGAGAGAAGTTTCTTATGATCTTGATGAATGTATGTCAAGTGCAAAACAATTTAGGATACAAAGTGTTCTGATGAACTAAAGGATACAACAATCTTCTTAGAATTTGATTTTGTGTATGAGAGCATGAGCACGAACCAAAAAAAAATTGCATTGTACACATCCGCTTATCGGATCATGGGAGGGGAATTTTACAAAATGGGTCGAGATGAAGTCTTGCGCCGATTTCTCATGGAATATTTATGGAAAGTAATTTTGAGAGAGGAATAAGAGGGCATTGTAGATGGTCATTATGTTGGATATACAACCACCATAAGGACCCTAATGAGAAATATGTGGTGGTAGAATATTTGTATGGATACCAAGGAATATGTTATGAGATGTGACCATTTCCATCATGTGGGAAAACCCAACATGCGAGATGAGATGTAATTACATTTGGTGATTATATAAGAACCATTTGAAAATTGGGCCATTAATTTTATTAGACCAACTTCCCCATTGTGCACAAGACAAGGGTTGGATAAATTACAATTTCAATTGATTACCTTACTCATTGGGTCAAGGCCATGCCTACTTAAAACTTAAAAATGAAAAATGTTGTAAGTTTTTATGGGAGAACATCATAAGTCACTATGGATGTCCCCTTAAATTGATGGTGAAATGGGAATTCTCAATGAAATTATGTGCATCTTACTATCAAAATTTATGGTTATACAACATAAGACTACTCCTTACCATCCTTAGGAAAATGGAATTATTGAGGCATTTAACGAAATCTTGGGTAATACACTAACCAAGATCTAAAACATAGGAAGGCATAATTGACATGATAGGGTTTCCAATATTCTATAGGCATTTGGAACTACTTAAAATTTCTCTAAGAAGGTGAAGCCATTTTATATGGTGTTCGGTACATGAAAATCATATTTTCTATGGATTTCATGGTTCTATCTCTCGTGGTTTCGTGTGTAGGATGTTTGGATGATGAGGACTCTATTGTGACAAAACTAGAAGCATTGTTACAATTTGGATGAAAACGTGTTCTTGTGTGTTGGAGTTCGAATGATAAGAAATCAAGGAAGAAGGAATGACATGACTACCATATTAGGAATAAAGTGTTCTACAAATGCACCCTTATTTTGTTGTATGATTCCAAATACGTGCATAATTGAGGAAAATTAAAGACTCGATTGCTAGGACATTACAAGGTCCATGATATTTTTCCCTTTGGTATTTGTAAGCTCAAGAATCTAATTAGAGAATTTTTGTTGGGTCGCTTTAATGGTAATGTTTCCATGCTAAATTTATAGCATGCAAAATTTAGAATTTTGGTCATGACAACCAAACCCACGCTTGAAATCCCCTTTCCTAGTCAATGTAAACCTCTCCTCCAACTAACATTTAAACTACATGTCATATTCATTATGGAAAAGAGGAATTTACTAACATGATGCTCAAGTGTGTTTCATGTGTATAGAAGTGTTCCGAGCTTGATTCATGATGTTACTAATATATAAGAAAGAACAATGCTCCTAGAGGCTTCAAAAGGGTCATTTTTGGTCTTCTTATCACAAGAGGACATCCTCGGAAGCTAACCGCAAGAGGAAAAGCCAATTGGAAGATTGTGTGGGAGAGTAATAATATGATCCAAGGTATTTTAGGATGTTTATGTGGAGTCATGATAGGTTGGGAAAATTTCAAGCAAAAACGAGTCTTTTGGGCAAGGAACTGGGAAATGCATTTTTCAAAGGATCTAATCACCTTATTCGAAGGGTTTGAAGCATCATGAGGTATTAGGAAGATATATCACATGCATTGGAAATATTACAAATCCTACATCATGTTGCAATAATCAAGAAAGAATTTTGGGAGTATTAAAAATGTGAAAACATGTCCATCAAAGTGCAACACAAGAGTCTTTCTACAAGGTGGAACTTTCTCAAAAGGTTTCATACACCCCAAGAATATTTAGCATCCTAAAAAAGTTCAAATTGGATTAAATTTTACCCTCCTCATGGTACATGTGTTTTATTTTTCATACTCATTTTGGACTCCAGTGGCAACTTCGCTTACTAGCACACACGTGTAGGAAAAAGTGGAAAGTGGAATGAAAAGGAAAATTGAAAGTTGAATAAGGTATTTAAAATTGTGGTAATGGACTCATTAGATCCTTTAGATTCAAAATCATATAAGTTTGGCTCTATGAACTCAATTTATTTCTCCCGAACCCGAAAATCCACTCCTTAGTCTATTTTCACGTTGAGTTTGATGACATCAACACAACCAATCAGCTTTGAGCAGAGTTTTGGAGCATGGATGTCCCTTTTCCATTTTTACCTTTGTGTAAGGTCATATGGGGACATAAAAATCATTCCCCATGTGGAGTATTTGGTGCATCGCTTAAAGTGACAATTTAAGTGGTTAGAAAGTGTAATAAACTCACCTAACTTGATGTTTGACCAATTTTTCATGACATTTAGATCCATGACGGTCTTTTGGATGCTTGATTTTCCTTTTCATATTTTTATCAATAGCTAAGGGTGTATGGGGGACAAAAAGTGTGCTCCCCTATGGAGGCATTTTTCATCACTTAAAAGTGGTGACATGGGTGTTAGGGAGGTGTTAACAACTCACCATTTTCATAAAGTATGGGGCCCTCCTCATGAGAGCCTCACCCATGGTGAATTTTGGAGAGGTTGATGTCCCTTTTACCATATTTTTCATGTTGTAACCAAACCCCTAACCTCCACCAGACCCGGGTTAGCTAGTTTGGGTTTAAGGTGAGTTAAATGGAGCTAGTGAGAGGGAAAATTAATTTGAAAGGGGTATAACTTCATACTTAGCCATTTTTTGCATTTCATTGTGATTTTCTCCCTCCATTACTTATATAATGATTTTATGCTACCAAAATCTCTTGGACATCCTCTACGCTCAAAACCCTTTTTGCTCATATCTTCCAAACCTCGTGTTCATTTGCCATGAAACTTGGACAACAAATTCCTTGAAAAAACGCCTTTAAGAAGAGCATTTTTATTCCTCCATTGATGACCTATATAATTTCTATGGCCATTTGAAATATTCAACGAAAAATATATTTTCTCGGATGTATGGAAACCTGGTCATTGAAATCCTTTAAAATTTGAAGCAAAGCCTCGCATCGCAAAACAAAAATTTTGAGATCACTTTCGCTCCATTTCGATACCAATAAAACCTATTTCTAAAAAAAGTAAGCCTCACTAAATATGAATAGTAATTTTTGTAAATAATTCATTTTCAGATTTTTCATTTCCTTCAACATCAAGGAAATTGAAAGTGCCAAATTAAGCAACTAATAACTAAAATGGTCTTTTCAAAATAATGCTTGCTAAAAATAGTAAGTTTCGTGATATTGGTTAAGAAAAAGGATGTTGAGCCTCTCATGCTAAAGAAAGAGCACCTGGTAAGTTTTAAATAGTTTCAAAAACATCTATAGTAAATGACAAACCAAGATATGGTAATCCTCATTTCAAATGGTCTTGCTCAATTCTTGCAAATCCTCACTAGAACAATGCGGTGATCACCTCTCGGGAGATTTCCTCACCTGGAATGGACATGGAAACTTTTGTACTTGTAAAGGATCAATAGTTGAATTGTGGCTTGAGTGGAAGGGAAACCCTCTTGGTTCCCCGAAATTGATCTCATATTGTTTTCCATCTCATCGATGAATTAATCAAAAGTTGGAAGCATTCTTCATTCAGTATATCTCTTTCACCCATCTTAGACTAGAGGATTTACTCTTGTACTCCATTGTGTCTTGCAGGTCATAATGGTCATTTGGTGATTGGATCACCAAGATCACCCCATGTGAGCAAGTTGTCTCATTGTACACACTAGGTGCATCAAATGCAAGAAATATCAGAGAGACATGGAAATGTTCTAGAGATGGAAGGTTGGTTAAAATGGAAGAAGGATTTTCTCTTGGTTTTAGTGGTCACCGATCATGTGCATCTTACTCCTTCTCGAGTACCGATCGAGCTACGAAGTGGTCACGGGATCGAGGATTTCATTGGAGTGTATCACAAAAAGTAACTAATATTTTCTTCATCATTTGTCATGATGGGAGGAAATTGACCTCCCTAGTAATAGTGTCCAAGCATTTTGCAACATGCAATAGTCAAATTCCCCCCCCCCCCTCTCTCATGCATTTTCCCAAGTGATCAAGATTCAAGCATATAGAAGCATGTATATACTCCTAATTGTCACACACATTGAAAAGATAAGAATCGGGGAAAATTTCAATACATATGCCTCTTTATTAAATACATTGAACATGTTTATTATTTTCCATATTGTTCTCCAATTGTTGGGGTTTGATAAATATCAATCAGGAAGCTCAAATTTCTTTGGTTTAGTATAAAATCCAAAATATAATTCATTTTCTTGTGTATTCAATACACCTAGAGGTCGATTTAAGGTTTTGGAGAAGGAGATTATTTTCCTATTGACTTGTGAAATTGAGACAATGTTTTTCATATTAGGGGATAAAGTTTGCATTCACGAAGTCAAATCCAATTTCCCATAAACATAGCCATTTTTGTAGTATCCCTTTCATTTTCACACCCCATGAAAATGGGCCAAACACCATTTTTGAGGTATAATTTCTTTGGTATTTGTTCCTACTTATATATAGACATGTTTATCTTAAATTTTTATTGACATCTACTTAAAGAATTATCCAATCAATCAAGCATTCAATCAATCAATAAAAATCCCAATTTTCCATTCAATCAAGTATTATTCGAAAATCCAAATTTCCGTAAACTCTTTTTCATTTTATTATTTTTCATATAGTTATTATCTAAGCTACTGGAACGTGTGAAAGACCATGTGCAATATTTAGTGTCGGTTGGATATAATTTTTCTTAGCATGAAGAGTTTTCAAATCTATAAGACCTCGTGTGTTTTGTGCGAGACAAAATTGTAATTTATGAATAGAATTCAAATTCTAAATAAAGAAATAAGGTAAAAGACACTAAGAAAAAATGCATACTAGAGGAATTTGAAGGGAATCTAAAACAAAGGGTGAGAAATGAAAGGGTATGTGAAAGTATATATGGGGTAAGGAGATGCACTAAGGTGCAGTGTATGGACAAGGAATGTAGGAGATAAGAGTGGTTGAATACATGGGGAGAAGAAATACATAAAGAACCAACATGGATCATGTAAAAAAATTCAGCATGGTGATGTCATCACCCATTTGACTTAAGTTCAAATTTCAAAATTGAATAGAACCGGAAGTGGCATACAACTATCACCCATTGAGTAATAAATGTAAATGGTGGTGAGGTGAGAGATCGAGCATGTTAAGGCATTAATGAGAATAAATGTGGTGAGTTTTAGAGAAGTATAAATAGAAGAAAAATATTTCATTTAATAAAATTACAAATCATAAAAATTTGTGTTGGAAGCAATTGTCGGAGGCTTGAGATTTTGATCACTTGGGAAAATGCACAAAAGAGAGAGACAGAGAGGAAATTTGACTTGCATGTTGCAAAATTCTTGGACACCATTACAGGATGTCAATTTCCTCCCATCATGACAAATGGTTTTGAAAATATAAGTATTTCAAGCATGAACCAAAGGAGATGAAATGAAAGGATAAATGAATAGTTGAAGAGGCATGCATAGATACATCATGTAGACATAAAATCATGCACTTGGGTACATTTCTAGGTCCTAAAAGCATACTAACATTTATATGATTCCTAAGTGAGAAAAATAGTGGTTGATAACTATCTTTGGCCTCTTTTCTTTGTCTCTTTTTTTTCTATTTGGTCTTCCACACACTACAGCCCATTCAAAATTTTACTTGTTTATCTTTCATGGCTTTAGACATTATCACCCATTCAGACAACATCGCCAGGTGCTCTTGTCCCTTCCGGGTACCCCTCACCCTTTCTCACCTTACTCTTTTTGGGTCTCTTTTATCTTTTGAGAATATTTTTCACTTAAAGGTCAGCCTTCTAGTTGTCAATTACAAAATTAAAACAATGGAATCATATAAATACATAGTTATATGTTCAAAATCAAGGACCAAGCACTAAGCATTACTATCATCACCTAATATTGCATTCCAAAGGCACCAAATTATTCTAAAGGAATCCATCTAGCATCCATTCAAGTGACAAGGGTTGCATCAACTCTGCATATACTGCATAGGAAGGGGAAGTCTATTCTATTCCATTCACACGTGTTATACATTGCTACATTCTAGCTACATCCCACTACCAAGGGAAAATTTCACAAGGGAATTCTAGGGCATCATTTCTACACACACACATAAGAACTACATGGATTCTGAGATGTAGTGCACCACTTGGTCATAAGTTCACTCTCGAGGTAACCGCTGGTCATTCGACTCTCCATTCGCATTTTCCTTTTTAGGTTTGATGCAATTTGTGGGTTTGTACATGTGAACTTATCTTTTGCATGTTACAAGTATCATCGGTGATCATAGTGAAAATATCAAGCAATCAACAGAGAGAAATTATTCTCAAGTTCTAGATTTTACGGTGACTAGTGATGATGTTGTTTTCAGTCTATTCAACACTCGCACCTTCCCAAGTCACTTCATATGCACTCAGAAATTAGCTCAAGTAATCCTATCTCTCTTCCTTTCTTAGGGTTTCATACTTTACATCTTAGTTTTCTTGCGTCATACTATATTTTAGCATTTGTACATCATTTATCATTATAGTTACTCTCTAATTAGATATAATCCAAATTAAACTAAATAATTTGGTGAACCGACACTCGAACCCTTCCTTCTTATCTATGTTACCGTAGTGGTCGATTTGGATATTTTGAGCACATGAAGGTTCCTCCATCTACCCGTAGGGTTTCTAAACCAATGGTTAAATCTGATAACCCCTTTTCTAACTCAAAAAATGTTCCTCTATAACACATTGAAACCTCGATAACAAGAAATCATATGATGAGGACATTAACGTTGATCAAGAACAACTAGACAAGCTCACTAATTTTTGTCAAGTTTTATGCACCAACCCTTTGCATATTCTGCATGTTCTCAATGCCTTACTTACTATTAAAAATTCTCAAGATGTTGTTTTTCCTTCTCTTATAGGCACCTCCTCAATTGTCATGGCCTCCACCCAACCCCTCAACATTCCTACTTCCATTGCTACCACTATTGTCCCTCTCATTACTCCCAATACTTCTAATACACAACCTAGTTCCTCTTTAGGCACTCATGAATTAGCTTCTTTATATCAAGATCTGCAAATTCAAATCCATCAAATCCAACAAGTAACTTCACGCTCCTATCCATCTCTTGATTCCTCATTACTCCTTTATACCCATTTTGTATTCATCATTTTTGCTTATCAACTTCCTCCTAACTTCGTCACTCCTAAGTTTCCCACCTTCAATGGCCATGGTGACCCTCAAGAGCATCTTCAATCTTTTCATGTGACATGTCTTGAATATGTAGATGATCATACATTGTTAGCTAAGCTATATCTTGAAATCTTCAAGATTACGACATGCGTTAGTTTTATGATCTACATGTTCATTCAGTAACTTATTTTACGCATTTAGCCGATGCTTTTATTGTTCATTTTTCGATCAATATTGGACCAAAATCTCTTATTCACAACTTTCTCAAATAAAATAAAGATCTAATGAGCATCTAGTTGACTATGTTTTGCATTACAAGAACAACCTAGCTAAGATGACCAATGTCCTCACTGATTTAGAATTGCAAGATATTTTTGTTCAAAGCCTCTTACCACCACTTCAAGAGAGTGTTATCTTTTAGACCTCTCCTTCATTTGATAAATTATTCCATATGCTCAAAATGTGCGAAGTCAAACTCTTATCTATGGGAAAATTAAAATATCATGATACTCCTTCATCCTCTTCTAATATGTTTCAAGCTAAATCTGCATTCAAGCCATCTCCCAAGCCAACTGAATCTAAAGCTACTATCAATGATGTTTCTCCATCCCCCACACTTCAAGTGCAAACTTTGCGTCATAATTTCACCAAGTTACCCTATACACCTCAGTTTCTATTGCCTAAACTCATTTAAAGTAATATAACACTCTTCCACCACCACTCAATCTCAACACCTCTCACCCCTATGGCCGCAATTATGATGAAAATGTAAGATGTGACTATTACCAATGTGTTGGGCACTCTACTGATCACTGTTTCAAACTCAAACATATTATTCAAGATCTCATTGATAACAATTCTCTTGAGCACCCTGAGCCATCTACTTCTAATCCAGTCAATGATGATAAAAATCTCAAAATATTTAATGACCCTTTGCCCAAGCATAACATGCAATCTCTTGATTATTTTTCCAATCATACATATCGAGTTGTGCCTCCTCCTTCATCGGGGCCCCTTGACTTCCTTGTTGCTTTTTTGATACATCACCACCTGGTCATTACATTCTCATACCATGATTATCATTCTACATTCAATTCCGATTCCTTACAAATCAAGGCCAATGAAGGGCAAAGCGAGCCAACGAAGGGTGGGGTAGCTTTGCCAAACTTCTATCGGTTCATATATTGTCAATAATACTATGATCTTTCTAGCAGCTCCTATGATCATGTGCTCTATTGCACTCCACTTAGCTATCAAATGTCCTCTATCTAATATCACATTTCCAATTCCCAATTCTTTTGGCTACATCAAGCTTCACATTACTGTTGATCCTTTGATAATACTTATGTCATTCATGTGGCATCTTCAATAAAAGGTGTGACATGTTCTTAGGTTTTTCTTGGCTCCACGTCACACAAGCCATCCCTTGCATGAATCATTTATGCCTAAAGTTCATTCACAATAAGCAAATTTTTACTATCAAAGGAATTCCACCATGTATATCATTACCTCAACCTTATCTTGATGAGAATTATACACTAATTACCATGTCTACGCCTCCCATGCCTATCAATTCTAAACCACACTCTACACCTTGCTCTTCTATTCATACACAATCTACATCACGTCCTCGTCATCCTCATTGGTCCACTAGTCCACCTCATCACCCTAAGTCTCAGTACTACTCGAGCATCCCCTTCACATAGGCATTCTCCACCACCTTCATCACATATGTCTCCTTCACGTACATATAGTTATCCTCCTCCACCACTGATCTTAGAGCATTTTCACATGCCTTTATCTCCTTGAACAATGGGTGGAGGGCCCTTGCCCTTCACTATAGCTGGATAGCTTTATCTCACTTACACACTTGGGGGCATCATGATTTCTACCCTCCTTCGATCACTATCAATTTTCTCTAATGTTTACTACCACACTTGTGCTTCATGCCTCATCACCTTTCATACTTTCAAACCCTTTGATACATAGATTGTATGGTCATTACCCTATGACGCACTCTAGTTCCATGGTTCGTACTCGACTGCTGAGGGCCTAATTATGAAATGAACCTCACATCATCTACACATTTCACACTCTGTGTTTCACGATACATATTTTTAGTATCTATTCTCACACCGCACATTACACGATGAAACACTCTTGTTTTGTGGTTCATCCTTTCCTATTGAGGGTTTTTATAAATGAACCTCATATCATACACATCTGATGGGGGGCACGTTGCTCCTATCATATTCACAATTTGCATTCCATACCGTCACACTCATACATTGCACTTTCATATCTTGGTTGCATATACTCTTGCTAGCTTATTTTATTTACATATCACACTTTTTTTCCATGCTAAATGGATTCTTAATATGTCATCATCTTTATATAGATACACATGCGCATCCACTTGGTCTTTTGCAGTGAATGTAGATATCTTACAAGTTCTTACATTATGCATGATGTTTGGTATCAATCCTTTTCCAATCCCACCGAGGCTCTTGGGGCATCTACCTTTACTACTCTCACACATTACAAGTGCTATTGTTTCATCATTTACTACTTCTACTTTCTAGCACATTGCTTTCCATTGATACATACATGCCTTGACATACGATTGAGGACTACTAAAAGTTCCAAAGAAAATTTAAAACTAACACCACATAGTCTAATTGAGCAAATCCTTATTGAATCTAACAATAGTTACATCAAAGATAAAAGCTTAATGGAATGTTTGAAACAACTAACATGAATATAATTCAAAACCTAGCTAAAGCATGCCAACGGGTATGTTTAATTACTAGATAACATAGACCTAAATAGATCTAGGAGAAATCAAATAGGGAGTTGTTGCTACTCCAAGGAAGTGAGATGGTATCTCCAAAAATGACTACAAGATCATATGGATACCCATCTACTAACCCCATTGAAGACCTGAGGCAAGGATTGAGCTTGGCTATTAATCATATTTCTTACATGATATGCAAATCAAAGTATGGTGTAAAGTTTAAAGGTATGTGGTTAGTCCTTTTTATATTTTTTTCTTTGAGGAAAACTAGCATCTTGGTGCATATGGGACTAAAAACACAATGTAGATTAAGAATTGCTAATCCTCATAAAGGCTTGCTAATCATGAATAGTGAATTAACAAGTGATTAGGATGTGAGGAGCCTTAATAAACCGCTTAGGGTCAATTATGAGGCTAGGATAAGATTTTGAAGCCTTTTGAGATGATGTAGAAGGAATTGGGGTGATTTTGAGTGATTGGAAGAGGTATTTGAGGCAATAATAGGGTATATTGACCAAAATGAGAGTAAAATAGGCTTAATTAGCTAATAATCACTAATTGTATGTTTGGAAGAGGATTTTGACTTACGATTTGTCGTAAATTGGCATCCTGAATGTGAAGGAGGTTAGGCAATCAACAATACATTATTAATTGACCAAAATGATAAGAAACATTAGTTAATTAGAGAAAATCACTAATTATAATGGAAATGGTAAGAATGAGAGTGATTTGTGTGCTTTTGGCAATAAGATTGCAAAAGTGGAATTTAGGTGTCTACATTTGCCCATGTTTGAGGTGAAGTAACTTCACTTCAAATATAGTAGACAAGCATAAACAAGTAAATTTTTGAAGAAAAATTAGTAGAATGAAGGATGCCCCTTGAGTGTCGATGGGGTGATAGAAGAAGTCAATTGACGATCAAAAATATGATCGAAACGGATAGAAGAAATAGGATAGGAATAAACATGATTGTTTATTGCCCGTGTGATTTGGAAGAAAAAATAATAGTGATAAGAAATGAAAGTGGAGAATAGGAATAACTCTTTGCATCCAATCTTCAATAAACAACTTTTGTTTCATCATGTTTCCCCTATGATCTACATCATTGACCTTTATTAAAATAAACAAAAGTGTAAAATAACATGAAAAGCTATATTACTAACATTTTTTCATTGTTAAAAATATGTAACTCCATGCAACATACATAATGCAATGCAATATGAGAAAGTAAAATGATGCTTAACTCCATGCAACATACATAATGAAATACAATACAAGAAAGTAAACCTAGTTAACCTAACAAAGAAACAAGTACAATCACACATACTCAAACAAACAACATTCAAGATAGTTCCACCAATTTTTTTGTTATCAAGCTTTAGTTCCCGAATGTTTGTGTTGTAATGAAAAGGGTTAAAAATGGTGCCTCAAGAAAGGATATATGTGAGGGGAATAACGGAGGACACACTTAGTCCCATAGAAAGCATTCGTGCACTATGAAACAGTCTCTAGCAACTCATTATTGCATGGGAGTACTCGACATAGTAAGCAAGCCAACTTTGTTAATGGAGGTAGATCACGATGATCCACAAGTCATTTGAGAAAGAACAAGAAAGAGCCTAAGAAATATGTTTTTGTAGGACAAATTTTGATGTTCAAGGACAATGCATTTGATACAAGCTTCAGTTGTGTGCATGCCATTTAACAATTTTTGAAAAAAAAATGAATTTTACAAGTTTTTGGATTTTTTATGATTTTACCAAAACAAATTGGGCTTTTTTGAAACATATTTGAATGTTTTTTTTTTGAAACATATTTGAATACTTTTTTTAGAAGTTTTTTGAAGCTATGCATAGGAAACAAAGAAACGTGGATGCCCCCAGTGACATATGGGATGTACAAGGGCAGAATGCCATGCGTATGTGCAAGAAAGTAAAGATGTGAAATTTCCCCCAATGTTAGGTGGGAGTATTCAAAGGAAAAATCTTCACGTGCAGAAGTTGGATCAATTCCAATATGGATAGGTTCAACATGATGATAAACGTAACCCAATGACATTTTAGGAAGGAGCAAGGATGCCCCCAGCGTAAGTTGGCCAAGAAGCATATGATAGAAAGAATTAGAATATTATTTTTGTGAAAGGGGAAAAAGGTTCCCTGTAAACATGGAAAAAGGCAATCTTATACACATGGTTTTTCCGAACAAAGTAGAAGAACAATGAATGTGAATGAATGCAACTTAAGCCTCGTGGTGAAGAAGCGATTAGCCAAAGGCACAAATCATGAGACAAGATATGGACTAGAGTAAGATTCTTAACAAGGTCAAAAAAAGACACTTGGTAACATACTAATCATGTTTTCTCATAGAGATCCAAGTGTGTGCATGTGGAAATTTTTTAACTTTTGAAGGGAAGATTTGATAAACAACAAGTGAAGACACCCTAGCCAATGTGTAAGAATGATTTACTTTTCAAAGTTGATTTTTTTAATGGATTTGTGGAAGGAGAGTCCTACATTTCTCTATTTCCATCCGGTGTCCTTAGCCCAATGGATATGTATTTGATTCTAATCGCAACATTGCTTTATTGTCACCGGTGTGTTCATAGGAAAGAGAGATTATGGAAATAACCCAAAAGAGAGTTATATACCAATTCACTTTCAATTTTGTCTTTGGCTTTTTGATTTGATTGATTTTATTTTGCTTTCAAAACTTATTTCAGCTCTCTTGTTTGAAAAGGGGTTAAAACCACCGATGGCCCGATGGAAGGAGGTGGAAATGCTTGTGATGAAGACATTGGCTAGTGTCAACAAATATGTCCAAAAGTTCTTCGCAACAAGTTTTTTATATGTTGATTGTGATAGGATATCTATAAGGTCAGTCATTTTTTAATTTACCAAGGTGATGAAAGACCAAGGCCAAACGGATACCATAGAGTTAAATGTTGTAAAATGCGTGTGAATTGGCTAACCAAAATATCACCGAAGGGATGAAAATGGTAGGAAGACTTGTAGAAGAATAACATGAAGGGAAGAAAGAACATCCATGTGTATGCAATACTTGATTGCAATGTGTGTTTGTTTACCTTTGATTTTTTAAAAAAATTCTTTCTTTTTTCTTTTTTTTTGAAAAGGTGGGACCGACAAGGTCACTCAGATGATAAGATCCAACAACAATTTTCATGATTTCCTTGATAAGGGAGATTAAGCATGTTTGCTTATCAAGAGTCATATTATCCCCGATCTCAATGATCGTGGTGAGCTCATACTCAACAAATGACTGTGATTTATCATGAAATGTGGATTTTGTGTGCGGAGCTTGAGGTCCCTATCTAGAGGTTTCTGCACTTTACGCCATACTTGATGGGTGCATTGATGTGTATTTTTGAATTGTGGTTTATTCTAAACTTTAAGATCGCTTAAATTGTTGTGAGCTTTGGATCTCTTGGAATTTTTAATTATAGTTGGATGAAGGAACCGTTTGGGTTTCCTATAAGTCGATACGTGACTTTCATGATCCAACGAAGTGGGAGAAGAAATTGGATGAATAGAATTGGTGTGAGAAATAATGGTGGGCTTACCACAATCATTGATAGAAGAATAATATGATGGGCACAAATAATATAGTCCAAGAATCAAGAGGATGGGCTACTAGGAGGTGTGTCATATAGATCAAGATAAAGGACTACTAGGATGTGGCCATAAGATAGAAGATGATGAGCTACTAGGACGTGGCCCAAGAATAGAAGAAGATGGGCTACCAAGAGGTGAGCCACATATAGATGATGAGGGACTACTTGGAGGTGGCCCACATATAGAAGAAGACGATGGGCTACTAGGTGGTGACCCAAGGTGAGTTTGTGATTGAGGAATTGTGATAGATAAAGAATGATTGGGTAATGAGAAGATAAGTCGTGGATCAATTCCAGACCTAGGAATTTCATCACACAATGAAGAATGTGAAGGCGGAAGAATAAGAGGAGGATCAATTTTGATGATCCTAGGATCTTTCTTTATGACCTAACAAGAAGAATCAACCTCTTCCCCACAATACGTGAATGTATCAAGGTCTAAAGATAATTCTTGCTTGTGATCCTCTAAGGGAATGCCATTGTGTGACCCCATAATTTCTATGATCGGGCATGTCAAATGAAGACTACTAAAAGTTTCAAAGCAAAGATAAGACTAACACCACATAGTTTAATTGAGAAAATTCGTATTGAATCTAACAATAGTTAAATCAAAGATAAAATCTTAATGGAATTCTTGAAATAATAAAGATGAATATAATTCAAAGCCTAGCTAAATCATGTCTACTAGTATGTTCAATTTCTAGCTAACATAGACCTAAATAGATCTAGGAGCAATCAAATTGGGAGTTGTTGCTACTCCAAGGAAGATGAGATGGTCTCTCCAACAATGACTACAAGATCATATTGGATACCCATCTAATAACCCCATTGAAGACTTGAGGCAAGGATTGAGCTTGGCTATTAATCATATTTCTTATATGATATGTAATTCAAAGCATGGTGTAAAGTTTAAAGGTATGTGGTTAGTCATTTTTATAGTTTTTCCTTTGAGGAAAACTATCATCTTGGTGCATGTGGGACTAAAAGTACAAAGTAGATTAATAATTACTAATCCTGATTAAGGATTGCTAATCATGATTAGTGAATTAACAAGTGATTAGGATGTGAGGATCCTTAATCAACCACTTAGGGTCAATTAGGAGGATAGGATAAGATTTTGAAGCCTTCTGAGATGTCTGGAAGGAAGTGAGGTGATTTTGAGTGGTTAGAAGAGGAGTTTGAGCCAATAATAGGGTATATTGACCAAAACAAGAGTAAAATAGGCTTAATTAGCTAATAATTGCTAATTGTCTGCTTGGAAGAGGATTTTGACTTATGATTTGTTGTAAATTAGCATCTTGAATGCGAAGGAGGTTAGGAAATCAACAATGTGTTGTTAATTGACCAAAATGATAAGAAACGTTAGTTAATTAGCGTAAATCACTAATTATAATAGAAATGGTAAGAATGAGAGTGATTTGTGTTCTTTTAGCAATAAGATTGTAAAAGTTGAATTTAGGTGTCTACAACTATTTATCTTTCTAGCATGCTAATGGGTGCTTCACATGTAGCATTTTCCTTGTAGGACTATATGACACCATGGTTTTCTAACACATTTTACATTATATTGTTTACCATCAGATACTATTGTTTGTGGGCTAAGCCTTATGTCTTACGTGATCATTGTTTGTTTGCTTATGGTTGTTTCGACCGATTGTGTTGTAAAATTATGAGCAATGTTCCATGTTTGAAACCCATTTTTCTCACCCATCTTGTATGTACACTTTCTTATTACATTGTCTTCTCTTACATGCTAGATTTTACTAGTAACACATGTTACTAGCCACTTTGTTTACATGTGCCTTGGTTTCTACCATGCACATCCCCTACCCCAAGAAGTATTCACTTCAAAGACAACATCAAGTCCTCTCCTTTGGGCCGCATTCTTCTACTATCGTTGCATGCACCCTAAACAAGGGGGCATACATTAAGTGAATAAATCATCCCTACAACATCTCGAGCTACAATCTGAGATCTACATAGTATAGAAATAACACATGAACACAGTCACATAACAAAAAATCCGACTTGGGTCCAACACACAATATAGACACCAAAGACCGGACTCATATAGTAGTGCTTGGGAACATGTGTCCTCCCTGGGTGCTAATGTCCCAGGGGCACAAACAATTATCTTCTCGATCAAAAGAGTCCACATAAGTCTTCAAAGCAATTCTATAGTTATAGGCACACGCCTCTAGCTAGAATGCATGTTATCTCCTACAATTCATTACAATTGAAACAATTGAACAAATGGGACAAAAGGAACAACAAGAATAAATCGGGACGCACCATCTGCAGTAGTGCTTATTGGGTGAAGTAGTCATGGAAGGAGAGCAAAACTAGACCTCTCTCCCCAACACTTTCTCTTTGGCATGATATCGCCCAAAAAAACTCGTTATTAGTGTCGATCACCAAAAAATTGCTATTCATAGCATTTCAAGATACATTTCTATCCTTTGCAATGTTTTACATCAAGTGCACACTTTCCTTTACTACTAATTTTACACAATTTTACATATTTTTGCATACTTTGCTCAAATTTTTCATATACAAGACTTTGACTACTCTTTCACTCTTCTTTTGCAGGTTTGTCCTTAATACACAACAAGAAGCATCCTATAACAAACATAACAAGCAGTAAAAGTAACACATATGCTTCATCCCTAGGGTCACTTTCTTTTCCTAGTCTCCATGCTTCACTTTGCGGTTATTCCACGCCTCACTTGTCCACTCAATGTACTATTCATCGCACTCTCTACATGGATCATAAGGTACACATCTCTTATCCACTTTATGTCATCAAGTATTCACTTGAAAAAATAAATTTGGGGTAAATTTAGACACAAAATCATGCACTTGGGTACATTTCTAGGTCCTAAAACCATACCAATGTTTATATGATTCCTAAGGAAAAAAATAGTGGTTGATAACTATCTTTTGCCTCTTTTCTTTGTCTCTTGTTTTCTATTTGGTCCTCCACACAATACAGCCCATTCAAAATTTTACTTTTTTATCTTTCATGGCTTTAGACACTATCACCCAACCCAGAGACAAAGACCAGTGCTCTTGTCCCTTTTGGGCACTCCTAAACCTTTCTCACCTTACTCGCTATTTTTGGGTATCTTTTATATTTTGGCCATCTTTTTCACTTATGGGTCGGCCTTCCAATTGTCAATTACGAAATTCAAACAAGGGAATCATATAAATACATAATTATGTGTTCAAAATCAAGGACCAAGCACTAAACATTACTATCATCACCTAAGCTTTAATTCCAAAGGCACCAAAGTATTCTAAAGGCATCCATATAGCATCCATTCAAGGGACAAGGGTTGCATCAATTCTGCATACACTGCATAGGAAGGGGAAGTCTATTCTATTCCATTCACACATGTTATACATTTCTACATTCTAGCTACAACCCGCTATCAAGTATAACTTGCACAAGGGCATCCTAGGGCATCATTTCTACACACACACATAAGAACTACATGGAGTCTAAGATGTAGTGCAACACTCGGTCGTAAGTTCACTCTTGGGGGTAATCGCTAGGTCACCCAAATCTCCCTTCTAGATTTTCCTTTTTAGGTTTGGTGTGGTTTATGGCTTGTGTAGGTGAACTTCTCTTTTGCAAGTTACATGTATCATCAAATATCATAGTGAAAACATCAAACGATCAACGAAGAGTGATTGTAAAACCCTAGTGACACGTAAGAAAGTGGATCCTAAGCTCGTGTACAGTCACCAGTGCCCAAATTCAGTCACTAGCACCCACATGCCTCTGTCTTGCACTGGGTGCCCCTGTCTGACATTATTCTCAGGTTTTAGATTTTATAGTGACCATTGATAGTGATTTTTGCAGTATGTTCAACACTCGCACCTTCCCAATTCACTTCATGTGCACTCAAAAATCAGCTAAGTACTCCTATCTCTCTTCCTTGATTAGGGTTTCATACTTTACATCTTAGTTTGCTTGTGTCATACTGTATTTTGACATTTGTACATCATTTATTATTATAGTTACTCTGTAATTAGATTTGATCCAAATTAAATTAAATCACATCCATGGTGGAGGAGAAGGAAGAAAAATCATTCAATAGTTGTGGGTGTTCAGAACTTTTGAGTTGCCTTATTTTGGAAACTATATGGAGTTGGTCTAGTTTATTCTTTCTCGCATCCACTAGGGTTAATTTTACTTTATAAGTTGGTTAATGAGGATCATTTCCTCCTATATTAGTAAGGCAATTGGTTTGGTATGATTGGGAAAATACCTCGCGTATCTCTCCGAGACAATGAGGATATTGATAAAACTTTGCACGAGCTAAAATTTAAAAGAGGGTGCACCTTCCCAATCACTAATATTAAGAATCATGCAACAAGTGCGGTTGTGATCCTTGTTAGTAAAAAAATTGTTGGCTCATAGAGGTAGGTAGAGATCAATAATAAATTCTCTTACATATCGCAAAAAATTACCAAAGGGATTTGTTACAATCTCTCTCATTACATTACAGAGTATATGGCCAAGAACACAAAACACATCTCAAAGTAAAATATATCCGGGTTGTGATCCTCGCACTACTTGTCTTCAATGAGATGGCGTACTAAAAGGTGATGGGTGAGTAAAGTGGTAGTTCCCAATGGAAAACAAGTCCCCTACCGAGTATTGCAAAGATCACATTTGTCTCGGCCATCATAACAAAGGTATACAAGGATAAATTGGATAACTAGCTAAGGCACTTGAAGGTAGCCTTTGAAAATGAGTGGAGCATTCCAAAGCTCCTTTGGATTTGGTTAATGAGTAGGTTTAGTTTTTATAGTCCAAAATTACTTGCTCACTATTTTTGTTGAATGTGAATAACATGTCCTCTTGGATAAAATTGCCATATGAGTTTACGTCAAGCTATTTCACAGAGAAGAGGAAGTAAAAATTGTTGTAGAGTATGTAAATGTAGACATTCACATATTGTTCTTCACACATTTCTACCATGTGAATATCACGTATGTAAGGGGAAGGAGTCAGTCTTATATTATATTAGGCTAAATAAAACAATTATGGTAGATAAGGATGATTGTAGACTATTGTACTTTTTGAAGCCCCAAAAATAAGATGGAGGGCATGGACCAATGTGTTATAGAATATGAAATGTTGTGTATACCAAATAAGGATATCAAAAGTTAAAATTCATCAAAGAGAAGGAGAAGGAAGATGCATATTCCTTCTTGGGTGCATGAGGAGGAAGCAAATGAAGGATTTAATGTAGAACCTTTGGTAACACAATGAAGGAAAAACTAAAGACAAAAAGTGATGATGAGGGAACCTCCACACGTGAAAATGTAAAAACATCTAAGATCCATTGGTATATAACTCGAGTAACTAATGGATAAGGAAAAATTGATTTACTTTGTTCATATTCGAGGAAAAGTGGAGCAACCCATGTAGGGGGGGAGGTAGATTCGAGAAAAGAACCCATCCAATAAGATATTGAGTAGAGTGAGGGTGGGATGAAGAAGGATAATATGAAACCCCACCTCTTGTAAAAACCCATTAATAACAACCAACACGTGATGTGATTAAAGGTTCATTACAACTAGACATAATATTAGTGCAAGGCAAGGCTCCCCACCAAAATAAAACCTCAAATTCATATACTTGGAGGGATGATATGAAAAATATGGAGATATGAAGGAGGAACACACATAATAGAAGGACAAAGGAAAGGAAATATTAAATATGGAGAACAAACAAAAGATAAAGAAGAGAGCACACAACTAGAAGAACATGATACATGACAATTATTTGTTTTCGGTATCAATAAGGAAATCACAATAAAAATATTTACCTCTAGAGGATAATGGAACTAAATAACACAACAAAAATACTAGGAGGGGGTATCTTTTGTGCTAGATATATACACGGATGAACCACACTTCAAGATTTTGCTTTCCAGAGTGTAAAAAGCTTCAAAAAAAAAGGCTAGTAGTAACCTATGTGGACCCCTTCCACATGAGTGAATCTTAAGTAAGTGATGACTAATCAAAATGGTTGGTGAAGTAGCATGGAAAAATTTCTCAAACATCACAACACAAAGGCAACAAATTTCCCACGTGGATAAGGTAGAAAAGGAGCTCAATTTCGTAAAGGAACTCCTACCGAACAAGAAAAGTGGATGGAACTAGAGTGAAATTAAACAATTGTAAACATCAAGGATATGAAAAATTGTCAACAAATCCCAAATATCCAAACTAGGCAATTGGTGTAAAATTTGACCGACTAAGTAGAATTGGAAAACTTGAGTCTTAAGTTATAAAAGCAAAAGGTCATGCACATGCAAGTGTATACAACTAAGGACAAGGTTAGAAAGAGTAATCTATTATAAGATGTGGAGGATATGGGGAATTAAATCAATAGAAATAAAGACAAATTCAAGTTGTGTATGGCTAGGCTTCAAAAGTAGACTCTTGAAGAACAAAGTCATCTAAAATACCTACACAAGAATGTGGGGAGAAACTAGAGATTTGAAATAAGAATAAAAGGACCCTAAGTCAAATACCAAGGTATCGAAAACCTTGTGATTGTGGATAGATAGCCTACGAGAAAATAATAAAATATTGCACTATCTAAATGACATAATTTTTAAGATCATCTACATAAGGAGGCACTTTAAATTTTGGAGGACAGAGAAGAGAAAGAATTGCCTAGGGACAAGAAACCTAACTAGTGTAGGGTAATGTTGAGCCCATACTTTTTCAGGTATATATGTTTTGGCTTTGTATACATTTTGGCTAGAGCATAAGGTATTTTCACAAAACTTGAGGCAAAAAAATTAGGAGTATTTTGGACTTATTAGGTTGGTGTGTGTGCATTTTTATAAAGATTGAGCTAACAAACAATGCACACCCATACTATTTTGAGTATTGATAGCTAGAAGACACATGGGGATTGTAGGAAGACATTGCACTTGGTGCACATGATGAAAGAAAGGTTATTGACATCTAGCGTGTGGAATACCTAGACACCCTTTCAAACACCTCGCATGTTATACTATAAGTAGTGGCATCTAAGATCACAGTAATTCAGAATTCTAGTTTAGAATTCACTACATAGAGGATAAGGTATCTTCGAGAGCACATTAATGTGTTAATAATAGTTTGCAAGCGAGGTGGAGTGTGCCAAGGAATAGATTTGAACACTTATCACAATGTAGAACAAGAGACAAAAGTGGCAATTAATGTGTAGATTAACATGGCTTTATGACACATACCATCAAAAGATAGAATCATTTAGGGCATGCGCATTAATCCCAAAATTGTAGGATGTCTACACTAAGCCATTGATGGCAGCTATGCAATAATTAATTGAATAATTGGTGAAGGGAAATTCCCACTAGTATAAATACTCATATATTTCTTCATATTCAGGGCTAGAAAACATTTGTTGAAAAGTGCATCGTGTTTTGATTACATTAATATACCAAACATAATGATTACAATAGATTAAATTTTCTAAAGTGATTCATATATATTATTCGGTTGTTTGTGCAAGAATGATTATGAATTTTTTTCCTAGTTGATAACATTTCTTTTAGAAAGTGCAGCCCTTTCCACTAACTATTTTTGGGTTGAATGTTTGTGGACTATCATGACACATCCATATCATATGGGAATTGGTCTTCTATCACACCTCTAGTGAGCACACAAGGTAATCTTGTGTGATATGTCGGCTCAAGGGCGGTGGTTGTATATGGTGTGTGAGGTGTTGTCATGGGCTTGCATGCGTGACACTAACATTTGGGATTAAGGGTAAAAGAGAGCAATAATGAGTCCATCAAACATGGGGAAGATTGTCTATCAATAATGTCCCTACCTTCCAATATTTTCCCAAGGATGATAGAGATCTAGTTTTAGAGATGAACTTTCTATATTAGTTTTCTTTCCTATTTCTCCTAGTTCCAAGTCTATATCAGTCGCCAAAGTACAAAAGAAAGATAAGTGCACTATCTTCTTATGAATTTTCTATATTTAACATGTGTCTTAGTCAATCAAATATTTTAATCATTTACTATATGCTCATATTTGTACACGGATGCTTAATTCAAGTAATCTAAATGTGCGTGCTTTCTATATTTTAATCATAATTGGAGTTTTACATTTATTCTAAAACCACTTATAATTTAGGGTGAAATCACTTTTATTGACCATTCAATTTTATTTAAGGTCTTTAAAATTTTAGAATGACATTCTCAAATCGTAAAAATCATTGCTTTCATCTCCGAGATAGTACAAGAAACCTCATAAACTAATGTTTATCAATAGTACTCCCCTTTATCAACAAAGTGTTTATGACCATCCAATGACTATTTTTTAAAATTTTGGCATCTTCATTAGGTGGCCTAGCCATATTTCATGGGTTAACTATGGAGAGAAATTAACAAGGGTTACCTATATATACAAATGATCCCTAAGGTCATTGCCCACTTCTCACATTGTTGAGCATTCCTACCACCTAAGATATTCTCACATACATTAAAGATCATCAAAAATACGTAGGAATATCTAAAATATTCAAAGAGCAATCTAAAAGCAATCCACTAAGCTAAATCTAAAAACAAAGAGGTCAAATTTGCATGGTGTTAGTCCAACAAAAATGCTAACCCATTTTAAGGTCTTTTGTTATCAAGCACACACAATCACTTTGTTTAGACAAAAGAGAGATAAAAATGCATCATTGCACAAGATTGAATATTTGACACACATAAGAAACCATATTGCATACACGAGTGAAAGTTTTTAAAAAATCAGACCATACCTCCATCCAGGACATTGTCAACATACTTAGGCGCGTAGCATATAGATACGAGAGTCTAACTTACCAAAAGTTTTAAAGCAAGTTTTCTACCTCTATTTGTAACATGGGACCTTGATGAAACATTCCTAAGTATTTCTAGATCCTATAGTAGCCTTTGAGATCCATAGACAATCAATATTACCTAAGTTGTTGGTTCTTATATTGTCTTGCATAGTCTAAATTAGTTATTTGCACTTCCATTATTCATTACAACTTGGATTTATTGTACTTATTTATATTAATTCTATAATCCAAATCAGCTTTTATTTTTATTGTTTTATAGATTCTCCTAATTGTTGCACACATCGAAAATATAAGAATTGGGGAAAATTTCAAGTACACATGACTATTTATTAAATGCATTAAACATGTTTATTGTTTTCCATGTTGTTCTCCAATTCGGGGCTTGATAAATATCAATTAGGAAGCTCAAATTTCTTTGGTTTAGCACAAACTCCAAAACACATTTTGTTTTCTCACACATTCAATAGACCTAGAGGTCAAATTATAATTTTGGAGGATGTAAACATTTTCCGATGACTTGTGACACATTCACCAAATTGAGACAACATTTTTCATATTAGGGCACAAAGTTTGCATTCGTGAAGTCAAATCCAATTTCCCAATATATAGCCGCTTTGTAATATCCTTATCATTTTCACGCCTCATGAAAATGATCCAAACAATGTTTTTGAGGTCTAAGTTCTTTGGGAGCTATTCATATTGATTTCTAGACATGTTTGTCTTAAATTTTTATTGACATGCACTTAAAGAATTACATGAAAACAAGTATTATTTTAAAAATTCTAATTTTCCATGAAGTCAAATATTATCCTAAAATTCTTAATTTTCTTAAATATTTTTATTATTATTATTTTTCATATAATTATTAACTAAATCTAAATTAAATCCGCGACAATGCTTGATAATTAATTTATTGCATTTGTTAATGTAGACCCACTTTCCACAATTTTTTATTTAAAAATCCAACTTCACACTCTCAAACTACTAGTAAAAAGTTAAGGCATTACAGTTCCCTTTATACTAACACTTACTATACTAGTCTAGGCTCTTTTGAAGTATCCTAGAGTACAAGCCACCTAAAACAATAAATCTTGAATCTTACAAATTTAATAGAAAAATTTATCGATAGATCGTATCAATAAAATAATAAGATATATAATAAGTTACAACAAATGACTAGTAGGCATGCATGATCTAAAAAGTAAGAAATGATCTCAAGTACCCTTGATGAAACATATTGCTAAAATATTACAAAATTATTTATGTTATCAAATCCATCAACAAAGAAAGATAAGCATGATGAAGGCAAGAACAACACTAGGAGGTGGTGGTAGATCGTCCTTTGGCGGAGCCCCAAACGAGAGACACATAAGAAGGATGATCGAACGCCACCCATCCATCCCTATCTTGGGTCCGAGAGTTGCCAACAAGAGACAAGGAAATAGTGACTCCCCACCCAAGTGGCAAAGACACAACTTGTACATCGCTCTCCGTATTGGGGAAGACCACTAAGAGGCGCTCGTAGTCGACTTGCCCCGCGTCAAAGGTGGTGGTCTCCATCTGCCTTATTGAGAAAGAGGGGAGGAGAACCAACTCGAAGAACGGTTGCGGCGACATTTAGAAGGACATGGCGAAGATCCCTGTAGAAGTTGATCTAGGAGTACCCGACTCATAATGTAAAGAAAGCAGTCACCCAATAACAGAGAAACGACTATAAGAACTAGGATTCAACCTCGGACATTTTCTACCTAATAAAATGAGTTAAACTATAATTAAAGAAACAACTTCCAACCTAGGCCTAACTTTGCTTCGGGTGTGGATTTGTAGAAGCAAAATAATAGTATAGTCAATAAAACCTAGATGAGATTTCATATGGTTCAAATTTAATTGCACATATATATTCTACTAAGAATGCAGTCGTCACATTTGCTATATCAGTCGTTTTGCATTAAGAACAGCAATTCTGCCCTCGTTAAAAAAAAGGGGTTCAATCCATCAGATGGGTTAGGGGAAAAAACAAATGTTCCCACGGTGGTAAGCATAATATAAATTATTTCAGAGAGAACAGAGAAAAAACTAAACATTCCAATCACGAGGTATGAATTTATAGATTGGATCTAATGCCAAGACCACACAAAAGTTTGGCTTGTTTTCTGAAGTTTATTGCCACCCACTTCTAAGAAGTATAACAGCCCTCCATATATCTGCCTTATTCACCAGCCTGAGCAAGCCACCATGGCTCGTGCTAGCAATAAAATTATTGCATTCATAAATTTCTTATCATTCTTGCTGTCCCTCTGGATTCTAAGGCAGGGCATATGGCTGGCTGACAGAGGCACCACAGATTGTGAACAGTTCCTGCAATGGCCGGTCATAGGACTGGGTGCCTTTGTCATGGTACTGTCCGTAGCCGGTTTTGTGGGTGCCTGCTTCAGAGTTTCATGGGCTCTGTCCCTGTATTTGGTCATCTTGTTGTCTATCACGCTTTTGCTGCTCACTGGCTTCATTGTCTTTGCATTGACTGTGACTGCTAAAGATGGTGGGAAGAGTGTTGAGGGAAGAGGGTATGAGGACTACACTCTGGGAGATTATTCTAAGTGGTTGCAGGATCAAGTGGAGAAAAGATCCAACTGGAACAGGATCAAGAGCTGCATTCAAGATGCCCATGTTTGCAGGAGCTTGGCTGAGGATGAAATTAATGATGTTGCAGAGCAGTTCTACAAAACACATTTATCACCCATTCAAGTAAGTTTTTTTGTGTGTTTTTGTTTTTCCTTCCTCCTGCTTTCATTAATGCTTGGACACACATATAAGCACAGATCTATATAATCTACATTGGTGTCTGAAATTTTCATTTGTAACGCACAAATTCAGTGGGCCCGCGTTCTACACCAATCAGCAAATTAATAAAAAAATACTGCATTTTTTATTTTTTTAATTGGTGCAGAATGTAAGGCCCACCGGGTTTGTGCGTGCTAGTTATAGAGTGGCTTAAATGTGGTGTTTTTCTTTATATTTATGAAAGACTAAGAAAAAAATTAGCATGCTAGGAATCTTGGTTTGGCTTCATTGAGCCAATTGTTTTTGTATTGGTATTGTTGGATTGAGTTTTTAATTTGGTTTCGGGTGGGGTAAAAATATAATTGTTGTGACTCAGAGTTGCAGAGTTCTAACACAAAACAAACTTTTATAACTTGTGGATAGAGTATAATGGACCACTCATCACCTTCACGTGTTTAACCTCTTATAAAATTTTATAAAAGTTTTCATTGTCCATGATTCATCATCACGAAAGAATTTCATGATAAAGATGTTTCATGACTCACAACATAGGAAACAAGCAACTTCTTGGCTCATAAATTTTAATTTTTTGAAATGACTTACAACATACTTACTACTGACTTCCTCTTCTTCCTCACACAGATGAATCCAGTAGAATATTGTCCATTGCTGCCCTGTGAAGAAACAGTTTTGAAAACTAACTTTTTGGTTTTACTATTATATAATTCCTTTGATTATCTGACATGGAGTTTGGTTTCATTGAGCAGTCCGGTTGCTGCTGCAAGCCCCAACCTTATGCAGAAATTCAAATACATAAATGCTACCATGTGGGAGAAAAATCATGGTCCCATTCACACAGATCCAGATTGCAAAACATGGAGCAACATGCAGGATTATTTGATTTAGTGTGATAGTTATTAGTTTTATAGTAAACCAAGCAGTTAAGACTTGTTTTCATACCAGGTGAGAATGGTAAGCAACCAAGGGCCCAATCACATATGGTAAAAAGGAAATCTAGTGTAGTCCAGAATCCCAGATTTGAATGGCGGTTCTAGTCAAACAAAATCTGAATTAATTTTTTTTGTGTGTGATATGGAGACCATACAGATGCAAAATAGTTGGCACTGACAACCATTGCTAAAGTTGGGAAAGTTTTTTTGAAACTTTTGAAGTGGAAGTCTTTGTGGAGTAACATCTAGGATCTTTCATATCTATATATACAGTTCACTGAAATGAATGTAATAAGCCAGAGGATCAAGTTAGATGTAACAATCTTTAACTTGAACAGTTGCAATAAAACATGGGCATCTTGATTTTCTCTCTTTTCCTTGTTTGTTTTCCTCTGTTTGTTGTTTGCCCGAGAAGCCCAGTTCTCTGGTTTTTATACATGCTTTTGTTCATCTTTTTTTGCTGGTTTTTGTGTGTGTACATTGAGGCAGTAGGGTTTGGATTGAGCTCCTTATAGAAAAAAAGGAGTAGAGCTGTTATAGTGGCTGCATTAGATTTCAATAAAAAAAGGAGCAATGATCCATTCGAACTCATCCTTGTACCTATTATTCTCTCAATTGAGCAAATCTTGAACACAATGTCTATGTGGCCAAATTCACGTTGACAACTAATTCAGAAAAAGGAAATACACAAATATTGTACGTTGAACCCCATAAATCTGGTTTGCATAAAAATCAATTTCTCACTTTACTTTATTGCATTGAAGTCAAATTTTGAGACCATCAAAGAGAATCTGAAATGCCATTCCGATATCACAATAGGTAAATTGCTAACATTAGACTACCGTTTCAATAATTGAACATACATACAACATGTGTAGTTGTAATTTGGTCAATAGAACAACCAGTCTAAACTGAATGATTCTTCAACAACTTCAACAATAAGCTTGCTTGTAGAGTTGGTTTTACAAATAAACATCAAATGTTGTTCATTTTTGTATATCGCAAATCATGTGTTCTAGAAATGTGAGTTTGGATATTGTTTGAGAAAGGTGTCTCAGTTGTTGAAGACTGTGGATAGAAGGTGGCAGAGCTGTCAAGCCTGCACATGCACACAATCTTAGCACCGTAAGTGCACACCAAGCTTCCCCAACTCATTAGGTAACTCCTCCAGATCACTGCAATGGTCCACATTAAAGATAAAAACATTTGTTTGGGAATCAAATATCCCAATTCTCAATTGAAATGAAAGCAACCTATGAGTGTTCTAACAAATGACATTTCATGAAACTCCATTAAAAAAGTAGTTACAACTTTAGCATTGTATCAGATAAAAATGGGATTTGGAAAAGATCGAGAGAATACCACACCATATGGACAATACCACTGGATGCATCTCATATGCAGGTGGTTCTAGAATGAAATCTTCATATTGGACAATACCATTCACCAATAGCTTGCCATCATGAACCTGCATTAGAAATAAGAATAGAAAAGCAATATGAGAAATTGAACTCAAGACAAAAGAGTGTTGCAATGGCTAAAATAAAATTTGATCTTTATGAGATGCATGTCACAAAAAATCAGTCAGGAAGAAGGATAAAATTATTGGCAATACTCTGTGCATAGATTTTGGACAAATAAAGTTGCAGTATTACAAACAAACAAATGGGATCCTGGAATAAGTTTTATCCTGACACCTATGGTTTCAATTTGGTAACTCCTACGGGGTTATTAATTAAATCTTTTTTTTATTGAATTGCCATATTGCATGGTTATCCTAAGCATCTTCACTTACAATGTGGAATTTCAAAATGATCATTCCCATAATATTAATAAATTCTATATTATAATCATAACATTTAATGGTGTAATATCCTATTTTTTTGTATTGAATTCCACGTAGAGTGCCTAATGCTAACTTTGACAATTATTCCCAATCCCTTCTTAAGGGTGAGGAAAAACATATGAAACATTTCTTACATGATAATCTTGCTCAAATTGGCATCCTTCTATATGTTACTTGAGGGTAACTTAAGCATGTTTCTCAAGCTACTAAAGAGACATCTATATTCACTCTTCCACTATTCCCACATATATGGGGCACCAAGTGCCCCAATTTACAATGTTTCTATTCTATTCCTATATCAACTATTGTTCCACATTGTAATCATAGTGCTTCTCATGTTTCTTCTTCTAGCATGTAGGCCCTTGAACCCCTTGTTCACACTCTCCAAGCCCAACTAATACAATTACAACAAGGTACGTCAGCTAATTCTCACATTATGGATTCCACTCAATTGCTTCATAATCTACTTTCCCATTATTTTTGTTGCTTCTAAGCTTCATATTTATGATGGAAAAAGTGATCGTACATAGCAACTTTGATCATTCCAGGAAGCATATTTTGACTATGCCTCTCACAACATCTTACTCACCAATAGTTCCCTTGAAGTATTAAGGACTTTGCCTTGCAATGGTTCTATGATCTACCAATGCATTATGTGTGATCCTTCACCACTTTGGAAACTTACTTTCTTGCACAATTCTATATCAACATTGGTGACAAAGTTTCATATGCACAAATGTCTAAAGTCCACCAAGGGTCTAATGCACACATCAATGCCTATGTTTTACGCTACAAGACTATGCTTACTAAAATGAATAATACCTTCTCCAATAGAGAATTTCAAGATCTCTTCACAAAACCCTTACTTTCTCCCTTACAAGACTTTTTTATCTTTGAAAAGTTCTCCTTATTTGATCATTTATGGCATATCCTAAAGAAACATGAAGCTAAGTTACTACACATGAATAAGATTTATTGTTAGCTCCTGTTAAACACCTAATGTAAAATTCCCAAGAAAATCTACACTCAAAGGCAAGACTAATAATAACAAGTCTACTTTTAAAGAAATTATTAATGTCATCTCCAACCTACTAAGATATAATTAAAACCTACATGAAGGCAATTCACACATCTACAATGTGACCTCCACATCATGCTAAAGAAATTACTTGAGTGCAATCTTATGTCTCTCCCCCACCATTTGAGGTAAATGCACGGTAAATGCAAGCAAGACTCATGGTAAAAGTTTTGATGCTCATGTTTATTGCATCTATCATAGATGTGTTGGTCACCTCACTAATCGATGTACCAAGCTAAAGCATGTTATAAAAGATTTTATTGATGTCAAATCCATCAGATGTGACAATCGCATTAAATTCTATAGGCCTACCAATGATAATTCAAATCTAAATATCTTTAATAATCCATTTCCTAGAATGAGAAACATCATTCTCGATCACGTGTTCCCTTTTGCTCTTGAGTAACTCCCAACAAAACAAAAAAACATTAGTTTTGCAAAATGTAAAAAATATACTCATAGTGTAATATTTATTGATTGCTTGGATTGGATTGTAGGTGATAGGAAAAACCATGGAGCCATTGTACATTGAAGAGTTGGGAAATAAAATTATATCTGTGCAAGATATGTATGATCTCATAATTAGGGATCCTCCAACTGTTGCACTCAACATTAACTGGAGAGACTTCGTTCCTTTCAAAAATTGATGGCTTCCCAACAAAAAACTACATGTAATGTAAAATTGAGTGAGGAGGGGAAGAGCAGCTGTCTCATTCACCAAGAGAGGGAGCTTCTCTCCTTTGGAAGGCTACCTTTGTCTTGTACCAACATCTCATCAAATATATATGCTATATTTGAGAACTTGAAAACAATATATATGTAATGAGTATATTAATGGGTGAAGAAGGCAAAGGGATATATAGACATGCTGCTCAAGGAAGGGGAGATACTTAGTGAAGAGCAGCTGGAGACAGAAAAATGGGAGCCTGAATTGAAAGCACAACAACAAGGCACGAACCACGACACCAATCCACTATTCAGCTGTGAAAACATGTCTCTTCCACTCAGCAGCTCCACCCCAATTGCCGACACAAATTCCACCTTCTATAGCCTTCCATTAATATTATGGATGTTATATTGTCCACGTCAGATATTCATGAGATTTCCATCCAATATAAATGTAATTCCAAGACATTAATTGAACTGGGCATTAATAAATAAAGGTACTTGCCTACTCCTTGGCTATGGTTGGTGTGGATGTCTTGTTTGGCTTTTGATCCCCCGACTGCCAACACAAAATACATTAACTGGAATCCATCCTAATAATCGTAGGGACACGGTAAATAATAATCGCTGGTCGTAGATACTCCAAACCTTCAATCCATCCTTCCAACACCCTCCACTATTTATATCTCTTAAGTCATTGTTTCATCTCATTCTGGACTGTTTCAATTCTAGAGATAAATGTTTCAATCTTTCAATACTGTTGGACACAATAATTTTGTTGGCTTGAGGGTTTGAAGAATTTTCTATGGATTCTTTCATTTCTATGCAAAATGGCTAAGCTGTGGCTTTCGTTAATGGCGAGACTTTTGTTGGATCTGTTGACTAAAGAAATCATGTGTCGGATTATCTAAACAACTCACATGCCTTGTGTATAATCACTCAGGGCACCTGCTCACAGAGGTATTTTGTCAAACAATTCACATACCTTATATATTAACCTCCACATTTTACCCTACTCCAAAGCTCTTATTTTTTTGGGGGTCGGGAGTATGCTGGAAAATGTGAGCTTGTTATAGTTTCAGAGTGAGAATAAATAGTCTGAAATGTGTGATAAAATTGATGAAATGAACATATGTAGCCAACAAGTAACATGATAGGCTCTGTTGACTGACATCCCATGTCAGATTGTAAGCACGGTTTACATGGCTTGTGTATAATCAGCTAGGGTACCTACTCGCAAAGGAATTTTGTCAAACAATTCACATACCTTATATATACCTCCACATTTTTTATTCATATCGATTCCAAGTTTTGAAGTTTCCATTATGGCAAGGATCAGAGGATGTTAGCAAAGATTGGGAGTTTGGCTTTGTAAATATCCTCAAATCATTGTAATCTATGAGATTACAGTTCTTAGAGGCATTTTGTTCACGTGCACTCTATATACTCCTATATCTTTCACACATATTGACTCCATGCCCTGCTCTAAAGCTCTTATTTTGTTAGGGGTTGGGATATGTTGGAAAATGTGAGCTTGTTATAATTCGGAGTGAAAATAAATAAACTTAAATATGTAATAAAATAAAATAAATAAACATGTGCAAGCTAGCAGTAACTACTCCCGTGATTGGCTCTGCTGATTGAAGTTCCATGTCAGATTGTGTATAATCAGCTAGGCATTGTGTCAAACAGTTCACGTGCTTTATAAACAGCTCCACATTTTTCTTTCATATCAGTTCACAGTTTTAAGGATTCCATTTTCACACGAGCTCAGAGGATGCTGGCAAATATTGTGGAGTTTTGATTTCCAAATATCTTGAAATCATTGTATCTATGAAATTACAGCTCGTCAAGGCATTTTGTCAAACAAGTTCACAAGCATTATGTATCTACCACATATTTCATTTATATCGACTCCAAAAGTCTTATTTTTCCATGGGATGGGAGTATGATGGCAAAGACGAGATGATTGGGTTGGAAAAATGTTCATTGCATTTGACCTAGTATTCATTGTCCGTAAACTTAAAACACCCATTTCAGAAATTTCATCCCTTCAGGACATTTTGTCAAATAGTTGACAAGCATTATGTATACTACCACGTAGAGTGAAGATTACAAACCTAATAACTTGTCTTAAGAAATGTCTATTAAAAACTGCCAAGATCCTTCAATACTTGGAAATATTGCCATCAGAGTATATTACTTTTCTACCAATCTTGTTGGCCTCCTCTAGAGAAAGAAATAAACACATAAATACTCCCTGCACAAATATACCCATATGCTATTTTAACAGAAGTTCTACATGTAGTTCTTAAATTTTTAGGGACGTATGGAGACTGTGTTCCCCCACATACAAGACATCTCCAAGAGAAGAGAATAGGGGAGCAGCAGGGTACAAGTTTCCCCTCTTGTAATAAAAGATATTACTCCTACCAAAAAAAACAATAGACCATAATCTATTAGAAGCTAACAAAATGTTTTAAAGCAACCATCCACCAAATAAACCGAACTGTTTAAATCATTGCTATCATACTACTATTCCAAATTTCACTCTTCAGGAAGTCACATAAAATCGGTCTAATGGAATTACAGGTAGAAATAGCAATCAAAGCAGAAAATCTGGAGTAGTTTTTTTGGCTACAGGGTTCGAGCAGATGCAAGAGGAAAGGCTGAAAGACAGGTTCTTTAATAAATAGATTTTGATCAGCTAAGATTGAAGATGGCGTGAAGAAGAAACTAATTCATTCAAAGGCTATTAAAAGATATCGCCAGGAAGGCCGTCAAATTTAGCCTAGCTGCAGAAACGTCCGGAGCTCCTTTCCCATAGGGGGAACGCCTTTGGCGTAATTAGAGATGGTTCGAAGCCATCAAACTAACAAAGAGAGTGGTAAAGTTTTCTGGCATTAACATATGCGTTTGAAAGTGTTTTCCTACGTCTCTACACCAATCACAAAATCAATAATGTTTAGCATTTTTTTATATTGATTTTTTTATTGGAGGAGAGTGTGGACCCCACCAAATTTATGAGTGTTAGATAAGCCAAACCATTTTTATATTCCAATATATGAATTACATTTAACTAAACATTAATAAATATGTGTAATATACTAATACTACCCACTTAATACGTGGAACACCAATGCTCAATAATAGATATTGATATTATAATTGAGAGTACATAATAAAGACAAACAATTTATTGATTTCCTACAAAGAATAATAGTGATTTGACTACACATTCACTCACTCCTCTATGGTTATAATATGGGAAGAACAACACAACCCAATAGCCTCACAATGGATTGAACTCAACTTTCTATTCCTTTGAATCATGTACTCTACCTTTTGTGTATGAAGTGACTATTAGTATTCATTTCTTGTTTATTTGAAATTATGGACAAGTCCACGGTGCAATCCTCAATTGCACATGTATAATTGACAAACATTAAATCAATATAACACAAATATGATCAAGGTACAACAAATCAATATAACATAAATATGATCAAAATACAATAACTACTATAATTTAATCTTAGATGTGAGTGAAGGTCAATAAATATCATAAAATATTATATAATGAATCTCTCTTCTACACTAATTATCTCACACATTAGATGTGTGATTTTGTAATGAAAAATTAAGAGGATAGGGTTAGGGTTTTGAGAGGAGTTGTTTCAGAAAGCAAATCTTAGAAAAAACTATTAATATCAAGAGTCAATCAAGTAAATAACTTGATTGATACTCTTCTCTATTAATCGATGTAGATAAGTTCACACTAATGGGTGAATTATCCATATATTAAATTACAAAAATATTACAAGTGCATCTTAAAATCATACAATGGTGTATGGAAATTAAATACACTAACCTTGCCTATAAAATACTTAAAAGGGGCAATAAAGCGATTTTGTGCCATTACCAAAATTGTACAATTGTCAAAAGAAAAACCGTTGGTTTTTAGAATAACAATTGTGTAAGCGCCTCGATAGTTTCAAAACCACTAATTGACACAATTTGTGTCGATTACGATTTCATCATGAGACTAAGAAAACTTTATCCAATAACGGGACTATCTTTCTCAATCCCTAGAGCATGCACAAGTGTCATTGACCTCTAGAGAAGTTTGCAATTCATCTCCACACTATATAAGAACACATAACCATTTTTTAATTGATGTTAGATATTGTATGGGCGCAAATGCCCCTACATCATTCATTAAGATTTTGTAAGTATATTGTTCACAAGCTTGGTCTAGGTGGTAAAGCATGTCCTTTTGACCTAAAACATAAAACCAAAACATGTCTTTCCACCATGCTAAGTACTTTTGCTTCTAGCCACCTAGTGGACCATAGATTGTCCTCGGATGCCAAATATTCCTCACACTCAAAGACTCTTATTTCATCCCTCACTAAGTTTGGGCCAAACGGCCTCCCTAATCTTGACATCTCTTTCATTACCTCGCCGAACTCCAATCTCTATTACACAAGCCTATGTTGATAGAAACATTGGTTGCTCCATCTTCTTCGAGCTAAAACAAACACCCTCTATAACTTTACCTTAATTTTGTTTTGAGTAAGAGAGAACCTTTCATCTCTTCTACTTCATCACTTGATTTAGTTACAATTGGACACTCACCTTCCTTTGGGTTGTAGCATTTGCATTCCCCATCACAATAAATGTTTTATAAAATTCTTTCTCCTCTTAGTAAGCCATGTTTGTCACTACACATCACCGGATGGCTCGTGCTCAAGTTTTTCTTCCTTCTCCTCAAAGGAATTATAGTATACATATTTCCTTTTTTATTTTATTTTTATACACACGGTGTTTTTGTTCCCATCATACAATATATCACCTGTCAAATTTTCACGGTCTCTCAAATAGAATGTGGCATGCATCCATATGCAAGACATCACACAAGAATTTTTCCCTGTACCTACCAATTTTCACATCGACTTCATAATTCTCCCATAAAGTGATATCATAACCCTATAATAACCAAGATGATCTATATGCATTTGGGTATAGTATACATACCAAATTCAGCAAATTGCACTTTGGAAACATTACAAATGGAGCAATCCGAACAACAAAGGCAAGAACAAGAGCAATTATGCATGGCTACAATGAAATTAGAGCATACCCATTTACAATTAGGGGCCAACATAGAGAAGGATTATGAGGTTGTTCTTGATGTACCATTATTAGTTCATTCAACGCAACAAGATACTATGGATATTGATTGCTATAACAATGATGATGATAAAAATGATATATCCAATGAATATCTACGCAAGTTAAATTTCAATGTCGTTGATAAAGAGGAAACTATTTCAATTGAAGCATTACTCATTTCTCGGGGTATGGTTGACGAACATCGAGTTGCACAAAGCACCAAATTTTACATACAATCAACTCGGGCAAGCCTCCCACACATGGGGATTTCCATCCTCATCCTCTTGATCAGTTCATGTGGTAACACCTTTTTGCGAATACTCTAAAAAATTATAAATAAATATTTATTAAAAAAATATTAAAAATATTCAATTCATCATTTCTTCTTGGCCTCTTAGGCCTATTATTATATTTGATGATAATGACATACTTGATGTGTATGCTAGTTCTAATGCACTTTGTATTCAAGCCTTTGTCTAAAAAGCCTATTCATAGTGTTTTAGTTGATAGTGGTGCTAAGCACAACATGTGCACTCTTACATTTCTTACTTTTTTGGGATATTCTAATGAACATATCTAATTTAAGGCACAATTCCCTAATCAATATACTAGTCATGTTGTTATTCCCCTTCAAGTGGGGGTAACCGGCATTCCTACATCCTACTCCTATTGTGCACAACACAAATCTCGGGTCTATGCCTCCCCACCTTCGATTTCTCTCCCCACCCTCTTGATCATATCATAAAGTAGCACTTTATTTTTACAAATGCAAATATTCTAAAAACACAAAAAAAAAATCTAGTAAGCACAAAAATATTCAAATAGGGTAAGTGCATGGAGATTGGAGGTCAAAAGGGGGTTTTAAGTGAATGTTTTGTTTCTTCTAAAAAACAAGAAACCTTAACTTGTCCAAGTTATTTGAGATAGCTACACTCAAAATTTGAAGATGTTATAAGAACATGAATTTTGAGTCTAGTTTTTAAACTAAGTTTTTTTGAAAATGATTAAGCGAAAGTGGGTCAAAGAGCTAAAATTCCAAGGGGTGCTCATATTTTTTCAAAAAACATGGTAGATAATCAGTCATATCTCTAGCACCACCCGCACCTCCCCCCTCCCTCATTTTTTGAGCACTATTTAATATTTTTTAAAACCATTTGGTAGAAAGATAGATGGGATCATCTAGTTTGGGATATATTTTTTTAAAAAAAATATTAGTGCATCTTTACTTTTTATGATTTTCCAAATAAAAAAACTTTGAAATTTGAAAAATAATGGATAGCCAAATGTGTTCCCCTACTAACTACCTCAAAAATATCAAAATTTAGAAATTTTTTAATATGTATAGAAAGAGATGTGATATCTATATGGATACAACTATCTTTGACAACTTGTTCACTTGATAATGCTTTGTAGTGGCTTGGTGTGCTTGTGCTTGACTTGACCTTGGGTGGTCGTTAGTTTGGGAAGCTTGACTCTTAAACCTTGTTTGGAGTGTTTCATACTGTGTAGGGGGTTCTCCTAATGTGTGTTGTTGCTTTAGGGAAATTTAGGATATCTTTGAGTGTTTTTGGAATAATATTTGTAAGTAGTGTTCTCAAAAATTTCAAGTGACTAAATGAGTGTTTAAATTGCTTATGTAGGGTTAAGTAGATGTAACTTTGCATTAAGGTGACCCATGAAGGAAGTATCAAGCCGAAAAATATATCAAATTTTGAAAATGGTTGTTGGGTGGCTTGAGACAAAACCTCTAGTTTCAGACGTGGTTTCGCATCTTGGTAGAGAGTGAAGTGTTGTGAAGTTTTGGACATAAAAATTGGGAGTAATAAACTATTGTGGACTAATATAAGAATTTATGTGAGCGATCGAAAGCAAAGTGTAATGAGGAGAGAAAGTCTTACAATAGGGATAAGGATAGAAAATTAGGCTCGGAATAGGGAATAAATCGTGATTTAGGGATTAAGCCAATATGACATTATCAAGTGATCAATTGCTAAATTTAGGTGTCTACATTTGTTTCCCCTTTAACATAGGACATAAAGTTTGCTTTCTTAAAGTAAAAATACATGAGTGTGTAGGCACACTTTGTCATTAGTCAAGGTGTTTGATTCGCTTGAATGTTTACATAATCTCCTAAGTGAAACCTACAACACATAGTGTAGTGAATGTCCATAGAAATAATTGAAATTTAACTTAGAACTGAAATTTAATTTGAGCTTTGAAAGTTGAAATCGAAAACTTGTAAAATTGAAAGTGAACAAAGCATGGAAAGAGTACACGTTGAACTTGAGTTTGAAAGTTGAAATTGAAATATTTTCCAAAGGAGGAGCTCCTTGAGGAGATAATTAGAGAGATGGATTAGAATTGATCCAATATAGGATGGGAGCAACCAGTTCCCAATTTATTGAAGAAAAATCCAAAGACAAGAGTGAGTTGGACGTTAGTTGACCCAACACCAACGAATGGTGTCATAGGGCTTTCTAGTTGCTCCAAAACCTTATAGAAATATGAAGGGTATCATAGAGTGTCTAGCCACCCCAAAAACCTTCTAAAAAGAGCGAGATGAAGAGTGTCACAGGGATTTCTCGTCACCCCTTAAATATTTTACCCATATAACCACAAGTGTTGCAAATGGATCTAGGTCCCAAATGTGAAAAATAGTGCAAAGTTGAATCGAATGAAGTAAATTCATGCCCCAATACCATGCATTATAAAATGTGCTCAAGATGCACAAATTCAAAAGTGAATGAAGTACTCATGCCCCCACATTTTGTACCAAAATGCAGTAAAATCTACTCGAATTGTACAATGTGTCTTTGAACTTGTATTCAACAACATATATCAATGTTTGTCCCAGAAAATTCCAAATTGCAGCTAAGAAATTGCTCAAGATGAAACCATTCATCATGGAGATTAAGTCTAAAGATTTCATCCCCTATGGGATGTTTTTGTCACTATTGATATTTTGATCATGATTTGTATCTATTTTCATGCATGTGCTCTTATACCTTTTCCATTATTTTTTGTATTTTGTATTTTTTATGTGTACCTAAATTGCATAGATATATGTGTGATAACCCCATTGAATGTCCCTTTTTTGAGGTGAGTGAGATGTGCCATAGATCACGTATCTCAAAATAAGTGAATTTTTTTCCCCTGTCAAATGTAGCATATAGTCAATGATGGATCACACAGGGAAATAGTTGTAGGTGGCCAACATAGAGGTTTTACTCTTGCAAGAAAGTGCATGGTAGAAACTATGGTTTTGAACAAACAACCTTTCAATGGAATTTCCCATTTTTTCTATTTGGACCCTTCAAGCTCACGTGATTAGTCCAAGCAATATACCGATATTTTTGGAGAGTAGATGTGGGCCATGTAGGTGGTTAATTTCCCTATCTAATCAAAATCCACGATGACCCACAACTATCCCTTTTTTGTCGGTGATTGTTGATTGGCGATGCCATCACGATTGTTGATGGGGAAAACATTGCATGGAGTCACTATATATTTCGATGCTAGATGCACTCCACATCTTCATGTCTCTAAATGCAAGGGATGAAACTACAATTAAAATTTCACTTCGGTAATATTTTTAGCCTCTCGTTACGTTCAAAGATATCTCTATAAGTTGTTGCCTCGTCATCTTGAATAACACCAATGCTCTCCTTCAAACGATTGACATAAATTTCATGCAATTTTCATAGGGATGAGTTTCACATTGTTTCCCCTTTCGATTATCGTCACCCTCGCACTTCTCCATCCTCTAACCCCTTCCTCTTCACCCCTCATTCTCTTCCATTGTTTATCTCCCTCCAATTTGACTCCTTCAAAAGATGCCCTTCTATATTTCCATCAAACATTTCACCCACGCTTCCTTTATTTCGAATGAAATTCTTCATTCATAGGAAGAATAGCTTCTCCCCTGTCATGTCAAACCCAAAGAACGAGCTTGAAAAGTCTAGATAAATAGACAAAAACAGAATAATATCACACATTAAGATAGAGCCACAAATTTCCCAAAGGTCATTCACAAAACGCGTTTGCTCTTTCGTCTCTGGAAGACTCGAATAAAAGAGTAATGAACACGCTCAACACTCTCCATCACCATCTTCCGTATATACCTAATCATCCCTCCAACCTCGCCAAACCATCATAGCTATACCATTTTTTTAATTCAATTATTGAAAATTCAGCCATGGTTCGTCTGAGCAACAACATTATTGAGACTCTGAATCTCCTCACATTTTTGCTGTCCATCCCAATAATCTCCGCAGGAATATGGCTGGCAGTCCGAGCACAGTCCGACTGTGATAAGTTTTTGCAGTGGCCGATCATATGCATTGGCGTCTTTTTAATGGTGATGTCTCTGGTGGGCTTCATTGCAGCATGCTTCAGGGTCAGATGGCTGCTCTGCCTCCATCTCTTCGTCATGTTTTTCCTCATAATTCTGCTGCTCTGCTTCACTGTCTTCGCCTTCGTGGTCACCAACAAGGGGGCTGGACAGGCCGTACAAAACAAGGGCTACAAAGAATACAGGATGGGGGATTACTCTAAGTGGTTGCAGGAGAGAGTGGAGAAAAGCAGCAACTGGAACAAGATCAGAAGCTGTATTCGGGATGCTGAAGTATGCAAAAGACTCGCAAAAGATTCGGCGAAAGAAGCTCCAAAGGAATTTTACCAAAGGAAGTTATCCCCAATTCAGGTAATTCATTTAAAGCTTGAGACCTAAAATCTCTTTTTTATTCCATTTTGTTATGTATGTGGTGCTAGTGATCAATATTGCAGCATTTGAGCTGTTGAGGTTCAAGATTCAAATGCAACAGCAAACCCCAACCACATGCTTTTCACCTTCATCCAGGGTGCTGCAATATTCCATGGACCAGCTAGGACTTGACCTGATGAGGGTACTGTCATGTTTATGTCACGCAAGTCTAAAACCTTTGTTTGAGAGAGGCTACCATATGTCATGAAAATTTGTGTGTCTTACCAAGCACCCAGATTTGGTGTTCTGGTGTGGACTTACATTTACAAGCTAATTGACCCGAGATATTCCATGGACCAGCTAGGACTTGCCCTGATAAGGGTACTGTCTCCATGCCCCAATTAGGACTTGACCTTAGGATCATTGTATGCAAATTAGGGTGTTCTACTTTGAAACGCCACGCCCTACCACCGCCTTTTCAAGCTACACATCTTTGGTGCTGAAAGCTCGTGATTTATTGGGTTTATACCATGTCATTTTACATGTTAGGACCAAGATTGATTCAAACTTAGAACTTCTCATGTACATGGTGGGGTGCTCTGCCACTGAGCTACTGGCCTATCATGGTTAATTGGATTGATCTCTTTCAACAAATAGTAACTAGAGACATTCACTGAACCGCAGTTCAGTGTCTCTGGATATGCATGGATTATTAGATTTAGACGACCAAAAGAACACTCCATATGATGAGAGAACAACCCCTAGGTCTGCAAACTGTAAAGGCCTGAAAGTGTCATCTCTGCATCACTGGCAAGTCAAATCTGGTTTTGTATAAGTAGGTGCAAGGGTATTAATTCCTCTCCTTTAATAGAGTCTTAATCAAACAAAGAGAAATCTAAGTTAGTACAAAGCAATTTCTTTTTTAAATATTTTGCAATTTTCAAAATTACATTTTATAAAGAGGTTACAAGTTCAAATTTTGAACAATAGGGTATGTATATTTTCTTATTTGAAGTGCAGTTAAATATCTATGCAATTTATAAAATTATATTTTATAAAAAGAGGTCACAAATTCAGTGACGGGGTAGGGTATGTACACTTCGTATTTGAATTAGGTGTCTCCTACATACTATGCTGAATGTATGAGGTAGTCCAAACTCAAAAACAGACTGCCATACACTTAAATTCTAAAATCAATTATATATGTATGTATATGGTTTTAATGTCATTAATAAAATTGATTGTTTTATCATGGAAATGGTCCTTTTATTAATATAATGGTTAATTAGTTGTCCAATATATTTCTTTGCTCACTCTTCCCCATCCTCTTCTATAACTTCATCAACCAAAATAAATCTAGTTTAAATACATGTATCACTATCCAAATCAAATATATTTCTTCAATACATCTTAAATACGTTTAAACCACTGTAATATCCTTATTCATTTGTAGAAAAACCTACTGAAACATTAAATTAATATTGAAAATGTCATTCAGTGGTCACAACAAAGAGACAGAGGTAATAGCCACTGGTGGAACCCTCCCAGCAAAATTCAAGTCAGTTTGGAATGGATAACACTCAATACTTACCCCAATCAATGTAGTCATGTGCATTAATGTCCCCAATCAAACTTGCAACTAAAAATATTTTTATAGCCATTTAAGATAGATTAAAAATTGTCATATATTTTATTGTTTTATTTTTTATTTAATTAATATATTTTAAATAAATTAATCTCAAATAAATTGAGAGGTATTAATTTTAAGGCTTATATCTTGGTATATTAATTTGAAGATTCTTATATTGAATTTTTTTATATCATACTAGCAATCGCATGTGTACAACGCAATGTGAACGTTGAATGGTATAAGTTTTTTGATTTTGATCATTGGGATTCCTCCATTTACTGGGTTAGAGAGTATTTTTCCTGGAATTAATTGTATTAGTCCTCTGATTTGGATCGTATACCCTAGGCCTTGTCAGCAATACATAAATTAGAGCTTCATAAAATCCCAATACAATACATTATTCCTCAATTCTCATATCTCTACACCTCTCAAATCCAGTTAGCATACATATATATAATACAGACTAATTGTAAGAAGAAACATTCTACTAATTCATTTTCTTGATCATAAAATTCTCATGCCCTTAAACTCCACTACTCCTTTGTGAAGCCTTTAACTTCTACTTTGGTTGTACTCATACCCTTAATCTCCTCCTTTGACCTCTTAGGTCTACCTTTGGTGTTTTTATTTAGTGATTTCACCTCATCCATTACAAGACTTTGGAAGAACATCTATAACATATCTAACAAGTTTTCAAAAAACTTTGATTGTCTAAATTTAGGAAAGTGTACATTCGATTTGGTTGTACTCGTACCCTTAATCTCCTCCTTTGACCTCTTAGGTCTACCTTTGGTGTTTTTATTTAGTGATTTCACCTCATCCATTACAAGACTTTGGAAGAACATCTACAACATATCTAACAAGTTTTCAAAAAACTTTGATTGTCTAAACTTAGGAAATTTCAAACTTGTACATTATAAGTAAGAATCCCCGAAACGGCGAAATAGAATAAAATTTCTGTTAAGTCACTCATTCCTAGTAAAGACTTAGCAAAAACAACACATAAAGCAAGCTAAATAACTCTTCCTAAGTCTTTCGTTAGGCTCTAAATGAGAGAATTACAACCCCAACATGTAAAATTCCATACTAGAGAAATATATGGCCAGCTACTTTTAAAAGCCCTGAAAAATCCTACACAATCCAAAATCACAACTCCAAATCAATAAATCTTTACTTTAAAAAGCCCCCTGAAAAATTCTACATGATCCAAAATCTTAATTCCTTTAAAAAAAAGCTAGATCGGTAGATCCTGTAAAACTATAGGCATTACAAAATACTTTATGAACATATGATAATTTCCTTAGCCCTCACCAAGCAATTTGTTAGTAAGTTCTACATAAAAACATTAAAATGATGAAAACCCCGATCACCCTTCGTAAGATACTTTACAAAATTGCGCTAAAACCAATTTAGTAGCCACACTAGCAAATACAAACACTAATGTACCAAATTTTGCTAATCTAAAATGGACAATTCCATACCAGAGAAATAAATGATTGACTGATACAGTAAATGCACAAAAAGTCCTACATCACAGAAACACTCCCAGCCCACAAATTTTACAATTTCTTGACAGAGTACCAAACCATCTCAACTCAAAATGAAGAAAATCCCTAAATTCTACAAGACTGCTCAAATTGCAAGACATTGCATGGAAACAAAACCCCGTAGCCTTAACCGCCGATGTAAGCGAAAATTCTTACTCACCCACACCATATTATCACTAAAGATAACCAAGTTAGGAAACAAGAACAAAAACTCAAATTTTCTTGTGCATTAAGAGCAAAACTTCCCCAAAAACATGAAAAATATCAGTTAAGTTGCACATTATTGGTAATATCTACACTTACAAACCAAGCTGAATATCACTAAAAAAGATGGCTTGTAATGAAGCACTAAATTATGGAAAATTTCTTGATAAATGGCACAAATCATCAAACTTAAAGCATGAAAAGACCTGGTAAGATCTACTGAGCTCACTAAAAAATTTTACGGCTTGTAATGAAGCACTAAATTATGGAAAATTTCTTGATAAATAGCATAAATCGTTAAAATAAAAACGTGAAAAGACCTTAGGGCAGCTCGCAGGCTATGACTCCACAAAGTGACACCAAATCCTAGGGCTTCAAAGCTTCCCAGCGGAAAAACAGTTCCCGAACCAAGAAAAAACCTTATAGCACTGAATGATAAGTCATTGTACACAAATAAGATTCGCGTGTTTGGCTACTGCTGCAAACAAAGACTAGCCGAGGTTTACCAAAAACACGCAAATATAGCATGCAATTTCCATTTAACCGCTAAAAAAAAAAACGGGCAAACAACCATCAAATTTAATCTCTTTAAATAAATGTCCAAATGGCCGTCAAATTTAACATAGTGGCGGTAACGACCGGAAGGGCCTTTTCCATAGGGGAACACCTTCGGCATAATTATTTAATAATTTTAATACCTTTTTTGTAGTTTTGTGATTGGGAAGAAATGGTACTATTATGTCAGTCTCTATTTTCTCAAATAAAGAAAACCAGTCTTATACAGCTAAGATATTTTAAGTTTCCTATAACAATCAACTATAATTGTCAACAAGGTCTAACTCTATTACATGAATACAATAAAAAAATTGTTTTCTACCGTTACAATTTAAAGATTCCATGATATTGGAACTCTCAATTTCCATTATTAATCTTGAATTCCATGCGCCTGATATAATATCTCAATTCTCAGTTTCTATCTTAACAGCCTTTGAAATTTATGATATCTGTTTTCTTTACCCAATCCTGTATTCCTACTAATAGAGAGCCACTATTCTACCTTATTTTTGTACTAAAAAAATATCAGCAAGTTTTCTTAAAAAAATCATACCTCCATCAAAATTGAACGTAATCCACTTAAGAGGTTTGAAAAACTATCTTTGAGAGATAATGTTTTCATATGGAGAAACTTCTTGTAAAAACTGTAGAAAACTAATTGATCACCACAATACATTTCGATAAATGTATTTATTTTTGGGAAGGACGACTTGCCTTCTTACTTATTCAACTTAATGTAATGGTTAAGCCAAGCAAATACATTTTTATTATTGTCCAATTTAAAATAAGGTTTTTAACTTCATTTGATTGTCTGTCTCAAACCCCATGTACAGCATGTGTGTGGATATATATATAGGGCACCTTATACTTCAATTTTAATTAAAATACAGAAGTTACATAATTTTTCTTAGTTTTTGTTTATTATTCTTATAAATTGTTTCTTGGTTTGTAATCGTACTTTTTGTTTCAAGGCTAGTTGATAATTTTAAAATACCATGTAAGAAAGATAGAGATAAACTTGCAGTGATTTTAATTTGGATGTTCCATGATATAAAAATTAATATCAAATTTTGAAACTACCAAATATCTAGAAACTCTTCATATAAATTTTAAGGCAACCCTACAAATTTAATGACCGGCATATATCATGTTGATGGCTTTAAATTTGAATTGTGCAGTCTGGTTGCTGCAAGCCTCCAACCTCATGTGGCTTCAGGTACGGTGGCAACACAGAGTGGTCTCCTCCACTAAGGGTGATGAATGCCTCGAAGGATACCGACTGTAAGAAATGGAGCAATGATGAGTCAAAGTTGTGCTATGACTGTGACTCCTGCAGGGCTGGTGTGGTAGCAAGTGTGAAGAAGGACTGGCAAAATGTTGCTGTAGCAGATGTGGTGGTGCTCGTTGCTCTTGTTGTTGTCTATTCCATCGGTTGCTGTACATTTCGAAATGACAAGAGGGGCTATGACAGATTTGGCCTTAAGGGATCTCCTTGAGATAGTTCAATCAGCTACTCAAGTATCGGCTACTCAAATCCAAGTTGCTTTTCACAGATAGATTGTAGAGCAATTGTAGGAAAATTTCTGAGAGAGATTGGTGAATCCCAATGAGTTATGAGGGTGATATTTATGGTTCTGAATGGAACAAATGTGAGGATTAGAAGCTAATAAAACAGAGACTATTACTCTTGCACACTCCAACAAGCATACATACACTTTTCCCTTCCTTGCTTTCTACTTGAAGACCAGAAAAATTCACATTTTTCTTGCTTTCTACTTGAATACCAGAAGAAGACCACAGGCCACAGTTTTTCTTGCTTTCTACTTCAAGACATTTAGATTGTAAAAGCAGATGGATAAAGTAAAATTTCAAGTAAAATTTCTGAGAGAGATTGGTGAAACCCAATGAGTTAGGAGGGTGATATTTATGGTTCTGAATGGATCAAATGTGAGGATTAGAAGCTAATTAAACAGAGACTATTACTCTTGCACACTCCAACAGCATACATACACTTTTCCCTTGCTTGCTTTCTACTTGAAGACCAGAAAAAAATCACATTTTTTCTTGCTTTCTACTTAATGACATTTAGAATGTAAAAGCAGATGGATAAAGTAAAGGTGGGTATTAGAGAGAAAAGACACTAATTTTTCATCATTTCAGTAAAGATGCAAATAATTTTGAAAAAGTAAAGAAAAGACGTGTATCACTAAAAGCAATAAAAAACAGTCTACTCATTTTATCAGATGAAGACAACTAAAGTGAAGGGAACCAATATTTGTTATTAAGATAGATGTTGACCATGATCCTAGATCTGCATCATTCCAATTCACTTCACAATATTTTAAGATGATGGTAGTGAGAATGAAGCCACTTGCAAACTATTATTATAAGGGCCAGAGAGCTCTAAGAAAAGAAAAGATTAAATGCACCACATAAACATAGTACAACCCTTTTAAAATAATTTGCATCCATATATTCCATATATTCCTCCGTAAGTAAAATGATGCTACTTTTCAACGCTGAAAAGAAAATCATTTACAAGAAAAAAGTAATTTTCTCTTAAGTCAATATGTCTCTTACAAAAAAGATCATGATTCATAAGCTTATAAGGCTGAACTAGTGAAAAAATAATTAATCGGTATGTATTAGGCTGTACAGTACCAATAAGAACAACAATCTGGAGAAAATGTATAATCCCCAAATCTTTCTTCCATGTAAAATTGAAACTAAGAAATACTAAACACCACCCTTGTAGCCAAAGGCACCATTATCCCGCCTGTTGTTTCTGAATGCACAGCAACCGCAAGTGTAGACAACTATCAAAAAGATGAGCATGATAATGTTGAGAATTGCAATCTTGCGCCAGTCACTCTTCAAGTTGGCCAGCACACCAGCTTTGCAGGAATTACAGCTATAGCAGAGCTGGTCCTGGTTGTTGTCCCAACTGCTACAGTCAGGATCAGTGGTGCCAGCAGGGTTTCCAGTCCAGCTGGTTGCATTGACAAAAGTGAAATTGCACGCTGATGGAGGCTTGCAACATCCAGACTGCACACAAACAATTGAAACTTTCTCAATTTCGCTGTTCTCAATTTTTTTACAGTAATATAAATTTGAAACATCACTATAGATCTATAAAGTTAGTCTTATCCACCCCTCAAAAAAGGCCAACAACATTAACAGAAACATGGCAAGGTAGTCAAATACAGTGAACAGTGCAACTAGTATGGATGGTGCAAACCCTTTACAAAGATTAGATTGCTGGGCTTTTACTACTGGCAAAAGCTGGTATGATTCTTTAGTGATTAGGAAGAAAATTTAGTTGAAACCTAAGTGTCAAACATTGCCCACCATGTTTGTTAACAATTCTGTTACGAGTGTTACCCATAAAAAAACATACAGAGAAAATTCCACCTTGACTGAGCTCTTGACAAAAATATGTTAAGATTATGGTGATCAATTGCTGGTGATCTTCTCTGAAGCTAGCTCCAATTTTGACGCCCTAAAATGGCAATGGTCTTGTGGATGTTTTCTCCTAAAGTGTCATGGCAGTAAGAGAAAGAGGATAATAATGTTGATATAACTGTAATGTTGATATGTCCGTCATGTTGATATGTCCATATTAAATAAATTGCAAGTAAAAATAGTGATGGAAGACATCACATAAATAGCCTCCACATGATGCAGAAAGCATAAAAGGCGAGAGCATGCATACAAAGACTCCCCTGTGTGTGTGCAAGAGAGAGAGAGAGAGAGAGAGAGAGCGCGGATATACTGATGCATCAATCTACGAACAGCACCCCAAAGGCTGTTTTGGAGAAGAATCAAGATTAATGTGGAACAAAAGCCATCATGGAGATAGGCAAGTGTACAAATAGCTTTTAAGAACTAACAATACATCACACATAAAAGCAATGGGCATAAAAATTTATAGCAATTTATCACTCAGAAAATTTTGGAACAAAATTTGCCTGGAAATGGTCCATAGAAAGCTGAAAATTCTAATTTGGACCAGGCATTCAAAATATAAGTAAAATTCTCTCAATACAACATCACTATGAATACGCTGTCATGTAGTAATAATCTGTATACAAACTCTTTGTGGAAACTAAAAATTTTAAGTATCCATCTAAAGTAACCCCTCCAACTGTCCACTATAAAAGTTGTATTTCTATGAAAAATATAACTTTTCCTGTTGCAGAGGTTTCAAGACACCCCCAGATTACCCAAAAAAGGAGTAATAACAAACCAGATCCTGAATATGGATTAAAGAATAACCCCTAAATTTCACCAACCTAAAAGTGCAGAGAGGAAGAAAGACACTTCAGCTACATTGTAACTGGACTGAAATCTTTTCTCTGTAAATACATATTAACGTGTATTCCAGCTAGACTGAAGTTGCTAGGTACTGAGTGCCAGGATGTTGAGCTGCAATTTGTTGCAAGGAACTAGAAATTTAAATGTCCACTTTGCATGGTTAGTATGTAATTAGCACAAAATTCTTTTTAAAATATTGAAAAAAATGAACTGTCCGTTTCACAATGCAGCTCCTTCTCAAGAGTAACATATTTTGTTTCATGGATTCTCATTACGGCAATAAGCAAGCAATATTCTATGAAGCACCCGCTCACAAAATACACAAACCCTCTTCTGTGTAACTGCTAGTGCTAGGTAACACCAAGAGTTGTACAGCCATAAGTTGAGTAAATGAAGCTAGTAAGGCGTAACTGGTAAGAATATTTGGGTAATCAAAGTTTATACAGATGATTGGCTTATACTGTATTCCTAGAATTCAAGAATTCATAACAATAAGCAGGTGAGGCGTGTCTCTCCTTTATTGCTATTTAGAGCTTGGAAGGTGCAGTCCTCAAACATATCCATCCACTTCTTTCTTCAAAACCATCCTCAAATATATTTCCCTTATTTGATCTTTATTTTGGGCTAGCGAGGTGCAGGGCTCCAATGACATCTACCGATTTCTTCATTCTCTATAAGAAAATTTCCATAGTTTTTCTAAAATTTATTTTCAACAGATGAGATGAAGGGCTCAAACGCACCTACCCATTTCTTCATTTGCCCACTTTACTGACCCTGGCCACTAGAGACAATCACAGAGTCGTTACCACAATTCTCAGTCAAGTCAACACCGAGCATAAGCACCATCTTAGAAAACACTCCAACTGTAAAGCACAAGAGGAAACACCCCAGTCCAACAAACAGAGAAGGTTCAATGGTCTCGCCTTTGCATATCTAGTCAATTGGGTACACCTGACTTGAACTAATGATGAAGAATTCATGTTTTTTTGAAAGAGGTCACAAGTTCAAATCCTATAGGAGTGCCTCCTATTCAAAGCACAGTTAAATGCATCCTACCTAAAAGAACTAAGAGATAGTTCCATGTACTATAAACTACCTGCAAATATTATAATTATGACTACCCTAATCAGGCATTGGCCTTCAAAGAATGCACATAACCCCACCAAGAAAAGAAAACTGAAATAATTACATTCACCTACTCAAGCAGGATTTGACTAGGGTATGATTCCATTACTCATACATAGGTGTGGGGAAATAGAAAACATTCCACCTAAAAGCTAAAAAAATGATCAACACGGGATTTAAAAGCTATGGCTCAAACTTAACCTACACTACAAACTGTAATTGCACACCAAGCAAAACCCTCCCCAACCGAAACCCTTACCCTTAGGAAAAAGAAGACATACCTGAATCGGAGATAAATTTTTATTGAAAAACTCGCCCGCCGAAAAGCCGGCGTCATCCTTTCCAAGGTTCTGGCAAATCTTGGAATCATGAATGCAGCTCCTGATCTTTCTCCAATTCGAAGCTTTCTCGACTCTCTTCTGCAGCCAGTGCGAATAATCCCCAAGCTTGTATTCCTTATACCCTCTGTTTCCCACCACCTGTCCGGCCCCCTTGTTGGTCACCACGAAAGCGAAGATGGTGAAGCAAAAGAGCAGCAGAATCAGAATAAACATGACGGCCAGGTAGATCCAGAGAAGCAGCGAGTTCTTGCAGCAGGCACCCACCAGGCCGGCGATGGAGACGAGCAACAGAAAGACGCCGATGGCTATCACGGGCTTTTCCAGAAATTTCTCGCAGTCTGTGCTGCCTCTGTTGGCCAGCCATATTCCACCGCCTATGATGGGGATCGACAGGAGCATCGTCAGGATATTCAGAATTCCGATCACATTGTTGCTGAAACGCACCATTTCTTCCCGTTACGGATTGAACTCAAAAGCTCTTCAGATTTTGAGAAACAAAGAAGAAGAAAAGTGTTGACTCCGATTCTGAGAAAGAAAAAAGATGATTGAATCGGATTCGAACGCTGTATTTAAGGATAATCAGGCACCGCTGAAGCGTTAAAAGCGGGGGATCAACGAAACGGGGTCGCAGCTTCCTTCTGGACGGCCGTTTCGAAAGGAATTTGGCGGTTAGGTAGCCAAACAGCGGGAGGCGTAGCGTGTGATATACGGTAGAACGTGCGTACAGCAAATCCCGCAGGGCTTTATGCCGCTGTGTTTTCAGCGGTTTTTCTTATATTTTTAAGACGGGTGGTCGATTTTTTTATTTTTACCGTTTTTGGAACGGCTATTTTTAGGGTCCAGATAAATAAAGTATGGTTTATTATTAGGATTTATTTATTTTTACAATTTTTGCAATGGATAATTTAATTATTATTTTTGAGTAAACACTTTAATCTATTAGTTTTGTAAAAATAGTTTGTATTAATTTTTATTTGTAATTATATATTTTTGGATTAAAAAAACTACCTATTGTTTATCATAAAATAAATAAAATTATACAATGTATTTTTAGAATTGTTTCTATAATTCTACGAATCCTTACTTGTACAATGTTATTTAAATGGAGAGATAATATATGAGCAATTTTTGTGTGTAGAAGTATGGAAGTCATCTAATAATATTCTCACGCCTATTAAATATTAAGTTAATATTAATCGGATTTTTTTCTTATTTTAAAAATAGAAATAGATAAATAAAATTTTGTTTATTGCTGAAATTTATTGAACTATTAAAATAGTAATAATAGTGTAACTTTATTTTAAATATCATGTAATTTGATTTCAAATATTGATATCTTTTAAATTGATACAATTTTATCAAAAAATAAATCTAAGTAAAATATTATTTATTATAGAATTTATAAAAGGTCAAGATTAAAAACTATTTAAACGTAGTCTAAGTTTATTTATTACTAGAATTCATACTAGGTTAATTTTAGATGGATTTGTCTCAATTTAAGATTAAAACAATTTATATTTGTATAATTATGTGTGTTGTTTTATTTGTTTATTTTTATAGAAGTAAAGAGGGGAGTCTATAGGGGCCTCGACCCATGGAAGTGTATACAAAAACATATATTATATAACAATATATATTAAACTTATTACATTAAGTTTTAGTTTTCACAAATTTTTCATAAAGATTGGAAGAGGGTCCAAAATTTCTCCTTTTGAGCTACAAAATCCATGCCATCAGCTGCGTTGAAAACAAATTGTATATCACCCGCCGTTTTGTAAGACATACCTAAAGTCATGAGGTCACGTAAACTCACCCAGGGACCATTGAGGATTTTGATCAATTTTGACTTTCTCTTGAGAGACAAGACCCATTCCAGAAGGCCATTTTCTCCCTTGAGAAATGGCTTTTTACCAGTGTGCCACGTGAATGACAGACAATGGTTCGTGCATTGTCGACCAATGGATCATGATCGTTGATGGGTCTGTCACTTGTTAGAAGGGGTTGGGCTTTCCGCGACTTCTCCTCGTATCCCCTTGCAACAGACATTATATGGCATCCTTTCTAAACCTCTTTCCTAATTAATTCCAAGAGCAAAACAGAATTTATATACAACAAATATGTCTGAGATTCTGCCTCAGGGAAACCAACTTTCGAGTTTCTTAGGTTAGAATGTCGGTTATTTGTTTGTAAGAGTTGTTTAATTATCGTTGGTTGTTTTTTAGTAGAGTTCTCCATAACGGTTGACCACCGCTCCATCTCCCACTTGTGCCGACAACCTCATCTTCTACCACCATCACCATCTCCAACAACCACTTCGCACACCACGTCAAGGTGGGCTTGGAGTCCAGGTTTGGGTCATTATCTTTTCTAACCCAAAGAAAACTCTTTCATTCCTGGCATATGTACTTAGCTAATCTGTATCACTTTCTTCTTCACAGGCATTTATGCTTAGAAATGTTCATTCCCTTGAGGAATACAAAGGACATGTGGACAATTTTATCTAGAGGTTTTAGAATATTTAATAAAAATTCCTGCCACAACTATCACACCTCTCGTGTGACTTTACATTGGGATGGGATCGACCAAAGTCTGCATCGGTTCGAGTTTGCAACAAATGTCACTCATGCATTAAAATTATTTTACATTGATGAGTGTCGGTTAATGCCTTTGGATCTGAAATAAAGTGTTTGTATTGTTATGCAAGGAAAATGACAGGTCTGAAAGGCCATTTAGGGTGTGTCGCTCTCCATGTTCTGCCCTGGGTTTTGAAGAGTGCGTAACCCGGTTGGTGGGTTTGTTTGACACGGGTCTTTTTCTCATTCAATTTTTATTTTGTTGTTAAATACATGGAGAAACAAATAGTAGATAATTTTGAAGCTATACGATTCATATGTTATCAATCTAAGGAATATTTATATTGAATGCCCTTTAAATGTGTTCTTACTCTCCAAACCCTAAATTTCGTACATTAAACTTAAACTATTGATAATGGCGTAGGCGATGAGGATAAATCTAAAAAATCCTAAAATTTTAAAGCTATATGATTCATACGTTATCAATCTAAGGAATATTTATATCGAATGCCCTTAAACTACATTAAACTTAAAATATTGATAATGGCGTAGATGATGAGGATAAATCTAAACTATCTTAAAATTTTAATACGCTAGCAAATGCAGAACGCTCCACCCCATTTTTTGCATTTACTCGCTCGAGAATTTTTTACTTGGATTCATCGGTTGGGGTTCGAGCGAAATGGATGCCACCATGGGCTCTACATCTTTTTGCTACTCAATGACTAGAGGCGAAGACATCAATAATGGTGGCGGAGGTGAAGTCCACAAATATTGGCCTTTGAGTGGGTTTATGCATTTGAACGGGTCTTGGCAATTGCACTCTGGGAATGAACTCTGGAGCTTGCACATTGAGCTTGATGAACGTTTTGGCGATTGCACTTTGGGAACGAACTCAGGAGCTTTTACATTAAACTTGTTGAATGATGAGTTCTTTTCAAGAACAACTGATGATGATGATGCCTTTGTTGGGTTAGGATTTAAATTTTGAAGCTTTTGACAAGGCATCGTCTTTTCATTTAGGGTTTTGTCTGAAAAAAATCTCCATGGATTTCCTCAGGGGAAATGATTACATAACTTGATTGCATTGTAAATGCATTGATGGTTTGCATGCATGCTTTCAGTTTCTCCTCGGACCCCATGCCCAAAATTCTCATGCTTTTCTAGATGGCAAAAGGAGTGATGAACTGCCAAAAAAAGATTAATTTAGGGAAAGAGAATGAAGAGTGAGCAAAAAAATCAAATTCACTAACCATTGTCGCATCTAAGGCTTGTTTAATGGCGAACTTAGGCGTCCGATTTTGAACAACCCAAATCCACCCCAAGCCCGAGCATTCACATATTGTGGAAAGAGAAATGAAGAAGAATATGTTCGAGGTGGAGCGGCATGGTAGATAAAAAGAGGGCAAGAAAAAGGAGGAGAAAAAGCTTCAAGGTGATGCAAAGAAGAAAAACAAACCAGAATTAAAGAAATCGTGTAGTTTCTCGCAAGTTATGCATATTGATAGCAATTGAGTAGCTTGAGGGGCCATGTATTTGAAATCGTGCATGAATCACACTTGGCTTATAATAGTTGTGTGTTGATATGATTTTGGGTTTATCTATGTTTGAGTAGCTTATATTGCTCTGTGTCATCACCAAACATGCAATCATTGAAGTCTTCATATGGTTTTGTGACAAATATGCATTAGACCAGCATCAATGTCTACGTTTTGATTATATGGACATATCCAAGCTAGCATTGGTTTCCTTACCTATCACCTCGAATCATGTGTAAAATCAATTCCTTAACTCACCAACACGTTCACCTGAATCTGGAGTCAAATCTATTATTTTCCATCTTGGGTTGGTACCTCCATAGAAGCTCTAACAATTGCAACCATATTTTGTTGTTACCGTTCTTGATTCTTATATTTTTATAGACTTGCATTGTATGTGTTCATCTCGACATCAATTAATCAACCCATGTAAGAGGTCACATCTTGTAATATACAAGTCCATTCACTGTGACTCGATTTCATTCTAAATCTTGGTCGAAACATTATTTGTGATTTTTAATAGGTTTTAGTTTCATGTAAATTGGTGGTAGAAGTAGAGTTTAGTTTTATTTAATTTTTGAAGCTTTTCGATAGGGCATTTTCTTCCTCAATCAGTGTTTTGTAAAAAAAAATCTTCATGGATTTCCTCAGAGGCAATGATTACATCCTACATGATCATTGGATTGTAATGCATTGATGTTTTGCATGGACACTTTGAGTTTCTTCTTTGGACCCATGCCCAGAGTTCTCATGCTTTTCTAGATGGCAGAAGGAGCGATGAACCTACAAAAAAAGATTAATTTAGGGAAAGAGATTGAAGAGTGAGTAGCAAAGAAAATTACCTGAGCAATGTCGCATCAAAGGCCTTTTTAATGGTGGACTTTAGGCCTTTGATTTATGAACATCCCAAATCCACCGTAAACCCGAGCATGCACATATTGTGGGACAAAAATGAAGAAGAGGATGCTCGAGGTGGAGTGGCGAGGAAGCTAAAAAGAGGGCAAGAAAAAGGAGGAGAAAAACCATCAAAGTGATGCAAAGAAGAAAAAGAAACTAGAAATTAAAGAAATCATGTATTTTCCCGGTAGCTACACATATTGATAGCAATTGAGTAGCTTGGGAGGCCATGTATTTGTAATCTTGCATGAATCACACTTGGCTTAGAATAGTTGTGTCTTGATATGATTTTGGGTTTATCTATGTTTGAGTAGCTTATACTGCTCCACGTCATCACCAAACATGTAATCATTGAAGTCTACATATGGTTATGTGTGACAAATATATACATTAGACCAGCATCAGTGTCTACATTTTGATTTTATGGACGTATCCAAGCTAGCATTGGTTTCCTTACCTACCACCTCGAATCTTGTGTAAAATCAATTCTGAACTCGCCAACACGTTCACCTTAATTCGATTCAAATCTATTATTTTCCATCTCAGGTTGCTACCTCCATGGAAGCTCTAACAGTTGCAACCATATTTTTTTGTTACCCTTTTGAATCTTCTATTTTAACAAACTTGCATTGTATGTGTTCATCTCGACATCGATTAATCAACCCATGTAAAACTTCACAGTTGTAATATACAAGTCCATTCACTGTGACTCGTTTTCATTCTAAATCTTGGTTGAAACATTATTTGTAATTTTTAATAGGTTTTAGTTTCATGTAAATTGGTGATCGAAGTAGAGTTTAGTTTTAGTCTAATTTTTATAGCTTGATAAACTCAAATAGGTGATCTTCGTTTTATTGATATTTTATCATCTTCTTAGTGTAAAAATATACATGTGTGTGTGTCAAAAATAATTTAATAATAGCTTGTAGCTATATTAGATAAGTTTCTCACTTTTGTCATTTAGTCGAAGTCAATGTGTGTCTTATAAAGTTTAAATGTTAAATATAGAGTCGTCAATGTTGTTATTGTTTTATGAGAGTCATAACTCAAAACAAAATTATTTGTAAAAGGAACAATTGAATCAACAATCAAATTAATTTTATGGCCTTTGAGTACTCATTTCTCTAAACATTGGGCATACTGACTCAGGATAGGCTGATTATGGATCAATTGCAACACAAACTTCTTCTCTGCGTCAACCAAAACGACATGCTCTCCACAAATTTGTGGGGTGAAACATGTCTTTTAAATGGTGCTATTGGTTCTATCCTTGAGATTGTTTGCGACATTTCGTTTGTTTCACCTGGTTTGCTTTATTCATCATCGTCAAATTTGATCCATACACAGGGGCCCAATTGGATACGGAAAACCCTTCCCATGTTCAAATTCCACCAATTTCTAGAGGTGCACGGGGGCAATGACCACTTAAAATAGCTTGGGCATTCTCAATCCATAAATCTGAAGGGCTTACTTTGCGGAGACCCATTGCTGACATTAGGGGTGGGTTTACCTTCCCATCTCTATCAAGAGTTCCCTCCATATCCACCCTTCCAATTTAACCCCCTTTTTCATTCAACCGCTATGAAAAAAATGTCTTCAACATCTCTTCCTTAATCACGCATACAAGAAAAATTCGACTTCATTCCCTACCCTTCACACTCCCCTCTTAATCCCCAACGGACCTTCCCTTTCAAACTGCTCCACTTCTTCTGCAATCTAGATATTTTCTTCTACTCTAGTTTCCACTACTTCGTAGTTTTTCATTTTCCTCCTTGAAATATCATAATGTTTGTTGTTGTTTGTTTCCTTTTCCTTTTCCACTCACTAATATTTCGCTTTCAACGTTAACATCACATACCTCACGTGTGATTACTAGTTAATATATGAATTATTCAAAAACTAATATCTTCTTCCTTCATGTTCATCCTTATAAACCTACACAAATGAGGGGTATTTTAAGCTTATTTATTGTGCATCTCTCTAGTAAATACCTCGGTCTTCCTCTCTGTTTGAGCGCATAGTCATAACTCAATTTTGAGATGACCTTATCAATAGATTTTGAATAAAATTGCTATATGGAGAGGTAAATTGTTATCTTAGGTGAATACGGAATTGATTCTAGCGATTCTCTAAGACATTATGGTTGTTTACACCCTTACTAGATTATATGAATCTATATTAGTGAATTAAGTACATAAAAGGATCTAACGGGAACTACGAAGGTTATTCGATTAATTAACTTCTGATTTAACAAAAAATTTTTTTTATTTAACCCTAATTGCGAGAATAAGCGATGTAAATTGTGTTATACAACTACTAAGTACAATATGATACAAGAAAATAAGCAAGTATGAAACCCTAAGCAAGAGATATAGAAAGAATGACTTAGTTGATTTACGCTTGATCTGGAAGTGCTTTGGGACTGGGAAAATTGTTGAACAAGAAGTGAACAGTGTCATAAATGCTTAAGATAAAATCTGGACTACAGGAATAAGGTTAGACATGGGTGCCCACGGCAGGACAGGGGCGCCTGGGTGTTGGAGACCTCTTAAGGCGCCCGTGATTACGCAAATGGTGAAAACCTAATATTTACTATGTCACACAAGTGTCGAAAATATTCCTTGTTGATCACCTGTGTGTCGCTCTTTGATCGCTGAAGGTACCTATAACCTACAAAATAGATATCACCTACAAAAGCCCACAAACCACATCAAATCTAAAAAGAAAGATGCAAAATGGGGAGTCGATGACCCGATTGTCACCCGAGAGTGAGCTTACGACCAGGCGTTGCACTACATCTCAGACTCCATATAGGTATGGTGAGTGTGTGTAAGAATCGTTCCCTATGATGCCCTTATGCAAGTTGCACTTGATAGCATGTTGTAGGTAAATGTACCAATGTAATAGAATGTGTGGATGGAAAAATGAACTTCCCCTTCATATGCTTTGTATGTAGAGTTGCTGACCCTTGTTCCTTGAGTGGATTGTTATATGGATGCCTTTGGAGTGCTTTAGGTGCCTTTTAGATGCATGCTTAGGTGATGATAGTAATGCTTAGTGTTAGCCCCCGATTTTGAACACATAACTATTTATTTTATATGACTCCCTTGTTTGAATTTCATAATTGACAACTATAAGGTTGACCCATAAGTGAAAAATTTGCCCAAACGATAAAAGAGACCCAAAAGGAGCGAGTAATGTGAAAAGGGCTAGGGGCACCCAGAGGGGACAGGGGTTCAGGCGCTCTTGTCATGGTATGGTCAGGCGTTGGTGTCAGAGCCATAAAAGATAAATAAGTAAAATATTGACTGGGCTATAGGGTGTGTAAGACCAAATAGAAAACAAGAAACAAAGACAAGAGGCCCAAGATAGTCATCAATTAATAGTTTTTGCTTAGGAAACATTTGAATGCTATTATGTATTTAGGACCTAGAAATGTACCCAAGTGCGTGATTTTGTGTCTACACTTCCAACATTAATTATCCAATATCAAAACAAATATGAACTTGAAAACAAAAAGGATGAGTGCACTTAGTTGTTTGCATATGGATATGGGAAGTTTTGAGTGTGTAGACTATTAGAACTAGGAAATCTAAGACCGATGATGCTTCATTCCTAGAATCTGATTTGGAAAATGATTTGTGGCGGGACCGTACAACTTTGTCATGATCATCCATACGGTCTTGACCATATTGTATGGTTTTGGGCTGCTTAGAATTTGGCTTTGTAATTTTTTGAGACTAACGCCTTCCTAGAAATGTTTATCATTGTCAAACCCTAGTCATCATCATGTTGTTAAGTTCTCTGAACATCCTGAATGAGGTCTCAAACCCTAACCATGGGTGGGAGGCCTGCAAAACAAACGTTATTTAGGTTGTGGCCACCCACGTGCACTACTAAAAGTCAGCACTACTTTAAAGAGGCCTCAAACCGCACAACATTCTACACCTAGCATGTGATAGCCGAATGAATGCTACTAATGGTGGCGATTGAAAATTCCTTGTCAATGTTTGATTTCGGTTTGGATCTCACTAATACTTTAGATGAGGATGTTTGAGTACTTGTAGATGAGAGAGATTGATGCCTTGACATGGTAGAAGCTTGGACCCATTGTGGTTGTTGATTTAATGAGTGTGTGTAAGCTTAATATATGAATATGTCAAAATATAATATATTGGCTTGTTTTATATGCATTGAGATGGGCCTTGTGCATGCGAAACAATGTTTGGTGACTCCAAAGTGAGGTGGGCACAAATTATGTAAGAGTTTAAATGAGGGTAGTACCACAAATCATACTCAGATAAATGATTTATTTATCACGAATAAAGCCTTAAGGGCCCAACTACTATGGTGTATTTTCAAGGAAAACAATTGAGCATGGAGTTTTTTTCCTCCGAAAAAACTACATAGATATTTTCATGGACCCATTGCATATTTTTCATCTTGGATTTGGATGAGAGTTTCCCACATTTATAACTTCCAAGTGGTAAATTATAATCCCTCATTGTTAATTATCTTTATGTGGATATCAAAAATGATAAATTACAAACTTTTGGAAGGACTTTTGGTCTCCTCTAGTCCCCCTTCGACGTGTTCATTTGTTTGGTGTTATGAAGCTTGATTTCTTCTCCTTGAGGATTAAAGGTGAAAGACTAATGGTTTGAGTCTAATAATGAGCGGGGCATTGATAAAGTTTGGAAGGATCCCGAATCTTTTATTTCTCTTTTTGAAGACCTTATGGTTACCTTCCACTTCTTCTTACGATGAGCAAGCTACTTCCTCTTCTTTGGAACAACCACCCTTTGGGAGACTATACATTCAAATATGGATATTCCAAATTGGTGAGTTATTTAGAATCCTTGGGTAAGGCTAAAATAATGATTTGGTGCTCTTATTGACTTTTAGGGATATTTTTTTGTGGATAGTTCCAAAAAGATCCTAACTTGGGATCACTTCAATTTTATTGGTTTCTATGGGCCATGACAACGTGTTATTCATGAGATTGATTCTAAAAACCTTAGTTGTCTTCTTCTCCGGTGTAGTTCTTCATGGAAGGTGTGGTCCTAGTTTTTCAAAAAAATGTATAAATCTAGGTGTTGTCCCGAAAATATTCAACAACTTATTTGGAAGTGGGAGGGGTGGTATCTTCTTAAGAGACGAAAATCTAGGCAATAACTCAAACATTATAATATGGGGTCTTTGGAAAGCAAGGAACAACAAAATCTTCTCGAGAAGAAGGCCTCTCTCTTGAAAGTTTATAATAAAACTTGAAAAATTATTCAAGAGGTGTTTAGAGTGAAGGTTCTTATGACTAAGAAAAATATTTCTAGATTATAATGAAACATTCTTTTAATGTGAAAAATCCTTCGTTGAGTGGATGATTTGATGACTCCTATTGAAGATAAGAGATTGAGTACATTTTAGAAAGCTCCTCCAATGGGCTTTATTATCCTTAATTTCGAGGGTGCCTCTAAAAAATGTGTTGGTTAGGTAGGTGAACAAAAAGCGTGGGATTTGTTTACATGTGTTTGTTTATTTACACTAAAAACACAGAGTGAGTTCAACAAGACTTTATGTTGGTGTGTCATCAAGAGTTGTGATTCAATTGAACTACATAACACCCTCTTTTACCTTTTAAAAAGGCTCTTGAAGTTCATTTTACTTTTATTTTTACAAATGGATTTTTAAAAATATTGCTTTTAAATAGATTATTTTTAATGTTAATTTTTTGTTATTATAATTTTTTAAAATAATTTTGTTTATTATTAAAGATTTCATACTTCAAATCATTAATTACATAATTTTTTTAATGAGACTCTTTAATATGGAAACCATTTAATGTGATTCGTTATAATGAATGATAAGATTATAGATGACAACTACGTATATAAGTAACCCAAAGCGCATTGTAAGGAAAATATCAATAACCTACCGTTATTAAATATTGACCCAATATTAATTAGGATTTTCTATTTTCATATTCTATATTTTTAGAGTTGAGACAAGGTATATAAAGTATTGGGTATTTTTGAAATTTATTGTTGCGTTAAAATATTAACAATATTATAATTTTAATGTCAATTTAATTGAGGATCTAAAAATTTGTGGGATTTATTTTTGAGAAATTTTAATTAGTTCACATTTATAATTCATTATTAGAATTTATGTGGGTGTAGGTTAAAAATATTTTAACTTTATTTAGGATAAATTATTTTTAATTTGAAATCAAGACTTTCTTTAATTATTTAATGGTGTAGTATTTTATTATTGAACATTAGTTTTTATGTTTTGAAATATGTTGAGAGGAGAGGAGAGAAGGGAAGAGATTGATATTGGGCTATAGCTTTACATATTAATGTAGTTAGATTTACATTGTTTGTCACCATTTGGCAAGAATTATATTGAAAAAATAGAAAAAACTATTCATAATTATAATATATTAAAAATTAAAAATTGACATTTTTCAATATTTTTAAAATAAATGTATTTGAGATATATGTACTAGTTTAACATGTGAGCTCTTAACTTAGTTACTTTAAATATCATAGTATTCTATATTGAACATATTAAATATTCTACCATTTAGAATGGGTAACTAATAACTCAAATTAGTCAAATAAAGATTGAGTAATACTTAAATACATAAATGTCCCATAACATTGAAACATATATTTTTTTAAAATTATAAATGCCAAGAGAGTAGTTCATTGCGCCATCATTATTGCATAATTCGTATGCAACGTTGCTCATTGCTTTAATGATCTTTCATGTGGTAATTACGATTCGGATACTAAGGTAATTTGGTATCTCAGAGAGTTCTCACTTTCAAATTATTTATAGAACAGGGAAATCATAGAGTTGATTCATGTTGGTTTGTGAGACCGTTTTCATTGTTTCGCCTCATTGATCTTGATATTGAGAGGCCATCCCCATAACTTTCCCATGAATGCTCCTCATCTCTCCTAGATAGAGATAAACAATGGCATTTCAACCGAGATTTATAAGGCATATCTCAAGTCCTCATGGACTCGACCTAAAGAGTCACTCGCCTCAAAACTTTAACAAGACTCGATTTATATTTCCATTTCAACGATGAATTTTCTAACCTCCAGGTACACAAAACTACAATTACCTTGCAACATTAGAGTTCCCCTTGCTTAGCTCAAAGTTTTCTCCCATCAATGTTGTATTGAGACAGGACCACTATATCCCTTAGCGATATCGTATTTGTCATATTTGTTCTTTGGAGCCCTGAAATCTAGGACAAACTTGTTTTGGATGCTCTCCTAGTATGAGATAAGGGAGCGATTTGTTTGCCTCTTCAAATATTCTCTTGGCTCTCGTCATTCATGGCTTATGAAGATCAAAGATGTTTATCCCTCTTCCTCTAATATATGTTTGACCTTCACCAACGACTTCTCAAGCATAAGTCTCAAATGGGAGCTTGCACCCGATTAATTACATCCCACTTCTAGCCATTTTACATCATCAATAGGAAAATGTCTCGTGGCCATCTTCTAAATTTACATGTTAGACCAGTGAAACATCATATAGACTCGATGATGCACATAGCCTCACATCCATCACCCATTTTTTCACCACTTTGAGTATTAGAATTGTTTCCTTAAAGCAACAATGTCCAATCCACTAGACAAGATCCCTCTTTATGATATGTTAGATTGTTGTTCTCTCTTTTTCTAATTTAATTTCTTTATAATGTTATTTTAGATTTGCCGTTGCAAACATTATATTTAAATTAAATAAATATGTAAAATATACCAAACACATAAATACAGAATAAAATTTTCAAATTTTTAAAATATTTATGAAAATAAACTCTTATATCTCATATACTCTCGATTATATTCATATGACGGAAAGATAATAGAGAAAAGTCTTATATGATGGAAAAATGAAGTCAAGCTTATCATATCTCACACAATTGACTAACTATTACTCATAATTATTGGTTATAAGCATAAAAAAAAATATCCCTTTGAAACGGTCTAAAGATGTGACCCATTTTTTTACAGTTCAATTTTTAACGCTACCCAGTGCAGGTGTCGGTAGTTGGAGTGCCTGGTAGGGCCCACATTAATTAAAGGCAAAGGACTTTGAGAAACCTTTGAATGTCCCTTACCAAAAGATTAAAAATTAAAGTCCACCCTTAGTATGGATTTATAATACGAAAAGTTGGACTTAGTTATAATAATAAAAGACGAAGTGAAGTGACGTAAAATTTGCCTCATTCCTTTGTCACTAGAAATAAATATTTTAAGACAAGATTCTTCGACGGCCATTTCTATTGGCAGCCAATGTGATCCATAAACCACGTGTGAAATAGTAGAACGCGTTTTCTTTTTGCAATGCGGTCCTTACTCCTTGCCCAGTGACAATACATCAACGTGTCTAAACATATACAATTGAGTTGTGACCCTAGTTATACATATGTACACTTAACAATTAAAAAGTAATTTCTCTCATTCTACCCATTTGAAGACACTTCTAAGAAGAGCCATTAACTAGTACACGTGTCTTGACAACTTCCATCTTTGTAAAGGCCATCTCAAGTAAGACTTGGAAGGCGAGCTCAAAAAGGCATCATATTGGGCAAGCAATTCACTCTCCATGGTGGGTAACATTTTTGATGAAGAACAACGAGCCCTTCACAAAGAGGATTCACTTCTCAAGCAACCGACATCGTTTGTTGTGTGAAGATTTTATGTCATTTGACAAGGAGCGTTTCCCATCGTGGATGTCGGTGGGGATTGTTTACTTTTATAGGCTCATTCCATTTGACAAGGTTAATGTTATTGTTGTAAAGGACGAGAGCACTCGTAATACAACCATTTCAGGTGGTTGTTAAATATGTAATGCATATAAAAAGTGGTGTATGAGGCATGTTGATAGGAGACGTCAACAAAAAGCAAGAAAGAATACCAAAAAGAATGGTGCGACCTTGCCTGCACAAAAGAAAGAAATAATGCCATATGGATAGATTTGATAGGCTATGCATCAATGACCAAACACTTTGCAAAATTTGAAATAATTGATTTATACAAATTGCATATTTAAATAAGATTGTTATAGTTTATATAGATTTATGTGTAAACTATATTAATATATGAAGATACATATTAAAAAAGTTAAATAAACAAAAAATAGTTTGTTCAAAATTATATTGGCGAGTGTATAAATAACATTGTTTTGCACATTTTGAAGGGTGATATTGGAAAATTAATGACACGTAAAAATGGTTTAATATGCATCAATGGTCGTAAAATTTAAGTACTAGATGAAACAATGATTTGGGTGAGATAAGTTTACTTACACGACAACTTTGCGAAGTGGGTGAGAGACCACGTGGTAGAGTGCAAGGGTTTGAAAACATGCGATCCATTTGAATGAAAGATGGAATCCACAAATAACGGGAGTAAGGGAACATCGTTGGAAAACTGTAGGCGACAAAGATTTGATGAGTGCAAAGAAAGTTTCTTGAGAAGTCCTATAACTTAATGAATATAATCTAACTAAATTTCTTATGCAATCCTACAACTTAATAAAAATGAAAATTATTTACAGGGGTTACCGAAAAAAACTAACTCATTTGTATTAATAATTTAGACTATATTTCGGTATATCATATGCTTTAACAATGACCAAAAGAAAATATTAAAGAAATTATACCGTGTATTACACGAATCGAGACCATAAAATCGGTGCCCCTATAATTCCTTTGAAAGTCACGTCATGCAAAAATAGAGATCACATGCCATGGAAAAAGCTTACATGGATGGGGGCACACATATAAATTTTTAAATCTTGGACCATCTTTGCCCTCTGATGTACTTTTCTCACATTCATTAGGTGACTAAATATTTTTGTTGATTGATGACTGTCTTTCTAAATTTTAATTCAAGGGATAGCCCAAGAGGAAAAACCCATAAATTGTTTTCCATACAAAAGTGAAGACTTAATATAAGGTGACATACTATTCGATGATAAAAATCTATATTCAAAGGAGGTCTAAAAGTTTCTAGGGCAAATGTGACAAAGGGAAAGAAGTTGTTTGTTGATAGAACCCTCGGAATCGACATAAACATTCGATGACTTGATACCCTTTATTGCTTTAGATTGGAGGGATTAAAATGAAAATTTAATCTTAAATCTAATTTTACATCACCATCCAATTGTCATCATTGTTTTGATGTCCCTTGTTCTTGACGGTTGATGTGACCTCTGTGACATCAATATTCATATCAATAAAATTTCTTCACTAATTTTTCCTATCAAAAATGTTGTTAACAAAGTTTTCATTTTCTATGATGTTGTTGAGGACAATGTTATTTCCACCATTTGTTCGATGACTCACTTTATAATTTTTCGTCATGTCGTGAACGACAAAGTTATTCTAACTTAACAATGCATATTAATGTAAAAATATACTCGATGCTCTTTTATTGAGGGAGGGGGTTCAAAAAGGCCTAGGATACAAAATTGTAGCCATGATATTTTTTTTCAAATTTACATGCAATGCAAAGCAAATACCCTTCCATAGCCACCTAAACTAATCTCATTAACATTTGGGACATTATTGGTAGCCATTTTAAGCTCTTGAAAAGAAAATCGTCTAACACCTTTCAATTCAAATCTCCACCACTTTCCACACTACTTGTTCCCAGGAAGCTAAAGGAATCAAATTACATAAATAAAATTAAATCATAAAAGATCTCAAATTGAATCTAAATAACATTGGGCATGGGTTAACAAACAACAAAAATTACCAAAAAGGGTTTGTTGAATTTAAGTGCCTTTCAGGTCTCTCTTTTTGCTTTACGACATAAAAACTTATACAAAAAATCACAAATATCACCAATGCAATAACAACCACGGGATTTTTCAGCAACCGACACTCTAGATCGTGGATCATTTTTCATGCGACATGACACAATTTTACGAGGTGATGGATGTCTACAACACAAATAATGAATCTCTAAAATCAATGACACGAAAAGAGAAAATGATAGAAATTATCAAACGCATGAAAGAGTTAAAGATGTAAATTAAGCTCTCACATGTTGATCCCATAAACATGCAAATTGAAGATTGTACGTAATGAAAACATGAAACATTTAAAAATATGATGTTTCACCTCTCTATTTGAATTATTGATTAATAGGATTAGTAATATAATGATAGTATGGAGAGTTCTTCCACAAATCATACCAATCCAAATGCCCTATTAATAAGAAAAGATTAGATTCGAGACCTTGAAGTTTAATGGCAAAAAGAAGTGGGAAAACAATGAAGAATGATTGAGAATTTAACCTTTTCTCTAAGGTTGAACTTATATCCCATAAGAAATCCAAATGGTACTCCAATAACATCATATCACTCCAAATACACATGGTGACATAACTTGTCAACCTCCAATCACAACCACGCTTGAGTTGCTTTCATAAAAATAAAGCCTTCAAAATTTTTTTGATACATTAGTATGACTCCATAATTAAAGAGATCAATAACTACAAATCTCTCCAATTCCAAAATAGAAGTCATATAAACCTTGAGTTCTAAACTAGTATTTACTGATCTACATAATAGAACCGATTCCACACTATTTTAAACCTTTGTCACTCCAAGTAACATTACCATGTTGGCCCCTTGTTTCCATGACCGCTTTCTTGTATGTGATTAGTACTGCATGCTCATCTTTGATAGGAAGAATGGTATCCATACATCTAAGACCATTCTTAGTGATGTTAGAATGGCTATAAGGAAAAAGAATTTTGTAGCTCTTGGGCGAACATCTCCTAGTTCATTTGATACTCACACTCTACACAAGTTGAATGCAAACTAAGCACTAGGTGAAATCTTGCCAAAGATCTGAAACAACCACCAACAAAACAAGTAAAGAAACCTTTTAGTTGTTAAAGTAATCTATGTGTATATTAAGGATCGTCTTATATTTATTGGATATAAAGTTTAGTATTGGGCCAGAAAATTATGATTTCAAATGAACCCAAAAAGATAAAGATCATGGTTTCACTTGAATAGAAAGCTGAAAAATTCATACCTAATGGTTGCATTGAAACTAATGAAGATCATGCCTTCACATCTCTTTAGAGACATGTTGCACAAGAAACATATGAAAAATAGTTAAAGAGGTTATAATTCATAGTAGTATTTATAGTATATTACATATTTAAACAACCATATACATATATAATTATGTAGATACTCATATTTGGCAATTTACTCTTTTGACACTACTTATTGCAATTGTGCTTCTTGCTAAGACAAACACTCACATCCTATTCCCACTCAGTATATCTTGCCATCTCTTTCCTAACTTTCTTATTCCTACACACTGATGTGTCGAAAAATTATGAATACAAGTCCATAAAATCAATGCTTAAGCTCTTACCATCATAGTGCAACTTTCAAATTTGATTCATCTTCTCCCTATCTAAAAATGTACAATTTGGTCAGGATGTATAATTCGATCTTGGTCAACCTATACTGATTCCTACAACGACACATTCTCAACTCTATTTTCGATGCAATCTTATTTTTGGGTTTTATATCGTCATGGACTTGGCTTTATCATAATATTTTACCTTTGGAACCCTATATAAGTAAGTTAAAACTACCTCACTAACTCACCTAACAATCATATGACGTTCTGTTAACATACTCTCTTGCAACACTCATAAATGACACTTGAGTCTCCCTAAATATTCTTATAGATGATGCAAATCCATTAAGGAAATTATAGACACCTAAATTATGCTTTTGCAATCTTATTGCTAAAAGCACACCAATCACTCCCATTCTTACGATTTTCAAGTTATAATTAGTGATTTACGCTAATTAACTAACATTTCTTACCTTTTTGGTTAATTAACAATGCATTGTTGATTATCTAACCTATTTCACATTAGGATGCCAATTTTCAACAAATCATAAGTCAAAATCCTCTTCCAAACAGACAATTAGCAATTATTAGCTAATTAAGCCTATTTTACCCTTGTTTTGGTCAATATACCCTATTATTGGCTTAAACCCCTCTTCCAACTATTCAAAATCACCCCATTTCCCTCCACAACATGTCGAAGGCTTCAAAAGTTAACCCTAGCCTCCTAGTTGACCATAAGTGGTTGATTAAGGCTCCTCACATCTTAATCACTTGTTAATTCACTAATCATGATTAACACGCCTTAATCAAGATTAACAATTCTTAATCTACTTTGTGCTTTTAGTCCCACATGCAAAAAGATGCAAGTTTTCCCAAAATGGATGACTATAAAGAGGACTAACCACATACCTTCAAACTTTACGCCATGCTTTGATTTGCATATCATATAAGAAATATGATTATGAGCCCAACTTCCTTCTAGGATTAGTTTGCTCAATATTTTCCTCCAATCTTCGATGGGGTTAGTAGATGGTTATCCAATAAGATCTTGTCGTCATTGTTAGAGAGACCATCTCACATTTTTGAAGTAGCAACAAACCCATAATTTTATTCCCCTTAGATCTAATTAGGTCTATGTTAGTTGGTAATTCATACTAAGTAGGCATGTTTTAGCTAAGATTGATTGATATCATGTTACTTCTCTTAAGTGTTCCCACGGGGGTTCACTTAGTAAAAGTATGGTATAGCACGTGTGTTCGAAGGGTATTAAAGAATACCCTTAATTCTAGTTTCTACCTCTAATTATTCAATTGATAATACCCCTCATGTTATATTATTATAATTAAAATACCCCTATTTTTTTCCATGTACCTTACTTACCCATTTTTCAATTACAATTTTATTTACCCTTTTTATTTCTACCCTAATATATTAGACAAAAAATATATTATATTTCTCACTCAATTTTTTTAATATGCATTTCCTCTCGAAAAGATAGTTTGAAGCCATTGAAGACCTATTATAAATCACCTTATATATGTTAAGCTTTAATCATTTATCAATAGTTCTTCAAATAATTAATATGGTGAAATAATATCACTTGTGTTGAAAAGCATACTCAATCCTAGTTTTCTACCATCTTAATATTTCTTTGGTTAAAAATCTAGATTTCTTTATTAAAAAGAGATTATAATTTAATTTATGACCACACTCCTTTTTCAATTTTAAGGTATTTACTTTTAAAAACCAGGGTTCAAATGTTTTAGTTTTATATTAAAATTAAACCTCCCTTTCCTTTGGCCCACCTCTCCGACTTACCCCCGATACTTGATTGAAAACATTAATAAATTAAACCCTTTCACCCCCTCATGTCTACCGGTATATTGACTTTAATTTTATTAATTTTAATTACCTCAATATGAACCCACGTGCTAGGATATTGCCTAGCTAATGAAGCCCAGTGAGTGTTCGATAAGATTAAATCATTGATATTACTATTGTTAATTCCTAGCTTTGTTAATATACTATGTGGTGTTAGTATAGTTATTTAGCTTTGCTAGAGTTTTTAGTAGTTATCATTTGGCACGCTCAGTGGGACCTTACCCCATTGCATTCATTTTTAAGCTTTTAAACTTAGTTTCAAAGTTTTTAATTTCAAGTTTTCTAGATTAATTTCAAATTTTCTAGATTAGTTTCAAGTTTTCTAGATTATTTTCAAGTTTTCTAGATTAATTAAAGCTTTGTAGATTAATTTCAAGTTCTTTAGATTAATTTTTCAAGCTTTTTAGATTAAATTTCAAAGTTTTGTAAAAATTCATTTCCAATTTTGATAGTTATTTAAACTAGATTAGTTGTAGTTGCTTTATTTTTATGTTCTTTGTAGGATCAAAGGAGGTAAAGTGTTGTCAAAATTGCATTATATTGTCAAAGATTTAATCTTTATCAGATTTTCTTGTCAAAACCCGTGTTTTGACCACCTATAGGAAAAGAGGCGTGCTCACGTCTTTAAGGGCGCTCATGCTTCAAGAGGCATGCTCACATCGTTAAGGTTGCACTCACGCTTTACGAGGTTGTGTTCACACTCCTCTAGTTGCACTTATGCTTCATTGAAACTTTGACCCTCTGTGTGTTGGCCGTCTACTCTTAGCCACGGATACACGCTCACGCCTCTCTAGTTACACTCACGTTAATGACATGTGTAGATTTGTCGAGGTGTGCTACTTCTTATAAGGTAATGCTATTGTTCTTGAGGCGCGCTTTTTATTGCTTACTTTACGGGATGTGCTTCTTTGCACTAAGGGGCGCACAGACGCTCTAAGGTAAAATTTGGCTAGGGTTTCAAAATTTCAACTTATGGTTTTTGAACTTCTGTCACTTTCCAGGGGTTTTTAGTTGTTACTGTAGATTTTATGATTTAGAGCAGGTTTTCTAACATATTAGCTTAGGGTTTGGTGAATTAATTTTTTTCATGCTTTGTATGAGTTTGGAATAGGGTTGTGTATGCTCTTCTCTTGCACTTTGTGTGATCTTGAGAAACAAAAGCAGCCTTAAACCTTCTTTTTCTAACATTAGAGTAAGTGGGAAAATTCATTATTCATTTTATGCTTAAAAGGAATGAAATTTTATTTGGCATGCATATGATTCTCGTTAGTTGAAGAGCTTTTCATTTGATAAATAAATAAGGTTAAAGCTTGTGTATGCTCTTCTCTTGCACCTTGTGTGATCTTGAGAACCAAAAACAACTTTAGTTTTTCACTAAAAATCACTTGGATTAATTGGGAATGAACCTTGATTTACAAATTATTATGGTGGTTATTTGATTTACAAGTTTTTTCATTATTATCTAGTTGGGTTTCTTATCGTGTATGCTCTTTTCGTGTCCTTGGATGATTTTGAAAATAAAAAGCAACATTTAATCCTCTTTATATGATATTGTAGATCTTTTGGGATAACTACTATTTGTATGTAAGACCTAATGCTTGCTAAAGAAAGGAGAATCTAAACAAAAATCTAACATATATGTGTGATGTAGGTTGCCCAAACGATGGTCTAAACCAAAGTGCTTAATCCAAAAGATTAGAAAAGACACCACTTTGCAAAACATTGTATGTGCAGGTTTGGTTAAGAGCTAAAGCTTGTCCACTTAACTAGGAGAAACTTCCTTCGGCATAAGCCTTAAGATAACAAGAGGAATGCTCATAGGAACCCCAAAGTAATTCACACAAAGGAACCTTGTGAATGAAACAAAAAAGTGCTCCACTACCCAATTTATTAGTATTCCTTGAGAAATTAGAGTCAAAGTTACCTCCATTACGATCCTAATGAAAACACAACTAAACACAATTCGTTGCTCATTGTATTGAAGGGGGTAAAGTAAATCCGAGATACTCCAAGACTAGTTAGTGTGACTTTCTTGGTAAATCGATCTCGCAAAGGTAGTTTGTGACAACCTAGGTGAGAGAACTAATAGGAAGCTTCTTTGGCTCGAGAGCCAATTTTGTCTTAAGCTGTTATAATTGAGAGCTCTCACAAAGTGACAACTTTGTCGATTCAAACTCTTATTTTTCAAACAAGGAAAGAATCTCTTAAAGTTGAAACCGCGTGATATTTCATCACGAAATCTATTTAGTGTTTGTTTGTCCTAATTTTTCACTTGTAATAAGACAAGGTGAAACTCTGCAAAGTTACACAAGTATTTTGCATCACTAGTTGGTCTACTCCTTTGTTTTCTTGTTTCTCATTTTGGGAAAAAGAAGAACAAACATACACGGATATCGCTAGAGATGATCGTGTCCACCAATTTCGTATTCTACTTGCATGACTAGGTTGTAATGTCGAATGCAAGTGTTGAAAGTGTAAATGGTACCTCCTCGTGTTTTAGTAGGCCCTTTGTCTCAAACCCATATTGAGACTAATTATCATTATAGTTAGGTGATATCATCATTGTCTCCCTTTGAGTTGTTACGCTGCCCACATTATAGCCATACAATTGTGATATTTACGTCTTGTTTCCATTGTGAAACTTGACCTAAATCCCTAAATTATATTATTCTGTTGCTCGCACACATAGTTATTCCTTGATATACTTACACTTAGTTTTTGATCTTGAACATTGCCTTGAGTTTTTGTGAGTGTTGAGGTTACTTTTTCGCATCATTTATAACACCATTTTGATCTAAAAATCTTGCTTTCATCGTAAATATTAGTTTACGTATCAAAAGTGTTGTTATACTACCCGTATTGCTAACTTCCATTTTCAAAGACTTGGACTTTATTTGTGTCCAAAACTAGTTTTAGTATACCTTGTTGGAGGATCGTGTAAACACTTTCTTAGCATTTAGGTCTTGTTTATTTCAAACTTGGCCTAAGTGGTGATATTGTGTTGTCACTATTTGATTTAAACCTACTTTGGAAACCATAGGAAGTAAAATTTTGTTGTGATTGGATTTGAGTTTTGTATGTCATTGTATTGTCCTAGACATTTCTCATCGCATACTACCTTATTAGGATAGATAATTCTTTATTTTTTAGTATCATTGCGTTCATATTGACTTATTGGATTTGTGATTGTTTGTTAGTCACCATTCTTTGTAGCGACTCGATTGTCGTTACATTGTGAAAATTTACTAGGGCCCCTTTTAATAAATCTTAGTAAAATATTTCACATTATGCTCCCTATTACAAGAATAAGGTATTGATTGAGTTAGGAAACGAGCCCTTTAGAAGTACATGACCCACTTGTTGAGGATAATGTCATGATTGATCATAGCGGGGTGAGGAGAAAGGAGAATTCTCCTCGTGCGGACATGGAATGTCATCCACCACACTTTGGCGCTTACTTGTTTCAAAACAAACATGAGGTCATTTTACATGCCGTAGAACTAGGAGCCTGATTACCTTCTACAGTAGAACCTTCTCTTATTGTCGGCATGGTTCTTAGAGAAGAAGAAATGGATCATCCTCATCGCCATATCAACAAAATATTAAACCGGGTCATCCTCGTACTTTACGGATGACAAAATGACGAGGAATACCTTCGAAAATGAGAGACTATCATATACCTATTGTTAGAGTACATTGTGAAGACCATGAGGAACATGCTCATCATGAACAACCTCCTCCACATGAATATTGTAATGAAGTACCCACTCGAGAAGTAACCTTAGAACAACAAGTGCAAGGCCTTACTTGCCAATTGGTAAGTTTGGATTCACACATAAACAAGGAACAATCGAAACATTTGAAACAATCCATACTGAAAGGTAAACCTAAGGCTTCATACCACGAGTTCCAAAAAAATACTCCTCGTCGAGAGACACGAAAAGACCCCTATGAGGAATTTTTGTAGAGAATAAGGGTGGGAATACACCTAGATTTAACCCTTCGTACATGCCTACGCCACCCACACAAGATGAGCTCTTCAATCAAGAGTGGTCCACCATGAAGTATGCCCTTCTAGCATTGCAAGAAGGAAAAGCGACAATGACAAACGAGAAAATGCAGTTCGATGAATTGTGCCCTTATCCATTTGATAGAGCCATGTTACAAGTACCTTTCCCACAAAATTTTGATTTTGCAAAGTTTGATAAATACAAGGGAAAAGGTGACCCCCAAGATCATATCAAAGACTTCTATATGGCGTGTCAGGATATCGCATATAGTGACAACTATCTTATTCGCCTCTTCCCATGAAGTTTAGGAGGACAAGCATTAGAATACTTTTGCACATCCCCAAGGGATCTATATCTACGTAGACGGAACTAGCAGAACATTTTGTACGTCACTTCTCTTTTAATATAGAGAGTGATGTCACCATGCTAGATCTATGCAATGCGAAACAATGAGAATTTCGTTGCTTTCCTACAACATTGGAGAGGTTAGCTAGCCGCTTCCCTTGTTCCATACCTAAAAAATAGATAATAATAAGTATATTTGTACCCAACCTTCACCTTGACATTATGTTCCACTTACAAATGCATTGTGGTAACACATTCGAAGAGGTGATTGAAAAGGGGAGTCAAATCGAAAAAGCGTTGTTAGCTAGAGGGACCCTAAAACCCTTTTCACGCGATCATAACAATTCCAAAACTAATGACAAGATAAATTTTGTTCCTAATAAGAATAAAAAATGTTGTCGGTGATGGAATAATAGACTCTAAACGAGTACAAGCCGTTCAAAACCATGCTCCTTTGAAGCTTGCAAAGGGAGCTCCACCTACGGAGTATAAACGTCGTGCTTTCACCCCTTTATCTGACTCAATATCATCAATACTAAAGCAGTTAGAGGCCGTCAACATGGTTCGATACCCTAAAACAACACCTTACAGGGATGACACACCTAAGTCGATATATTGAGAAGAAAGATCTATTGTTTCTTCCCATTCTCCTCTAAGAAGGAACTCGTTGGCTCTGGATCAATTCTCTTTGGCATCTTCCTCCTGCATATGCATGGCTTACACGCTGAAATGTTGAAAACTATCTAATCTCGGATTTTTCACACTTGAAATTTTCGGCTAATTGAAATATTCAGAAAACCGCGATTCGGAAGGAATACATGTGTGTCTTACGTTACGAATTATAAAACAAATGGTTCAGTGGCTATGAGTAGAACCATGAATTTGTACTTGAATCAAATACCTGGGAGTGCTACTTTAAATAATAATTAAAGCTCTAACAGTTCATAGATAACGGTCTTAGCACTTCACAGACGTAAATGAAGCTTACATGTTTTGGGTATGTCCCATAGCACTTCATACATGAAAGAGTGAAGAACATTCTTCTCCTCTTTTAAAAAATATATTTTTACTCGTGCATTTTATAAGGCAATATATCTTTTAGTTGTTTTTATTTAACAATTCATGGTCTTCGTGTATTCTTCCACAATTTGTATACATAACTATAAGCAAATTTGCAACTACAATATTTGACAATAAGTCACTTGCCATTATATTATGATGGATGTTTTTACACTATTCTAAAGCTCCCATTTTGGCATATGTTGAGAGTATTTGAAAATGATTGTAGAGTCGGTTTTAAATCTCCCACATGCATTTACTTAAGAGTTTGGAAGGTATTCACACAAACTTGTTTTGTGCATATCCTACAATAATTGTAATCCATGAGGCCACATTTACATCGGGCATTGATCTAACAATTCCCATCCCGAATCAACTTCATAGTTGTCATCTACAATAACAAAAACAATCAATCCCGAGTTCTTTGCGACCACTACCACCTCAACGGGGCTGTGAAAAGTAAAATGAAGTGGAGTGGAAGAAATACGAAGGGTACTAAAATGTTCAAGTAGGGTGGACCAAAATCATGAGAGGAATTTGCAAAGCCATGTAACTAAGTTCAGGAATATCATGCAAAGACAAACATAATAAGAGATTGAGAAGAGAAAAAGAAGAAGAACATGGTGAAAACATTTATGAAGAATCAAAGTTTAAAATTCAAAATTAAATGAAAGGTTTGGAAAGGAAAACCAAGGTTGTAAGAAAAATTAAACACGTGGATGAATGTATTGAATAAGGAAATGTGAAAAGGTAAACATTTCCAAAATAAGCCTCCTACTTCATTTTGAGCAACTTAACTACATTTCCCCTAATTTCTCACCCTTTCACATGTTTTTCATGGGTTCTTTTGGATGTTATCATCTTGTATATTCTTTTGACATTTTAGGGGCCTAAAAAAATCTTTAAAAATTGGCTAAGTGTCAAGCAACGACTAGAGCAAGGTGACCATCCAAAGATTCCAAGAAAATTCACAATTTACATGTAAATTGTGTTTCAAACCCCGATTCCCGAATTGGTCACTTCCCTTTGTAAATTATACTTTCAAGGATTACAAAACATGTTTGTAATTTGCATGTGAATTGCATCCCAAAGTCTAGATCCGAAAAAGATCTCATATTAGTGATTTGCATATTTTTCTTTACATACATGGTAATTACTTGTGAAGTTTTGATCTTTCCAAGAACATTTCATATGCTGAGTAACATAAAACTCAAAATCCTACCAATTATTGTTATAGAATTTTCACGTGTGCAAATAGGACAAAAGCCCGATCAAGTCTAAGGAGGAGATTTCATGTTCGCAAATAGCTCAAAACCCCATGGTAGAATACGAATTTTTTTAAAAGGGAAATCAAGTGCAAAAGAAACATGTATGTTTGTGATACATTGTGGAAGAGAATTCATGTGTCATCTTTTATTTAATTAATAGAAAACTTGAAAATCCAACCAAGTCTAAGGTATTGGAAATTGCATGCGGGAGTAACATAAAACCTCACCAAATGTTGCATCAGACATTTTCATGTGCACAAAAAGTCAATATTCCATGGAGATATATGGTAAAAAGGTCAATTAGAGCTTCCCATGATCTAAAACCATTCATGGTTTTTGGCCCTATTTGTTGAAATAGTAAGAGGAGAATAAAACATGGATGAGGAAAAGGGGGGAGGACTATAGTTTAAAATTAAACTTTTCCTCTAAGTTTTCTATTTTGCATACAAGGTGGGCAATATGTTAAGAGCTTTAGTTTATAGGCCATAACTTTTGATCCAAATCACCAAATGAAGAAAAATAAGATCTGTTGGTGAGGTATATAACATTCTTTCGCATAGGATTTTTACATTTGAGAGTTATATTTGGGTGATAAGTGGAGACACCTTTCACTATTTACACTATTTAATAAAGTTTTAATGGTGATGATCCAATGCATCCCCCTTTCACTATTTAATAGATTGTTCATACTTAAGCATGAATATGATGGTGATTATGGCTCATATCTACCTTTCATGGTTGTGTTCTTAGACCCTTTCCTTATGTTATTTGTGAGATATAGTGAGTGTGGGTTATATTTTGGGTTCTCAATGCTTTGTGTTAATTTATAATAGAGAGAGAAATCCCCTTCTTCTTTGGTGTGATATTTTCCCTTTATTTTAAGTTATCCACTCTTTCCCTTTTCCCATGCATCGATAGATTAAATTAGAGTAGTGGTTAGCATTAGAGTTGATATGATTTGAGTCATTTGTCTGCGGGGTATACCTCGAAAAGTCGAGGTTCCACACCTTAGGAGGCATTCCCATTGTTATCACTTGGGTGTCGGTTTCGGGTGATAACAAGTTTTTGGCATGCTTGGTAGGACCGACATTTTATTTCGTTGAAAACATGAACAAAAACACATGTTTTACATTTTTAATTAAGATTTTGGTGATGATCTCGACTTTATCCACTTTTAAAAGCATAAAATAATCACCGATCAACTTAATCATTCGTGAAACCATTGTTAGTGAGGGTTTTCATTCCATTGTGTGGTTTTTCATACACATATATTTAGATTGCTTGTGTGTTTTTATGATAGATAGGGGTTACACTTCTCCACCTTTTTAGGTGGTAGTTACACTTCCCCACTTCCCTATTTAAACACCTTTTGTAAAGATATTTTTTCATGTATTTTGAATACAAGAAATATTTTAGCTCATGTTTGGTTCCTCTCTCACAACATTACTCTCATTGTGTATTCATTTTTATCATCGCTCGATCTTAGCCCACATTCTAACATGGTATCAGAGCTCCTTCTAGTTATCAAACTTGTTTTGTTATATTTTATTGGAATATTGAGTTATTTCAAGATTGTTATTATAAATCCTTTGATATTTGAGTATGATCTTCTCTACCATCTTTGGATGATTTGGAGAATCAAAAAATGGTGAAGGAAATAGGTGGGTTTGTAAAATATTATTCATTCTATACATGTTTTGGAGAAATGGACTATTTTATTAAGTCGAATCATGTCAAAACCCTTAGATTGATAGTAAACTTGAGTATGATTTGAAGCAGTCTAGATTTGGCCTTTTCAAATAAATTATGGTCATCTTTAGGCTATTTGGTGTTATTTTGTACCATGCCAAAGTTTGAGTTTTTTCATGGATTTTCCCAAAAAATTAGTGTGTGTTTTTCATCTTGATAGGTCCCATGGTCACATTTACTAGTAAGGTTGGTCTTTGTGCTTTCCCAAGTGTGATTTTTGGAAGTTGTACCTCTCTTGGCAACCACATCTTTGCTTGTGTTGAGCATTTCACTTTTTTTGGGTGTTGTACTTGTTTTTTGAGTAGTCGTTTAGACATACTTATGTGGAGACATTGTTTATATTTTGGCTATTGTTTGCACTTTGTCATGGAGGTACTAGTTAATCTTGGTTGCTTCTTGTAGCTATATAGTACCTATTTTTTGTTGCGGCTTTTGATGTAGTTACATAAGAGTACTTGTTGAAGACACAACTATCGTTGTTACGTTTGTGAGTGGTGGTGGGTTGTGGAAAGGTATGACACATATTTTAAGGCATGTCATAACCCTATATTTATAGATACCAATGCACAAAAATCTATCAAGTAACTTGATAAGTAAGTGCGTAACTCCCTACCAAAAGTGACACCATTTGCAAAAGTTTGGAATTTGGGAGAAGCTTAGCCACCCACTTTTCCTATCCTTAGCCTCTGGTCACATGGTATTTAGCCCCTAGTCATGACTAAGTCAAGGCGTATGAGGAAGTACTAAAATTTGCAAGAGTAAGGAACTCGTATAAGCCATAACTTTCTACCGAAACTCGGTTTGAGGTGTTGTTTTTGAAATTGTTCATTTTGAGCTCTTTGTAATATTTATACTCTCATTTACTTGTTTTTCCTATATCAAACATTTTTAACCCTTTAATAAATGTAATCACACTAAATTATAAAGTTTTATATCTTGGCGTAATATAGTATTGAACTAAGATAAAGTTCCATTTGGCAAGTTTCATCTTGGGTTTTGGTATTAAATTCCATCATTATATTGTCTAGATAAATTCATATAACTATTTGTATTAGAAACAAGGGATACAAGATCACTACATATTACATGATGAAATTCCCTATCTCCTTGGACTCGTTCATGAGCCTAATAACTATGAATAGAAGATTTTGTGGTTGAACATAAATGACATGGTCTATGGTGATATGTCTCATTGTTCCTAAATATATTTAGCATCAAATTGCATACACAGAGTTCCATTTCACTTCTTGGAAATTCATCCAAAAGATGTGTGGATACCATGATTCTCCATCTGAATGTGATGTTTCCTTAGAAAACATTCATATACATGGATGATACGAGACAAAATTTACCAATCCTCATCCTATTTATAACACCCCATCTATAATTGAGGATTTTTCTATTGTACATGTTGTTAATTTAAATTCCAAAGTCACTTCTTTAAGAGATTCTATTGCTTATTTATATCAAGATCATGACATTCTTCTTGTGTACCTATTGCTAATTCGAGTTCATAGTTACTTCTTTAAGAGATTCCAATGATTCTTTGCAACATGATCATGACATTCCTCTTATACTTGTTGCTACTTTAGATTCTAGAGTCATTTCAAGGGATTCCAATGATTTTTTATAAATACCTTGACATTCACCACATGTAGCTATTTCTATTTCAGATTTTAGAGCTGATTCGTCGAGGATTCAAAGGCTTCCAACTATAATTTGTAGCAGGATCACATATGTCTTTGGATTCACCTCATTGGGACTCATATCTACCAAACATTTCTTTTTAATTTGTATATTCCCACATTTTGGATCTAGATGAAACAATTGAGGACATAACTCTCCTCTTTCATCAAATTCCTCCATCACTTGTTATTTCATCATATTTTAGGTTCTCTTCTTTGAGGGATTCTAGTGATTCTCTACAATAGGGTTCTTCATGTCTATAAGATACACTTCATTAGGAGGTATACTTACTAGACATTTAATATTTTATGGACTCCCACCTTTCATATCTTGATGAAACTATTAAGGATATTTGTCCTCTCCATGATGTCAAATATGATAGAGTTACTTTTTTACTTCTCTGGATGTATTTTCTTTGACTACATGCTTACATGGTGACACTGACCTACACTGCTTGAATCCTATGAATCTCCTTTTTCATCATTCATCTTTGACACATTTTGCATGAGTATTTAATTCTTGGTTCGGTTCTCATATCCATGTTGGGAGCCATTTTTAGTCTTATTTAGTACTGATTTGATTCATTATCGGATTCAAACACCATATAAGGGATTTACTAATTTCAATAGCTTTCAATGTTGTATAGTGGTCTCACAATAATCAGTGGTATTTTTACGTCGTATATCATCTTTGCAGTTTCCACGATTTTACACTATTAGGACATGGAATTTTTTTAGCAACAATATTGATACATCTCGTAGCGGCCTCACTATGTTATAAAGGGATTACTTCACTTTTAACCTTTTCTTGCTGTTTTGGTCCTTGTAGCATTTGTTTAATTTTTTTATGGATCTACTTGGCTTATTTTGTTGTTGTTTTGTAATTATTACACTTACCTTCATTGATTGCATCCACTTTTTGATTGTTATGGATACTTATTGTGTGTTTACAACTTGTAGACCTACCTTTTATCATGCTTGGTGATGTGGAAAAATTCTTTAGTATTTGGGTAGCGGTAGTAGATTTTTGAAAAAATAGTCTGCATGAGGTGAAAAAGATGTAAATGCACTAAACCACAAATCCACTATTTATTTTGGTAGACTCAATGCATGTTGCGGTGGTCTTACATTAGTAGCTTCACCACATGTTGTATTTTCTATGATTTTTGTGGCCTCGTGATATGTTTTAGTAACCTCACTATTTTGTGGAATAACTTTGGTAAACAGTGGCCTCACTATTTGTATCAATGACCTCGGATAAAGAACTTAGGTTTTCCTTAGTCTCATTTTTCGTTGCTTCATTATTTTTTTAGTACTATTTTTTGTTGTAAAAACTACTAATATTGGTGTGTAGGTTGCCATATATTCTTTTCAAACATCATTATTGCTAAAAATAATAATTAAACAAAAACCCAAGTTGTGTGCACACACTTTTCTTTATTTTGTTTGGTAATTTGTTTTTTTTTTTGGGAAATCACACTTTCATTTCAAATATTTTCATATCATAGTGGATTCATCATTACCTTAACCATTTAGGTTCTTTGCAAAAGGTTAAACATATCGATTAATCATTTAGGTTTCCTACAAAAACGTCAAATATTGGATTAACCTTTCCTATAACCAATTTTACTAGGGTGTTTGTTTCCCTTCCGCATCTTTGGTTACTTATTTATACCTCATCTCAACTATGTATTCTCTTTCCTCACACCGCAAGGTGATCTTGGAAATAAGAAATAGTTAGGCACTTTTTCTTTAGTAGGGTTTTGTTGTTAGGGTGTTATTACCTAGTCATTTGGACAAATCCCATATGTTGGCAGGCTATATAAATTTGTGGGAATATTGGTTATTTTTGGATAAGTAGGAGTTCACTTTTACATGGCTCCTATGAAGTGAGGGGTGTATTTTCCTCCAATATCCAAGCCTCAAACTAGATCCCATAGGAAACAACTATCATTTTTGGTGAAGCTCCACTAAATTGGTTAGAGTGATAAGGAGGGGGATTTGACCCTTTGAGCCATGTCGTTAGACAACCTTTTTCAATTTCACTGATTTGTGCCTTGCCTATAAACCTTTTTTTATCCTAAATAGGTGGCAAAAATTAATCTTACTTGTACTTGTTTGACTTTTCCTAAAACTTGTGTGTAAACTGACAAAAATGTGTTACTCTGTCCAAATATAGACTTAATTTTTAAACCCCATGAGGCAAAACAATTTCGAGTTAAACCTTGTTTTTACAATAAAACAAAGTGAAACTCTATCTGAGTTGGAACAAGTATATCTTACACCAAGACCTTACACTTTTCCAAAATTTCAGCCTCATTTGTCAAACACATCAACTCGAAACTCTGCTGAAATTTGACCTGACCATTTTTAATCCCCAAAGGTAAAATTTTCTAAAAACTATTTGATTGATTTGCACTACGGTGTTATATTGTCCAAATTTACCTAGACTTCCTTATCAAATTAAATATCCAAAACTAGGTAAAATATCCATTTATAGCCATTATGCTAACCAATTTTACCTAGATTTCCTTAGGAAAATTACACATCCAAAACTAGGTAGAATCTCCATTTACAGTTGTTATGTTGCCTAATATTACCTAGATTTTCTTAAGAAAATTTCACATCCAAAACTAGGTAGAATCTCCATTTATAGTCGTTATTCTTCCCAATTTAACTTAGAATTCCTAAGGAAAATTTCACATCCAAAACTACGTAGAATCTCCATTTACATTTGTTATGTTGCTCAATTTCACCTAGACTTCCTTAGGAAAATTTCACATCCAAAACTAGGTAAAATCTCCATTTACAACCATTTTGTTGCCTAATTTTAGCTAGAATTATTTAAGAAAATTTCACATGCAAAACTAGGTAAAATTTCCATTTTCAATTGTTATGCTACCCAATTTTACCTAAACTTCCTTAGGAAAATTTCACATTTAAATTGGGTAAAATGTCTATTTTGTAGTTGTTATACTACCCGGTTTTACTTAGATTCCCTTAGGAAGATCAATCAAACATCCAAAAATAAGTAAAACCTCTGTTTTGTAGCCATCACACTACCGAATTTTTCCAAAATCCCCATCGATGCTAGAACAAGTTTAAAACCTAGATTCAATTGTAAATTTTGCAATCATTATGTTGCCTGATTAAAGCCTAGAGATTCTTTTAATTCAAAATAAATGTATTCAAATAAGCTCATTTGATTTTTAAACACCGCATTATGGAACTGTCACTCGGTTAGAGCATAGATGAGCGTGAATGTAATCCATTCCTCCATGATCCTTTAGAAAATCTATTTTAAGATGATCTTAGCCTCGTCGATCATAGTGGGGGAGAAGAGCAATGACCACATGATGTCTTTGAACACAATTTGACAAGAGTTTTACTCCGGTTTGTTTTCGCACTATCTTCCCCATGTTGTTTGCCACATGTCTAATCATGACCACGGACACGGAGCGGTCATGACCTTGATTTCCCTAACCTTGCGCTGCAACATGCGATTTATTGGGGCTCGACCCCACCCACCGAGTGGTTTGGACTATTTTTTATTTTGACGAGCGCATCCTTAGGTTTGTCAATATTTATGCATCCAACGATGTTGTTGAGTGAGATTTGTTTTGGAAATGGTTTCTTTGACTTCTTACCTAATGCTCATTGGATTTTCTATGGTGACTTTAATATGGTTGAATTTTGAGAAGACAAGGTTGGTCACTTACATATGCAGTGGTGTTTAGGAGAACATGAGGCCTATTTCTATTTGAGGAACACACTTATTTTTTTATATTAATATCCATTTTAAAGATAGCTCTTCCTCTTCCTCATTCACTTGGTCAAACTTTTGGCGGGCGAAGATTGAATTGTTCGAGATTTGGGTGTGTCCTAATGCCAAGTCAAGACTTCTTCTATATTTCACCCAATCTTGGTAGACGTGTTGCTATTGTTGACACTTCTCTTATTTATGATCAATACCTCATTTTCTTTGATGTTAGCTAGATAGATCTTGTTAAATAATGCAAATTCAATTCTCACTTTTATCTTAATAGTGCACACTTGAAGCATGCTCGAACTTTGGCTCACATTCAAAGTGTTTGGAACTTAGTACCTTACCTGTTGGTCGAGGGATGGATTTCTTGGTGGAATGATGTCATCAGAAGGACCAATACCTTCCTTTGCATATATGGAAAACAAGTTGCTCTATTTCAATAGGTTATGCATGAGGCTTCATATCATGAGTTTCAATGAATCTCATAAGATCTTAATGCCTCTCCTTTCAATCAAAATATGCAGCTCTAGATTTCCTATTGGAGACACAAACTTAAAATTGAGGAAGATTACAAACCCAGGGGTACTTTGCTTCATGCTCATCTGCATTGGCTCAAAATCGGAGAAAGATCTTCCCAAAGAGTTTTTTCTATGCTTCGAGCCAAGCATTCTGCCACACAAATCAAAGATATTTTCCACGAAAATGTTGGACACACTTATTTCCTGGACATCCTCCAAGCATTTTTCCATCATTATCATGCAGTTTTAACCTCCCGACCTGGCACTCCCGGTAGGGAAGAGGCTCTTCCTAAATTTCTGCAAGTTGTTCCCTACAAAGCACTCAATCTCAGCAAGTTAAGTGTGATAGAACTTTGTCTCTCGTTGAACTTAAGGAGGTAACCTTTCAAATGGCCCTCGACAAAGCTCTAGGTATTGATGGATTTCCCTCTAAATTTTATCAAACCATGTGGGATACTCTGGGAACTGATCTACATAATGTGTACCTCGAAGCCTTAGCTTCCAACTCTTTGGGTGAGCTAATCAACCAAGGTAACATCAAGTTTATCCCCAAGTCTGGAGACCTTGAGAAAAATTTGAATTGGAGGCCTATCACACTACTCAATATGTCTTACAAATTCATTGTTAAAGCGTTGTCTAACATTGTTTCCAATCTCCTTCCTCTTATTGTTCACAACGAGTAGACCGGGTTCATAAAACACAAGTATATTCGGAAAACATTATTGTTATTTGGGAAGGAATGGAATGGGCTTGTATCTCAAATCAGAAGGCCTTATTTATTAAAATCAATTATGCCAAATCCTATGACAGATTGAATGGTATTTCATTCTAGTTATGCTTCAAGCTCTTGGATTTGGGCCAAGATTTGTCCATACTGTGCAAATGCTTTTTAACAATGTTGGAGCTTGCATTACCATCAATGGAGCCCAATCTTCCTAGTTTGGTTTGTTCAGATCTATTCATTAAGGTTGTCCCTTAGCCCCCTCTTTGTATGTGTTGGAAGCTGAAGGTTTTAGCTACCTACTTTCCCGAGTGCTTCTTAAGGTTTGATTAAGGGGATTGCATTTCCAGCCATTAATCAACAACTCATAAATGGTCACTTTGCAAATGACTCTTTCCTCACTCTTCTTGAGGAGGAACAATCTGTTCAAACTATTTTGAATTATCTTGACAAATTCTGCTTGGTTTCTAGGTCTTCCATTCAATGGGATAAAAACCAATGTTATAGGTAATCTCAATCTCCTATTCCTCCTGGCTGACGGTCTACATTAGAGTTGGATCCAGCATGACATCCAATTCAAATTGCTTGAAATTCCTTTTTCCTTACAGGCTAATTCTGCACAACTTTGGAGCTATGTTGTTCAACTAGGTTAAGCACAAAATATCTTATTGGATTACCTAACCATTTTTTCTGGTAGGAAAAATTTAGATTTTTTCCAAGGTGTTAGTTGAAAGGAACGATAAGAAGATTGTTTCATTCTGCGAAGATCTCAAATGATAATAACACACCACATTAGATTTGTAAAACAAAAGAGCTAAAATATCATATATGGAAATCATAACAATCCATTATTCTCAATACATTAGAATTGAATTACATTATATTGATCGATAAGAAGGATGTACATATAGGAGGAGGGAAGTGCAACTACTACCTAGATTAGTAATGATGAACTCTCACTATTTCGATCACAGTAGTTAAGTCAACTCCACAAGACTAGCAAGTTAACTCCACATAGCTGGAAAGCTAACTCAACACATAACCGGAAAGCTAACTCAACACAACTAGTAAGCTAACTCCACATAACTTGTACACCTAAGAAAGCTAACCCAACAAGTGTAGGGCTAACAAAAGTGCAAGAAATATCCTAATAAAAAATAAAAGGATAAATAATAACCTACAATAACACCCCTCGTAAGCATAACTTAGGTGGGTCTAGGTAAAAAGGCCTAATGAGGTACCCATGTACAATAACTAGGAAAAAGGAACACCGCAAGGTACCCAAACCAATAATAACAAAGTAGAGAGAAAAATCCCGCCGTGAGATATCCCAAGAAGCTCGGCTCCAAAAACTCATACAATAATGAAGAAGTTTGGTGTGCACCATGGTTTGAATCCACTTCTCGATCACAAAACTAAAAAAAACTGAAACTGGGCTTCACCAGAATAGCTCCATGCAAGGAGACTATTAATGGAGTCATGTCGAAAGTGCAAAAAAACACCAAACATAATCAATCAACTACTACAAATAGGTGGGCCATGATCCAAGAACAATAACCAAAGCAACAAGGAAATGGCACAAGATCCAAAGAAATAGGAGCACCATGATCCAAGAAAAGCAAGGTAATAAGGAAAGAACACAAAACTCGAAGAAACAATATCAACACGTAACAATGCAATGAAAAAAACCTGAAGAAGTAGTATCAACACCACACCCTCCCATACTGTTGAATGGGTAGAGTAATGCTACAAATCTATATGAGTTGTCAAAACAACTACTCGAACACTAACAAACTAACACTAGGCTTCACCAGAATAGCTCCCCCATAAGAGAGACTGTCAACATGCCAAAAAGTGTCGAAAATACAAATCTAAAATATCTCAATAAACAAGAGAGATAAATGTTGACACTTTATAATTGAGTGCGTGTTACAAACATGAAATTTTAAATTTTTAGTTTGTTTCTCAAAATAAATAGTTATAATGGAACAAACACGAAAAAATAAGCACTTTTGCAAAAAAAGGCACTCAATTGAAGTTTATGCTCTAATATTTATTTTAATACAAAATGTCTTTTTCCTTCACTTTCTTCGATTACTTTTGTTGGAAAAACTTTCCAATTTAAGATCTGTAAAATGGAAGAAGAAAAAAACCCATTACCGAATGTAAAAAAACCCAAAAACTATTTTTCTATACTTTCTACTTCCCGACACAAATTTCTTCCCTTGGTAGATTTCTATGATTTTCACATCCTTGTCATTTAGGAACTCTATAAAGCGGAAGAAAAAAACCCAATACCGAACACAAAAAACCCAGAAAAACCCGGACATCATTTTTCGGAATCTCTACTTTTTAGTAAATATTTCTTCCCCAACATGGATTTATAAAATTTCATATCCTCACCAAATAGGAACCTGCAAAGCGGAAGAAAAAAATCCAATGCCGAACACAAAAAACCTAGAAACCATTTTTTTGGACTTTCTACTTCTTCGAGAAAATATTTCTTCCTGGCATGGATTTCCAAGTGGATCTATACGTATCAATGTTTGCCTCTGTAAAATCAAAACAAACTAAAAAAAAACTATCTTCTTCGATAGCCAAGTTTATAGTTGTTTCTAGGGTTTTGTCACCTTCTGAATCCAACAGAGCCCTCCATTTTGCGTAAAAATGGATCGTTACAACAAAGTGCTAACAAATTCCAAAATATATGAAAACAAATAAACTCTTGCTTGAAAAAACTTACAGATGGATGTCTACATCATCTATCACTTTGATACCATGAAATGAATGATAAGAAGATTGTTCCATGCGTTGTGAAGATCTCAGATGATAATAACACACCACATTAGATTTGCAAAACAAAAGAGCTAAAATATCATATATGGAAATCCATCATAATCCATTATTCTCAATACATTAGAATTGAATTACATTACATTTCTCAATAAGAAGGATGTACATATAGGAGGAGGGAAGTGCAACTACTACCTAGATTAGTGGTGAATAACTCCCACTAACTGATATTAGTAGTTAAGTTAACTCCACAAGACTAGCAAGTTAACTCCACATAACTGGAAAGTTAACTCAACACAACTAGTAAGTTAACTCCACATAACTAGTACACCTAAACAAACCAACCCAATAAGTGTAGGGCTAACACATGTGCATGAATTATCCTAATAAACAAATAAAAGGATTAATAACAACCTACACTAACATTAGTTGTTACCCATGTCTATTATTCCTTTTGTTGGGCTCCTTCTAATGATGCCTATGCCATACTTCAAAAACTTCTAAAGGATTTTATTTGGGATAATTATAAAGGTTGCAAGGGTTCCACAGGGTTACTTGGGAAATCTATTACAGACACTGTTGGTCGTTCAAACTTGCACTCGTGTCTTGGATCTGGAAGAACCGAGTCATTTGAGACAACAATGGAACTGTCTCCAAGTTGTGGGACCTTGCACGCTTGAGACGGATCTCCGAGAGAAGGTCAATTCCTCTATCTATTTCTATTGCTACTGCTACTCCTAATGCTGAAAGGGAAAACTAAGCTAACAATGCCAAGGGACTAGGGATAAAGGATAACAAAATGGAAAACTAATCTAAGGAAGACGATAGCACTAGAAAAAGAGGGATGAACACCATCCGTTATGAGCGAAAATGAAAGGAGAAGGCATGAAAGAAGGCTAGGCATGTGTAGCACAACTAAACGCATTTACCAAATCAGTTTCATGGAACACAACTAAAAATGGAGCTGCAAGGGATGTAGAGTGACACAACAAGCACACAATGTAAAAGAAAGGAAAGAAGAAAGAATACAAACACGCTTAGGAAAAATAATAGTCACAAAATGATGCTTCCATTATTTCTAGAAACGTCAAAATTATTCTGATGGTGAAAGAGGTCGATATCCACATGTATGAGCTAGATGTAGAGGTTTGCGAATTAGAATACAAAAATATGAAGTCCTTAACAAAATGCGTAAGGATCCAAAGTGTCCAACATTAACAATGAGCCCAACTCTTACATTTATAGATGAATCGATGGAAGGAGAGGAGAAGGAGGAAAAACTCGAATTTGAAATACAACCACCAATAAGAAGCATTCAATGCCTGCAAATCCACCTGAAAATATGTTAAATATTTTCCTCAAGTATGTTTGGAATGTTGGAGAAGGAAGGAATGAAGATCAGATCAAATCGAGTGGTTGGAGCAATCAGATCTGTTCATCAATGCCCATAAAGACATTTTCCCATTTCTCACCTACTAGATCTACCAAGAATTTGAATTTGAATATCTAGCACTATAGCCTACGTCAACAGTTATCGATTGAGACTATGTATGCCTTGATTAGAGATCTATAGCAAAAGATATGGTTGTCAGAAGTTTGTTAGAGTCATTTGTGCACACAAGACACATGGTGCGCACTAATTGGCTGAAAGGATGACCAATTATGTAAATGTTCTTGTCATTTCTACCATGTGTCACTCATTGATTTGTTGCAAAGGTTCGACACCATGTTGGAGCACTTTGATTGGTTGCGTGTTGCACACTTAAGCATGTCAGAGAATGACGTGGCAAAAATCACGCGAGAGAAGGGCGTAAAGGTATGCGTGTGGAAGAATGAGGCATGAGAGGATGACAGGAGGAAGGAACACACAATTGCGCAATGCGCACGCGCGGAGGAAATGGGGCAAACTAGTGAGCGGAAAATGTATGGTAAAGGAATAAATATTACAAAGTAATGTGCGGGGAACGCGAGTGGGCCATGGAATTAGCTGATTGAAGCAAGTGCAAGGCACGCACACAGGATGAATAGCTGCTAGGAAGAAGGTGAATGCACAAAAGATGTGTGCAAGGTAAGAGTGGAACAAAGAGGAAAAGGAAAATGGAAAGGGGAGAAGGGGAAATGTGCAAGGGTGCATGAGGAAACAATGACCAAGTGAATGTGCCAAGGAGACAACTGAGGTGTGCACCACTTGCAATGAAGATATTTGAGTCAGAATATGTATGTAAGTTATCTAAATAACTAGGAGAGTTATTTGGATAACAATTTTAGTGACTTTCGGGGCCATCTACCTGCTAGATGAAGGAGATTAGTATCTATGAAGCATCCATTAGGCATGGAGTATGCTGTGTAATAATGAAATCCTAATCTCGACTTTGAAGAAATGCTCCCAAAGTTATTTCAAGGATCATTTCTTAGCTCTATTATGAATCTTGTAAACTGCTAAAAGAAGACCGACACCCTAGAAGCAAAAGAAGAGCGCGCACAAGAAGCACGCGAGAAGAAAGAACTTATGTACAAACAAAAATGTGCATGCATCACACTTGGAGGAATGGAAACTACTCTAATATATACAAGATGATGTAGTAAATTCAATCGAAGGGTTTGAGACAATCCCATTTACTGGGATTCGCAGCATGCCTCCATCAGGATGAGTTAACTCGAAAGAGTTAGCCTCCTTGCAAGAACTAATGATATATGGGTCACTCCAAAGTGCATCAAACTTTGAATGACACCTTGCTTTAGCTCTGTTAGTATCCCATTTTAAGACCAAGTTCCCAAATTTGAAAGCTTGAGGTGTAGCCTTTCTATCATACCATTTTTTTGTTGTTTGTTGATGTTGTTGTTGTATATATCTCCCCTTGGGTAATATAGACAAACAAAAGAATATGGAAATCAAGAAACTCAAAACCAGACATTTATTTGTGCCACCGGTTACACCTGGCGCGCAGATCGGGAAGGTGCAACAAGGAAAAATTTCACCCCTGGCGCATATCAAAAGGTGCCAGTGAGGAAAAATTTGCGCCTGGCGGAGATCAAAAGGCGCCAACAAGGAAAAATTTGCGCCCCTGGCGTAGATCAGAAGGCACCAACAAGGAAAAATTTGTGCCCTTGGCGTAGATCAGAAGGCACCTAATAAGGAAAAATTTCGCTCCTAGCGCAGATCGAGAAAGGCGCTAATGAGGAAAAATTTGTGCCCTTGGCGCGGATCAGAGAAAAGGCGCCAACAGGAAAAATTTGTACCCTTGGCGCAGATCAGAAGGCGCCAACAAGGAAAAATTTGCGCCCTTGGCACAAATCAGAAGGTGTCGACACCACATTTTCAGCACCTATGGCACACTTAAAAGTATGTTGATGTGAGGATGGATGCGCTAAGGCGCACCTTCAGGAGGCGCAACATTTTGAGCGTTGACACCCCGAACCCGACAGGAAGCAAACCCTGACCTAGATATTCAAATGGCCATAACTTTTCACAGGGAGCTCGAATTCATGCAAGGTTGGAATTTTTGGAAAGCTTACAAGGTCCTCTATCTAACTAAGATTGGATATATTTAATTAGGTGAGAAAAATTTCTTCAAAAATGCAAAATACAGTTCGCCATTTTTTGGGTTTGCTAGGGTTCTCACCTACCACCATAATGAGATGAATTAAATACAACTTGGAGGTGGTTGGGGTAGATTTGGAATTCCTCTCTCTTCCCTCTCTCATTATTCCTATAAATTTTAAGGAGGGGATTCTTTCTAAAGGTTGGACATTCTTGTTATGCCCCTCCCTTCTTCTCTTTGTGCGGGCGAATTTATGGAGTTAAAACTTCCCATCTAAAAGCGTAATGCAACTTTGCCTCTTTGCATTTTGGAGTGTATTGTATCAACCTTTGGAGCAAATAATGCATGTACATGGATGATTCTCAACCCTCTCTATGTTCATTTGCATCCTCCCGATCTTTCACCGCAAATTTGGCTATATGTGCATGATCTTGCATTGCATTTTAATGGTTTGTGTTTATTGGCAAGACGAGGTGTTCTTCATTCCTCGGTGCATCACCTTTGTTATTTTAGGTTTTTATGCATCTTCTTACCCTGTCTCCTTAGCAAGTTAGTTTAGGTTTTTGAGTAAACCCTTTGCATTTTTAACGTGTGCATCTAAATAGAGGAATAGGAATCGGCCTTCATCCAGGAAGAGCTTTTTCGATTTCTGAGGTCCACACTTGGGAAAAGCTCCATGTTATGCAATTGACCGAGATTCTCAAACCATCGAGTTGGAACCATTCGGGAGTGCTTTGTGATTCGCCATCAACAGTTGTTCTAGCTTGATCATGATAGAGTTCCTTAATTCTTCAAGATTAACCAGCTCTGCCATTCTGATTTCTCTCTGGTATTTTCCTTCGAAACTCTTACTACTGGGAAAGTGCCAATGAGTTTAACTCCATCGTTAAAGGAATGGTAGCCTCCTTGTTATAGACAAGCTTGTAAGGAAAAGTTCCTATTACTTTTTAAATTGTGATTCTATTGGCTCAGAGCGCGCGTGTGACCTTTGTATGCCACTTTCTTTGGTTGATGTTCATTGTGCGCTTCATGATCCTGATCAGGTTCTTGTTTGTTGACTCTTCCAGACCATTTCCTTAAGGGTAATAGTTGGAATAATTCTTCAAATATATGCCCAAATTTAGAGCCCAATAAATGATTTTAGTGCCAAGGAAGGATTTTCATTATTAGAGATAATGGTTTGAGGAATGCCAAACCTTGTGACTATACCTTTGAGAAGTTCAAGGATGGATGAATTGATTGATTCATTGAGTGCAAAAGATTCTGTCCATCTGGTAAAGTAGTCCATAATTGTCAGCACCCATCTATGTCCAGCGCTTGAAGGTGAATTGATCATGCCTATGAATTCGAGACCCCATTGCGAAAAGGTTGATCCACTTGGATTGGTTGGAGGGGAAGTGCTACTAATCTCTTCTTTCCTGTAAAGAAAGCACATTCCTTGCATTTTGTGACCCACTTGTGTGCATCTGCAAATAGAGTAGGCCAAAAGATACATGTTGTTATGACCTTTGTTGTTGTAGTTTTGGTAGAGAAGTGTCCACCAGAGAATCCATCGTGAAATTTTGCTAACACTTTTTCAGTCCATGTGCCATCGCTACATATTAACAACACACCATCAATATTATTCTTGAAGAGAATTCCATCAATCAAAACATAAGGGATAGATTTTAACCTCAGATGTCTTCTCTTTACTTTGTTTAAGCCGGAGGGTATGCACCCTTGGAAAGGAATGTGATCATGTCCTTCATTCAGTCATGTGCGCTAGGATCTATATTCTGCTCAAGTTATATGCGTGGAAGTGATTCATCAAGGAACAATGAAGTCTCAGATTCATTGTGTGTACTCAATAAGATGCTTGCAGAGTGCGTTACCTCTTACTAGTTTTGTGGCTTTGATTGTCACATCATACTCCATGATTTTTGTCACCCATCTTGCTCTCTTCTCATTTATTTCTGCTCCCATGACAAAGTCTCTAACAGAAGAGTGGGAGACTAACACCTTGATGTGATTTGTGGCAAGCATACTTTGAATTCATTGAGCATGCGTCACGATGGCAAAGACACTGCTTCTCCATGTGAATGTATTTTAATTCAAAATCCTTGAGTGTCTAGTGAAGAAAGCCTCTGGTTGTTCCAACCCTTGTTTATTTTCTTATGTTAGGATAACAACAACACTTGCATCAATGCAACTTAAACATATTCACCTAAACATGACCCTTTTACCCCACATTAATATTAATTTAATTATTTACAATTAAATTAATACTCATCCTCACTTCATTCATTATTTAATTACCTTAATTAAAACTACTTTCCACCTCACCTAGAAACCTCACTCCACCACCTCACCTAGACACCTCACCACAAACCTATTTTTAGCATATTTCCCCTTTACTAGGACTCAACATTCACTCACCATAACTAACTAAGGCTTAGTCATACCTACCTTAATGAACTAAGACTTAGTGCAACCCTAAAATCATATGCCTATTCTCCCTCTAACCACATTCCCACTCATTAAAACGTAACATTCCATTTTGATATGTGAGAATAGACTCGAGTTGGCCCAAAAAGATTGCCAAGATCTGGCATTTTTAGTAAACCTAGGATTTCCACCTTAACGACGTCGGTTAACCCTAAACCGATGCCGGTCACCCTAAACCATCATCGGTTACCTTATATTCTTTTTGGTAACCTTGTTTGAGAGGTTGGCCACATTCTCAAGTTTTGGAATGAAGGAGATCTACATGTAAGCAAGAACTAGAGCCCTTTCACACGTCTAGCAGACAACCATATCCAACACCAAGACTGATAAGAAGGTATTTGCATTCACGGTAACATTTCGGGAAGCACTTTGCCATAACACTAAGCACCATTCCATAGATCAACCTTCACCAAGCATCTCCAACCACCTCTCCACCACTACAGGCATTTAGAACCCTTTTGAACTCCAAGTAAGTTGGTTTCTCCTCTGTCACTTGCAGTTGTATTCTCTATTTTCCTTCATCTATTCATTATTCTTACTTAGATCTATCCCTCAGCTTTCTCTCTATCAACCACCCCCTCACACCCCACCTAAACTTCACAAAAACCTATCCCAAAACCACCTCCCTCACGTAGACCTTACAAACACCCTCCAAACTCTTTGTGTAATCACAAAGAGGACCCAAAAACTCATTCTACAACATCTTCCAGTTCCCCACAATCACGACACATTGGTTAACCCTAACCATGGTTGGGTTCATCTTATACCGACATTAGTCTCCTTAATCAATATCGGTCATTGTGACTATCAACCCAACCTAACAAATCAACCCTTAGCCTACCCCAAACCTCACTCAAAACCTTACCACACCTATTTTGGACCTGTCACCTCACCCTCCCCCACAGAGACCTTTCCAACTCTCTGTTCCAAGACAGAAGAGAGCCCAAACACCCTCCACCTAACTCCCTGCCACTTTCCACAATTATTGATATCGGTCATCCTAAACCGGTATCGGTCATACCTAAACCGACATCGGTCACCCTAACCGGCATCGGTCTCTATGTGTTTGATAATATTGTTCAGACCAACAACCTAATTACCTCACCCAAAACAACCCAAAATCTCACCCAACCTTACCAAGACTCTATGTGACCTGTAGACCACACCTGCTACCCGCAACCCAATCCAAAACCTTTACTGCATAACATTTTAGTATTTAATCGGATCAATGTTGATAGTAATCTGAGGCACCCAAATCAGAACACTAGCACTAGATTCTTTTATTTACATGTTTAAGTTATTTTATATTGATTTATAAATAGTGGATTGATGACCTTCTAGGAAGTATCACACTTCTCGGATCTAGCATATGCTAGGTAGTCCACTGTCATATATTATTTAACTCTCTTTTGTGGTCTTGTTTTGTATTTTAGGTAGTTCCTCCTAGCCAAAAGGAATCTCTCATAGTTAGCATTGGATCAAGAAGTCAGAACATGTGCAATGACCTTTAAACCGACCATCACAACAGGTATTCCTCCTTGGCCCATACCCTTATCTATTTCATCAAATCCTTAAATAAAATGGTGAAACATTTTGGCACCTGGTGGGACCCATCCGGGGTTCCTTGCATTTTATTCATTCCTAGGTGAAAGTTGTGTGTTTGTTTCCCTTTTGAAAAGCTTCCACATTAATTTTCTTCTCTGGAATCTTCCTCTCTTTCTATTGTCTAAAAGCAATTGTGTTTTTGGTCTTTTAAAAAGAATACTTCTTTTCTTTCATTAGTATTGCATTAGTGAAAGAGCATCCTCTTCCTATTCATTACTTGCTACATCGAATATCACATTTGATTTGGGTTTAAAACACTTGCATAGCATTTTGATTTGTTGCATTATAGATCACATTAAAAATGAGGGCAACCTATATAGTTGGAAGTCATGCCCAACTGATGGTTGACATAATTGAATCGTATAAAAAGCACTTTCTTTTTCTTCTCTCTCTTTGCCCAAACTACACAAATTTGAAATATATACATCTTCTTAAACAACATCCCACTTGGAAGAAGTTGTCAATGATCACACGATCAGAGGATTGACAGTGGGCACCCAACTAGTTATCTTTGTCTAGTACCCCATCAGAGAATGGCCCACCCCGCCATAACATAACCTGAAACCTCACCTTTAGAATTTCCTTCTTCGTAGGAAGCCTTCCCAACCAAAAACTCTACTCTAAATTCATGAGTCAGTATTTTAAATAACATAAGCTAAACACACTAAATTCACTTATTGGATTATGTATTTTTCTTAGCTTTGTGCTTGACTTGCGTTTTGAGGTGTGAGGATATGATTCTTCATTTTTATTTTTTCCTTTCACACTCCATCATCATAGTTGGAGTATTATGACTTTTCTCTAAGTGTGTCGGGACTCATTTTTCATACTTATCATCCCCAGGTTGGGTTATTATTCACAATCTAAATTCACAAAAATACATTTTTCTTCATTCTTCAGATTTCACAGTAACCGACATCGGTCAGTGACCGTCGTCGGTTTACATCTGACCACCATCGGTTTACCTAACCGGTGTTGGTTCCTTGTTCTTTTGGTTAGTTTACCCAAAGGACACTTATCTCATCTTCTCTTTTGTTTAGAGTCTCTTTGTGTATCATTGTACTCTTTGTACTCTGATAACAATCATCAAATACAACTTTCTGTTTGTACGTGATCATCAATTTTTGCCTCATTTGCTGAAATTGTTGTTTTCTCACAATAACCGGTATCGGTTCTATAACCATCATGGTCACCCTTAACCATCATTAGTCACCCCTTAACCATCATCGGTTAGTTTGACTAGCGTCGGTCACTTTATTTTGATTTTAATCAAAACATTTACCAACTTTCCCTCTCATAATCTATTTTGTCCCATCTCTGTTGTTCCTGTGTCATTTACAAAGTATAGTTCACCTGATATACATTGATTCACATGGTGTTGACTCGCAGCCAAACTAACACCCTCGTATTTCATGCCATCCGTCAGCCACTCCCACCTAGTCCATCACCGCCATCCATCCTATCACCTATGGATCCGACTCAGCTCATCCCCATCACTACTACGGTGATGAGGAGTTTGAGACTCCTCGACCAGAATCCATTGCCCTCCAGTACTACCTTGCTCATTCTTCCACCCGAGGATTCCTTAAGATAGTTAATATATGACATGCTCGTATCTATCCCTCTACTGCTCTTGCCCCCACTTTCATGTGTCATCTAGCACCAGCTGCTCTTGCTACTTTATCATCATCCACTTTACCACTGTGGTGTCTCAGCTAGATCCACATGCCACTATAACTATAGCATCTACATCATCTATCACACCCATGACATCAATTGTCCCTCAATAACCACTTTAAGTATAGCCCCATCTGCACCCGCCGCTTCACATATACCCATTGCATCAAACCACCTCCGGTGTCGAAGCTTACACCCCTTTTCAAAACCTCATCCTTTCTATCCCGTAGTCCTTACCCCCAATCACCACTAGAGTTGTTATGACTACCCCACCCACTTACACATACTACCAACAACCCCTGACCTCATCTATCGCTTATTCTGGCTATGTGCCACCTACATCTATTCCTCTGCGTAGTTCTCATACTCAATGCCACCATACACTAGCATACCACCCACCTCATACATTCAGCATCAACCCCTTTTTTGCAGGGGCACCCATTCATCCCAACCTACTAATGACCTCATTAAAATGATGATGGAAAAGATGCAGACCTTAGAAGCATCTATTTTGGCTCCCGTAATTCTTTAACTTATGATGAAATCTATAATGAGCCTATCCATCCATCTATTCCCATTTCACCCCTACCATGTGCATTGGGAAATGCCTAAATTCAATCACTTCAATAGTAAAGAAGACCACAACAACACTTGCGGTCATTCAAACATGGGTGCTACCTAATCACCCACGATGATGCTTTGCTCCTACAAACTTTCCCAATGTCCTTGATAGGACCAACATTGGATTGGTATAGTGGACTACCTCGACATTCCATTTATTCCTTTAATCAAGTAGCCCAAGCTTTCTTAGACCATTTTTCAATCAATGTTACCAAGAAAGTCACCATGACCGATCTCTATTCAACCCGACAGTATGAAGATGAATCTATCACAGATTTTGTTGCCCATTGGCAGAGTCTTATTAACCAATTGATGTTCTAGCTACCTCAGACTGAACTTATTGAGTTGTTCACTAGAGCTTGTGCAGACACATCTCACCAACTCTACAAGTCCAAACCTTCCGAACCTTTGATGAAGCATTCACCATGGCATGAAAACTAGAAATTCATGCCATTGAAGAAAAGAAAATCAATTATGAAACAAGAACACCCCGTTCAAATCAAATGACTCTTCTTCATCTTCAAAACCCAAAGTAACTATTCAAAGCCCAAAGGATCTGCCAACGTGGTAGTCCTCAAGGCAAGGACCACCTCATCCTTCTAATCAAGCCCAACCTTCTTCCAATCTTTCTCCCATCAAGCCTTTCAACTCGGTGGAGAGCAGTAGAAGTACACTTCGATTGGAGAGCCCTATTCTTCAGTCTTGGAAAAGCTTCTTAAAGTTGGAGCCATTACACTTCCTCCCATAAAACCTCATACATGTTTGATCCTACTCATGCTCATCTTATGCCTGCATGGTATAAAGAACACGACTACTGTAATTACCATCACGTTAAAGGCCATAGTGATGGTAACTGCATAACTTTTAAGAACATTGTCCAAGAGATGATAGATAATGGAGACCTTGTCGTGGACAACCCGAAATGTGCCAGAAAATCAAAATTTGCACATCTTTAAAAATTGTTCCCTAATCATAAACCATCATCTAATCAAAATAGTGAACCTTCATCTAGTGACAACAATGTTCCGTGAAGTCCACATGGTTTTTGATATCATACCAATTGCCATTCCTCAAAACCTACCTACTTCATCTATTGAGGAAATTTTGGCATGAGCTCACCTCTACCCATAGAGGAGCATACCTCTTCTACTCCTTCACCCATAGAGGAGTCCCCCCCTCTCTCCCCTGCTCTCATGGAGGAACCCACACCTTCTACCGATGCCATTTCACCATCTACCTCACAACCTACCAAACAGTCAACACTTTTAATTCTCCCATCCAGAAGAATCATCATCACCTTCTCCTCCACCAAGGATGAAGTCTACATCACCCCACCTATTATCTCTCCTACCCATGGGAGACTTGTCAGACATACCACTACCTATTGGGGTAGTTCTCCCCCAAGCATCCCAGGACCCCATTGACGTGATCTCATCTCTATTACCTATAAAGTCCAAAGCTAGCCAATTCCTATCTCACATAGACATATTTCATAGGGATTTCCACCCAACCCATTCCATCCTCTTCTTAGTAGTCCCATTTTCATGGTTGGTCGATCATTTGGATTACATTGATCATTCCATGCTCTGGGGACGTCTTCGGCTCCCCGTTTTGACCCAAATGCAAATGTTTCCTGAGGATACTTCCATGATCTACCCAAAGGTATTTTTGGCAACCAAATCAACACTGACCATGCCGATTGGAATGGATTCTTCTTCTTCTTCATCATCCCTACCTACATCCAAACCTCTACCCATAACTAAAACCATTCCCAAACCTAAAAACCTACCCACACCTATCCCTCACCCGTATCTAGACCCATCACTACTTTGGGTGTCATGCCGACATCAAGCCTTACTCACCCACCTATCAGATTGGACTTAACCACATCTTCCCAGCCCACACCAACATTATCCTCCCACCTAAAAAGAAAACCCAACCTTCTAGGCACGTGTACACCGGTCTCGCCTACCACACCTTTGTCACCTTCCCCCTTCCGTCCATCCTAGGGCCCCATCCATCAACCTTGACCAAACAATTCTCCTACCCAAGGCCAGTCAAAAGCTAAGTAAACCTATTGCTTCATCACGAGCCTTCGTTACACCTCATTCACCCAAAAACCAAGCACCCTTACCTTCACCCATGAACTTCTTACCACCTATACCTCCACTAGTTACTATAACCCCAACCTTTCCTATATGACTTCACCCCTTCCATCTACCCCACCTCTACCAACCACTTCCACCATAACTTGGTTTTCCCCATGGGTAACCCATCCCCTTCCACCATCTTCTTTCCCTTTTGCATCCATACCCCCGTGTCACCTTTACCCAAGAAGGTGCAACCCAAAGATAAGAACCCACTACCCTCCAATAAGGTAGTCAAACCAACAAAACCTTCCATCGCCAGCTCTTCTACCCCACCTTTTACCCAAGAAAATGCCAACAAAACATAAGACCATACCACTTATCAAACCAGTAGACCAACCCATTCCTCCTCCTATAAAGCCTCTTCCCTCATGATCATCACACTTGTACCCAAACCCACACTCACTTCCCATTGTGATCCATTAGCGGGATCCTATGCCAACATTTTAACCAATCTCTTAGAGACTTCCATCATCACATTACCACCGCTTTGACCTTACGATCCTCTCAAACCCAAACCAAAAGGGTTTGATGAAACCAAGATTTGTGCCTATCATCGTGTGTCAGGACATGATGTGAAAATTATAAGGCTCTGAAGACCTGTTCTTCTCCAACTTTGTCCTCTGAACAAAATTTTGATGATGATGACCTTCTTGATGAGGACCATGCTCCACCTTCACCTATCACCACACATCATCATCCTTTACCGATTCAATGACCAGTATCTCCACCCCCACAACCATTTTATCCACCTCCAAAATTTGAGATCAACATGGTCCGTATTAGAGAATTAGCCAAATCACCACCCAAATGTCATTTGCACCCTGACTCACTTCACAAGGATTTTCTCCCCGGTAGGTTTTTTCCCATCATGTCATTACACCACTCATCCTACACCTTCTCCATTTTCCCCCCCCCTCCTTAGATTAACATGGTTCACGTTTCACCACCCGTGCTTCAAAAAGAAAAGGGAAAAGAAAAAGTGACCAACCCATCAACCAACCCTGTGACCCAATATACCATCTACACCCACACCCAAAATCACCATCCGTGGACCTACATACCCTATCTATGATGGGGTCACCCATCGCGTAATGATAAAACAATTACATCAGTCCCCTCTAAAGATGTCATTATATGATCTTGTTCAAACTTCTGAATCTCATAGACAAGCCCTTATTGAGGTTTTCTGATCCATTGAAGTTTTACCCAATGACCCCACACTAGTGGCCTCCATTATTACCCCTCACCACGTGGCCTCACTAACCAAATCATCTCCTTCTTCTACCCCCATGCCCACTCCTCAAGTCACCACCCTCAGCTTCTCTGATGAGGAGATTGTACCTCTCAGTCAGATGACCCTGATCCCATGCCCTATTCATTTCCATCTATATCGATAACATACACGTACGACACGTCATGATTGATGGTGGTGCTAGCATTAACATCATCTCCTCCCATGCATACAATCAAATGTGTATCCCTTCTAACTATATGCATAATAACCTCAGTTATGTTGCGCTCCTTCAATGATGCCATCACCTCCACCCTTGGCACCATTATCCTTCACATTCGCGTAGGCCCTCGCACTTTATCCGGAACTATTCTACATCTTAGAAGGAGAGTTCAGTATAACCTATTTCTCGGAAGACCCTGGATTCACGTCATGGGTTGTGTTCCTTCAACTTTACACTATTGTGTAAAATTCAAGCATGAAGGACATAACTACACCATCCCCATTGACCCATCACCATTCAAAACTTGTAACATGTTATACCGACCCAATGATGTACTTGTACCTAGTCAAGGCATCTGCCACTACCCCCACTTCTCCTTCACCCACAAGCCCATCCACCAATGTTCACCACCTCTCCCACATCTAATTCTTCTATTCCCTACTGCCTGCTTGTAGCTTCCACACCGACCACTCTGCTTCCCAACCAATCGATACCCCTCCTGTCCAATCATCTAGTGAATCATCTATCTCACTACCCACATATCTACTACCGATCCCTTAGAAGGTATTTTTCAATGCCTCACTCTGGGGGAGTACCACCTATATAATATCGACACATTCCTCACTCCGTAAAGAGTATGGAAACCTATGTCAACACCCTCATTATGACTACCGCATAGGTGAGGTTTTCCCTTATGGTCCTCCCCACCTTCGCACTAACCTAACATATGGGGGACTTGACACTGCCACCTATTCACCTGAACCTCCATCCCAAACATGACCATTTTCATCTGACCTCCAATCCCTTACTAACCACCACTTCACCCACACTTTCCTTCACCATTGTGCATGGAAAGGCTTTGGTTTCAATTTTTATGAACAAGGCCGCCATATTGTCATTTCTTGTACCACCCATAAACACAATGACCATAGTGGCATTGGATTTGCCACACCACCTCCAAGAAGGCCCATGTCGACCTCATTGAGGAAGACAAACCTTCTTCACCCCATTCACCAACATCACCATCTTCACCCATGGAGTCCATAGATCCCTGAATCTATTCCTCCTAACTTTTTTTTCATAAACACAATTTCCCTGGGACCTCTGACTTATCAATGCGATGGCGAGGCTCCCTCTTCTCTTCCCTTCTATATCCTGACATGATTGATGATGATACACCTTCTATTAATGTCATTCAATGTCAGGATGATGAGTCCATCCTCACCTACCTTGGTGCGGAAGATTCTTATATTCACCGGTCGTTACCCTCTGAGATGCAAACCATGTTGAATGAATCAACTATGAAATCAACATTAATACTTAGGATGACCCACACATTCTAAAGATAGGCCAAGTCTTTAGATGTTCTTTGAAAGGAAGCTTTTACCTCTTTCCTCTGGGACCATAGCAATGCTTTTCTTGGTCTTATGTTGATATGCCCGGTATTGACCCAAAAATTGTGGTCCACAATATCGTAACCATTCTGATGCCAAACCCATAAAAAAAAGCTATGGAAAATGCATCCTCGCATTGCTCTTCTTGTCAAAGAAGAACTTCAGCACCTTCTCTCGGTTTCCTTCATCCTACCCATTGACTATCCCAATGGATTTCTAACATCGTTCTATCACAAAAAAGCAATAGGGGACTCCACATTTGCATGGACTTCCATGATCTCAACCTAGCTTGTCCCAAAGATGATTTTCCCTACCAGGCATTGACCAACTAGTTGATCTCACCACCGGCCATGAAATGCTATCACTCATGGATGGTTTCTCGAGTTATAATCAAATATTACTTACTCCAGAAGATCAACACAAAAATTCCTTCATCACTCCTTGGGGGACCTTCTGCTATCGAGTCATGCCTTTTGGCCTTAAAAATGTTGGTGCTACATATCAATGAGCCATGACTTATATCTTCCATGACATCATGCATCATATATTGGAAGATTACGTAGATGACCTTCTTGCCAAATCCAAACATCGGGCGAACACTGATAGTCCTTAAGGTCATCTTTGACCACCTCATCAAGTATTGTGTTCACCTTCAACCAAAGAAGTGTGTCTTTGTGGTACTTTCAGGAAAACTCCTTGGTTTCATCATTTCTTTGCATGGCATAGAAGTTGATCTGCTAAAGTAAAGGCTATTCTAGAAATGCCTCTGCCTACTAATCTCTGAAACTTTGAAGCTTGCAAGGTAAGTTGTAATCAATTCATCATTTTATCTCATAACTTTCCGACCGTTATCAACCATTTCATCATCTCCTCAAGAAGGATGTCTCATTCAAATGGGATGATGAATTCCATAAAATCCTTTGATGCCTTAAAACAATACCTTCTTTAACCACAGTGCTCATTCCTCCTAAGGATGACCAACCCTTTTACCTATACATCTCCACCACTGACCATTCTTTAGGTGTCATGCTCACTCATCATGATGAGAAACATAGAGAGAAAGTGGTTTATTACATAAGCCATACCCTTTTGGACTATGAAACTAGATACACCCATGCCAAAAAAACTCTTCTTAGCCTTAGTTTTCATCACCAAACTTCGCCATTACCTACTCAACCACAAAACCTTTGTTGTCACCAATATTGAACCCCTTACATTACATGTACGCCAAACCCTATCAACATCAACATGTGTGCGCACGTTGGCTCATGCTTCTTGTAGACCTCGACCTCGAATTCATTCATCAAAAATCCATCAAAGGCCAAACCCATCAGCTAACTAACTAGTAGATGCACCTCTTTCTGGGAATCAACCCTCTAACTTTGATTTCCCTAGATGAATCCATAGCTACCCTCTCCTTGGATGATACCACTTACCAAATGACACTCTTCTTTGATGGCTCCAAGTGTCAGCGTGGGGGTGGGGCTGGTGTTATCCTCATTCCTCTTGATGGTGAACCTATGCCTTTATCTTTCAAACTAGATTTTGATTGTACAAACAATATCACCGAATATGAAAGCACTTGTATTGGGTCTCAGGTTGCTTATGCCTTAGATGTTAAGTCGATCAATATCTTTGGTGATTCCCAATGGTCGTAAACCAAGTCAATGGTATATACCAAGTGTCATAATGAAATACTTCAAAAGTATAAACATCATGTAGACATACTTTTGACTACCTTTGACCATTATGAACTTCAAACCACCCCCATTCTACCAATAAGTTTGTGGATACCATGGCTGCTTGGCTTCTCAGATACCCACTTCACCCACCGACTCTAAAATCTTTGTCACAATATAAAGGTTACAATCACCCTCTTATTTACCTCATGAGGTCTACTCCATCGGAACCATTGCACTGACCCACGTGACCTTTGGTATAAGTAGTTTTATAGACTATCTTTCCCTTTCCATTCTACCTTTGATCTCACTCGTAATGGACAACGTGCCTTTCTTAAAAGTGTCTCTCGTTATGTCATCATGGGTGGTCTCCTTTATAAAGTGCGGATGGTATTCTCTTATGATGCCTTACAAGTTCTGAAATTCCCTACACCATCAAGGAAGTTCATGATGGAATTTTGGAGGCCACTTTAGTGGTTTAGTTGTTGCTAAACACATTCTTCACCTTGGCTATTATTGGCCAACCCTAAACCATGATTATTGTGACTATGTCAAATGTTGTGTGAAATGCCAACAACATGCTAATCTTCATCACACACCTAGTCATGCCTTACAGGTCACACGAGACCTTTGGCCTTTCTCTCAATGGGGCTTGGATCTTGTCGGAGAGATCAATCCCCATTCTTCACAACACCATCAATGGATTATAACCACTACTGAATATTACACTAAATGGGTAGAATCCATCCCCTCATTTCTACAAAAGCTGAGAAAATATGTGAATTCATCAACCATCACATCATTTGTCACTTTGGTGTCCCTCACCATCTCATCACTGATAATGGAAAGCAATTCAAAAAAAAAACCCTACGAAAAGTTGTGTGATGCTTTTGGCATTCAACTAAGTTTCTCATCACCTTATTACCCACAAACCAATGGCCAAGAAGAATCAACCAATAAAACCTTGAACAAAATTCTTATGAAAGTAGTTGACGATATTGGGAAGGATTGGCATATGCACATCCCCTTCACCTTGTGGGCTACCACACTAGTATTCACACTTCAACTTGCCACACCTTTTTCTCTGGTCTATGGTACCGAGGTTGTCTTGCCTCTCGAAGTCTAGATTCCATCTCTCTGCATCTCACTACAAGACATGCTCAGTCAATGACGATGACTTTTGCAGGATCATTTTGGTGCAACTTGAGTTATTAGATGAATGTCATCTCAATGCTCTTGACCATCTCCAAATCTACAAAATGTATATCAATGTGCCTATGCAAAAAATGTGTCCATGAATGAACCTTTTAGGTGGTGACCTCATCTGAAGGAAAATCAACACGTAACCAAAGAAGAGAAAAGTAAACGGGGAAAATTTGCTCCTAATTGGCTTGGACCCTATATCATTACCCATGCCTATGGATCAGGTGCTTATCATTTGTCTTCACTCGAAGGTAAACCCAAACCTAAGCCCCTCAATGCCTTGCATCTTCGACCATTTTATTGTTGACATCAAGTCCTATATCACTTTCTATCAATTGACCACTCATCCCTTGAGTTGTTCACCTTCCATATTACCCATTTTTGAGGATCAATGACTAAACAAGAATCATGTGATTACCCATCACCTTTCAGACCTTATCTTCAATATGAGTACCATGGCTCTACTCACAACATGATTCTCATGGATACTTTTCATCTTTTTAAAGATGGAATCCCATGGTCATTCATCACTGAAACCACCTCTTTCATAGTTAACCTCTGTGTGTTATGGTTTTGTCTTCTAAACAAGAACCTAATCTTCCTCTATAGTCTTGTCCATGACTTAAAACGTCCAAAAAAAAATGGGATTCAACTCCTTGAGTCAAACTTCCAGCAAAAAGATGACTCCCTCAAAAGGGACATCTCTTCTCTCTCTCTCCACTATAAATAGATTGCTCCCTTGAAGGAAAACTATATAAAGTCATTGCAAAAATACAATAAAATGTTTAGAAGCTTCCTGCATCGATCATTCACATGAAGACCTCAAGGAGATAATATACTCATCCCATATAGACTTCCCACATCGATCAGTCTATTAAAAACAAAAAAATGAAGAAAATGATAAATTTTTTTGTCATGGACTTGCCTATTTTTGATCCTGGGTTTCTTGTTAGGTAAACATACTGTCATACACTAAGTTACGCTAAACCACCCACTTTCACCTCATTCCTTTTCACCCTAATTTTCTCTCTACTCAAGGGACTTACCACAACTATGACATTTCGTGATCATGTGACTTTCTTCACCCTTAGAATAGTCCATTATGCAATGCCTTTAGGGTCTTACGTTCATAAGCCCATATGGGGTATGGTAGACTCATTAGGGTTCTTATCAATTAAGTGGCTCTTTTACCACCTCTTACCATTCACCTTCCTCATTACTTATTGATTATCCTATACAAGACCAGACCATCGACACCTACATGTTCACCTCCCAACCATGCCTTTCACCTAAGACTCAATCATGCCTATGACCTACATTCAATCATGCCTAAAATCTACCAACCCATTCCTCTAATTCATCATATTCTTCCCTAGCTTATGGGAGAACTACATCGACTGAGGCCCCTTTTTTTGGGGCTATGTAGGCAGCACTCCTAGGGCATGGGGCCCTTGGAGGTTAGCTCGGACCACTCTTTACCCTAACCTATTTTCCCTTCATTTTCCTATTCACATTCTACCTTAGTTTCCATTTTATATCAACAATTGGAATTTAATAAAAATAATTATCAAACATGATTTATCACATCATCAAATAATTCATTTATCATTTTATATTTCACAACATATATTTGGAAATTACATAACATACATATCTCACCATTTATTTCCCAAAAACTTGGAATTTTGGAAATTTAACATTTCCATAATATCAAAGATTTTGAAACTACACCACATATACATATAACTCATCATTTATTTTCCCATGTTACCAATAACTTGGACATTAAATCATAAAAACAAGACTCCATCATGCCTATACCTAACTCCCATGCCTAACCAACCTGACTCCACCATGCCTAAATGACCTAACTCAAACATGCCTAATGACTGACTCCACCATGCCTAAATGACCTAACTCCACCATGCCTAACTCAACCATGCCTATGACCTGACTCCACCATGCCTAAAACACCTAGTTTCCATCCATATACAACTAACAATAAAAATTTTCAACACAAGTACATCATCCACAATCATCGATCTCATCATAAAATTATGTGTATCCATCCAATATACACTGATACAAAATAATATCAATCTCTCAAAACTCTCATATATAGCCTCACCATCTTCACACACATCGGTATATGATAAAAAATCTCAAAACTCTCATATATAACCTCACCATCTTCACACAGGCAAAATAATATATATCAAAATATCATATACAACCTCACCAAAAAGGCTGTTATATGATCAAAAATCTCAAAACTCTCATATATAACCTCACTATCTTCAGCATGTAGGTGGTATCTATCAAAAATCATAATCAAAATGCTGACATCAATCATCGGCCCCTCTGATATCTAGGTCCATCTCACATGTCTCCTCTCTCTCTCCTCGTCGGCACCCTACTAGCATCTCTCCACCTGCCATAGGTATAGGTCTCACCCACTGGACTATGTAGTTAGGGGGGCCTCGTGAATTAGTGGCCTCACCACGACCTGTCTATGGGCTCATCACCCCTGTACTCTCTGCACTATGTGTGTGGGACCTTGTCCTCTCACTCGAGGCCTGCTGTACCCTATGCTCTCTACATAGGAGGGACATATATTGCAGCCATAGTCAAATGATCTTGATAATAGTGCATGCCTCATTCAGGGCATCCTAAACCATGCCATCGATATTATCTATGGAGGTGCCATGGGCCTCGCTGCCACCTATGTACTAAGACCTCTCTGCTACTGGCTGGCCTCGGTCCATGTCTATAACTCCTATCCCTGACCTGTGTGGGTACATGTACCACCACCTATCCCTAGGAAGTAGCCAACTACCCTGTAATGTAGTCACCTGGCCTGTAAGGTGGCTACTATGTACTATGATGCCACTAGTTGGCTCTACAAACCCATGACCTGTGCCTGTAGAGTGGAAATTTGTGCCCCATCTATCCTCTGGCCCCATGTTCTGTACATGCTGTAGTTGTCCCTATAAAATAGTCACCTACCCCATCAAGGTAACTACTATGTGCCTGTGTAGTGGCCAATGCACTCCCAATGTTGTCACCTGTCCCTGTAGTGCATCTCTCTGCACTATCACTATAGCCAAATCTGGCTGCCTTGGCCATGGAGGTGCTCCTGTAACTTCATGCCCACCACCATCATCTATACCCATCGGTCACCCCTGCATCATCAATCTGGCCATCCACCGGCATCTTCGCTGACTTGTTGGATCTATAGGGTGAGGTAGAGGCAAAGGCCTCTCCACATCCTCTCGATGATACCATACAATAGGTGGGGCACATCCTGGACTAGTCCAAACTATCACCGGACTCTATCCACTGGAATCATCTCATGCTCACCGGCACATCTACCTATATCCACCATAGTAGTGGAAACCCCCGTAGCTCCGCCTCATACCCCTAAATGTGGGTAGCCCACATATGGCCTCACCATATGATATCCATCACATAAATCCCCTCCAACCTCTACCTATAGTGCATGACATCATAGGTCACCTCCTCGCCTCATCGGTGATCCCCAACTACCACCCACCTCCTGTAACTACTCTCTCTATCCACCTCTATGCCAATATGCTACTAGGAAATCCTCGTGGCCACACTATCACAATGTGCTCATATACACCCAAAAATGCAACATGAATGTACAACATAGGCTGTAGTGGCGCATCCTCTAGTAACCCTAGAGCTCTTTATATAACTACACCAAATAGGAAGGTGCCCAAGCAAAGTGGACCCGATCCTCCACCATCTCCCATAAAACCCCATCAAACCTGGGAAACTGGCCACCCTCTGAATCAGGTAGAGCATAGCACCCCACCACAACCATCATCAATACCACTACCAATCACATCTCCTCTAGGGTGTGTTGTGTACATACATCTCCCCATATACAAGGCTAGCATTGTGCTCAGTCAACTCATTCACCATCTCCCCGAACATTGTGATCATCTCCTCGAAGGCCACATCAGGCTGACATTATATACACTGGCTCACCAAAATCGAAATCGCAATATCTAGTAGACATCCTCCAAGCGTGATCATCATCTCACTCGGTAGGTAAATGGAAAGTGTTGGTCGTGGACATCCCATCTATCGATGAGCGTGACCATGAGGCTATGATCCCATCGGATCCACCTATACCATCGATGCCACTAGCCAACACTGAATGTGCCCCCACTCCTCCGTGGTGATGTGAGGTCATATCTCCCCAACAATGGTGGGAATATGTCCCACATCGTCAGCTGATGTCGTGCTTGCACCCATACAACTCAACCATGTCAAAAATGACACACACCTATCTATTCCATACCTACTTCCCTGACCTATCATCTACCCTATGCCCATTTACCCCAACCCCATATTACCTTACCTAGGACATCACTTACCTAACCCCCTTCCTCCTACCTCTTTTCATCCATCTTCTACCCAATTTTTACCCATCTCTATTTCCACCCAATCTTTTCCCTCCCAATCTAGCCTCACCCCATTTATTTTGACCGATATCGGTCATTACTGACCGTTATCGGTCACACATGACCGACATCATGGTCACCTAACCATGACGATGTCGGCTTAGTTCAGATCGACGCTCGTCACCCTTGACCAATGTTCGGTCTCTACTTTTGGCTCCAACCAAAACCCCACACCCCCAATTTTTCCAAAAATTTGAAAAATACCCTAAAACCTACCCAAACACCCAACCAACCCACCCAAAATCATTTTTATTACCTAAATAACCTCTATGGCCTCTCCCCATACCCAAATCCATTTATTTTACTCACATTTTCAAAATTTTGAAACCCCCATTCTTTCCATTTTTACCTAAACAATTTAATTCAAAACTACAAATGGATCGAATCCTACCTCTACACACAGGTGCCTCCTCGTCGGGATGTCCGGTCTCCCCACTCTTGATTACCCACACCTCCACCCACTACTGCCATGTCTCCAATCATCCTCTCAAGCCTCCGATGAATCACCTCATTCCACCTACCCTCGTGGACCCATCTGCCTTGCTCCACCAACCAACCAACTACCACCACCTCAGCCACGTCCACTCACTTTTCCACTTATCCACGTCAAAAACTTCACCCTCCTCATAAGTCATTTTCCACCACGTCAAATGCACAAATGAATAACATTTCACCTAGATTTTTACTTTTTTACCCCTGACCTGATCGACGCACGACCTTGCGCATCGACATTGACGATGTTGGTTTCATGTGCCTGCCCTACCCTCACTTGAATGGTCATCTGTAACCTATTTTTCCCCTTTGACCCATGACTTTGGTTTCTTTAGACATTCGACATCGACCCCCCTGGCACCGGTTTTCCATAACTAGTGTTAGTTATCCTTTTTTGACCCATTGCCCCACATTGCACCACATCTACTTTCCCTGAAACCTTTTATCCCCTAACCCAAAGTTGACCCCGACCTTTACACCTCACCCCATGACCTTATTCCTACATCTCCTTTGTTGCATCTTAGAGTTGTTATTTTTACCTATATCTTATGTAGAGTTACCTAGTCCCACATTCATGACCTATTTTCCTTAACTGACCTACTTGGTGTGACCATTGACCTTATACCACTCATTATACCTTGTGATGTTGTTACCTATGATGTTGTTGTTTTTTAGCCTACCAACCATACCTTGCCTATTTTCATGTCATTTATCCCGACCAAACCTTTGGTGTACCGAACATACCTAAACATTCATGCACCTGACCTACGTTGTGTTTTTGGACCATATCCTATACCTTGGATACCTGAATCACTTCACCCTTGTTTGGATAAACCTATCGACCTTAGATGATGTAGAGTTTGCAAGCTCTTCAACCTAGTACCATGTTGTAATCTATATGTGTGTGTGCATTTGATTTCCATTACCCATGACCCAATTTTGACCCTAGCCTATTACCTATTACCCGAGTTGACCATCACCCTTTCCCATAGTACTCATACCCTTCCCCACCTATCTTCACCAACTACACCTTTATCAAACCACTCACCGATTCTATTTACACCTCATCAAGTGCCTGGTTTGAGGGGGATCACCTTCACCCACACATGGGGCAATCACTTCCTATTTTTTGTCAAGCATCACTTACCAATACAAGCTATGCAAAAAAGGGGAAAAATGTAGACACCAAAATTGGGTCACACTCCCCTTGGTCCCTTTTGAATAGCCAACTTAAACATATTCACCTAACCATGACCCTTTTACCCCACATTAATATTAATTTAATTATTTACAATTAAATTAATACTCATCCTCACTTCATTCATTATTTAAATACCTTAATTAAAACTAATTTCCACCTCACCTAGACACCTCACCTAGCCACCTCACCACAAACCTATTTTTAGCATATTTCCCTTTACTAGGACTCAACATTCACTCACCATAACTAACTAAGGCTTAGTCATACCTACCTTAATGAACTAAGACTTAGTTCAACCCTAAAATCATATGCCTATTCTCCCTCTAACCACATTCCCGCTCATTAAAATGTAACATTTCATTTTGATCCATGAGAATAGACTAAGCTGGCCCAAAAAGATTGCCAAGATCTGGCATTTTTAGTAAACCTAGGATTTTCCCTTAACCAATCTTGTCAACCCTAAACCGATGCTGGTCACCTAAACCACCATCGGTTACCTTATATTCTTTTTGGTAACCTTGTTTGAGAGGTTGGCCACATTCTCAAGTTTTGGAACGAAGGAGATCTACATGCAAGCAAGAACTAGAGCCCTTTCACACATCCAGACAGCCATAGCCAGCACCAAGATTGATCAGAAGGTATTTGCATTCACGATAGCATTCGGGATGGAAGCATGACCATATCACTGAGCACCATTCCACAGATCAACCATCACCAAGCATCTCCAACCACCTCTCCACCACTACAAGCATTTAGAACCCTTCTAAACTCCAAGTAAGTTGGTTTCTCCTCTATCACTTGTAGTTGTATTCTCTATTTTCCTTCATCTATTCATTGTTCTTACTTAGATCTATCCCTCAACTTTCTCTCTATCAACCACCCCTCACACCCCACCTAAACTTCACAAAAACCTATCCCAAAACCACCTCCCTCACGTAGACCCATACAAACACCCTCCAAACTCTTTGTGCAATCACAGAGAGGACCCAAAACTCATTCTACAACATCTTCCAGTTCCCCACAGTCACCGACACTGGTTAACCCTAACCGTGGTTGGTCCATCCTATACCAACATTGGTCTCCTTAATCGATATCGGTCATTGTGACTATCAACCCAACCTAACAACTCAACCCTTAGCCTACCCCAAACCTCACTCAAAACCTTACCACACCTATTTTGGACTGTCACCTCACCCTCCCCACAGAGACCTTTCCAACTCTCTGTTCCAAGACAAAAGAGAGCCCAAACACCCTCCACCTGACTCCTGCCACTTTCCATAATTACCGATATCGGTCATCCTAAACCGGTATCGGTCATACCTAAACCGACATCGGTCACCCTAATGGCGTGTCGGTCTTTGTGTCTGATAATACTTTCAGACCAATAACCTAATTACCTCACCCAAAACAACCCAAAATCTCACCCAACCTTACCAAGACTTTGTCTGTGACTGCTAGACCACTCTGCACTACCCATAACCCAATCCAAAACCTTTACCTACATAGAATTTTAGTATTTAATTAGATCGATGTTGATAGTAATCTGAGGCACCCAAATCAGAACGCTAGCACTAGATTCTTTTATTTACATGTTTAAGTTATTTTATATTGATTTATGGTAGTTCCTCTTAGCCAAAAGGAATCGCTCATAGATTAGCATTGGATCAAGAATATAGAACACATGCATAATCTCAATGAACATTATAACAAGTATTCCTCCTTAACCCATCACCTTATCTATTTCGTCCAAATCCATAAATAAAATGGTGAAACAGATGGGCCAAACTAGTCCTATAAAGTTAGGAATAAAACACCTAACAAAATTGATCTTATCGAGGAAAGACTACAAGGCCTTTTTGTGTGCCGGCAGGGAAAGAGATAGGATGGCTGAAATGCGCTTAGGATCAATTGTAATGCCATCCTTTGAAACCACATGGCCCAAGAGCTTACCCCGTGCCACTAAAAATTGCACTTCTTGGGGTTAAGAGATACCCCATACTTTTTACATCTCTCAAAGGCTTTTTCCAAGTGCACCATGTGATTCGTGTTCTACTTTAGAAGACTATAATGTCATTAAGGTAAACCAAGATGAACTCATTAATGTAACCTTTGAAGGAAATGTCCATGGTGTCTTGAAACATTGCACTGCATTTGTGGACCAAAGGGCATCTTATGATACACATATGTTCCTACTTGGTTGTAAACATCGTTTTGAATTGATCCTCTTCCTTGAGCAAGATATGATTGAAGGTAGAGTATCTATCCAACATTGAGAATATTTATGCATCGATCATAGTCTAGATAATCTTCTCCATATAAGGAAAATGATAATTATCCTTAGAGATGACTTGTTCAAATATCTCGAAATCAACACAGAGTCTGATTTCACCATTCTTCTTGCACACCGGAACTAGATTCATGACCTAGGTAGAATACTTGATGGGAAAAATAATCTTTGCCTTAATGAGTTTGGATAACTCCTGTCTTATGAGGGGTTCTATCTTTAGATTGATTGGCCGTTGCTTTTTCTCGACGAGCTTGATACTAGGATCAAAGTCAATGGAGTGTTGAGTAACACTTGGATCAAAACCTTTGAGGTCTTCATACTCCCATGAAAAGATATCACTATATTTTTGACAGAGAAAGATGAAGGCCTAATTTTCATCATGTGCACAAGCTTTACTGAGAAGTAACTCCTTTCCATGTGCAATATTGATTAGGGAGAAATCTTCTTGCATGACGTGCATATACTTTTCTTCACCCTTGAACTCATCGTCAGGGATAAATATTTTCTCTAAGGTGACCATCCCTTTAGGAAACTTATTTGTCTTCAATTGTATTACTTGGTCACCATAGCTGTCATGCAAATCATCTTACATACTTGATGAGAACTCAACTTCATTTTGGATGAACTAGATGATATGTGTGTCCTTTGTCAATACTTACCGAGTTGGTGTTCTTTATCTCGGAATGGATTGTCTAATCACCATATTAATATATTAAGTGTTTCCTTTCAAAATTCCTCAGAAGGAGAGAACATCGAACCAAGAGGGACCATTTGATCACCTTCCTTATTTATTGTGCATGGCACCACCTACATATTTAGAGCATCAAATATATCAAAGAGGTCCCAAACGTTGTGTTTATAATATTTGAGAAGCTTATTATTTTCTGCACACCTATTAGTAACCTGGTGGATAACCAATTCTATGTCCCCAAATATCTGCAACACCTTAATCTTCTTCTTTTCAGCAATAAGCAGACCATGCACCAATGCTTTATATTCTACCACATTGTTGGAGCATGTGAACTGTAACTTGTGTGTGAAGAATAATTTATCATCCTTAGGGAAATGAGAACAACTCCTACCCCCATGTCGTTTCTGCTTCTTGATCCATTAAAGTATAATTTCCATAGACCAGGGTTCTCTTCACTTTTCTTGAACATGTGCGAACACAACTTCTTGAGAATGCAGTAAGTACCTAAGCCCAGTTTCATAAGGTTCCAGCTCTTTAGCATATGGGTCAAATTTATGGTGCCTCTTTACCCACTCATTAAGTACTAGATTAGGAATAGAAGGTGGAAGAGGCTTCTCTTCAGAAACTGAAGCTTGTTCTTCTTGGATTAAACAGTTAGCTTGGAGAGGGGATGGGACATATGACTCTACATGATAGGAAAAAATTGGCTCAACTTGTATGGTAAATCAAGTACCATACCTTGTCTTGAGTAACATATGAGACCAATCAGAAGACAAGTAACCATCCACTTTAGCTAGTAAAATATCTTGATAAGCATAAGGCAAACAAAGGGGGAAGATCAATGATTGACACATCTTGAGTTATTGTTAGACTTGGACATGCATGGAGAGTTAACTCAAGATCCTTGATGATTCCTAGGGTAGTGATAGTTGAACCATCAAGTTGCAAGACTCCTTTTTCTAGGGGCTATACTTAAGACCTAAGACATCAACAATCTTCTTAGGCATGACAAAAGTACTAGCACCTAATTCAATCATACAATTATGGAAAAGATGTTTTCCTATGATCAAAGACATATAGAAGGGTGGGGTTTTAGTAACATTACTTACTTGCTTCTCCTCTTCTTGACAAATATTAACGAGCGCGCGTGGTTTGTTTGCATCATCTCGTAGCTTGGTTGATTACATAGAAGTCCTTAGTGCCAAAGAACATCAAATTTTCCTCTGGAGGAGCTTCTGTCCTTTCTTGGTTATCTACTTCAAGTGCACTTGTTAAAGGTTTATATTTGGAAGCATACGGATCATATAATCTTACATGCGTACAACATTAGAGCAATGATATTGACTATGAGGCATATTACAAGGAAAACACCATTCAGACTCTACGGTGCCATGTTGTTCTAGATTGGGACAAGTTCTTGACTTGTCTTTGGGTGTTGGAAGAGGTTGTGGAGGAATGGAAAAGGCAAGTGTGTATTAGTTTGTCATCTATCATTTTGTTGGTTCTACCGAATGCACGTTTGATTTCCATAGTGATTTTGCCAAGGTTGATTTATTTGGATTTTCGTCGATTAAAAATTTCCTATGTAGGCTTACTACAGTTTGCTATTTTTCAAGAGATATGACTTTATTTGACAAGTTCCTAATCAGGGCCTTCATTTCTTCATCTTCTTTTTGTTGTCTTTAGGGAGTAAGATGTAGATGCGACTAGTTTTACACTCTAGAACGGAACTAGAGAAACATAAGGCTAGGGTCTTTGGAGACATCTCTAGGAACAAGGGCATGAGGCCTAGGCACCAACTTACCAGCCTGAATGAGACTTTTTCTACCCTTATTACAATGTTGTATGCAACAGGTAAGGTTATACCTCCCATGGATTGAATCATGACTAAAATTTCACTATTCAAAGCCCTTAGATAGTACATGAAAGCATATTGGGTTATAGGGTCTTGCTTGAGGAATTATTTCCTAAGTCTTACGGAATCGATGTTGAAATCAATCATCTCGCTCATTGTGCATGTGCTTTGTTGTAGTCACTGCTCCACCAGTGATAGATGATTTGATTTATCTTCAAAGTAATTACATAGAGTTATTCAAGCTCATCCCGGTGTAGTAATAGATGCAGGTCTTAGGCCACGGTACCATTGGAGTGCTTTACCCTTGAAAGAGGCTGCAAGCAACTTGATAGAAACATCATCATGTGTAATCAGATAGAAAGAGCATACATTGGCCATATCTTGAATGTGTTCAACAGGGGTGACTTGATTTTCTCATGTGAAGTATGGAATACCTTGAATGTAGCCGGTGGCATGTCATGTTGGGCATTGAGATTGAGTGGGATTCCACCAGTGAAGCTGGTGAAGTTCCTTGGAGGAGGAGGTTAAGGCAACATGGTAGGGCTCACCTATCTATTTTGAGGAGGAGTGTGCGCGTGATGCACTAGAGATGGTGATGTGCACACAAAAGATCTGCTACGTGTGCTTCTCGATGAAAGATGAAGGTATTTAAAGGATCCTTCAGCTGCAACACTTTGTCTAGTATATACTCTTCTCATAAAAGGTAGTCATGAGTGCTAAATCGGAGATCTAGAAATATTGGGAGTCACTAGATGTGTTGAAAAAAACCTCCAAAGACTTGGAAATACTAAGTTCACACACCAAAACTTAGCAAGATGAAATTTAATCTTTCACTACTCATCCGTTCGAGCGTGCAAAGCTGTTGGTAATTCAAACTTGCACCGTGTCTTGGATGCGGAAGAACCGAGTCATTTGAGACAATAATGGAACCATCTCTAAGTTGTGGGATCTTGCACGATTGATATCTGAGATCTCTAGAGAAGGACGGTTCCTCTATCTATTTAAAATGCTACTGCTTACTCCTAATGTTGAAAGGGAAAATTAAACTAACAATGCCAAGGGACTAGGGATAAAAGGATAACAAAATGGAAAACTAATCTAAGGAAGGCGATAGCACCAGAAAAAGATGTATGAACACCACCCGTTATGAGTGAAAATGAAAGGAGGAGGAATGAAAGAAGGCTAGACACGTGTAACAAAACTAAATGCATTTACTAGATCAGTTTCATGGAACACAACTAAAAATGGAGCTGCAAGGGATGTAGAGTGACACAAGTAAGCATACAATGTAAAAGAAAGGTAAGAAGAAAGAATACAAACACACTTAGGACAAAGAATAGTCACAAAACGATGCTATTATTTCCAGAAATGCACATAACTATTACAATGGTGAAAGAGGCCAATATCCACATGCACGAGCCAGATGTAGAGGTCTACAACTCAGAATACAAAAATATGAATTCCTTAGCAAAATGTGTAAGGATCCAAAGTGTACAACATTAACAATGAGCCTAGCTCTTACATTTATAGATGAATCGATGGAAGGAGAGGAGAAGGAGGGAAAAACTTGAATGTGAAATACAACCACCAATAAGAAGAATTTAATGCCTATGAATCCACTTGCAAATCTATTAAATATGTTTCCCCAAGTTTTTTTAGTGTATTGGAGAAGGAAGGAAGGCAGATCGGATCAAATCGAGTGGTTAGAGCAATCAAATCTACTCATCAATACCTCAAAATACATTTTCCCATTTCTCACCTACCATATCTGCTAAGAATTTGAATTTGAATATCTAGCATTGTAGCCTACGTCAAGCAACTATCGATTGAGACTAGGCACACGCCGATTGGAGCTCTATAGCAAAAGATATGGTTGTCATAAGTTTGTAGAGTCATCTACACAAGCAAGACACATGGTGCATGCGGATTAGATGAAAGGATGACCGAATCTGTAAATGTTTTTGTTGTTTCTACCATGTGTCACTCGTTGATTTGTTAGAAAGGTTCGGTGACCTATTGGAGCACTTTGATTGGTTGCGTGTGGCACACTCAAACATGTTAGAGAATGTCATGGCATGGAATCGCACAGAGGAGGGTGTAAAGGTATGCGTGTGGGAGAATGAGGCATGAGAGGATGACAGAAGGAAGGCACGCATAATCGCAACACGTGCAAATGAAATAGGAAAACTAGTGAGTGGAAAATGTATGGTCAAGGTGTAACTATTACAAAGTAATGCGTGGGGTGTGTGAGAGGGACATGGACTCAATCGATCAAGTGAAGTAAGTGCAAGGTGCGCACATAGGATGAATAGATGTTAGGAAGAAGGTGAATGCGTAGAAGATGTGTGCAAGGTAAGAGTGGAACAAAGAGGAAAATGAAAATGGAAAGGGAGAAGGGGAAGAACGCAAGGGCATGCGAGTAAACAAAGTGACCAAGTGAATGTGCCAAGGAGACAACTAAGGTGCGCGCCACTTGCAATGAAGATCTCTGAGCTAGAATATGTATGTAAGTTGTCTAGATAACTAGGAGAGTTATTTGGGTAACAAGCCCAAAGATGTTGGTGGCCTTGGGATGCTTTACATAAAGCTTCAACCTCAATATTTATATTTCTTTATTTTATCCTAGAAGGTAATGAAGCCTAGAAGATTTTACTTGGAATTGCATTTGTCAAGGTTCTCCTTTGGGTAGACAAGCTTGGAAAGGTCTCAACTTCCAATCCCTTCTTCTTTTCATTATTTATGTTAAAATTGGGGGTACTTCATTGCTCAAAGTATTTGGAAATCCTAGGAGTTTCTTAAATCACACCTAATTTGGAAGGGGGATGGATTCAAATTTGGCCTGTCTATTAACTCTTACTCTCTCTAGTGGTCATCTATTTTTACTTTCCATAATGCCCCTCTTTACTCGGATCCATGGGTGAATTCCATTAGGCTTTTTTTTAGGAAAGGTATCAAATTGGTGGGTGACTTATTTTGTAAACACTCTGGGTGGGGTGCCCTTGCTATCAAATTTAACCTTCAACATCAAGATGCTGAAATAATCATGAAAATAATTCATTACATCTAATGAATTTATTCACAAAATTGGTATAATTTTTGGCATTTGATGGTGACGAGATTGGAATTGGCCTTCTACTATTCCACTATGGCTTTACAAACATTGTTTGTGTTACTCTTTTCTTGCCCCGTAGTCAGTTCCCATTAACTCACTTAATCACCACTGGAATATTACCTCTTAGGCTTCTATTTGGTAATGTCGATTTCAAATACTTTGGACGTTTCTTATCAAGCCCAAAAATGAACTTTTTATGTGATGCGTGTTGCACTGGGGCTCCTCGCATGAGGATCATATTAAGCATATGGGTCGTAACCCCACCTTCCCGGTGTCACCAACCAGCAGTCGATAAAACATATTTTTTTGGTTCTTTCCTCGTGCTCAATCAACCTCAAGATGGATTCAATCCCTTTTTCAACCCTTCTCTCCATATTTATTTACCTAGGAGATGGTTCTTTTGGGGACTCAGCCTACGCTTACTTTGATTTACAAATTTTTTTGGCACATAATCGGGACCGATATTATATTTCATCTTTGGAAAGATAGAAATAATGTCATTTTTAATAATGTTCATATGGATATAATTTTCTTTGTTATTAATACAATGGATACTCTCTCTATTGTGATGCTCTAGATTCAAAACCAAGCCAAGAAAGTTTGATTGGAGGTCAAACACCTCCAACACTTTCTTGACCACTTAGGTCGTTACTCCCTACATGGTCATCTAGGTTCTTCCTGATGCACCTTCTCGTCGCCACTCACCACCTCGTCCATGCCACTCTCCCCCTCGGGTTTCATAGATGACACTCATGGAGCCGGTGGAGCACCTCTCCTCACCATCAGTGGTCTCCTCACTCTCGGCCTTCCTCCCCTACCTATGGTGGGGTTTTGGTTTCTTGGCGACTGGGTGGAGTAGGGTGGAATGCCTCTCAACAGGGAAATTTTCCTCAGTTGGCCCTTATTATTTCTCCTTCTCGACATCTTATGATAATCCTAAGTAGCAGTGTAGTCACAAAATCATGTAATTCAGACATATATTTATCCCAGTCTCATACTACTATTTAGAATGTTCTTGAGTGAAGAAAGTACTAATCAACCCCACCTTTTGGCCACCTTATTTTACTTTTATTTTGTCATTTCCGCACATTTTTATCTACATGCCCAATATGTTTTGGCACTTTCTCGTCATTTTAGCCTCATTTAGGCGACTCAGGCTAGTGATGGGGTGCCCATGGGTACCCCTGGTCCCACTTGGGGCGCCCCGATCCTTTTCTAATTTCCCGCCACTTTTTGGGATCTTTCTAGCCATTTTTAATCCTTATCTTTTTCCTAGTTGGCCATGTCAAGGTTAATTATGAAATTAGATCAAGAGAACCCTATAAATATAAAGTTATGAGACCATAATGAGGGACCTAACATCATCTAATACTATCACTCATCTAGAGTTGCATCCATCTATTGCATTTGCATCCACATAGCTCCATCATCAAGGCACAAGCTAGGAGTCTACATCACACTTCATAGGGGAGGATTCTATTCTATTCCATGCACACATGCTATTACATTTTCTACATTTACATATTGCTCGTTGCTTCACAAAGTATGGACCGACATAAAACACTAAGACATGACATGCACACACTACCGAACTACATTTGGGTCCAAAATGTAGTGCACCGCTCAGTTTAGTAAGCATGTTGTTTTCTCCAGTCATCTCTGTGACACTCTATGACAAACATATGTAATCAACTAAGTTCTTTCCTCACCTCCTTCTTGCATATTAGGGTTTTACTTTATTAGTTTTATCATTTAGTAACTTCTATATTAGTTTATCACATTTATTTACAGTGTTTATGTCCTCCTAGATTATATTAACTACCCCACATTAATCAATTTTAGTTAATCATTTTGGTGAACTGATTCGATCATATACACTTCTAGGCTCCTCTCTCTTACTTTGTTAGGGTTTATTTTCTTTACCATGGCTCAATCTCATGAGGAATTCATCGAAGCTCACCTTAAGGCCATCAATGATCACCTTGTTGCACACCCTTAGGATCTAGACTTACTTTTGCATGTGGCTCGTGAAGAAGCTACTAATTTGGCAGAACTCAATACTTATGTGGCTATAACAACTATTGTTTCCACTCAACCACTTGCTTCCACTCTTCCACCTATCTCTATTATTCCGGTTTTTGTCCCTACTCCTACCAATCATTTTATGCCACCCTTAGTTTCTCATGAAAGGAAAGTCTCATATGTTAGAAATCGGGACTTAACTTGCATTTTATCACGATCTTCAAGATCAAATTAATAAGTTGTAGCAAGATACTTTACATGCATCACCGTCTTTAGATTCTACCTTAATTTTTGCATAATATGTTTGCACTTGCTCCATTCTTCCACCTATCTCTACTATTCCAATTTCGTCCCTACTCCTACCAATCATTTTATGCCACCCTTAGTTTCTCATGAAAGGAAAGTATCATCTGTTGGAAATCAAGACTTAACTTCTCTTTATCACGATCTTCAAGCTCAAATTCATAAGCTATAAAGCAAGATACTTTGCATGCATCACCATCTTTAGATTGATCTAATACACTTCTAGGCTCCTCTCTTACTTTGCTAGGGTTTAATTTCCTTTACCATGGCTCAATCTCATGAGGAATTCACCAAAGCTCACCTTAAGGCCATCAATGATCACCTTGTTGTGCACCCTTAGGATCTAGACTTACTTTTTGAAAAGATCTCCAAGTATCTCCAAGTATGCGTTAACATCCCGCATGCCCCGTTTAGTCCCTGCGTCCTTTGTTTTTCCCTTTTCCCCTCTTTTCTTGGCCTTTTGCTCTTCAGTGATGAAACCGCCGCCCTGCATGGGTGGCGGTCTTGTGACCGCCACCCTGATCAGGGCGGCGGTCCTGTAACCGCCACCGCCCGCTCAGAGCGGCGGTCCTTTACGCATTTTCCAGAAAGTGTTTTAACGCGACTCACGTAAAAATCAACGATTCACCAGCTTTTTTTTGCCGACTTGGGCTTGCATTTATGTTTTTGGTCCCCTGGAATAGTGTTTGGCCATTGTTTATAGTTTTAGAGTTCAGTTTGGTTTTGATCTTTGGGTGAATGAAAAGCTATAAATAAATGGTTTGTGCACAAACAAATGGTCTGGCCCTCATTCACTTCTCATACTCTCATTTTCAATAGTTCAGTTTATTATTTTGCTTAGAAGCCATAGTTTCAATTCTTTGCATGTTTAGTTAGCATTGTGTGTCATTGTTGGTAAGCCACATATCCATCTTGTGAAAGCAAAGATCGTTTATTTCACCCAATCCATTGGAGTAGAATAGCTTAGGAAGCCATTAAAGTTGCAGGTTTTTCTCCTCAAAACAGGATAGTTTCAGGTTCTGGACGCTTTATGTTGCATGACTCGCAATAAATCCCGCTAGGAATTGCATAAGCCAAGCTCTGTACTCTTGCGCTATCCCTCTCCTACTCGCATTATATTCGGTCTGCATTCTGAGCTACCTTTGTCCCAAAATCTACTGTTGATGCTAGCATTACACGCTTTTCTGGATTCACGTGAACACAAAGGAACGAGGAGATCACACTGAGGGGACAAGATCATACACACCATTGGATTCGCCACTGTTCTGCAGAATCCAGGTTCTAGCTTTCAAAGTTCTAAAGTTAGAAATATATCAAATAGAGTAGATAATCACTTCTTTTCAGTTAAGTTTACTTTCGATATTGCCAGGGAAGCTATGGGGATTGATAGTTTCTGAGAAACTATGATTCATTCCTCACTTCTGAGGTAGGATCGAGAGTCTGGCAAATAGATTAAGCAAGTTATTTCATTATTTAGAATAGATCTACAAATTGCATAGATAAATAACTACACTCGGTTATTTTGTTTGTTTTAAGTTTTATCTTAGTTGTCAAATTCTAGATACGTTTAAATAGCTGCTTTCTTAAATTCTTAAAGTTTCTCATAAAATACAAAAATAGAAATTATATATATGTTCTAGATTTATTCCACGTAGTTAAAATTTTGCTTTTTGTAGCTTAGATTTACATTATCATTTTCAGATGACAATCACGGGACCTGTGGAGCCCAGTGGAATACGTATTTGAGCCAATTGTGCCTCAACCCAATCTCATCACGGCAATAGTTGACATAGACCAAAATCTTAGAATACAAATCTTCCAAACAACAAAAGATTTATGACAAATCAGCTCTCAATGAGGGGATTAAATATAGAAGACGACCAAGCACACACGTTTTGGTCAAATCAACCGAACTACAGATTACCCTAGCAAACATACACATGACGTAGAAGGGTTCAAAGAGAACAAACCTTTGGTTGTGATCCTTGGTCCCACAACCAGATGCAGAGACACTCTTCTAGATATAGATACCACCTAAGAATCCAGTGTCAGTAAGAACGCCCGTGAGGTACTCGAGAAGATCGCAGCTTATTGATCCTAAATATAGAAGCTGAGAAAGCATATGATTATTGGATACTAGGGATTAGGACTTGATTTCGTACATGACCATAGCAGGACCGCAACAACCAAGAGTCTACGGTTGTGATCCACAAATCCCGCAACCTAACGAATCCATAAGTCAATCAGACATAGACACCGCCTACGTATATTAGTATTCGATCTACCCCACTTCCACCCACCATCATCGAACAATTATCCTTACTAGATATAATGGCTAACAAAGCTAGAGAATTCTGGACTAGGCCAGAGAATCGTCCGTAGAGTCGATTGTATTCATTACCCACCATATGACCTTATCTGGAGACATACACGAAACTATCCTAGGTCATTTTCCACGTATTCCACAACCCATAGATCGAATCACGCCAGAGCTCGATATTGATTGGAGCCTTCGAGCAGTCATCCTTGCCGATCGATCTATCACACCAATTCAGGTTAGAAGGGCCTTCTTTGCCTTAGATTCACAAATTCCACTAGTGCGTATTGAAGACATTAGATTGCCTAACTAGTTTGTCTGCATCCCACACATATTCCATCCCCACCGGCTGCTCTCAAGCACGACCTCTGGGAGGTCGGGCACGGAAGAGTTACCCGTAGATTCCCACGCCGCTTGTCACTTTTCCGCGTACAAAATTGGTGAACCCGACGTGAAACTAACAATCGTGAACTTTACTTCTCTTCGAGAAGTTTCATCTTATCTCATCCACTCATTCGCAAATCCTTCCCATTATTCTCGGGGTATTCATATACCCCCGAATATGTCGGGATTCGATGCATATATGGCAGACCCCTCTGGGTCTTGAGGCATACTACGCCCAACATAATAGACAATCATCACCTCACTCTCAAGATGGGGTGACAACTACTCAACTAATCAGCTTGTCAACACAAACTCCAAGAATTAGATATAATTCATCTTTTCAAACCGAGGAGTTAGATCAACCCCTCAAAAACAACAAACAGAGCCTTTGTGCTCGAATAATATGACGTTCACCGGAGAATCTGGATCATCTCCTCAGATGCTATTTAGACCACAAATTAGTAGACAATCAGACCCATACCTGGTCTTAGATGATGAACAATCAATACGTTATCCTAGGAGTGAACAGCGCTCTCGGGGTATGTACCCACCTGTAGGAGGTTTACAAACGCAACCCGAGGTCTCTTTTCAAGAAAATACCTCTATACCATTCGCATATAGGAAATACTCTGAGAAACTTGGCAAGATAATGATTCATAGCAGGATATCACATGCCTATACAAAACCATGGTATACAACAAACGCCACCAAGGCAAGTAATATCGTGACTTCACCAAATGAAGTCATTTCAACGTTAGTAGAAAAAGTGAGAGGGTTAGAACTTGCCCAAGCAAGTCAAAATTCACAATTCATGCAAACAGGGGTTCCAATCCTCCACGCCATCCTAGCCAAGTAGATCTCTCACAGGAGTAGGCACGTTAGGCATGCCTCCTCAGTATTCACAACAAACGCCAACTAGGCCCATCATCTCTAACACCATTCCTCCCGGTCTAGTATCAAACAATCCATTCCTGGACAATACCCCGTCATACTTAAACATGTACTCCAAATCACCACAAGGAGATATGTTCTCCTCTCCCAAAGCATTTTGCTCAAACACAGGTGTTTCCTTATGCCCCTACTAACGCATACGCTGCGCCATATCAACAACCCATCCCACCACCACTCCCTCAGCAACCACCATCAATGGTCGAAACCTATGCGATAGGGACTTATTCAGAATATTTGAAAGAGCCCTTAGACTTCACCATACGAAGCGTCATGCTTCCAAGACCCCTTCCCGATTTACCCAAGTACAAAGGTGAGGGAGATCCAAATGCGCATATCAAAGCTTACGCTACAGCCATACGAGAACTACTCCCTTGGGATGGGGTTGTTGCTAAAATATTCCCCAAAACTTTGGAAGGCATCGCTCTTGATTGGTATTATAGAATACCTGAGGCTTCCATCCATTCATTTAAACAACTCGTATCAGAGTTCATTAAGGCATTTGACATGAACAAATTGTTAAGAACAGGAATCAGGGAGTTCTTACACATCAAACAAGAACACAACGAATCTGTCGCCCATTTCATCCAAAGGTGGCGTACAGTCCTTTATTCCTCGGAAAGTGCGCCAAACATGGATCAAATGGAACTATGTGATTTATTCCTTCATTCGCTTAGCAGAGAAGTGAAGGAAGAAGTCCAGAAGTTCCCATTACGAACTTACGATGAAGTACTAGAGAGTGCTCTTCGAATAGATCAAGCAAGAATCGATTGATAGTGGTCGTAAGACATATGGAGCAAATGGGAGGTTAATCACCCCAATCGTAACACTACAAATTATCCCACCACCGCAAACATCAATCAAGGACCTAAAATCCTTAACAAAAATCGGGTGTAACAAAGATGGAGTAACCGATCAGCCCAAGAAGGTAAATGTTGTCAATACTCCATCACAAACAAACAACCAACGAAACAACAACTTTACCCCGATAATCAATACAATGGATTTTAACCATCCACAACAACAACAACAATGGTGAAATCCCATACAAGGGCCAAGCCAAAACTCATTTGGTTATCAAAACCAAAATCAAAGCCAGAAACAACAAATGCAAAACTTTAATCCTAATAAAAAACAGTTTGATCGTAGTTTTAGGCCACAATATACACCAAACCAACAAACCAGAATTACAATCCCAATTCATATTGTGGTTTCCACAAAATTTGAGGTCATGATACTAGAACATGCCGTGACTACAATAAATTCATGCAACGCTTCCGTAAGAACAAAGACAGCTTCTTCACAGATTTGTTTTTGCAGATCCCGTGTCACCACCACCAAAGCACGCACGGGGCGTTTCCCTCGTAATGCTCCCTCAAGATCTTTAACGATCCACTCCCAAATCATGATAATAACATACTAAATCCAACTGGGATGAACAAAGGGCGTAATGATGGGAAACAATGATCATGAAGCCTCGACTTCACTAAATCCATCGCCTGCGCCACAATTAGGAAATCAGCCGAGACCCAAGATATCGGGCTTTAGTAGAACTAGACATCGAACTACCTATCAAGCTATAACAAGAACACGAGAATATTTCTCTCAACCAAGCCCAAGTCACCTGCCAGAAACAGATAAGAGTCAACAAATAGTAGAAAAACCCGTGGGTGCCTATGATTTAATTAACGACCTAACAAAAACCTTCTCACACATTTCATTTTTAGATTTACTAAAAAACTCTCCTGCTCACAAGGCTGCTCTTTTAGAAGCATTAGGTTTAGGTCATTTAATTAACATCACTCCACCTCCTCAAACACAAGTAAATCACGTAGATTTTGATATCCATCCTCCGGGACAGCTGGACAAGGATGTCGAATTCATATTCGAAATAAGTAAAATGCCTACAGATGCTGAGATTGCACGCCGAGGTGATCCAACCTTACACTTACAAGTATGGGTTTATAATAACTACGTAAAACGAGCAATGGTTGATGATGGGGCCATAGTTAACATAGTCCCCTTCTCTTTCCTTCAAAAGTTAGGATATGGGGAAACAAACTGTTCCACCACTCGAAATACATTGAGAGGCTATGATAGCCTTAAAGCCACTTCGATTGGAACTATAATACTACCGGTCACCTTAGGACCCAAAACAATCCTGACTGAGTTTTATATTATAGATCGGGAAACTAATTATAATATGATCCTCGGCCGACCATGGATACACCGAATGAAGGCAATCCCTTCTACGTTATTCCAAGAAGTAAGATTCTTGCATCTAGGAAAGGTGTTTGTAGCCAAAGGTGATCCAAAACCTTTCGATATACACCTAGCTGACTTAAAGAAAAGGCCAGGTGTGCACTCGGAATTTGAACTTCCAACAAACCAACTTAATAAACCCACTGACGCAAAACCAGAGGAGAAGTTGGTACCTACAACGGATCTTGAGACTATGAATCTAGTCAAGACAATCCCAACCTCAAAAGGCGAGGCTAACATTGTAGAAATGGTATCATTAGGAACTACTGCAAAATCGTTGAATTACTAGAACAAGATCTACCAATGTTTCTACCATTTGATTCTGGTGGCCATGGGAAATTCCCTAGGTGTTGGTTCTCTTCCACCGAGGATCTCTATATGGTGGAAGTAGAATGCGCAAACACAACAAATATCCCAACATCCATATTCCCAAGCCTAAATATTGACTCTCCATTTTGATGGAGCTAAATGCCACATGGAGCGGGGCTGGTGTAATCTTTACTTCCCCGAAGGAAAGGTCCTACCATTCGCCTTCAAACTCAATTTGAATGTACAAACAACGGCGCTGAATACGAAGCCCTCCTCTCCGGCCTCATTTTAGCCAAGAGGATCGGTATTAATAACATCGTAGTATTAGGAGACTCACAATTGGTAACAAACCAAGTCTCGAGATATATGAAACCAAAGCCGAGCATTTGCAGCCTTTACAAAAAGTCAGTATTAGATTTAAGCAAGGAATTTGACTTCATATCAATTCAAACAATCCCGCGAGAAGAAAATCTTCTCGCCGATTCAATAAAGCAACTTCCGCATCACGCTTTACTCCAAGCAATAAGTTAGAGGATACCCATTTCATAGTATCCCTTCGTGATGAACCATTGATAAAGACAACGACAAATTCTCTTTTAAACAAAAATGAATCTACTATTCTAGACCATGTTGATAGTGATATGGCCACTTTGGATTACTTAAACGCCTATGCGGCACTACATCTCTCCTATCATATGATAGATTTGTCCTTAATCCCACATTCATCTTCTTGGAAATCCCATGATGGAATCCCATAATGGAACCTAGCATATACACGGTAGAAAGTGGGGACGATTTGGATTTACCTCCAAAGCCCCACCCGAATTTCAAGAGGTAATGCCTCTTTAATCGAAGAAACAATTGATGTTAACATCTAACGGAGGATGAACCAAAAATATTGAAATTAGGTCCTCGTTAACCCTGTAAGAAGTAGAAATACACACTCGATCCTCAAGGAACATTAGAAAATTTTGCATTTAATTATAAGGAAATGACAGCGTTGCACCACACATCAAAGGCACAACCTCATCACTAAATCCGATGCAAAAAGTTAAAAAAAATCAAGACCCATGAAACCCAAGGTGGCTCTCATGGTGAAAGATGAAATAATAAAACTCCTACAAGTAGGGTTCATCAAACCAGCCGATTACTCTCAATGGGTATCTAATATTGTTCCCATTCTCAAAAAGAATGGGAAGATACGCATCTGCATAGATTTCCGAGACATTAACAAAGCATGTCCTAAGGATGACTTCCCATTACCATCCATAGATGTCATTGTTGATGCAACAACTGGATTTGAACTCTTGTCTCTCATGGATGGATTCTCGGGATACAATCAAATCAAAATATCTGAACAAGACCAAGCCAAAACCACGTTTATAACTCCTTGGGGAACCTATTGTTATGTTGTTATGCCATTTGGCCTCAAGAACGCTGGTGCTACGTACCAGTGAGCTATGACATATATATTCCACGATTTAATTCATAAAATCATGGAATCCTACGTAGATGACTTGTTGGCTAAGGCCAAGAAGTGTTGTGACCATCCGGAAGTACTCCGCGTCATTCTTTCACGCCTAATAGAATATGGAGTCACACTAAATCCAGAGAAATGCGTCTTTGGTGTAACAGGAGGAAAGCTCCTAGGTTACATCATATCGTCACGAGGGATAGATGTTGATCCAACCAAAATTCGGGCTGTCCTCGAAATGGTCCCACCTTCGAATGAATCTAGAATCAGGTCATTTCTCGGAAAACTGGGTGCAATCCGGAGATTTATCCCAGACTTAAGCTTCGCCATTCATCCAATCAACAATTTACTCAAGAAGGATTATAGCATTGATTGGACCAAAGACTGCAATGAAGCCTTTGATGCAGTTAAGCGTTTCCTGTTATCACCACCTACGCTAATGCCACCTAAGCTAGACCGCCGTTAATTTTGTATTCACGAGCTACCGATGTCTCGCTGGCCTGTATGTTGGCCCAAGAAGACAATGACAAAAGGAACGCGTGATTTATTTCATTAGTCGAACATTACTTGACTATGAAACATGTTATACACAAGCAGAACGAGAATGCCTTGCCATAGTCTTTGCTACTAAACGCTTAAGACACTATATGCTGAATCAAGAAACGAGGGTCATGGTAAAAACGGACCATTTACGAACTTTCCTCACACAAGGATCCTTGTCTAAAAAGGTTGGACGTTTTATAACCTTAATGGGGGAATTCGAATTAACATTTGTAAATCAGAAGTCGGTTAAAGGACAAATCATCGCAGATTGGTTAGCTGATAACCCATTAGATGGAGGTGATTTAGTAGATTTAGATTTTCCAGATGAGTGCGTATACTACATCAAAACCCGACCCTCTATCTCGAAAGTGTCCTGGTACACTGATATCATTAATTATATCATGGACCATACGTATCTAGAAGGAGCTACACCACAACAAAGAAGGCGGTTACGTATTATTGCAGCCAAATACGTCATTATAGAGCAAGTACTCTATCGAAAAGCATTCGATGGAATGCTCCTAAGATGTGTCGACACGTAAGAATCCAAGAAGATTCTCCATGAATCCCACAAAGGAATATGTGGAGGCCACTGGTGGCCATGCCACCGCTCGCAAAAATACATCGAATGGGCTATTTCTCGCCCACTCTAGAACACATGACGCAATAGAGTTTGACGCAGTGTCATAAGTGCCAAGAATTCTCCCATGAGATCCACATGCCGGCACAAGCTCGCAACCAATCGCTACTCCATGGCCCTTTTCTACATGGGGCCTAGATTTGATAGGGAAATTTCTCTCCTCATCCATGATGGCCATAATTTTATAATCACGGCCACCGAATATTTCACTAAATGGGCAGAGGCTATGCTCTTACTACTGCATCTGTTCTGTAATCGCCAAGTTCATTTTGAACCAAATCATTTTTAGATACAGTTATCCACAAATCATTATCTCCGATAATGGAACTTCTTTTAAGAATGAAGAGGTTCGTGAGCTATGCAATAAATTTAAGATAAGCCATCATACGGCTTCCTTGTATTACCCTCAAGCCAACGGACAGGCTGAAGCGACAAACAAGACACTAAAAGCCATTCTCCTTAAAACTGTGAAAGAAAACAAACGAGATTGGCATTTGAAGTTATATCCGGCCTTGTGGGCCCACCGAACCTCAATAAGAACACCAACGGGAGCAACTCCTTTCTCACTAGTGTTCGGGGCAGAGGCAGTTCTCCCACTCGAGGTTGAAATACCCAATCTCCGCATTTCATTACAAGGGATTCTGGATGAAGACGCTTACAGAGAAGCACGTCTTTCCCAACTAGAAAGCCTAGATGAAACTAGGTTAGATGCTGAACAACGACATAGAGTTTATGCTGACCGGATGTGCCGGCAGTACAACAAGAAGGTCTATGAACGCGACATATACGAAGGTGATCTAGTTCTAAGGCTAGACAACCGGATCGACAAGAAGACCGGCGAAGGAAGGAAATTCTGGCCCAAATGGTTGGGCCCATACCGAGTCATGAAGGACTATGGAAATGGTGCATACCTCTTATGTACGCTAGAAGGTGAGGAATTTGCTTGAAAAAACAATTCCCTTCACCTCAAGCGGTTCTACGCATAAGAAAGCTAAAGCACTACTATATATATATTTACATTGCATCTTCATATAGATTAAGATCATTTTGTCCACTTGTTTCTTACATAAATGGTGATCAAGGAATCTATTCTCAAAGCAATTCATTACAAACTCATGATGTTGTTGGCATAAACTCTTTAATCATACCTCTCCATTTTCATGATGTCATCAAATTATCTCGAATCATTTTATCAAATAAAGCTAGATATGACAAAGTCTTAACGGTAACCATACCAAGATCTCGCAAGTTTATTCTCGCTTTGATTTCTTCTTAGGGTAGGTGTCTTGCCTATGGTCTGTTCTAGAAGCTTCATGGTGTCACATCTATCCCATATGTATATCTCTTTGGAAATAAGCACATACTGACGTTTTACTCAAGAAAACAAGTCAAATGTTGATCAAACAGAAAATTTTAATTTTACACATTTCTTGCCCCACCAACCTTGGTGATGAGCTTCAGCATCTCTTACTAGTGACGTAGGGTTGGGAAAGGATGGAAATGCCCTTACTCGCCTATGCTTTTCCCACGGTGTTAAACCCACGCTTCTTACTAGAAAGATGGGGCAAAGTGTAGGGGGTCCTCTTGACAAATAAATGCAAATGGTCATACACAAACAATTCAAACTTTGAAACTTTGAGTCAAAAATAAATGAATCAGATGTTCAAAATTCCAAGAGAGTTAAAATCCTAAAAACCCAGATTTTGTCTACTATGTGGCCATCTACGGATCTAAGTCTAGATAAACCGCAAAGTAAGTTGCATTCTAAACTATGAAGTCACTGGGTAGAGTAAGCTTCAGAGCTTCCAATTTGGTTCCACCAAAGCTTTGTCTATCTTTCATCACTATCATTTCAGCTACACCTCGTAACTTGTGCCCTTTCTAGCTCTCGATGATGAGCCCTCGCATCTTACTAGTTGCGTGGAGTTAGGAGTGGGGCAAGTTTATCTGTTCATCATACTGGTTTGTATTCATCACTTTGCAAAACAAACATGAGGTATCCAAAATTGCTTACAGAAGCTAAGATTCAAAATCACATTATATCTACATCACCATATATCAGCATCATGAAATACACAAAAGGAAACAAACATTTGCATCATTTGTTCTCCATTGCATACATTCTAAAAAGCATATAAACATACATCGTAGTATACATAGGGAAACTGGAAATAGAAAGGAAACCATGAGTGCCAAGATTTTGATCCAAAATAAATACGTATATATAAATGATCAATGTTTATATACAATGCCATCATGCACTAAGCATGGTCAAAACGCTCAAAGAGCCCGTGATATACAAAAGAATATATAAAACAAAATCTACGAGAGCCAAGTGGCCTCTCAATCCCTACGCGACCCCTCCGAAGGTGCACGCCCACGCCTAGGACTCCGGCTACGCCGGCGCTCTGAATGTACGGAGGGCTCAGGATCCCGAGGAGCAGCCGCAGTCTCACCACGAGAACGGCTCCTCATAAGACGCTCAGCCGTCCTGTACCCCGCTAGCTCGGTGTGAAGGGTCGATACCATCCTGGCCACATGCCAGACTAGAGCAAAGACGTCGGTATGCCTACCGCCGCCAAGGCTCCCAAAGATCTACTGGGGACAGCTCTCGCACGGGTCCTATCCATGGGGATCATCAGGGAATCAAGACATACCCCCGCGGATCAAATCCCGCCACTCATCAACAGTCTCTGCAAACAAAGGAGAAAACGAATTAGAAACTAAACAAGAAACTAAAAGATACAAAATAGCAACTAAGGAGAGCCTACAAATAAACATTAAAAGGGAGAAAGGGTAACTTACTCGGATCACCATGCCTCCAGGATGGGTCACTGGGGCCGGCACCTGCCATGGATGCCGCTGCCGACTGAGGGGCTGCTCCTGTGGCAGGAGCAACGTGTCACCCCGCAACGGACTCATCCTCTCCACCATGGCCCTGGGAGAGTGGCTCCTCTGAAACTAGAGTATCCCTCTCGCGCTCGCTCACCCTCTCTCGCCGCAAGCATGATATCCTGAGTGTCATGCCACTCAGGATCGCTGTCATCGGTCTCCTCCTCTGTTCCTCCCTCTGTGAACTCCTCAGACTCGGAGTCAATATCAATAGGGTCATCGCTGCTATGAGCAGGACCCGCAGCAATCTGAAGCAAAGGTGCCCGAGGCGCACCGGCTCTCCCTCTAGCACGTACTATCCTCCTGGCTGCAATGGGAATGCCAGAGTAACCACTGCCCAACCTCGGCCTCTAGGCCCTCTCGGCCTCACGAACCGATCTCAGACCGGCGCCACTGGGGAAGCATACCCGTATATGGTAGGCCAAACTGCTGAGGAACCCGCCAAAGGGGTGCACCTCCACTCATCCCACTCTATCAATGAGCTGCCCTGTGGTGGAGCAGGAGATCAAGGTAAGAGTCTCCTCGCCCCATATGCCCGCCATAGTCTGATACGGTGTCGCCTCCATGCCGGGCAAAGTAGTCGTGGAGGCAATCGGATGATGAGGTGCTCTAAGACCGACATGTCTGTCCATCCGGCTGCCCTAATAGCTCCGTGATCTCGCCACCTCCACACCCCCGCCATAAGGGATGAAATGCTCATAAACCCAACTCATGACTAGAGTCGGTGGCTCAATGATCGCCTCGTAAACGGACCACCCCGTATAGATCATGGTGTGGTCCCAAGAATGTCTGCTCCCCAAGCGTATATCCGACCGTGCCCTCTATCTCGTGCAATAATGGGGGCCCAAAAAGATAATAATGTGTCCCTCCTTGTCCCCGATCAATCTCGAGGCAAGGATCCCCATGATGGCTCTGTCAAATACGGGGATGGGCAAAGAAGGAATAGATCGAACTCTCACCCCTTCTTCGACCCCGTGGAGATGGCCGCATCTCCATATATGTCGCCCACCGTGCAATCTGTGCCCGTGAGCCTCATGCCTGCCTCTAAAGTGAGTCGCCTCCCGATGATCGGGACCCCTGCACGCGGTAGACATCCTCCAATGTAATGGTCCACTCGTGGACCCCTGGCAATCGGAAGGTGTTCCGATCCGCATCCCAGTATGAAAACAAGTCACAAAGGATGTGACTAGATGGTGTAACATGGGGCACGCGCGATATGCGCAATATGCCGGCCCTCTGAAGTGTGTCCTCCTCATCCTGTGAGAGGGCATCTAGTACCCCTGGGAGCCAATCACACTCCCTCTCTCTACTCCATCGGATGTACTCCTCTCTCGCCTGCATACACCCAAAAACACACAAAACAAAGTAAGTTAGCATCCAGGCAATACCGAGAAAATCATGAAAACATGTAGAAATGCTAAAAATACAAACACAATCTCAAAAACAGGTTCCTTTTGCATTCTGTGCAAAACCGCCACCCTGAGCAGGGAGGCGGTTTTGTAACCGCCGCCTTAAAGGCGGCGGTCATGTAACCGCCGCCCCTGAGCAGGATGGCGGTCATGTAACCGCCGCCCTGGGCAGGGCGGCGGTCGTGGTCCGAAAATCCACGTGGTTTTTAAACTAAAAAGGCCTAAAAAGTGCAAAAACGGCCATTTAACCTAAAAACAGAGCTACCAAGAGCGCCCCCTAGGTGGACCTTTAACACTAGCATTTTCAAAAATGACCCCCCCATTGCAGAGTATTTAGCATTTCAAAATTAAGGGGGGAAAAACAATAAACTGAAGAAAACTAACCTGTGATCGCTGAGGTCGGTGTTCCGCACGTGGAGGCATGATCACTATCTCGCCGAGGACGTTTTGACTCTACTCACGCAAGAAACCATCACCGTGGGTCCCTGAGCTCAAAATCAACCAAATCGACTCACGCAAATGAATAGGAAAATGGGCCCACTTTCATACATATAACACTGCTTCGTTTTTTTAAAATGACTTTTTCACAGTTTGGAGCGCCGATGGAGGTAAGTTCCTATCCCCGCACAAATGGTACATTCTCATTCCTCGTTATTCTTAGCATTTATTTTTCAAACTATTGATCTATCTCGCACTTGAGTTCTCTTTTCATTTTCAGTAGAAGCGGGAATTTTGGATGGCGTCATTTCAACACACGGACGTGTCGTATAACTTCTAACTTCCCATTTCGGGATCGCCATACTGACCCACCGTTTTACGCCTCTTCATGGCTAAAACGCTTCTCCGAGGGGGCAATATGTACGTACCAAAATTGTAAGGTACTCAGATCGCCGAACAACGTGACAAGTGCCCCAATGATGATACAGTCTCCTCGCAAGGTGTTGGAATCCGAAAAGATCTCCAAGTATGCGTTAACATCCCGCATGCCCCATTTAGCCCCCTCATCCTTTGTTTTTCCCTTTTCCTCTTTTCTTGGCCTTTTGCTCTTCGGACGAAACCGCCACCCCGCATGGGCGGCGGTCTCGTGACCACCTCCCCGATCGTGGTGGCGGGTCTCTTGTAACCGCCGCCTCGCTCGAGCGGGTCCTTTACATTTTTCCGTAAAGCGTTTTAACGCGACTCACGTAAAAATCAACGATTCACCAGCCTTTTTTGCCGACTTGGGCTTGCATTTATGTTTTTGGTCCCCCGGAATAGTGTTTGGCCATTGTTTATAGTTTTAGAGTTAGTTTGGTTTTGATCTTTGGGTGAATGAAAAGCTATAAATAAATGGTTTGTGCACAAACAAATGGTCTCGCCCTCATTCACTTCTCATGCTCTCATTTTCAATAGTTCATCTTTATTATTTTGCTTAAGCCATAGTTTCAATTCTTTTGCATGTTTAGTTAGCATTGTTCACTGTTGGTAAGCCACATATCCATCTTCAGGCAAAAGAAAGTTTGTTATTTCACCCAATCCATTGGAGTAGAATAGCTTAGGAAGCCATTAAAGTTGCAGGTTTTGCTCCTCAAAACAGGATAGTTTCAGTTCTGGACGCTTTATGTTGCATGACTCGCAATAAATCCCGCTAGGAATTCGCATAAGCCAAGCTCTCAGACTCTTGCGCTATCCCTCTCCTACTCACATTTATTCGGGCCCGCATTCTCGAGCTACCTTTGTCCCAAATCTACTTCTGTTGATGCTAGCATTACACGCTTTTCTGGATTCACGTGAACACAAAGGAACGAGGAGATCACACTGAGGGGACAAGATCACACACACCATTGGATTCGCCATTGTTCTGCAGAATCCATGTTCTAGCTTTCAAAGTTCTAAAGTTAGAAATATATCAAATAGAGTAGATAATCACTTCTTTTCAGTTAAGTTTACTTTCGATATTGCCAGGGAAGCTATGGGGATTGATAGTTTTTGAGAAACTATGATTCATTCCTCACTTCTGAGGTAGGATCGAGAGTCTGGCAAATAGATTAAGCAAGTTATTTCATTATTTAGAATAGATCTACAAATTGCATGACAAATAACTACACTCGGTTATTTTGTTTGTTTTAAGTTTTATCTTAGTTGTCAAATTCTAGATACGTTTAAATAGTTGCTTTCTTAAATTCTTAAAGTTTCTCAGAAAATACAAAAATAGAAATTATATATATGTTCTAGATTTATTCCACGTAGTTAAAATTCACTTTGTTGCAGTTAGATTTACATTATTGTTTTGTATGACAATCACGGGACCTGTGGAGCCCAGTGGAATACGTATTTGAGCCAATGTGCCTCAACCCAATCTCGTCACGGCAATAGTTGACATAGACAAGAATCTTAGAATACAAATCTTCCAAACAACAAAGATTTACGACAAATCAGCTCGGTTGAGGGGATTAAATATAGAAGACGACCAAGCACACACGTTTTGGTCAAATCAACCAAACTACAGATTACCCTAGGCAAACATACACATGACTGTAGAAGGGTTCGAAAGAGAACAAACCTTTGGTTGTGATCCTTTGGTCCCACAGCCAGATGCAGGAGACACTCTTCTAGATATAGATACCAGCCTAAGAATCCAGGTTGCAAGAACGCCTGTGAGGTACTCTGAGAAGATCGCGCAGTTATTGATCCTAAATATAGAAGCTGAGAAAGCATATGATTATTGGATACTAGGGATTAGGACTTGATTTCGTACATGACCATAGCAGGACCGCAACAACCAAGAGTCTACGGTTGTGATCCACAAATCCCGCAACCTAACGAATCCATAAGTCAATCAGACATAGACACTGGCCTACGTATATTAGTATTCAGATCTACCCCACTTCCACCCACCATCATCGAACAGTTATCCTTACTAGATATAGCGGCTAACAAAGCTAGAGAATTCTGGACTAGGCCAGAGAATCGTCCGTAGAGTCGATTGTATTCATTACCCACCATATGACCTTATCTGGAGACATACACGAAACTATCCCAGGTCATTTTCCACATATTCCACAACCCATAGATCGAATCACGCCAGAGCTCGATATTGATTGGAGCCTTCGAGTAGTCATCCTTACCGATCGATCTATCACACCAGTTCAGGTTAGAAGGGCCTTCTTTGCCTTAGATTCACAAATTCCACTAGTGCGTATTGAAGACATTAGATTGCCTAACTAGTTTGTTTTGCATACCACGAATATTCCATCCCCATCGGCCGTCATTTCTACTTATCCGCTTCCTCCTAGTTTTGTCACCCCTAAGCTTCCCATTTTCAATGGGCATGGTGACCCGTAGGAGCATCTTAGAGAGTTTCATGTTGCTTGTCTAGATTTTTCCGACGATCATCTTCTTAGCTAAAATATTTCCTCGTAGTCTCCATGATTATGTGATGCATTGGTTTTATGACCTACATGTTCACTCGGTAACTTCATTCACATATCTAGCCAATGCCTTCCTTACTCATTTCTCCATCAATATAGGCTCTAATATATCTTATGCTCAGCTAACACAACTTAAACAGGATCAAATGAACACCTTGCTAACTATGTTTTGAGATATAAGAATAATCTAGCTAAGATGACAAATGTACTTGTAGACTCTGAGCTTCAGGACTTGTTCATTCAGATTCTTTTACCACCTCTCCAAGAGAGTGTTCTTTTTGAAACCTCTCCTTTGTTTGATCAGCTTTTTCATACTCTTAAGCTTCGTGAGACCAAACTCCTATCCATAGGCAAGCTTAAGTATCAAGAACAAGCTTCGTCCTCCACTTGTTTTCCCAACAAGACGTCATTCAAACCATCTACAACTAAGCCTACTAACACTAAGATCATTGTCAACGCCATTACTCCTTCTAAAAAGACTCGTAATAATAATCTAAGTGCATGCTTATCAACCTTCCAATGGCTCCACATATTATATTGAAACAACTTTAAAACAACAACCTTATTACTCTTCCTCTACCACTTGAGTTAGATCCATCGCGGCCAAAAGGTAGGAGCTACAATGAAAAATTCCACTGTGATTACCATCGATGTATGGTAAATTAAACAAATATGTGTTTTAAACTCCGTATAATCATCCAAGATATAATTGATGATAACACACAAGAGTTTCCAGATCAGCTAACTCTGCACTGAGAAATGGTAATGATAAAATCAAGCTCTTTAACAATGAACCTTAACAACATGAAAAGAAGACACCCGATTCTTCTACCAATCATAAGTATCATGCGGTACCCCCCGACTCAGAGCTCTTGATTTCTTAGTTGCAAATATTGACGCTTCGCCACCGATAATTTTCTTCTTTGATCATGATTATCATGCACATTTCACATCTAATCATTTACATATCAAGGATTCTTTTCTCGACCTCCATCAACAATACTAAGGTTGACCCATCATGGCCCATTAGTGCATGCTCTATTTCACTTCTTAAGGCTATTGGTTATCCTCCTTCGTAAATTGAGTACCCTTTCAACAAACCCTTTGGTGTTGTTAAGTTGTATGTTATGGTTGGTCCTCTTACTATGCTTGTGTCTTTCCTCTTTGGAAACATGTCACCGACTGCGAAATTCTTCTCGGTCTCAATTGGATTCATCACTCTCAATCTATCATATCTATGAATCACTTGCGACTTAAATTCATTCATAAATCCCAAGTCATTTCTATTAACGGTGTTCCTCCATCTCCTCCATTATCGTCATCTCCTCATACAATTTCTCATGTGTCATCTCACCCTTATAACACATCTCATTCTATGTTATTAAAAGTGTAATCTACTCCTAGTTCACCTACTCGAGTACCGTCTACACAACTAAATCATTCTTATAGTCCTACACATTGGCATAGGCCTATTCCTAGGACAGTCATTGCATCTCAACATCGATTGCCACCTCGATTTATTCTACATGGTTTCTCATCACCTTCGCGTTCCGCATCATGTAGATATCCATCGCCAACACATTTTACTACGCCTCAATATTCATCATATATTCATCCATCGCATGCACATAAACTTCATTCACTAACACAACATTTATCTACCATACCACCACTATTAGAACATGGCCCTATGCTTTCATCCCCACAGACATCGGGTGGAGGACCTTCGTCCTTCACTATCATTGGTTAGTTTACTCATTATCTATATACTTGGGGGCATAACACCTAACACACCCCCATCGATCATTATAACATTTATACCTCTATCATCTTTGCACTTTCATCATACATTTTAGCATTGTCGATACTCGATGATGCACTCTTGTGCTTTGGTTCACACTTGATTGTTGAGGGATTACTCTTACATTGAACCCCACACACTGCACTATAGGCATTACACATTTGCATTCCATCACACATTGTGTGTCATATATCATATAATCTATAGTCTACAACCTTTTGACATTTACGCATTCATACATCACACATTTTTACTAGTTTTCCAATCTTGCTATCATATACGCATTTAGGATCATACACTATTCCTCTTACACACTACATACATCGTTACCCTAACTATGCCTAGTCACATCATACACTACAATTTATACATCACCTATATTCTACATCCTATGCTAGTTTACATCACATATGAGTCTAGCTTTACATTTCATCCTACATACTACACTACTCGTTTACTTACACATGTCACATGGCGCATTATACACACTTTACGTTTTTACATATTCTATTCACCACATGGTCATTTCATCATTACACATACTACATTATTTTCTACGCGTTGCACTAACCACCCTATGACGCACTTTAGTTCCTCGGTCCATAATCAACTGTCGAGGGTTTACAAATCAAATGGACCTTACACTCACCATGCGACATTTCATCATGCGACATTCCTAGGCTAGTGACATACGCTTTAGGCTAAATCATCACTCACTCTTTCTATCTAGTAGTGGTATACGCTTTAGGCTAGATCACCACCTCCATTATATCATTTTTCCTTGGGTTACATCACCACTCCTCGTCCATCTAACATATAGTGATATACGCTTAGTGCTAAATCATCACTCATCCACTCATCATATAGTGATATACGCTTAGGGCTAAATCATCACTTGTCCTTTCATATTATAGTGATATACACTTAGTGTTAAATCATGACTCATTATTTCATCTTATAGTGATATATGCTTAGTGTTAAATCATCACTCATTCATTCATCATATAGTGATATACGCTTAGGCTAAATCATCACTCATCCATTCATCAAGTCGTGATATACACTTCGGCTATAGGGTTCACGCTCATCCTTTCTATATGTCGCATTTCATCACCACTACATACACACTCATCACAACACACTAGACAAACAAAAACACTACTTGACCATTTCCCGATGACGCACTCTCGTTTACGGTTCATTCTTGACTATTGAGGGGGAAAACAAAATGAACCTCATTACATACACTTCCATCCACTCGGGGGGCACGTGGCTCCTATCATTCCATCTTGCATTCCATTCCATCCATCCACTACATACTACATTGTCTTGGGGGCATTTATTCTTGCTTGCTAGTGTTTTACATGTTCACTTTATTACACATGTTAGATTGATTTCTTATATGTCATTATCTATACCATCCACACATGTGCGTTCACACATTTGTTTAGTGTGATCACAGATATAAGACTCCTACACACGGCATGGATGCTCACCTTCTACCCTTACTATATTGGTCATTGGGGGCATCCACATTCGTCTCATTCAGGTGTTATTGTTTCATTTTGTACTTAACATCTTACATTACTTGATCATACACACTTTTGACATATTGGTTATTTATCTAACATGTTAATGGGTGTTCCATGTGTAACACTTGTTTTGCAGGATTCTATGTTTCCATGACTCCTTGTTTGTTTGTCTGTACTTGTATTGTTTACTATTATCTACAGGATTTGCCTTATGCTTTGTGTGCACACTTGCTTGTTGTTTGCGGCTATGATGGCCTTGCATATTTTGCGACATCGTGAGTGATGTCCCATGTTTTTAGCCCGCTTTGTGTGAATTAATTGCTTTCTTGTGTGTTTACATTTACTACATTGTTTGTGTAGTTTACACATGTTTTCTATATGCATGCATTATTTAATTTACACTTGTCTTCGGCTAGCCTTCTTGTTTGTGTGTTCCTTGGTTTCTACCAAGCACTTTCCAGGGGTTCTGCATACATGTGGTTGGTCCTCTTTTGGGGCCGCATGTCTCCTATCAGTGATATCACATGTGACCCCAAAGATGGGGCCATCATTTGGGGGTTTTTACATATTAACATAGAGACTCTACACCGGCACATTTTAATTTTCTTCAAAGCAAGTGGGTTCTAACTAGTTTATGAACCCCATATATAATGGTTTTTACAGACATGGTGTTATTAACATTTCTAGGAAGCGCATAAAAGCTTGGGGTTACAATGGGTGTGCCTCTCTACACTACTTTAGCTAGTGTAGTCAGATCGCCCAAAAAACTAGGATGTTACAAAGATCTCTCCACACACATTTTAGCATAAGCGAGTTAGATCTTAGAGGACATAAAGCATTTCCTCCCTACACTTCTTCATCCATGGTGGTGTGATATCACAAAAAAAAATTGCAGACATGATATCCTTCTACACTCTTTCTCTCGACATGGATCAAGTGCACATGTTCCATTTACACTTTTTCATTTCATGTATTTTACATTTGCATACTTTACATATACATGCTTATTTCACATAGCATTTTTACATACATACATATTTGACTACTTGATCATTTTCTCCTTGCGCAGGTCCCATTATATGAGAAACAAGCAATCAAATTGGGGGCAACAACAACATTCTATGACAACACATGCTTTACTAATGATGCGAGTTACACCGCACACCGCAACAACTACACACGCGCTCCGCCCTAGGTTTACTCTCATCACCTTTTTATTTGCACATTTTTCATCTTTAGTTTCCACACTCCTCCATCTTCTTTTTTCATTCCACACTTTTTTCTAGTCCTTCGACGTGTTTCTACTACACTCTTCATGGACATCAGGTACGCATTTCTAATTACTTTATGTTACCGAGCTTTCACTCACCAACATAAAGTGGGGGAAAAATGTAGTCACAAAATCATGCACTTTAGACATTTATTTATCCCGGTCTCATACTACTATTTAGAAGGATTTGGAGTGAAGAAAGTACTAATTAACCCCATCTTTTAGCCACCATATTTTAATTTTATTTTGTCATTTCCTTACATTCTTATCTACATGCCCAGTCTGTTTCACCACTTTCCCATCATTTTAGCCTCGGATGGGGCACCCAAGGTAGTGTTAGGGTGCCCATGGACGCCCGGTCCACACCGGGGTGCCTCGATCCTTTTATACTTTCCTACCACTTTTTGGGATGTTTTTAGCCCTTTTTCCTAGTCAGCCATGTCGGGGTTAATTACAAAATTAAATCAAGAGAACCCTATAAATATAAAGTTATGAGACCATAATGAGGGACCTAACATCATCTACTACTATCACTCATCTAGAGTTGCATCCATCTATTGTATTTTCATCCACATAGCTCCATTAACAAATCACACATAAGGGAGTTTGCATCACACTTCATAGGGGTAAGATTATATTCTATTCCATGCACACATGCTATTAAATTTTCTAAATTTAGATATTTCTCGCTACTTCACAAAGTGCGACTGACACGAGAGCACCTAGGAATGACATGCACACACTCACTAGAACTACATTTGGGTCTAAAATGTAGTGCAACACTCGTTTAGTAAGCCCATTGTTGTGGTAGCTAAGGTCAGTCCAACCCATTCATTTTGCATCTTTTTTTTTAGGGTTTTGATACTTCTTTTTGTCTCCTTGCAGATTTCTACATCATCCTCGATTATTGGTGACATATAGCATAGGAAAACAAAGTAGATGCAACACACAATGAGGGTTTCAGATCACCTTCCAACCCTATGAGAACCAGTGCTGATTTTTTTACTGTAAGGCAGGCGCCTAGATTGCATACCAGAGCGCCCATGGGTTCTTTGATCCTATTCAGTGCCCCATCCCACGCAGATCCTCCGGCTCCATCCTTCACGGACCTTTGCATAGTTGTTCCTACTTTTGTTTTCTTGAGTCATCTCTACGACATGCATCTGTAATCAACTGAGTTTTTTCCTCACTTCCTTCTTTCATTTTAGGGTATTAATTTGTTAATTTTATCATTTAGTAACATCTATATTACTTTATCACATTTATTTACAACGTTTATGTCCTCCTAGAATAGATTCACTACCCCCACATCAATGAATTTTAGTTAATCAAGCAACAAAAATAACAACAAAAAGATGAAAGTGGATGGTAACCCATCCCCAAATCGTCCCACCCCCGGTTTTTGTTGGGGTAATAAGATGAGCAATCCTCTAACTCCTCCCATGGCTATCATCTTGCTGTAGCCTAATTTTTGGCTCCTTGTTTAGTTCGCCCCCTTTTTAATTGATGATCTCAATTTTATTATAATTTTGATGTAATTGGCCTCCTTCTCAAGGCCTAGCTGGCTCGATGTGATTGGTATTATGTGGTGTTATTTTTCCACCCATATTTTATATGATCAACATTATATATCTCTAGTTTATATTAATAAAAGTATGTTTTTCAATTAAAAAATCTAGACATCGGATACTTTAAGATTGATATCTCTGGGTCCATTTTAGATAGCTACTTGTAATAGTATTTGAGCTCGTGATAACCCATATTTCATGAATGGTGTTTCAAAAAACATGCATCACATTTCGTTAGGAGAGAATGTTTTGAATTAGTGAGGTCGCGTCTAAAACCACCATCGTCATAATTAGCTGACAGACTTGTGGTGCAAAAAAGAAATGAAGAAGAAGAAGAAGAAGAATAATAATAATAATAAGAAGATATTTTAAAATCCACGAAGCTACCAAAGACAACCTATGGGACAACAGATCTTGTTAAAGATATTTCTAGCATTCAGATCTCCTGTTAGTGAGTTTGATGATCGACTCCCCTATTTTTTCAACCATATTCTCACTAAAAATATCTTGAATGGAAGAAGTAGCCCTGTGCTAGAAAATTGGGCCCTAATGTCATTACAAGCATTACATTCCAACATCAAATGTTTCTTAGATTCGATTAATTAACCACCGTGCAAAGGACACAAATTATCTCTTCCCATGCCTTTTTGGTCTTTTCCATCTTTTTGCTTCACACCGAAGACGATGTGAATTATTTCTCAATTGAGCTATGAAGATCTTTTCTTTCCATGGGATATTAACCCCTATAAAATTCTTTTGTTGATGATCACATGTAGAGTTAAATTCCTCCAAACAATACCTCTTTTTTCTCCCTAACAAATTTCCCCACATAACTTGGTGGAATTTTTTCTATAACAATTTTTTTATCTCTTGACTATTATTAGGACATGTATTCAAGTAAATGCTCCATTTTAATCCATTTTTTATATTCATCCATGACTTATTTCTTTTCTCCAAAAATACATTGAGAGGGCAACCTTAGGCCATCTACTACCTTCCATTTGCTTGATATTTTTAAAATATGTTATGAGATGAACCATAAAATAGCTTCTAGAGGTACAACCCCCGTTTCAACTAAAAGAATCTCATATGGGACCGCGATATTCAATTTGAACTTGCTAGTAATCATTCGTTTTTGAATCCTCTAAAATTGTTTCCATCTTGAGTTTGAAATTCTGCTAGCCTAAACCTCACATTTGTAAAGCACCATTAGAATAACTAAAAGCCCAAACAAAGTCTACATAGTTTTTAATCCCATAATTTCACCTCTCTGCATTTGTTTTGGAAAGCATAAAAATATCTCCACCCCCTAAAGTTCTATTTTTGCTACAAATCTCCCAACCGAGCTTGTTATTAAATTCTAACCCAAGATATTTATACTCATTACTTCCTTTAAAATGTTTCCATCGAAATAGAAATCATACCGAGTTCTTTTCTTTCTATTAGAGAAGATCATAATCGTGGTCTTATTGGTGTTGACTTGCATCCCCACTTCTTTAAAAAAATGCTCAAGCACACATAAAATCTTTTGAAGGCCTTGAGCGGACCTAACAATCAAAATAAGATCATCAACATAGAGGAGAAGTCTTACATCATACTCTACTAAGCGAAAAACATCTTCACTTTGCATATTTAACAATTCCTCATATTTGTCAATATATAGGCCAAATAAAGTAGGTGATAATAGGTACCCTTATTTAACCCCAATATGACTCTTGAAACTTTCTGAGATACCAATTTGAGTTCTAATTTCGACTCATACCTTTTCATAAAGTTTATGAACAACTGCTTTGTGATGCATTGGAATACCAAGATCCTTCGTTTTATCCCATAGCTTATTCCTATGAATTATTTCAAAAACCTTCTTTAAGTCAACAAAACAACAGTAAGCTTCCTATTTATCATTCCAAATTTTTTCAATAATGTGCCTTAAAGTGATACCATGATCTATTGTTGAATACTTAGGTCTGAACCCTGCTTGCCCTTTTTCTCTCTTATCTTTTTCTTCTATCCACTTGTTGATTCTGCATTTCACCATGCTACTAAAAAAATTTGCAAACAAAGGATTGATCATGATGGTTCTATAATTAGAAGGATTGTTAACATCTCCACTCTTAAAAAGAGGTATCACAAGACTAGTAGTACAATCTCCGGAAAACCCTGTTGAATGATGTTGTTGAATATGTCAACAATGTGAGGAGCAAGAAATTATTTCCCCCATTTTAAATATTCTTCCTGAAATCCATCCAAGTCTTTGGATTTTCCAACCCCCAATTTCATAATACCCTCTTTAACTTCTTGCATAGTAAAAATATTTGTTGTCGTGTTGACCAAAGGGGGGCCTTCAACTTATGGATCCTTCTCATAAAGTTTTTTTGCAAACTCAAGCCACTTATTGGATGTGATATTGTTATCATCTATATGTTTTTACTTTAATTGAACCTCCTTCCAAAATGATTTTGAGTTATGTTTCCCTAAGTGTATGAGCTCTTCCCTCCTTATGATCATGAACTCATATTTTTTTCTTTATGATCTATTTGTACAACTTTGTGTTTAACTTCTCTTTTCCTATTTCTTTAATAGCTCTCCTTTCCGCTTTACAATCCTCATCAAACCATCTATTTACCGGGAAAAAAATGTTTTCTTCTTCTTATTTTTTGTTCTTTTCCAACTTGTAAGGGAATTTTTATTATGTTTGTTAACTCATACCTTTTAAGGCCTTGTAATATTACTTTCCCCTCTTGCATTAAGTGACTCAATGCCACTTTGAAGATATCAAAATTTTCTTGTGTTACAAGAATCCTTCCTTTTTCTAGAAGATGTTGAGATTGTTCTTTCCTTGTGAGCTGATTCTTGCTTGACCAATCTACCACTATGGAAATTAGATTATGATCTGACTTTAGGTCCCTGATAGAATCATCAATCTCCACTTCTTTTATCCTATCAATTAAACTTTGCGAGCAAATTACATAGTCAACAACACTTGCCCCATTGTAAGTTATACAAGTAAAATTTTTAGATTTATGCCATCTTTCCATACCATTGCAAATAATCAAATCAAACATGTCACAAAGAGTTAATAATTTTTTGCCAAAATGATTGATCAACCGGTTCTCTCCTAACCATCTTTCCCACTGGTGATTATCTTCTTCCATGAGCCATAGCAGCAGATTATGCTTCTCCTATTTTCTCTAATTGTTAGCTTGCTCATTTGCAGCCCTCACATTGAAATCACTTAAAAGAACTTCCCCTTATTCTAAAAACTATGAGATATCTTTCTTTAGGGCTGCATAAGGATCTTTCCCAGCTAGCCTACTTTTTTGTATGTTTTTGAGACCTGAGGCATAAAGTAACAAGTTGCTATTCTAATGTTACTCATTTTTTCTGATATTCTAAGCCAAATGAACTGTTTGTTTATGTACTCTTTTACATGTTGAATATTTTTACCCTCCTATTCTCTAACTAAAACCATTATACCTCCAAAACCTTTCCCATTGCTAGCTACCTCATTCCAACCCGCAAATTTCCTATAACCTTCAAAAAAGGATTCTTACAACCAACATGCTCATGAGTTTCCATGATACAAATTACATCTCTTCCTTCGCTACATGCCCTAACCCAGTCCCCTTCTCTAAGGATAACCTCTATAACTCCAACATGCAAGTTTTAACAATGCTTGAGAGGGCCTTGATTCCTATTTATTTTTGTGTTGAGAACTCAAAACATGGTTGTCAAAAATTTTCATCCACGATTGGCCTAACTCATTTCTCGTTGACATAAATTTCGTTGTTCTCTTGTTGTCATCCATTTGTGAAGAGTATTGTGACAATATCTTGCCAATAATGGATTTTCCGTTGTACAACCATGCTCTTTTACCTTTGTCTCTTGTTGCTCTTACTTTAGTTAATTTTCTTTCTATCCTCTAGTTGAATTGAAGTTATAATCATCATCTAAAAAGAAATTTTACCCCCTCAAGAGTCCCTTCTTACCCAAAAGTTGGTACTTGTCTTCTAAAATCCTCATGACAACTTTGATAGGTCTAGCTCTTTCTTCATCTACCTTTCCAATTCTCTCGCTTGCATGATTAGCCCTTGCCATTGTAGTTTGTCTCTTAAAAAGGCACCTACCAAAGCAAATGTGTTTTCATTCTTTCCATACTCTTTTACCCCTTTGATAATTAGATTTTTTTTCTTCTCATACCTTTCTCTATGTTCGCTTTCTTGCATTCTACACAAATTTACACCTACCTCGTTGTCCTATTGAATGGTCCCTTAACAACACGAGACCATGAATTGGTTTCATTTGAATTTATATTTTTAACACATTACTCAACCACAAATCTATGAGAGTTTGTTCCCTAATCCTTCCGAGGTCTAATTTCGTTGTTTTTAAGTCCGTTACACACGTACTGGTTTTGTTGATGCTAACATGTCTTGCCAAGCTGTTTTCACCCTTTCATTATCATTTTTCATTTTTTTCCATTCATGCTTTCCTATTTGTAAGGCCTCTTGAAGCATTGCCACTTGCTCCTTTAACACTTTGTTGTCTTCTATAAGAGTTTGGTTTGTTGTTACAATCTCCTAGATCTTGTAATTTTTCTCTTGCTCTCGGGCTTCCATGCGTTCCATTATATTTTTCACATTCATCAACTCTTGAACATATAAATTAGATGACCAAGTAAGAGGAGTGGAAATAGGGTTGTAGACTTCTTCCACTCCTCTGTTCCTTATAGTCATGTGCCTCCCATTTGTGTGCTCCATTTTTGGTTTGAGTTTTTGACCTTTGTTTAAGTGGAGTAGTTTTCATCTTTGATCTTGGTGTCTTCTTTGAAGTCCCCATTTAATGCGTGAAAGCCTACATTTTATTATTCCTTGATATTACTTTGCATTGACCCACACCCATTTCCCACTTTTGTCTGCTAGTGCAATTTTTCCCAAGTTGTTTGACTCCTCAACCCCCACATACGTTCTTTCCATTTCCAACATTTGACCACACAAAAGAGACCAAATGGAACCGAGTTGAGTCACAAACCAAGAGCTTTCCTAGGCGTAAGCAACTCTCGAGCCACATAGATCCTTGTAGAATAAAGTAGGAGCTTGATTGCAATGTCCAGGTGATTGACGATTTATCTATGCTATGTTTCTTGTTTCTCCGTTGTTTTGGTATTGCTTTTTGCTTCACACTGTAATGTACAAATCTGCAATGGTTTCAATGCTCAGTAGTGAAATGAATGCCCATTGATGCAAAATATCCATTTGTGTAGGAAGTCCCGCCCTCTCGTCGTGTGTGTAGGAAGTTGCATACGGATCGACCTCTCGTGGCTCAAAGAATGACTTGTCTATACCTTGCAATCACAAATGAAACCGATTAACAATTAAAATTTTTAGTTGGAAAACAAAGTGGCAGATTAGTTAAGTAGTGCAAATCATGCAATTTCCATTATCTAAAACTCCACAAAATCAAGGAATTGATGCAATATCGAATGACTATTGACTCAATGGTTAAGTTGCTTGGCTCTTAAAGAGCCCACCAGGGTTCAATTCTCACTGCAAGCGAAGTCAGGAGATGAACCATAATAAGGGATGAGGTCGGGATTGTGCCCTGGGTGAATTTGACAAAATGGATACCCCTCAGTCCTTGGCCGCTTAGCCTAAGAAATATGCCCACTTCACCGTAGGGGAAGGTGGTCCATGGACCTTCCAGATTTCAATCAAAAAATAAAAGGACACAAAAATTCAGTGTTGACCTAGTCTTTTCAAAATTAATGAAGTTATGGACCTTCCTAATAAAACTACACTGGGAATTGGAATCACATAAGTTCATGATTTTTCAAGAAAATGATCTTTTTAACTAAATCAAGCGTCACCATCATTCTTATACACTATCCTTGTTATTGTTAGCTCATCCGAATTTCAAATAATGTTTTTTAATCTCCTTAAATATAAAAATTCTTAGAGTAAACGCCAATTATAAAATGAAAAAACAATTACATGACAATTATATAGTTATATATACACAAATAAGTTCATAAAATATTTTTTCCACGCAGCTTGAATGACATATTCTTCTTTTTTAAATCATAAAATAGCAAATACTTTTAAGTGATTTAAAATATTCATGGGCAGAGAGGCAATTTATGAGTAGTATTACCGCAACATATTGGTCACCTCTTACACCATGTATGGTCTCTAGCTCACTTATTGAACGATCCAACAATTTTATAGGTCTTACGTTGAGGTCCTAATTACTCCATGGAAAATTAACATGGTATTATATTGTGGATATAAGCCCCAAGTACATTAATATATTTCGTGGGTGGGCATATTAAAAATAATTTTTATTTTGAATATCATAGAGAGTTATCAATTGTAATGCAATAAAATAGTGTATGGGAGCTTTGATTTACGTGTTATTCAATTTCACATAGCGAAATTATGGATTCCTAAAAGAAAAATCCTCGCAACTCTTAATCTTCCAAAATATCTATGGATCTAGTTTCTTAACTTTGACCCTTCTCCCTTTCGTAAAACATTTTCCAATAGTATTTACTAAAATACTCAAATTTACTAATCATAGAAGTTTCAATTGAAATGTAAACCATGGATGATGTCTTACTATAGTAAACATGCACTATTTATGTGAGTTGTGTTGGAAATGTGTTGTAAATTTTACATGTTGTATCTATACACACACTTAGATATGACATATACAATCTCATACATGACATGGGGTGTATATGGGTGATTTGGACCCATAATTTATGGCCCATGATTTTTATACCCATAGTTTGGTATAATGGTTTTTAAGACCATTATATTTTAATACTATTTGGGCAATTTATTTTTGATGTTTTATATTTAAGTTTCTTGTACATGTACTAGGGTAAATCAAAAATTCAAGAATATTATTATATTGAAAATGATCGAGTTAATGCAATACAAAAAAATGTATTGTCTTAGGTTTTTTCTTTTTAAAAGAGTTTTCGTAGTTGAAAATATCATGTATTGCATGTGTATGCCATTTTCCTTTTCTGTTATAACTTAAAGATCCTACTAGCATTATTTCTCTTGCACAAGTTTATTAGTCTACTTATCTTGATTTGGTTACGAGTGTTAGGATTTAGCTTTGTTTAAAGATGTAGGGAATATTTTCGTTGAGATAAATAGTTTGAGTGAGAGTTGTGAGCATGAGAATATTTTGTAAAGGAAAATGATGGAAAACACAGGGATATAAATTAAAAATATAATAGCTATTACATTGAGTTATGTAAGTTGAAGATATAAGAACTTCTCACGTAAATAGATAATTGGTTTGTGTGTTAATAAATATTCTCAAGAATATGAAGCTAGTTAATTAAGAGATCTTGTATAGGAAGGAAAATATTTTAACAAATGACAATGTCTTTGATGGGATGAGTTAGAGATTTTGTATTCCAAAAGTGTATAGTAGATAAACTCTTTGTAAGGAAATTACTTACATATATTAGAAGAACAAAATAAATAAAACACCAAAATAAATAGATAATACCACAATATGCAATAATAGATGCCTTATCCACTTGAGGGGTAACCTCCAAACCTTATAATAAGACTCAAATGATCAATATGACGATTATCTACTACTTACTCATTTTTATTTATACCCTAATATGATATGTAAACCACTTATGCCAACCTACTAAGTATATGAAATCATATACAAACGAGATATTGCAAATGAGATAATATGATGATTTGGCCCTCCACATAAAGCTTAAGTAACATTACCAAAGGCTATTGCATTTTTCCAATGAAATTATTCAAATAATAAAACATGGAAGACTAGATGTATTTTGCTTGACGGAGGGAGCTCCAATCTATATGTCACATTGCTAATCTTTTGTAACACTTGGTAAGGGCCATAATATTTAGGTGAAATATTTTTATACTTATTTTGTTTTTTGAAGGACAATTGTAGTTACAAAAATAAATGTCTCTGTACATACCCAAAAATTACATGGTGCAACATTGAAATGCGACACATCTCCAATGATGAAAAAGATTGGAGATGGAGCGATGGAGGAGCAGGAGGAGCGGGAGTTTTCAATTTTTGAAAACAAGCAGCAACAGCGGGAGGGTCTACCAAATCTGCAGGGCGAACAGGAGGAAGGCTTGAAGAATCATGTGATCGTGGAGCCCATTGGTTCTACGGAGAACAATGGAAGGCCATGCACGTGGGCAGAACTTTTGGGGGGGAACAAATGGGATAAAAGGGTCATGGAGATCCTAGAACCTGTTAAGGAAAAAGGTAATCTTTCCCTCAAAGTTCCTATTTATTTTTTGGCTAGAACTAAAGTCTCCATGGAAGGAGCTTTGTTTGCTAAATGTATGGGGACTAGACAAAATATTGATTATTTTAGAAGTTTGGCAAAGAGGCGATGGGTAGCTAATGGGAACATTGAAGTTTCAGCGTATGCTAATGGGTACTTCTTAGCTATCCTACCCAGTAAGGAACATGTTGCGAAAATCTTGACAGAAGGACCTTGGTTCATTGGAAAATCTCATGTCATTGTTCCAGAAATGGGAGCCAGCCTTTAATCCCTTTGAAAATCTATTACGGAGTTTCCGATTTGGGTTAACCTTCCGGGTTTACCCTTGGAATTCTGGGAACCAGAGGTTCTCTTTGGTATAGCGAAGAGCTACGGGAGCCCCATTGCTCTGGATCCGGTTACTAAAGCAAAGACTAGACTCACCCATGCCAGATTTTGTGTTAATATGAGTCAAGATTCATGTATGGAAACAAATATTAAGCTTATGACCCCAGAGGGGGTATGGGTGCTAGAGGTTTGATTATGATCCATCCCCATTTGCCTGTAAGAAATGCAAGTTAGTAGGCCATGAACAACGTATGTGTCTAGAATTTAAAAAAGAAGCTTGAGACAAAGGTCATGCCCCAAAAGTTGGGTCCAAAAAAAGAGACAAAGGAATGGAAGAGGGTTGGAAGGAATGACAGGGTTGAAAATATCCAATAGGAAAATCCCGAAATAGAAGAACCATTGCTCCCACCTAATAAATCCAGTGAGGAAAGAGGAGAATCAAGCTCGCAGGTACAAGGAAACATCAATGAAGAATCTAAAGAAAAGATGAGGATCTGCTAGATTTTGTCACGGAAGAAGAAACTCAAGTTTCCGAGAATGAGGCAAGTAAAGTTATGGAGGACAATAAAATTGCTTTGCAAGTTGTAGATGGATTATCTTTGGAAGAGGTGTCCTCTATAGGTCAGAGCTCCTTTGGACAAAGACAAGAGGAAGATTTATCTATGTCAAATGGTTTTGAGATTCTATCAGACCTTGTTCCTGATACCTATGAGGAGATGGGCTCTCCGAAGACCCCGTGAGTAAATCCAAACCTGTTACTCGTAGCAGCTCTCAAGCTGATGTGGGTAAAGACTCAAGCCTAAAAGGTAGGAAAAGTAGCAAGGAAGTAAGGGAGACAAACTCAAGAAGGGAAGTAGAAGTTGGTATTCAGAAGACTTTGGGGAATTTGATTCCTCGTAAAAATAAATGTTAATGATTTGTCTTTCTTGGAATATAAGGGGTCTGAATAACCCCAGTAAACATTGATTAGCTAAGGATCTTAGAATGAAAAATAAACCTAATATTTTTATGATTCAAGAAACTAAAATGTCTATAGAGAGATTCAAAGATGTGGGCAGGTCTATTTGGAAAGAAAGTTGTTAGGAAGGTCATAGTTCTGTGGGTGCATCTGGAGGTGTGGTCACTCTTTGGGATCCCAACATTGTGCATGGTGTTCTTATCCTGTCGGCTCCAAGTCATATGGCTATGTGTTTCATGAACTTGTCCTCAAATAAATCCTAGTATGTTTCAAATATTTATGCGCCTAACAATGTGAGTGAGAGAAGGAAGCTCTGGAGGGACCTCACGTCTTTTAGAAATTTATTCAAAGATAAAGATTGGCTTATTGAGGAGATTTCAATTCCCCCCTTTCTCCGGGGAAAAAAAGGGGGTATAACTTCTTTGACTGATAGTATGGAAGATTTGGCTGAGTTCCTCAACATCAATGGGATGGTGGATCTGGATCTGGAAGGATCAAAGTTCACATGGGTCAATAGGAGAATTGGGTCGGAACTTATTCAAATTAGATTGGATAGGTTTGTGGTGAGTCACCTTTGTATGATGAATCAGCTCTACTCCCTCAAGACTCTTCCCAGAATTGGATCGACCATAACCCTATCCTCCTTAAACTAGGGATTCGAGATCAAGAAATCTAGGTCCTTCGGTTTGAAAAGATTTGGTTAGATCATCCCGATCTTCCTACGTAATCAAAGAGTGGTGGAATATCAAGGTTTTGGGGTGGCGATTACTGAGACTCGGTTTTAAATTAAAGCATCTCAAAAGCTGTCTCAAAAGATGGAATAAAGAGGTTTTGGAAACATCTTCGGGAAAAAGCAGAGTGGCGAGAAGATATAAGGAATATTGAGGAACTTATTGAAATGATGGTCTCAATCCGATTATAAAAGAACAAGAACAAAATCTCTTGATTGAGTATCATAACATCCTGACGAAAGAAGAGGTGTACTGGAAATAGAAATCGAGAGTGAAATGGCTTAAGGAGGGGGATAGGAATACAATTTTTTTCTATTTCTCGGCCACCTCTCGGACAAATCTCCTTAAGATATCTGAAATCAAGAATGAGAATGAAGATATCCTATAGGAAAATAAGGATATCAACCAGGTCATTATAAATTATTTTAAGGATCTCTTTCAAAGGTAGGGGGTTGAGGAGCAGAGACAAAACAATATCCGAATCTTTTCTAGAAAGTGATATCCCACGAAGGAAAATTGTGAGCTCTTAAAGATCCCTTCTGAAGAGGAAATTAGGTATGTGATCTTTGATATGGAACTTGATAAGTCTCCTGGCTCTGATGGCTTTTAGGCCTTCTTTTACCAAAAATTATAGGAGGTGATAAAGACTGAAGTTATTGATATGGTCCAAGATTTTTCAAAAATGGGAAGCTTCTCAGACAGCTCAACAACACATTTTTGGTCCTTGTTCCCAAAATTGCTAGAGCCAATGAGGTCAAGGACTTTAGACCGATTAGCCTGTGTAACACGAGTTATAAAATTCTAACCAAAATCATAGCTTGCAGGATCAGGACGGTGCTCACCCATTTTATTTCTGAGAACCAAGGAGCCTTTGTCCTAGGGAGACAGATCACTGATAGTATTGTAGTGATCCAGGAGGCCATTCATTCCATTGATAACTCTGCTAGATCAGCTATGTTCCTTAAGCTTGATATGCACAAGGCCTATGATAGGATTAACTAGTCTTTCCTTCGGGCTATTCTAGAAAAAGTGGGGTTTGATAATACTATGGTGAGCATGATTATGACCTGTATATCTACTGCTAGTTATTCAGTGTTGGTCAATGGCAGTCTGGAAGGTTTCTTCAGAGCTGGTAGAGGATTAAGACAGGGTGATCCCCTATCTCCTTTCCTTTATGTTATCATGGCTGAATCCTTGAGTAGAATTTGTAAGTAGGCTATGATTTCTAAGAATATCTAGGGTATTAAGATTTCAAATGGGCTCCCTCCTATTTGCCTCAATCAATTTGTTGATGACAACTTCCTGATGGGGAAGGCCTCTATCCAAGAAGCCACCAACTTCAAGTTTGCTCTCAATGAGTATGAACAGGTTTCAGGGTAGATGGTCAATTTCCTTAAAAGTGTTGTCTATTTTATTAATGTAGATAAACATGTTCAAGCTAGGCTTGCTCATATCCTTGGTTGCAGAATCAAATGCTTTCCGGATTCCTACCTTGGAATGCCTCTTCTCCTTAAAAATCCTGATAGCTCTATTTGGAATGCCCTGCTGAAAGAGTTAACAAAAAACTTTCCTCCTGGAAAGGTCTCCTCCTTTCACAAGCTAGTAAGATTCAACTTCTATAGAGCTCCCTCCAAGGAGTTCCCATCTATATTATGTCTCTTTTCAAACTTCTAGCTAAAATAACAACTATTTTGGAAAGAATTTAGAAAAGATTTCTCTGGGCTGACGCTTCGGAAGATTTTAAATTCCCCCTTGGTGGCGTGGGAAAAAGTAACTAAGCCAAAGTTGTGTGGTGGTTTGGGCTGAAGAACATTCCTATTATGAACAAAGTTCTATTAGCCAAAGCTGGATGGCGAATAACTAGAGAGGAAGGCCTATGGGTTGAAATAATAAAAAAGAAATACCTGCGGAATTATGGCAAAATTGACTCCTTTTTCTTCCATAATAACCTTCCTAAAGGCTCTTATTTCGGAATTCCCGATGGATTCCAAAGACATTCTCTCCAAGGGTGCTTCTGGGAGATTGGGAAGGGAACATGATCAAATTTTGGTGGGATAGCTGGATTAAAGAGGTCCCCTTAGCTGATCAAGAAATTTGGAAGGAGGTGGCTCAGTCTATGAAGATAAAGGTAAAATTTGGATTAAGGATTTTGTTTTTTTGAGGAGAAGTATCATTGGGAAACCATAACCCCCTCCGGACTATCTTGGGGACCTCAAACCCTTTCAGGATCTCAACAAGAAACTCAAGGACTTTCACATCCCCATCTTCCAGACAAAGGAGGACACAATCATATGGAAAGAGGAGGATTCAGGAAACTTCTTTGTTAAATCTGCCTATAGCTCTCATTTCAAGAAAGATCAACAAAGAGACTATTGGGGCAAGTTATGGATTAAAGATTTGATCCCAAAGATCAATATTTTTTTCTTGGCTGTCCAAAATAGAATCTTGTTAGTTGATAACCTCAAAAAGAGAGGGATGATGATTCCTAATAGGTGTTCTTTATGCAGGAAAAGGGAGGAAAATGTGAATCACCTTTTCTTACATTGTCCTTTCTCTAAAGGTGTTTTCATGATGATTTTGGATTTGTTCAATATCCAATGGATCATACCTTCCAATATAGAAGATTGCAACATTCAATGGGAAAGTCCCTTTAGGTTTCCCTTTTTGAACTGGGCCTGGAGGATTGCTTTACCTCACTTCTTATGGGGGATCTGGAAAGCAAGGAATAATAGTGTCTTTAGAGACTAGAAAACCAGATTGTGGTGATAAAGAGGAAGATCCTAACAGCCATAAAGGAAAATCTCAAACTCTTTAAAAGTAAAACTAACAAGAGTTGTCTGAAAGGGGAACAGGTTGTGCTGGAAAAGTTTGCCTATAGTCCGGTCATGATCCATAACCCTGATAAGATTGTGAACTGGAACAAGCCGGTGGGATCTACTATCAAGATCAAATTTGATGGGGCTTCCAAAGGAAATCCTGGTCAAGCGGGGGAGGGGGTATCTTAAGAAATAAAGAGGGTGATTGGTTGTTTGCCTATGCTGGCCCTTTAGGCAAACAAACCAATAATATGGTGGCCAGAGCCCTCCTATGGGGAATTTTAATAGCCAAGGAAAAAGGCATTAAGGATATACAGATTGAAGGTGATTCCCTAATCATCATAAGTGCTCTCAATAATAGGTGCAAGATCAATTGGGCTTTAAGAAACATCATCCAAGACATCAAGGAAATGCTTAAGGATTTTGATAAAGTTTCTATTAATCACCGTGGAGACATGGTAATATTTGTGCGGACAAGATGGCAAATATAGGCATCCGGAGCCATGAGTACAAGATATGGGGCATTGGAGATAAGCTTCCCTCTAATATTAATGATGAAATCATTAAGGAAAAGGGGTGCTAAGTTCTCATAATGGTGGCACGAGTGGGCGTAAGTATTTCAAGTACCCTAGGAAATTTCACATTAATCATCTCCTTTGCTTGTTTTTGAAAGGGTGAATTTTTGCTGGTTGTGGGGTGCTGCCGGTTGAAAGGGAAGTTTGGTAAAGCTAAGATGGGAGGTGACAGAATTAGGGTGGAGCCTGCTAGTCAAAAATTTGAAGAGAACAATCCGAGTCTGTGGAATAAGCTTAAGGTTGGGGGTTTCAGCAATTTCATTACCAAATTACATGGTCATGACTCAATACTGTCAAAAGATTTCGGCATTGCTTGGAAGGAGGGGTTTTTCATATTCGCGGTATGGATGTTGAGGTCTCAGAGACCAACATTGCTAGGATTACTGAAATGAAAATGGAAGGTTTGAAGCTCTATAAGGATAGAAAACGCAGGGATTTGGAGATTGACAGGTTTTTGTTGGCAAAGAGAGGTGCCGGTTTTTCACGGATGGTATTGCTCACTCTTGCATCCCTGGTGTGTGGAAGGATGTCTGCCTCCAACTCATGAAATACATCACTTTGGAGGGCAAGTATAGAAAGATCTATACCCACCATATGACTCTGCTCAACATGTTCGGCATAAGGTGATGATCAAGTATCCCTTTCTTCCTTGCTACCTCTCTCATGAATTCCTTGATTGCCTTTCAAGCAAGACAAGGCTGAGCTTCCCCTGCACGAAGGTTTGATTCTCCTGTTGGTCGAGAATGGTACTCGACCCTGGTCCCTCCTTTGAGGTCGGTGATGGACGAGCATGCTGAGGAGGATGATGTCACTCTTGTTGTTTGCCTCACTAAAATGAAGGGAAAGGGTATCAATGTGGAAAAGGATTGGGAAAAATTCAATAGAGATGGTGACCTTGGGGAGGCCAGTGCTTCTAGGAAAATGGATTGTGTGGGTGATCCTAATGTCTTTGATGAATGGAGTAGGAAAATGTTGTACCTGGAGGGTGTCCTGAAGGCCATGGAGGCTGCCAGTGCTGGCCAAAGAGATTCTATGATGGACATTATCAATATTTCCAAGAAAATGGTCACCGATCAAGTTCAGACTAAACATAGAGTTAACGAGCTGGAAAATCAAGTGAAGGTTTTGTTGGACAGGGTGGAAATGATGGAATCAGAAACAAAAGAAGGAAATTCAACCTCAGGATCAAGTAGCTCTGAGGAGGAGATGGATAATGATGGTCATGGTAGGTCCTGATCCCCTGGTTTGCTGTGTTTGGTTGGAGCTCCTTGGTCGTGTGATGTAGGTTGTTGGTGCCCTCTCTAAACTGTGGGCGGAAGTTTGGTAAACTTTTGGTTCTTAGTTGTTTTTTTTTTTGTCCGTCTCTAGGGGTTTCCTCTCTGGGGTCCAGTTTGCAATGTAAGAGTTAAGTTGTTTTAACTCATTTTCTAGGACTCTCTTGGTTTGGTAACTCCTGTTGGTTTTTCTCTTTTTGATCCTCTCTCTTGTATGGCCCCTGGGAGCCGATCCCTATTTTTGCCTTATCTAATAATAAAAATATTCCTTCCAAGATGAGAATGAGATCCAGATTCCTCCCTCTCTCCTTTGCATCCCTCCTTTGACTCAAATCAACCCTTCTGCTTTGTCCCTAGACTTCAATTTTTCCTACAAGACCACTTTTTGGATTTTAACATTGTTTTTGATTGCATAATCGTCACTTACCAAAGAGTAAGCGGTTACGTAATCATCACTTACCAAAGAGTAGAAGTTTCGCCACCATCCCTCTGTCAAAAATGGAGGTCTTGTCATTGTCCAACATGAAATTAAAACATGCATTTTGGAATGCGTGTTTTGATTTTGAAATGATTTTATCTCGTATTGCTTAGTCAAATTAACTAAGAATAGGCTTGTTGGATTGGTCTTGAGTTCCTCCTCTCTTCTTACTAAATTTAGTATGTTGAATCCTTCTCCTTTGGGTGAGTTTTCATTTCTTGATTGACACTTGTAGTTGTCATCTTCTCTCCCAACAATTTATAAATCACATTTTACGTGTATGATGGGTTGGACATTTGATATTTTTGGTGAAGTGTTATGCTGCTGAAATTTGGAGAGGGATCACATAGATAAACTAGTACATTTAATTGTTCTTCCTTGCTTCTCAAATTCGGTCATTTCCTTTGCATTAAGCCAGCCAAAACTAGTGTTCTTGATTTATTTGTTGTCAATCACTAGTATTACATCCCATGATCAATTGGATTTCATCATTAGAAGAGGATATAAAAATGAGGACATAACAAGTGCATCTCACCTTTGGAAAGCTGCCACACAAAACATTAGTAAATAGGTTGGGGTTGGACTTGAATTTTTAAAGCTTTACATAGTTGTTATTTATTTTCATTAGAAGAAATTGCATATTTAGATTGTTAGAAGTGGAGGATTCCATCACTTCCCTTATACATTCTTTATTTTAGTATTTCTTTCAAAATATTTATTACATAAATATTCCCTTGATAAATTATTCTAGCTTATCCTTGTGGATCTTCTCGGGAAATTAGTTGGAGGAAGAAGTGAAGAAAGCCCTACACTTATTTTATTATTTATTTATTTTGATTAGATTGGAATTGCTTATGTTGGGGAAAGTTCATATGATAAAGAGGAAAGTGCTTTGAGAGGCTTTTCCATTTCCAGAAAACTTGAGGTAGAAGTTTTTCAAGAAGAAGTTTTATTTTATTAGATTAATAACTTTCTAATAATTTCTCTTAAAAATCTTTTGTTATCATACAACACCTTTTTTATGATAGAGGAATAACCATAGTTAGTTATTCCCTATTTTAGTTTCATTTCATTAGAAGCACTTCTTATTATTTAAATGCATTTCCTTGTGTCTGTAGAGTTATTTTATTTTAATTAATCTTAGAAAACACAAAAGCAATAGTTATTTGATTAGCTTTTTAAATTCCATTTCTTATAAAAGCTTCATAGAATAAAAAAATAGAATTGATAGTTACATTTGTTTTATTTAATCCTTTTATTTAAATTAGACTTCTTTACATTATTTATTTAAAACTAGAATTTAATTGTTAGCAAATATTAGTTAATACATTGATTAGTCTACATCTATATTTGCATGGCATTTAGTTTGTTGCAATCAAGTTAGACGGTTTCCTCTCCAATATGTCTCCACTCTCCTTCCAACTATATTTTCACAGTATATATGTGTGTGTGTGTGTGTGTGTGTGTGTGTGTGTGTGTGTGCGTGCATGATTTCGAATATTAATTCAAGGCATTGAATAAATTTATATTCTATCTTTGCCTTCATTGGTATCGAGCTCTAATATCTTGGTGTGAATTGAAGTTTTGGAGATATTATATTTTTTTTTTTTATATATATATAACAAGCTCTTTTGGCATGTTCTGGTTTGTCTCTTACCCTGTATTGGAGAAGTGTACATGTTGGAGGAGTGGACGTGTTAGTTTGGCAATTTGTTTTTCTCCTTGGTGAAGCGAAATTGTTTTGGCAAAGTGAGAGGAATTGCGAAGCACATGCGTGAAATTGGTTGGATCGAGCATGCACCATTCAATCTTATCTCATTTCGAAGGAAGGCAAGAGTGACTGTCATTATTTGGCTTGGATGGATCGAGGAAAGTAAGGAAGGATGTTGTGAAGGTCAAGACGTAGGTTAATTCCATATGGCTGTTATACATTGACAACATCATATTCGTCAACAACCTGTTGGGAAATGTTGATCACAGTTTAAGGGAGGAAAGAAACCCGTACACTCGGACTTAGGGTTTGGGATTTCTTTCCTCATGGAAATATTCCTTTCTCTTTCGTAGTTTCGTAGCTGAGACCCTTGTCCCAAAGTATGACCTTGGAGTTTCGATGTCTCACCATTTGTGTAACAAAGTGAAAACACTACTTCAAAAATAGAATACGATGAATATAATCATGAGTGTTTTACCCCAGGGATCCTATTAAGAGAGCATTTACCTACTTTTTCTTGATGGGTGGAAGGTTTTATATGCCTCCTTTATCCGGTTGGTGGTTCTCAAATTTATTTTGAGCATGCCTGCAAGTAAGGATGTTTTAGCTATGACATCTCTTGAAGTGGATTTGTCTAACACTAGATCAAGGAAGACATTGGCGAGTGCTGCAATATGTGGAAATTATTTTGAATCAATGAGCCTCAAAGCTATATCCACTAATTAAGTAGCATGTTACTGGAGGCTGGAGGGTACACAGATGTTGGAGGACGATTGGTGCCCTCTCGTGAGTTTCCTACTGACAGGGGTCGCACCATTTCTTTGGTGACAATTTTTTTTTTTGTGTTCATATTTTTGTTCATGATGTTGTTTTCTGGTGTGTTTTTCAATAAAGATGTAGAGCAATTTTCTAGTTTGGTACCTCTTGAATGAAGGACATTGTGAGGAGAAAAATCACTAAAGTAGTGCTTGGTTCTTGTGTAAAGGGTTTTGGAAATATGAGAAACCACCAAAGTGTACAGTTGAGACATCAAGTCACCTCTAGGTTCATGGTGAACTGTAGTTGGAAAACCATATGGGTTTGTGGTAATCCAAGGAAACTAGAAACCATAAGGTGTTCTCAAGGATGGATGTACTCAGGTCACTTCCAGGTTTTTGGTAATCCTGTGGGGAAAAACCAAGGTGTCACCAAGACCAAGAAGCCACAGAGATGGCATGCCACCTCAAAGGTGAGTAGGCTACATGGAGAGTGTAATAATTTTTTTACTATGTTTGGAATAAGGGGGTACACTATATGGAAATATGATGTTTAGAAACAATGTATTAAGGGGGAATGTTAGAAAATATTAGTTAATACATTGATTAGTCTATAGTTATGCCTGCGTGGCATTTAGTTACTGCAATTGGTTGGACAGTTTCCTCTCCAACTGTCTTCCCTCTCCTTCCAACTGTATCTGCATTGTATATATATGTGCATGATTTTGAATATTAATTAAAGGCATTGAATCAATTTATATTCTATTTCTCGCCTTCATCAATATAGTCTAGAAGCTTAAATCAAAATAATAAACCTAGTCTAGAAGAAGATAGAAGTAGAGAGAAGAAGAAGAAAGAAGAAGAAGAGAGGAAAAAGAAGAGGAGAAGAAGAATAATAAGAGAGGAAAAAGGAGGAGGATAAGCGAGAAGAAGGAGAAAAGGACAAGAAGAAGGAATAGAAGAAGAAAAATAAGGAGGAGGAAGATAGACAAAAATGAGAAGCAAAACATAAAGAAAAAGAAAAGGAAGATAAGAAAAAGAGGTGCAAGAAAAAGCTAAAATTATTCCCACAGAGCCAACTAAAGAGGCCAGAAATATAGTACTTGCCCACTCTCAATGAGATTTTTGGTGAATATCAAAGAAGCACTACAACAAAGAAGACAAACATAAACCATACAACTACAACATGGGGTATTAGAGAAAACTAAAGAAGGATATGCAAGGCATCTACACAAGATCTCACCTATACAAAAATCTATATGCAGCCAAATACTAGAGAAAAGTGCTAAATATGACTGGATGCAAAGATGCCTAGATACAAAGGAGGAAATGAATATAATACTAGCATCTATCAAAACATCCAAACCACAAATCAAGATTGATTCCAGCCTTCCGGTGGAGACAAAAACCGAACAAATAGTAACGATAATTTTGGCTAATAATGCCACACCGAAATAAAATGAATAGAAGAAAATCATAGAAGAGGCAAAGACAAGAGTATAAGGAGAAAATCACACAGCCTCAAACACTAGAAAATCAAAATATGCGAAGGATATGCAAACATTTCTCACTAAACTTGAGGCGAAGTTACAATTTTGCGGCATACTATGCCTATGCCATGGGTTGGAAAGGATTATTAGGAGGATAAGGAAGAATTGAATACATTAGAACATCATCTCAATAAGGAGTCCGCAAAGTATGACACCACTACAGATGTTGATAGTAGAAAATGAAGAAAACTTGTCGAGATTAAAAAGCAATATCATAACAAACAACAATAGGCAGAGAAGATTGGAGATGTGCAAGAATAGAGCTCTAAAATGGACTTAAAACTAGTATGCATGCAACAAGAGTTGGTGGTTACCAAGAAAAGATTCAACCAACTAAAAATAAGCTAGTCGCCTACATATATTTTTCTCTTAGCTCAACAAAATACACATTTCTAGGTATGGACACAAGAAATAAAAGAGAACTTAGATCAATGGTACCAATTTGAGAAAAATATCATTACTAAGTATGCAAAGTATATTCTACAAGCCACCACCTAAGAAGAGACAAAGGAAGGGGTTAGAATATCCTTAGTGACCACAACGGTTAAATCACAACTAAGCGATGTACTACATTCTAGACCCAATATAGTTCTATGTTCTTTGTGTGTGCAATGATGTGCCTAGGGTGCCCTAACATCAATGACGCAAAGATAGTGAGCAATAACTAGATGTAATGCAAAATGGTGGATGGAATAGAATAGACTTCCCTTTCCTATATAGTGTGTGTGATGCAATGATGTCCCAAATGCAGTCCCTTGCCTTAGTAGATAGCTAGCCCTTGGTGGTAGATAGTCTGCTCATAAGATAGTGAGTATGCTATGTTTATATAGGGATATCTTGCTCAAATTTTGACACTAATGACCCGACATGCCGACTAGTACCTAGGGGAATGAGAGGGAAAATTACAAAGACCGAACTTGAAACTCTAAACTAGACACAAGTGTTGTTGGGACCGTGGTGCCCATGGGCACCCCGGTTCTAATCTAGGTGCCATAGTCAAAGACTAGAGATGACAAATGACCAAATAAATAAACCTAATACTCCTTGAGAGACAACTAAAACTATGCAAACAATCGATGATTGTGTAAGATAAATGATGATGAAGAAAACTAACTCGATGATATGAATAGGGGATAGGTCATTAGCGAATACTTTCCTTATGCAAGATCCATATACAAAACAACATACTTAGCGGTATAATTGTAATAGTAAGTGCATGATTTTGTGACTACATTTTCCCCCGCTTTATGTTAATGAGTGAAAAGCTCAAGAACATAAAGTAGATAGAGATGCGTACCTAAGAGAATTCTAGAGAAGCTCGTGTTGTATTAGAACACATATATATGGTAGTAAAATCATGCCGAAAGAAACATAACGTGTGTCGAACCATGGACCAACGCATTGATCCATGCAATGTAGCGAGAAATGTAATGTCGTGATGAAGTGTACTAAACACGAGTGGTGATTGTAATGATAAATGATTGATGATTTCAAATGTTGTAGGATGAAAATGATATGGGATAGGGAGTGATCATTTCCTAACTTGATTGGGTGTATATGAATAATTGACCAAAGGATTTTGGCATCCTACCGCCAGAGGAAGAGTGTAGGGAGAAAAGTGTGCTATTATCCAATCTCTAAATACATCCTCAAGGTCTAGCTACCTGCAGATGTAATCATATCAAAATTTTGTGGTTTTTGGATCCAAATAATTTTGAGAAAAAAATTTGATCCATATAGGAGTGGTATAGGAAAGTCACTCTTGCCCCCACTCCATGGGTGTTACCACAATGTGATGGATTCCAAGTTAGATCATCTGGAAGAAAATGTGAAATGTATGATGGCTTCCAAGTTAGGTCATCTAGGAGGTCACACGTAAATCTCAAGATAGGTCATTTGGGAGGCCAATTGTGTTCAATTTGTATTGATGATATGATTTTGATTGTTAGAAATTTTAACACATTGAAATTGATTCATTGATTCGATTTGATTTATTACTCGTAGAGAGATTTTACGCTAGTTCAATAGGGGGAATCGATAAAAATTAGTGAAATATCACATGGAAGGGTTTTCATGATTATTTCCCTAGGTTACGTCATTAGGGGAATTAAAATATCGTGAGATGTCGTGGGGTGAATTAGTAAATGTTTGAAAATGATGATTTGGTAGTGTTGATTGACTGCATGGTAATGTAAGGGGGATTATAAGATGACCCCAATGATATTCCCCCTTTTTGGTGAAAGGGAAGTGATGAGAAGAATGAATGCTAAGCCAAAAGTAAGCACGAAATAGATAGAAAGTGATAGAAATCGCCAAAAATGTGTATGAATTGGATGGAAGAAAATGTTAAAGAGATATAATGTGTGCATAATGTGGAAAGTATGGTGGTAGTAATAATTCTAAAAATAATTCTGCAAACGGGGTGTAAATCGAGTAGAAACACTTAAGATATGACAAAAATGGTGTAGTGTGTATTAGTTGTGGTAGTAAGCATGAAATAATTACTATAGTAAAGTAGGTGATGAAAAAGTAACTATAAATAGTGAAGTGAAAAAGTGTTTAATCAATTCATTTTTTATTTACGTAATTTTGATATTGAGCACGAAATGAGTGAAAATTCCGCAAGTGAGGGCAACGTGTCCTAGTTGGTTTGAGAGGGTGGCGACCGTCGTAGCGTCACACATGAATGCGGAGTTGGTAAATGCATTGTTTTTTCAAAAAATATATGGTGTAGTAGTCATTTTAGTTTTATTTTTGCAAATTTGAGATTTTTAATTTTCGTGGCATTTGAGACTTGGACAAGAGCAGTGAGGGTGCTAGTGACCACTGGGACAGGAGAGCCTAGATCTGGGCACTAGTGTCCTGCTCCTCGGTGCCCGAGTCCTACATCTAGGTGCCCTAGTCCAAAATGTGTGTATTTGATGCATAATGATGAAAAATCAGATTTTTAATGTAAATGAATGTGATAAGCGAGTGATTTTGTACTTGTAATGCGTTCTAACTTTGCGTTTGTTTTCATTTTGTGTTGTGCAGAGGGATATTCCGCAGTAGGAGTCACATGAGTATTTTTCTTCGATTGGGATTGTTAGATGCTGATTGGGATGTTATGGACCGTGCTAGCCTATAGTACATAGCACGGATGGGGATGTGTCCCAAAATATGGCCACATCGAATACATTATGTGAGAGGTGGTGCGTGGATACATGTACATTTTGGTTTCCTACGGGTGAGATGACTGTTATGTTGGAGGATGTGTATCAGATATCTTTGCGATTGCCATTTTTGGAGAGAGAGAGAGTATAGGTTATGCCATTGGAGGATATGAAGAGGCAGATGCGAGCTGCTAGGTAGTATTTTATAGGACTTGAGTACCTGCCAAGGCCTATATGAGTTGGGATGCGATTTTACGGTCTAGGGTACCGCGCTTGTGGAATTTCATAGCAGTTGTGATTTCTTCATCGATAGTAGTGGATGGAGGAGGTGTAGGAATCTTGTATAAGATGTATGATATATACCATTGGATAGAGGAGGAGGGTACTAGATACGTGTGGGCATGGTGTGTGTTGGCCCACCAATACAGAGATCTATACCGATTTACACACGATGAACATGGTGGTGGATATGAGCCACTACAATTTTACATGTATGGCATTACGAGGACATAGTGGTGTTGAGGTCAGTTGGGGGTCCACAAGCACAGTGGGAAAGGCCATAGGTATATGTGAGGAGGTGGATTAATATTCATGGCCGTAGGATGGACACCGATACCTACAGGCACGAGATAGATAAGATGGGGCCCGATGCGATTACATGAGGCCATACCAGAACTATGGAGGATGGCTCGAGGATATTGTAGAATTATGGTGTATTAAGAGGAATATGTGGCTGGAGGATTGATTTCTAGGCGTGGTTGATATTTTTCAGGTAGAGAGAGTATTGCGACAATTTGGCATGCCTCAAGATGTGCCCCCAGAGCCATATATCTGGTTGAGAGCTATTAGAACACCTAAGAGGACCGGAGCTAGACTAGGGTCCACACCAGAGTAGCTAGTACCTCCTGGGCCAGATGAGGTAGACACGGCAATAGAGTTGATAGACTCAGACGATGCAGGTTCAACAAAGGAGTACCGCACATGGTGGGCGACACACCGATGGGTATTGTTGTTCCCATTATTTGCGAGGTCCAGTGGGGTTTCCACATGGAAGAGGAGAGGGGGAAGCCCATGCCCCCAACGATTTGGCAGAAACTATAGCTGAGTGTGAGTATTTGTATAGTTGTGTTGTGTACTTTGTTGTTTACGTATGTTATAGCGATATTTATCTAAGTCTTTGTGTTATTTGTTTTGTAGGCAATGCGTATTGGTCGCTAATAATGGACACAACCATTTGCATGTTGAAATGGAATGTGTCGACGAATGTACTTGGTGGAGGTATACTTGAGTGAGTGGATGATATAGCATGCAAAGCATGCCCATTTATTTGAGCCAGTGGCCATAGTAGTAGCAATATGCATTTTATTAGTAGGCAAGAGGGATGAGGCACGCGAGGAGACTTGACAAGCTAGAGAGGAAGTAAATGGTGGTCCCTTAAAGCACAAGATGTATTGCACGATACATGGATTTGTAGCGTTAAAATTTTGAGAGTAGTCTATTGATAAAACCTTATTACGTAGGAAAGTGGATAAGCATCGAGGCCACGAACAATGGCACAAAGTTAGTGGCAAAGCATCTAGTTCTAAGGATCTTAGTACTCGAGAGTGATCATGATGATGAGGTTTCACTTGTACTAGTGTATATGATGTATGGGAGTTTCCCCCTAGTGAGGAAAATGTTTATATATATATATATATATATATATATATATATATATATATATATATATATATATATATATATATGGGCAGATTTTATTGGTATATGATGAGTTTGATTCGTTGCACATTGATGTTGTAATATGAGCGATGATGTATGATTTAATGTTCATTTTTCGTAGTGTATGTAATGTGTTATATATTTTTGTGTTTACTTATGTAGACTCGCATTAGGAAATTGAGAAGGATAAATAAAGTGTGTAATGTGAATGACGATAGATAACAAGTGCAATGTGGGAAAAGAGATGGAATATATAACACGTAATTAGTGTAATGTCGATAGTAAGATAAGTGCAAAAATGTATAATTACAAAGCTAATGTGTTTTGATGAATGATAATGTGATGTAATTGTAAATGTTAGTATGGTGAAACTAGGGGAGATTAGAGATACCTCCCAAAGTGTGTGAGGAATATGATCATTTATTTAAGACCCTCGCAGTGATCAAGGATGAGTTGTGTAAGAAAGAGTGTGTCATTGGGAAATGTTTGGTGCAATAAATGAGACGATGGAGCATGTGATTATAAGTTCTTAGAAAAATCACTCAATATTCATGTAAGAACTATAAGAATACAACTACGTCATCAAGGGGTAAGTTGATAAGAATCACCTACTAGAGACCAAGGCGGCGTGAAGTGGTGGAAGCACATGGGATAGAAGTAGCGTGTGAAAATGTTCCTAACTGAATATCATATGGTGCTGCAATGAGATGTACGAGGGTGGAGGGATGTGGAAGCCAATGTGAAGGAGCAACATGATGCGGTGGATAGCATGAATGCGATGGATGAGATGAATGAAGTGAATGCGATGGATGTGATGATGCAACGGTGTATGGATGTGGTGGAGAGTGCATATGAGTAAAAAAATGTGGTGATGGGCGTACCATGGCCTGAGCACCAGATGGAGGAGATGAATCAACTGTAGTAGAAACTCTCTGACGAGGTAGAGAGAAATGGATCACTCACGTGAGTGAGAGCCAAAGGAGATGATGCCCTTTTATTCTAATTGTTATAATCTATCATGAATGGAAAGATAGTCATTTTCCCTATGGCCATTTATGTGATGATAATTATAATAAGGTTGGTCATGCTGACGTTGTATCCTATGTTGTGGATTATGTTGGTTGGATGGTAGGTGAATTAGACAATTTTTAAGTAAGGTAAACAACACATCATTCAATCTAGCATGATGGGAGAAATGAAATGGCTCACGCCACATAGATGGAGTGGAAGGAGAAGTAGCTCTTTTTGGACAAGGAGAAGAAGTATGCTATGATGGTGGAGTAGGCTGAGCTTGTTTGCTTTTCTTGTGAGGAAAATATGGATACTGTGTAGGATGCTCAACCAATTTCGACGAAGGAGGAATAAATGATGTATGTGGAGGCTGAGTGACATTTGCTGAAAGAATATCTTTCTCAGATCTAGGACTCTATAGTATAGAAGAATGAATGAATCACATGTATCATAATATTATCTCTGTTGGGTGCAGAATAAACCCACGAAAGAAAATGAATTGCTTCTCAAGGTCTATAGGTTGGAATACCAATTGGTGCATACAAGCATTAAATCGTAAGATATAATCCTGAATAGATTCCGATGAGCCCTAAACTAAAGTAGGTATGCAGTCATAAGTAACCTTAGGTCCATTGTTGAGGATGAAATGACGAAGAAAAGCACGCTCCATGTCCTAGTAAGTACTAATGGACCCAAAGGGAAGATGAGTGTACCATTGCAATGCCTCATCAGTAAGATTGTATCAAAAATCCTTAAGTAATATCCTATCATTAAAATAAGAGGTCATAGTCATGCGGTAATGTAGAAGATGAACATGAAGGTCACTAGTACCATCAAAGCAAGTGAATGTAGGCATGATAAAGTCCTTGGGGAATGCTAAATTATGAATCTTCTTGGGAATAGGGTTACCATAAAACGAGTTGTTATCAATAGAAGCATAATAAGCCCTACTTTATAGAGTAAGATATTGGACCGAGTTTGTAATTTTCCTACGACATGCATGAGAGAGATGATATCCTGTGAAGGAATAGTGGAAGATGGAAATAATGTATTAATAGGTTGTAATTGTCCATTGTGAGTGATCATAGGAATATCTAAAGATGACAAAGGAGATTCTGATTCTAAAGCCACACTAGTAATAGGTGCCGAAGAATCTATAGTAGATGATGTAGATGGAATATCCATAGCAGTGGTAGGACTAGGCATCGGAAACATCTATAATAGGTGAGGTGACTGATGGACATACATCTCTAGGAGAAGGCAAATGAATGGGTGTAGATGATGAACTAAGAGGAGATGAAATGGTAGGAGAAGAAGAAATGATGGATGGAGGTGACTCATGTATATTATTAGATGTAATATTAGGAGAGGTATTGATGAAATATGAGATTCACACTCAACCGTATAAAAAGAAGGAGAACCATGGCTATCAACCGCTCATCAACATCAGATAAAGACTCATAAATGAGAAAGTCACTAAGGATATTATTAATAGGATCATCACCATAGTATAAAAGAGGATGCAAAATAGTATGAGATGTATCATGAGAAGCAATATCAGAGGTAGGAGAGTTATGAGATGAAAATATAGAGGTGTTATGAGAAGAAGAAGAATCAATATGCACATGTGAACGATGATCAATACCAAACATGTAATCAATAAGAGAATCATCTAAAATTTCCTTAGAAAGATTAGAAGGAGGATCACAAGTAGCCATATATCATGGTGTATAATGAATGAAGTCCATCATATCTTCAACAATACTTATGCTAATGGGAGAATCTTCAAAACAAGTAGGCACATATTGCTGACCATCTAGAAGTTGGTGTTTGATATGATCTGACATAGGAGTAGGATTACCATAGCGATTCATGAGCTCAATGATGGTAGCCTCATCATAGATAGGGTTAACACTAAAATGAGACATGATGGGTGAAGAAGATGAACTATCCTTAGCCATTAAGGTTTGAAATGGATCTTAGGGAAAAATATTCTAAAGTACGGGTTCACAAAAATTATTAACTAAAATAAGAAATTATTCCTCTCTATCTAAGTTAATCTAAGCAAGTACAAAAATATAATAACTGATATGAACTGAAATATGAATACTAAGTAAATTTGTTTAATATTTAAATGAAATGAAATAATTAAAATAGGAGGGATAAAGTACTAACTTGAAAATGACTTACCTCACTAAGATTCGGGATTGAACATTATGATGTGCGAATGAAGCAGAGTATGATGGTATAACCCAGAAAATTGCAACAGATGAAGATTTGACCAGATTGGGGCACTTGGAAGAGGATTAGGCGCGTGTGGGTGGCCTAGTCTACAAAGATGGGTGCTCGGTCTGCGAAATAACTCGGGACCTAAATCTGGAAGTGTCACTAGATCTTCACAATGTCTCGATCTTTGTCACGTGATTGTCACAATAACTTTGATGATGATGCCATAAACCTACAATGAAGATTCACCTATAAAACCCCATACAAATCATCAAACCCCTAAAAATAAAGATGCATATGAAGGGTCGAGATGTCCCAACGACCACAATGGTGGACTTACAACTAAGCGTTGCACTACATTCTAGATCCAATGTAGTTGAGTGTGCTTTGTGTTTGAAATGATGTTCCTAGGGTGCCCTAATGCCAATGATACAAAGATAGTGGGCAATAACTAGATGTAATGAAAAATGGTGGATGGAATAGAATAAACTTCCCTTTCCTATGCAGTGTGTGTGATGCAATGATGTCCCAAATCTAGTCCCTTTCCTTAGTAGATAGCTAGCCCTTGGTGGTATATAGTCCATTCATAAGATAGTAAGTATGTTATGTTTATATAGGGACCTCTTGCCTAAATTTCGACACTAATGACCCAACATGCCGACTAGTACCTAAGGGAATGAGAGGGAAAATTATGAAGACCGACCTCAAAACTTTAAATTAGATGAAATTGTTATCGGGACCATTACACTTAAAATAAGGACTGGGGCGCCCATAGGTGCCCCAGCTATATCCTAGGCGCCCTAGTCATATAATAGAGAAAAAAATGACCAAATAATGACAACTAATACTACCTGAGAGATGGCCAAAACTATGCAAACAAATGACAACTGTGCAAGACAAATGACGATGATGACGACCAACTAACTAACGATAGGACTAGGGGATAGGTCATTTGTGAATAATTTTCTTACACGAGATCCATACACAAAACAACATTCTTGGCAGTATAATTGTAATAGTAAGTGCGTGATTTTTGACTACACCATCTAAAGTTATTATAGACCATTTAAAACAACCGTGGCTATTTAGCCACTTGCATTACAAATAATTTCACTAGTAGCTAACGTACAAGAGATGAGGAGAAGTGTGTAAACAGTTTTAATTAATTGGAACAACAAAAGTTCAAACCCCAACTTCATTCATCAAATCTACTTTTAAGCTAGAAGAGTGAAACGTGAACAACCGGTCAATGATCTGTGTAGTAATATGAGCAAATGAAAAATGTTTCGAGAGATGTTTATAAATATTAAAAGCAACCATAATGACATGCGTTATTGAGAGACCGAATTCAATTCCACGAGAGTACCAATATCTTCCATGCATTCTTTAAAATTCTCCAAAACTTGCAATTTGAGTACATAATGGGTAAACGACAAATTCTTATTTGACATCCAGACAAAGAAGAGTCATACGAATCTTGAGGAAGGATATGATGTAGATGATGAATGTGAGAGCGAATGCCCTCAAGAGTATTTATGTCTCACTACACAAGCATACCGAGATCACCTCTTCATCCACAACTTTGATAAATGATATCACATCTTGTTATAGTGATTCACATAAATCCAAACAACACCTTGACCATAAAAAGTAAATAAGACATGTCGTGACTCTACAAGATGGTGAATCCGAAAAAGTTGATGATGATTTGAGGTTACATTTGTAAAAACAATGTAATAAGGGGGAATGTTAGCATAACATAGTGTCTATTACATTGTAGGTGGTTATGTGGATATGTCATGCAGTTATTTAACCGACTACCGGTTCGCTCCTTGTATTTATAATCCTTTTTGTTGTGAATAATATCATTCAAACATTTCCACCTCTTCCATTTCTTACAATTTTGTGGGCGAAATTATCATATACCTTATATATGACCATTGGCCTTTTTTTACGGTATTATATGTGACATTGATAATTGTGCTTGTATTGTTATGTGTTTTTATAGTTTTATACTTGTATGTTTGTTATGTCTAGTATATCATTATGCAATGATTTATTTCATGCCTTCTCTTGCATGTCCAAGCTTTGGATGGTGGCCATCTATAGTTACATTATATATGTTATAATGATGATAATATATTATATCCGACATGGATGCATTTTAGTTGTTTTGAGATGAGTGATATATAGTTTATCTCAATCGGCTCATAAAAGGTGCCATTTTGTGGGGTTCTTACTATAAAATCAATGAAATTCAGGAATATAAGTAGAATCACATACCTTTTTATACATTGGGGTAGGCTACGAGGATACAAATACATGTAAATATAAAAACATAACATATAAGTACAAAATGGACAAAATCCTCCAACAAAGGAGGAAATTGTTACATGCTACTATCTTGGGTAGGTTTTGACATCCAATTGATTTTTTTATAGGAAAATACAATTTTTAGAGGTCCTTGATATAATTTTAAGGATAAATACATAGTTTCAGTACATAGTTCATTGCATCTTATGATATAATATAGGGGAGGGTGAAAGTATTAATGAAAATATCTAATTTAAGTTATGTATCTTTTATTTAAAATCCATTTACATTATGAGATTGACATAGTAGGAGAATGAATATGAGGATCATTTTGTTTTCATTTCTAAACATTAAAAAGTGCTAATATAATGCAAAATGAGGGCACGAGTGTATTTCATTCCCTTTTAAAATTTCACATTTAGAATTTAGATCCATCTGTAACTATGTGATTCTATGGGCAGATGGATTTATTATGGGTCTAGTGACACCCTTATCATATTTAGGCCTAGTAAAATGGGATACCATTCCTCTCACTGCCTTACAAGGATAGTTGGTCCAAGTAACACCCAACCCCTTTTGGTTTATATAACTTATACAAATATGGCATGAATCACCGTCAATCCTCCATTGATAAAGTTTCAATCCCTCTCTCCAAGCGCTTCACTAGGAAGCTCCTACATTCATAGGGAAAATACATTTACTCTTTTCTATGATTTATTTAGTTTTAATTGTCAAGTTAAGTATTAATTTAGAGTTAAAGTTTAATTCTTTCTATATGGACATTGACTACACTCTATGTTGTAAGTTTAACTTTGAGGATCATACAACAACTCAAGAAATCAAGAAAATAAAATTTATGTTTAGAAACTCATGTATATATTTCCTTCATAAATAAAATTTTATTTCCAAGCTTTAAATGGGGAGAATGTAGACACTTAAATTTGGTAAATTAGCAAATAATGTTAGTATTGATTTAATCCAATTTTTCATGACTTGTGCACATCCTTTGAGCTTGAATACTATACCCTAGTCCATCCTTAGTCTATTACAAGAATTTCTCTCCTCGTTAAACTACTCAACTACTCATAAATAATTTGATATCAATGATAAGAAATGAAAACCGATATCAAATGTCAGACCTATTTGGATTCATTTTCCATATTTTCCTCTCTTGTTTTGGGATGAGAAATGTTTAATCTCCATTGAGGATTTTTGTGTAAAACCATAGCTATTGACACAAAAACGACCTCATATGAGTGTATTATGTATGCTCGCATCTTGATCGACATGAACACTTCAATGGATTTTCCTTCTTCTATTGATCTTAAGGTTGAGGAAAGAATATGGACTCAAAACTTAGACTATGAAGGTTTCCCCTTGATTTATGACTGCTTTTCCCTTGGTCACTTAGGCGGAATGCAAGTATGGGAAGAAACATGTCAGTAGCCGTACTTCTTGGTGGAAGAATGTTGATCCTAGTCATTTGGTTGTTGATAGTCACTCGGATAGTGAGTCTGAATATGGGTCTACGAATGAGGAAGATGTGGTTCTTGTGAATGAGGTGGTCATCCTTTGTCTACCCTTCAGAGAGAATGCTCCTACCCCCATCTCGAGATTGGGACTTTGTCCCTTCCTCTTGGTTTCCTAAATCGGGAGGATAACAATAATAATGAAACTTGCATACATGTCCACACAAATGAAAATGTAAATCCGAACATTGGTGATGGTTGGTCTCTGTGAGTAGAAGGAAGAAATGGAAAATCAATGAATCCCTTAAGATGCATCTTAGATCCCATGGGAAGGGGTCCCAAGGAGGAGCTCTTTGTGTTTGATTTTCTTTGATGTTTTGGTTATCTTCTTTGGTTTTGGATGTGTTTTTCTTTACTCTTTTGTGTTGTTGGTAGAGGAAACTTCATTTGTTCCTCATCGTTATATCTTTGTCTCCATTTATTGTATGAGGAAGGGTCCCCTTAACCCTCTTTTACCAATAATAAAAATTTGTTATCAATGATAAGAAATCAATTATTGTCCCTCTTTGTTGGACGAAAATTTTAAGAAATCAAGTCATGGGTAAAGTAGTCATGTCCTCTATTAGTAAATCACCAAATTTCCAATTTAATATCTTTTATGGTTGGAATCTTCACTATAGGTCATCCTTAATGAGAATTACATCTATGAAACTATATACAAGAAAGTCTAAGGCATTCATTTACTCACTTGGAACTCTCTTTGTATTCGTGAGTACTAATCAATCAAAAGGAAAGAAAATATTTCTCACTCTTCCCTAAAGCAAGATCAAAAATTAGGATGACCCTTACAAATATTTGAAGCACTCTAAACCAGTTCCAAGAATTAATCTTCCCAAATAAAGAGCCTACAAGTCCAATTCATGAAGAAGCACGTCAAGTTTATACAAACCAACTTTAAATCTTCTTTAGAGTAGTGTTAATGTGGGTGGTGTACAAATTATGCTTCCACCCAAACACTAAATTTTTTAGAGGGGTTTCACCAAAGGTTAGGGATTTTGGTCATGGTTGTTGATTTCATAGGATTCTACTTGGGTCCTAATATTTTACAAGGGGCTATATACGAGTCATTCACAAAGGTCTTGGAAGGTATAGAGCTCCATTTATAAGCCATACCAACCATATCA